>CM044314.1:43868456-45084081 GCA_024291935.2 Okapia johnstoni | reverse complement strand
GTTCAACTTGAACTTCCTCAGCATTACTGGTTGGGGCATAGACTTGGACTACTGTGGTATTGAATGGTTTACCTTGGAAACGAACGGAGATCATTCTGTATGTTCCTTGAGCCTTTTGATATCATTGCCTGGGAGAAGAAATTATTGCCTAAGTGGCTAATGATTACTGAAATTATAAAGAAAACAGTCCAGCTCCAGGCACTTGTTGTGGACTTTTGGAGACAATGTAGACTATATAGGAAATGAAAGACAATAATTTGCCTTTTCTGACCTGGGATAAAGAATAGGAACCAGTAGAGCTGGATTTCCAGAAGGAGTAGCCCAAGGTGCGGCTGTGGATGGACAGACTGGACAGACTGGGCAAAGGCTGAAGCAGAACAGGATCCAGGCTCCTTCAACCAAAATGTCCCTTATGGTGTGGGCTCTCATCCCTCTTTAGGGTCGTAGCTGAGCTGGGAAGACCCAAAGAAAAGCCACGAAGAATTATGGCCAAGTTCTTTAATAAAATATTGCAGCAAAACTATTAAAGCTCTTTTATCTGAACAGAGTAAGTCTGATAAAGAAGTGAGAATCAAGTATCTTTGAATGTTCAAACTCAAACATGCTGAAGCTTTGTTGAGATCTGTTTTATATAGGGGTGGTAAATGTATGGAGCTTTTATTTGAAAAGTGAAGTGTGGCCTGAGGATAGAAAGAGCTTGCTGAGGGCTAGGGTTCCCACTGTGGGTCACTAATAAATTGAGGTAAAGAAAGGATGTTGAGGAGCACATTGCTAACGTTTACCTTTTGACGTTATAAAGGAAAAAGTCTAAATCTGCTTCCTTGGCAGGGTCCTTGTGTGTGTGTTACCAATAGTCATTGAGGCCGCTTTCAGAGACCAGTCACCCAGCACTGGACTGGATCGATCATGTGATTTCTTACATTCTTCCCAAGAGTTGGCAGGAATATGGATCAGTTCCAAGACTTCAGTAGGAGGGTTCCAGTCTATTCCAGGATGATTAGGTCCAGGGTCCTCTGGTTACCTGAATCTGCTTTTTCAGTATAAATTAGAATCCCAATGTCAGCATTCTGTGTGTTCTGGGTGGCAGGCAACGAGCAAGCATGATAGATGACATCTGCCCTCGGTCATTGGTGTCCACCAGCTACCCTGAAGACTTAGCAGATGCAGCAGGCTGAGCCCTCTTCTGTACCAATAGCTTTACCCAGGCAGGCAGTAGACTCTGGAAACTGGTAGGCTTGTAACTCACAAAGTTACACGGAGATGCTGTGGCAGGACCCTTAGGTCAAGTATGGGAATCTGTTGTCACCAATCTCAGAAATTAACTTTGTATAACCTTTATTTGTGGCCCACCTCAGTTGGCCTACATATCATTCTTTGTTCACTTGCTCAGGTAACTTGGGGGTAACGACCTCATTCTTGCCACCACCCACTATTAAACCAGCTGTAACATTGCCTCCCTACCCTGCCCAAGGCATGTAGCTAGCATCGTTCTCTGCTGGTGGCTGCAGAGAGCAAAAGCTGCCTTCGGAGCTCATGCTGCTTCTCACCATCTTCCTCCTTCCTGGCAGGATCCCATGCTAGGCAAACCACCAAACTACGGCTAGAGCCTGGGCCTCTGCCAGCGGAGCATCCAGGACTGCATTGCTACCAGGAGTCCCCATGAGACTCCAGGTCCCAGGAATTGGGCACTCAGTCAGAGGTACAGATGTCCTAGGAGACCCCAGAGCCAAGAGTGCAGCCAGTACCTTAACGTTTGTAGAGCTCAATAAACAAATTATAGAGTATGGAGTGAATAATATGCATGTCATATGTGGGTTTAAAACAGCCTTTGCCTCCAAAAGAGGCATTATTTCCATTCTGTGTAGGGCTTTTAAAAGCTTCTTTTCTGCTAGTATCAAATAGGTTGACTCTAGTGTTTTCTGCCCTGCTAGTAGTTACCAATAATATAGGAAGACACTCCTAAAGGAATAGTTTCTTAAAAGCTCTAATAGGACTATTTGGGCCCCAAGTAGAAGCTGGAACAGTTCAGAAAGCCCTATTCTTGTGGCATATCTCCCATCTCCCTGGCCAGGTGACTCTGGTGCTGGTACAGCATAGCTTTAAAACTCAAAAGGCTTCATCCCATGGCTGAGATAGCTCCTGTTACAGGAGCCACACTTGATTTGCCAGGTTTTCCATTCTGGAAGGAGGCCTTTGTCGGAATTGTCTCTGAGGACTTAAGGCCAAGGAAACAACAGCCTATTTATGGCAGAAAGGAAAATAGTGAACTGGAACAAGGTGATTGCAGTTGTCAACAGCAGAAAATTATAGAAGAGGGTAGAAGAGTATCCTGAAAAAAATTTTTTTCTTAGGAAGCATACAATTTAAAGAGGCATTTATCTAAGACATGTAATCTCTTTAAGGGTATCAGAACTCAGCATTTTGTTGTGATTTGCTCAGTAAGTTGGAGGGAGGGGTTGTCACATGTTATTTTTTTATTTTCTAGGGTTTGTTTTTCTCTTGGAGAAATTAAGTTTCATTGGTTTTTCAGAGCTTGAGACTTGTCCATATGCACCTTAGTTAAGGCAGAACGATTAACTAGATTCTCTTCTCAGTAATCCACACGAATCTCCAGCGGCCTGAGTCAGAATCTCAGATTGATTCCTGCTCATCTGGCCTCCTCTCGTGTCTTCCTTTCCACTTTCTCTCTTCCCTTCCCTTGAGTCTTCTCTCAGCCTAGTCCTCCTCTAAAACTCCTTGACTGCTTACTGTTACATCCCTGAGGTCACTGCATTGTTGTTAAGCATTTGCTCTGCTTTGTGGTGTGTTGGACTTTGGTCTTGTTTTATGATCCACAGTGTTGCATTCTCCTTTTTCAAGATATAAATGTTTACTAAATCCACATTCTCCTCCCTGTTGATGTAAGCAAATCTGAGCCTGGCTCCAAAGATGACAGTAGAAAAACAGAGTAATATTAATGAATTCCTGTAGTTTTCCTTCTTCCAGCTTGCTTCATCTGTGTTCTTTTCCTTTAATTCAGGTACGTGGGCAAAGACTACTCTGCTGCTCAAGAATTAATGGAAGATGAGATGAAGGAGTACTACAGTAAAAACTCTAAGGTCACCCCAGTCCAGACTGTGCACATTGGCCAGCTGCTGGCTGTAAATGCTGAAGAGGATGCTTGGTTAAGAGCGCAGGTCCTTTTTGCAGAAGAGGGCAAGATAAAGGCAAGCATTATGAAGACAAGCACATTATTTTTCATATGAAAATATTGCTTCTAATATTGTGTCCTCTAACTGTATTTAGTTTTCTCCAAAAGTTAAAAAGATAGTATCTGTAAAAAAAAATAACACTAATAATTATCCCTGTCAGCTTTTAAGTCAGTAGTAGTTATATTATCTTAGAGTTTTAGTTTAAAAAAAGAAAAAATTTCTTCTCCATTGGAATGCCATAACCCATGATGTAATTAATCAGGGAAAAAAAAAAAAACCTGTATTCCTATTCCTCAGGGTTACCTAATGAATACTGATCAGAGCTCTGTGGGCTTCTTATCAAGGTCAGTACTTGGAAATGAGGGAAATCATACAGACTGGAAGAGATGACATTCTCTCCCGTCTTGCACAGCCAGCTGAGGGGAACCCCAAATAAGACTTGGCCGTGCCCCAAGACTTGCCCTCTTGGTCATCTCGGAAAGGCCAGAGGGCTCTTTCACTAGTCTATTCCATCAGAGGCTCCAGTACTTCCAGACTTGGCCGCATTCATGGTGACCAGCCCCTGCCCTGCTGCCTTTTCTTTCCTTCAGCTTAGAGACCCAAAATGAGAACTTGCTCATCAAGGCACAGTTTTGTCTAAACTTTGAAAATCAGAGTTAGCACATCTCAGAACCCTTAGCACTGCAGGGGGTGGGAAGTCCAGATGATTAGGACCCCAGTCAGTATGTGGCCCTGTCACTGCTGTGTGCTTAGTGAGAAACCTCAGTGATCTCTGGATGATGGGGAATAACTGTCCTAGATGTTAGCTCAGCTTCAGTCTACTTCCTGACTGTTTCCCTGCCCTTAGGAAGTTCAAAACTTAGCTGCTTGAAGGCACAGGGATTGGTTATGAAGAGAAGAAATGTACAAACCCTGATGATATGTTAAGAGTGCGTCAGGGTTTATAATAAACACTGCAAATCCTTCACAAGGACATCCCCCAGTCTCAGATCTACAGGGCAAAAATCGCTTGGTCCTCCATTCCTTCCTTACCTCTGCTTTGGGAATTTAAACTCTGGAGTCAATTAGACCTGAGTTTGAGTCCCAACTCTGCCACTTCTAGCTGTGTGACCTTGGAACTTCTCTGATTCCTTACCTATAAAATCAGACACTATCATCATCCTAGTATCTGCCTGTTACACTTTTCATTCATTTTTTCCATTGTCTTAGGGAAAGAGACAAGACTGACAACGCTTGTCCTCGAGAAGCTTTTATGCTAGTAAAAGAAGACAGATAATGAACAAGTATACAATAAATGAAAAGGCAATGAAAAGCAGTGAAGGAAATAACCAGGGTGCTGCAATAGAAAATAACTGTGAAGGAAGGGATAAGCAGGGAGATGTTATCTGGTTTATTTGCTTCGAAGGTTGTTCCAGTGCCTATGTGGGGCATAGATTGTAGTGTAGGGCAAAGATCAAAAGTAAGACCAGTTAGTTGGCTATTGAAGTAGCCAGCAGTTGCAACCTGAATTAGGGTGGGAACAGTGGAGACAGAGGTAACAAGACAGACTCAGGATGTGTTTGGAGGTACAACTGACAGTACACTAATTCATTGGATGTGGAAGAGAAGAAAGGAGAAGGTTCAGGATGGCTGATGAGTTCAGGGCTTGAGCAGCTGGGTGGATGGTCATGCCATTCATTGAAACTGGGAAGTCAGGGAGAAGAATCAATATATAGGAGAATCAAGAATTTTGTAGGACCTATTAGGTTTGAGAATAGCTATCTGATTTCACCTGGATGAGCCTGGAGCTCAGGGAGAAGTCAGGACTAAAGAGGTAGCAACAGGGTTGGGGGGGCATCGGTGTATAGGTGCTACTTGAAACCCTGGGACTGGGTCAGGTCACCTAGAGGAAGAATCACCCGTGGAGCAGAGAAGGGGACCCAGAACCAGGCTCTGAAACACTTCAGCATTTAGATAGTGGGCGTGAGAGGAGCAAAGGAGACTGTGAGAATGGCCAGAGAATGAGGAAAACCAAGAGGACCATGTCATCGGAGCCAGAATAGGAAAGTGCCTCATGGAAAACAGAACAGGAAGCAACTGGCTGTGTCATTGCTTCTGAGAGCTGTGGGCTGGTGTTAGGAATAAAAGGGATAGCTTGGTGTGTTGTAGATAGTAAGTTCTTTAAGACAGCAGTAGTTGTGGCAATTCTGGCCTGATCTTATTCCCGTATACCTGTGAACAGAGATGAATTTTACCCCTTACTAGGAGAAACACTAGCTACTCAACAAGTCTTGTTTCTCTTGAATTTTGCTATGCCTGACAGCAAGTATCCATTCCCTCCTTGATTTCCGCAGATTTTGGTGAACATGAGAAACAGGAACTGGCGGTCACCCCTCAGGTTGGTGCCAGTTTGACCTGGTCCAGACCCACATCCCAGAGGTGTCTGCTGGTTATTACTCAGAAGGCACTGTGAGACCTGTGGCCACTTGAGGGAGCCAGAGAGCCAGGAATGGACTGGGGCCCAACGCCAGGATAGTGAGCCTGCCTGTGCTGATCCCGGGGTGAAGGGCAGAGGGTTGTGAGGGTCTAGCCAGACGTCCACGGGCAAATGTTGTGTGAACTACAGCTGACATGCGAATACATGGTATCGTGATTCCAAAGGATAAAGAAAGAAAAGAAAAGCTTCAGAGTTACAGAAACCCTTTGAAGAATTTAGAACAGTATTGTTTTGTCTCTTACTGCTGGGATTACATTCTGAATTGCCCAGGAATCATGATTTCACATATTATGTTAGATTCTCAGAACATGTTGTCTCCATTTTACGCCTAGGAAGAGGAGAATCCAAGTTGTGGGTGGTGATTACTATTAAAGGAAACAAAAGCTGCGTGAATCCTGAGGTTTTGGGGAAGGAAATGCAGGTGCTAATTTGGGGTTGGAGAAATGGCTGGCTGAAGTTTGGGGACCCTGCCAGGGATTGAGGCCTCAGGGAGCACTGAGTCAAGATATGAGCTCTAACAGATGATCCTTTTCAACGTGGGACACACAAGCCTCATAGCCCCATTTATCAGGTGGCCCGGGAAAGACTTTAGTTGTCTCTCTATGCTTTTCTTCCTTAGATTCTCTGATGGGGGAGAGTTTTTGTTTTGTATACTTAATACCAGAATCTCAGTACTCAGAAGCTGTGGACTTTAGTTTACTGCAGAAAGTAAAGCTCTGTATTATTTGGTATTTCTTTGCCATGCCTTGTTTTGTCTTGTTTTTGTAATAACTATCATCTGCTTTAATTAGAGAAGCGTGCTAAATTCTCAGCACTTTCCCTCCTATTCCTAGGTGTCATTCTAAATCAAAGCTTAAGCTCTCTAGATTTTATTTTTCTCCAAAAGGAAAAAGGCTTTGGTTATATGCTGCTGCTGCCAAGTCACTTCAGTCGTGTCCGACTGTGTGTGACCCCATAGACAGCAGCCCACCAGGCTCCCCCGTCCCTGGGATTCTCCAGGCAAGAACACTGGAGTGGGTTGCCATTTCCTTCTCCAAAGCAGGAAAGTGAAAAGTGAGAGTGAAGTTGCTCAGTCGTGTCTGACTTTTAGCAACCCCATGGACTGCAGCCTACCAGGCTCCTCCGTCCATGGGATTTTCCAGGCAAGAGTACTGGAGTGGGGTGCCATTGACTTCTCCCTTTGGTTATACAGTCCTTTTCAAATAAAGTTTTATTAATACACTAAACATACTGTCCAGGCTCTCAGTGATCTGTGTTGGTGATGAGAAAGCATCATGCAGGTTTCTGTAAACACAGAACTCTGTCCAGCAGACTTGGGATCTTTTCCTAAGCTAGATGAAAGCCTAACCCAGCTTCCCAGCCCTGAGAAAAAACAGAATTATCTACTTTTACAGTGTAGGATTTCATGTTATCCAGCTGCAACATCATTGCTGTCATTGACAGCATCTCAGTCCCTGGGAGCATAACAGCTGAGAGCAGGCCATCATAAGTGCTGCTTTGGGGGTTTAGAATCTGACAGATACCCCAGTGTGTTCCTCCTCTAGAAACAAATAATGGAGGGGTGTAAATCAGAAAAGAAGGAGGTGATGTAGGCATTATGATAGTAGAGCAAGAGCGGAGCAGCCAGGGATGGCAGATCATATACATGTGCTGCTGACGAGCTGGTAACAGAAGGCATCGGAGCTCAGCAGTCTTCCCTCTGCTCCCTGTTGGCAAAGGAATAAAATGAAGCCAATTAAATGCATCGTGAGTTTTTTTTTTTTAAGGAGTAAGGATAAAGAATTTTATTTGAACCTAAACATTGTTTCTGTTATCATTAGGTATGCTATGTTGACTATGGTTTTAGTGAAAATGTTGAAAAGAGCAAGGCATACAGATTGAACCCGAAGTTCTGTTCACTCTCATTCCAAGCTACAAAATGTAAACTTGCAGGTAAAAAGAAACTTTTTTAAAAGAGCTCTCCACTTTGGTGTGTATTACCATTGCACTTTGGGGTAGTTAAATCCTAAAGCATACTAAGTATATCCAGGTGTTAAAATGTGTTATTTCTTGAAAGGTATAAGTAAATTCATGTTTAATGTTCTCTCTATAGGATATGATCATTATAAAAATGTTATAATGTTTTTATATATTTTTGTTGCATTATATATAACATAGCCTATTTAGTGTTATTATTCAGAAATCTACTGGACATCTGAGAGGGTTTGGTGGTTGTTGCCCTAACTGCCCTAGCAGCAGCTACTCGAGGCCCTGTATCATGGGATTTGGTCAGTTTAAATCGTGTTGTTCAACCTGTTGTGAAGTGACTCCCAGCTTTCCTACTGAGATGGATTCTGTAGGTACTTACTGCTTATTACCATGGAGCACCCTCTCATGCACCCAAGCATGAGCCTGGCTGTAGGTCATGGTCAGTCTCTGGCACTGTCAAGTATTACTGCTCTTTTCTTTCCTCCTCGAGGAGGCATAGAGAAATGCATGTGTGTGAGGATGACATGTCGGGATGGCCTAAAAGTATGGGGGACAAACGTTAACATTGAGGAAAGGCATGGAAATATGTGTGCATCGTGCAGGAGAGCTGGAGCTAGGTTCATAAAATGATCAAAATTGTTTTCTTGAAAATTAGACCTATGAAGAAATACCTCCTCCCAGCAGGGCTAAGTCTCTGTGTCAGAGGAGCTGGATCTGGCTCTGTATGTGAGATACATCTTGATTAACTTTAAAATCCTGTGACAAACCGTGGAAGTTAGTTTTGGAAAGAACATACCAGGAGCACAGGTAAAGATTTAGGATGCTGAAATGAAAGGTTTAATAGAAGCTTAGCTATGGAAAACAGGATAAGAACAAGAGAAAGGTAGGTCATAAGGAGTCTGTGAACTTTTGCTTATGGATTTAAAGGGGGAAAACATAGAAATAGACATTGTAGTACCATTGGGGAAGTGATGCTCTAGTTTAATTAGTTTAATAGATTAACTTTGAGTGGTCATATATATTATCTATGAAATTACAATTTTCTAAGAATAAAGAATAATTTGACTATGATAAAATTCACCTAATACCCATATTACATTAAACAGTATTTAATCTTTCTTTCATAAATCAGAAAGTTCTTTGGTATTCTCAGGGCCATCATGGTGTACTTGAAAAGAAAGGGAGTGGGGAGACTGTCTAAATTTTCACTAAACGCATGTTTGTGAAAGAAATAATTGTGTATACTTACTTAGAAACTGAAAACAAAAAAACACCAAGGTTATACTTTTAGGAAGGATGTTCCAAATCCATGACTGTAAGACATAATTGGTTGCTAATTTTTTATATGCATTAGTCTTTGTTTTACATATGTGTTTGTATGTAAAGTGAAGGCTGTTTCTCCTAAGGTAGAAATTCAGATTGATCATCAGCTTCTCTTCTTGCTGTATTGCCTGCAGCTAGTGTAATCATTTAAAAAGACATTCACATTATAATGAATATTTTTAAACCTAAGGCTGGATACTACAAAGAAGTTTGTAAAACAAAGCTTCCCTAAAAATTTAAGAATTTTGTAGTAGATTCATAATTGTAATAAGTAGCCAGAATGAATACAATCAATGTATCTTAAAATGTTTCTTCAGTAAAATAGAAATTTAAATATTCAATATTTTTCAGGGTTGGAAGTTCTAAGTGATGATCCTGACTTAGTGAAAGTGGTGGAATCTTTAACTTGTGGGAAGATCTTTGCAGTGGAAATACTTGAAAAAACTGACATTCCACTGGTTGTTCTGTATGATACCTCAGGAGAAGATGACATCAACATCAATGCCACCTGCTTAAAGGCCATATGTGACAAGTCACTAGAGGTTCACCTTCAGGTACCACCATGACTCCAGTTGTCTGTTCACACATATCACAGGAAAGAAATTCACCAGAATAGAATGCTGTACATTTTAGGCTAACATTAGATAGAGACAGAATACATATATATTGAGAAAAAAAAGATAGAGCGGAGTTAAAAGTGAGGGGAAGTGCCAAAATATAAATAGTAATTGTTAAGAATTGGATTTTTATTTTATTTCCAAGTTCCTACAAAGAGCATATATTAATTTTATATGAAATTATTTTGCAAACATAAGAGAAGATAATTCAACAGAAGGGAAAATTAGATCAGTGAAGATGTTCACTGAATTGCTAGCTTTAACATTTTTAAAATGTGAAGAACATAGATGTCTGCAGGAAAGGACACCTTTAAGTAAATTATGGAGCAGGCACTCTAAAGAATAGGATGAGGTGTTAAAAATGATTATTTTAGAAACTTCATAACAATATTGGGAAAATATTGTTTTAATAATTATCAATAGAACAACAGTGAATTGCCTTCATACTTCATATTATGATTTGACTAAAAGTGGCTAAAATTAAACCTTTTCTGTTTTTTTAAAGTTACTAAAATTCAGGCGGGCCATTGGCAGGGATTAGAAGTAGACTAATAATGGGATTGATCTTTTGAGAGTTGTTTATTTTCATTTCTGTTAATGTTGCAAAAATATTTATATAATTCTTTTTCCAAATTAATGGGACTAAGATCTTGGCATCCGGTCCGTTCCGTGGCAAATAGATGGGGAAAAAGTGGAAACAGTGACAGACATTATTTTCTTGAGCTCCAAAATGACTGCAAATGGCGACTGCAGCCACAAAATTAAAAGACGCTTGCTCCATGGAAGAAAAGCCATGACAAACCTAGTGGTTAGTTGCTCAGTCATGTCCGACTCTTTGTGACCCCAAGACCTGTAGCCCGCCATGCTCCTCTGTCCATGGATTCTCCAGGCAAGAATACTGGAGTGGGTTGCCATTCCCTTCTCCAGGGGATCTTCCTGACCCAGGGATCGAACCTGGGTCTTCCTCATTGCAGGCAGATACTTTACTGTCTGAGCCACCAGGGTAGTCTCAAACCTAGACAGTGTGTTGAAAAACAGACATTGCTTTGCTGACAAAGCTCTGTATAGTCAAACCTGTGGTTTTTTCCAGTAATCATGTACAGATGTGAGAGTTGGACCATTAAAGCAGGCTGAAAGTGAAAGTGAAAATCGTTCAGTTGTGTCTGACTCTTTGCGACCCCATGAACTATACAGTCCGTGGAATTCTCTAGGCCAGAATACTGGAGTGGGTAGCCTTTCCCTTCTCCAGGGGATCTTCCCAACCTAGGGATCAAACCCAGGTCTCCCACATTGCAGGCAGATTCTTTATCAGCTTAGCCACAAGGGAAGCCCAAAGAAGGCTGAGTGCCAAAGAACTGATGTTTTTGAATTGTGGTGCCAGAGAAGACTCTCAAGAGTCCCTTGGACAGTAAGGAGTTCAAACCAATCAATCATAAAGGAAATCAACTCTGAATATTCACTGGAAGGACAGATGCTAAAACTGCAGTACTTTGGCCACCTGCTGCAAAGAGCTGACTCACTAGAAAAGACCCTGATGCTGGGAAAGATTGTGGGCAGGAAGAGAAGGGGATTACAAGGGATGAAATAGTTGGATGGCATCATTAACTCAATGGACATGAGTTTGAGCAAACTCCAGGAGATGGTGAAGGACAGGGAAGCCTAGCATGCTGCAGTGCATGGGATCACAAAGAGTTGGATACGACTTAGCAGCTGAACAACAACAAAATTAATGGGGAGAAGATAAACCAGAGTTAAAGATATTCTTAGCCTTTTAGACAGGGGAAAGTGGTAATAATATAACATATGCAAAATGTCTACTTTGTGCCTGATACAACTGAGAGCAGATACTCCTTTTGAAAGAGAGATAGCCAAACTAGTTTTTCACATTTACGTTATAAATTTCATTCTGTCCTATCTGTCCTCCTGCTTGCTTCAAAAATTGTAAAATGCAGAGACTTTCAGTGAACTAGGTCTATCCCCTTAGGTACGTAAGAGCTGCACTCAGTTCTCAAGCATCCTTGCTGTGTCCTTTGTTCCAGGTTGATGCCATGTACACGAATGTCAGAGTGACGAACATTTGCTCCGATGGCACACTCTACTGCCAAGTGCCTTGTAAGGGTCTGAACAAGCTCAACGACCTTCTGCATAAGATAGAGGAATACTTCCACTGTAAGGTATGGCTGAGCAGCATCTATTTCCAAGATGAATCCTAGCATTGCAAACAAGAGGAGTCACTAAATTGTATTCTTGTAGTAAGTTTTGAACAGTTTAAGGTAGAATCTCTAAAATAGAGGGTAAGATCCCCAGACTTCAGAATTTGAAACAAAACCCCTCACTGGTTTCTGCAGGATAGAATGAGGATAATAACAGTGAGTATCCACAGGATGGTTGTGAGGACTAGTCACAGGCTGCTGAGCACAGGGCCTGGCTCATAGAAAGGGCTCAATGACGGGTCAAGGTGCAGTTGAGGAGCCTGCAGTGCAGCTGCCTGTGACTGTCATCTTGTCCAGCTGGCTCCTCTGCCTGGACAAAGACAGAACTGTGGAATTTACAAGGAGAAAAAAACTTACAAGGCATCATTCCCCAAGCTCTTTATGGTCCCTGAGAGAACCTGTGCCCTGGTAAATGTGGTTCTACAGTTATACTTGTTAATAATCTCTTACCGCCTGTAATGCAGACCTGGGTTCAATCCCTGTGTTGAGCAGATCCCCTGGAGAAGAGAAAGGCTGCCCACTCCAGTATTCTGGCCTAGAGAATTCCATGGACTGTATAGTCCATGGGGTTGCAAAGAGTCGGACATGACTGAGCTACTTTCACTCTTAGTTTACCCTTTAATTCTAGTATCATTTTCTCTGAATCAAGATCTGTAGAGGTTTTCTTTTAAGTTCCTAAAGAGATTTCTTTACCTCCATTAGGACATTGTAGTCGTAATCTACAATATGCTATGGTTTCCAAACAACTAAACTCCTATGCCCCTTCAACTCTGACCCCCTTACCCTGGAAGTGAACCCTTCTCTCTAACCTACAGAGCACCCCAAGGGCCTCATAGCACTTGTACGCAGCATTGTTTCAGCTGTTTGGACGTTTGTTTGCTTTACTAGAGTGTAGGCTTCCAGAGGGCAGAGACTGAGCCTCCCCAGGTTCTGGTAAGTACCTAATTCATTTAGGTACTATAGTACATTATCTAGTGTCTTACATAAAATCAGTATCCCAAAATATTTGCTGAATTGGAATCAACTTGTGTTCAGACTACAGCCTAGAATCAAGACGTTAGATCTGTAGCTTTACCTCTTTCTCCATTGCAGATGTCTTAGAGGTATCTCAGGAGCATTACTTAAGTTTGATTTGCTAATCTATCCTGGAGAAATCTGAGACACCCAGAGGGTGGACTATAGTTACTCATTTACATGCATGTGCTTATTATCTATAGTGATGAAAAGCACCCTTGATAGTTCTTAGTGCCCCGGGAGCTCAAGTGGAGGGAGACATTGCCTTTGGGGAGAGTAGAAACATTTACCCTGAAGGAAAGAGCCAACGGCAGGTCCCCAGCTTCAAGCTACAGAGAGGAGGAGGATGAAAATACTGAACTGGCACTGATTTCCACATTTGTGTTGATAACGTTTCTTTTGTTTTGGAATTAAAATCTTATCTTTGAATCTGAATGTTAACAGAAGAGAAGAGAAGGCCTAATGGACAGCTAACCTAACCACCTCCCTCTTATCCAGGCTGTTCTTTTTATCGGATTCATCCTCCTCCTTCGTATTTAACTGATGGTGCCAGAGCCTGGATGAATCATCCTGACCTCCATGCTATCATTTTTAGACATGTTAACAGGGCTGATTTATGATCCATGTGCAAGGAAGGAGAGTAGAAACATTCACTCTAAAGGAAAGAGTAGACAGCTGCCACCAACAAGCACAGGAGAAAAAAAGCCAAAGTCCTACAAGCCCAGTACACATGCTATGTCCGCTGCAGTGCAGGCCTCACTGGAAGTCTGATCATGGACAGGGAAGCAGTCGACCTGCACCCAGCAGTGGTGTGGCAACGTGCTCTTTGCTGTGAGTAATGAAAGTGTCGTGTGTTTGTGTTTTGCAGCACATGACTTCTGAGTACTTCGTTTCATTACCCTTCTGTGGGAAAGTCTGCCTCTTCCACTGCAAAGGAAAATGGCTGCGAGTAGAGGTAAAATTAGTCACTTGACTATTTTTTAAATTTAAGATGAAATATTTCAGATGTACAAACAAGATTTTTTTGTTGTTTAAAAAAAAATCACCAGTTTAAGAGTTGAAACATGACTATTATAGTTGACCCTGCCCTTCAGCAGCCCTTGTTTTTACTTCCTCCCCTGGGCATACCAGCTGAATTTGGTATTTCTCATTCTTCTTCACTGCTTTATACTTTTACTATATTTGTGTCTGTACACTTTTACTATCTGTATATTTAAAAATAGAAATAATCAAAATACAGAAATGAATAGTATATGTAATGTTGTCATTCAGTTGCCCAGTCATATCTGATTCCTTGCAAACCCATGGACTGCAGCATGACAGGCCTCCCTGTCTCTCACCATCTCCCAGAGTTTGCCCAAGTTCATGTCCATTGCCATCTCATCCTCTGATGCCCTCATACTTACAGTAATACTTATAGTAAAAACATAAATACTTAAAGTAATACTTACAGTAAAAATACCTAGTTTCCCCAGTTACTAAATTGCAAATCTCAGCTCAATTTCATTTTTCCTGCTTTTCCTTTGTTACAGTGGTTCTTAACCTAGGTGTAAAGACCCTACTTACAGGGGGTGCCTGAACCCATCTACCATAATCATATGCATATTGTGTGTGTGTATGTGTATGTGTGTATGATGTATTTTGGAAGGAAAGTATTCATAATTTTCATAAGATTCTGAAAGAAGCCGACCTTAAGAAAGTAAGAATCATTGCTTTATTGAGTTTTAATACCACATGGCAACATTTTGATAACTTAATTGTACTGATTTTCCCTTTTAGTAAATCTTAATCATGACCACTTCAATAAAAGCATCAATTTTGAAATAATTATTGTCATTAATGTGAATGTGTCTTAGAAAGTTGAGATCTGGGTATATAACTAAAAGTTATGTGCTTAGCTATAAACTTCAAAGCATGACTTGTTAAAAAGAATACAACATTATTTGAATTTTAAAGCTCTGTGCTGTGTAGTATTTAATGTATACATGCATAAATACTTAATTTTTAAGCCTTTTATTTTGAAATAATTTCAGACTTTTAAAAAGTTGCAAGAATATTTTTTTAATTAGTTTATTTATCTATTTTTTAACTTTACAATATCGTATTTGTTTTGCCATACATTGACATGAATCCACCATGGGTGTACATGTTTTCCCCTTCCAGAACCCCCCTCCCACCTCCCTCCCCATCCCATCCCTCTGGGTCATCCCAGTGCACCAGCCCCGAGCACCCTGTATCATGCATCAAATGCAAAAATATTTCAAAGAGTTCCCATATACCTTTTAACCACCATCGCCAATTGATAACATCTTGTATAATCATTATCAAAACCAGGAAATTAACACTGGTACAATATTATTAACTAATCTGCAGAACATGCTGACATTCCCAGATTGTCCTCCAAATGTCCTTTCTCTGGTCCTCCAAGTTGTATTTAGTTGTCATGTCTTAGTTTCCTCTAACCTAACAGTTGTTCAGTCCTTGTTGTTTGTGGCCTTTTGACGAATAGCAATATTTTGTAGAGTATCTCTCAACTTTAGTTTCTCCATGTGTATAATCAGGTTATACCTTTTTGGCAAATACCTTCTCATTGCATGCTCAAATACTTTAGATAAATATCTAGTATTTTTATTGCTGTCAAATTGTGATTATCTACCTTTCAGGTAGCAGAAGTATTCATTCTCTTAATGATGCATAGAAAGTTAGGGAAAGAAAGATGATTAATGAAAAGCAGATCCTGTGTTTAAGTGATGTATTTGCTCTTGACATTTTAACTTGTCTAACTTTAGCACATACATATTCTGAACTTATTCCATACATCCAGCCAACTTTATTCAATGCAGAGGCCATTACTCTCCGTTTCCCTGTAGAAGTGATCAGCCTTCACTCTGCACCATCTTCCAGTTACTCTTCAGTCGCTGACACTTGACTTCTGCCCACACTCCATCAGAGAGCCGGTTCTTGTAAAAGCATCTTTATTATGCAAACAAATTAGTATCTTCCAGGTCTTATCTTTCCAAACCTCTTTGCTTCATCAAATAGTGGTGAAACTTGAAATTCTCTTCTCACTAGGCTACCATGTTATCAGATCCTAATCTTCCTTGTGATAGTCTAATGATTCTTTCTCTTATTTTTCACCCAAAACCTCCCTCCATCCCCACTTCTGAAATGTCAGTGTTCCCAAGTCCTATCTTTGCTCATCAGTCTTCTCGGCCTCTTTATCCTTTTGGGTAATCCTATCTGGTAGTTTCAGGTACCATTTCAGCCCTAATGACTTCCAAATTCATTTTCCAGCCCCTGATGAACTGTAGATTTAAGCAAAAAGCCAAGTTTACCTAATTGTTCATTTCACAAACTCTAAGTTCTCTGTGTCTGAAACCAAAATACTTTCTCCCCATCCTTACATTTCTCCCGTGTCTCTGTTTTAGTGGTACCTCCCTTTGTGCAGCCATTCGGGCTGTTTTAAGAAACAGTCTTAAGAGTTATCTTTGAATCCTACATCTTCCTTAGTCCCCCAGTGTAACTTATCACCAAATGCTGCTGATTTTACTTCTTTGTCAATTCTTGCTCAGATCACTGCAGTACCACGCCAACTGTTTCCTCTGCCTTCACCGTTGTCTTCCTCAAGTCAAGCTCTGTACCACTAAGAATGAGCAACCCAAAATGCAAGTAGTGATACATCCAGCTTATGATGAGATTTACTGTTTCCACAGGACTATGTGTTGTTTGTTAAACATGACTGATCTCATTTAATGTTTGCAAAACCCTATTATCACCTGTTTGTACTGATGAGGAAAGTAACTCAGCTAATCCATAGGGTAATTGACATGTAACTGTCTGAGCCACCAGGGAAGCCCAAAACCAAATTTATCAGATCCCAAAGCCCTCATTAGCAATTTTATAAAGTTGACCACCTCATTGTTCTAGTTAAGGCTTGACATTGGCTTCTAATCTGCAGGGTTAAGTCTCAGTTCTTGAAGACATATGTCTGTCTCTCCTGACCTTCCCTTTGCCTGTCTCCAGCCTCACCTCTTGCCTTGGCCAGCCTCTCACTTGATGCTCTAATGTAACCACAATGCTTGTAGCCACCACATGTGAGAACTGTGTGTGCCTTTGCCCATCCTCTCCCCTCTATTTGAAATGTCATAATTAGCCTCTAACTAGACTCCTACCAATCTGGTTTACTCCCATTCTTCATTTAAGGTCCAGCTCTGAAAGGACATCAATTTGTGAAACTTATGAAACTTCAGTTTGTGAAAAAGGAAATACATGTGTCTAATAAATATGATTATTTATTGAACTGACAAAAATTTACACAACTTAAATTATCCAAAGTGATTTGTTAGATAAGTCACAATGGATAGACTTAGGTAAAATTACACAGAAGACAAATGACATGAAATATGTTTATGAGACATTGTGTGAAAGGCAGTCAACTATGAAATAGTATCTACAAACATGTTGTAATTTTTATAAATCTAATTTTTGTGAATCATAGATAAAAGACTAAACAGATAACTGTAACCTATAGATGATGAGTGATTTTTATATCATTCTTTTTAAGTATCTAAATGTTCTATAGTGTAGGCATTTTACTAAAATAAGGAAAGTAAATTTTGGGAAAAAAGTACCAATTCTAGGCTTTCCTTCCTCCTGAAAGCTAGCTCTAATACCTGCCTCCTGCTGGGTCAGTTAACCACCCTGTGTGTTCTCATAATACCCATGCATATCTTCATTATCACCCTTACTACAGTATAGTATGGCATGTAGTTGTCTCCTCTCTCATAGCACTAGGAGCTCTTTGAGAAGGGGTGGTCTATCTCTGTAGCCCAGTTATGCCTGGATATGGCAAGCATCCATACCAATGTATGTATTCGGTATGTGTATGTGAATAAATGAATACATTTTAAAATATTGTTCCATGGGACTGTTTGTGTTTATCATGTCTTAAGAGGTTTAGAAATTTATGCTATTAATCAGGCATTACCTGGGGCAGTAGAAAAAGGCTTCACTTTTGGTGAATCTGACTTCAAGCTGAGAGTGGCCCAGTTCCTGACAGTCATCGTATTGAAAGCACCACCACCATGCTTAGGTAGCAGTTAGTGCAGTTGTAGATGTGAAATCTTAGCCCGGAAAAACCCAGGTTCAATCCTGGGTCAATCTCCTGGAGAAGGAAATGGCAACCCCACTCTAGTATTCTTGCCTGGAAAATCCCGTGGGAGGAGGGAAGCTACCCATGGGGTTGCAAAGAGTCGGACATGACTGAGCGACTTCACTTTAGGGGAAACTGGGCATTTAAAGATACATCCAGAATCTTATATTGTGATGTTGCCATTTGACCACAGGTAGGTAATTATTCAGTATTCTTGGGCTTCCCTGGTGGCTCAGATGGTAAAGAATCCTCCTGCAATGAGGGAAACCTGGATTTGATCCCTGGGTTGGGAAGATCCCCTGGAGGAGGGCATGGCAACCCACTCTAGTATTCTTGGGCTTCCCTGGTAGCTCAGCTGGTAAAGAACCTGCCTGCAATTCAGAAGACCTTGGTTCAGTTCCTGGATGGGGAAGATACCCTGGAGAAAGGATAGGCTACCCACTGCAGTATTCTGGGGCTTCCCTGGTGGCTAGATGGTAGAGAATCTACCTGCAATGCGGGAGACCTGACTTTCTTAGTTCCAATTTTCAGTTAGGCCAAATGATACAAATTATCATTGGGCTTTCTGACTAGGCTACAAAATAGCAAAATATGTTTTAAAAATATATAGTGAAATTCTGTCTCTGAATTCTATTAATTTCCTCATTACTGAGACACAATAGTTTTTCCTCTCCCTCATGTGCTAATATTTTGGAGAACAGACTGCATCTTATACTCAACAGCATATAATGATATACCAAATTGTTTTATAATCAGTAGTGTCCTAGAGTTGCAAACATAGTAATTATTACTATATTTATGAATTAACAGCAAGATGTCAATTCTACTGTAAAAGAATACCTATTTGGGAAACAAGTACATTTTAAAATAAGAGAAAATTTAACCAACATATAGTCTTTGTTGTTTTTTATAATGCATTTTAGAGTTGTAATTGAACAGAACCATTTTGGCCTGTTGGATATGCTAATAAATCATCCAACACTTGTCTCTTCACAGATCACAAATGTGCACAGCAGCCGGGCCCTTGACGTTCAGTTCCTGGATACTGGCACTGTGACGTCTGTGAAAGTGTCTGAGCTCAGGGAAATCCCCCCTCGGTTTCTCCAAGAAATGATCTCAGTGCCACCTCAGGTACTGTATGTACAGCCTGGGAGACTAACTGGAGGGAATTTGAACAAATTCATAATCACATTGTGAGATGCTCCCTCAGGTTTTGGTAATGATTGAGCTTACAGCAAAACTGGAAATGATCCAGATGTGGAGTGGCTGACTGGGTTTCAGATGTAAAATTTTGCTTAGACAGGAAGGCCAGTCAGACTTAGAGAATGTTGTTTGATAAATGTTTTTTCAAGCATGTTGAGTCATCAGGCTATACTGTCCAGTTAGAAATTCTATTTGAATAATTAGATGACAGTGCTGGCTTCTACACAGTTTCAGGATATTATATGTCGATATTTACTTCCAGAGTTCTTAATTAAGTAACCTGTCTTGGCTATGTTTATATTTAACCTTTTCCGCATAGGTTTTGGGGGCTTCTCTCGTAGCTCTGCTGGTAAAGAATCCACCTGCAATGCAGGAGACCCCAGTTCAATTCCTGGGCTGGGAAGATCCCCTGGAGAAGTATTCTGGCCTGGAGAATTCTATGGACTGTATAGTCCATGGGGTCGTGAAGAGTTGGACATTACCGAGCGACCTTCACTTCACTTCCGTAGGTTTCAGTGAAAAGATTAACTGCAGTCTGTCATTCCTCTCTTGGTAAAAATCCAGATGATAAGAAGTTTGAATACCTCTGGCCTCTGTAGCCCTTGTTAGAACACCCATCCAGGGCCAGCCTTACCTAGAAAAGGTTCCCGTGGCTGGAAGGGAAGGGGGATCTGTCCTACTGCTTCTGAGTGTCTGAAGGTTATGCAAAGTGTACCTTCTTGGTAAAAGCCACTATAATTTTTCTATTAACCTTATCTGGATTTGTTATTTGATAATTGTGAAGTTGGGAAAACCTTTATAACCAGCTAGGCCAAGCCTCTGGCTAACAGCATCTCCCTAAGAGGTTGAGAGTAGCAAATTGATGGCCTTGGCCAAGGCTGACCCATGAATTTTGGATATGAGCTGTTGGCTTATATAGTGTTTTAAAATGTGAGTTAGTCGTCTGCTTCTATCTTCTCAGACTAGAAAATGTGACTCTACTGAGCAGTCCCTTTTATAGGACAGCACTCTAAGGGAACTTGGGAGTGCCGTTCTCTGTAGGGGAGGGCGCGAGCTCTCCGGTGCCCAGGCCCCAGGCGGTCTGCCCACCAGACCTTCATGCCCACCAGATAGAATCTGCTCTCTCTGCTCTTAAGTGACCTCCCCACCCAGCAAGGAGCCTCATTCCAACGGGCACAGTGGGAGACTAGGGGCCCTCAAGGGTGAAAAGAGGTGTGACAGTGAGGGTGGGGTGCAGAGAGGAAAGGAGGAATGTAAGAATCCTGGAAGTAAATTTGATCTCCTTCACAAAATTGCCTCCATCAATTCAAAGGCTCCCATGAGACTGGAGGGAGTCCCTGGGGTTATCTTTTCCTCCCTGAGGTAGACATTCTACAGAAGCTTGTGCAGTGATGGTGGGAGGTAGAAAGCATCAGGGAAAATGAGGCTTTTAGGTATCAACGGGTTTCCGTTTTTCTTAGCCTTCTTAATTCTTGTGACAGCCTCCTTCAAAAGTGAAAGTGGCTCAGTTGTGTCCAACTCTTTGTGACCGTATGGACTATAGTCCATGGAATTCTCCAGGCCAGAATACTGGAGTGGGTAGCTTTTCCCTTCTCTAAGGGATCTTCCCAACCCATGGGTAGAACCCAGGTCTCCCGCATTGCAGGTGGATTCGTTACCAGCTGAGCCACAAGGGAAGCCTTCCTTCAAAAGGGTGAGCACAAGTGCCTGGGGTACTCCAGAAATGCTCCATTCAGCAGTAAATCTCCACAAAGAGTTCTACAGTGAATCAGGTTTCCTCCAAATGACACTTCATTTTTTTTTTTTTGAAGTTGGACTTGGAATACTTCAGTATAAGTCCTAATCTTGTCTTCATGCCTTTGTGACCTTACTTACACAGGTTAGTATGTCTGAGTCTGTTTCACCATCTGTAAAATCAGATGGCAACACTAGCCTGCCAGTATTGTAGTATTGTATCATAGGGTGAGAAGTCTGTACTAGGCTTTTATAACCCTGGCTCATAGGAATAAAGATAATGGTAGTAATATAAATAGGATCGTCACTGTTAGCTGTTGCTTGCTTTCTATCTTGGCAACATTTGACTTGTATGAATAATATTGACGTTACACTTAAGTACCTATTTTAAGATGGTGTGCCCTCTTTTCCATTGTGTTTTCTTTTCAGGCTATCAAGTGCTGTTTAGCAGATCTTCCACAATCTATTGGCATGTGGACCCCTGATGCTGTGCTCTGGCTAAGAGATTCTGTTTTGAATTGCTCAGACTGTAGCATTAAGGTTAGTTATCTTAATGGTCTCGATAAATGGGAGCTTGTCAGCCAAAAGGACTCATTTGGTTTTTGTGAAAGAATTTTATCTTCCTGTAAACTGATGCTTTCACATCTGACACACTTTTGTAGTTAGGAGATTGATTACTTGGAGCTATGAGACATTTTGTGGTTTAATTTTTATTTAAGAATTTATCCTGTATCTGCAGTATTGTGTTTAAACCTTTTATATAATTTTTTGGTTATTAATAAAGTAGAAGATAGTTTTCAGCTCTTAATTTGCTCCATGATAAGGAATTAAGTACCCAACAAAGGACCACATATTTCTCTCTCTCTTTTTTTCTTTAAGATTTATTTATTTGTGTTTATTTTTTTGGCTGTGTTGGGTCTTCATGCTGCACACGCTTTTCTGTGGTTGTGGAGAGCAGGGGCTACTCTCTTGCTGTGGAGCAAGGGCTCTAGCGCACTGGCTCAGTGGTTGTGGCACATGAACTTAGTTGCTCCACAGCATGTGGGATCTTCCCAGACCAGGGATTGAACTGGTGTCCCTTGCATTACAAGGTGGATTCTTAATCACTGGACCACCAGGGAAGCCCTGGGCCATATGTTTCTTGATAAATGTTTCTAAAGACTATTTAAGTAAGTCCTGTATTTCTTTTTTTTCCTAAAGTAAAATGAATTATAGACAAATTTTGCTTATAATCTTGTTTTTTTCGTCTCTTTTCCTAAAACTTATATAAACTGCTTTCCTTCTTTCACTAGTGTGTTTCTTTTTCACACTCTTCAATCTTTATATCAAAAACACTGCTCGTATTTCCAAGAATAGAAATGTAACATTAAAAAAAAGAAATGTAAGATAGTGTTTCTCTATTTTAACTAATGTAAATGGTGTTATCATTTTATATAAGCATGTAACAAAGTTAACAGTGAAATGTCCTTGAGAAATCTCTTCATGAATATCTCTCAGTTATTGTAGCCCACACTGATTTTCCTGTCTTCATTCTCCTCTAGGGCTTATCATGGACAGTCACACAGTTATGTACCATTATGTATTCTTCAGTTGCCACACAAATATTGTTTTCTCAGTTACATTTTCAGCTCCTAAACCCAGGGTATCGGTCAGTAAAACTACTTTTAGTGGTTGATGTTTGAAATAGTGTTTCTGTACCATTAATATCAAAATGAATTAGCAGTCAGTACTTCATTAACGCTCCAAAGGAGGAATTTAAATTGACTCCTCTTGCTATGAGGAAAACTTTGAAGTAAATGACTTGAGAAGGATTGCCATGTTGGTGCTTCCTTGTCTTCATGTCTGTGTTCCTGCCTTTCATTTCTTAGCCCAGTTTGATAAAAGATAGAAGTATCTCATTTTTGTTGTTCCTAAGATAAACCAGAGGAGCTGGTGAGAAGAATAATAGACACCCAGCCCTCGGGGGCACACAGCAACTTAGTCCCAGTTACCAGCCTGTGGGGCTTCTGTACAGACTCTCCCACTGCCACCAGAAGAATGTAGACATGTCATCGGAGGTCTCCTGGGCAAAAGGTGCAAAATGGTGACTAATTTTGGCCTATTCAATGGAGCTTTCTTCTTCTTTTTCTCCCAAGGTCCCTCTCCTCTCACATAACTAGGGAAGAGGAAGAGGGGTGAGAACAGATACTAGGACCAAACAAGGAATTTGGACCCAAGGTCCCAAAAGATATGGTGAAAGGCAAAGCTTTTTCTTTCCGCTCCCTGTCCAAGGGTGCACCAGCACTAAGCAGAAAGCTTATAGGATGTTTTGCTATTTTTGTGGTTTTTATGTTGAAGTTCGATGATGAGCACATGGGGATTCATCATGATATTCATTCTACTTGGAGCGTTTTAACATATCGTTAATTTTTAAAAAATTAGCCATGGTAATCGGAATCAGACCTTTAGCAAGTCATAGGTATTTTCAGTTTTTAGAGGTTAGTAAATTTTCCATTTCCACAAGGTGCTACTGGTTTCTAGATTGCTTGGACCTACAAGCTTGTTCTTTGCTCCAGCTGTGATAGACGACTCATCTGACCTTAAATAAACTGATTTTTAGTAAGTTGGGTTTTTTGCAGAGTACTGTTTTTTAATATGTAAAGTTAACATAATGACCTCTAGGACTCCAGCATGAACTTGGATTTCTTAAATTGGTGTTTTGTGTTTTCCAAAGGTTACAAAAGTGGATGAAACCAGAGGTATCGCACATATTTATTTATTCACCCCCAAGAACTTCCCCGATCCTCACCGCAGTATCAATCGCCAGATTACAAATGCAGACTTGTGGAAACATCAGAAGGATGTGTTTCTGAGTGCCATATCCAGTGGAGCCAGCTCCCCCAACACCAAAAGTGCGAACACCCCCATTTTGGGCAACACTGGAGAGAATTTCAGAAAGAGCCTCACGGATGTCCTCAAGAAGTCTGTGGTCAACCACCCCAGCTCTTTCTTTACAAAGGAACTGCCACCTCCTGTCCACTTATCCAAGCCAGGGGAACACATGGATGTGTACGTGCCTGTGGCCTGTCACCCTGGCTACTTTGTCATCCAGCCATGGCAAGAGATACACAAGCTGGAAGTTCTGATGGAAGAGATGATTCTGTATTACAGTGTGTCTGAGGAGCGCCACGTGGCAGTGGAGAAAGACCAAGTGTACGCTGCCAAAGTGGAAAATAAGTAGGTCCTTAGACAGAGCCTTTTATTCTCCTCCTAAGAAAACTCTGTAGAATGACACCAAGAGTCCTTAATCCCTGCAGGGGGGCTTGTGTTAGTCTCTTAGTCATGCCCGGCTCTTTGGGATCCCGTGGACTGCGGCCCACCAGGTTCCTCACTCCACGGGATTTTCCAGACAAGGATACTGGAGTGCCATTTGGAACTACACAAATGGAAATTCTGAATGTAAAATAAGACCAGTGAATTATGTGATTTTCTAATACTTAAAATGATGTCGTTTAGCTGAAAATCTAATGACCATATTCTTGTTGAAACCTAATTATATCAGAAGTGAAGGTTTAAACATTTTTTCTGCTTTGCTGTGAGAAAAAATATTTAGTATTTACATTTATTATTTAGGAAATAATGTTTTTTATGGATGACTTTTAAATTTTAAAAATAAGATAGTTACTGGAGAAAATTTAGAAAATCCAAAAAAGTATAAGAAAACAAGGTCAGCCAACCAACATAACCCCTGTAAAACTACTTATGTAGGACACGACTGGGCGACTTCACTTTCTTTCTTAGCCATTGGACAGTGAGGCTTTATTTAACACTTTCAGTCTGTTTTCTCATGTTTGCACATTTGGATCCACACAAAGAACTGTCTCTCCCCCTAACCTTCCTGTCCCAACATACACACAGGCACATGCCCTTAAACTCAGTTTAAAAGATCAACTGCTTATTTTCCCTAGAAAGTACTTTCATTCATTCTAACGATAAATACCTTAACCATAGGCATTTATAGAATTTTGTTATTTTTACGGGAGGAAAAAAAATTTTAACCCAAAAGTGAAAAATATAATAGCTCTCATTGTGAAAAGCATTCAAGATATATGTCACAGCTTTTCATCTTTAAAAAAATATTTTTACTATGTCTTGTTATTTATAGTTGTAAGCATAAATGGGTTTCAATACAGGAACATAGTATAAATTTACCCTTCAGAATTGCTGTTGGATAGTTTAATCACAGTTAAAGCAAAATTGATGGTAACTCTTACCTGAGGAGCAGATTAATGGTGACAAGTGGTGGTGAGGTCCCACTGGAGGGAAGGGTTCTGTGAAGAGAACCCAAACACTGGAGACTGTATTCAGGACTTCAGACTCCATCCCCACACCTCCACGGGTCAGACAACTCTGCTGAGTCAGGACTTTTGGGTTAAATCAGTTAACTTGTCCTAGATAATCAAGGTATGCCTTATCTGTAGGAAGAGATTATCTAATATTTTTTGAAACTTTATGAACTGAATCCATTTAAAGTGCTTAGAGCTTCTATCTTGGTTACAACCCAGGACTATATACTAAACTTTATTCTCAGTGCTGGCAAGTTAAGACTTAGGAATATCATATACACTTTCGATTACAGTGGTTTCCACAGTTATCTCAATATAGGAATAACCTAGACAACTTATTAAAAATGCAGGCTCCCCTCCCTCACCCCAGGACTCCTGAGTCAGAATCTCTGACAGTGGAACCTCAGAATCTGTTTTAAGTAAACGCTCCAGGTCATCCACATGCAGCCTTGTACTAAAATTGGTAATGTAGTCAAAACTGAAGCCTAATTTAAGCTGTTAGTTTTGAAAGTTGAAAGCTAAATAGAAATGCAACACGTAGGTTTTCTGATGTTTCTCTCCTCACTGCTCTGTACCTCTTTTTTATAGACTGAAAGCACAGACCACTGTCAGTCATTTGCCTGGTACAGTTTAAAGACAGTGATATTGGTGGAAGCCAAATGTTCTTATCTCCTTGTATACTTACACAAATTAGCAGCCTGCACCAAGATGGCATTTCCACAAATGGAAATTTCTTTTCAGATTAATCTAAGTCTTATTTGCACAGCTTATCTTCATTTGAATAATACTTATGATAATGGATACCATTTGCCAAGTGCCTGTTATATGCCAAATGAATGTGTTAGGTACTTAAAACGTATTATTTCTGCAAGTAAATTAAAACTAAACATTACACATGAGGTGACTGAGGCACAGAGAGGTTAAATGAGGAGCCCAGAGTGACATGATGGAAAAATGGCCCAGATGGGATTCCAGCTTAGGTCTGTTTGGCCCCCAAAGCTCAAGTATTTCTTTATACCTTTTTGTGTCCATGTTGTCTCTCTGGTTCATGGATTATTGCTTGCTGCACTTTAGGCTTATCTGAAGGCTTCTGGAGTTCATCCCAGAAACTCAATCACATAGAATATTTAAAGTCAGTCTATTTGTAGCTTTCTTACTGTCGTTCATGCTATAGCATGTGTGTGTGGGTTCCTGTACCTCTTTTCACCTGGTGTGCACTGGCTGGAGAATTGGTTGCTCTAGCCAGCCCCAGCCCAGCGTGTGTTGCAGTGATGAGGCTGCTGTTCCACTGGGCTTGTGGCTGATAATCTTGTTTCAGGGGGTGGCTGGGTCTGCTGCCCAAGGCAGAGCCTGACCCACACCTTTTGGGAGCAGAGACACTTTCATTTTAGACATTATTGACAGTCATCCTTTTCTTAGTATAATAATACTCTTTAATCATGTAATCAAGATATAGGACTTTAAGGTCCTTCATACCTAAACTTTGAAGTCTAGGTTTTTCTGATTTTGATTGAGATGATGTAGGTCCAGAGGAGGAATGTATATTCATGTGAATTTCTTTCTCACACCTCGAACTTGAGGTCTGAAATCATACTCTTCTTCCCCCCCCACACACACACTGTACTCTCCTATCCTTTATAGATTCTTTATTTTAGGTGGTGGATTAAATTTTGTGTTTCATGTTATTTCGGGTTTTTAATTCCTTACTTGGCAAAATTAAAATGATCAGTCAGTGTTCAAAATGTCTTGTACTCTTTTCCCAGCCTGGCTTCCCAGTCTAACTCTCTTCCATTCCTCCACACACTCCACCTTCCAGCTGCACAGTAGCTGCCTCACTGGTCCATCCTGCCCTGCACAGTCTTCTGTGTGTGTTTTTTTTTTTTTAACTCCTGCGTGTTCTCAGCCAGCCCTGGCTTGCTTTCCTCTTTCTATCTTTCACACATGGCATCACTAAGTCGCGTCTGACTCTTTGCAACCTATGAACTGTAGCCCGCCAGACTCCTCTGTGCATGGGATGTTTCAAGCAAGAATACTGGAGTGGGTTGCCATTTCCTCCTCCAGGGGATCTTCCCTATCCAGGGACTGAACCTGCGTCTCCAGTGTCTCCTGCACTGGCGGATAGATTCTCTACCACTGAGCCACCTGGAAAGCCCACCACACATGAACTTTGTTCCAAACATGTGGCCATCTCCTGTCTCCCCATCAGAGGGAAGGGATTCATTAGTCTTGTCCTGGTCATCCTCCATGCCACTGTTTCCTCCTGCTTAGAGGTGGTTCTCCTTTATCAGCTCCATGAGGCTTGTAAAAGGGTATTGAGTGAACAGATTCCATCAAATGAGCCAGTGGCAAAACAGAATAGTAACCTCTGCAAAAAGAAGAAGCAGTCTCCTGAAAAACTTCTATAACAATCTAGTTTTATATTTTGATGAATGACATTTATATTAATTTTATTTTTATAAAAAAGATGTTGCCCTTAAAGCAAGCGTTGACTTTGTTTTTCTTCTCTTTTAATCCACTGCCTGCATATTTAGGTGGCACAGGGTGCTTTTAAAAGGAATCCTGACCAATGGATTGGTGTCTGTGTACGAGCTGGACTATGGCAAGCATGAATTAGTCAACATGAGAAAAGTGCAGCCCCTGGCAGACATGTTCCGCAAGCTGCCGTTCCAAGCAGTCACCGCTCAATTAGCAGGTAAGTTCTGGGGAGTCTGAACATCATTGTTTTCCAGTGTATTGTTGAACATTTAGGTTGTTTATGCTTTCATTGTAGTGTTCAGAAAAAAACCCACAGCTACATATACTAGCCAAAGTAAACAAATGGAAACCATGAAACAACTAACAGGAGGACAACACTGCATGATTAGTGTTTCATAATTTATTGCATAAATTATAATGCATATAATGGACTTTCACAATTGTGAGGCATTCCTAGCTTGTAGAATATGACCATTTTCATGGCCAACATTGCATTGCAACTAACAGCACAGAAGTGTGTGATTTTAGCACACTCACACCAGCCCATTGACTGTCATAAAATCTGAGGAGCTAAACTAATAGGCATAGAGTGGTACTTCTTTATGATAGTAGCTGATGAGATTCGTTTTATCTTCTATGAAAGCAGTGCAGGTGTCGGTGGCCCCTCCGTGTGCCCTCTACCAGTAGTTAACATGGGTGCCTAGCTGAAGCTCTACCCAGACAGCTGGCAGCATTAGCAGAGGGTGTGGAGGTCAAGAGGGCTGAGGGGTGCCGACACCTCCAGGCATCTGGGCTGTGTCCTCCTGTGCTGGGATGTGGGGGAGTTGTGACCACATGTGCCACCATCATTCTTTGCCCCCCACTCACCCCACATACTTAGTAGTGGCAGAACTAACTTGATCTCAGAAATGAGAGCAATTGTGTATACAAATTCTTATTGACAGCTTTTATTAAAGAGATAGGGATAGATAGATAGAGATGGTCTTTTTTGCCAGTTTCTTTGCCTCCTCCTAGACTTCAAAGGCGGAGAAGGCAATGGCACCCCACTCCAGTACTCTTGCCTGGAAAATCCCATGGACGGAGGAGCCTGGTGGGCTACAGTCCATGGGGTCGCCAAGAGTCGGACACGACTGAGCGACTTCACTTTCACTTTTCCCGTTCATGCACTGGAGAAGGAAATGTCAACCCACTCCAGTATTCTTGCCTGGAGAATCGCAGGGATGGCGGAGCCTGGTGGGCTGCCGTCTGTGGGGTCGCACAGAGTCGGACACGACTGAAGCGACTTAGCAGCAGCAGACTTCAAAGGAAACTCTCATGGTAGGCAGATGTGAACCAAAACTGGCATCTTGTGCATGGCATGGCTATCATTGATCTGCTCTGAACTCAAAGTTCTAAACAATTAATGGTTACATTTTTCATTTTCACTTTTTAATGTTTAGGTTTTGCTGTCGACACCTGTTGTTAAACACGACAGTCAAACCTTCCAGTGAAGCTGTCTCTGTGAGTGAGGGGTGCATGGCACCATCATCCTCACCCCCAGCTTCGTGGTCACAGTCACTCATGCTCCTTGTGCAGAGGACTCTACAGCCACTTCTTGTCACTGAATTTGCACCATGCTGGGAGGTTTAGGCTCTGTTACCATCCCTGAAGCAGTAGTTTACAGACTATTCTAGGCTTCTCTCATTGGAAGTTCTTAATAATCCAAGAGTTTAGCCCACTCACTGATAGGTCTGTAAAATTATATATGAAACTCCCATACCTTCATCACTATGGGGCATAATTTATAGTTTATCTAATCTAGCGTAAGTGAACTTAATTTATATTAGCTTAATAGTATTTCTTGAAAAATACATAATTCTTGTCTCAATTTTGTTTTAAAACCTAATTCAGAATTCTCTAACTTGAGCTCTCAAGTTTAAAAGTCATGGGGATTTATTAATAGAAATGCATGAGATTTTAAATTCATCTGGTCCAACCACTTTATTTTTGTAAGAAGTAAACTGAGGCCTGAAAGATTAGCTGGTTTCCCCAAGATCATACCATTTCATAGAGGAAGGTCTGGGAATAGTAACTGAATCTTCAGACTTTCATTCCAATGCTTTTACCATGAAGATATATGTGACTTTAAACACTGGAAGTGTATTAATTATTCTTCTTTTTTTTTTTTACTCTATCTGGCTCATCAGAAAAAAATATGTGACTAAGAGAAATGTCATTGATATTGATATTTTTCTCATCACCAGTCTGTTATCTACATATACTTTAGGAAAAAGGGCAGCCTTTATTATAACTTCATTTTATAACATTCAAATGAAATTTGTGTGTATAATTGAAGGTTTACAGGAGTAACCCCATTCAGAATAGAAAAACTATAGGCAAGACTATTTTAAGATTGTTTGGCATCTCTGTTTTCAGTTAGGCAAGTCTAACCTGGTATGCTTAAGCTACTTTGCCACTGACTAAATAGTTTTCCATTATAACAGATCAAAGAAAGGCTCATTTGACCCTTCAATGATCTTCAAATCTTTGTCTTTCTCTTAGGAGTGAAGTGTAACCAGTGGTCTGAGGAGGCTTCGATGGTGTTTCGAAATCATGTGGAGAAGAAACCTCTGGTGGCACTGGTGCAGACAGTTATAGAAAACACTAACCCTTGGGACCGGAAAGCAGTGGTCTATTTAGTGGACACATCGTTGCCAGACACAGATATCTGGATTCATGATTTTATGTCAGAGTATCTGGTAGAGCTTTCAAAGATCAATTAATCACTGATTCTGAGACCTTGACAACTAATTCAGATTTTTTTAGCAATAACAAAAATGTAGTAGGCTTTTTAAAAAAGTTACCTCTGCTACATGGCTTTGACTGCTGTGGGAAGTTGAAAAGAATATGCTTATTTTTTTTTTTTAAGCTTATGTTTGATGAAAGATATTTAACAAGTTTTGTCTTAATGGAGTTGACTTTTCAAAGAGAATTGCACTTGAATTACTACTATAATATTAGAATTAAAATGTTTATCAATACAAAAACTGATTATCTTAAAATTTCTCAGCTTTATGGTCTTAAAGACCCCTTTCCCTTTCTGTTCATGTTTTCTTCCTTGTTGTGTTCAGTTCTTCTCCAGTTAGCTTGAGAATTTCATGATTTAATCCTACCCTAGTGTAGTGGTGGGTCCCAAAGCAGGTGGTCACCACATCATGTGAAGTCTCTCCCAAGTCTTCAGCACATCAGCATTACTACTAGTGGTGCTGCTGGAGGAACATCCCAGGCAAACCAGCACATCCCTCACCCCAGATCACCCCAAATCTCGAGTAACTTCTCATTGCCCAGAGAGTGTGGACTGAGAACCCAGGCCTTCTACCATCTCCCCGCCCAACCTCACTGTCCACTGCTTCTCCCTGCAGCAGTCACACTGAACTTTCATCTGGTTCCCAAACCCCATGCATGCTCATCCAGGACTGCTGAAGCAAGTCTTCCTCCCCTCCAGACCACTCTTGCTGTCTTCCCTCAGCCTGCAACTCATTTTCTACCATTCTTGTCTGTCAGTATCCTCCCTGACTTCCCAGGCTTATCTGGTTCCATTCCCTGATTCCCCTCCTACTGCATTGTACTTCCAACTCTGTCTCTCATGGTGCCCAGACCTCACTGAGCTTCCTACCATATCAATCCAAATAGACTGTGAGCACCTTGAGAGAGGGAAGGAGGGATCTTAGTCATCTGTCCAGTCATATCCTGGTAAATATTTGACAGCTGATTCTAGTGGGTATGTGTGGGGGATGGGGGCAGTGAGCCTTGATTTGTAGTATCTGATGATTCCCATGTTATAAATATTCCTACTGTTGTTGAGTTCCAGGTAACAGTGTGAGTTGGGAAAAGATGCACCCATGTGGCTCTTGTGAATTCTAGGATGGTGAGCTCAGTTTGACTGGGAAGCTTAAAATTTTGATTTTGAACATATACTGAGTTTAGGCTAGTTGACCTCTTTGTGAAGATATGCATAAATAATTAGAAATATTGAGTGGATTTCAGGGCCATAGATAAAAACTCTTAAATTTTTAGACCAGGCCAGAGATAAAAATTCTTAAAGTCATTTGCTTATTTTTATTTGTGAACATCTAGGAAAGGTAAGAACAGAAAGAAAGTACCAGATGTTTTAAATTTTTCATGTAAAATGTGTTGAAATTATCTTTCTAGCTTTTTAAAATTTACATTCAGCATTTATAATTAAAGTGATTCAAAATTCAGGAATGATTATCCCAGTGATTTAAATAATCATTTATGATAAAATAAAAACATTCCGATACATAAATATTTAAATAAAATAAAGTAGTATAAACTTTTTTTTTAATAATGGTTTCTTTCCCTAACAACAACCAAAGAAAAACCCACAAATATCTTCAAATTGTCTACAGGTAAGAAAAAGGTGGTTTCTACTACTTAACTAACTTTAGGAATGTTTCTGTTACTTTTTAAAAGAAAACAATTAATTGTTGATATAACTGAAAAGTTTACCTAGTGCTGAAACAGTTTGACAGACAAATGAGACTTGCCCCCTACCTCATACCATATTCAAAAGTTAATTCCAGGTAGACTGAAAGCCTGAAAGTGAAAGGCTACTGTAGGAAGATAACACAGGAAACTACCTTTATAATCCAGGAGCAGGAAGGATGCCTTAAACTGGATGCACAAAGTGCTAACAATAAAGGAAAAGACTGACCCTTGAACATGGTGAGGGGAGGGCAGTTAGTGGTACCAACCCTCCCTGCTGTGGAAAATTCCATGTAACTTCACGGTTGGACGTCCTCATGTATGTGATTCCTCCATGTCTGTGGTTCCACAGCTTCAGGTTCAACTGTCCAGAGATGGTGCAGTACTATAGTATTTTCTATTGAAGAAAGTCCATCTGTATATGGGCTTGCACGGTCAAACCTGTGTTGTTCAAGGGTCAGCTCTACTAGACAACATTAAAATGAAGAACATCTGTGCATTGAACACATTATTATGAAGGTGAAAAGGCAAATCACAGATTGGAGGATATATACATAACACACACACACACACACACACAAAGAAAAATAGATTACATATATTCAATAAATCATCCAGAAGCAAAATGGGTGATACATCTGAACAAACACTTCACAAAAGAGGAACTCCAGCTGGGCAGTAAACATGAAAGATGCTCGACCCATGAGGACACAGGGAAATGCAAATTCAAACCTCAATGAGATACCACTACTCAAGTGCCAGAATGGGGAAATGTTTCTGTTAATTCCAAGTGTGTTGAAGATGTGTGCACTTGTGCAGGGAGATGCTGGTAAAGAAAGTTCACAGCTAAACATCTGTAATATCTAAAACCCAGAAATAACCTACATGTCCATTAATAGTAAAATGGATGTTTTTAAAAACTGATATATTCATCCAATGGAAACCTCTGCAGCAATGAGAGTAAACAAACTACAGTCATGTGAACCAACATGGATTAATGTTAAAACACAGAGTCGAGCAAATGAATATAAACTGTGGGGGAAAGAGGCAAGGAAGGAAGTGATTACCATATGAGTAAAGAAAGTGGGAACTTTAGGAGGGAGTTGTGACCCAGAAGAGCACAGGTTGACTTTTGCCGGCAGTGTTGCCTGCAACAAGTGTTTGAATGCTAAAAATTTTGTATTTTCTTGGTGGTCCGTGGTTAAGAATCCACCTGCCAATGCAGGGGAGATGTGTGTGATCCCTGGCCCAGGAAGACCCCACATGCCACGGGGCAACTAAACCCATGCACCACAACTACTGAAGCCTGCCCACCATAGAGCCCGTGCTCCACAAGAGAAACCACCGCAAGGAGAAGCCCACACACCTCAACTAGAGTTGCCCCTGCTCACTGCAACTAGAGAAAGCCTACGTGAAGCAACGAAGACCCAGTGCAGCCAAGAATAAGTAAAGACCCACTTCCGCCAAAAATAAATAAGAATTTGAACCTGCATACTTACATTGTATGCCCTTTTCTCAAATGTTTGATTCCACAACAAAAGGATTTAAAATTTTAAATCTGAAATATTAAAGCATTGCATTGTTTAAAAATATAGGGTATGTGCCCCTTGACAAGAGTATTTTCTTATATCCTTGAGGGTTTTGCAATGTAGGAATACGTTTCGTGGAAGCAAGACTTTTTAAAGGTGTTTCTCATTAGTGATCTGTACAGCAATATTAAAAAGTTTATATTAATAGGCTCTACAACTTTTCTATGATAATTCAAAGATACATTCCATCTACACAAATTCCTTTTTTATGAGCCATGTTTAAAATGAAAACACTTAAAGTTTCTATTTGGGTTTAAGTGGTTTGTTCTGGAAAACACATTTGGTTTTTAAGAAGGTGAGGCTTTTGAACACAAAAGTAAAAATAAACAAATGGGACTACATCAAACTAAAAAGCTTTTGCCCAGTGAAGGAAATTTATCAACAAAACAAAAAGGCCACTTACTAAATGGAAGAAAATATTTGCAAATGATATATACAATTATGGGTTAATATCCAAAATATACAAAGAACTCATACAACTAACATTAAAAAAAACAAACCCAATTTAAAAAATGGGCAGAAAATCTGAATAGATGTTTTTCCAAGGAAGACATACAGATGACCAATAAGCATATGAAAAGATGTTCAACATTACTAATCAGTGAAATACAAATCGAAACCTCAGTGAGCTCTTACCTCACACCTGTCAGAATGGCTATTATTAAAAAGACAAGAAATAAGTGTTGGTGAGGATATGGAGAAAAGGGAACCCTAGTACAGTGTTAGTAGCAATGTAAATTGGTGCAACCACTATGGAAAATGGTACAGGGGTTCCTCAAAAAATTAACTGCCATACAATCCAGCAGTTTCAATCCTGGGGATTTATACAAAGAAAACAAAAACACTAATTTGAAAAGACATATGCACCCCTAGCCAAGATACAGAAGCAACCTAAGTGCCCATCAATAGATGAATGGATAAAGAAGATGTGGTACATATATATACATATATATGTGTGTATGTATATATATGTATATATACACACACACACAATGGAACATTACTCAGCCATTAAAAAGAATGAAATCTTAACCATTTGCAACAACATGAATGGATTTAGAGGGTATTGTGCTAAGCAAAGTAACTGAGACAAATACTGTATTGATTACACTTATATATGAAGTCTAAAAAAGCAAAACAAATGAACAAATATAAAACAGGAACCGAGTTAGAACAAACAGGTGGTTGCCAGGGAGGAGCAGAGTGGAGGAGGAGAGAAATAGATGAGGGAGATTAAGAAGTACAAGCTTCCAGCTGCAAAATAAATGAGCAAAGTATGAAATGTACAACGAGGGGAATTTAGTAACTATGTAATGTCTTTGTATGGTGACATTATCACTGGACTTGTGACCAGTTTGAAATGTATAGAAATATCTAACCACTATGTTGTGCCAAAGGAATTAACACGTTTAGGTCAATTATACATCAAAAACAAACTCTAGGAAAAAGGATAACATTTTTGTTTTGGGAGCGGGGGTTGGATGAGCAGTCAAAAGGTACAAACTTCCAGTTGTAAGATAAGTAAGTACTAAGGATAAAATGTACATGATAAATATACTTAACACTGCTGCATGTTGTATATGAAAGTTTTTAAGAGTAAATCCGGATTTCTCATTACAAGAAAAAAATTTGTCTTTACTTTTATATCTATGTGAGATGATGGATGTTCACTAAACTTGTGATAACTTTATTATGTTTATAAATCAAACCATTATGCTGTACACAAACATATACAGTGCTGTATGTCAATTAAATCTCAAAAAAAAAAGAACAGGTGGGGCTTTTTTGGGTGATTGTGCTTATTTTAACCATGTACTTCTGTTGGAACTCCGTGTTCACAAATTGATCGTGACTAAAGCTTGGGCTCAAACGGCTCAGCTGGGCTGCTGATGAGACGGGATGGGGCGTTGCTTCGATTAAAGCAGGTAAAGGTGTAGCAACCGCTTGGCTGGCTTTGCTCCATCCGAGGACCTACCAATTCCTACGTCTTAGACCCAGCAGGAATGAAATCCGCCCACCTTTTTCTAGATAACTGCCTGGTACAAGTGGGGAAACAGACGAAGACAGGAAGCGACGTGCACCCACTTGGCCAAGGAGCCCATCTTCCGGGCGGCTGGAGCCCTTGCCACGCGCTTCCCCAGCGGGCGTCCCTACCCGGCCGGGGATTGTGCGCTGCGCCCCAGCGCCCCCGAGTGGAGGGAGAGGTAAGGAGGGAGAGCCGGGCGGGTAGGGTGGGGCGTGGCGCGGCGACAACGCAGGGCCGGGCCCGCCCCTGGCTCCCACCCCCGGAGCCCACAGCGCCCGCCCGCTCGCGGCAGCCTGGGAGCTCGTCCAGCCCCGCGCTCCGCTCGCCCGCGTCCGTCCGCCGGCCGCCTGCGCTCGGTTGGGCGAGCCCGCTCCCGTCTGCCGGCCCCCGCGGCTCCACGGCTCGGTAAGCGTCCTACTGGCCAGGGGGTCCCCCTTGTGCTCGCGGGGTTCCCTGCCCCCGCGCCGGGGCCCCAGCCATATCTGGGCAAAATATTCAGCTGTCGCCGCCACAGCCGCCAAGAGGGACTGAGCGTGGCTCCCTCTATAAATAGCCGCCGCCTGGGGTTGCCTCCTGGACTGGGGAGCCGGGTGTCTGGGTCCGGAGCTGGGCGCTCGCGTCCCCACCACTCGGCGCGCGTGGCCCGGCCAGGGCGCCCTTCTCTCTGGACCCTGGCGCCGCATCTGTAAACGGGAGAAGGACCTGGGAGCTCCGGAGGGCTGGGGTCATGGCGGGGCCAGCTTCCCCGCCGCGCGCTCGATTCCAGCGCGGCGAGGCCAGGCGCCCCGGGCGCTCAGCCGGTACAGGTGCAGCGGAGCCGGCACTCAGGCGCAGCCTCGGTCCGGCTGCCGAGACTGTGCAGGTGGGAGTGGGGCGCCTACGCGCTCAGGTGGACTTGATACCTGGGTTCGCGCTGCTCCTGGTTGCGGCAGGAAAAGTTTCCCAAACTGCGGGAAACGACAAGGTTTAAAGCCCCACGGTAACGCGCCTTTCGCTCGGAGGCGGAAAGAAGAGGGGGAGAGCCTGAAGGCAGAAGTCTCCGCCCCGGCTATCGTCAACCCACTGAGTGGGTTTGATAAGACTCCTCCCTTTCTGGGCCTCGATTTCCCCATTTGTGGGGGCAGGGTTTGGTTCCGCGCTGGAGCTGGTGGCTGGGCCGAAAGCAGTAGGGCATGCTCTTGACCGCCGGCGCTCCCCCCACCTGTTCACCAGCTCCAGGCCTGGGACCCTGGGGGGCACAGACGTGCACATCCGGAGGGGCTGCAGAGACTGGCGACTTTGCCGGTCCCTCTGACTCGGATCTTATACTAGACCTAGTAGGACCCTCGGAAAGCCTCGGCCATATACACCCAGGAAGCACGCTCCAGGGTAATTATGGGCATCTCTGCTGGGTGGCAGCCATCACCTTCGCAAAGAAGCTTGTGAGTCAAACAGCTTTAGACCCAGTGAACTGGGCAGGGCTAGAGGCTCCACTCCCGCTGCTCTCTGCCCTCTGTTTTCACATCTGTATGATGCTTATGATGCTGCCTCGGAGCCCTACACACACCTCCTCCCCCTCCCCATCTCTTCTGGCCTTGACCTTGGCCCTCTGAGACTCTTGGAGATGACCTGGCCTAAGCTTTTCCCTGTTCGAATCACAAAACCAGACCCTAACCCAGGTTCTAGGCATTCCGTGAGGGCACCCGGAAATTTCCCAGTTTTCCCCCCAGTGGTGACAACCATTTTGTTCCTGGGGAGGGGATGCAGAGCCCCCTGCTCAAGGTCACACACTACTGGGCATGCCAGACAGTCTCCACCAGCCTTTCTCACTCTTTTCTGACACTTGCTGCTCAGGCAGGTCTTGGGGATCTGCGAGCACCCCACCAAAGCTCCCCCCTTCTTTGGTCTGCTATTGTCTAGGACTTTCTCTTACTCAGACAACAGCACCCTCATCTGGAAGTTTCGTTTTTGTTTCTCCTTTACTTTGGATCTTTTTCTCTTTTTCTAAAGCCATCTTAAAGCCTCACAGATAGAATTAAGAAGAAACAGAGACAAACAGTGAGGTTCTCCTCAATTGCAGCGACACATCAAGTAGGCAGAGAGTGAGAGCAAAGAGTGCTGTCACTCTGATGTGTTAATTCTATTTAATGAACCAGCCTTGCAGATCCAGGATTTAGAAGATGTTGACTCCTGAGTTTAAGTGGAAAGCCTGTGTTGTCTAAAAATAGCCTCTGCCCCACCTTATCAGGGTCTCACACTTTCTCTCTCCTCTGGGGTTGGGCTGCTTCCTACTGCTCAGCAAAAAGCACAACTTGGAGTAGGTAGTGGCAGCTGTGAGTAACAGGCCAACCTGGAGGTTAGGACACCCTGCCTGCCACCGACTTAGAGTGACCTTGAGCAAGTGGGCATGATATCTCCATTGGATTCAGAGTTTCCCTTGGAAGATTTTCTATCATGAGAAAAGTGAAGTGCTAGGGATAAAATTCAGGGGAACCCACCCTGTGAAGAGGAAGGAAAGAGCAGGGGAAACTAGCTCCCAAGAGCCAAGGGAGGAGAGAGATTGGCAGTGCCAGTTGGTGCAGAGAGGATAAGGGCTGGGAAAGGGCCACCATGATTGGCAGGCATCATGGGTGACTTTGGCCAGTGCATTGCAGAGGGTTCAAAAACGGGATCTGCCACTGCTTTACTGAAGCCAGTGGCCCAACCTGTCTGAGCCCGTTTCCTCCTCAGGGAAATGGGATAATAAGAGCACCCATTTCATATGGGTTTCTGTGGGGATTGGGGTCAGGAGGATGATGCAGGGAAAGCCCCTGGTCCTGTGCTTGGTACCTGCGATGCTGTTAATGCTGGCGAGAGGAGGAAGAAGCTAACGGGAACTGAGGATGTGGAGACAGAGCCCACAGCTCTTCTAAAAGCTTGGAGAAGAAGGCAGGGAAAGAGAAGGTAGTAGGAGCTGACAGGAGAGGCAGGGGTTTCCAGGCTGAGGAGTGTGAGAAGAGACTGAGCCAGACCACAGACCCCAGAGAGGGAAAGAGGGAGAGGAGTGCATCTGAGGGACTGTGCGTGGGAGGCTGAGGGCCTTCCTTCATCACCTGCTGAATGTCACAGGCTCTGGAATTAGGCTCTAACATAGCATTCCTCTAGATTCAGGCTGAGCGAAGAAAGGGTAAAATGAAGCCAGTCCTGGCTCAGAACGTGGTGTCCCTTTGAGAGACTTCAGTATCTGTGAAGGGGGTTAGTGATGGGCCACGAAGGGTCATTTGATGCTGCCAGAGGCCTTGTGACCTTGGCTGGCTTATTTCTGAAATGACATCATCTATCGATGACTCCTGCTGAGCCCAGTCATAATGGCCTTTTCCAGGCAATGTTTTGATTTTTCAGTCGTACTAATGGGCCAGCCAGGCTGCCAACATTTCTAAAGAGGCCATTTCACTTTTTGCTTAAAGCCAAAACACCAAGTGATCAATTATTTGGCCACTAAGAGCTATTACCAGTTTAAAGCCACAAATGTGTCTGTATGGAAAAACATGAATCACATGGCAGGATTGGGGGACCATCTCCTGTTTCTTGTTTTGTTGTGTAAAATCCTCCTTTGATTAATCACGGTAAGACCAGACCCTCTGCTTTTAACAATAGGAGAGAATGAGCTCATTGAAGTCAACCTAGGACAGCCTGGGAGTTTTTCTTCAATGTTAGGATGTGCTGGATCCAGACCATTTCTCATCTGTGAAACTAAACAAGCTCAAGCATTTCTTTTGTTTCTCCTTTTCTTACATCCTTTTATTTTCCTCTTGGAGAAAAACAGATCTGTGTCTGTCTTGGTTCTTCTCAGGGCCCCAGTCCTGGCCCCCACTCACTCTGGGGCTTCTAAAGAGGTCAATTTCTGGGAGATGCTTCTGGTGGATGATGAGCAGAAGGGCCCTGAGCCTCACTCAGCCTCCTTCCTGGACTCATCTCTGCCATCTCTTGAATCTTAGTGCCACTCTCAACCCAGTTCCTTTTCACCCCACACCCTCCTCCTGTCCTATTCACTCCCAGGGCTCCTACCACCCACTCGACACTCACAACTCCCAAATTCATATGCCCAGCCTGGACCATTCTTCTCAGCTCTAGGCATCTATGACTCCAGCCTATTGGACAAAGCCAGAGGGTGTCCCAAACACACTGCACACCCAACAGGCCTGATTCAGGCTCAGCACTCAGTCTTCTTCCTGTGTTCCCACCTCTTGGTTAACAGTAACATCATTTACCCAGGCTCTGAGCCAGAAACCTCCCTACCTTTCACCACTCCATTCATTTGGTCAACAGTCCTGTCAGTCTACCTTACTTAGTATCTCTTCTTTTCATTTCTGTCCCCATAGTCACTACCCCAGTCGAATACTTTGCCATCTCTCCCCTGAGCTAACATCAGAGCCTCTTAAGAGTCTTTATGCCCCAGTGTTTTCTTCTCATGCTGTTGTGAAAAGATCTTTGTATTAATAAAACGGCTCAGACAGTGTTATTCCTCTCCATTCAGGGACTCCCCACTTCCTACCAGATTCCTTGGCATTGATCACCAGGACCATCAAAGGTCTGACCCCAAGGTACTTCCCCAAAGCCATCTCTTGACACTCCTCCAAGTTCTCTGTACCTTCTGGCCATGGTGCAAACATATGTGACTTGATGCCTTGCTGCCTTTGCCCCTGCTGTTCCTTCTGCATGGAATGCTGTCCTCTTCTTTCTCTGCATGGCAAACTTGCTGTTCATTCGCTAAGTTACATCCAACTCTTTGCCATCCAATGAACTGCAGCATGCCAGGTTTCCCTGTCCTTCACCATCTCCCAGAGTTTGCTCAAACTCATGTCCACTGAGTCGGTGATGCCATCCAGCCATCTCACCCTCTGTCGCCCCCTTCTCTTGCCCGCAATCTTTCCCAGCAAACTTGTAATCCTCCATTAAAGCAGAGCTCCTCATTGCCTCACCTGTGCTCCCATAGCCCCAGCTATGGTGAGTTCTAAGTGTAATCAGCCACTTACATCCTTATCTCTGACCAGACTGATAGGTCCTTGAAGGCAAGAGTTTATGGCTCATTTATTTCTGCTTCTCCAGTGTTGAACTCAGAGCTCAACCCTGGGCAGAGTGTGAATGTTTTATATTTTAATCAATGACAGATCACTGAATGAATGAATATGTAAAAGAATAAGCAAATGAAAGCCCTGTGTAACTGTGACGATTACACAACAACAGCTATGTGTTTTCCCATCCCACCACCATGTCAGCTCCATGAGGGCAGAAACCACACCTGTTCTGCTCCTCACCAACCCTTCAACCTCTTTCAGCCTTCTCACAATAAATGGAATGAACTCACAATCTCACTGGAAACTCACAGTAATCCTGTAAAGGGTGGAAGGGCTGGTATAATGACCCCTTTTTGTAGATAGCCCAGTGAACCCCAACAGGAATCATTCCAGGTCATCCAGTTTGGGTGTGCTCTCCCTGGAGAAAAACCCAGGTGCTCTCCAGGGTTTGGTAAACTTGAGAAATCGGAGTCCTTGTGTTCTGCACTAGTGCATCTCTAGCATTAGAATCTCTTAGGATGTTATTAATGCAGATTCTGCCTCAGTAGGCCCACAAGGGGGCCTGAGGCTCCGAGTTTCTAATAAGCTTCTTAAATAATAAGCTTAATGATTCCTAATAAGGGCTAATGCACATCTCATAATGTGAGGGTCATCCTGCATACTCTGACCACCAAACCTTGGGCACCATGGTGCCCATGATTTCTCTCAGTTTTCCCTTGGCGATTGCATTTTTGCTAAGATGTGTCCAATGGAACACCATGGACTGCAGCATGCCAGACCTCCCTGTTTTTCACAGTCTTCCAGAGTTCGTTCAAACTCTTGTCCATTGTTTCAGTGATACTATTCAACCATCTTGTTCCCTGTTGCCCTCTTCTCCTGCCTTCAGTCTTTCTCAGTATCAGGGTCTTTTCCAGTGAGTCAGCCCTTTGCATCATTAGGTGGCCAAAGCATTGGCACTTCAACATCAGTCCTTCCAATGAATATTCAGGACTGATTTCCTTTAGGATTGACTGGTTTGACCTCCTTGTTGTCCAAGGGACTCTAAAGCATCTTCTCCAACGCCACAATTCAAAGGCATCAATTCTTGGGTCAAAGGCATCAGCTTTCTGTACGGTCCAGCTTGATGGGCCATTGCATTAAGATAGTGCTTTTATTAATAAAATCTACAAATGAATTAATTTAAGCCTCGACTCCGAATCAAAAATCCAGGGCTCTTTCTGTTTTGTTTGTTTGGTTGGTTTTGTTTTTGTCGCATAGGGGGCGTGAGGGGCATGACGAGGCCAGGGTGTGTGGTGTGCAGTGGGGCATGGGGGAAGCCTGGGTATTTGGATGTGCGGGGGTGGAGACCAGCAAGGGGGCAGGGGGTTGGGGGAGGGCCTTGCGGCCGGGGCACATGGTGGGGTCACGTGTTCTGAGCACACTGACAAGGAGAAAGCCCCAGGAATGGCAGGCTGCTGGAAGGGTCAGGCTTGCAGCTGTGGGTTATTTCCACCTTCTTCTACCTTCCTGCCTTCTCCTTTCCTCTTCAGAGAAATTTAGGTCCAGAAACGGCTTTTATGTCAAGCTGCCTAGTTCCTGGTCAGCCTAGAATCCCCCCTGAGTGCCAGAACTCCAGGCTCCTGTGTCTGATTGGGTTTTTTTCAGTGCACACCGCTTATATGTTTGCTATCTGTGAACCCAGGGTGAGCACCTGGCCTGTGCAGGGGTGGGAACCCGACTCCTGCCTCAGAACCATTCAAAAGACAAGAAAGAGGGGAGCCAGGAAGGCGGACTTCCTCCTTGCAAATCCAGGAAGACTTAAAAAGCCAGGCTGAATGGCAGCATTAAGCACATTTGTTTATGGTTTTTCTATTGCATTTCACTTGCACCATTAAAAGGCTATGAGATTGCTTAAAATAAACCCACACCAGCCACATAATTGGTAAGAACAGAAGAAAGGAAGAGAGGAGGAAGAGATGGCAGAAAACTTGAAAATTAGGATCATGAAACTCTGAGAATCTAGTGGGAGCCATGGACCCTTCTCCAGAAAAATGAATATGCCCACGCACACAACAGTTTGCATGTCATTTCTGTGGATGCATGGGTCACTCTGAAGGCCTTTCAAAATTCCCACCACAGAATAAGGAGAGGAGTTATTTCATGTCCTAGCTGAAGATGGACACTCCGATCAGCTCTGAGATAAATCATGATGGCCAAAGGGGAAAGGGAGAAGAGTTGAATTAGAGGCCACATCATGTCTGATTGAAAAACACCAGTCCTTCAGGAGAAAGAAATGTTTTCTTAGCCCTGATTCTCAGAGTCTTGGGAGGTAGTTTTGCATAGTGGTTATAAACATACCTTCCTGGGTTCAAATCTAAGTTCTGTCAGTTACTGGCTGTGTAAACTTGGGTAACTGTTTAACCCTGTGTGCCTCAGTTTCCCTATCTATAATGTAGGGTTACTGTGGGGGGTTTCAGTTCACACATGTATGAAGCGGGGTTGTTGTGGGGACTCAGTTATTATAGGCAAAATGCTTAAGCCAGTATCTGGAATATTATTCACATTAGAAAAGTGTGTGCTATTATGAGAAGGTGGCGTGGAGCAGCGGTGATGAGTACAGGTTGCCTGTTTGGATTCAAGTCCCGGCTCTGCTACTTATGAGCCTTGTTACCTAGGCCACTGTAGTAGATTAAATAGTGTCCCCTGAAAAGTCATGTCCACCCAGAACCTCAGAAGGTGACCTTCTTCGGAAATAGAGCCTTTGCATATGTAATGAGTTAAGATGAAGTCATGCTGGGTTGGGGAGGGCCCTAAATCCAATGACTGGGGTCTTTATGAGACATAGAGTGGACTGACCTAGGGAAGAAGGCTGAGTGACCACAGAGGCAGAAACTGGAGGGACGCAGATACAAGCTAGGGAATGCCCAAGGTTGCTGGTCATCACCGGACGCTGGAGGAGCATGGAGCAGAGTCTCCCTGGGAGCCTCCGGAGGGAGCCAACCCTGCCCATGTCTCAATTTCCAGTTTCTGGCCTTCTGAACTGCAGCAGGGTGAATTTCTGGAGTTCTAAGTCATTCAGTTTGTGGTAATTTGTTATGGCAGCCCCAGGAAACTGTTGCAGTCAGATTACTGCTTTTCCGTTTCTTCAGTTAAAATGGGAGTTAAAAAGTACCTACTTCACAGAGTTATTAGGATTGCATGAGACAATCCACGTAAAGGGTTTGGCACCGTGCCAAGCTTGTGGTACAGTATAATAATAGAATATTATTAGAATATATAGAATAATGCTTGCAATTAGAAGGTACCTTGACACAGGCAATGGTAGTCTCAAGGATGGTGTTAATAGCATCCTATTGTACATCTGCATTATAATCATTTTCCCTATTGATGAATTTTTACGTGGTTTCCAATTTGGGGATAATATAGATAATAACCAGATTCTCTGGTGGCTCAGATGATGAAGAATTGGCCTGCAATACAGGAGACTGAAGTTCACTCTCTGGGTTAGGAAGATCCTCTGGAGAAGTGAAAGGCAACCCACTCCAATATTCTTGCCTGGAGAATCCCCATGGACAGAGAAGCCTGGCAAGCTACAGTCCGTGAGGTTGCAAAGAGTCAGACACAACTGAGTGACTGACACTTTCACTTTCAGATAATAACCAGATAATTTGTATGTATATCTTTGTACAATTCAATGATTAAACTAGCAGAATCAATTACTAGAAGTGGAATTGCTGTGTTAAAGCATGTGTGCATTTGGGTAGATGTGGCTTAACCTGTCCTGAGAGACAGTGTACCAAAGCATCCTTCTATTATGTGTGAGAATGTTGATCTCCACATCTTGTGAACACCAGGGATTCTCACTAAATCTAACTTGTTCTTTAGATATAACTCAAATGGTCCCAAATTATGAAGTTTTCCTTATTTTACTTTCAACCAGAATTTATGTCTTCCTTCCCTGTTTCCCTTGGAGTCATTTATGCATCCATGTGTCCATCCCTCCCTTTCTCCAGTCTTCCCTTTCTCTTTCCTCCCCTCTCTCCATTCTTTCCTCCTTCTATTCCTCCATCCATCCATCCATCACCCAGCATTCAAGGCACTTCTTATCTTTGTTGAATTAATAGAGGAGAACTGATGTTTCATTTCTCGATTTACTTTTCTCTTATTATGGGTGGATTTTATTCTCTGTTCATAGGTTTATTAGCCATTTGTGTTTCTTTTTATGTGAATTGCCTGTTTCTTTCCTCTTTCCATATTTTTGCTGGGCTCTTCTTTTTTTTCAATTTAGGAACTCTTGTGTATTTTAAAAAATTAGCCCTTGTTCAATGTACAATAAATATTTCCCCCCACAGCTTGCCTTTCAGCATTGCCCATGCTACTTTTTCATCTTGACTTTTTAGAAAATACAAAAATGTGCTTCATAAAGCTGTACCTATGTTAATTGCTGCTGTAAGGCAAGGTGACAAAGTTCACGGGTGTGAAATGGAGAGTGAGAATAGGAATGAGTTCGCAAGCTTTTCTACAAGCCAACTTTTAATTCCACCAAGGCTTTTGTTTTATGACTGTCAATGCCAGTAATAATGCCAGGCATTCATTCATTCACTTACTCAACAAACCTGATTTCAGCCCCTGAGAGAGGCAGGACTCTATGATGGGCCATGGGAGACAAGGATGTTTGTCTTCAAGTAGCTTTCAGTCTTGAGGTAGATGGGGTACAATACCCTGATGCTTCTGGTGGCAGAACTCTGATGGCCCCTTCCCTTGGTGTTAGCTATTTAGCTTGTTAGTACCCTTTTCAGCTGGTGTGGAGAAAGACGTCATGGATTAGGGTTAGGGCAAGAGGCTGGTGAGAGACTGTGGTGGCCTGAGTCAGGGCAGTTTCAGAGAGGTAGGAAGAAGGAACTGTAGTGTGGAGCATGGCAGGATTTGCAGGGCAGGTGGACTGGCCCGCTGGGACAGGGCTGTGGGTTCAGCATCTTTTCCTGGAACCCTGTTGCTTACAATGATTCATGGGGTGACTCAGACACAGTGATGACCTCAGGAGGTACAGAATGAAAACACATACTGGTGCACACACACATACACTCACTTTTCTAATTTAAACTTGTTGACCACTTTGACGTTTGGATCTTTGAGGCTCCGTGTGAACTGGGATCTGGCTCATAGCCACTGCAGAGAGTGATGGAGTCAAATGCTGTGTTTTGTTGCCCTGTGTTTTTTCAGAAGGCCCCTTGTGAGTAAGAGAATGAGATCAGCTAGGGAGAATAAGGCAAACAGACCAGAAAGCAAGTCTTTCAAAGAGAACTGATCATCTCTGAGTCCCCATGTTCTCTGCTCAGTTGCCCCAAACATATCTTTCATAATAGAACCAGGTCTTGAGGGGCCTTATAATCTCATCTTGTCACTTCCCCCAACTCGCCATCAGTCTAGATGTCAGCCCTCCCTGGAAAACCTCATCTAGGGCTCTAGGCTCTCTGCTCACATGCCTGGCATAACAAGTGCTCACCACCTCCTGAATCAGCCCAGCTCCTCCTCGGGCATTTTTTATTTTTAGACAATTTCTTGTGCTGATCAGAAATCCACGCCCTGGTCCCCTCGGTTTTAAATCTGTGTCTTCTGAGTGCTGGGATCCACAGACCATTTTTGTTCCTTCCTCCCCAGGTCAGTCCATTAGAAGTTTGCTGAGTGTGACCATGTTCCCTCTGTCCTTCAGCTGTTCTTCATATGACACCCTGCCCCCCTTCTCTGGACTCAGCTAGAAATACTCAAAAGGCCCGCTTCACAGGAGAGGTCACCCATGTGGCCAATAGTCATATGAAATGTGCTCAGCTGACATCCTTAGTCATCAGGAAAATGCACAATGAGATACAACCAGCCACCACTTACTGTAATGGCTAAAATGGAAACTACTGACAATACCAAGAGTGGCAAGGATGTAGAACAACTGGGTTGCTCAAACACTGCTAGTGGGGATGTAAAATTATACAATTACCTGGGGAAACTGTTTGACAGTATCTCCTGAAGCTAAGCATATGCCTACTCTGTGATCCAGAAATTCTACTCCAGGTACATACTCAAGAGAAATAAGTGACTATTTCTATCAAAAGACATTCATAGCACTATTTATAATTACCAAATCCTGAAAATAACTTAAATGTCCATTAACAGTAGAGTAAATAAATTATATAATTCATGTAATGGAAGACTACACATCAATGAAAAAGAAGGACCTGACCACTCTAACACACAGCATGAATGAATCTCACAGATATAATGTTGAGTGAAAGGAGCCAGACACAATAACATAACCAATGTATGTGTCCATTTATGTGATGTTCAAAAATAGTCAAAGTCATACACACTGAGGAAACCAGAATTGAAAGAGATGCATGTACCCCAATGTTCATCGCAGCACTGTTTACAATAGCCAGGACATGGAAGCAACCTAGATGCCCATCAGCAGACGAATGGATAAGGAAGCTGTGGTACATATACACAATGGAATATTACTCAGCCATTAAAAAAAATACATTTGAATCGGTTCTATTGAGATGGATGAAACTGGAACCCATTATACAGAGTGAAGTGAGCCAGAAAGAAAAGCACCAATACAGTATACTAATGCATGTATATGGAATTTGAAAGATGGTAATGGTAACCCTATATGTGAGACAGAATAAGAGACACAGAGGCATAGAACAGTCCTGTGGACTCTGAGGGAGAAGGTGAGGGTGGGACGTTCTGGGACAATAACATTGAAACATGTATATTGTCATATGTGAAGCGGAACACCATTCCATGTTCTATACATGGGACGGATGCTCAGGGATGGAGCGTTGGGATGACCCAGAGGGATGGGAAGGGGAGGGAGGTGGGAGGAGGGTTCGGGAGGGGGAGCACATGTGAACCCATGGCTGATTCATGTCAATGTATGGCAAAAACTACTACAATATTGTGAAGTAATTAGCCCCCAACTAAAATAAATTAAAAAAAAAAAAGTTACAATTAGAACCACCAAAAAAAAAAAATAGTCAAAGTCATATTAGATGGTGTTAAAAGTTCAAATGCTAATTACCTTTGAGGGTGATGGACTAGGATGGGGATGAGAAAGCCTTCTGTTGGGCTAGAAATGGTCTGTATCTTCATCTGAGTGATGTTGGCATAGGTATATGCATATGGGAAGATTCAGTGAGCTGTGCTTCTAAGACTTGCCCACTTGACTGTATATGCTGCTGCTGCTGCTAAGTTGCTTCAGTCGTGTCCGACTCTGTGCGACCCCATAGACGGCAGCCCACCAGGCTCCCCCGTCCCTGGGATTCTCCAGGCAAGAACACTGGAGTGGGTTGCCATTTCCTTCTCCAATGCATGAAAGTGAAAAGTGAAAGTGAAGTCGCTCAGTCGTGTCCGACTCTTCACGACCCCATGGACTGTAGCCTACCAGGCTCCTCCGTCCATGGGATTTTCCAGGCAAGAGTATTGGAGTGGGGTGCAATTGCCTTCTCCGCTTGACTGTATATAGCCAATGCCTTATTAAAAAAGGAGAAAAAATTGCACACCCCCCAACGGAGAAGGCAATGGCACCCCACTCCAGTACTCTTGCCTGGAAAATCCCATGGATGGAGGAGCCTGATAGGCTGCAGTCCATGGGGTCGCGAAGAGTCAGACACGACTGAGCGACTTCACTTTCACTTTTCACTTTCATGCATTGGAGAACGAAATGGCAACCCACTCCAGTGTTCTTGCCTGGAGAATCCCAGGGACGGCGGAGCCTGGTGGGCTGCTGTCTATGGGGTCGCACAGAGTCGGACACCACTGAAGCGACTTAGCAGCAGCAGTAGCAGCAATGCAAGAGTTGGGGCCCAGAGCTGAGCTCCAGCTGCAAGCTGAGCAAGACCATCATGTGCTTACTTTGCCCACCGTATCTTTATTAATGCAACTGAGGTCACACTGTGGCTCTGGGGTCACACGTTGATTTATGTTGCATGGACAGTCTCTGGAGAACCCCCAAACATTCCTCATGGTTGCCCAGCCATGACCATCCTTCTAACACTTGTCGGGTAGGCTTATTATGTTATAGCCACACGTTCCAGGAAACAAGCTCACTCAGAAGGACGATGCAGATAGTGAAGTGCAGTTTATTACACTGGCGGGCCCAAGGCAGAGTCTCCTCTTAGCCAAGGACCCCGACCAGCATTTGTGAAAATCTTTTATACCCCAGGTGTATGTGTCTGAACCCACCACTCCAATTTCCTTGTGACTTACATAAACAAAGGAAAGGTAAATGCAATCACAATAACCCCATCATTCATGTGTTAGGTGTTCAAACAGTCAATAATCAATAAGCCCGAGGTTACAGAAAAAAATTTATGACCTGTCCAGAGGTAGGGGGATCAGTGTCTGTTTTCTCTTAGGTGATGAGTAACCTGGATACAATCTTCAAGATTCCCCTGTCCGGAGGGGGTCTTATCCTTCTATTGTTTCCACAGGCACTAAGCACAGAGTTCAGAGTCCCTTAGAGAGGTGGCGGAGCACGATCAGCACGAACAGGCCTAAGATGGAGTCCAGGCCCTATGAATTCCTTCTTCAACTGGGCTGGAGCTCTGTGGGACTGAGAAAGAAGAAAGAAATCAGTTTGTGCCCTCACCATACAAACGAATCCAAGAAGCTCAGAGGCACTGAGTGACACGCCCAAGTCTGCCCAGCCAGTTAGAGGCAGGGCAGGGATTTCAGCCCAGGACTGTGTGACCACTAGTCCATGTTTCACCTATCATCAGCTCAGCCTTCCCCTGAGGGTAGTGGGTGAAGAGCAGATGTGTGTGACACCACTTCAGGAATTTCTACGTGGGTCTTATCCTCCTGACTTAATTGTAAGCTTCCTGAGGGTCAAGACTCTCCTATTATCTTCTGTGTCTCCCAAGAAGGCCCTCTATGCCCTGCACAAAGTGGGTGCTCAGTAAACACTTAGTGAATTAGGTTGTGGAAACAGATCCAGAGAGGTATAGCAACTTGCTTGAGGCCACATAGCAAGCCCTCAGCCACAGTCAGGACTGGTACTCTAGTCCCCTGACTCCTATCCCAATGTCTCTCTGCCACTGTGCAATGTCTCCAACTTCCTTTAGACTCCAGGGACTGCAGATTCCAATGGATTGGAAGATACTAGGGAAGAAAAGGACCCTCCGAGGTGAGCCAAGGCTGAGTCTAGCCCTGGGGCTTTGGGAGAGGGAGGTGTCCTGGGAAGAGGGCTGGGAATGGGTTGCAGTTTGTACAGCTTTATGGACCCCTGCTCTCAGAAGTACCCTGTGCTTGGCAGTCATTTTCTTGAAATTATTATTTTTTTTTCCTTAGTTTCTAAGCCTTATTTTATTTTATTTATTTATTTTTATTTTTATTTTTTATTTTTTATTTTAGTTGGGGGCTAATACTTTACAATATTGTAGTAATTTTTGCCATACATTGACATGAATCAGCCATGGGTCCACACGTGCCCCCCAACCTGACCCCCACCCCCACCCCCCTCCCCATCCCATCCCTCTGGGCATACCAATGCCCCAGCCCTGAGCACCTGTCCCATGCATAGAACATGGAATGGTGTTCTGCTTCACAAATGACAATATACATGTTTCAATGCTATTGTCCCAGAACGTCCCACCCTCACCTTCTCCCTCAGAGTCCATAAGACTGTTCTATGCATCTGTGTCTCTTATTCTGTCTCGCATATAGGGTTACCGTTACCATCTTTCAAATTCCATATATATGCATTAGTATACTGTATTGGTCTTTTTCTTTCTGGCTTACTTCACTCTGTATAATGGGTTCCAGTTTCATCCATCTCAATAGCACCGATTCAAATGTATTTTTTTAATGCCTGAGTAATTTTCCAGTAGTCATGTATGGATGTGAGAGTTGGACGGTGAAGAAAGCTGAGCACCGAAGAATTGATGCTTTTGAACTGTGGTGTTGGAGAAGACTCTTGAGAGTCCCTTGGACTGCAAGGAGATCCAATCAATCCATCCTAAAAGAGATCAATCCTGGGTGTTCATTGGAAGGTCTGATGTTGAAGCTGAAACTCCAATACTTTGGCCACCTCATGCGAAGGGTTGACTCATTGGAAAAGACCCTGATGCTGGGTAGGATTGGGGGCGGGAGGAGAAGGGGACGACAGAGGATGAGATGGTTGGATGGCATCACCGACTCGATGGACATGGGTTTGGGTAGACTAAACCCATGGGACATGGGTTGGGACATGGAGTTGGTGATGGACAGGGAGGCCTGCCATGCTGCAATTCATGGGGTCGCAAAGAGTCGGACACGACTGAGCGACTGAACTGAACTGAATATTCCATTGTGTATATGTACCACAGCTTCCTTATCCATTCATCTGCTGATGGACATCTAGGTTGCTTCCATGTCCTGGCTATTGTAAACAGTGCTGCGATGAACATTGGGGTACATGCATCTCTTTCAATTCTGGTTTCCTCGGTGTGTATGCCCAGCAGTGGGATTGCTGGGTCATATGGCAGTTCTATTCCCAGTTTTTTAAGGAATCTCCACACTGTTCTCCATAGTGGCTGTACTAGTTTGCATTCCCACCAACAGTGTAAGAGGGTTCCCTTTTCTCCACACCCTCTCCAGCATTTATTGCTTGTAGACTTTTGGATAGCAGCCATTCTGACTGGTGGGTAATGGTACCTCATTGTGGTTTTGATTTGCATTTCTCTAATAATGAGTGATGTTGAGCATCTTTTCATGTGTTTGTTAGCCATCTGTATGTCTTCTTTGGAGAAATGTCTCTTTAGTTCTTTGGCCCATTTTTTGATTGGGTCATTTATTTTTCTGGAATTGAGCTGCAGGAGCTGCTTGTATATTTTTGAGATTAATTGTTTTTCTGTTGCTTCGTTTGCTATTATTTTCTCCCATTCTGAAGGCTGTCTTTTCACCTTGCTTATAGTTTCCTTTGTTGTGCAAAAGCTTTTAATTTTAATTAGGTCCCATTTGTTTATTTTTGCTTTTATTTCCAGTATTTTGGGGGGTGGGTCATGGAGGATCCTGCTGTGATTTATGTTGGAGAGTGTTTTGCCTATGTTTTCCTCTAGGAGTTTTATAGTTTCTGGTCTTACGTTTAGATCTTTAATCCATTTTGAGTTTATTTTTGTGTATGGTGTTAGGAAGTGTTCTAGTTTCATTCTTTTACAAGTGGTTGACCAGTTTTCCCAGCACCACTTTACTTTACTTTTGGATGTATATTTTTAAGTGAAGCCCTGTGGACAGTGGAGCACACACCGGGGCTTTGAGTCTGGGCTCACACGAGGCCCCATCTCCTGCTGCCTATCTGCTTCCTGGGGATGGATTCTTAGACTCCAGCTGCCTGGCCTCCTGGCACCCCCAGATGCAAACAGCCTCCTGCTCCCCACCCCTACCCAGCTGCTACCGGGGCTCTTGCCTGGGTGCATTCAGCTGGCAGCTCTGCAAGGCAGCCTTCTCATCATCCCTGGATCCAGGCATTTAGCATTCTGGTGCAGACATTGGGGTACCATAGGGATCACCCATCTCTATGTGTTGGACAGTGGCCCCACTGGAAGGGGAGATACCTGGTCCGACTGGCAGGTGCCCTACCAGGGCAGAGCGTGTGTGTCCTATCTGGAGCAGGGGAGGGAAGCTGGCAGCCAGAGGGCTTGGCCTGCATGCACTGAGTCACAGCACCCAGGCACCTGTGTACATCATGATATTCAATCATAAATGTTAAGTACAGTGTGACAGATCAGGACAGAGACCATGAGAGAAAGGGAAAACTTTATGTCTTGGTACTTTTAATGGCAATTTTTTCCTGTTTGAACTCAGGACACCACAGTCCTGTTTTGCACTGGACTCTGTGGATTCTGTAGCCAGCCCTGGCTGGGAGAGTCCCTCCTCAGGGCGCGGTGAGCACTCAGGCTGTCCCGCAGGAGATGTGGCTCTCTTGGTCCAGCACTCTCCTTCTCCCTGTCTCTCTGGACCCAATCACAGGTGAAAACACACCGAGGCACTCATGTCTTGCCTTGCAGGGGAGATGAAACTGCAGGCATGAGAGTGGTGTTTTGGTTTAGTTGTGTTGATCTTCAAAGTTAATCTGCACTTTGGAATTGTTTTGGTGTAATTGTTGCATCATGTTTTATGACGCTTTTCCAAAATGTAGACATTGAGGAAGGCAAGCCCCCCCGCAGCCTTCCAATACCCACTTGTCTACCTCTTCCACAGCCTACCCCGCCCCATCCAGTCTAGGGACAGTTGACTTTCTTCCCTTTGCGGTCACTGGCCTGGGGTAGAATTCGGGTGTCCCCCCAGTTGCAGGTGTCTGTATCCCTGACTGACCTGCATTAACCTGGCATCTGCAGTCTGAGCTGTGCACAAGATGCTGGTCAGGTGGGGCACCACGCCCGCCCAGTCCAGCCTGGGGCTGGAGGGTGTGGGGGCCAAGGTCTCCTCCACTGGGCATGGAAGCACAGCAGAGGTGGAGAGTGGGCATCCAGGCTGAGGGGACCCAGAATGTCAGGGTGCTCAGGGAGGGGTGGTGGGTGCAGCTGGAAGGGGAAGGCCTTGTGGGGATAGGAAGCTGGGGCGGCACAGAATCCATTGAGTCTCCGAGGCCCTCAGGCCCCTGGCTGGGGAGTTGGCCCTCCATCTGTCATAATGGGGCCTGTTCAAGGCGGCTTCAACTCAGGAGCAGCATCAGAACTGACTTTCACAAGCGTCTTTTGGAGGCTGAGGGAAGAACATGTGGACAGAAGGTAGGAGAACTGAGGCTGTGATAACCCAGATCCAAAATAGGCAGTCGCCATGACGAGGGAGAGGAAGGACAGATACGCAGAAGGATAAAGAGATGGGAGTCTGGTCACTAAAGGACAGTAGTGCGTGATTACGCTCAGACGAGTCTCTCAGAGTAGCCAGATTGGTAGAGACTGAAAGCAAAATGGTGGCTTCAGAGGCTGGGGGAGGGGGAAGGGAGCTTAGGGCTTCAAAGCGGACAGAGTTTCCATTGGGGAAGATGAAAAAGTTCTGGAGATGGGTGGTGGTGATGGTTGTACAACAGCGTGAATGTATTTAATCCTATAGAATTGTATGCTTAAAATGGTTAAACTAATTCTGTGTTGTGCATTTGACCACAGTCAGACAACAGCAACACCAAAACCTATAACATTCAGAAGGGTAAATGAGGGAGAAGATTGACAGGTGTGGGGACCTACCAGAGCTGGGGGAGTCGAGGGGAGGGTTTCGGGCTCACCCCCAGGTGTCTGGCCTGGGTGGCTGATGGCAGCAGGGTGAGGAGGTGGTGGTGGTGCCAAGGTGGCCACACTCAGGGCTGGGCTTATGGAGCCAGAGGGGCTCCAGGAGGTGTGCCCAGAAGAGCCTGGGCTGGAGAGACCATGGGAAGGCCATCAGCTTATCACTGGTCACTGACCTCCCCCACCTCAGAGATAGCCCCCAGGGAGGATGTGGGATATAAGCAGAGGGCAGTAGCCAGGAGAACAGGTGGGCCAAGAAGAACCTGTCATCAGGGAGCCTGAGAAGGAGTGGGGAGAAAAGTAAGGAGGCAGGTGGAGACAGTCACGTACTTGTTAGGCTGCAAGGAGTAGGGACTCAGCCTGACTGCAGTGAGGGAGCGTGAGGAGGGGCTGGGCCTCGTATGGATGGTGGCGGGACGAGGGTCTGATGGGAATCCAGCATGAACTCTAGCCGTCCAGGCCCGAGGAGCAGGGACGGGGCTCTTCTGGGGACACCATGTTGCCCATCTCTCAACTCACTGTCTAGATCTCCCTCAGAGCCTCCAGAAAGAACCAACCCTACCACACCTAGATTCTGGGCTTGCAGCTCCTGAGCTGAGAAACAGTGAATTTCTTCTGTTGTGGCCCCTCCATTTGTTGGGGCAGTCTCAGGAACCAGTACAAAACGCCAGGAAATGAAGGAGCTCATTCATCCAACTCTTTTTTTTTTTTAAATCCAAGCCACCACATAGTGACCTATGGATTGGCTGTCCTTGAACCCAGTATCTACTCTGTCCAGTCATTAGGGGAGGCAGGGGGTCATGTGTTGTAAAGCATTGCTGCCCCCACAGGTGTCCTGGGGAGGAGGGCAGTGGGGAGACTGCTCTTGCGGGAGGGACAGGGGACATCTGAGGCACTATTGTGTCCCGGACCCAATGGAAGGGAGAGGCGCAGGGATCACGGCTTAAATCCTGTGTAGCCAAAATGTCTTCCCAAACAGAAGAAGAGACAAAAGCAGAGGAGAGAGGCTGTGAGGAATCAGCTTTGTTTTGTAAATCCACCTCCCGTTCTCGTGGCTGAAATAACAAGATGGTATAACTGGAAAATATTCATTTGAACTTGTGACTCAGCTCTTCCCGACCTCGGGGAAGTGTGGTCCGTAAATCAAGATGCGGCTCCAGCACCTCCTGCCCAAGTGTCCCTCAGGGCAGACGCTGGAGGAGCCATCAGCAGACGTGACTGCGCCCACCTCCTGGGAAAGATCTGTTGGTTCTCCGGGGACTGCTTCCAGAACTTCCATTCCTGAAGCTTCCTGAGGGATGGCCTCAGTGCTTGACCCACTCATTTTTACTGTCCACCCTGCCTAGTTTTACTCCGTGGCACAGGTGGTAAATTCTCTTTTTTGCATATTTAGCAGCAGCTTAAGGTTCCTGCCATAGAGAAGCTGGGAGGCCAGACGTGCCATTCATGTAAAAATACACAGGGTTTGGAAGACTTCCGTTTTTAAATGTGTTTTAAATTGGTCGAGCTGTCCTTTTCTTTTTCTCACCAGCTCTCGCTCAGGAGCCCATCTGTAAGGCAGGCAGCAGCATCACCCCTTCCTGCCCATCCCTCCCCTCTTGGGTTCCCAGCCCTACGAGATCTTTCCACTTTAAAGATGCGGAAGCAGAGGACCCAAGAAGAGAGGGACTTGCCCCAAGTTCCCAAGACACTAGATCAAAGACCAGATGTACTCGTGCCCAACTAACACCGTCCCCAGGTGCAGGGCTAGGCACCGGGACCATAAGGATAAGACCCAGCTCCTTACCTGCGGGCATGGCGGTCTGATGAGAGTGTAGGGGATGCAGGGGGGAAGGGAGCAGCCCCAGCAGTGGCAGTAGCCATGGGAGCTTCGTAATAATGTGTTCGACAGGTGCGGTGCCCGTGCTGACCACGTCCCAGCCCCAGGCTTTTGCCCCTACCTGCTTGCTGCAGTCTCATCCTCACAGCACCTATGGGTACTCCAGGGGCTGCCCTAACTCAGAGCTTGAGTACTGTGATCCTCTCACTGTGCTGATGAAGAAACTCAGTCCAGTAGATATCAACCTTTTATTTTAGTAAGTGAATCCTTTTGTCAAGAGCAATCTTCTACAGAACCCCCAATAAAGCAGTACTGGGGAAGCACCCTTGCTTAGCCTCTCCCACTTAACCCCCTTGCAGGGGTCTGGAGAAGCTTCTTAGAACCTGAGGTCTCCCCTGAGCATAGTGTAAACACCACCCCCGGGGGCTAGGTTACAAGCAGAACTTCCTGGTCCATTTATACTCATTTTACAGATGAGCAAACAGAGGCCCAGGGGAGGGGAAGGATTTATCGAGGGTCACCCAGGCGAGTTACCACCTCAGCTAGCACTCTGGCCAAAGTCCTGTGAATCTCAGGCTGTGTCCATCTGTGACACCTCTTTTGCTAGGAAACAGAGGCTTTTACTAACAGCTATAAAATACCCTCTCTTCCAAGCCGTCATTTAAAGCCGAGCTTTCAGTGGGCTCTTGTTAACACGGTGTTTTCACCTCCCTCCCGCCCTGTCTCTCCCTGACCTCCAGTTTCCACACGTCACTGAACACAGGAGAAGAATCTCACTTTAGAGAAACCACCCCTGGGAGCCAAGCGGATGAGTGTGGCTTGAAGCCGACAGCTTCATAGTTTACCTTAGGAGTTCTCTCTTCCTCTTGGCTTATTTAATGAAATGCCTTGTCACTCTGTTCACCGGACACTTGACATTAGAAAGGGCCTTTTAAATCCTTTGAAATAGGATTTTTAAATTCATCGGCACCTCGGAGTGTGTAAGTGGAACCGTAACTTTCCTGTGTGCACTACGACGGAGACTTCTCCAGGAGCTTTAATGATTGCAGCCCTCAGCATGGCATCCTGGAAGGTGCCTGCCAGCCAGCCCCACCCCTCCTTTAGCAGGCCCCTAGTTACCACCTACATGTCTTCTCACCCTTTCCCAGCTCCTTTCTTCCCCAACTGCTTTGACATGGATTCCTCTCTCCCCTGTCTGTTCCCTTGTCCCAGTTTGTCCCTTCTTCAGGGTCTGTCCATGACTTTTTCCTAAGGATTTTAGTGCAAACCACCTAGGAAAATGAGTCAGCTGGCTAAGGAATCAAGCATGGGCAGCTCCCAGAGTCCCAAACCTGTCTCAGCTGGTCCTCTCCCCCAGTCCCTTCTTGTCCCTCATGTGACCCAGAGGTGAATCTAAGGCTGTTTCCCAAACTTTGTTCCGTGAGATTCCGATTCCAGAAGAGGTTTCTCAGAGATGTGGTTTCATGGTCCAGAGGACAGGGTAACTCTTCTTGTATCCTCACCATCATGGTGACGGACCTCTGTTGTAGCAAGCACACCGACAGTTTTGAGAAGTCAGGGGGAGTCCAGAGTCCTGTGCAACTTTGTACAACCCAGGACCTGTCTGAGCACCAGAAACGTGTTTTGCAGTCCACCTGAGAGATGCTAGTTTGGAGATGTCTCTGTGATGGTCTGGAAGCATCTGAGCCCTTCACTATGGTCCTCTTGGGCCTGAGATGGAATTCATAGGGCCTCTCCTGGCTCCCTACTCAGGAAAATCCAAATTAGGTTATTCTCTGAGAGCCTTCAGGAAGGGTTGTTTTTCTTTTTCATCTATACCAGAGCATTGTCAGTTGCTTGTGCTTTCTTTGGAAATAAATAGAAATGAATCAAGGGGGGCCCATTTATGGTCTGAACACTGCAATCTTGGGGTCTGGTCAGAGGAAGACATCAGGTCAAGCCGAGCCATGCTTAGAAAAAGGGATGGCCCTGGCCTTTTCTGTATTTGGGAAGCAAGTCCTTTCTTATCAAGCCAGCTGTCACACACACGGGCTTCTACAAATAGGCCCACACAGGCACGGACTTGCACTAATAGCATGGATCTCTGCTTTCTTTCTGAAATGGAGGCTTCTTCTGGTAGCTGAGTCAACTTCGGTTTTTGTTTATTTTTAATTACTTGGTTTTAAATTAACAATTACTCCCAGCTTTTTGATTGATAAGTTGGTTCCTTTCCAAGGTTTTGTTTTTCTCTACTCTGGAAAGCTCCGTCAGTCATTTCACAGATGAACCACGGGTTTTGTTTGTATTTGTTTGCACTGGGGCCTGAAATCACAAACTGCTGCAAGAAACGTGATGTTGATTGTATTCGTTGCTATGGTTACCATAATAACATACCACACAATGAATGACTTAAAAAGCAGAGATTTATTGTCTCAAAGTTCCGGAGGCCAGATGTCCAAGATCAAGGTGCTGGCAGGATTGGTTCCTTCCAAGGGCTGAGGGTCTGTTTCAGGCTTCTCCCCAGGTTCTGGTGGTTTGCTGGAATCTTTGGTATTCCTCAGCTTGTAGAAGCATCACCTCCGTTTCTGCCTTCATCTTCACGTGATGCTCTTCCTGTGTGCCTGTCTGTTTACATTTCCCTTTTTCATAAGGACACCAGTCCTATTGAATTAGGGGGCCCACCTTCTTTGGCATGACCTCACTGAACTTTAATTACATCTGCAAAACCCCTCTTTCCAAGTACTGTCACATTCTTACTTGGAACATGGTACTGGGTTACTGACTTGGGGTGGGAAGGTTAGAACTTCAACATATGAATTTGGAGGGGACACAATTTAGCGTTAGGTGAGAGGCAGTGTGGTGCAATGGAAGCACTGGGGTCCGGTGACAGGGAGTCTGGGTCAAGGCCTAAGCCACCCCTTAGTTTCTTTGTTGATAAAATGGTTTTAGTTAAGAGACTTAATTTATAGGGTGTGGCACCAGGATTGAAAGAGTTCTCAGGTGTGAAAGTGTCCTGGTTATGGAAGTAGCAGAGATGGGATCCAGACACGGGTGTCAGGTACATCTGTGCCATGGGGAATGAGCAGTAGGTGTTTCTAGCAAGGAGGACAGCTGGGAAGGGGCAGACCTGGACCCCTGTCTCTCCGGGCCCCCTCCCCCTCATCAGTTACTTCCTCTTTGAGCCAGCTCCCTCAGAGGTGAAATGAGAGGTCTGGACGAGGCGGTCTCCTTCTGGCCATGAAGTTAGGGAATTCTGTGAAAAGGTGCGGATGCAGTGTCTAGAACAGTACAGGCTTGGAACGCAGCAGATCTGGTTCAAATGGTGATTCTTCTGCCTCTCAGTACTATGATTTGTGAGTCCCTCAACCTCTCTAAACTCAACACCCTCATCTGCAAGATGGGAATGAATACCTGCCACAGAGGTTAAATTATTAATAGAACGTCCTTGGGAATTACTTAATCATAGCTTGTCGTATGGTACTATAAGTTAGCTATTAGCATCAGCTATTCTTTGCGAGAATTGAATGAGATGTTGTAGGGGAAGAGCCTGCATACAGCAGGTGCTCAGTGAACCACTGACACTCACCCTGCTTTTAAGATAGGCCTTGGAAGAATGTCCAGCATTCATGTTTTCCATCAGGGTATATAGGGTGGATGGTTGTACAGAAAATATTTGAACTACTTGAAGAATGAAACAGTTTTCAGGCACTCATGGGCCATTTATAATCATCTATTACTTGTAACTAATGGCCATGCCAATTACAATAATTACATTTTGTTAAACTTCATGCCCTCAGGACTTTTACCTTGCATAGTTTATTAGAGAATTAATCCAACTTAATTCAGGATTCCATTATAGTAATTATTATCCTGACAATTAATAAAACATGCCCAGGCCTCCTTGTGAGTGACAAGCATCTACTTGCTCTGAGAATGAATCCAAGAAGTATCTTTCTAAGATTTTTCTCTTTCCAGTAGGTCAGCACAGAAAGTTCTTTGACGATGTCGTACAGACGAGAACTAGAGAAATACCGTGACCTGGATGAAGATGAAATCCTTGGAGCCCTAACAGAAGAGGAGCTGAGGACCCTGGAAAATGAGCTGGATGAGCTGGACCCTGATGTGAGTAGGCACTAAAGGGGACACATTGTCACACGTGCAAGGACAGTGACTCTTACCACCTGGGGGAGGGGCAGGCTGACTGCCTGGAGTACCGCTTCCCCTTTCCTTCTATGGCAATAGCCCTGGAGTAATCTTGCCTTTGTGGGGGGGTGTGTGTGCACGTGTATGTGTGTTGTGCTAGTCATGATTCTCTAAAGTAATGGAACAAATAGGATATATATAGATATATAGATTTAGATATAGATATAAAGAAATTTATTATTATAAGTAATTGGCTTCCATGATGATTGAGGCTGACAAGTTCCAGGATCTGCAGTTGGCAACCTGGAGACCCAGGACAACTGAAAGTGTCGTTCTAGCCTGAGTCCAAAGACCTGAGAACCAGGAGAGCTGATGGTATAGTTTCAGTCCAATAGCTAGCAGGCTCAAGACCCAGGAAGAACCAGTGTTTCAGTTCAAGTCCAAAGGCAAGAAAACAAAACAAAAGCAATTACCCAGCTCAAAAAAGTCAGGCAGAAAGAAATTCCCTCTTGCTGGTGGGAGTTTCAGCCTTTTTGTTGTACATGTATTCAGACCTTCAACTGATTGGATGGGGCCCACCCACCTTAGGGAGGGCCATCTGCTTTACTCAGTCTACCAATTCAAATGTTAATGTCATCTAGAAATACCCTCACAGACATATTCAGAATAATGCTTAGCTAAATGTTTGGGCAATCTGTGACCCTGTCAAGTTGATGCATAAAATTAATCATCACATGTCCACTTGTGGTCAACTTGGCAACCCATACACATCTTTTTAAACCATAGTTATCTCCAATAGGACAATAACAAGGTCATAATTCTGCCTAATGTGATACAACTGGGTACCTGCCAGAAGAAGAAGTAAAGTCCTTCAGTAATGTTTACTTTTCTCCTTGATAGCCTGGAACTTAATACTATGATATAAAATTAACAATACTTAGATGCCATATAAAATCAGTACATTCTTTGTTACATGTTAAGGGAATAATGGAAGAAAACAAATATATTGACTTAATGCCTACACACATACATAGACTCACACATACACAAGCAAGTTCACAAAAAATACAGAGGAAATACTCATAACAATATTATCCTCGTTTGTCTAACTGGTGACATGGTCATAGCTGATATTTATAACTGCCTTCTTCCACTACCCACTCTCTGTTCCCTTTGCCTTCAGCAAGCACCTCCGCTGGCTATGAGTCTTTGCCTGATGGAGTGAATCTACTCCTGAAGGACCTGGACCATTAGTAGTCCTGCCTGGATTGAGTTATTATAGTTTTCCATTGACTTTAATCCCTGGGCCTTGTAATACCAAGAAAGCCCTAAGGAATCTCTTGTATTTCAGGGGATGCCCTTCTTTACCACCTTTGTGGAGCAGCGGCCTGATTCTCTCCTCGGTTATCAACACACATCACCCCAGCCAGTACAGAATGAATATTCAGAGACATAAGGAGCCCCCAAAGTGGCAGCTTTAACTTCCAATCCAATGGAATCATTGCTTTGTCTCCTGGTGAAAGTATTCCTCCCTTTGGAACTAAGACCTTGAGGTCAGCAGAGCATAAGGTCATAGGAACAGGAAGCAAAACTTTTGCCAGTGGGTCACTAGGGGTGCCAATGGTGATAGTGAGTGGGCTGTTGTTTAGTCACTCAGTCGTGTATGACTCTTTGCGACCCCATGACCTACAGCATGCCAGGCTTCCCCCTCCTTCACCATCTCCCGGAGTTTGCTCAAACTCATGTCCATTGAGTCGGTGATGCCATCGAACCATCTCTTTCTCTGTCATCCCCTTCTCCTCTTGCCTTCAATTTTTCCCAGCATCAGGATCTTTTCAAATGAGTTGGCTTTTCACATCAGGTGGCCAAAATATTGGAGCTTCAGCATCAGTCCTTCTAATGAATAATCAGGATGATCTTGCAGTCCAAGGGACTCTCAAGAGTCTGCTCCAACACCACAGTTCAAAAGCATCAATTCTTCAGTGCTCGGCCTTCTTTATGGTCCAACTCTCACATCCATACATGACTGGTGACCTTTGTTGGCAAAATAATGTCTCTGCTTTTGAATATGCTGTCTAGGTTTATCATAGCTTTTCTTCCAAGGAGCAAGTGGCTTTTAATTTCATGGCTGCAGTCACTATCTGCAGTGATTTTGGAGCCTAAGAAAACAAAGTCTGTCACTGTTTCCATTGTTTCCCCATCTATTTCCCATGAAGTGATGGGACCAGATGCCATGATCTTCATTTTTTGAATGTTGAGTTTTAAGCCAGCTTTTTCAGTCTTTTCTTTCACGTTCATCAAGAGGCTCTTTAGTTCTTCTTCACTTTCTGCCATAAGGGGGGTGTCATCTGCATATCTGAGGTTATTGATATTTCTCCCAGCTTGTACTTCATCCAGCCTGGCATTTCACATGATGTACTCTGCATGTAAGTTAAATAAGCAGGTTGACAATATACAGCATTGATGTACTCCTTTCCCAGTTTGGAACCAGTCCATTGTTCCATGTCTGGTTCTGACTGTTGCTCTTGACGTGCATACAGGTTTCTTAGGAGGCAGGTAAAGTGGTCCGGTATTCCCATCTCTAAGCATTTTCCACAGTTTGTTGTGATCCACACAGTCAAAGGCTTTGGTGTAGTCAGTGAAGCAGAAGTAGATGTTTTTCTGGAATTCTCTTGCTTTTTCTATGATCCAGTAGATGTTGGCAACTTCTGGATCCCTGGACCCTTGACTCCTGGACCTGTGAGTCCTGGTCATGGGAGAAGCAGCACCATATACTGGGCACTGAATCAGAGCATGCACAGACTGCTAGAGACCCTCGCCCTAGCCCTGCAGGGCAGCACCACCTGGCTGCACTGTAACTGAGTTTGCAAAAGCCCTACCCGCCATTCCATCAAGCCAGCTGCCTCAGGATGGTGGGGAATATGTGTCATGGAATGACTTGACTGAGAAGTAAAGGGCTTCCCTGGTGGCTCAGATGGTTAAGAAGCTGCATGCAATGTGGGAAACACGGCTTCGATCCCTGGTTTGGGAAAATAACCTGGAGAAGGGAATGGTAACCCACTCTGATATTCTTGCCTGAAGTATTCCATGGATAGAGGAGCCTGGCAGGCTGTAGGCCATGGGGTCGCAAAGAGTTAGACACAACTAAGCAACTAATATACAAAGACCTAGAGGAATCCTTTTCGCTGGTTTGATGTCTTTATCTTTGCATTTCATAAGTAGTACATATAAATGTGTTTAAGCTCAGAATTTGCCCCCAGGTTATGGCATCACTAGACAGGAGGCTCACTGGTCACATCTGTGGTTTCACCAGTCACTACAGAGCTGTGACAGAGACAAGGGAGGGACTCTGAGGTGCCTACTATACTATCATTCTATCTGTACATCCTTGGTACCCCGGCTGATGCCCGGTTCAGAGAAGGTACAGAATTAATTAAATTTTCCATTTAATATATTTTTTATTAAAAATGGGATGTTTCATGTCTTTTTACAAAAGCTGTCACTCTTCAAACCTAGTTTAACAGTGATCCATATGGTAAATACTACTGTACCATTTCACTAACCCTCAAGTAACCACAGCTCATGCAGAGGGAGTATAGGTTAGCAGAGAAGATGTAAGACAAGAGGTTAGATGTTCCAGGAGCAACCCTGGCTGTGTCTCTTATATTCATGTCACTCTAAGCCAGTTGCTGTCCTTCAGACCTTAGTGTTCCCATCCATGAAATGATGGAGCCTCATCGGCCCCATTCAGGGCTAAGTTTCCATGAGCTTATAAACTGGTCCTACCTCCAGATTTGATTAAATGTCTTCTTTTAGATAACCTAGAACCCTTGTCTAGGGGTCCTGGGTTTTAGACCCCACAGAGTGACAAACCCCTCCAGGAATGTATCCTCTGATTGCTATTCACAACCCCCTGCCCACACCTATACCCAACCAGGAGGAGAGGGTCCCCGAGGTGAGGCCACTGGGGTTGACCTTCAGGTGCTCAGTCCAGGGGGGAGGGGGCATAATAAACCACATCCCAAGTGGGAGCACACAGGGAGCTCAGGGAGGGGATGAACCCTTTCGGTAGGAGGTTTTACAGAGCAGGTGATACTGAAACTGGGCCCTGGATTTTTCTAAGCCATGAATAAAAACAAAGAATTCTATGCCGAGTGAAGGCCACAAGCAGAAGCTCAGGCACAGATAGTAGTCGGTGGTGGGTAGTGTAGGTGGGGTTCCTGTGGAGGGCTAGCTGAGCCTGGAAGGGGTTTAGACATGGGGGGAGAGGGAGGTGTAAGGCAGACTAAAGACTTGGACTTCTCTCAGCAGTCCAGGGAGTTCCAAGGAGAGAGAGTCGGTGGGTTTGCTGACAGAGATCTTTCCTGAAGATAAGCAAGGGCCCTGCCCTTCTCTACAACCCTTCCACCAGCTTGCAGAATCTTTGCTGCTCCCACGGTGAAGCACAGACTCCTCCAGGAAGCCCCCAAAGCCTTCTGCCTCTGGCTTTCTTGGCTGTTGAAGTTGCCCTGAGTCCCTGGACGGAGATGAGTTAGGATTAGTCTGTGGCTGCAAATTGGATGTGTGATGACAAGGTTCAGAGCCAGACATCAGACCTTGGAGTAGACAGATAGAGGAACCCTTTCAGAGTAGAGCCCCTGAGAACTGTTTGAGCCTCAGCTGGGAGTTCCATTTTCCCTTCTAAACTGGCAAATGACCCCACTCCTAATATCAAAGTATCTGGCCCCAGAAGCAACTCCCCAGGGCCTCTGTGCCCTTACACACCTGAGCCCTCCTTGCAGGTGGTTAACAGGAAGGTGTGCCTGTGAACACAAGAGAGCTGTGAACACAGCTCTCTGGGGCTCAGAGAGCTGACTGTCTTGCCCCACATCACAGGACCAGGGTGTGGAGACTCAGATTTCAAGCAGGCTCCAAAGTGTTCCACCTCCACCTCTGGCAGGAGGAAAGTACAAGTACACTTGAATTTGGAGTAGGGTTGGCAATCTGAGACCTGTGATCCTCATAACATTGTGGTTTCAAGTGGACATTTTCAAACACTGCTTTCTCTCTAATTTCAAGAAAATGAGAAGAGAAGTCAGAGCAAGGATAGGAGATAACCGAGACCAGTGGGGTTTTTGTCTCCACCTCACAATTGGCCTCTATTACCTGATTTGCAAGTCAGGATGGGAGCTTTGAAAAGATCTAATGGGGCTCCATTCTTGCTGAGAGCACAAACATTCCAGCTTGAGTTTCACCTGACCTCCACCCATGTTCTGAAATCACAGCACAGGGAGAGGCCAAAGGTATGCAGACCACAAGAGGCCTCCGGGCCACTGGCCTGGAGGGGATACAGAGACCAGCAGGTGTCCAGCCTTCCAACTCACAGAGCAGAACCCGAGCCTAGAGAGAGGAGGGAACTTGCATTGGTCACACGTCTGAGGAGAACCAGCTCAGGTCCCGGGTCCACTGTCCTCCCTCTTATATGCTCTACCCCTCCTGTTTTAATTCTAGTTTAACAAGCACTTAGATGGCACTTTTTATGTGCAGACGCTGTTCTTGCATTTTGAAAATATTTATTCATTCAACTGTCATCCTAATCCTGCGGTACAGGCATTGTTGTCATCCCCATTCTGCAGATGAGAAAACTGAGAGGTGAAGTAACTTGTCCAAGAAACTGAAGTGAGGTGGTGGCAGAACCATGACACAGCTCTGAGTTCACTCTTAGCCCCGACATTATAAGACTTCACTGGAGTCCTCGGGAAGATAGTTTGAGCCATGCATGTGCTCTGGCTTTATAGTTGGGGAGGGTATTGTATGAAAAATTGTCCCCTTTTTTCCCTAGAGATGCAGAGATCCTTATTCAATCCCGGCTCTGCTCCCAACTTAGCCAAGTGTTTTTCCCCCTCTGGATCTCAGTTTACCAGTCTGCAAAATGGACACAGTTGGCCTAGATGCCCTCTGACACCTGGTCCAGCTCTAAGCATCTCTGATTTTATGAGCAGTTCTTGGCAGTCTTATGATCTGAATTCAGTTAACAGGTAGTGTTGCAGGGGGTTATGTTTGTGGTGATGCAATTGTTAAGCCCCAGTGTCACGTGACACAGTAGAGTATGCAGAATTGGAAAGCTGCTTTGTTTGCAGCAGAAGATTCCAAACTTGTGCACAGTAAAAAAAAAAAAAAAAGAAGTCCTCAAAACTTTCTTAGTCTGCGGCCTGGAAAAACTCGAGCTTATCATGAGATTGTTGCACTTGGACTCCCACGGGAGAGGAATGCTCCATGTGCTAAAAGTATCCGCTGTTGACTGATTCCCCAAGAGGACCTGCCCTTTCTTGTCTCTGTGGAGTTAAGTGGATGCTGCTCTGAAGCTGAGCCAGCTGCTCGGCTCAGACTGCCTTTGTACCAGACGGCGGGGAAAATGGGCAATGTATAGCGATGTTTGAGAATGACAGGTCATACCACGACTTGAGCAGAGTACAGTGTCTCAGTTCTTAGAGCATCAATAGATAGTCGACATTTACTGTGACAGAGCCCTGCATGGATTCTCTTCTTTAGTCCTCCAAAAGTTTTGGTTATCAGCCCCATTTTCCTGGTGGCTCACACAGTAAAGAAACTGCCTGCAGTGTAGGAGACCCAGGTTCAATCCTTGGGTCAGGAAGATCCCCTGGAGGAGGAAATGGTGACTCACTCCAGTAATCTTGCTAGGAAATTCCATGGACAGAGGAGCCTGATGGGCTACAGCCCATGGGGTCGCAAAGGGTTGGACACAACTGAACGACTAACTAACTAAACACACACACTCATTTTAAAGATGGGGAAACTGAGGCTTAGAGAGATGAAGTAGCTTGCCCAGGAGTTGGGACTCCAGCCCAGACAGTCAGACCCAGTAGCCTATGCTGTTAACTACCACCTCCAGTGAGGGCATGTGGGATGAGCCTGGAAGGGAATTTGGAGAACAAAGTTAGGAATTACCAGCAAATTATTTTTTCTAATTCAGTTTCTTTTGAAGTTGTTGCATTATTTTCTCATAAATACAAATCTTAAAAAAAGAAAAAACTACCAGCCTAAAGAATTTAACTATACATGTTACTTGTTAATGAGGCTTTGAGGAAAAGGAGTAATATTTTTTAGTGTTTCAGTAAAAGGCTCAAAATATTTGCATGAAAGAAGAAGGTAGAGACAATCCCAGAATTATAAATTGGATCCTTCAAGTTGATTCTGAAGTCTGCAGTTGGGAATCTGTGACACATTATAGAAACAACAGTAGAAAACAGCAGGCCCCTGCCAGGAGTGAAACAATAGCAACAATAATTTTAAAACTACAACTATTCTCTGTTGAGATCATCTTACGTGCCAGGTGCTGTACTGTGTTTTATGGGCCTCGTCTCATAAAATCTCCACAAGGATTCTAAGAGATTGATCCTTGCAGGTTGGGGTTAAAACCACTCTAAGAAAAAGAAATGGATGCCCGAAATCACACAGCCGGTAGGCGACAGACCTGCCTCCCCCAGCACATAATGTGTTAAGAATTCTGGGACCATGAATTGCAGGGAGAAATGATGGAGGAGAAAACCTCTAGAGCTGTAGGATCTCAGAATTAGGGGGACCCTTAGAGATGATCTAAGCCCCACCCCAATCCCTGCCTGTACAAACACAGCGCAGGTAAAAGAAACTCTGGTTTACAGAGTTTCTCCTGCACACATGTCATTCACCTGGTGCTTTCTGTATCTCATCGAATCATTACTCCTGAGGTTAGGAGAATTATCGCCACTTTGGTGATGAAAAATCAATATAACAACAGCAGCCTGAAACCCAGGGAAGGGAGGAAGGGACTTGTTCAGGGTCACACTGCAAATCAGCCGCTGTACCAGGACAGAATCCTGGGTCTTCTGGTCACACTGCATGGCTTCCAACCACAGTCCACAAAATCATAAACCCTCCCTATTCGTGGCCCACATCCTATCCTATAAACCAGAAGACACTCTTGGCCATGCAGGAAGCAGCCATGTCTGGTCCACAGGGCTGTGTTTCTCCCTTGTAACACAAACCGGCAGATTCACAAGCCCAGGACAGAAGTAAACAGTTGAAATGGAAAGAAATAAATCTCTGCTCTAAAAATAGGCACACATCCTTAGAAACACTGCCGGCCGTGCACGGAGCCAAGGGTGGGCCTGAGGGGTGAGGGCGAGTGAGGCCAGGTGTCAGGGTGTCCCCAGCCCACTCTCGGTCTTCTGGCACCCTGACCACCTCCCCACCCCCCTTTGCACCCCGATATCTTCCCCCAGGCAGGCCTCCAGCCTCCCTAGAGTCCCCTCCTCCCCGCCTCTGCTTCTGGGTGACCTCTTGGATCTGGAGCCCTTTATTCTCATGTCAGAATCCTCCCATTTCTCAAGGCCCAACCTCTCCACCCCTCCCTTGGGAACCCTTCCTGACCCTCCCCTTCTAAGCTCCCAGTGAAGCACCTGCCCCACTAAAGAGGGCCCCACTGAGCCATTTCCCTTTTGATTTTGATGTTTTTAATAGGAAATACGTTAAACATATAGTAGCGCACAGAATACACCTATGGGAAATTTAACAAATGTAAAAATGTTGCTTTATTTGATTCAGATCACCCTTAAAGAAAAGTCATGGTAACCTTTTAACCCTACCTTCCCGCCTCCCCCAGTTTCTTCCCCATCTCTCTCACTCCCTCACTTTCTACTCAAGAGGCAGCAGACAAGCCCCCACAACATCAGGTAGGTAATATAATGAAGGAAGGAAGCTGGGCCAGTTTTCTTGAGGCACATGGCCATCTTGGATCATCTCTTACTTTTCTGCTCTTGAAAAGAGATATGGACGTAAGGAAGTTTTCACTTACCACTTCACCCTCAAAGGAATAAAAGCAACAACAGAGCCAATGATTGTTAACTGTTCGTTGACCTCTGTGTCAGAGACAGTAGGGAGTGGTGGGGACTGAGGCAAACAGGAGAGTTTGTGTTTGACTAGAGGGCACCTGCTACTCCACTCCACCAGCTGCTCTCCAGTACTGTCATATCTTCTAAGTTTTCAAGAAATGCTGGAAATCGGAATTTTTATATGCAAGTTTCCTATCTGAAAATGTTGGCCAGCTCATTCAAATATACAGACAAAAGCAACCAAGTTTTGACATTTGATTGGACTTTAGGCCTCCCAGTTTCCAATTTTGACTGTTCACATGACAAATTTTTAGACAGATAAACAGATGGAAAAGTACCTAGCCCAGTGTGTGGAACATAATAGGTGCTTAATAAATGTTTATTGAACATGAATATATGACTTGCCCACTGGAATCTAAGGTTTTTGCAATTTAGAGCCACATTGTACCACCACAGATATAGGACAGCCAGGTACAGTTGTGCAAGCTGTGTACTGCATAGCTCCAGGAACCACTGTTCATATAAACCAGAGAACATATAATGCCCTTGGAGTTGTGCAGTGCACAATCTGCACAATCAGATGCTGCTGCCCTCACAGGGTTTCCCCATAATGCGGTGTCTTTTCAGTTGAATGGAAGTGAACAGTTATGCCCTGTGGTGATAAAACTGATTGCCATAATCTGCTTCTAATATAGCGTTCAAACCTTTATTCTGAAGTTTCAAAAGATGATTTTGACCTTTTTACAGAAAGGGGATTCAAGGTCCAAGAGCACCAGTGCCCTGTGTGTGGCCTCAAAGCCCGGGGATGAGAACCCAGGTTGTCAGTTAGAATGCAGTTTGTCTATAAGTAATAGAGATTCAAAATAACATAACTTAAGCAGAGGTAGCTCAGTCAGTAAAGAATTTGCTTGCATTGCAGGAGACCTGGATTTGATCCCTGGGTCTGGAATATCCCCTGGAGAAGGAAATGGCAACCCACTCCAGTATTTTCTTGCCTGGAAAATCCTATGGACAGAGGAGCCTGGTAGGCTACAACCCATGGGCTTGCAAGAGTTGGACACGACTTAAGAGCCTAAACCACCACCAAGCAGCGTTTTATTCCTCTCTCAAGTAAGTCCAGAGGTGAGAAGTCTAGGGCAGGCACGGAGCTTAGCTCCCCAAATTCCCAGAGTCCCAGGTAGCATTCAGTTCATCTTCCTTCCATCGCTAAATTGTAGCCCCCATTCACATGGTCCAAAGTGGTGGCCATAATCACTGCAGTCCAGACAGAATAGAGGGAAAGGGTGGGAGGTGGGGAGAAAAGGGAAAAAAGCCATTTTTCAAGTATCTTTTAAGGAAAGTGACTGGAAATTGCCACTGGACATTTCTCATACTGTGACCCAACCTAGACACAAGGGAACCTGGGAAATGTAGTCTTTTACCTAAGTGGCCATGGCACAGCTAAGTGTAGAGTGCTTTTATCACTGGAGAGGGGGAGACATGATGTTGGGAGCTATTTGAAGTCTGTCACTGTGAGTTTGCCAGTTTTATGGCCTGACGTTCTGCTTTGCCGAAGTTCCGAGGAGGAGTGAGAGGAGCTGATAGGAATTTAACCAAATCCAGATCCCTGAAGGAAACATTACAAACGTCTTACTCTCTAGTTTGGCATTTCCCAAAATCCCCATCAGTAAATTCTGGCCCCATGGTGGGCACCCCCACTCTAGCACCTTTCATAATGTTTCCCCTTCCCCAGACCTGCATGGGGCAGCAGTCGGGTAGACCAGCAAACATCTCAGGGTAGTAGGTGTGATGCTGACCTGAAGGGCGTCTAAGAAATACCATCTTTTCCCTGCTGGAGCATCAGTGCTGTGTGATGATTCTGGACAATTCAAAACACATTAGCACCTATTACTTGGGATTGGGGATTCAGAGAAGACTAGGATACATCTCAGCTGGCCTTTGAGGGGCACTCAGCCTCTTTGGGGAGAGGGATATGGCATAAATGTGCTCCAAGACAAATTAGAATGAGCATTATACAAGAACTGGCAAGATGCCTCCGGGTGTTTGGAAAGAGAATCACCAGATTGGTGTGGGGAGCACTGCAAAGGCTGGACAGGGTGCCCAAGAGAAGGGCTTTGAAGGATGAATACAGTGGGGGAGGAGGGGTGGAATTCCAGGCAGAGGGCATAGCTTGAGTGATGCCCTGGCAGGGTGATGGTGTGGGGTGAGGCTGCAGAATGTGGAGCAGCCTAGAGTGGCTGGAACATGGAATACTGAAAGCAAGAAGATGGGGAGGCGGGAGTCAGTTGAGGTCAAATCAGGAAAAAGCTCTCCATGCCAGGCTGATGAATTCGATAATGATTCTGTGGGTTAGTGGAGGTGCTGAGTATCTGTGACTTTGTTGGGGAGTCACCTGGTCAGGTACACAAGTAGGTGCGGTACACCAGCCAGCCTGAGGCTACCCTGATGCTCTCAGCAGTAAACACCATGGCTTGAACTAGGCTGGTGCCTATGGGACAGAGATGATTCCGAACCCTGTAGCCTCAGGCTCCTTCCCCTGATGAATCAGGTGCTCTCATTCTGCCAAGCCTCTGTGCTGTGCTTTCTGTCCCCTGTAACCTCCCTCTTCTCTCTCCTCTTCACCTGGCTGTTTCCTGCCTGTGCCCTGGGACTCATTCAGCTCAGGAACCACCTCCTGCAGGAAGCCCCTGGTGAAGGAAGCTACTCACACTTGTGTGTGTCTCCCCATTTGAGAGCCCCTGTGGAGTGTGATCACTCATTCATTGTCTCAGGATGCCCAGTGTCCCCCAACAGCAGGGAAATGGAGCATCTTCCCTGAACGTGAGGCAGAAAAGGAGGATAAGGAGAGCACCAGCAGGGGCAGGTTTGGCTCTGCCTTGTGTCATGAGATTCTTCACACGGTGAAGAATCAGGTTGAAAGACATTGTATATATGCTGAACCACCAGTCTGAAGACAACCATACTGATCCTTGAGATGCTAATTATGTACACTGTCACCTATATATCAGCTCAGGCTACCTGGCTGTGTGACTAATGAGGTGTGTGACTTTGGGCAAGTGACTTCAGTTTCCCATGCCTCAGTTCCCCCAACTGAAGATGAGAGAGTTGGCTCAGGGGCTTTCTCCAGGCTTTGCAGCTCTGAGCTGCCAATATGAGATCCTTTTAATACATTGTGTGTGTGTGCATGTGCATGCATGCACATATGTGTTGCTTTTGTGTGCATGCATTGTGCACATGTACTCTGCTAACCAACCTGCAGTGGTTCTAGCCGAGATGGCTCCTCATGTAGCCCCAACTATCTATAGCAGTGATAATTGTGCAGATACTTAATATTTGGCCTTTACTGCACCTGTTCACAGGGTGTTAGAGCTCCTAACAGCACAGTTGAGGATTTGTCAAAGTTTCCATCGTCCTTTGGGCAGCTGGATTCCAGAGCTGGGGTGAGAAAACTAAACAAAGATGCTAACCTACAATCTGTACATCCAACTTTTAAATTTTACAACATTTAAAAGAAAATCACCATTTAAAAAACTACAACTCGGAAACTACAGGAAGAGATTGCTTAGTTTTACCTCTTATATTATTAAAAACAGTTTTTTAAACCTCTCGATTAAAAAAAAAATGTATATACCTCTTTCTTCCTCTAGCCCAGAGCCTGAAATAAGCAAGATATTCAGTAAATATTTGAGGGATAAATGAATGAGTGTCTTGACTTTCTCTATCTGGAATTTTAGTCTGATAGGAACTCAGATCAGAGGTGGCAAAATGGCAGCCTGTGGCTGCAGCTGTGTTTTATTTGGTCTGAACATTGTTTTTAAAATATTTGGATCATGTGTCAATATTTAAAAATCAAGCGCTTTCACATAAAGATCAGCAGATCTAATAACACCACCCACGGCAGTTCTTAGCTAGAGCTGGGTAGTGTGGAGGCATTGAAATCTCCAGTGTGCCACAGTCCTCCTCGCTCCCAAGTGTATAACAGCTATAATTTTATATACTGGCTAAGATCAAAGAGCACCTAGAAATCCTTCCTCCTTAAAACCAACACTAGGGACTGCCCTGGCAGTCCAGTGGTTAAGACTCTCTGCTTTCAATTCAAGGTATGCAGGTTTGATCTTGGTCAGGGAGCTAAGATCCCACATGCCACATGGCTTGGCCAAATTAAAACAACAAAAACAAAACACCACCACCAACTTTCCTGTTTGGAGATAACAAAGAGATCACCCATACATTAGCCACTGCCCACTGCCCTCCTCACATGAGTAACTTTCTAATTGTAAGTAAGGACCTTGAAGGCATGCTCAGAGTCGTATACCCCAAAGGTATCTCTCAAAGCAAATCTCGCCCTAATCCACTGGTCTTTGGAGTGAAGATGTGTGTACATGTGATGTGTGCATGTAGATATGGATTCCTCATGCAGAAGTGACATCTGTCCTGGAGAAGCAGACTGCTGCCTCCCTTTGAACTAACTCTAAAGAAAGCACATGCCCAGCAAATTTATGCTGTGCAGACGTTAAGATTAGGAAAACAAGACTTAAGTGCCTTAAAGGTTAGATGCTTCCACTTAACCGCAGGCACCATGGATGCATATGACTTTTACAGGAATGTAGAGGCTAGTTATCAACTATTCTTTGCTATTCAGTAAAGTGGACCCCACTTTAGCATCTTGATTAACCTTAAAAGCTAAAATAATACATTGTTTTGCATACATGCTGTAATTGAGACTTTTCTCTCCTTTTACCCTGTTTTCCCCATTTACCTTCTGTCTCCTCAGTTACTCCAGATTACGGAGTCCTTGGTGGGGTCCTGGCCCTGTGTCTTAGCACACTACCTGGATTTGTAATACTCACCCTGTAAGTGTTTGTAAAATGAGTAAGGAATTTAAGGAAAGATACATTTCTACACAAACATGTTCAGCAAATATTCTGCTGGTCAAAGGTGATGACAAAGTGTTGCGGGGACTCGTTCTTTACCAATTGGATATCTGGGTCGGAGAGTCAGTTTTAGGTTCTAATAGTTATAAGAGGCAATATTTTCTAACCCATGTAACGCCTCCATGACTAGTTTACATAATATGGCTCCTCACTCTGTAAAACAAAATGCCACATTAAATCTGGCTGGCTCTAGCCTGCCCAGTCTCAGCATGATTTTTGGCCACTGACATACAAAGAGCCTGTGTTCTTAGCATTCTATGGGCACTTAAGGTATTGCATTGGCCATTTTTGTAATTTTTCACTCAATAACATTAAAAAAAAACACCTTTTTTTTTGAGATATAATTCTCATGCCATAAAATTCACTCATTTAAAGTATACAATTCAGTGTTTCTTAGTATGTTCAGAGATATACAACAGTCACCATCATCAATTTTAGAACATTTTCATCACCTCAAAAAGAAACGTGTTCCTAATAGCTGTCATTTTGCATTTCTCACTATCCTCCTCAGCTCTGGGGCTTCCTTGAAGCTTAGTTGGTCAAGAATCTGCTTGCAATACAGGAGACCCTTGCAATGCAGGTTTGATTCCTGAGTCGGTAAGATCTGCTAGAGAAGGGATAGGCTACCCACTCCAGTATTCTTGAGCTTCCCTTGTTCAGCTGGTAAAGAATCCGCCTGCGATGCGGGAGACCTGGGTTCCATCCCTGGAGAAGGGAAATGCTACCCACTCTAGTATTCTAGCCTGGGGAATACTAGGGACTGTATACTACATAGGGTTGCAAAGAGTTGGACATGACTGAGCAACTTTCACTTCACTTCCTCATCTCTAGGCAACCATTAATCTACTTTCTGTAGATTTGATGTTCTGGACATTGCATATAAGTGGAATCAGACACTATGTAGTCCTTTGTTACTACTGGCTTCTTTCACTAAGTATGATGTTTTCAAGGTTTCACCTATGATGTAGCATGCACCAGCATCTTATCTCTCTTTATTGCAATACAGTATTCTGTTGTAGGGATATACCACATTTTATTTATCCACTCATCATTAATAGAGATTTGAGTTGTTTCTGCTTTGGGGCTATTTTAACTAAGGTTACTATGAACATTCATGTATAAGTTTTTGTGTGAACATATTCTTTTATTTCTCTTGGGTTTACGTAGAAATGGAATTGCTGTCTCATACGATAATTCTGTTTTTAATCTGTTGAGAAACTGCCAGACTGTTTTCCAAAGGGGATGCACTTTTTACATTTCCCTCCACAGTGTATGGATGTTTCAATGTCTTCAGTCTCACCAACACTTGTTTTTACCCATTTTTTTTATGGGTAAAAGGGTGTGAAGTGTAATATCTCATTCTGGGTTTGATTTGTGTTTTCTTGTTAGTTAATGATGTTGAGAAGCTTTTCATGTGCTTATTTTTTATATCTTCTTTGAAGAAATGTCTATTCAAATCTGTTACCCACTTTTAAATTCTGTTATTTGTCTTATATTTTAAGTTAAGAGATCTTTATGTATTCTGCATACTAGATCATTCTCAGATATATGATTTGTAATAACTTTCCACCAAACTGTGGGTTGTCTTTTTACTTCTTAGTTTCCTTTGAAGCACAAACATGTTCAATTTTGGTGAAGTCAAATTTATTTTTTCTTTTGTTGCTTATTGTTTCAGAATCATATCTAAGAAACCATTGCTTAATCCAGGTCACAGAGATTTATGCCTGTTTTCTTTCAAAAGTTTTATAGTTTTAGCTCTTATATTTAGGTCTTTGATTTATTTTGAGTTAATTTTTGTATATCAGTTGAGTTCATATGCTGTTTTTTCTATCATATGCTGTTTTTGAAAACAAGTTAAAATGATAGATAATCAAGAGTTTAAAAATATGCAACTGGCTATGGTTTTTTTTTTTGGCTGTGGTTTTAATCGAAAATCATATTATATTTCACTAAACATACCATTTAATGGAATGAAAATAAACTCCTAACAAGGCTAATACTCTCAATATTTACTTTAAAAATTCAATAAGCAGAGAATTGTTAGAAAAAGCCTGTCGTGTTTTTGTCTTTTAAAAATCAACTGCTTTCAATGAAGATAAATAAAACTACATTTTAACATGCCACATAAGTAATATTTTTAAAACACATGAAAACCATCTTTACTCCCATATTATAATGATATAGGTTTCAGTTTTAACACAGTGGTTCTTAATCAGGGGTGATTTTGCCCCCTAGGAGACATCTGGGGATGTTTGGAGATATTTTGGTTGTCACAACCTGGAGAAGTGCTAGTGGCATCTGTTAGGTAGAGGGCAGAGATGCTGCTCAACAGCCAAGAATGCATAGAACAGCTCCCATGACAAGGAATCATCCAGCCCCACATCTCTCTTGTGCCGAGGTTGAAAAACCCTACTTTCCCCATCCAAGTTTTACTGAGATATAATTGACATACAGCAGTGTAGAAGTTTAAGCATAATGACTTGACTTACATACATCATGAAATGATGACCACAAGTTTAGTGAACATCCATTATCTCATGTAGATACCAAAAACCAAAATTGTGAAAAAACTCTACTTCAAATCACTGGCCTCTATCAGATACATTAAAAAAGAGATGTAAATTTGCAAAACTCTTTCCCCTCAGTTACAACCTCGTGGGTTTTTACCACCACAATACTGATCCTTTCAGAGGCTAGAATGCACCCTAGCACCTCACCACCATCAAAATCCTTTATGGTAACAAGAATCTGTCAGGTCTTCCCTTGTGGGGATCATTGGGAACCACTTGCTTTACATGCTTAATTCATTTTATATTTGTATATGTTCATTTTTTGAATTTTAAGACATATTTGGATAACACATCCCCTGTCCAGCCTACATATTTGGGTAGCCTACCTCCTGGCAAAATGTGTTTTATCTGACCATAGAGCAGCAACAATAATCAGCAATAATTTGTGTGCTCACTGTGTCAGACACTGTGTGCTAAGCACTCTTCTGCATTATCTGATTGAATGTTCTCAACAGTTCTGAGAGAGTGACTATCATTATTCACGTTTTACAACTGTAGAAATGGAGGAGCAATGAGGTTAGTTGACTTGCCCAAGATCACAGTGCTGGAGACATCGTTACTCCAAGTGAGGGCTTAAGCCTGGGGTGAGGTCAACTGTGAGGTGCCAGCATGTCACAAAGAATTTGATTGCTCATCACAGGTAATCACAGATGGACATTTGCAGGACAGGTAGGCTGTCCCCTCACTCAGCTGAGCTATAGTAGATGTAGTTACTCTGAGTGGACACACACAGGTAGCCACAGGAAGTCTCATCTCACCTGGGACATGGCTCATCCATGGACCATCATCACATGGAAAGTGTCTAAGGACTGCTGCTTAGGGAAAACGGGGGTATCTGTGGCACCACTTACGTTCTTGACGGTCACCCGCAAACCAATCAAGACTCAGTTTTCTACCTACTGGCCATTCTCTCATAATGTCCTCTCCAATTCCCAGATGTCCCTCCTGACTTGTGGCCTAAGTCCATTTGCATGGACACCAGCCCCACTCTCTGAGCCCCGGTATATACTGATAATGATGTCTGTGCCAGGCCCTGCTCACCTCGACTCTCCCAGAGTTGGGCTCACACTCCAATGTCCTGATCTCGCACCCACTGCTCTTATGGAAACGGTACAGTGGTAAACTATCCTGTAAAAAAAAAAAAAATCAGACTGCAGCCAAACAGTAGTATCTGCCTCCCAAGCTTTATCCCTCCATGTGCCAGGCCCAGAATTCTCTTCATGTACCTGACAGCATTCTCCTCTCAGAGGGGGCGTTTAGGAAAGGATTTGGAGTGTGAGTGGGTGACTGAAAAGATGTATGTTCTTACTGAATGGTACAGAGATGGGAGATTGCATGGCTCCCTGATTTGTCCAGTTTGGGAGTGCAGCAAGAAGTGAGGTGAGACTCTGCTCACATCACCCTTCCTGGGATCCTCCCGACCTCCCTGAATGAAAGGGGGTGGGAGAGAGCACTGATCTGACCAGAAGATTTCCCTCTTCCCTAAAGTCTGAAGAAGGAGCCTGATTTGGGTTCTTGATTTGCGCAAGTCTTTCTCTGTCCTTGGCCTCAGTTTCCTCCTGAAGGGAGTGTGGGTGCACTGGCTGATCTCTGAGCATCCTTTCCAAACATGAGTGTCTTTGAATCTCTGCATTACTGAGTTAAAGTAAAGCCCGTGTGATTCAAATCCACCCTGATTAGGAGCCTGCTTTCGTAGTGAGCCCACACCTAGGAGCCTGCCCATGTTTGAAGAAGAAGTCACGGGGATTGGTTGACGATATCTTTCTTGAGAGACCCATCTCCAAGGGCAACGTTCAAAATATTTAACAGCCAGCGTGCATGAGCACGACGGTCAGGAGGGTAGGAAGCAGCGGGTAGGGCCAACTGGGGCCTGCAGCCTGACAGCCTGACAGCCTGCCTGGCCCTTCCTGCCATCTGGCCCAGCTTTCTCTGCTTGTTTTTAGGGGCCTGTCTCTTCCTGCCTGATTCTTCATCCAAGGCCCTAACTCAGTCCGCCGCCTCCAGGCTGCTTCTCTCCCCAACTACTTTCTACACAGCGGCTGGAAATACCCTCATGCATCCAAACCCCAGTGTCATCCTATTTCCCCCTCAGCAGATGCTCTGGCAGCCCCCTGCTGTGCCTGGCCCCTGGTCAGCTGACCCTCATCCTCATGCCTTTATAAAATGTTCCAGACTGGGAACGGGTTTGGTTAAGAGACCTGAGTCCTAGCCTAGCTCAGCCCCTGTCTGCCGTGACCTCATGTGTCTCTCTGTGACCTCGGCGAGTCCCTGCCCCTCCCAGGGTGTTAGTTTCCTTACCTGTGAATGAACAACTTAGATGGAGCTCCTGTGGTTCAGTGAGGAGTTTCTGGAGAAATGCAAGTCTTCGGCAGCTGACCGCTCTCTCTCTTTCTCTCCCTCTCTCTCTCTCTGCACCCGCCCCGCAACCACCACTGTAGAATGCACTGCTGCCCGCGGGCCTGAGGCAGAAGGATCAGACCACCAAGGCGCCCACAGGCCCCTTTAGAAGGGAGGAGCTCTTGGATCACTTGGAAAAGCAAGCAAAGGAGTTTAAGGACCGAGAAGATCTGGTCCCCTACACAGGGGAGAAGCGAGGTACTGGACGATGTTGCGCTTTTGAGTACGTCACCCCTCCATGCATCACTGAGTGCCAGCTGTAAGCCAGGCCCCGTGTCGGGCCAGATGTGACCAGGCCGCCTTGCCTTCATCCCTGTCTGGCCCAGAGTTACAGCCCAGCTCCAAAAGCATCGATGCATGAGGTAGATTTAGAGAAGTTTTGGGCTCAACCAGGCCTGCAACACTTCCCCCTATGTCCCCTCTAACTAGGGTGTCCTGATTACTCTTCATCCAAACCTGATACGGTTGAAAGGGAAAGAAGGAACTATTAAAATGATATCAGGACATGAGGCCCAGACAAAGCCTGGGCCCTCCAACCAGAAACAAGAGATACCCTCTCCCTACCCTAACTGTCCCTGCTCTTTCCCCACAGCCCCTCTTTCTGGCAGCTGCAGCTCCCCATCCTTCATCTGTCCCCCCATGACTCTCTGCCCCAGCCTAAGGCACACCATCTCAGAGGTTCGGGGAACAGAGAGGTGCCCCTACCCTCCAACCCTTCCAGAGCTTCCCCTACACTCCAAAACCTCCTCCTGTCCTCTGGGATCGTGTTCATCTTCGCTCACTGCCCTGCTGCCCACACAGGTCTCTTTCTGTTCCCCAGATACTCCCAGCTCTTTTCCACCTTAGGACCTTTGCACAGATGCCTTCTGCCTGGAATGCAGGTCCTCCGTCTGGATCCATGCTGTCTTCAGGGCTGGCTCCCCTCTTCTGTAAGAGATGTGATGGTTAGAAGCACAGACTGGAGCTGGGTCTACTCTGGCTGCAGTCTTGGCACTACCCCTTACTCACTGTGTGAACTTGAGCACATTTGCTTGTTTGTTGGCCGCACTGCAAGGCTTGCGGGATCTTATTAGTCCCCGTCCAGGGATGGAACCTGCGCCCCCTGCGGTGGAAGCTCAGCGTCTTAACCACTGGACTGTCAGGGAATTCCCTCAAGTACATTTTTAAACCTGCTGTGCCTCCATTTCTTCATTTGTGAAATGGGGGTGATGAAAAGAATATTATTACCAGCCTCCTGAGGATGTTCTGAAGATTGAGTTAAGATATATATATATATAGCACTTAGCACAGCACCTGGCCCATCATGAATGCAATATCAGTATCAGCTATTATTACCATCTTGGTCTCAACTGTACTGTCTCCTCTTTCAGGAAAGCCTTTCCTGTCTCCACTGGTTAGCACATTCCATCCATTCAACTCCCCCTCGGTTAGTCTCCATCTCAGAAGCCTTTGTGTGTTCTTCAGAACAGTTTATTCACACTGGCCGGTAAGCTCCATGAGGCAGGCACTCAGACACTTTTGCTCACACAGTTCCCTCAGCACCCAGCAGGGCTCAAGAGAGAGGTGCTGAATGAATGAATGAGTTCAAACTGACTACATGCATAATGGATCTTGTAGACTTTTTCCTTAGAATATAAGCTCCATGGATACTAGTACCACATCTGTCTAGTTTGTTGTTATATCCCTGTACCTCATAAACCCTAGCACGTCGTAAGCACCCAGTAAATAGTTGTTGAATGAAAGCATTAATTCTAATTAATTAATTGGGTAATTATTTATTTTCTGCCTCTTCCATTGTCATCCCCCCAAGGATGTCAGCATGGTGAGCCAAAGGTCCCTGTCTGTGGCTTTGTCCCTATGTCAGCTGAGCAACTGAGCAGGCATGCCCTGTTGTGTTAGCACAATCCAGTACACAGAGTAACTGCCTGATAAATACAATGAAGGAGCAGGCAGGGGTGGACACTGCAGGGAGGATGTTGAGCCATCCAGCACTTGCAGTTGGAGCTCAATCCAGATTTTACCAAAAACTTGGAAGGTCAGGGAAGCCCAGGAGACACCTGGATCACAGAGCTTTGGAAAAATAGTGTGATCTGAGGCATTCTGGAGCGGGAAGCAGGGGAAAGGAGCCTGGACCATAAAGCCTGGGTGTGCCTGGCTGAGAGTATAGGTGCAAGCTGGTTTTAAGCAAGGTACTTGTGCCTTGAGGAGTGATTTCAGGTGCAGCAGGTAAAGATTAAAAAATCTCTGGATTTCGAGGGGTCTTAAAATTCCCACTAGCCCATCCACACATTTGAAAACTGGGGAAAGCAAGGCTGTGAGAGTCAGGAGCAGGCCTGGGTGGACAGTTGGTGAGTCATTACTGCCATCTGCTCCCTTGTGTAGCCCTCCCCCTCCCAGGGGAGGAGCTGGAGATGAGATGGGGGATGGGGAGGGAATCTGGGCCACACACCAACCAATCCTGCTGCCCCTTCACAGAATGCTGACCTGGCCCTGAGCCGGGAACAGCTCTCCAGACTCCCAGAGCCTGAGTGCCTTCATCAAAGACCAGGCTGACCCAAGGAGGGTAGCTATAATTTATTCTATTTTCTGTTTTCACAATAATGACAAGCCTAAAAGGTTTATCATCACTAACATCACCACCACCAGCATCGTCATCATCATAAAATATTTACATGATGATTGTTGGAGTCCATGTATATTGAATAAGTGTGGGTCTCAACAGAGAGAGTGTGGAAGGAGATGTTCCAGCTGTAAAAGGCAGACTCAGGGCCATTCAGTCCAGTCCTGCTGAGCACGTGCCCCACACCGGGCCTAGAGGGAGCCTAGGCTGAGGGGAAATAGCATATCAGTCACTACAAGATCTGGCAGGATGTAGTAGGGGCCATAAACTGGTGCAAAGTCCTGAGGAATTTGGATTTTCCTTCACTCTCATTCAAGTGGGGGAATCAGAACAAAGTTCCAAGCAGGGTATTTTCATTATGCAGATTTGGCTGCATGTGAGGAGAAGGCAATGGCAACCCACGCCAGTACTCTTGCCTGGAAAATCCCATGGATGGAGGAGCCTGGTAGGCTGCAGTCCATGGGGTCGCTAAGAGTCAGACACGACTGAGCGACTTCACTTTCACTTTTCACTTTCATGCATTGGAGAAGGAAATGGCAACCCACTCCAGTGTTCTTGCCTGGAGAATCCCAGGGACGGCGGAGCCTGGTGGGCTGCCGTCTATGGGGTCGCACAGAGTCGGACACGGCTGAAGCGACTTAGCAGCAGCAGCAGCAGCAGCTAGAGAAACAAGTAAAATAAAAGAGACTTAAGATGAAAGTTTAGTTTTCTTTTACTTAGTAGAGCTGTAGGGTTAGGCATTCCAAAGCCGGTAAGACATCTTTCTTGGGGTTAGGAATCAAGAGCTTTTCCAGTTTTTCATTCTGCCATCCTTGCAATACATCTTTGTCCTCATGGTTCTTTTGGCTGCTGAAACTCCAGTCATCATAGCCATATCCCAACTAGTAAGATGAAGGAAAGGAAGAAGTCTGAGTCTTGTAATATCTGAGTCACCACCTCTATGGAGGCACCTGCTACAGTAGTATAATAAACCGTAAGCCTTAAATATTTACTGAAAGTCCATCCTAGTCACTGCATCAGTCATTCTCACAGTTTTTCTTTTTCGCCATTTTCCCCCTTTTCCAGATCCACCTCTGGTGAAAGTTACTATACATTTTCTCCCAGATGATTTTTTGCCTATTCTGCTTATATAGGTAACTGATCTTTGCTGTAAACATTTTAAGTAGTAAAACAAAGTAATTCTTTCCACTGAGAGATGGCCTCATGGTCCTATTTTAGTGAATATCCTTGTGGACATTTCTCTTTGCACTTCCCATCCCTCTTCATCTGTGGTCCAAGTCACTATCATCTCTCATCTAGACTTTTGCAGGAGCCTCCTAACCATCAACCATCTCTTGGCTTCCATCCTGGCCCCATTTCAGGTTATTCTCCATCAGTAGCCAAAGTGAGCAGTTTTGGTTGTTTTTTTTTTTTTTTTTTCATTAAATTCACATAACATTAACTATTTTAATGTGAACAGTAGCATTTAGTATATATACAATGTTGTGCAACTACCACCTCTATCTAGATCTAAAACATTTTCATCCAAAATAAAACACTGTGTCCAATAAGCAGTTACTCTCCATGCCCCCCCGCCCCCCACCCCTGGCAACCACCAATCTGTTTCTATAGATTTACCTATTCTGGATACCTCCCCTAAATTATATCATATAATGTGTGACTTTGTGTGTCTGGCTTCTTTCACTTCAAATATTGTTTTTAAGTTTCATTCATTCCCTTTTATTATTGAATGATATTCCACAGTCTGTCCATTTATCCATTGATAAACATTTTGGTAGTTTTTGGCTATTGTGATTTAGTGCTGCTATGAACATTCCTGTGTAAGTATTTGCTTGGGTAACTGTTTTAAGTTCTTTGGGGGTATATACCTAGGAGTGGAATTGCTAGATCATATGTAATTCTACATTTAATTTTTTGAAGAACTACCAAACTGTTTTCCAAAGTAACTGCACCGTTTCACATTCCCACCAGCAATATATGAGGGTCAGTTTCTCCACATCCTTGCCAACACTTGTTAGTTTCCATTTTAACTTTTGACTTTTGTGATAGTCATTATCATGATTGTGAAGAGGTATCTCATTGTAATTCTGATTTGCATTTCCCTAATGATCAATGTTGTTGAGCATCTTGTCATGTGCTTGTTGCCCATCTGTACAACTGACCCTCCATATCTGTAGATTCTGTATTCATGGACGCAACCAACCATGATTCAGAAATATTTTTTAAAATTCCACAAATTTTAAAAAAGCAAAACTTGAGTCTGTCTCACACTGGCAACTGTTTATATAGTATTTACACTATACTAGGTATAAATAATCTAGAGATGATTTAAAGTATACAGGAGGGTGTGTATAGGTTATATGCAATATTATGCCATTTTATGTAAGTGACTTGAGCACCTAATCCCCCTCAGATACCGAGAAGCAATTGTACATCCTCTTTGGAGAAATGTCTATAGCCCTTTGCTCATTTTTAAATACGTTGTTTTTCTTTGGATAGTTGAGTTGTTAAAGTTCCTTATATATTCCGAATACTAGACCCTATAAAAATATATGATTTTTGAATATTTTTTCTTCTTCTATATGTTGTCTTTCTGCTTTCTTGATGATGTCCTTTGATGCACAAAGGTTTTAAATTTTAAATTCAATTGATCAACTTTTCTCTAGTTGCTTATTCTTTTTTGTCTTATCTAGGAATACTTTGCCAGATTTAAGGTCATGAAGATTTATGTTTATGTGTTCTTCTAAGAGTTTTATAGTTTTAACTATTATACTTAAGTCATTGATATGTTTCCAGTTGGTTTTTTGTGTATGGTGTGAGATAGAGATCCAGCTTTATCTTTTTGCCTGTTGATATCCAGTTGTCCCAGCACCATTTCTTGAAGAAACTATTTTTCCCCATTCAACGGATTTGACAAGTTTGTCAAAAATCAATTTGCCTAGGATGTATGGGTTTATTTCTGGACTCTCAGTTCTACCCCATTATGTTGTATGTCTATCCTTATGTTAGTGCCACATTGCTTAATCTTATAGTAAGTTTTGAAATCAGGAAGTCTGAATCCTCCAACTTTGTTTTTATCAAGATTTTTTGACCGATTGGAGTCCCTTACAATCATATGAATTTGAAGTTTGGTTTTTCTATTCTGCAAAAAAAAAAAAGGCCACTGAAATTTTGATAAGGATGGCTTTGAATCTGTGGGTTGTTTTGGGCAGTATTACCATTTTAATATTGCCTTCAAATCTTTGAAATTGGGATTCATTTTTGCTTGTTTAGGTCTTTAAAAATTTTTTTCAACAGTGTTTTGTGGGCTTTCCAAGTAGCTCAGTAAAAGAATCTGCCTGCCAATGTAGAAGATTGTACAAATCCTTCACCTCCTTGGTTAAATTTATTCCTAAGTATTTTGTTCTTTAGGATGCTATTATAGATGAAATTATTTTTCTAATTTCCCTTTAAGGTTTTTCATTGCTGGTGTATAGAAATACCACTTAGTTTTGTATGTTAATCTTGTACCCTGCTTTTTGTGTGTGTGGAATCTTTAGGGTTTTCTACATATAAGATCAAATCATCTGAGAACAGAGGTAATTTTACTTTTTCCTTTCCAGTCTGGATACCATTTATTTCTTGTCTATTCCGTCTAACTAGAACTTTATGTACACAGTTGGGTAGGAGCAGTGAAAGTGGGCATCCTCGTCTTGTCCCTGATCTGAGGGTCTCATTTCCCCACTCTGTTGATTCCAGCTCACAGATCATCTTCCCTGACCACCTTACCCCAAAGAGCAGAGCCCACCTCACCCACACCCCAGCCTAGAACTTCCTAATCTTTTTCTTGGCTTTATTTTCCTTTGTGATGCTTAGTACTATCTGGTATCTTTACATGTTTGCTTATTATCTGTCTTCTTTCACTAAACTGTAAACTGTTCCCTGCTGTCCCCCTAGTGCCAAGAAAGGTACTTAGAACATAGGAAGGACTTAATAAATTGTTAATTGTTGTTCAGTCACTAAGTTGTGTCTCACTCTTTGCAACCCCATGAACTGCAGCATGCCAGGCTTCCCTGTCCTTTACCATCTCCCGGAGTTTGCTCAAACTCATGTCCATTGAGTCGGTGATGCCATCCAACCATCTTATCTTCTGTCTCCCCCTTCTCCTCTTGCCCTCAGTCTTTCCCAGCATCAGGGGTTTTTCCCATGAGTCAGCTCTTCACATCTGGTGGGCAAAGTGTTGGAGCTTCAGCTTCAGCATCAGTCCTTCCAATGAATATTCAGGGTTGATTGCAACTCAATAAATATGTTGCATGAATAAAGATATATGTGTGTGTGTGTATATATATATGTATATATATATGCAATTTTTCAGGCTTCCCAGGTGGCACTAGTGGTAAAGAACCTGTCTGCCAATGCAGGAGACATAAAAGCCATGGGTTCATTCCCTGGGTCGGGAAGATCCCCTTGAGGAGTGCATGGCAACCCACTCCAGTATTCTTGTGTGCAGAATCCCATGGACAGAGAAGCCTGGTGGGTACATAGGGTCACACAGAGTCAGACACAACTGAGCAACTTAGCACGCACGCATGCAATTTTTCATAACCGGAATTAAATAATTTATGCTATTCTGTAAGCTTGCTTTTGATAGCTTACAGTGAATGGTGTTTCGGATTCTTGATCTCCGAAGAAGATTTAGCTTCGGGACCAGGGACCAGGCTTGATCACTCAAGAACTTTTGTATAACAGAGTTTTATAAAAGTATGAAAAGGGACAGAGAAATCTTCTGACATAGACATCAGAAGGGGGACAGAGAGTGCCCCCCCTGCTAGTTTTAGCAAGCTGTTTTATGTCTGTTAGAAAGTTATTAATCAGATAAGAAAGACACTTCAAGGCTGACGGAGTTTCCCCAGGCCCCTCTCCCACAATGTGCATTTTTGAGATAGGATGGCATGAGGTGTGTCATCCCCCAGCCATAAAACAATTCATATGAATATGGGTCTTTTGAGCTATTATCAGCCAAAAGTTAGTCTTAGGTGGAACCATTTTGAAGAAAGGCAAATTCCAAAGCAAATACATGGTTTCATTAACATAGCTTAAAGAAAACATTTCCATAAGAAAAACGCATTGGTTAGCTCAAGGTTTGAGAAGAGCTAAGTTCAGGTGGAACCAGGTGTCATCATGCTGCTGCTGCTGCTGCTGCTAAGTCGCTTCAGTCGTGTCCGACTCTGTGCGACCCCATAGACGGCAGCCCACCAGGCTCCACCGTCCCTAGGATTCTCCAGGCAAGAATACTGGAGTGGGTTGCCATTTCCTTCTCCAGGGCATGAAAGGGAAAAGTGAAAGTGAAGTCGCTCAGTCATGTCCGACTCTTAGCAACTCCATGGACTGCAGCCCACCAGGCTCCTCCGTCCGTGGGATTTTCCAGGCAAGAGTACTGGCGTGGGGTGCTATTGCCTTCTCCTGGTGTCATCATAACAACACAGAATTTTAAGAGACACTTGAAGCCTATTTCCTCCATTTGGAGACCCCTGGCCTTCCTGCCTGTTAACCTCTCACTTTTTCACACATGTTGTCTTGGGCATTTTCCTTTCTTAGTGAGTAGAGCTCTCCATCATCCTTTTGTGGGATTGCCATTGTGTGGATGCCCCATAATTCTTCAAAAGGCCATCTTGGTGCACTCTGCAGCCGCCAGCCATCCCTGTGTGTGCCTCTTTGCTCTCTCATTCAGTTATGAGTCTGACACTTTAAAAATATAATGTCCCAAGTTTCTCCCTGTTCCTCTTTTACTAATCTGAGTGTATGTATTTGTTTTAGAAATGTTTCTAAGTTTTTCTCTCATACCAGAACCCTTGTTTAGAGCATTCCAGACCCTGGCATTCTATTATATTTTTCCTTTGCATTTTTTTCTACTTACTGATTGTTAAAATTAATGACCAGTGTTTTCAATAGTGAGCAGTCTCCTCTGACCAAGTTCTAAAGTTCTTCTTTTTAAACATAAGGGGTGCTTTGTTGGAGATCTCTGATTCCCTTTCTCTGAGCCAGTTTGGCACTGGATCCCCAGAAAGAAGCTTTAAGGGCATCTTGGCATGGAGGGATCCACAGACTCTGGACGATCCACCTGGGGTCATCACCAGAGGCTGCCCCAGTGCAGTGGCGCTCCGTGTAACAGGCATCTCATGTGTTTTCAGGAAAGGTCTGGGTCCCCAAGCAGAAGCCGATGGACCCTGTGCTGGAAAGTGTGACGCTGGAGCCAGAGCTGGAGGAGGCCCTGGCGAATGCCTCGGATGCGGAACTCTGTGACATCGCAGGTAGGAGGCATTCCTGACGCTTCCCCATGTCCTCTAAATCATTTGACCTTCACCAGCAGGGGAGCCTTGAGTGATTTATTTCCACATAAATACCCTCTCTGTTTCTAAAAAGGACTAGAGGAGATGGAAACCTATTATCAAGAACTGAAATGAGTGAAATAGAGATAAAAACACCCAAACCCTTTCCACCTCGGAGCCCGTCCCAGAGGAATGTGGGAGGCAGCCTAAGCTCTTCACCAGCCATTGCATCAAACCCTGCCCAGGCCTCCTGGGAAGAAAGAAGAGAGAGGAGGAGACAGAGAGCTGCTGGCATCTCAGGTCCAGGTGGCTCACAGAGGCCTGGAACAGGTCATCTGATTTTACCATTTTGCACAGTTCAGAGAGCTGGGCTTGGAGCCGATCACCCCATATCTCATATTCATACAGCACCCTCCATCTTCATGTGTGTTTCCATGTGATCTTCGCAAACAGCCCCTAAAACTCCAGAAGGTGGCCTGGCATCCAGAGCCCTTCACCACCCGCTCTTGTCCCCTTATTACTGTCTGGTCCCTGCCCCACTTGTTGGTATCCCTTTGTCACCGGGGGTCAGGCTCTGGCCATAGCGTGCCCACCGTCATGCTGTGCTCCCTGGCCCATTGGGGTAGGTGGTCTTTTTATTCAGCAGTCTTGGGGGGCTACTAACCCTCACCCAGATGATGACAGGAGGGTGGATGGGATAGGGAGAGACTCAAGGCAAGTGGGAAGGCGAGAGGAAAGACGGGGTCAACTGTGAGGTCAGGGGAGGAGTCCAGTTCTCCCGAGACTAAGTTGGTGTCATTAGTGAAGGTGAGTTCACTAGTCTGCTCAGGCTGCCCTAACGAGATACCACAGGCTGGTGGCTTAAACAACAGAACTGTGTTTTCTCAATAGTTCTGGAGGTTAGCTGTCCAAGATCAAGGTGTCCACAGGCTTGGTTCCCCCTGAGCCCTCTCTCCCTGCTTCTCTCCGTTGTTCTGTGTCCCCTGGGGTTCCTTTGTGTATTCTAATCTCCTTCTTGGAGGCAGATTGCATTAGGACCCACCTGCACAGCCTCATTGGCATTTAATCACTTCTTTTAGAGACCTTATCTCTAAAAACAGTTACAAATTCGAAGGGGCTAGAAATTACCTTATTCAACATATTGGAGGGACAAAGCAGGACGCAACCAACAACCTTGGAGGGGCAAAATTCAGCCGTAACAGTGAGGGAGGGACAAATGTAGGGGAAATAAGGCCAATGGCCACCCACAGAGGGGCAGGTGTATATGAAAGTCCTTGAGTTCTTCCAGGGTCCACTCTGGAGATAGGGAGGTGGGTGTCATCAACCTTTAGGGTGGAGGGCCTGGTGGGAGTGGGATCTGGGGCTTTGGAGGCTAGGGCCCTGGCTGGGGTAGAAGTCTTTGGGAGAAGAGTGGAAATAGGATGAAGGTAGCCACCGTGGATACCACGAATGGGCTGGGAACCCAAGGCCGAATCAAGATGGGCAGAGCCTAATGCAAGAGTTAGGGAGACAGCATGAGGGTTCAGGGCCTGCCGGAAGGCTCAGAGGCAAGGCCAGAGGCCAGTGAGGCTGCTGTTGCCAGGGGACTCAGTTGGCTGCAGTGTCTTATGCTTTTCGCATCTTCCAGCTTTTTGTGCGTGTTGTGTACCAGTATGATGACATTCTTAGGGGAGAGGAGGAAGGGGAACCAGAGCCAGGTTGCAACAACCGGAGGAGCGAACAAGGGGAGCCAATGTGTAGACCCTCAATGCAGATAGCCTTTCCTAGGGAGGCGGAACATTTGGGAAAAGACAAAGGGCAGTGGCTTGAAGGGTGTCAGGGCTGATAGAGAAAGGTGTTCACTTTCACTATGAAGTACACAGCAGTGAGGGTGTGACCCTGGAAATGCAGCACTTAGGTCAGGATACTCAACTGCTTTGCTCATCAAAACCCACACATGTCACATTAAATCCTACATTAGGCTCCAGTATTAGGACCAAAGTGTCTTCCCAACTCAGAGTTTGCTTGAGTTCTGGTTCATCTGTGCATCTGGGCTGTGGGTGGGGGACACAGTTGTCCAGCATCTCCACACTGGCTCACCCCAGCTACTGTTTTTGTCCTGGTCCTTCTCCTCTGATCACCCTCGTGACGTCACACTCCTCATTAGGCAGCTCAGAGGGATTATCAAATGACTCCACTGTCAGAACCGCCAGTTCCTATGCCAAAATAGAACTGCAATATCATGCTAAGTTTCTGTCTTGATTTCTTGAAACTATTCCTCTTTATTTTTGTTGGCATGGCTAATGACTAGTATCTGTTTATGATACCATACACTTCCAATGCCCAGAAAGGAGAGGGGGAGCTGCAGGACGACACCAGTGTTAACTGGCTAGCCCTGGACACCTATTGTTGCATGTCAGCTACTTGAAAGGTGGCCAAGGAAGAAGGTGCGGAACATTTGTTGACCACTGACTATGTCCTCGCTGCTGTGGGCGTTGCTTTCCACACCTTGCTGCATTTATCAACCACAGCGATCCTATGAAGTGAGTTGTATTGAAGTCCCCATTTTACAGGTAGAGAAAGTTGACATAGTGAGGTTATCCTTGTCCACGGGTTTGAACTCCGGCAGCTTGATTCTAGGGTCTGCTCACAACATCACCACCCAGTACACCCTGGATAAAGCCTTCCAGGGTAGAGAAGTGGACTCAGAGAAGGGAGAGGGGTACACGGCTGAATCTCAGAGTCGCCCAGGGTGAGGACAGGAATTAGGAAAGGCTCTAGATGTCACACTAAAGCATTGAGGCCTGGGCTGGGGAGTGTTGGGAGAGGCCAGATGAAAGCAGGGGTTTGAGTAGAGAGGTGGTGGTGTTAGGAGGATGAGGAGATGGAGGGGACAGGCCCCAGGTGAGGCCAAAGGCCAAGGTGGCCTGTGTCTGAGATGTGTTTCTGAAAGACCAGCTCCTCCTAGAGCTGGATCAGACGACAAGAGGCTGAGATGATGAGATGACTGCAGGCTTTTGGCCTGAGGCTCCAGAAAACAGAGCTGGGTACCTGCAAGGACCGAGGAGAGCTGCCCAGCCAGGAGTCAATTTAAGAGATGGAGTCGCTGGAGATGGGACACCTTGTTGGAGTGCTAGTGGTGTTGCCGGCAGTAGCTGGACCCCCAAGTGGATGATGCATTAGGGAACGAAGAGGAGGGCATGCTGGGCACAGGGTCTGCAGGTCCTCTCTGCTCCCTGCAACTTGACTCTCGGACAGAGTATTTCTGTTAACTAAGCTTCCAATTGCGCTGGACTAACCATAAGAAAGCAGCCTGGTTCCTGCTCATGCAGAGCTGAGGTTAAACAAATTCCAAGGCCAACACGCAGAGACAGGCAGGAGCAAGTGTCGTAGGGAGAAAGGGCCGAGTGCAGGAGAGGGCTCGTCGGGTGATGGGGCCGTAAGATGAGTTGGGGACCGAAGCTGAACCGAAAGGAGGGAAAGTAGAGGTGAGCTAGGCCAGGAGATGGGTCCCAGTGGGAAAAAGGCTCTGAGCTGGGGATGAGGCAGCCCGTCTGAGTCGTTGCTTTACAGGTGCACGTGTGGCAGGCTTGATACCTGGCTGTGATAGGAATGTGTAGGGGGACACCCAGTATGTGTGTCACATGAGCCAGACCTGTGAACTAGCACTCACTTGTTTGTTTTCTCGTCTGTGCATTCACTCACGAGTCAGCGTATACTGCTGGGATGAATCAGATCCAGTCCCTGACCTGGGGGCCCCAGGATGTGATGAAGAGGACAGAACAGAGACATACAAATATCAACATGCAGTGTCATCATAGGTGATGAGCAGTGTGCTGGCCCCTGACCGGACTAACTTCTTGGCATGTGGCCTTGGGTTGTAGCTCTGAGGCCACTGGGAGTCAGCTGCAAGCAAGTGCACGATCACTGCCTCCCCTCCCCAGTCAGGGGTATGACCTTAACTCACCTTTGGGGAACTTTCAGGCAGGGCAGGACCCAAGAAGGAATTGAGGGTAGAGAAACGTACCCTTCAGAACCCCCAGGCTACCCCAGGGCAGTTGGTACCCCCAGCTCCTGTGACAATCAGAGGCAGTCTTAGTCAGACCACCCAGCTTCTGCTGTACTTTGATGTCCTTAGGCATCTCTTCTCCTCCGATACTACAAGGGTCAGGGTATGGCTTGTTCAGGAGTAGCTGGTTCAGCTGCTCTGAGGTCCTGGGCTGGAGCCAGCTTCTCTCACCTGCTCCTAGGATGCAGGAAATACCTTCCAGCCATCTGCCCGAGTCAGCCCGAGCACTTGGCAGCTGGAGGAGCCAAGGATGTGTGCCGCTGTCTCTCTGTGTCCTAAGTCAAATTACCAACTGAGTGAACCCTGCCAAGGCAGAGTGAGGAAAGAGAACTTGATGTTCTTTTTCAGAGTTCAAAAATAGGCCTTTTTGAGTTTTGAGGAAGATCAAGACTTTTTTTTTTGTAAGAAATCACATTCCCCTGTGCTAAATTCAGCCCTGCCAGTATCTACAAAGAATGAAGGAGCAGGCAATGTTGATGTGCTGTTTTTCTCTGTCACTCACTCCTGGTGACATGGAGTGTGCAAAACCAAGCAAAGAGAAAGTCATGGTTTGGTCCTTAGGTCAGGAGAATGGAATACTGACTTCAGAGCCACCGGGCAGTCTGCTCAGTGGTAGAGATTTTACTTGGCCCATCCCCCTCCAACCCACCTTCCTCTCACCTTCTTAGAACTTTAATCTCCTCTGAATTGCAAAGGTGTTCTATTTCTTCTTATGGATACTACTGATATACATTACCTCCTAGAATATACGTCATCTGTCTTTAAAATTCTGAGGTCAAAGGGAAATTTTAGAACTTTAGGCCAGTTGGTGACCTAGTATGTGGAGGTGTGGGTGAGGACAATAGCTTAGAAGCCAGGAGGGTCTTCACCAAATGGTCTTTGACCAACCATTACCCTCTTGAGCCTGCTAGGAAAATGGGGGTTGACAGTACCTGTCCTGGATGCTGCTCATAAAAATCAAACACTATAAGATGGTGAGAAATTGTCATGTGGCTATTAAGGCCCATAAAGATCATCCCTCAAACATGATCCATTTTAGAGGTGAGTACACTGAGACGCAAAAAGTGGAAGTGATCTGGACAGGGTTACTCAGTAAATTAGTACCAAGGCTCAGTCCAGAGTCCAGGTCTCCTTCCTCTGTCCCCCAGCACTTCCTCATAACCTTCCTGCCTCAGCCCCCTCTCTCTGGACCATTATGAAAAGCTATCATTCAAGCACAAAATGCATTTTCCATTTTCCCACCACTCTATACACTCTAAGCAAGAGAAGCCATCTGAGGTTACATCTTTTCTATGATTCCCAGCAACCTTTACAAACTGTTTTTCCAAACCTGAAACCCAGCAGCAGCCCAGAACCACCACCAGAGCCACTGTCTGGATGGGGGCTGGAAGAGCCCACCCCGGAAGGTGACTCCAGGTGATCTGATTCACCTGCTGCTGACTCAAGCCTCAGCTCTCTCTGCCCACGGAGATGCAGCCTAAATTAAGGCTCAAAGAGCTCAAAACGGTGCAGAATCCTCTCTCCTTACCACTTCTTAACGATGAGCAGGCAGGTCTAATTTTAGCAGAGAAGACTCTTAGAATGTGAGAAACAGAAGGGACTTTGAGATCATCTTGTCTTGTGGTTCTTAGCTCCCACTGAGCATCAAAAGTCATCCAAGGAGATTTAAAAATACATTTCCAGAAATTAGATCAGTTTGTCCAGCAGGACCACTGGTATTGTTGTAAAGTTCCTGGGTCATTTGTATGTGTAGCCCTGATGGAGAACCAGTGGTCTAGTCTTACCCCTCATTGTACAGAGGAAGCTGAAACCCAGAGAGGGGAGTGGACTTATCCAAGGACACAGCAGCATCAGAGGCAGAGTCAGGACTGGAACTTGGGTCTCTTGACTCTTCACTAAAGGTTCCCATGTTGTCTCTCTAACTAGAAATTGCATCTGATGAAATGGCTAGGGGAGGTTTTTTTTTTTTTTAGTGAACAAATGTTTACCAAATATCATCTTCTGAAAGAGGTCCAAGAGAGAGAATACTCTTCCCTGATCTCTGGAAGCCCACAGTCCAGTAGGGGAGGCACACATATACCCAGATAGCTCTAACCCTGTGTTGCTATGACCGTGACAGGGACACCAGGTGCTGTGAGAGAGTTAGAGGGAAGGTGGAATCCAGGAGGACTTCTGGGAAGGAAGCATTATTCCAGACTTAAAGGATGGGAAGTTAGAATTGTTAGATCAGATACTGGATGTTCAGTTGGATTTGAATTTCAGATAAACAATAAGTTTCTCATAGAAAAAGTTCTCAAATGCTGAATGGGGTGCACTCATAACAGAACAGTATTAATTGTTTATCTGAAACTACAGCTTAACTGGGTATCCTGTAATTTTATTTGCTAAATCTCAAAACTCACCGGTGGGGGTGGGGTGCATTTCAGCAGTGGGTAGTGTAAATGGAAAGAGGATCGCCAGCAAATGGGTGGCATTGGCAGAAGCAGGAACAGCCACTGAGCAGTGACCATTGGTGTTGCCAGAGCAGAAAGGGCCTGGGCGAGGGACAAGGCTACTGAAGCAGGGCCAGCCCAGGGAGGATGGGTGAAGCCAGGCTTTGGGGTCACAAGGCATCGTCCTCCCAAGTGCACCAGCCTCACAGTCCCACAGGCCTCTCCCTCCCTTCTGTGGTCAATGCTCCGCATTCAGCCTGAGTAACAGGAACCCGAGTCAGACCATCTCACTCCCTGCTCAGGCCACACCTAGGAAAAGATATCTGAGCTTCTTATCTCGACCTAGAAGGCTCTGTAGGGTGTGACCTGGCCTATTTGAATCAAATCTACTCCAAAGCATTGTTGTAAAGACTCAGGGGGATGACGTCAGGCAGTGTTCTCAGCCTTGGCTGCCCTCTGAAACCACCTGGAGAGCTTTTTAAATTTTTATTGGAGTATAGTTTTGATTGATTTACAATGCTGTGTTAGTATGGGGAGCTTTTAAAAAGGCAGATGCTTGGCCCCAGCCCTGGGGATTGTGGTTTCCTTGGTCTGGGGTAGTCTGGGCATCAGGAGTTTCAAAAGATTCCCAATGATTTGGATGCACAATGATTGAGGGTCACTGCTAACAGTATGCTCTCTAGCCCCACAGAAGCAGCCGGTGTTGGCATGTTGCCCTCTGCCACGTGTCCAGCTTCACCTCTGTCCATCTTCAGTTTCCCCCTCTCTCCTTGGCCTGTGGCTTCCTACCTACCATCCCTCTGTCCAAAATATTCTACCTTCTTTTAACTTGGCCAACATCTCATCGCTCCCATCCCTCTGTCCTCTTCTCCCAGAACACATTGAACTTTTTCTTTACAACACTCAGCATACTCTGCACTTATGTTTTCAGTTGTGTGGGTACTTGCTTAGTCTCTAGTTCCCAGCAGACTGTAGGCTACATGGCAGAGGCCCTGTCTCTCTTATTCCTCACTATCCCCACCCCCACGCCACCCCACCCCGGAGCTGGACACATGATGCTGGCACTCACTAAATGCCAAACAAATGAATGGATGAAAGAATGACTGATCAGGAGAGGGATACAGGCAGGTTTGCATTTTCAGAGAGATCTTTCTGGCTGCTCTGTGCTGAATGCTGCTGGGGGAGGGTCGGAAGAGACTGAAGCCAGCATACCAGTGATTCTGCAGCTGGAATCACTGGTGAGAACGGATAGGGCCGTGACCAGGACAGAAGTGATGGAGTGGGAGATGGGACAAATGAGAGATCCTGTACAGGAGGGTGAGGATTTGGGGGGAAGGGTGCCATGTGACTGAGGTTCTACCCCAGGTGACAAGCAGGATGAGAAGATAAGAAAGAGGAGTTCTGTTTTGGCCAAGTTGGGTTGGACGTGTCAGGAGGACACCTAGGAATCTGAGGCCAGGAACTAGAGACACCTAGGCTGGTGATAGAGATTGGACAGTCACATCAATAGAGGCAAGAGTAAAAACCAAAGTGTTTCTTGCCATTTCTGTGAGCAAAACTTCCTGGGGCATGGAATGTCTGTGCCCGGGAAGCTGTCTGTCTGAGAGGCGCGTCACGGGCCCTTGTGTCCCCGCAGCTATCCTCGGCATGCACACGCTCATGAGCAACCAGCAGTACTACCAGGCCTTGGGCAGCAGCTCCATCGTGAACAAGGAGGGACTCAACAGTGAGTACTGGCCCCGCTCCCTGCCCCACCGCGAGGGCATCTAGGAAGTAAGGGATCCTCCCGAGTCTTGCTACCTCCACCCACTCTCTGCACTCTCATTGCAGAAGATTTCAAATTCTACTAGCTAAAACTGCCCACCTCTTCTTTTTACTCTCCTGGGATCCCTGTGACTTGATTACAAAGGGCTTCCCCATCCAAATATTATTAGAACATCCTCCTTTATTTTCTTCTGTAAGTTTTAGAGATTTACTTCTTATACTCCACTTCTTAATCCTCCTGGAGTTCATGTTTGTGTGTGGTGTGAAATGAGATCAAGCTTTCATTTTCTTATATCAATATTCCATTGTCCCAGCACCACTCTTTGCAAAGTCCATCCTTTCACCTCTGATTGGGGGCTCCACCCGGATCATAAACATCCATATATCCACACGCGTCTGTCTCTGAGTGCCTCTCCTGCTCCACAAGTCTCCTTGTCCTTTCCTGTGCCAACATTGCATTGTCTGAATTGCTCCACTGCATTGTTCCAAGCTAGCAATTTGGCCCCAAAGAGAAATGAAGGCGCCCAAAGCACAATTACCCTTTCCTCTGGAAGGCCTACACATTTCTTTCCCATCCAGTCTTCATTTTATCCTCACAGGAACCCACTGGGTAGAACGACTGTTCATACTCTACAGTGAGGACACCGAGCTTCAGACAGTTTAGTGAGTTCACCTAGTTTTTGCAGGTCGGCAGAGGCATTGTCCAAGTAGGGCCCAGACTCCTGGCCCCATCCATCACCATCCTCCTCCAACCCCTCCCCTCAGTAACCCCCGAGAGGTCCAGTCTTCCATGTCCCTGAGCTCTACCGCCACTTCCTTCTGATGTCCTTGCGTCAAAGGAAAATGACGCCCCATCTCTGTGAGCCATCTCCCTGTTGTCGGTCACTCTAGGTGTGATCAAACCTACACAGTACAAGCCTGTGCCTGACGAAGAACCAAATGCCACCGACGTGGAAGAAACACTGGAGAGGATAAAGAACAATGACCCGAAACTTGAAGAGGTCAACCTCAACAACATCCGGGTGAGGCCCCCTTCACTCTACTTCCCCTGTTGTGGGAGTGTGGGGGAAGCCGACAGCCCAGACCAGACTGCACACAGATAGCAGTGTCCTGCTTGGACTCTGGGTGCTTCTGGATCAGAGGCAAAACTTTTGGGAAGGAGGAAAGTATAAACCAGCACAGCCCATCATCTTGGTTTCCATCGGGGCCTGACATCAGACCCAGATGTTCACCACAGCCAACCCAGCTTTGACTCTGGAAACCCACCACCTTATCCACAACACTGAGAGCTTCTCAGAGATAAATCATGAGTCAGACACATATGGCTGCATGGGACCTCAAGGCTGGAAAAGCCTGGTGCCCACCAGGTTCGTGGGGTAACCCCAGTCTGGGGAGGGGCCTAACCCTGAACCTGTGTCTCATGCACGTATTCAGCCTCATTCTGCAACCCTAGATGGGAACCATTGGCCCAGTGTCCAAAGACATACTCTAGGCTGTCGGCCCACATCTCTTTGGACCCTGCCTGTGTGACCACCAGGAAGAGCGGGGATGGGTGGACAGGCTGTGGGAGGAATGCAGAAGCAGGCCCAGCTGCCTGCTCACCTGCTCAGCCCGGGAGCCAGAGAGATTAGTTCTCAGGGGGTGTGGATGTAAGATAAGAAGTGGGCCCCTCACTTCCCAGCTCCCTTTTCCTTTCTTCTCCGCTTTCTTTTAAGTGGCTGCCAGCCTCATGGCATAATCAGATTGGAAACCTGCGCCTGCAGTATCTCCTCCACCTGGTCTCCCTGTGCTTTGCTCCCATGGGGGCTAAAGTGACGCTCTGAAATGTGAGATCCATTCAGGTGCCTCCACTGTTTGCCATGTGCGCCGTGGGAGACACCGGCACGGTTCAGAACTGTGCACCCTGGCAATGTCTATGGGCTCAGAGAATTGTGGGGTGGGGGGACCTGGCCACGGCCCTGTGCCTTCACTGTGGGGCCTCAGGCAAGGGCTTGCCCTTTTCAGGCCTGTTTCCCCTCTGCATATGAGGCAGTTGGACTAGGTCAGTGGTTTTCACTTGAGATTAAAAAAATAATAAATGCCAATGCCCAGTCCCTCTCCCCACAGAGATTCTGATTTTATTGGTCCAGGGCAGGCCTGAGCATCAGCATTTTATGAAAGTTCCCTGGCACCTCCAATGTGTGGTAGGGCTGAGACCTTCTGGGACAGATGTCTCTTAAAGATTGTCTAGGGCAATGCCCTACCTTAGTTTACGGGAACAAACTCAGAGGGGAGCAGAGACTTCCCCAGAGTCACACAACAAGTCAGAAACATTGCCTGTTGCACACACCCACAGGCCTGATCTCTCGGCACAATACTCTCCTGCACCTTTACCTTGATGTTTTCCTGCTCCTCCGGTCTCTGCATGTACAAAGAGAAAACTGCAGGTGCTATCTGAAATGTTCAGGGAGGACTTTCTCAATCTGTTTACCAGAAAGTTCTCCCCAAATCTCAGCCATCTGGGGCAAAGCAGGAACCCTTTGTCCATTCAGCTCTTTGGTCAGGGACGTGCTGGGCATCAGGTTGCACCAGGTTGTGAGAGAATTATCACCCTATCTCTCTGTCCTGCCTGCCCCTGGCAGGGCTGCTGGTCACTGCTTGCCTTTATCTCTGCAGAATATCCCCATACCCACTCTCAAGGCATATGCAGAAGCCCTCAAAGAGAACTCGTATGTGAAGAAGTTCAGCATCGTGGGAACACGGAGCAATGACCCTGTGGCATTTGTATGTACCTTTTTGTTCTGTTGCATTGAGAGTGGGAGGCATAGTAACAGGAAAGTTGACATCTGTGGCCTCAGGACTGGCCATGTGCCACCGATGAAGAACCCTGTGTGGTGAGGTGTGATGTGGTGAAAGGCACAGGGCTAGGAGCCAGGAGGGAATGTGGATAGAACAGCCATTAGCCAGGCACCGTCTGTACATTATCCTAGTTAATCTCCACAACCATCCCTGATCCCAGAGGTGCAGGGCTCCCCATTTTACAGATGAAGAACCTGGGGTAGAGGGAGCTCAGACAACTTGCTTTGCCAAAAGTTTCACAGCAAGTGAGACGTGGAGTTGAGATTTAAATGCAAGTCGCATGGACCTTAAAGTTGGATCTCTCTCCACTCAGTGTGTAGACAAGGGCCTGCCCCTCCCTGGTCCTCAGTTTCTCCATATCTAAAACTATTGTCTTCATTGGTGGTTCCCAATGATCAATTTTATTTGATTTTTCCTGTGTCTTAAAAATATTTCTGATTAGATTCAGTTCAGTTCAGTCGCTTAGTCATGTCTGACTCTTTGTGACCCCTTGGACTGCAGCACGCCAGGCTTCCCTGTCCGTCACCAACTCCCGGAGCCTGCTCAAACTCATGTCCATTGAGTTGGTGATGCCATCCAACCATCTCATCCTCTGTCATCCCCTTCTCTTCCTGCCTTCAATCTTTCCCAGCATCAGGGTCTTTTCCAATCAGTCAGTTTTTCGTATCAGATGGCCAAAGGATTGGAGTTTCAACTTCAGCATCAGTCTTTCCAATGAATATTCAGGACTGATTTCCTTTAGGATTGACTGGTTTGATCTCCTTGCAGTCCAAGGGACTCACAAGAGTCTTCTCCAACACCACAGTTCAAAAGCATCAGTTCTTCAATGCTCAGCTTTCTTTATAGTCCAACTCTCACATCCATACATGACTACTGGAGAAACCATAGCTTTGACTAGGACCTTTGTTAGCAAAGTAATGTCTCTGCTTTTTAATATGCTGTCTAGGTCAGTCATAGCTTTTCTTCCAAGGAGCAAGCATCTTTTAATATCATGGTTGCAGTCACCATCTGCAGTGATTTTGGAGCCCCCCAAAATAAAGCCTGTCACTGTTTCCACTGTTTACCCATCTATCTGCCATGAAGTGATGGGACTGGATGCCATGATCTTCATTTTTTGAATATTGAGTTTTAAGCCAGCTTTTTCACTCTCCTCTTTCACTTTCATCAAGAACTCTTTAGTTCCTCTTCACTTTCTGCCATAAGAGTGGGGTCATCTGCATATCTGAAGTTATTGATATTTCTCCCAGAAATCTTGATTCCAGTTTGTGCTTCATCCAGCCCAGTGTTTCTCATGATGTACTCTGCATAGAAGTTAACTAAGCAGAGTGACAATATACAGCCTTGACGTACTCCTTTCCCAATTTAGAACTGTCAGTTGTTCCATGTCCGGTTCTAACTGTTGCTTCTTGACCTGCATACAGATTTCTTGGGAGGCAGGTAAGGTGGTCTGGTATTCCCATCTCTTGAAGAATTTTCCACAGTTTGTTGTGATCCACACAGTCAAAGGCTTTAGCACAATCAGTAAAGCAGAAGTAGATGTTTTTCTGAAATTCTCTTGCTTTTTCTAAGATCCAAAGAATGTTGGAAATTTGATCTCCGATTGGATTAAATTGTACTTATTATAAAGTAGCCATCAACTCCTTTTTTTTAAATATTCAATGCATATTTATGGAGTGTTTATGTCCAGCACTGAATTAGGCTCTGAGAAGACAGCTGTGACCAAGATAGTCACAGCTCCCACTTTCATGAACATAATGGTCCATGTAGGCAGATAAAGGATAACAGTACAGTATGATTACTACAATACAAATAGCAGGTAAAAGATACATGAATTAGCCTACCAGCCATGGTAATTAACCATTTAGTAGTAATCAGTTATGTTAATATCCACAAAATAACTTGCTGGGATTTCAATTGGGATTGCATTGAATCTATATCAAAATGGGAAGAACTGATATCTTGACAATATTGAATTTTCTTGTGCATGAATATGGAATATATCTCCATTTATTTAGTTCTTCTTTGATTTCATACAACAGAGTTTTGTAGTTTAACTCATATAGATCTTGTACATATTTTGTTAGCTTTATACCCAAGTATTTCATTGTTTGTGCTAACGTAAATGGTATTGTACTTTAAATTTTAAATTCCACTTGTCCATTGCTATCTATGGGAAAACAACTGACTTTTCTTTATTAACCATATCCTACAACCTTGCTATAATTGCTTATTAGTTCCAGGAGTTTTCTTTGTCAGTTCTTTTGTATTTTCTGTGTAACCAATACTGTCATTTGCAAACAAGTGCAGGTCAGTTGCTCAATTGTTTCCAACTCTTTGCAACCCCATGGACAGCAGCACTCCAGGCTTCCCTGTCCATCACCAACTCCTGGAGCTTGCTCAAACTCATGTCCATCAAACTGGTGATGCCATCCAACCATCTCATCTTTGCAAACAAAGACAGTTTTATTTCATCTTCCCAGTCTATATGCTTTTTATTTCCTTTTCTTGCCTTAGTGCATTGGACAGAACTTCTGTTACAATGTTGAAAAAGAGGGCTGAGAGGGTGCATCTTTGCCTTGTACCTAATCTTACAATAGTTTCAAATTTCTTACCACTAAGTATGAAGTTAACTGTAGGGGGTTTTTTTGTAGATAATCTTTATCAATTTGAGGAAATTGCTCTCTGTTCCTAGTTTACTGAGACTTTTTATCACGCATGGATGTTGGATTTTGTCAAATGCTTGCTTTGCATCGATTGAAATGGCTGATTTTTCTCTTTTAGCTTGTTGATGTGATGGAATATCCCACTTAGTCATAATTCAAAATACTTTTTATCTTGAGATTTCCTCTTTGATCCATGTGTTATTTAGAAGTGTGTTGCTTAATCTCCATGTATTAGGGGAGTTTTCTTCTTATCTTTTTGTTATTGAATTTCTAGTTTGATTCCCTTATGGTCTGAGAACAGACATTGTATGATTTCTGTTCTTTTAAATTTGTTATAGTGTGTTTTGTGGCCCAGAATGTGGACTATTTTGGTGAATGTTCCAATGTGCATGAGAAGAATGTGTATTCTGCTATTGTTGAATGAAAAAGTCTATAGATGCCAATTATATCTAATTGATTGATGGTGGTGTTGTGTTCGGTTATGTCTTTCCTGGTCTTTGACCTGCTCAAGCTGTCCATATCCATAGAGGTGTATGGAAGTCTCCAGCTATGATAATGGATTCATCTCTCTCTCTCTTTGCAATTCTATTAGCTTTTGCCTCATATAGTTTGATGCTCTGTTGTTAGGCACATTCTCATTAAGGATTGTATGTCTTCTTGGATAATTGACCCCATACTATCCTTCTTTATCCTGATAAATTTCCTTACTTTGAAGTCCATTCCTAGCAATCAATTATTTTCTCATTTTTAAAATACATAGGACATTTCCGTGGTTGTTTTTGAAATGATAGAAATAGCTCATAGTCTCTCACTGCTGCCAGGGGAGAACCTCTGGTTAGATGTTCTCTGACCTCAGGATATCTCCAGAGGATCCTGAGTTTGCCCACAGAGACACAGCTGGCAAAGTCACATGCTCTGTCCACTGCTGTCACTGGATCAGAAACGAAGCCCATCTGTGCTGGCAGTCAGCTCAGCTCCACAAATGTTTACGGGGAATTGACCCTGTGCCAGGTCAACAGCTGATGTCATACCCTTCACACCAGGATACCCATTGTTGAAGATGAAAATACTTCTGGGATGATTGGTAAACAAGCTACCAGAGCTCCATTAATGTCTGCACTGCCTGCCCCAGCTCTTCTCCTGCCCGTTTCTTTACTCTGGTCCAGCAGACAGAGTTGACACCTGGTATGACACTGCCTATAGGACCAGCTCAGTCACTAGTATGTCTACTTGGATCAGCCTGGTACACTTACATACTAGCTGTCAAGTATTTTGATTATCAGGCCACACCTTTCCTGGGGAGCAAGAGGAATGCTGTGGGTGGGCACAGAGTGGGTCCATCCCCTCAGGAGGGTCCAACCTATGCAGGGTTGGAGAGGAAGCTGATATGTCATCCCGGGGCACACAAAAGCAGGGGAGCTGAGGATTTGGGCTCTGAAGGCATCCTAGGAGCTGAGCCTTGTGAAGGCTTCAGCAGGCAGGGCAAGTGGGAAGGGCATTCCTGGACCAGATCGTCATTTCAGACAACCAGGACCCACTGATCTTACATCCTGGCTCATCAGCTGCTGGTATCTCCTTTCCTCCATGACACATCGTTTCCACCACCTGCTAATTACTTCATTTCCTCCAGAGGCTCTGATTGTCATCTACACCCCCTGGCTGAAGTCCTTCAATGTGCTGGGGCCACCCAAGCTCCTGTCTTAGGGTTTGCCCTAGTCACTTGCCCAGTGGGATGGCTTCCCAGGCTCCCGTCTCTGCTGTTCAAAGAGAATGATAACTCCATGGAATTCCAACAGGGACACAGAAAAGACAAGTTGAAAGCATATAAGGAACTTGGGACTCCACTAGTGCAGTGACCAGTGACTGAGGACCTACTATGTGCTGAGCACTGTGTGGGTGGGAGGCTCCCTTGGGGTGAATGAGGTGCAGCAACAGCCCACCAAGAGTATATAGGCTAATGAAGGAGACAAAACCGCTATAAAAACAACTCTAAACACAGGAACACAAGTTCCATGAGGGAGGTTATGGATAGTCTGTGAGGTTCAAGAGGACAGGCACAGCAAGCTAGCGGGAAAGATTCTTAGAGAAAGGGGCATAGAGAATGGCCTGGAAGAATGGACAGGGTTTGGACGAGTGAAGTGGAAAGGAAGGGCATTCCAGGTGGTAGGGAAGGATGAGGAAAGGCACAGTGGAATGAGAGCGCTGGGTGCCAGGGGGAACTGAGAGTAGCACCACCAAGAGGGGCAGCTGGAGTTGAGGCTGATCAGGGTGGGGGAACGAGGTAATAGAAGGTTTGGATGCAGGTTAAGGAGCTGAAACTCTCCAGCTGGGGTTTGGAGCCACAGCAAGCCAGAGGGGAGGAGAGACATAGAATGGAGCTTGGTGAAGGAAGTTGTGGAGATCTTCTTGCTGGTCTGACCAGCAAGTCCCTGACCTGAGGGACTCTCACTCCCAGCAAGGCTCCCTCAGTATTTTAGGTTCTACCCACAGAGGTTCCAGCCTTGATCAGGTAATTCATGGGTACCCTACCTTTTCTCCTATGGTTCAAGGCCCTTGCCGAGATGCTCAAGGTGAACAAGGTGTTGAAGACGCTGAACGTGGAATCCAACTTCATTTCCGGAGCCGGGATCCTGCGCTTAGTGGAAGCACTTCCATACAACACTTCTCTGGTGGAACTGAAGATCGATAACCAGGTGAGATGGGCAAGGGCCTCCTTATGTCCTTCACTTGATGCTTGCAGTTCTCCACTTTCTCATTTGCTGCTGTATGGACTGGACAGAGCAGATGCTGCTGCTTGTGAAAGCTCCAGAGCCCAGCTTTAAAGAGATCTTCAAGGTCATCCAGTCCATACCCTCTACCATGCTCACAGTTCCTTCTTCATCATTCCCACCAAGTGCTCCGTCAGCTTCTGCTTGGGTACCCCTAATGATAGGCTCACTCTTTATTGAGATCACCCCTTTCATTCTTAGTGAGAATATCCTTCCTTATATCCAGTAGAAGTCAGCTCCCTATAAGTCCTGTTTGTTGAGTTTAATTCTTTTCTCTGCTGCATACAGGGTGTATCTGATGCACAGATCTTATAAACCACTGGAGCCTTCTGCACTAGGCAAAACAACACCATTTTTATCCATCACCCCCCCACCATTCAGTGGGCTTTTGAGTCTCCTTACCATCAAGGTTATTCACTGGGCAAGTTCTAGTTTGCCTTTTTCCGTACAGGGTTATCATTTCTCTATAACTTCCATAGTTCAGTCATTTATTTTCAGGGCAACCATTTCAGTTCTAACTTTCTAAGATGATACTAATAACAGTATCATGTCTATTGCATGTGTTGAGGGTTCCCTGTGGGCCAGGCTATGTGCTGTGCACCTTATACACATCATCTCTGCTCTTCCCAACTGCTCTGAAGGATGTGCGTGTTATCAGTCTCAGTTTTCAGAAAAGAAAACGGCTCAGAGAAGCTGAAGGCTAGCAGCTTTCTCAGGGCTGCCAAGTGAGCACTTTTAGAAGCAGGATTTGAATTCAGGTCTCTGACTCTGAAGCCCGCTCTTTTCCAGTACACCATGTTGCTTCTAGTGCTAAAATGCTTTCTTCTTTATGGTTTGATAGAGAACCTGCTTTTTTTCCCTACATGAAAATGTTTGCTGAATGGTCATATAAATGTGTGTATAGGAAAAAGATTGGATGAAATATAACAAAATTGTATACAGTGGTTGTCCCTGAACAAGATTATCTCTACTTTTTATCCTCATTAAAAAATACTACAAATATATAGAAAAATGCACAGAAGTTAAATGCACAGCTTAATGACTCATATAGGCAGTTAACCTGTATCAAGAGGTTAAGCATCCCCAGCTTCCAGAAGACTTTGGCAGTCCCTTCCCTGGTGGCTCAGACAGTAAAGAATCTGCCTGCAATATGGGATACCCAGGTTCGATCCCTGGGTTGGGAAGATCCCCTAGCAAAGAGAATGGCTTCCTATTCCAGTATTCTAGCCTGGAGAATTCCATGGGCAGAGGAGCCTGGTGAACTACAGTTCATGGCGTCAAAAAGAATCGGACACGACTGAGCGACTAACACGCCTCCCGATCTTAAACCTTCACAACTCTTCACAGTTTTCTCCCTACTTACTTTCACAGCTCCATGACTTAATGCTATACTTTTCTCTCCCCAGGAACGTCCTCCCCTGCCCTGACCCCTTCTCTGCCTAGAGAAATCCTCTTCCTTCTGGATTTGGTTGTAGCCTCTCCTTCTCCCAGTGGTTCTAGAGCCAGCCTGAACCATTTTGCTGGAGCTAACTGTATATATCCCTTCCCAATTCCACTTGAGTGGTGGCACATTGGTACCTTGAAGTTACTCCTAGTGAGAGTATTTACACTGTGGAAATTGGCAAACACTACAAATCCAACCTTTTTTTCCCCCCCAAGAGCCAGCATATAACTGCTTTCTCCCTTCAGCCTGCCACAGGGCCTCTGAGCCTCCCCTCAGAGAGAGTTTAAGTGCTCCTTCCCTGGTTCTCCTAGCACCTTGGCTTCCTTGTGAGCTTCTCAGAAGTGGGGGCTGTGTCTAAGTCATCTCCATATCCCAATACCCAGCTCAGAACTTGGTCCTGCAGTGGCACTTGATAAGCAGGGCTGCCCTGGATGGTTGTATATGTTGTTCACTGTACAATGAGGAGACGGGACAAAACCCAACTCATAATCTACTCTTTAAAACTTCGTACAGGGCTTTATTCATCCAGAGAAGGCACTTTTCTCTAATTCATAAAGAAAGGCCACATGAGCCTGCAGCAGCTGTGTCATGTGAATTTGCTGCATTAAATTCTTTCCATCTCTCACAAGCCAGTAGCCTGCTGCTATAGCACCCATTCCCAGCCCCCATTGGTTCCATCCTTTCTTCCATTGCTGACCCTGCTCTATTGCAAGCAGAGGGGCAGATCAGATGGAACAAAGGCATGTAACAGGCTTGGCTGTAGCCTTAGGCCAAGCCCTGGGATTGGCTACTCATGTGACACCAGGCCTACCAGGGCAGGGAGTCAGGATCTACCCAGTGTCAGCTGAAACCTGATTCCTGGGGCAGAATGTCAGCCAAAGATGGCCCAGAGCACTGGCTTCAGGTCATTGTGGTGGCAGCTTACAGAGAGTGAGCTGCCCACTTCCCCTCCCAGTGCTTCTCCCCAGAGACAGGGCCCGTGCCGACCATCACCCTCACCCCGGCTAAACATCCGTGCAAAGATTTTCACTTCCCTGAGCCTCAGCTTCCTCATTTGTAAAATGGGGATAATAAGAATCTCTACTTCTAAGGAGCTAAGAGATAAATACTATGAAGTGGTTCACTTTTTTATTTACTCTGAAGGTGACCTAGGGAGTTCACACATTATTCTAAGAGTTAATATACTGAGCAGGTACCATGTATCCATTATCTCATTTAATGCTGGCAAAGACGCTCTGAGTGGATGTCACAGCCTACCCTAGTATTGTGGATGAGGAAACTGAGGCCCAGGCAGGCTATGTAACCTGCCTGAGGTCATACAGGAAGTAAGAGAGGCAAGGTTAGAATCCAGGTCTATGTGACTCTAAAGTCCATGAACTGTGCCTGTCTGGGTTCTTGAATCTACTGTAGTTTTGTGCAGGTCTTGGTTCTTCTCAGCTGTCCCTTTCCCTTGGTGCCAGGCCAGAGCACTGGTCACCACCTGTTCCCACCCCATCCTAGGAGTGTCTCCCTTTGTTTTATCTCAGGGTTTAGTAAGTGCCTGCTGTACCCAGGGCTGTGCTGGGCTCTGTGTGTGAATACTGTCTCTGTCCTCTTGAGATTCCACACTGGATGAGATGACAGACAAGTGTATAGTTGATCATCCAGCCAGGTGCTCTAGCAAGCCACACAGAGTGGGGTACTGTGGGGAAAAATTTCAGTCAGGAGCAGGCATCAGGGAGGGCTTCTTGTAGGAGGTGGAATTTGAGATAAACCCTAGGGTGGACAGTATGTCAGAGGGTAAAGTGGAGGCCATGGCATCCCCGGTGTAGGGAACCACATGAACAAAGAGAAGGAGAGAGGACAGCTGTAGAGTCAATTCAGAATCGACTAATGGGACCGCCTGAGGAAAGCCAGAAAGGGAGCTGGGGGGAGCCCAAAGGGCTGGGAGTGGGTAGTTCAAGGGGAAGTTGCCTGTGGGCTGTCATCAGCACCCATCACAGTCATGCTCTGCAAAGATGATTCCCAGATGAATGGGAGAGGGTTGGAGGCAGGAAGAGGGCATCAGGGCTTGGAGACCAGAGGGGGCTTTGACCACCCATGTGCAGGGGGCCTATGGGGACATACTCCTGGGAGCCTGAGTCTAGAGACTGGACTGAGGCCTGGTGGGGGAGGTGGGGGGCTGAGACAGGTCTCGAGGAGGGGGCTCTGCTGGCTCAGGCTAGGAGAAGGCCACGCATGCCTCTCTCAGTGCCCCGGGAGGCATGGGCTCTGGGGGAGTGTGGCCAAGAGGAGGTGATGAGTGGCGTTGGATTTATTCCTCGTTCTTGTTAGTCACCAAGGTCCCCAGAGGCCACAGCTTTCTCCTCAGCCCTGCGCCTGTAACCTGTGTCAGAGTCCTCCCTTCTCCTTATACGGCCAAGGAGAGGGACTCGGGGAGTTCTGCCCAGGGTGACACAGAGCCTCGGAGGCTGGTTCAGGACACAGACTCAGGATAGGACTCTGAGGCTGCTTGTTGACTCAGCCAGGCTCTCTTTTACTTCCATGCTCTGTTGCTGCCTGGAGTCACCCAGCACTGGACAGCAGTGAGGCTGGGCGTGGGGGAGAGGGGCAGGGGGCTGACTGCAGCTGAGGGTGCTGAGACATGCCTAGTCCAGCCCCCCTTTTGCAAATGGGGAAGCCAAGGATTTGAGAAGGGATGGGACTTGCCCGATGTCACGAATCAACTTAGGCTCAGAACTGGGCTGGAACTGAAGCACTCAACTTCCAAACAGGCTGCATTTATGAACAGACAGAAGAGACCCTCCAGTGCCCAGGAGGCAGGCAGGACACATGCAGTGCTTGCAGGCCCATCCGTCCCAAGCGAACTGTGTCCCAAGTGGCGGCCCCTTCGCCCCTCTTGATCCACTCACCTCTCCCGCAGAGCTCCCTCCAGCAGGTCCTGCCCAGGACACTTGGGGCATGGGACACTCTCCCTGCCCCTTAGCAGAGACAAGGCCTGAAAATAGGCTCCCTCCTGACATGAAGACTTGTGCAAAGTCTAGGGGGATTTCGCTGGGTGTCACACATTTCATTCCAATATTTGACAGTGAGAATGTGCTTAATATTTTGAAAAGAAGCTAAAGGAAGTGGATCATGTTTTCTTGTTTTTCCAGATTGGATTATTTTCCTAGTGGAAATAAATTTAGAAAACAAAAGCTATGTTAGAATAGGATCCTGAAGGTTTTCACGCATGGTGCACCCATTAATTTTAGATTCCACACTCAGGGCAGCTTTTTAAATGAGGCTCAATATAGCTTTTGATTTTGCAAGATATAGGGAAAACACACTCTTGAAAACCAAGAGAGCAAGACCAACTGTGTTTTGTTTTGTTCCTTGTAGTTTTAGCTTCCAAGCAGCAGCTCTCCGTCTGTGCATAGTTTTCGTGTCTGTAATCTCATTTTGTATTGAAGTAATTCAGTCTGGAGGTATTCAGCCTCCTCGAGAGGACAGGCAAGTGTCACTGTCCCTTCCTCTAAATGTCAATTATGTTCTTTTACTGGCCTCACTCTAAGGGAAAGATGAGATGAAGTCAGTGAAAATGATAGGGAAAACCCTTTTCCTATGCAGATCAGAACAAACCAGAATAAAGATTTGTGACAGTGACCATCTCACATCATGTCAGGTCCCCACTGGAGACTGCACTCTGTTTGGAAAAGCTAAGCAGGAGACAGACTGACCCAGGGGCTCCCTGGCTTCAAATCTCTGACATTTGAAGTCAAACAAGGGATTGGGTCCTGGCTAAGCCCCAGCTATGTTACGTTCTTTCTGTGTAATGGGGGAAAGTCACTTATTGTATCCATGCCTCATGTGTAAAATGGGAATAATACTCATACTCGCCTAATAGGGCTATGCCTCATATACCTGACATATAGCCTTTTCTCAATCAAGGGGGGAGATGTTTCTATTGTTAATTAGGCCTAGTCAGTGGTGGAAGGGTAGGGTGGGGAGGACTGACATCCGAGAGAGTCTAGCTTATGCAAGGAACAACTTTTAACCACTTTCTTTTCTTCTCTTATTCCCTCTCTTCCTGTCCTACTTGTTTATTTTTTATTGAAGTTAACTTATATATAGTGAAGCAAATGCATCTTGAGTAGACAGCTCAGTGGATTTATGTATTTATGTGTAGCTGTGTGATCACCACCAAGTTCAAGATGTGGAACACTAACAGCACTCCAGCAGGCTCCCTCAGGCCCCTTTCCCAATCAGCACCCTGCAAATGCATGAATATTCTAATTCCTGTCATCAGAGACGAGTTTTGCCTGTTCTTAAACTTCATATAAATGGAATCTTTCTGTGTCTGGCTTTTTTTGGTCAACATTGTTTGTGAGTCTATCAGTTATCTACAGCTGTGTAGCAAAGTATGCTCCCTTCCCCCCCAAAACTTAGCCACTTGAAACAACATAAACATGCATTTAGCTCACAGTTTCTGAGTCAGGAATCCAGAAGCAGTTTGACTGCATAGAGCTAGCCCAGTCTCTAATGAGGTTACAGTCAAGGCTTTACCAAGTCTGAAGGCTTGACCGATGCTGGAGGAACTGTTTCCAAGTGGCTTCTTCCATGGCTGTTGGCAGGAAGCCTCAGCTACTTGCCATGTGGACCTCTCCACAGGGCTGCTCGAGTGTCCTCATGGTATGGCAGCTAACTTCTCCCTGAGCTAGCGATCCAAGGCAGAGAAAGAAGCAAGCCAAGCCAAAAATGCCTTTTATGAGCCAACCTTGGAAGTTACACAGTCACTTCTGCCATGTTCTGTCTGTTAGAAATGAGTCACTAAGCAAAACCACCCTCAAAGGGAGAGGAATCAGGCTCCACTTTTTGAAGGGAAGGGTGTCAAAGAACTTGTAGCCTTTTTTTTTTTTTTTTGGCTGCATTGAGTCTTTGCTGCTGCGCTTGGGCTTTCTCTAGTGAGTGGGGGCTACTCTCATTGCAGTGTCTTCTCTTATTGTGGAGCAGGGGCTCTAGAGTGCCCTGGCTCAGTAGTTGCAGTGCTTGGGCTTAGTTGCTCTGCAGGATGTGGGATCTTCCCAGACCAGGGATCAAACCCATGTCCCCTGCATTGGCGGGCTAATTCTTTACCACTGGAACACCAGGGGCAGTCCTGCAGGCATGTTTTAATTGGCAGAGTGAGAATCATTTATATCCTTTTTCATCGCTGCAGTTTGACCAGAAAGGCCTTTCTAACCAGCAGAGCAACCCAAGGATGGAGCAGGCACCTCAAAGAGTGGTGTACTCCCATCGCCAGGGGGTGTATAAGTGGAACAGAACAATCTGGCAGCTGTAATAAAGGAGGGAAAGTTAATATCAGCCAGGATTTGGGACTCTGAAGTTGATTAGCTAATTCCCAAGGCTCCTTTCTGTTGTTTTTTTAAGTGTTCTCAGTTGTCTATATTTTCTGGATTAAATAAAAGGCCATAACTGGCCCCATGAAATGTATCAAGTGAGCTTCTCGGTGTCCGTGGCACCTCTGGCCAGCTCCAGGTCACAGCTCAGTTGCACCTGAGTTGCTGGATGGTTGTTTCATTAAGTAGTGAATCTGATCATCTTCTCCCCAGATTGATAATACATGGTCAGGGTAAAGGCTGAGGGAGCAAGAGGTGTCATACACTCCTGATGGGCACATCAGTGTTTATGTCCTTCGGGCAGGGCAGTCACACGTTTAATTCAAAATATGCCTATCTTTTTAACCCACCAATACAGTATCTCCACATCCAGCCTGAAGAATACTCCTCCCTCTCCAGCAAAGCCCACTCCTGCATTGTGTGTGACAGGGAAAACTGGAAGCAAATGAAATTGTCTGTCTCTACTAGGGCATCGCATGAAGCAGTTAGAAGGAATGAGGTAGTTCCCCATGTGCTGACCTGTAAAGATTCCAGAAAACATTAAATGAAAAAGATAAGTTACAGAACAATAAGTACCATATGAATCCATTAAGGGAAAAAATGAAAAATAAGAAAAGTCTATGTTTTTGTTACATATTGCATAGAAAAAAAAATCCATAGGAACACATCCTGTTGGCCATGGTGGTTTCTTCTGTGGAAAGTGGGTAGGACTGAGGATAAATGATGTGAAGGGAGACTTTTAATTTACTCCATCTGCTTTAGTATCATTAGAATTGTTAATAATGAGATTATATTTACTCACAAGTGATTTCTTTAATTTTCAAGCATGTCTAAAGTGTGGCAAGAGTTCTTCCCAACCCCCTCTCCCTGGCCCTACTGCCAGAGTCTGCTGCTCCACTTCAGTCTCCCCACAAGAGGCTCCTAATTGTCTTATACACACTGTCAAGGTCACCTCTTAATTTTTTTGTGCCATCCCAAGCAAGCTAGTGATAGACTCAATGCAGGCTCTGGAGGCCTTAAAGGTCATGGAGCCTAAGCCTCCTCCAACAACATCTAGGAGACCCTTACAGGATGCAGTCTGCCATCTCTTCACACACCTCCAGGGACGAGCAGTCCACTACCTCACCAGACACTGGTGATGGTTAGATGGCAATCTGCATGCTGAGCCAAGTCTACCTTCTGAGCTCTTTCAGAGGCACTCGACTGAAGTGGGAACTAGCACAGGCTCTGGAGTAAACTGTGCAAATCCTTTCTGCAACTGGCTAGCTCTGTGATTGGAGGGAAATTTCTTAATATCTCTGCTTATCATGTCTCTTGTGTATAAGATGAAAGTTATAAGAATACTACTTATTCCATTGGATTATAGGGAAGAGAAATTGACTTAGCTTATGCAAAGTGCGTATGCCATGCAAAGGACATAATGATCACTAGATAATAAGAGACCAGAGTTTTAATCCTGACTCTGTATGCAAGGCCTCCTCTCTCATCTATGAAATGATTGAGGTTCTTCTAGTCTCAGAGTCCCTGGAGAAAGGAAGGGCTTGAGAAGGTAATATGTAGGAAGCTTCTTAATATATATGCACATTTTCTATTTTAATGTAAAAATGTGGTTTGGGTCAGAGATTAACTCTCCAGGCAGACAGGCTGTGATTATGTAATGTACCCTCTGGCACACACCTGACATGTCTACATGTATTCCAGGGCTGTAGGAGAAGGTGGTGCTGGAGCATCCTCTGAAGTCCTTCCAGCTCCAGCTCCAGCTCTAGCCTTGGCTCTCATTTAAGCAGAGGAAGCACAGCCTGGCTTCCATATACACATGGGCTCAGTTTACTCATCCCCAAGTCCGGGGTTACCTGTTCTTTTCTGCCCTGCTGACCTCCCAGGGAAGGAGGGCAGTCGAATGGGGCAGTTTGCATCTAAGTGCTTTGTGCTCTAGACCAGGCAGCACGATGTGTCAGCTTTGCCAAAGCGGCCCCTGCAGTCACTGGCAGTCCCTCCACTCAGGGGACACTGGTGCTTTCAAGACTAGTCCATCTTGTTTTCTAGCAGAGCTTGCTTGACAAGTGACAGCGAGGAGAGACCAGGCTTCCTGCTTAGTGGGGTGGGCAGGGAACATGCCACTTCCTTACTGGGGTCTCAGACAGCCTGTATCATCTACCAGACCAAGCCGGCCAGAGCCCAGGACTGTGCTGGGTCCTTCGAGGACAGGCCTGAGCTCTTCCCAGCACTATCAGAAGCCTTGCCAGATGGGCTGGTGGAATCTTACCATCCTCCCTCTGCCTGCCCTAGTCAGCAGTTCCGGCTCTGTCTGAACCCACACAAGCTCCAGTGAACTCAGCGTACCTGGGAGGAGTTCTCTATCGAGAGTCTCAACTGCAGTTCCACACTTGTCCTTTTGGATATTGGGCTGATGTATCTTCTCAACCTCCCCAAGTTGCTGTGCACTGATCATGTTGCTATTTTTTCTATCAGTTCAATGCCTTGCCCTTGCCCTAGAGATACAGAGTACTGTGTGCTCTCTAAGGGCTCATGGTCTAGGTTAGCAACCATCCAACAGAATTTTGTGTTGATAGAAGTGTTCTGTATCTGCACCAATATGGAAACCACTAGCCAGTGGCTCTTGCACACTTGAATGCAACTGAGGAACTCAATTTTAAATTTTATTTAACTTTTAATTGACATATAGTTGCTTTACAATATTATAGTTTCAGATGTACAACATAGTGATTCAGTATTTTTACAGATTATACTCCATTATAAGTTATTACAAGATAATGTCTATAATTCCCTGTGCTCTACAAGATTTCCTTGTTGCTTATCTATTTTATAGTGGTGGTTTGTAGCTCTTAATCCCCTATCAGTATACTGCCACTCCCCACTTCCCTATCCCCTCTGGTAACCACTAGTTTGTTTTCTATATCTGTGAGCCTGTTTCTATTTTACTATATATATTCATTTGTATTTTTTTTAGATTCCATATAAATTTTATTTAAATTTTTAAAAAATCAATCAAAAATGGGCAGAGGATCTGAATAGATAGTTTCCCATAGAAGACATACAGATGACCAACAGGTACATAAAAAGTTGCACAAAAGCACTAATCATCAGGAAAATACAAATCTAACCACAATGAGCTATCACCTCACACCTGTTAGAATGGCTATTATCAAAAAGATAAGAATTAACAAGTGTTGGCAAGGATATGGAGAAAGGGAACCCTTGGGCACCATCGGTGGGAATTACAGTTGGTGAAGCCACTATGGAAAATAGTATGGCTGTTCCTAAAAAAATTAAAAGTAGAACTATCATACGATCCAGCAATTTCACTTCTGGGTGTTTATCCAAAGAAAATAAAAACACTAATTTGAAAAGATACGTATCCTTATTCATTACACCAGTATTTACAATAGCCAAAACATGGAAACAACCAAAGTGTTCATTGCTGGGTGAATAGATAAAGTAACTGTGGTATATCCAATGGGATATTATTTAGTCATAAAAAGAATGAATTTTTGCCATTAGTGACAGTGTGGATGGACCTAGAGGATATTGTGTGAAGTGAATTCAGAGAAATATAGATACCATATCCTCTTATCTGTGGAATCTAAGAAAAAAAAAAGATAAAACCAACCAAGCTCGTAGATACAGAGAGCAGATTGGTGGTTGCTAGAAGCAGTGGGTGAGGGTGAGTGAAGTGGGTGAAGGAGGTCAAAAGGTACAAACTTCCATTAATAAGTAATGCATGGAGGTGTAATGTATAGCATGATGATTATAGTTAATAATACTGTATTGCATATGTTTAAGTTTCTAAGAGAGTATTTTTTTTTTTTTTTTTTTGGTTGTGTGGCTTGTGGGATCTCAGTTCCCCGATCAGGGACTGAACCTGGGCCACAGCAGTGAAAACCTGGAATCCTAATCACTGAACCACCAGGGAACTCCCAAGGCTAAATCTTAAAAAGTTCTCATAATAAGAAACTATGTATGTAATATGTATGGGGATGGATGTTAACTAGGCTTAGTGTAGTAATCATTTCACAGTGTATATAAATATCGAATCATTATATAGTATATCTGAAACTAATGTTATGTCATTAAAAAAAGATTTAAAGAGCCCCATGCAGCTGGTGACTGCTCTACTGAACAACACAGATCTAATAGGAGAGACAGTTACAGAGGCAGGTGACCCAATAATGCAGATTGACTGGGCTGGGAGTAGAGAGGGACATAACAATGCTTGAGTGTCAAGTAGGGAAAGATGGTTTCCAAGGGTAAAGATCAGGAAAGGCCTCATCAGGGAGTGGGTATTTCTGGTAGCTGTTAAAGCACTGATGCTGGGAAAGAAGGCAGCAGGAGAAGGGGATGACAGAGGACAAGATAGTTGGATGGCATCACTGACTCAATGGAAATGAGTTTGAGCAAACTCTGGGAGATGGTGAAGGACAGGGAATCCTGGTGTGCTGCAGTCCCTGGGGTCACAAAGAGTCGAACACAACTGCGCGACTGAACAACAACAAATTAAAGCACTGGGGACACATCAACAGGAGGGTGAGGGAGGGTAGGAGCATTCCACATGAAGGCAAGAGGACACATGAGCCTTTAGAAGTAGACCTCTGTCTGCATCAGGCATCAGGTACCAGACTCCCCACCCCTGGGTTAACCAGCCTGAGGAAAGACTGAGAGAGGAAAGGAAGGTGAGGACAGAACTGTGCAGGGTCTGAGTGCCAGGCTGCAGAGAAGGCAGGGCTTATCCTGTCTGGTTGTTGAATGAACTGAGACCCTACAGATTGGGCACGGGGCATTGGGAATATAGTAAACTCTCAATAAATGGCAGTAGTTATCAGCCGTGGGGAGTCATTGGTTGTGCTTCTGTGTTTGTTTGCTGCTTCTCTAGATCAATTTGGGAGTATTGCCCTCTTAGCAATATTAAGTCTTCTGATCCATGAATATAGGATGTTTTTACATTTATTCAGGTCCTCCTTAATGTACAGTGATGTTTTATAGTTTTCAGCATGCAAGTCTTTGTTTATTAAATTTATTCCTAAGTGTTTTAATGTTATTGTAAATGAAATTATTGCTTTAATTTCACTTTGGGGTTGTTCATTGCTGGTGTGTAGAAACACAGATGGGTTTTGAATACTGATCTTAAACACCCTGCAGGCTTGCTGAACTTGGTGATCAGCTCTAACAATTGCTTTTTGTGGACTCCTTAGGGTTTTCTAGATACAGTACTGTGTCACCTGCAAATAGAAATAGTTTTGCTTCTTCCTTCTCTATATGGACTTTTCTTTCTTTTTCTTACTTAATTGTCCTCCAGACAATGTTGGTGAAAGTGGACATTTCTTTGCTTTGTTCTTGTTATGAGGGGGAATGTCTTTAATCATTAAATAATACTATGTTAGCTTTCCTTCTGTGTCTTTTTAAGCCTTTTTAAGATTGTTTACTTTTTAATATCTTATTATACACAGTAACAGAAAACTCAAAAAACAATACAAAAAGAAAACAAAAACTCCCCAGGCTCATCACCATCCGTTTGCATGTGTGTGGGAGATATAGTTAACTTTACATAATAAGTACAACCCATCTTGTCACTAGGCTTTGTCTATTCAATATTGTGTCACAGCATCTTTCCAGGCTTGGGCCCAGAGTCGCATCCTTATTGTACAGCTGCCCATGTTCTACTGTAACCATCTTTTATTCGAGAAACTGCCTCTTGATGAATGTTTGTTTCCCTTTTATTCCCACTATTATAAACAGAAAGATGAATATCCACAACATATCCTTCCCAACACTGTGTATTGTCATGTTTTCCTTTCCTTTTCATCTTTGTCAGATGATCACTATGGATCTGGGGGTAGAGAACTAGCATAATCAAAGTGAGGCTTTAGGAGACTAACTCTGGCAGTCCCAGCTTTCTGTGTGACCTTTAGACAAATCCTCTTCCCTCTCTGGGCCTGTTTCTTCATTTGCAAATTGAAGAGATTTACAAATCTCTAGTCTAAAGGACTGGTTAGCCAATCTGACCTTGCCTTGAAATCACCTGGGGAGTTTTAAAAACCATGGACACCAGAGTACCGCAGTCAGTGATTTAATTAGTATGAGGGATAGCCTGGGTTGTAGGGTTTTTAAATCTCCTTGAGACTAAACGATATGAAGGTCCTTCCTGCTCAGATAATCCAAGAAGGCAGCCGTGGAGCAGCGGAAATATCTCTTTATGGCGTTCAGCAACACTGAGTTTGAATCCCAGCTCATTGGCTCCTGGCTGCCTGACCTTTCAACTTCTCCACACTTCCGGCTTCCGGTTGCCCTACCCTTGGAGTGGGCGGGGGCGGGGAGGTACTAAAATCCCGGCCCAGCGCTCAGAGTTTCTTCGGGTAGAGATTTAGGTGCCGCACAAGTGAGCAAGCAGTGACTGTTTTGTTACTGTTTTTTTTTTGTTTTTTTTTTTAAATCGAAGAGCCAGCCTCTGGGCAACAAAGTGGAAATGGAGATTGTGAGCATGTTGGAAAAAAACGCTACGCTCCTCAAATTCGGCTACCACTTCACCCAGCAGGGACCCCGGCTGCGGGCTTCCAACGCCATGATGAACAACAACGACCTAGGTGAGTGGACCTAAGCCCCCTAGCCGCCGCCTGTCATTCTTCGTACCTGTCGGAGGAGATATGGCAGGGAAAACTCCACTGCCGCCTTGCCCAAGGCAGGCCTCTTCCTGGGCCTGACTCTCGGGTTTCAAACTAATCCCATGTTCTTGTTTTTGGTGTTTGCGCCTTGCTTCCCCCCGGAACCTTCCCCAGACTGCCAGAGCCCTGCCTGCAGACGCCGAGGCCAGGCCCTCCTCCCCAAAGGTAGCTCAGCTCAGCACAGGGCTGGGCCCAGAGCGCACCCTCGGCCTGTTAGCCTAGTGAGTGAAACGTAGGAGGCACAAAGCCAACGCTGAGCCTCTTCCTTTCTGAATAGATTTTTTGAAGCCCAGAATTCTCTCCAAATCATACAGTCTGGCCCAAGCCCCAGATCCCAAAGCCATCAATCAGCCTTAACTACCCACACCTGAAGCCTGGGGAACTTAATGTTGCTTTTAAAGTAAAGGTTGAAAATGTTGACTTCATAGTAAAGTATAACAGGTTACATTCATTTACTCTCAGTTACAGGCATAGTTTGTATTTTTTCCTAAATAAAAAGAAAATGTCACAATCTTTCTTAGCCAACACTGAATAGAAATACAAGGCAGTTGAACAATAAGAGAGACCAATCACCGACTTAGTTCCAGATGCTAATTGGTCTCAAGCTCAGTGGGTAGTTGTTTCTCCTATGTCTTCCTGCTGCCTGCTTGAAGAACTTGATAATGTCCAAAGAGGAGTATGTCTGATGAGGCTATAGGAAAATAAGAGGGAAAAAAAAAAAAGGGAGTAGGCCTGTTAACTTAATTGATCATTATATTCAACTGTGAGTTACCTAAACTCAAAGGCAGAAGGAATACAAATCAAGTTATACTAAGAATAGAAGGAAACAATGAATTTTTTAAAAAGAAGAAAGCTTCTTTCTGAGATTGAATTATGAGCTAAGTGTGTTTCTAAAAGATGATGTGTTCAGTGAGTTTTTCATCAAATTTGAACCTGTTCTAAATGTGTTTCTTTTTGTTTAGTTTTTGCTTCTGACACTCAGTAAAATGCAAGGAACTTAATACTAAAGCACATCTCAGAGTTCAGATGTGTCACTTCCTGGTGATGAATCCGAAGCTAGGTTAATACACAGAAGGCCTAGAAGAATGGGGGTGAGTATGTAGGTGTGTATGCACGAGGCAGGTACTCACAGAACCTGTGCATAGATAGCCACAGAGCTACTCGGTTCAACAAACATTTGTCAAAGACCTATAGTGCACTGGTTCGTGTTCTTAAGAAGCTATTTATTCATTTCTTACCGCAGCTGTTACTTTTTTCTAGAGCTGCAGATCTAGTAAAGTCCATCAGACAAAAACACGCACACGGTGTCCTGGTTTGTGAAGTGTCCTTATTTGAAATAAAACATGAGCAAACACAAACCACTAAGAGTTGTAATTATCATGGTGTAACAGAGGTTATTGTTGTTCAATCGCTTAGTTGTGTCTGACCCTTTTCGACCCCATGGACTGCAGCATGCCAGGCTTCCATGTCCTTCACTATCTCCTGAGTTTGCTTCAACTCCTGTCCATTGAGTTGACCCAACTATCTCATCCTCTGTCGCCCCCTTCTCGGTGATAGCTACACTGAACTGTTGAGGACGGCAAGCAACCTGGACTCTGTCGGCGCAGTTGTGATCTGGCTGCAGAGCCAGCACTAAAAAGCCTTGAGTTCTATTCTGATATGCAGTTACCTCACTTTTTTTTTTTTTAAATCTCAGATTAAGTGTCTTGTATGTCCCTCGGTGCCTGTCTCAGGGCTAATTGAGCTTTGGTCTTCCAGTGGCAAAATGGCTTGGAGGACTTCTTTCTAGGGTTAGAAGTTTCCAGATGAGTCAGGAGTGCTGTAAGGGGGACCCCGGTATCATCTAGAGGCTAGAGGAAATGGCCCTTGAGGATACTCTGTCCTGAGAGTCTGTGTTCCAAAATCCAGGCCCAATTCCTATCACCAGGGGCTTGGTGAGGTGGTGACAGGAGCCTAGTGTGCCATTGCTGGACGGGACTTCAGGCTCCTCCTCCCGTTCTCTTCTGGAGGAGGTGAGGCCTGGGAGGGCTGCACTTCTAGGCAGTGGCTCGGTCAGATCCCACCTTTGTTAGTTACAGTGTCAAACCGTAGTTACAGTGAGTGCTTTATGAACACCTTTTGTGTGCCCAGGGCTGTGCGAGGTGACATAAGCAGTAGCAGAAAGCCAGTTCCCTGACTCAGAAACCTTTACAACCTCTTGGAGAAAAACACTCAAAGTCAGACCTCTAGATTCAGGAAGGCCTACAAACTGTATGCAAACAAAAACAAGCAAATAATTTGTGTGGACAGAGGCCAGTTAAGCCATGCCTCCTGGTGGGGGTGGGCCTGCGTCAGCCTTGTGAAGAAGAGAGAGGTTGTGTGGGAGGTCGGCAGGAGTTCCTGGTAGGGTTGCCGGCAAAGGCAAAAGCAGGGTGGTAGGTCCCAGTCTGCGGGATAGGAAAGACAGGAAGTTCCGAAAGGAAGGAGGTACTGTTATAGGAAGTTACACCCAGTTGGAGAAGCAGGAGCCCACAGAGGAGGGAGGGAACGGCATTCCAAGCAGAGGGAACAGCATGGGCAAAGGCAGGAATGACGACCAGGTACAGGGGGTGTTCATGGGAATGGGGCTGAGGGGGTAGGTATGGGAGGCTGTGAGCCAAAGGCCTTTAATGCTGAGCTCAGGACTTTGGTGAGAAAAGCAAGTGGGTAGTGGGACAGTGGCGGTTTCCTAGGCGGGAATGACAGGGTATTAAAATGGGTTCCCCCCGGAACCTGTGGTGGTTCCCTTGGATTTTCCCACAGAAGGAATTAGAGCAGAATGATCTAAGTGCACGCAACAGAGTACCAGTTAGTGAAGTCGGATTTTTAGTTTTAAAAGCAAATTGTGCCTGTCTGCTACTTTTTGTGAAAGAAATGCTTCCAATTCTGATGGTGCATCAGTGTTCTCCTTTAAAAGAAATTCTGACGTTCTTCCCAACATGGCTTTTTCATCCTGCTCCTGATACTCTGATGAAGCTGACAGGCTTCCACATTTCCCAGCTGAACCCGTTTGTCATTAGAGCCCAGCCACAGCAGTTGTGATTCGTCTGCTGCTGCAGTCCGGCAGCAGGGGGCAAGCTCTAAATGGAAGGGAACAGGCCTCTCCGGCTTCCTTCTCACCCCGACCAACCTCTGAGCTGGCTCCTGGCCATGGGCCAGGTCTGCGGGGCCTAGGCGTTGCTTGCCTGCAGGGCAGGTGGGCTCCTCCTTGGGAGACATGTAGTCCCCAAGGCCATGGGTCAGCCAGTGGCTCTGCAGACAGGCAGCCTGCCCAGGACCCATCCTGACTGGTCCATCTTTGGTCCTGCCCTCCCTGGGCTTTTAGCAGTGTGCCATGGGAGAGAGCAAGGTGTCAGGAAGGAGCTGAGGATCCCCATCTCTGCTTTCCCAAGGTGATACCTCAGATGACTCCTGTCTCCGCACTGTTTATAGCTGACAGCCAAGCTGCTGCTCAGGGTCCTGTAACTCTGCCACTGATGTTCTCATCCCTTAATGAAATCTGAATTGCAGCCTCCAGGTTAAGACAGTTGTATGTTTTTTGGGGGTGGGGTGAGGAGAGAGTAGCATGTTTAAAAGCAGAAAACATCCCTTTTCTGGGAAAGTCACTCCTTTACTGTTTTCTCAAGGAAGACCTAACAGGCACCCCAGACACAGCACACACACAAATCAGTTTCATCATCTTGGGAAAGACCACTACTTTCCTCACCATTTCAAGCTAGAAATTGGCACCTCTGTCTGTGCTTCCCTCAGCCCGGTCAGCCACCTCCTCACCATCCACGTTCCCTGGTCCCTGGTCCCTGGTCCAGCCCTTATGACCTTTACCCAGCATTCTGCAGTGTCCTTGGGCCCCTGCAGCTCCTCTAGTGCCTCTAGGGCAGGCATCTGTCACAGTGCTCATCCCAAAGCTTGTCCCACCACTCTGCTTAGAACCCTTCCCGTGTTCCCACTGCTCTCAGGTTAAACTTGACATGGCTTACAAGTCCCTTTGCAATCATAGCTGATACTTAACATGGCCATTACTGTGTGCCAGGCACTGCCCTAAACACTTCAATCTTACTAACTCGTGTAACGTTCCCAACAACCAGGTGAAGCAGGTACTGTTGTCATCCCCACGCTACGGTAAGGAGATGGGGTCGAGAGAAGTAGTAAAGTTACTTGCTGTCAGTGGGATTGGACCGGGTAGTCATTTTGGCCCCAGAACCTGTGCTGCCCACCTCCGTTCCAGGTGAGGCCCTGCCAGATTCATCTCTCGACACCCCAACAAGCCATCCCCTTGCCATATTGGTATCAAGCAGTCCAGGTAGGCTGAGTGTCTCCCAGTGACCCAGGTAAAAGCTGCCCTTTTGGGGTCTATTACTTCTAATGCTCCCTGCACCTTCCCACCATCTACCCCTTTATTGTTTAAGATTCAATGGACAACTTACCCACCATCCTTGGAAGATCTGACCACTTTGTTCACTGGGCCTCTCATGCTCGATGAGATCTACCAGCATACTTGTGATACTTAATCTAATTTCTTGTAGATTTATCTTAGTCCCCTGTTAATCTTTATTTCTGATCCTTGTGCTTGACGCATCACAGCACTCAGTCAATGCTGCTGCATATAAATGTATATAAGATGCGCCACAAAGGAGGTATAAAGCTTGGCAGGAAGTGGTGGAGGGAGCATGAGATGCTGATGGGGATTGGTCCAGATGACTTGAGATGCTGGAAGGCTCGGACAGAGAAGGAGTCTCTGGCAGTTGTAATGATAAGCACCGTAGAGGAGTTTGCTTTAATGGAAGTAAAAAGCAGGTTGATTTGAAGGAACCTGGAAGACTTGGCTTCTGCTCCCAGTTGTGTCTCTTTTTCACTGTGACTTGAGGCAAGATACTTTTCCTCTCTTGGCCTCAATTTTAGTCATTATTAAAATGGGGGAAAATAATACCAAAGTGGTGTCTTTCTTTTTTCCCCATCCAGCTCCTGTAGAAGTCGGTGCCTGGGGAACCCTGTGCAGATGCAACCCAGCATGCTTCCTGGGGGCACGTTGGGGGGATGCCACGGGGTCCCTTTCTTACCGCAGGCCACGGACTGGGGCCTCAGGTTCCAGTCCTGGCTCTGCTGCCTCGCCCTCAGGAACCCTGGCTCCCTTCTCTTCTCCAGGGGAAAGGAGCTGTCCCCTTGTGAGACCCAGATGAGACGTGTATGTGTACAGCCTGCATAGACAGGGCCTGATTGTACCGAGGGAGGTGCTGGACTGAGGCTCAAGATGAGTCACAGCCTTGGTTCCGTCTGTTACCAGCTTTGTTTTTTTGTTCCCTGCCATACTTCCCTCATCCATGACATGGCAGTGGTGACTACACTGACACTCTAGAATTGTTGGAGGGGCTCCAGTGAGGGGTTGAGTGTAAATGGGGTGTAATGCTTACACAGCTAACATGGAGATGCTGCCAAGCCTGGTTTGTGTAAACCCTCTCATCACTCTGGGCAAACCTCTTTTGCTCTTTGGGCTTTGGTGGTGGTTCCCCCAACGTCTCCCCCCAAGCTGTTAGACATTCTGATGGCCTCCAGGAATCTGGCCAGACACACTGTCTTCTCTCCAGGAGACGGCCCACTGATTTGTGTTCATTGCTCTTTCCAGGGAGGTGCAGGGGAGAGGAGCAGCCCAGGCAAAGGCTAAATTCTAGGCCCCAGATGGGCCAAACTCTGTGCCCCCATGCCTCTTCCACCAGCTCCTAGCCACAACTGGAGTAACACACCTTCCTGGGTGGTTCTGCTTTATACGCTCAGCATCACACACAGGCCGATTCGGTTCTTAACAGCTTGTAAGCATCCGAGATCTAAATTTGTTTGGCTCGGGAACTGGAAGGTGTCTAAGTATGCTGCTGCTGCTGCTAAGTCGCTTCAGTCGTGTCCAACTCTGTGTGACCCCATGGACAGCAGCCCACCAGGCTCCTCTGTCCACGGAATTTTCTAAGCAAGAATACTGGAGTGGGTTGCCATTTCCTTCTCCTGTGTCTAAGTATAGACAGACTTTTTTCCTCTCACAATAGCATCCTGTCTCTGCCACACCTGCAGCCCCCTTGACTGCCACCCACTGGCTGTACAGCCTTTGACCTCCCTTTCTCTTGTAGCTGATGTGGTTTGCTGCTTGGTTTTCATCTTCAGACACTGTTTTGTTTCAAACACTCTCCGTTATTACAACAAAGGGGACCCTTCCCCCTGCCCCCTACCATTGCCACCATCTCATAAGCTAATGACCCCACCTGCAACGCCCGGCTAATGCTTTCCTCTTTTCGACATTTAACTCCCTTGCTATGTGAACAGTGTTTGGGCTTGATATTGTCTTGCCTCTGGGAAAATGTCAAGGTTAACCATAAGGGGATACAGATAATGCAGAGTAATCTTCAGGGCAGATGCTGCTGTTTACACAGGCAGGCCAAGAACTCTGAGGAAGGGCCGAGGGAAACCTTACCAGCAGGTTAAGATTTCATTAAGATGGACTGAACTTAACCCGTATCTGACCTGAAGTAAGGATCTTCAACCATGGGGCCTCTGTACACAAAGGACAACAGCCAAGTTGGATAAAGCAGGTTTTACACCTGTGTGGCCAGCGCTTCACGAGTACTTTATGAATGAATTTACACCACTACAGGCTCTCCTCTCAGTGAAGGCTCACAAGCTGTCCTTTGAAAACAACAGACTTCAGAGTGTGCTCAGCAAAGTTATTGAGAAGCTTCCCGGCGCTCTCTGAGCCACGGCGGTGGTTCTGGGGCCCAGGGACAGCTGCTCATGTCTCATCTCCATTCCTTTCCAGTGAGGAAGAGGAGGCTGGCAGACTTGACCGGGCCCATCATTCCCAAGTGCCGGAGCGGCGTCTAGTGTGTGCGGGTGCCGACCACGCCTTTGAACTGGACGTGTTCTCCTGATAAGCTGTGCTCTGCAGTGGGAACCGGAAGGCAGGATGCCAGCACAAACCCTGTTGTGGTTCAGTTCTTCATGCACTAAGGTTTTAGGTTAGCTAGTGGTTGTAGTTGAAAATTTTATAAACTATGGTTAATGTGAAGTTTTTCTTTAGTCACAGAAATTCAGTCTGTTTATTATTTAAAAACTAAGAAGCCCCTGAACCGGCAGATCTTACTGAAGACGATGTTAGAGCAGCAGTGACTTAACCCCAGAAGTCCAGTTTCAGTGACCTTGGTATGTGGTGTTTCAGGTATATTTAAAATGTGTAACATGAACAAACAGCACCCTCTTCCACATGGTTGAAAAGCATTATAAAATATTTTATTACAAATTTGATCTTAGCTCTTTAACAAACAGATCATCATTATTTATTAATCCTCCTTTAAATTTTAAGAACCTCAAGATTAAAGTTGCTAAATTGGTTTCTGGATCAAGAAAGACAAGCCCACAGAGCTCTGCCAGCAGTCAAAGAATGATCCTTTTGCTGGTTACCAGGAAGTGACAGAAAAAGCCAGTAATGAAAATTCAAATTTTAAAAACCATCCTTCTAAAAACCACAAAAACCAATTCCAGGCAATAAGCATTTCCCTGGGTGTTCTTTATCAACATCTGGGATTTATTTACAACACTGGAGTCAGAACTGTTTGCTTACCAAATGCCAACCTTACAATGGATGTGAAAACCTATGGCCAAATACTTGAAAACACTCATAATTGCACAGACAGTAGTGGGCCAATGCCTTATGTGAGGTAAATCACTATTGAGATGAACTTCCAGTCCATCATGGCTTATGCTTACAGACTTCAGCCACCCTGTCACATCACTTATTAGACAAGTCACCACTGATCTCGCCTGTAAATGAAGCCTCTAAAGGGCAATGGTGAAGACAGTCTAGATATTTAAGAATTAGGAAACCTGGCCAAACCACCCAAGATGGTGAATTCTGAAAATGTAATTTTGGCATCTCTGCCAGATCCCTTTTTAATATCACGTGCATCTCCTGGGATCCAGCAAAGATGTTAAGCCACACTGCCCTTGTGCCTTTTAATATACCACAGTGCCAGTTAAACCAGTATTTCTGTTGCTTGGGGAGTTATTTTCATGAGTGATTCAGCAAATCTTACGACAAAGGACAGGCCAAAGAGCAGACGAACATAGACTAAGCTGCGGAGCACTGAGCAGAGAGGCTTTTGATGGAAAAAAGTCTTGCATACTGAACTGTAATGATGTGGACAGTACAGGGCAACCAGAGATGGAGCCAGGGCCTCACCACCATGGAGGAGTGCCTACTGAGGCTGCAGATGGGCCCAGGAGTGGCTCCGTGCTGCAGGGACAGCCAGCCCCACTCAGCTTCTCCTTGAAACACAACTGCAGCTGTATTCTGCATCACTGGAAACTGCAATATAATATTAAATCTGTTGGTCTATGGATGGCTGTGCATGTTTCTTGGGACTTGTGGGCCAGGGACATGTGCCTGATATATTGGCCAGAGGCTGGGAAACTACCACAGCAGTGCTCAGTAACCTCACACAGGATGTCTTATGTTCTGAGGTGTTTACCTAAAAACTACTGCCCAGATGTCAGTGTCATCAAGCTCATAATGTGGTTCTCTCAGACGCCTAAGAGCTAGTAGTGTGGGTGTTGCGCGAAGCAGAAACTATTACAGGGAAATCTCTCAGAAAACAAATCCATAAAAAATGAAGATGGCCACATCTTTAAGACTATCTCCTCCGCCAGATGAACTGTTCGTCTAGACTAGAGGTGGCAAGGTTTTTTTCTGTAAAAGGCCAGATAGTTCAGGCATACCTTGCTTGACTGTGCTTCATAGATATTTCGGTTTTTACAAATTAAAAGTTTGTGACAACCCCACATTGTCAGATGACAGCATTTTTTAGCAATAAAAAATTTTAATTAGGTGATATACATTGTTTCTATAGACACAATACTATTGTACAGTAACAGTCTACAGCATAATGTAAGCATACCTTTTATATACACTAAGAAACTAAAAAGTTCGTGTAACTCATTTGATGTGGTGGTTTGGAACTGAATCTGCATCTCCGAGGTACACCTGTAAATTCTGTAGGCTTTGCAGGCCATAATGTCTTTCTTGTAAATGCTTAATTCTGTCAAAGATCATATGTAAGTGAATGGCTGTGGCTAGTCCAATAAAACTTGATTTACAGAAAGAGGTGGGCCACATGCTGTAGTTGGCAGATTCTGGTCCAGTGCTCTGAGGCCAGCAGGGAAGAGAGGAGGGTAGGGGTGGATGGTGGATTGACCTAAGAGGCCTGGTTCTGAGAAGTCCACTTCTAGGGCCACACAGCTTTCATTTTTGCCATCAGGACAGACAGGTTTGCTGATAAGAAAAATGACTACTGCCAGCCCTGCTGCATGGTGCAGAAGGGGCAGGGCAGGTCACCAGGTTCAAGGCTCTCTCCCTTAGGAACTTTGGGATCCCACAAAGCTTACCTTTTCCTGTGCTCTAGCACCTTCTGAGCCAGAATGTCTCTGGTAAGAGGTCAGCACCCAAATTCCTCTTCCCTTCTCTTGTGGAGGACTGGTGCCAACATGGTGACCAGCTGACCATGGTGGCTCTGGCAGCTCTGAAGTTTCCTGTTTCTCTGCTAGTGCAGCCCTAACATTCTCCAATGTACATGGTGGCCCCAAACCTAGTTGTGTGAAGGCCTGGGGAAATACAGAGGGGGCCGCTCCCATGAGCATGGCCCGTCCCCATCAACATCCAGCCTGGGCCCCGGGCTTGAGGGGAGAGGCTCCCGCTGTGAGAGGCCCCCGCTGTGAGAGCTCCCTCGGTACACGTGGCCGTCGGGCTGTACACTCGCATTCCTCTTTAAAGCTGCTCTGGGCTGGGCTTGCAACCTGTCTGTTCCCTTTGTCTTGACACGGGACACAACAGGCTGTGAATCCTTGTTCTTGGCAGGCAGGGCAGGTCAGGATGAGCTGGCGGCACTGAGGAGTGGAGCAGAGTTTATAGTGGTCCCATGGGACCCCACAGTAGGAACACTCTGGGAAGAAAGAAAAGCCTTGTTATAAAAACACAAGCACACGTGTGTGCACACACCGTGTAGACAGGCACTTCTCCAGTTCCTAAACCTAGCCCTTTGCTCATCAGCATCTAATGTATCCTTTCAGTCTGGGGAAGGTTTCTAAACAGTGTAAATCTCTTGTCTTCTAACCAACAAGGTTCCGCCACCCATCCCCACTTTTTTGGGTTAGGTTGCTTCAGGGAATTGTTTTTTGATTCTAGCATTCATGGACCCATTTTTCTTTTTCCCTATTTAGAAAACAGGTAGTAACATTTTTCTGTTTCATTAACTAGTCCCAAGCTGGCCAACACCCTTTGTTGGCCTTTTTCCGTAACACCATTCCCTTTTGCACGGAGACACAACACGCCTGAATACGGGTGACTGCACATCGAAATTCTGCAGTCCACACCCGTCTCCCCAGGCCTGTGGATCTACTCTGGCCAGGGTACACTCGACCACACAAGTCCTAAAGCTCATGTATCGACTTTCTCAGCCCCTTTTCCCTGCTGACTTCCTATTACCACTGATAACATCATTCTTCAAGTCTCCTTACCCAGCTTATCTAAGCTACCTCTGGGCCCTCTCTTCCCCTTTTCTTCTCCCTCTAGCGCCATCAGAGATCTGAAGTTGCTTCCAATAAGAGAGACAAAATAAGACCATTAAAATGAATAAAAAGATCGAGAAGAAAGAGAGGAAATCAAACTATCTTATTTATTATCCAGGTGTTAATTCAATCTCAGTCCCTGGTCAAAGAAGTTCTAAAAAATTCTGACAGTCACTAGGGTTGTCTGCTTATGACCTTTCCCATTCAGAACAGTGGCATCCAGGAGAAAGATCCATTTCCTTAAAGATTAATTTCATCCTCCTCCTACTGACTGCTCTCATCTGCTACCACATGTTATTGTGGACTCCAAACTACAGTCTCACCACAGGCTTCCTGTAGCCCCTCTGGCCCTGGGCTCAGCTCCCATCTTGGAATGCCCTACTCACCACTCTAAACATGCATAACACATGCGTCCACACACCATCTAACTGCTGCTGCTGCTGCTAAGGCGCTTCAGTCGTGTCTGACTCCGTGCGACCCCATAGACGGCAGCCCACCAGGCTCCGCCGTCCCTGGGATTCTCCAGGCAAGAACACTGGAGTGGGTTGCCATTTCCTTCTCCAATGCATGAAAGGGAAAAGTGAAAGTGAAGTTGCTCAGTCGTGTCTGACTCTTTGTGACCCCATGGACTACAGCCTACCAGGCTCCTCTGTCCATGGGATTTTCCAGGCAAGAGTACTGGCGTGGGGTGCCATTGCCTTCTCCAACACACCATCTAACCAGGGGTTCTTTTATTTGTGCCATGAACTTACTTCATAGTCTAGTGAAGACTATTCTTAGAAAAATGTTTTTAAAATGCAGAAAATACATAGGATCACAAAGGAAACCAACTATACAGAAATACAAAATAACAGTATTCTTTAAAGTCTGGGATACAGTATGGTATTTAACACATAAAATAGTAAGATTTAGTGATGGGCCTAATAACTTTCCATTTTGAAGCAATGATGCACATAAATGCTATTTTGAAATATTCACAGCAGCTGTAATAATGAAAATACTATGATTTCTATTGATGACAAAGTCACAAGTACATCCAATACACCTGATTTGCTTCTTACATTCATAACTGAAGTGCTATATTTAGTGAGGGGTTATGAAACCAAAGATGAAATTATTTTCCAGTCCAAATTCACAGGCCCCCTTAGTACAATATTACCGACTCCAGGTTAAGACCCTGGATTTAGCCTATTAGTTCAACTCTTAGCAAGTGGACAGAGTGAGTGAGGTTATCCCCATTTTAAAGGACTTGTCTAACTAGTAAACAATAGAGTCAGATCCCAACCCAGGCCTCCTAACGGTCAGGGTTCTGCCTGCTCCACCACTGCATCCCCAGCTCTGGTGGGAAATGGTGGTGCTGTGCAATCCTTTTCCCTTGCTTTATTCGTCAAGTAATCAGTACTGGCCTGCCTTCCAGAAGCTTAACACAGAGGGTGTGCCCGCTCAGGAGTTACAGTTCTGAGCCAGTGCTTACCTACCTGACACTATGTCATTGTTGAAGGATAAGGCATAACGCTCATCGAAAACAAACAACTTCCCTTTGTAAAAACCATCAGGAAACTCCTCCAGGTACTTGTGGATGCCACCCTTGAGCTGGAACACTTCCTTGCAAACTCCCTGTGTGTGGAAACACATGAGGAAATTTGAGGAGGCTAGCAGAGACCAGTAGGAAGCTCCACAGAGAAGCGACATGTGGTAGGAATGCCAAAATGGGGCTCCTGGTTCCCCTTGTGGGACACTGAAGAACTGCTGACCGAGGGGGGCGAGGAACCAACTGGCCAGACCTTGCCTGCTAGGGAGATGGCTGAGGACAGCAGTCAGGGCCTTCACTCTCTAGATCCTGGGAAGCTCAACTATTTTTGTGGCTCCCTAAATATAGGTAGACACCTGTTGGGACATGTAATGTTACTGAATTTGCTCTTCTCAGGATCAAGCAAAAGGATTAGGAAAAGGGAGATGTCAACTAATCTTTCCCTTTTATACTGATGAGTGCTTTTCACATCTTGAGATTTAAGAACTTTAGACTTTATACTTAGAAATATGCTGGAACCATACAAGGGGACAATAAACCTGCTGGCTGGGGGTGGGAGCTTCCTTCGTCTCCATGCCTGCAGTGCCCTGAGGTTGGTAACTCACCTTGGTTTTCAGGTAGGCTGAACCCCGCTCACAACGGATGCCCCCAGTGCAATACATCAGCACCCTCTTCTCTTTGAAAAGTTCTAGATTTTCATCAATGTAGCTAGGGAAATAACTGAATTTCCTGATGTCTGGGGCTAAGCAGCCCTGGAATCGTCCCTACAATAAAGCAGCAGAAGAAATAAAATTATCAGAAAAACATACCTGGTAAGAACAAAGATTCTTTCTGTGTCAAACACCACTCCCCAGCCCTGCCTTGGCAAGGAAGCACTTGCTCGCTGCCATTTTCATCCCATACTCTGATCTTTCAAACTTCAAGAGCTAGAACTTAGAAACAAGGCTGGGTGGGCTTTGGGTTACCCATTCAGAGACCTTGGGGAACTGGAGAGGTTGCCCAAGGCAAACCTGACAAGATCCTGACATGTGTCAAGGGGTAGGCATATGGGAGACAGTTCATTTCGTGCAAGATGTCTTTCTTTAACCCATATTTTCTTAGCCTTTCTCACCAGATTCTGAGTTCAAAGGCTTGGGTTTTCTCTGCTAGCAGCAGGAGAGACACTGACTGGGCCACAGGTGGGCACACAGCGTCCCCTTCAGAAACATGCTGTGCTGTGGGAACTCAGTTGTGGTTTTACTTACGATTTTGCTTTCATAAAAGTTTCTGCAGTCCAATAGGATAGTATCACTTTCTTCTTGATTTGCCTGAGACAGAAACTTTTCTACTTCTTTATGAAATTCACCTGGGGATAAATGGATTCCTAAAACCAAACAAAAAATTGGTTAAAAACAAAACCAAACCACACAGGGCCCAGCCCAATTATTTCCATTTGTTCCTCCCCACCTAAACCTTTCCTCTTCATAATTACAGCTATGTCTGCAAATGATGCTATCTGATCAGCATAATGACAGAATGTAGTAATTCCATGTCCTCCCTCTCTCTCCTAAGATGAGCACTGTGGAGACCTGGCAGTTTAGAAATAATTAGTCAAAGAATTCTGCCTCCTCATACTTGGCCTAATCCAATGATAAAAGCCAGACTGTAGAGATGTAAACTGCCATGTGGGTTTGCTGGTCCATGTTATAGCCAGTGTTCAATTGTTCCTGTACATGGAGGGGTCTGGACATGTATATGCTTGACTATAGGCTTTAGAAACTATTCTATACCAACATCAAGTCCAAGGTTAAGAACCTCAGACAGGCAGGTGTGAGCATATGGTTATGGAACAAAGTTTGAATAAGTCTTTAAAAAATACAACAAAGAATGTGTCTAAGTTTGTGTGCGTGAGTAAAAGAGAAAAGGGGTTGACAGCAGGAATGAAATATGAGAAAGAAGCAAGAGAGAAAAGATGAAAGGCCAGAAGGAGAGAAAGGAGATGAAGTAAAATACAAGGAGACTAAAAGGAAAGAACCGGTCTGCTGGGACCTTTTGCCTTCTCTACTCTCCAGGGGAGAAATATTCCTATACCTTTACGGGTCCAGACATCTCAGTAGTTTGTGAAGAACTTTTGGTGAATCTGGCAGGGGAGCAACCACACCTCATGGGTGGGGGCTCTGGTACGTCAGTTATCACTCATGATCGATCCTGACAGCACCACTCAGGGATGGATCCCAACAGCCCCCTGAAGCTGCTGTGTACCCAGATGGGGTTAGAGACCCAGAGCACGACTGAGGAATCTAGATTCCTGCCTGCCCATCCAAGGACTGCAGGGAGAATGTAACAAGGCCAGATTTTATATGTGACTGTCACATAATTACAGTCACCAAAACAGTGGGGTGGAAAGGGAGGTTCAAAACTGTGATGACAAGCATGGAAATCTGCTGAGCCTTCCCCTTACAGGGAGCTGCAGGGAACCCAACCTGTTCCTGCTGCTGCTATTACTGTGGCTACTCTCCTGGCCCTGTGGAGGCCTGATCAAACAGTGACTCACATAGACCTGCTTAGAAGAAGTGTCTTCAAACAATGCAGCTCAAAGGAAGGCAGCATAGCACTGCCTGGAGCCCATTCTCCCCTCACCTCCACGGCGAGGTCCTGTAGTGCTGACGAGGTCCTCCTGCCAAGGTAAGGACACTACACAGACATGGCCCTTTTGGGGCTCCTTCCCCAGCTGCTTGTATCTTACTCCCATTTCCCTCTGGTTTAACTCTTATCCTTCTTTTTAAATATTTACATATTAAAAAATGAACATAGAGCCAGCCAGACCTTACTGTTTCCTGATGAAAGGAGACAATACTACCTATGAAGTAGACTTGGGGGAAAAAAGGAAACAAAAGAAAAATGGAAATCAAACCTGAATCTGATCAAGTCTCTAGACGTGAGCTGTCTAATATGGTAGCCACTAGCCAACATGTGGCTAATGGACACTGGAAATGGGGTTTGAGATGTGCTGTAATAAGGGTGACACATGCAGAATTTCAAGGACTTAGTATACCCCCCCCCCCCAAAAAAAGGCCACATATCTCTCTGTTGTTGTTATAGTTTTTATTTATTTTTGGCAGTACTGGGTCTGTGTTGCTGCATGGGCTTTTCTCTAGTTGGGGTGAGCAGTGACTACTCTCTAGTTGTGGTGTGCAGGCTTCTTGTGGTGGTTTCTGTTGTGGTAGAGCACAGCCTCTAGGGCACGCCAGCTTCAGTAGTTGTGGCACATGGGCTCAGTAGTTCCAGTTCCCTGGCTCTAGAGCATAGGCTCAATAGTTGTGGCACACGAGCTTTGTTGCTCTGCAGCCAGGTGGGACAGTCGTGTCTCCTGCGTTGGCAGGCAGATTCTTTACCACTGAGCCACCAGGGAAGCCCCTAAAATATCTTACTAATAATTTTTTACATTGGATACAAGTTCAAATAATATTTTGGCTACACTGCATTAAATAAAGGGTATTATTTTTTTAAAATATAGCTACTGGAAATGTAAAATTCCATCATGGCACACATTATGTTCCTGTTAGATAGCACTACCATAAGTGTGACTAGAATTCACAGGAAACACAGAAGACAGAGCAACATTACATGGAGATGCAATCAGCATTATCCTGACTGTAGGAAATGCTACAAGCAAAATTTTCTAATTCTTTCAAAAAATAAACTGCATGGGAAAATAAAAGATGGAGGCTCTAGGTTAAAAGGGACTTAAAGGGCTCAGTCACAATGAGTAGACCTTACTTGAATCCAGATAGAAACAAACTTTAAAAATTATGAGGTAACTGGGAATTTTAAGCCCAGGCTGGATATTCAATAATATTAAGTAATTACTATTAAAATGTTTTGGATATGATGGTTTTATAATTATTTATTTTTAAAAAATCCTTTATTTTTTAGCAATATCTACTAAAATAGGAATGAGATGACATGCCATCAGGATTCTCTTCTAAACTAGTTTGGGGGAAGGGAGTGGGGATTGATAAAAGTTGGCCTTGAATCTGTAATTGTTGAAGCTGCAGGATAGGAACATGGGCGTTCACTGTAATATTTTTTCTACTTTTTAAAATGTTTGAAATTTTTCATAGTAAAAAGTAAAACAAAAACCCCAGCCAAACAAATGTCTTTCAACCACCTATGGTACCCATGAGTGAGGGGGGGGGAAAGAGAATATTCTAGAGCACTTGCAAACAAACTGCTTTCGTGTTGAAAGCTGCTTGCTTCCTATAGCAAAGAGTCTGTATGTCTTATCCATTTGATGAACTATTTACAAGTAATAATTATACTCTTCCCCAAAATTGCTATTTTTGGAAAGAGAAAACAACTTCTTTCCAAACCATCACCAAGAAGAAGAACTAAGCCAGGTCATTCTAAGCAGTGAGTCTCCAATCACCAGAGCACCAAAGAGAAGAGCCAGCTTGAGCACCGAATGACACGAGTGTCAGCCGCCCCACAGCCATTCTGAAGAGAGAATTCACTACAACTCTTGCTGATCAGAATGTCTAGGTTTCACATTTGTCTCTATATTAAGATTTGTCCCTATGAAGAAAAGGAAAATGTTTCTTCTTAAAGCAAGCATACCAGGCTTCTTATAGGAGATCTTATTGGGACTGATCCCCATGGGCACAATTTCTTCAAAGACACCAACACGCAATTCTGGAAAACAGCAAGCTCCTCCTTTGCTGGTCTAGCCAACGAGAAACAAAACAGAATACAGTCTTTCTTCCCCATCTCCAGGTATGAGATATTTATTAAGTTGAATTATCTGGAACATTCTATGCTCTAACTCCCTTCTCCCGCTGAAAGAGCTGTTCCTAATTTGAGGTTTCTTAATACTTCAGCTACCCTATTATTACACAACAGATGTAATCTTATATTTGGCACTTCTTTATTACGTATCTACCATGTGTAGAAATGTCAAATTGTAAAGGTGTTTCTATAGCAATAAGCATTTAACTATAAAACTGAAACACTACCAAGCAATTTCTATATGTAAGATTGCATCCAAGCTTTTGTTCAGGAGTCACAACCTTGTCTTTTCATATCATCACCAACAGTAACACTTACTAGCAAGGCATTTCCCACCACCTCTGTAACCCACGACACGAAAGCATAGAGCCACTCCAACATAAAGTCTCACCTTCAGAGAGCATCAGCTTCATTCCCGCTGTGGTGTGATCCCACCAAGTTTACTAAACACTCAGTGATCCCCTGAAACAGGTGGTCTCTCAAGTGAGCAAACATGACTAAGTTTGAGAGTTTAGTGTGTGTAAGCTGTAATGTCCTTATTCTACATAAAAAGGCCCATGATCACGTGGTGGCAACTTGGAAGATGAATTGGAAGGAGCATACTCTTTCTACTGAGCTGCCTCAAGACCTAGAAGGGAAGTGGTGTTCTGTCCAGCTCGGCTTACTTCTTTATGGTGATCTTCTTCATAGCCTGGAGTGGGAAGAGGCACTGAAGCAGAAGCAAATGGCTCTCAATCCCTCTTCTTTTCAATCTCTTACCTTAAAATCATCCTTACAAAGGTAATCCTTAAACAGTGGGCAGGAAAGCATGACACTGACATAGAGTCTGGTGGCCAGTCTACTTCCACCAACAGTCCCATTGATTCCTTCCATAGCAATTCGAACCTGAGACACAAAACAGTGAAAAAAGGAATGCAGCCGTCTGTGTTTCTCTTTGTTTTGGTTGGCAAGTTGTGTCTGACTCTTTGTGACGCCGTGGCCCACCAGGCTCCTCCGTCCATGGGATTTCCCAGGCAAGAATACTGGAGTGGGTTGCCAAGCCCTCCTCCAGGGGACCTTCCCAACCCTGAGATCGAACCTGCGTCTCCTGTGTTGGTAGGCAGACTATTTACCACTGAGCCACCGGGGAAGCCCATATTTGTAGCTCAGTTTAGATTTCTGCAGGGCAGAACAGGTTCATGTGTATTGATGAACTTAACAGAAAAAGCAGAAACACTGCTATGGACACCAGAGTGTTACCACATAAAGATGCCTGCAGTTTTCTGAAATGGCACTGCCCACAGTTCAGTTGAGGTGCTCAGTTAACATATGCTGAACCAGAGAATAAAATGGTTAAAACAACTGGAAAGCCCCATTTGCTGTGATGATCCAGCTGTCCAGTGGCCAAAGCTTAACCTAAATTCAGGGCAGCAGATCTAGAATCAAGATTCAACTTTGCCACTTAACTTGCCAAGAGGACCTTAGAAAATTCTCTTTTCTGAACCTCAATTTCTTCATCTTGATAAGAGAGATGAAACGGAACCAATAATGAAAAACTGCTGAGAAGACATTCCTCAAGCCCTAAAGCACAGAGCACATCTGAGGGCCGGGAATGCACGCGAGCACTCTCTGCATGGTTTGTGGGGTGGGGGGCAGGGGGCGGGGAGCAAGTAAGCCCACCACTGCAAACCCACCTACTGGGAGGAGCTTGTGTCTGCTTTGTTCCTTGTTGCATACTCAGTGTCTAGAGTAGTACCTACCCACAGTAGGCATTTGATATGTATTTGCTGAGCAAATGAGTATCCAAACCTGAGGCTTTCTGGCTTCTCAAACCCTCTTGTTCTCTTTGAAATGCTTCACTGGTTGGGGGACATTAAAGCCTGGATTAAGGCCCCTACCCTAAGAGGCAATGCTCTGGGGGGCCTGCAAAGTTACTTGTTCTGGTACCTCAAAACCCTTCCGATAAGTTTAAAGATGGATCATCTTTAGAAGAGCTAGCTTTCTAAAGTTAGAAAGTGCAACACTGTGTATCATGGTATTCTCTGGAAAGAGAAGTAACTTAGAGCAAAGCTCTATATTATTACATTGTTACTTATATAACAATTATAACAATGATACCTACCAGTGCATTAGAATAAAGGCTCCCCTTTTATTAGGGCCTAGAGAAGGTACTTTGTTGCCTCACTTGGCTCAATTCTTTAGAGCATGGATAGAAATGGGACTCATTTCACAAGCCAGGACCTACTCACTAGCAGTAGCTCTCCAGAGTTCCATGATTCTGAGTCACATCCAGGCTCCTTGAGAAAGAGATGCAGTCTAGTGAGCCTGATCTGGGCTGACAAAGGGAAGCAAGAAGCATATGCCATCTCTGCTGTACAGGCTACTGCACCTATTACCAACTCATTTTTTTAAGGGACAACATAGAAAAATAGAGCTGAGCCAGCATTAACTGGAAGTCTACCCTAAAACTGTCTATGACAGGGGCAAATATGATGAAGAGGTATAGGCTTCTGTGTAACTGTCTTTTGGGTAAGCCAGAAGACTTTCCTATGTTATTTTAATCCCAGAACCCAAATAAAATATAAGTATGTGCACTCCCTGAATACTGAGGATGGGCAACCTCTAAAACCCATGCATTAGACTTTCAGCTCCAACTGAGGAATTCCTCAACTGAAACCTTCAAAGTAGCTGCTAAGTGAGGAAAGCCTTATACCTCAGAGATGAAGAGCAACAGTTAGCATTTAATGAGCACTTTTATATTATAAAGTTCCTGTCTTTATATTATAATCCTGAAAGGTAGATATCATAATTCCCACTTGACAGAAAAGGAAACAGAAGCTTAGAAATCAAGTAATTTAAGAGAAATCAAGTAAGTTACCCAAGGGCACAGAGTTAGGGGGTGGTAGATCTGGGATTCAAAACCAGATCTTTTGGGGTCCATCTCTTATAATTTTCCTTTCTAAAGGCTCTAATGCATCTGCTCAAATTTCTTGAGGCAGTAAGAAGTATATAGCAAGGGGTCAGAAGCTTCTTTCCATAATTCTAGAATTTTCAAGTTCTCCTCTTTCCCTACAAATGCCAACATTCTTCCAAATCTCTTACCAACACGAAACTTGAAAACTTGGCAGGTAACCCTGAAGCCTTAGAATTTAAACCTAAGAGCCAGGCAGGTGCTGCCACCTTGTGGGTAAAGACCCTCACTGCCAGTTCACCTTGCCACAAACTACAGAGAGATTGATCGATCGCCTGTTTCGTGCACTCAGGTTTATGTTTCATCTTTCAGAAAGGTGTTCTCTAAATACAGATGATGATATATGTATATAAGCCAAAAATGTTCTTTTTTTTTTTTTTTTTTTAACAATGCACCAGCAATTTTGCCAGGAATTGCGGACATAGTGATTAAAAAATACATAGTTTTTGCCCTTTGGGAACTTACAAGCTAAGGAAGGTCACAGAGAGTAAGATAAAAGTCACAAACTGACAAGTGCTATGAAAAATAACTGCAGATGCAGTGAAATAGTATATCTGGAAAACTGAATTTAGATTAAAGGTCTGGAAAGATGTCTTTGATGAAGCGTCATTAAAACTGAGAAGTGGAGATTGAGTAAAAATTAGGAGAAATGAGTGGCTGTGGGAAAGTTCCTTGAAGAAAGTTTTCTTGTAAAAAGGCCCAAAGGCACCAAAAAAAAATTTGTGGGCTCCAAGAAACTGAAAGGCTATTTTGCTGGAGTGTAATGAGTAAAGGGAGAAGGAAATGGCAACCCACTCCAGTATTCTTGCCTGGAGAATCCTGTGGCTAAGGAGCCTGGTGGGCTGCTGTCCATAGGGTCACACAGAGTCGGACACAACTGAAGCAACTTAGCAGCAGCAGCAGCAAGGAGTAAAGAATGGCATCAGATGAGTAGAAAAGGTGGAAGGGGCCAAAGTATGCAGGAAACTTAAGGGCATGTTATGGATCTGGGTTTTACTCTAAATACACTGCATAGACACCGAAAGATTGTGAGGGGGGAGGGAGAGGATTTCATTTCCTTTTTAAGATCATTCTGGCTGCTGTGTAGAAAATGATTAAATGGGGGCAAAGATGCAAGAATGAAGAGTAGTCTGGAAGCTACTGAAATGAATGAGGTAAGAGAGGGTGGGGCTAGGTCTAAGGAGGTGGAAATGGAGGATCAAAGGATATGTTAGAGGCAGAAATGTCAGGACTTGGTGATGAACTGATGAGGTAAATGCAACTTTCAGTCACTATCTGCAAGAAAACATGGGTGTGAAAAATATCACTGATAAGTGATTGCCTCAGGCAATGAAAACCTGGGACAAGTGTAGGAAAGGTTAGTGTCATAACCAGAGGGAATATATATATATATATATATATATGTGTGTGTGTAATTATCAAAGTTTTTTTTTTAATTCATAATCCCATCATGTAGAGATAATCATGACTAACATTTTGATATTTACTACTTGTCATCTTTTTACACATGCTTGTGGTTTTGTTACAAACATTCATTTTTTATTCAACCTTCTCCAAATATTTACTGTCTGCTATATTTGAAGCCCTGTTCTAGCACTGACAGTACATCAATCGATTAAGATGAAGCTCCTGTCCTCTTGAATTCAAGAGAGAAAGGAAACCAAACCATAAAATGGTAAAGGACTGACATGTTCTAGGAAAATTAAGAAGCAACTTGGTATCACACCTGTATGTACAGTTCTATAAAACATTTTTCCAGTTGAAGTGAAGTGAAAGTCGCTCAGTTGCATCCGACTCCTTGCAACCCCATGGACTATACAGTCCATGGAATTCTTCAGGCCACAATACTGGAGTGGGTAGCCTTTCCCTTCTCCAGGGGATCTTCCCAACCCAAGAATCGAACCACGGTCTCCTGCATTGCAGGCAGATTCTTTACCAACTGAGCTATCAGGCAAAGAATCAGAATATAATGCCTACTTTTACATAGTTTTACTGGAACATGTGCTGTGCTTAGTCACTCAGTCGTGTCTGATTCTTTGTGACCCCATGGTAGGCTCTTCTGTCCATGGGATTCTCCAGGCAAGAATACTAGAGTGGGTTGCCATTTCTTTCTCCAGTTATCTTCCCAATCCAGAGATCAAACCCAGGTCTCCCACATTGTAGGCAGATTCTTTACTGAGCCACCAGGGAAACCCCTGGCCATATCCATTCTTTTACATATTGTCTATGGTTGTCTTCATATTAAAATGCCAAGGTTGAGTAGTTTTGTGCAAAGTCTAAAATATTTACTATGTGGCTCTGAAGTTTGCTTATCCTTGGTCTATGCCTTTATATAGTATTATAAAACACCATTTTATTTTTAAGTGAAATGTAATTGATTTACAATGTTGCACTAATTTCTACTGTACAGCAGAGTGATTCAGTTTTTTTATATATATATATATATATATATATTTAATATTCTTTTCCATTATGGTTTATCACAGGATACTGATTGTAATTCTCTGTGCTATACTGTAGGACTTGGTTATTTATCCATTCCATGTGTAACAGCTTACATCTGCTAACCCTAACCTCTCACTCCATTCCTCCCCCAACCTCTTCCCCCTTGGCAACCACAAGTGTCCTCTATGTCCATGAGTCTGTTTCTGTTTCATCGATAGGTTCATTTATATCATATTTTATATTCTACATATAAGTGATATCACACGGTATTTGTCTGACTTCACTGACTGTAATAATTTCTAGTTGTATCCATGTTGCTGCAAATAGCATTATTTCATTCTTTTTTTAATGTCTAAGTAGTATCTCAGTATATATATATATGTACCACATCTTTATCCATTCATCTGTTGATGGCTATTGTGAATAGTGCTGCTATGAATGTAAGGGTGCATGTGTCTTTTTGGATTAGTTTTGTCTGGATATATATTATTGTAAGGAATGGGACTGCTAGATCATATGGTAATTCTGTTTTTAGTTTTATGAAGAATCTCCACACTGTTTTCCACAGTGGCTGTACCAGCTTATATTCCCACCAACAGAAAACATCTTGTTAATAGCTATTTAGTATTCTATTTAAATGCTTAGCAGGATTTTGCTAACTTCTAAGAACCCAACTGGTGAATCCTTTCTGTAACAAGCAAGCCAAGGTGGAGGCAAGATAAGCCCTGTGAAGCGTAAGTGATAAGGGAGAAAGTGTTACCTTGCCCGTGAGGTGCAGATGCTGACACAGAGCTGTCTGCCAGGCACAGACCCAGTCAGGATCCTTCAGGTCACAGTAGCAGTAATAAAGTAGCACCTCCCCTTCATCGCTGCCCTGGCCACTATAAAAAGAAAACCATGGGGAAAGAGCAACTGAGTCACTGGCATGAAGAGGCTACAATTCATAAAGCAGATTCAGGCAGAATCAAGAGGGAAGGCCTAATGGAGCAACTCATGCCTGCCCTGGCTCCTAACTATCATTCTTCTCCTGGATTGAGAAGCAACTCTGGTCTGTATTTGCTCTAAAGAAGACAATACCTGCACCAAACTGCTTCCTTTCTAAAAAGTGAGCTTACTTTGATTTCCTTGTTTAATCATCATATCTATGAAACAGATATTAATAACCCCTTTTTAAATTTGAGTCCATTCTGGCTTATCCTCTAAGAAAAGGCAGTATCTGTTTTGAATCTCTCTCTGTACAAAAAGGTTTCACTTTCATTTTTTCATGTAATCCTCTTACCCATGAGACAGGTTATTATCATCCCCATTTTATAGCTCAGTGAACTGAGCCCAGTTCATCCAGCATGAAATAGATGCAAAGGGACAGTCAGGACTGGAACACCAGTCTTCTGACACTAGAATCCATACTCTTCCCACTGCACTGTGCTGACTTTAACTAACTAGTCATGGGCCCTGGGTGGGTGTCTTATCCCTGAGCCTTGATTTCCTCAACTGTAAAACCAGAGGACTGACATAAACTGCCTTTCTCAAAGTGTGCTCTGAAGCTATTCCATGAAATCACCTGTCTGAGAAATCCTGCAGACAGTATCTCCCTCTTTGAGAGTCACAGTGAAAGCCCCTCATATAGTGAAGGCTCTGTGAAGTTCTGCAAAAAAAAGAACATTTTAACCTAATGTTTCCCCAATTTAATTGTCTTTAGCACCTCTTTTCAATACCTGAGAGCACCCTCCAGAGCTAGTGCTATAGACACATTTTAGAGAATGCTGTCATCGATGGTAATTCAGGTCCCATCCAGCTCTGAACTCTGTGACTCTCTCATCAGTGCCCTCTTATTTCAGGGCCTAGTCTCCTCTAACACCTACTTGTCTATTAGTGTATCTGTTTTCCTCTCTCTAAATTCCTGTAACAAATTATCATCTGAGCCACATGATTTTAAGTGATAATTGCCTAGCTTGTCTTATACCATCTGCTAAATGTTTTGTGTATCCTTTTTCTTTGTTTTTCTAACTAAAAAGCAGGTCCATACAGAAATGAAGACACCACATTTGTATAGCACTTAACAGTTCACGTGAGCTCTTACCATCATCATTTTATATAATTCTTAGAGCAATTCTGTGAGGTAGCAGAGCTGGCATTATTTCCAGTTTTAGAGGTGAGGATGTAAAGGTATGAAGAATTTAGTGACTAGCTCAAGTCTAACTCCAAGTTCAGTTCTCTTTCTTTCTCTTCCTTCTGATAAACAAAAGGAACTGGCATTAAGACCAGTGACAAAAGTTTATCAAATGTGGGCATTTTCTATTTACTGAATAGTTTAGGAGTTCCTTAAAGTCAGAAATCTGTCCTCTACAATTACATAATATTATGATGCAGTGAGGTTTTCAAAGGCAGATCTAACCTTCTAACCCTATTCCTTAGTTCTAAAAGTTAACTTACTTTCTAAAACATATTCAGCTCAGAAAACTACATCTGGTAATAAAAACCCCTTTCTAAGCTGACACTTCAGGGTAGAGGAATCATGAACATCTCTGGGCCTTCCGACTTCTCTTTGGAAATAACATTTTCTGTTCTTTACCTCTCCCTAGAAAAGTAAAGACATTAGTTGCCTTCCAAGATACCTAGAGTGTACTGCCAGCTGATAGGTATACACTACTGCATAGGCTACACCTATAGGCTATACCTATAGGTCTTCTATTACACACAGAACATGTTTATCAGCCTAGCTTAGGTGGTGGAGAAATTCTGTGCGTTAAGGATCTGCCATTTTAGTGGATGGGTGATATCTCATTCCAACTGGAAAAACATTTTTCAATGAAACAAAAGGTACAGAATGAAATTCTTACCTTATCAGCTCATCAGGGTTAAAGCAGCTTATATCAGGGAGCCAAGTAGACACTTCTTGGTTACAGGTAAGGTCCTCTTTGAAAGGGTTCCTTTTGTCAGCAGACTCAAGACTTTTGGAGGTGCTCAATGTCACAGCCAGCTGCTTTAAAACAGAAGCGGTCTCATGGCAAATCTCCTCAGCATGTTGGGTTGCCACGTGTCTGTGGATGCTGGTTGGGTCTGTAAATAGTTGCTGACAGCATTTCCACCATTTTTCTTTACATTCACAAGGAGGTGCTGGAACTTCTTTAGTTTTAACGAAAAGAGCAAATGCCTGCAATTACATTTCAAATATGTCACTAGTAAATAACCTTAGGTTTTAGGTTAGAATGAAAGTCTCAGTGAAATTTTTTCCATAGGGGTTTCTAGTTTTAGGTTCTACAATTCTGCAGAACTTCCTGAGAGACTGAACTTCCTTCAAAAAGGAAATGGTCAAAGAAATTATGGAATATACTTACTATGGAATATTAAGCAGCTAGTTTCAAACTACATGGGAAAATATTTATGGTATAATGTGAAATGGAAAAACTTGAATAAAATTTGCTTATATCATGTAATCTCAATTACATAGAAAAGTACATTGAGGGACTTCCTGGTGGTCCAGTGGTTGAGGATCCAGCTTCCAGTGTGGGAACGCTGGTCTGATCCTTGGTCCAGGTACTAAGGTCGCATGGGCCATAGGACAACCAAGCCCACTGCGCCCACGTGCTCTAGAGCCACAGCCACAGTGAAAACCCCGCATGTCCCAGCTAAGACCCAATGCAGCCAATAAATAAATTTTTAAGTGTATTGAAAAGCATGGAAAGAAATGTACCAAATGTTTTGATTTGGTTTTTGGAAGATAACTTTATTGTTATTATAAAGAGGATTTAGGTGAATTTTTAAGAAAAACTAAACAGAAGAGAAAATTATAGATCTACCGTAATTCTTTTAACCAATTCTAAATGAATGAGCTTTTTTGGTTTCCAATATTTGCAATTATAAGCAATGGTGAATGAGCATGTCAGCATACATCTTTCTATACTTCTTTAACCATCTACTTAGAATAAATATTTAGAAGAAAATTTTGGAGGTGAAGAAGCATAAATTTTAAACTGTGATTAAGTAGTGACTATCTGAAAAATCATTACTAATTTATACATTCAGCAGCAATGCATGAGGATTCCATTTTATCCACAGCATTTTATCAGTACTAAATTTTTTTGTAGTATTTTCAATTTTGACCCAAATAAAAAGCAAAATAAATACCCTGTTTTTATTTTCTGATCTTTGATTTGTAGTAAGGTTGTATATTTTTTCATATTGAGTCTATGTTCTAGTTTGCCTATTCATACCTGTTGCTTATTTTTCTACTGTGGCATTTATCTTATTAATTTGTAAGTAGTTTTAGTGACCTTTTATTGATCAGTTATTCAAATTTGTTTCTCTGCTTGTCATTTGTTTTTCAACTTTGTTTATGGTGTTTTTTGATGTCAAAATTGAAGTTTATACATTATGGTACAGTTTATGGCATCTATGATTATCAGTCTTTCAAGATATTTTCCCTCTTGGTTTCTAGAAAGAAAGGTATATTTTTACATTATATATATATACACACACACACACACACACACACACACAGTGCTTATATATATATATAGTTTAAAACTGTTTAAAATAGATAAATAACAATTTATATTAATGTAATATTTAAACAATTTTCTTAATGCATCTGAAGACTACTGTAAAGCATCCAAAATTGGGCACTCTGAAGAATAATAATTATAAATATGAAGCATCATTTTTAGATCTTCCTTAATCTGTACACAACCATATCTGGATTGTCCCAGACTGAAGCAGGATGGGGTAGTCTGAAATTACACTGGAGGGCACTTATTAGCCTCTCATGCAGTTATCATTCTGTATAGGCCAAAAAAAAAAGAGCAATATGTCAACTTGAGTGCTTCTTTGTATTATACTTAGAACTTCAAATCTTGTTCTCTAGTTGAGGGTACTAAGAAGGAAAGACTTATAAGGAAAGAAGGAGAGCACTTTTTACAAGGAACAGGCCAAGCATTACACAATTATTTCAGCTGACAATTACTGTACATCAATAATTACTATGACTATTAGTTTATATATAAATTTAAGGTATTGCATCCAAGGCCTCATTAGCATCATTGAGGCCTCAAGAAGTCATGATCCTTAAAAAAATGCAGTATATAATCTGAATTTTTTTTCCTTCTTCCTTCCCTTCTTCCTTCATCAAAAGTCCTCATTCATCAAAAGTCCTCAGGCAGGCGTGAGTGAGGTGGGAGGCCCAGTGTTAATGTGGTCTGCCACTGGTCTTTTAGGGCCTTTTGAACAAGGCATTGAGGATCCAGCAGCAGCTAGGGCCCATGTGGGGTCTGCTCAGGAGAGAGAGGCAGGCCAGAGCTAGGAAGGTAGCTCAGAGGGGGTGAGGCCTGTGTTGGGAAGGCAAGCCCTGATGGAGGAGGCAGCTTGGCAGAGTGGGGAGACTGACTGTATACAGGGGAATAACCAATGAAGTATACATACTGGGACTAAAGAGAGCTAGGTTTGCCATCAAACGTCATCATATAGGGAAGTTATAAATATAAGGAGAGAGAATAAACCTGGTGATATGGGAATGGAACTGAAGGTTCCGAGAGTATGAACTCATCTGGTTTATACTGATATGAAAGTAAATATAAAAGTATGATATATAGAAATGTATGTGTTTTTAACTATATAGATTCTTAGCTCTATCCACCATCTGTGCTTAGCTCTGTCCACCAGATGTCCTGAGAGAAGGAAGCAGCAACTTAGTAGAAGTGAGTTATCTAGCCCCTTGGTTTTGGTTTTCCACAGTTCTCCATGAGAAAGAACCAGTGTTCCTTGAAGAAATGTCTGACTCCAGGGATGAGACAGAGAAAGAACAATATGACCCTGAAACATCTTGTTAAATCAGAAAGTAAGGAAATACTCAAAGAATGATGGGGGCAAGTCAAAAAGGCATAGATACCAGCTGGAATCCCAGCCAAATCTGAGATGATCTGAGAATCAAAATAAAAAATGTGATAATGGATTATCGCCCACTGAATAAAATGGCATTCTTGAATACACACTGATACAAATAAATTGGGAGCAAAGAAAGCTCTTCCTTACAGAAGACTGCCAAGTAAGAAATATAGAAGGAATGAAGCAATTAGAAAGTCACCATTTAGAAATCATCACAGTAATAATCAACTGAAGCGAAGAAACACCAATGGATCTAAAACTAGTAGATGAAAGTTCATTGTGAAATAGGCTATTTACATAGTCTCAAACTATTTTCCCTCAAATATTGAATAACTAAAAGGGAAAAAGAATAATTTTTAAGCAAAGAAATCTGACAAGGCACTTCCTGAATCAGGTACCCAAAGTTAACATAGCCAGTAACAGGACAAATTGGCACTGTGACTGCCTGACAGAATGCAACCGGATGAACACAGTGTCTCTTGTGGGGCAGTCTTGTTAACAAAAACCATAACTTGAATCTAATCACAAGGAAACATGAGTAAAAAATCATGAGAGACGTCCTACACGTAACTCAACTATCACCTTCTAAAAAATCACGGTCATGATTTCAGGAAAAAAAAAAGTGGTCCAGATTGAAGACTTTTGAGACATAACAACTAAACATGTGACCTTAGAGTGGATCTATACAAGTCATTTGAGACAACTGATGAAACATGAATGGAGCTGCCGGGCAAAGGCGATCCTCCGTAGAATTCTGGCAGCCTTTCTGTAGGTTTGAAATTATTGCAAAATAACAACAACAAAATGTCTGTATCCTTTGGGTTTCATTTTCAAGGAAATCTGTGTGGGATGCAGGCAGAAGGGTAGAGTATAGAAGTTATAAGAAGAGACATCTATTCTTCATTGACGTGGAGCCAATATAAGATGATTTTGCAAGAGGAACAAAAGCCTGGAGGTAAGAAAACCAAGTCTCAACTGTATTTCTTCAGTCAAGTCATTTTCCTTTGAGCTTCAGCATTAGTCAATGATCCCTGAAAAAAGCATAAATGGCCCAGAAGAACAGCATCCATACTACCACATTGTAACCCAATTCTTGGTAAGCTTGCAGCATTCCAAGCTACTCTGTTCCTTCTCCCAACCAACTGAGCCCTGCCAGCTGGACCGGATCAGGAGTCTTAGACAGCAGCTGCCCTAACACTTGTCTGTTCTTCTATGACTAAGGCTCCACCATAAATTAGATGTTTCCAAGCCATACCTTCCTGTGATCCTCCTTTGCCTGGCACTGAACTAAGATTAACTAAGAACTGGTTAATCACTGGACACAGTACCCAACATGATGCAGTCTTTCTTTTGTAAAGCAAATGTTACAAGTGACAAATGTGACCAGACCTGACTAGAACTTACCGTGAACGTGGCAGCAGCCTGGTGTCTCACCAGCGCTCCACTCCCTGGAGGACAACCTTGATGAGTTACTTCTAGATATATCTACATTAACTGTACCTACATGATCCTGAAACATCAACAGCAATTTTACCTTTTTCTTTGCAAATGAGTATTTCTTCTTTGTACTGACATCTAACTCTGCTTTGAGACTGCTACTGGGACTCATAAGACTCGTGTCTTTCAAATCCAGGTCTGAAAACCTTAAAACACAGGCCTCCAGGTCATCATCTCCTTGGTCTGGTGAAGTGGAAGAAGGCATCTGGTTTGGCTCCAGCCGTGGGGTAGGTTCCTTTCTGCTATCACCTAGGAAGTAAGCAAGGGAAAAACAACAACGTCCAAGTCTTTGATTACTACTCGAAGTAAATCAACCACGCAAATGAGCATGGCCCAGTAGCCCAAGCTATCTATTCGTTCACTTGTTCATCCAAGAAATATTTATTTAGCACCAACTCTAGGCCCTGCACTGTTCTAAGCCCTGGAGATGTAGTAGTGAAAGAAACAGAGAAAGTCTCTTCTTTCTTAGAGCTTACTTTTTTCCAGTGGGGAGAGAGAGGAGGTAAACAAATGAATTAAACTGCCTTTTTTAAAAAAATCAGATGGTAGAAAGGGCTATGAAGACAAATAAGCAAGGTAAGGAGACAAGAGTGATGGAGGGACTCTTTAGAATTCAGAGGGTAGTTTAAGTCTTTCTGAGGCAGAAGCATTTCAGCAGAAACCTGAATTAGAGGGTAAGCCATGCCAACATTTAGGGAAAAACATACCAAAAAAAAGTACCAGGTGCAACCAAAATCAACCAAGCTGTGTGTTAGTAACTTTAATTATAAATACTCTTCTCTGTTGTCCCCTAATTTTTGAGCTAGTCAAATTCCCTTCCTTAGAAGAAATAACTAGAGAGCCTCATTTTAATGAGTCAAACTTATACTTTGTATCACTCAGTCATATCCGCCTCTTTGCCACCCCATGGACTATACAGTTCACGTAATTCTCCAGGCCAGAATACTGGAGTGGGTAGCTGTTCCCTTCTCCAGGGGATCTTCCCAACCCAGGGATGGAACCCAGGTCTCCCGCATTGTGGGTGGATTCTTTACCAGCTGAGCTACCAGGGAAGCTCAAAGAAATGAGCCAAAAGAAATATACAAACTGCTACTATAGCCAAATCTTGTCAAAAGGAACACAGTACACCAACCTGATGTATTCTTTTATAAAGCAAATGTTACAAGTGATAAATGTGACGAGTAACAAGAAAGACTAGGGAAAGTATGGGCTTTGGATTATGGTGCAGCTGGGTGCAAGTAAGTAAACCTGGGCAGGATATTTACCTTCTCTGAGTTCTAATTCCCAAAAGCGTAAAATGGGGATGACAGTATCTACCCTGCAGGACTGTGGTGAGGGCTAGGAAGCTGTTCAAATGCAACTGTTAAAACCAAATTCTTGCTCTTCCTCAGTCTTCCTTACCTCAGTAAACAACAATTCTATTCTTCCTGTTACTCAGACAAAAACTTTGGGATTCTTATTTCCTTATTTTTTCAGATGATTAAAAAGCCTATCAACTCTGCTTTTGAAATACAATCACATCAGACCACACTGCACCACCTTCACTACCAGCCTCCTTCAAGCCATCATTTGACTGAATTACTACAGTTGCCCAACTGCCCTGTTCCTGTAGGAGCCACAGAGGTTAACTTTTTTAAATTTTTTATTTACTTATTTTACTTTTAGCTGTGCTAGGTCTTTGTTGCTGCACACAAACTTTCTCTAGTTGTGGTGCAGGGGCTTCTCCTTGTGGTGGCTTCTCTTGTTGTGGAGCACAGGCTCTAAGCCCCCAGGCTTCAGTAGTTGTGGCTTGCTGGGCTCTAGATCTCAGAGCTCAGTAAACTTACACAGGATTTAGTTGCCCCACACAGCATATGAGATCTTCCCGGACCAGGGATGGAACCCATGTCCCCTCAATGGCAGGTGGATTCTTAACCACTGGATCACCAGGGAAGTCTCAGAGGTAACTATTAAAAAATAAGTCAGATCGCCCTCCAAAAGCTTCTAAATGTACCAGGATCAAGTCCAAGGTCCTTACAAAGCCCCATCCACCACCTCCCTAATCTCATCTTCTCCCACTTTTACTCACTACCTGATTGCATTGTTTGCTGGTTCCTGAATGAGTCATCATCACTAAGAAAGCAGTTTTCTTTTGTTCACCTCTGCATGCAGAACACTGCCTGGCACATGATATATACAATATATTTGTCGAATGAAGTAAGAGTGATTGGGTGGCCAGGGAAGACTTCACTAAGGGCCCGATGTTTGAACTGAGACAAGGAGCCATCCATGCAGATTTAGAAGCAGAGATCTTCAGGCAAAGGAAATATTCCTCAAGTGGTAAACAGCTTGACTTACTGCAGGTGCAGGAAGTCAGAGTGGTTGGAATACAGTGGTGAGAGTAAAACCCTGTAGAAGAGGTCATTGAAGAGCTGTAAACAAAGGAGTAACGTGATCTGATTCAGATCTGTTCTGAAGGTAGAGCCGGCAGGGTTTACCGGTAGACTGTTCTTTAGGAAGTGAAGGAAAAGAACCTAAGAATGACTCCTATCCAAATTTTTGGATTAAGCAGTAGAATGGATGGTGCCATTTATTGAAATGGGTAAGACTGAAGGAAGAACAGATTAGGCCAGGAGAGTGAAACAAAAGTTCCATTTCAGATATGTGAAAATTTCATATGGCTAAGGACAAGGCAGTTAGATACGCAGCTGTAGCGCTCACCAGAGATGTCAGAACCAGGGATATTCAAATACACATAAGGAGGTACCCGATAACTATTGAAAACGTTACTAAAATAATCACTCGTTCCTTCCTAAACCACAAGTCTGAGGAGCGAGGGATCAGATGACGGCCAGAGAGTAACCCTGGAGTATCTGGCTCACGTTTCAGAGGGTCCTTCTATCCCCGGGTCACTGGAGCCGCCTCCTACCCCGGCCTCACCTCGCGCACCGGGCTTGGCCTAATCTCTCCGCCCAGCTTTCCCCAGCCGGCAAAGGCCGGGAAGTGGGAGAAAGATGAGCACGTACCCGCCTGTCCTGATCCTTTCTCAGATCTTTCTTCACCGAGCGGTCTCCGCCTAGCCAATTGCCACCGCTCGCAGCCCTCGCGCTCCCAGCCCCCGCCTGTATTTAGGAAGGAACGCCCTACCGCACCTCGCTCCGGAAGTTAGGCAGTTGGCGAAAGGGCCGCCGGGAAAACCCCCGGGAGGCCCCGAGAGAGGGGCTGAAGTGGAAGCAGGGACTAGAGGGTCCCTCCTAGACGACCCGCCTCCAGGCGTGGCTCGCGGCCTGCGGGCTCTGCCTGGCGGAAGAGGCGGTGCTCTCCGCGTGGCCCCGGAAGGGCTTTCAGCGAAGGCGGGCGAAGGAAGCAGCCGAGAGGCGGAGGTAACCCGAGAGGGTTCCTACGTGCGGGGCAGAAGCCACCGGCCTGGTGAGCTTCCAAAAGCCGGCTTTCCTGGATCCGAGCTCGTGGAGCCATCCACCCATCCAGCCTTGTGCTTCCGGGAGCCGCCGCGACCGAGAGCGCCTGCGCGCCGGCCACTCCGCCCGCCTCGCCGCTGTCCTCCCAGCGGCCGGCGGCCTGACGGTTCCTGCCGCGCTTCGTGACCGGTGTCTCAGCTCCGCGGAGCACCAGCGTGCGGCATGTCGCGGCGGCGGCACAGCGACGAGAACGATGGTGAGTGCCCTGAGCCCGGCCGCCGAGGCCGCGCTCAGGTGGGCCGAGGTTTGGCTTTCTTGGTCTTCGGGTCTCGAGAGAAGGGACGGGAAGCCCTTCCTCCGGGAGCGTTCGGGGAGCCGCGGAGAGAAGGGGGTGGCACGGCGGAAGTGCGGCCGGGCAACTTTGGGAAAGCCCCTGCTTCCCCCGGTCCCACCTCCTCAGTCGTTGGCCATGGGGAGGCCTGGTGGACCCCGGTCCCTAGGAACTCTTCAAATTTTGGCTCTTAGCATCGCTGAGCAGGGAAGTACACCTGTGTCTGTGCCTCCGCTTCCTAGGGACCCACTCGACCCAGTGTCTCGTTTTGACCCTCAAATTGCACTTAAAAAGGACTTTCAGAAGATGAGAGATCTGCTGAATCCCAACCTGAGCTTTTCTCCTGTACCCATCATCCGTCGTCTTGCCTTCGTCCAAGCGATAGGGAAAGAAATCGGTGTCTTATCCACACCCAAGAGGTCTCTTAATAAAGAGATGTACGTAGATTGTTGTGTTAGATTTTGAACTGTCTGTAAACATATTTTCCTCGTGTAATAAAGTGTCGGAAGACTAACTGGAGAGCTCCTAGAGATTTCGATCAACCATTTGGATGGTTGCGCTGATGGGGATCATGGAGTTGTCATCGTAATAAAAACCAAGAATAATTTTGCTAGTTAAAAATAGAAAAAAATGTTTATCTTACAAAAATCAGTCAAGAACACACATCCAACAAACAAAACCTAACGGTTATTGTTGTTAATAGTTTAGGGTATTGTTCTTTGAGAAGAGTGTAGTTTAGTGGTTAAGAGGCCAGACTTGGAAATCAGAGGGCTTTTCAAAGCCAGACCCTGCTGTTTGCTTTGTGATCTTGCCTGGGTTATGTTATCTCTTTCAACCTTAGTCTGTAACTTAGAAATAATGATACAGACCTTTTGGTTTTGTGAGAGGTAACACATGTAACTAATTGCTCATGAAGATGTGTATTTTATCACCTGATAATGCTTAAGAGCTGATAAACATTGGCAGATGGTGACTCGAAGAAAAAGTACAGAACAAAAAAAAATTGAATTAATTTTCTCCACTGACATTTTTCTCTCCTTGAATGTTGGGGCAACTTAGGGGTAGGAACAGAGTCCCACTAATTTAAGGTTTTTCATTTGGTTTGTTGGTTTGGGTTTTCCGTTCTTTTTTTTGGCCGAGGTATAAGGATTTTAGTTAGGATTAGGGATTGAACCTGTGCCCCCTGCAGTGGAAGCACGCAGTCTTAATCACTGGATCACCAGGGATGTCCCCCACTTAGTTTTAATAGTGAAGTATCAGATTTCTCCCAGAGCTTGGCTTGGGAGGATATTCTACCCTAGCCTTCTCACCTCACACCTGAGGGTCTACAGTTTTAGTGTAATTAACATGGAGACAGCATTAGCAGTGCCCAGATACCAGTGAAAGCAAGTTGAGAGTTCTTTTCATTACACAGGTATTACTATGCTATATCTTTAATTTTTATTAAACACAACATAATGTACATACAGGGCACAGAAAATAGTTTTCTTGTGCTTTGCATCTGATTAGTTAAGCACTTAATCTCCTAGAAGTCATCACTTGGGATTTGGAGAACTTGGGTCTTTTAAAGTTCTTCCCATTGTCTTTGTTCTTCTCATGATTTCTCTACTCTTTCATCTTCTCCTTTCTAGGGCATCCCTAAAGAGAGAGAAAATCTTTCCAAGGGACATCCTGGAGAATTGGATGTAAATTTGTAGAAAAACAACTTTTGCTTTGGTTATTGGGATGCTGGTATAACATTCTTAGGAGTTAGCTTCTGGCGGCTAAATCACTGTCCATTTGGGTCTTGCTGCAGGAATCTCAGAATAAATAAGTAAAGACAAAACAAAATAAAATAAGGAGTTAATTAAGCGGCGTTTACTATAAATAATTTAGTAGTCGAAGGGCCATTTATAACCCTTCTTAGATACTACACCAAGTCTGGAGCTTTCGTAAATTGCCACAATTTGGGTAACAATCATCTAGGGTTTATTCCAAATGGTGATCTGAGTCAGATTTTTTAGATAACTTTCTTTTGGTTAAACGCCTACTAAATTTTTTTTTAAATCAGAAATTTTGACAACTCAAGTATTACAGAAGGCTATTTTAAAATAGGCCAGATTATTGTTGTGTTAAACAGATGCATCTAAGCATTTCTGGATTATTGTCAGCTCTTACCAGTCCCTGACTGCCATGACTCTCCATGTGCTTGACTAGACACAATAATTTATTCAACAAATATTTAACAGTGCCAGGCACAGTTCTAACTCCTGGCAGTACAGCAGTGGATGATAAAAGGTGCAGTCTCCCTTTTACAGGCAGAGAGCAATCAAGTAAATATAGTGTATCATATGGTGTTAAGTACTGTGGAGAAAAATAAAACCAGTTAAAGAGGTGTAGGGCTCTTGTCGGGGAGGAGTTGCTGTTTTGTATTGGTTTGTCAGTGAAGGCCTCACTGAGAATGGCATCTGATCAAAAACCTGCAGGAGATGAGGGTGTATTTACATTTGATTAATTAAAAAGTGGGGGAAAGCAGTAGTCTAAGCAGAGGGAACCTTAAATGCCAAGGCCTTAAGGCTAGAATAGTCCTGTCATCTTCAAACAGTGAGAAGGCCAGTGCTGCTGTAGTAGAGTGAGAAAGGGGGAGAGTTGAGGAGATAAGGTTAGAGAGGTAACGGAGGATCAGCTCACAGATACAACTTAAAATTGTATCTGTTGAGACTTCAGAGTCCAGCATCCAAGGCTATACCAATGAAGTTCACCTGGACATGGATTTATAGACAATGAAAATGGAAATAATGTGTGTGGATACTGGTCCAGTGCTAAAACTAACTCATTTCTTAGACTCTTTTTAAGAATATCTGAAGCTTTTCAATTATTTTGGATATGCATACAGTAGCTGTTCAATGTATTGTTTTATTCTTGTAAGAAAGTATTTTGATTGTCCATAACCTTGGCCAAAAACCCCATGTTAGGCCCTTTTAAGCTACATAGTATTAGATCCTTACCTTTTAGAAGTGACTCTTTTTTTAAATTGATACTTAACTGTAGAAAAAATAAATAGAAGTGCAGGGATTTGTTACTCTGAGGAAGAGTATAGTTTGTATCAGAAGTGATTGTTACCTCTGCTTTAAATCTGCAGGATCAAGGTACTTTACTTTTCCCTTTTCTTGTTGGTTTTTTTTACTTTCTCTTTCACATTAGTTGGTTTTTGTTTCCACTTTGTGGGTCTAAAATTTTTTGTAGTGCATATAAATTCTAAATAAGGGTATAAAATATGAAGTATAATGTATCCATATAGAATTAGTATCACCTTACAGGAGGAAAAATTATTTGGCTTATTAAGATTTTTTCGGATGGGTTTTAATAGAGACTTCTTTCTCTCTTCTGTGCTAACCAAGGGTGTCAGAATGAAGTGCTAATGTGTAACTTTAATTTCCATTGTAAAACTTCTGCTTAGGTACTTGTTAATATAAAATCTGTTCTTGTATTGTGAACTACCTTAGGTATATTTTCTTGAGGATAGGTGAAAATATTTAGCTGATTCCCCAAATTTTATTCTTAAAGTTTTTATTCTCCTTGCCTGTGATCTTGCCCACATTCTCTTGAGTTCACTATCCTATTACTGTGTGTGAATTCACATGGTGTCTGTTAAGTCCTCCTCCCCGTTATAGTCTCTTCTGTGTCAATTGAGAGTCGGGCATCTTCTACTTCTTAATACTTTCTGCCTCTTATTCTCCAAACATACTAAAAGTAGGAAGAGAGGAAAGAAGGGTTGCAGTTCAGAGATAGAACTGAATACTTGCATTTTCTAGTTTTTTTTCAAAAATCCTGCCTTCTCTCCCCACAGCAGCATTTTCTTCTGTTCAGTCTTACAAGAGTGCCTAGGAGGCTGCTTTAAAGTCCGGGGTATGATTCTAAGCTGATTTGAAAACAGGCCAGCAGGATAGTTAATTTAGAGATGGCGTGGAGGTGGGATGTGAGTTAGCAAAGTAGATGGGCCAGAAAGAAACGAACAATGGTTAAGGTTTAAAAGAAAAAAAAAAAAAAACTTCTCTGATTCAGTCGTTTTTTAGCATCTACATTCTCCTACCCTTACTGGAATCTGATTCTGAAGAACATTTAGTATATTCTGCTTCCTAGAACAGAGTTACTCAACATCAGCACTGATGCCATTTTGCACTGGATTATTCTTTGTTGGTGGAAGTTGTTTTCTGCACTGTGGTATGTTTAGTAGAATCCCTGGCCTCTGCCCACTGGAGGCCAGTAGCACTCCCCCCGTGTGACAGCTAAAAATGTCTCCATAGATTGCCAAGTGGCTCCTGGGGGACAAAATCCAACCTAGTTGAGAACCATTGCTCTTGGATATGGCTATTTTAATGTCCTGGCTGATAGCTTATGTAAATGTTCCTTCAAATATGCATTTTTTTTTTCAGTGAATGAATTCTGAAAATTGAAGTCCTTTTGTTTCGGGTTTGGCTCTTTGGGTGGTGGAACCATTATGCAGATTCTGTGCCTTCAGCTTGATGTATACTTGAGACTCAGGGTCACTGATACCATGATACTGCACATGTCCACAACTTTACACGGACAGGTATCTTCAGGAATATGTTGTTATAGTTATGTTGCATGCCTATTTTTTTTTTTTTTTTTTTTGGCACTATCCCTTCTAAACTATATTCAGTGGTTACTTAAACTAGATCCTAATGATCACTGAGGGGTTGTGGAGTCAAAGCACAATGTTTTGCCCTGTAACCTTTTATAACACTTTGATTCTGTCTAAATGGTAATCAGTTCAGTTCAGTCGCACAGTCCTGTCCGACTCTTTGCGACCCCATGGAATGTAGCACGCCAGACTTCCCTGTCCATCACCAACTCCCGGAGCTTGCTCAAACTCATGTCCATTGAGTCAGTGATGCCATCCAACCATCTCATCCTCTGCCGTTCCCTTGCAGTCCAAGGGGCTTTCAAGAGTCTTCTCCAACACCACAGTTCAAAAGCATCAGTTCTTCGGCGCTCAGCTTTATAGTCCAACTCTCACATCCAGACATGACTACTGGAAAAACCATAGCTTTGACCAGATGGACCTTTGTCGGCAAAGTAATATCTCTGCTTTTTAATTTGCTGTCTAGGTTGGTCATAGCTTTTCTTCCAAGGAGTAAGTGTCTTTGATTTCATGGCTGCAGTCACCATCTGCAGTGATTTTGAAGCCCAAGAAAATAAAGTCTCTCACTGTTTCCATTGTTTCCCCATGTATTTGCCATGAAGTGATGGGACCGGACGCCATGATCTTAGTTTTTTGAATGTTGAGTTTTAAGCCAGCTTTTTCACTCTCCTCTTTCACTTTCTTTTTTTTTTTTTTCCCTCTTTCACTTTCATCAAGAGGCTCTTTAGTTCTTTGCTTTCTGCCATAAGGGTGGTGTCATCTGTGTATCTGAGATTATTGATATTAATCCCAGCAATCTTGATTCCAGCTTGTGCTTCATTCAGCCGGGCATTTTGCATGACGTACTATGCATATAAGTTAAGTAAGCAGGGTGACAGTATACAGCCTTGACGTACTCCTTTCCCAATTTGGAACTAGTCTGTTGTTTCATGTCCAGTTCTAACTGTTGCTTCTTGACCTGCATACAGATTTCTCAGGAGGCAGGTAAGGTGGTCTGGTATTCCAATCTCTTGAAGAATTTTCCACAGTTTGTTGTGATCCACACAAAGTCCATAAAGAAGAAATAGATGTTTTTCTAGAATTCCCTTGCTTTTTCTATGATCCAGCGATTGTTGGCAATTTGATCTCTGGTTCCTCTGCCTTTTCTAAATCTAGCTTGAACATCTGGAAATTCTTGGTTCATGTACTGTTGAAGCCTAGCTTGGAGAATTTTGAGCATTACTTAGCTAGCATGTGAGATGAGTGCAATTGTGCAGTAGTTTAAACATTCTTTGGCATTGCCTTTCTTTGGAATTGGAATGAAAACTGACCTTTTCCAGTCCTGTGGCCACTGTTGAGTTTTCCATATTTGCTGGCATATTGAGTGCAGCATTTTCATAGCATCATCTTTTACAATGTGAAATAGCTCAGCTGGAATTCCATCACCTCCACTAGCTTTGTTTGTAGTGATGCTTCCTAAGGCCCACTTGACTTTCCATTCCAGGATGTCTGGCTCTAGGTGAGTGATCGCACCATGGTGGTTATCTGGGCCATTAAGATCTTTTTCGTACAGTTCTTCTGTGTATTCTTGCCACCTCTTCTTAATATCTTCTGCTTCTGTTATATCCATACCGTTTCTGTCCTTTATTGTGCCCATCTTTGCATGAAATGTTCCCTTGGTATCTCTAATTTTCTTGAAGAGAGCTCTAGTCTTTCCCATTCTATTGTTTTCCTCTGTTTCTTTGCATTGATCACTTTGGAAGGTTTTCTTCTCTCTCCTTGCTATTCTTTGGAACACTGCATTCAAACAGATATATCTTTCCTTTTCTCCTTTGCCTTTTGCTTCTTTTATTCAGCTTGTGTTCAGGTGGTAGGTACCCGAAGATCATGTCAGACATTGGGAAAGCTTTTAACACCCCCAGGTTATAATAGCCAGGTGCTGTATTTTATGGAAATCACTGTCAGATGTTCCAGTGGCAAGTAAGTAGTTGTGAACTCTGTAAAAGTGGTTCAGTTCCTCTGGCTGTACAAGTCTGGAGATTAAAAACATAACTTGGTCCTAGATGACCCTATATCTGCAGATTTTCATTATTAATACTGATCCCCAGCAGCAGCGGCAGCAGCCCATAGAGTTATAGATTATTGCTTGCTTGTCTGCTTGCTGTCCTAATAATTTAATTGGTGGAAGGCAAAAATTGATTATATTGGGAGAGTGGCCAACACTGTGTGTAGCAACAGCATCATCCTTCATATGTAACACTAGTATTTGAAATTTTTTCAGCCTTGTATTATTCTACAAAAGGATATGAGGTAGGAGTATTGAGGTTTTAGACAAAATGAAAAGAGACCACTAACACCAAGACTAAATGATAGATCATCCAGTACTTAAGGATGACAATCATTACTTTCTTCCCCACCAATTATTTGATATTGTGCTCAGGACATTTCTTTGAGTATGTCTGCCAATTGTAAATCTCATTGGGATAAACTAGACCCTAGTGCAGAGAAGGCAATGGCAGCCCACTCCAGTACTCTTGCCTGGAAAATCCCGTGGATAGAGGAGCCTGGTAGGCTGCAGTCCATGGGGTCGAGAAGAGTGGGACACGACTGAGTGACTTCACTTTCACTTTTCACTTTCATGCATTGGAGAAGAAAATGGCAACCCACTCCAGTGTTCTTGCCTGGAGAATCCCAGGGACGGCGGAGCCTGGTGGGCTGCCGTCTATGGGGTCGCACAGAGTCAGACACGACTGAAGCAACTTAGCAGCAGCAGCAGACCCTAGTGCCTCTATGGTCTATAGAACCAAAACTATTAATTGAAGACTTAAAGAGCTCAGAAACTTTTTTAAACCTAGCCGTAATATTTTATGTTTCCTTTCCCGTCATTTGAAGTTTCCTCTTCCTTTCTTTTTTAACAAAAGCTTACCCCCTCATCAAGTCTTTCCAAAATGTTCAACTTGGTTTTATACCCATATTTCATCAGATTACATAATTTTCGTTGTTAGAATAATGAGTACTACTGACACTGACAGGTTTTAGGAATGAGTGATTGAGGACGATTAAACAACTTAAATTAAGCCCTTAAAGAATGGGAACAGCCATACATGAGTGTTACAGGGAGTTTTCTCACTGCTAGTGGCTAGCATGATATGGGCACCTTTGCTACCTATCCAAGAAATGGACAGGGCTGCTGCATTGCATAGTTCTATGGGGACACTATTCTCACAAAACTTAAATAATGTCTCTTGGAGTTATGATGCCCCGGGGTATGGAGACTGTTGGTTGTGTCTACCCTTGTCTGAGTTACTAAGTGCTTCGGCTGTGTGTAAACAGTAGGGCTTCAGGTAGAAAAGAGATTATAGCATTAAAAAGTTAAAATTTTTGGTAGCAGAGTCATCCTGTAATGTTCACTTTTTTACATTCTTGAAACAGGGGGACAACCTCACAAAAGGAGAAAGACCTCTGATGCAAATGAAACTGAAGATCACTTGGAATCTTTAATATGCAAAGTAGGAGAAAAGGTATGATCAAAATAGGTACAGATTGTGATGGGCTTAGAGTGTTAATTGACTGTGCTTGATTAATTTCTGCATCTGAAAACTTGATGGTCTAACTTATGGACAAAGTTTGTATGGCCATGCATCTACATCCCAAAGTAGATGCATATTAAAAGCTTTGGAATGCAGATCGTTGAGAGTTAAATGCTTTTAGTAATTTTCATAGAATTTAAGTCTTAGAGGAGACCTTAGGAAGCAGTCTGCTCAATTTGCAAATGAAGACCAAGTAAGTTCTGGATACTTGAGGTAGTTTGCCCAGTCATATAATGAGTGCATTAGTTAGAAAAGTATCAGTAGACAGAGCCTGGGATGTCCTCCCACTTCTAATACTTGTTATGCTGCTTTTTAAATTTCATTTGTTTTTTTTATAGGGTTTTCTAAAGAATAATAACAACCTGAATTTATTTATACTAAACTGTCAGAGTGCCTCATGTGTAACTTTTTTTATCATCACCTGGAAAATTTTAATGCACTAATTGCTGGGTACCTGACAGATATTTAATATGCTATCCTATCCTTTATAGAGTGCCTGCTCTTTGGAGAGCAACCTAGAAGGCTTGGCTGGTGTTTTGGAAGCTGATCTTCCTAACTACAAGAGCAAGATCTTAAGGCTTCTTTGTACAGTGTATGTATACAAAAGATTTATGAATCCAGGTGATAATGTGTTATCTACTCTTAAATGCTTGGGAATGTTCAGAAGATGTATTTATGTTCTACTTTCATTCCATGGGGAATTTGTCAGATGAAATGATCTTTGGCCCTTTGGTGAACTCTTAGAGATAAATAACATGAAAATTGAGCATTTTTTCGATTTCTTGGATCCTTAGGCTCGTTTGAGTTGACTGCTTTTAAGTGCGGAGAAGGCAATGGCACCCCACTCCAGTACTCTTGCCTGGAAAATCCCATGGATGGAGGAGCCTGGTAGGCTACAGTCCATGGGGTCGCTAAGAGTCGGACACGACTGAGCGACTTCACTTTCACTTTTCCCTTTCATGCACTGGAGAAGGAAATGGCAACCCACTCCAGTATTCTTGCCTGGAGAATCCCAGGGACGGCGGAGCCTGGTAGGCTGCGGTCTATGGGGTCGCACAGAGTCAGACACGACTGAAGCGACTTAGCAGCAGCAGCAGCAGCAGCTTTTAAGTGAGAAGCAGACAACTTCATGTTTAGCAATCTTCTTTTAAGCACGTACAATTAAATGTATATAATAGAGTTTAATTTATATCTTTAATCAGTAATATCAAACAAATTTGAGAACTAGTCAGTCACTCAAGTAATAGCCCTTCTAGAAGGCTGAAGATGCTTTTGGAGCTATGATATAATAGACATAATCTTTCTCTGAGTTAAGTTAGCTAGAATGAGTATCAGCATTTAATTTGTAAGGACAATAGTGTGGGAAAGTCTCATGTGAGATCATGAAACAGGCTCTCCTAACGGTGGAATTAGCAATCCAGACTTCTTATCACTCAGGTAGACGGTGATTACTCTAAACTGTATGCTTTGCAGAAAAGTAGCTATGATTTCTGGATAAAAGAGTTTTCATTATGGAAGTGACTTTGTTGTTATTTCAGTTATTTTAAAACAATGTTTTTGTCTTAAATTGCCTACAACTCAGTTTTTAAATTTACAAATGTACACACAGATTGAGACTATAGGTCGATTTTTAACTTCTCATAAAGTGTAAATAAATTCAGATACAGTTTTTTAAAGGAATCCAATTAATATTCAGGAAGACATGTCCTCACACTAGGAAACTACTAAGAAAAATAACTTGGCTATAGTTATCCATAGATTCCTTCTGTTCTGAAAGCATTTATTGGAATGGAGTAGATTCATGTTTAAACTCTGGAAGCCATGACTTTGAGGTGGGATGGGTTGAGGAGAATGGTTACTATCAGTGCAAGTATTTTTTTTAAGCCTGAATTGTCCCTAACACTGCTAAGAACCTTGGGAAAATGCAAAAAATGTTAAGAGAATCTGAATGATCATGAGTTCCCATTTGCTTTTCTTTTTGAGCTAATTGCTAAAAGCTGCCTACATTAGGGATCAACATTTGCCTTTTTAAAAAAATTTGTTACTGTGATCCTCTACTTTTCAAATAATTTTAATGAAAATTAATACACTTGAGTAAGCAAATTGAGATGTAAAGAAATCTTACTATATTAGAGTACTGTATTAAAAATTCAACAATTTAACTAATAGAAACTGGTATTAGTTCTGAACTTTTTCTAAGGAACTAGAATAGTATTGCTCAAAGTGGAATTTTGATCCCATGACATTTGGTCAGCTGAGTTTAGAAATGTTGATTGCTCTGTCTCCCCCTTAATGATTCTGTATTAAAAAAAACTTGTTTCATTCAACAATTCTCAGGTATTTTACCACAGAAACCATTTTCTGTAAATCTGCCATTCATTTCCACTAAGCATATTGGAAGAAAAGCTAGTCTAGAGGACTTCACAGTTAGAATGTTTTGTTTTCTTAACTCTACAATTAACTGATTAGAATCAAAGTGAAAAAATTGAGGTAGCTCATATGTGCCTTTTTCGAAGTTGTTTTAAAAATAATAGTTTAATGCTTTTGTAAAGTTAATAAAGTTATTAAAAAATTATATAGTATAAAATTAAGCAACTTAATGTTGTTGTGTTTGGATCTTCTTGTCGTACTGGCTTCTGAAATCAGTGCACGTCTGTTACCGGAGAAGTTGACCATTTATACAACATTAGTTGGACTGCTGAATGCCAGGAATTACAACTTTGGTGGAGAATTTGTAGAAGCCATGATTCGCCAACTGAAAGAATCATTGAAATCAAACAATTATAATGAAGCTGTGTATTTGGTAAGGTTTTGGCTTTTTGATTTTTGGAGGTTTTTGGTATGTTATGAACTTAGTGTCGGAATGGAGGAAAGAGGTGAGCTACAACCAAATAATTTATCTTTTCTCTTGAAATACAGTTCTCCACTCACCATAACAGCTGCCCTTTTTTTTTTTATTTTAAATTAGTTTATTTATCTATTTTAACTTTACAATGTTGTATTTGTTTTGCCATACATTGACATGAAACTACCATGGGTGTACGTGTGTTCCCCTTCCGGAACCCCCCTCCCACCTCCCTCTCCATCCCATTCCCCCGGTCATCCTGGTGCACCAGCCCCGAGCACCCTGTATCATGCATCGAACCTGGACTGGCAATTCCTTTCACATATGATAGTTGACATACTTCAGTGCCATTCTCCCATATCATCCCGCCCTCGCCCTCTCCCATAGAGTCCATAATACTGTTCTATTTATCTGTGTCTCTTTTGTTGTCTCGAATACAGGGTTATCTTGACTGATTAACTAAATACCATATATATGTGTTAGTATACTGTATTGCTGTTTTTCTTTCTGGCTTACTTTGTATAATAGGCTCCAGTTTCATCCACCTCATTAGAACTGATTCAAATGTATTTTTTTTAATGGCTGAGTAATATTGCATTGTGTATATGTACCACAGCTTCCTTATCCATTCATCTGCTGATGGGCATCTAGGTTGCTTCCATGTCCTGGCTATTGTAAACAGCACTGCGATGAACATTGGGGTACATGTGTCTCTTTCAATTCTGGTTTCCTTGGTGTGTATGCCCAGCAGTGGGATTGCTGGGTCATATGGCAGTTCTATTTCCAGTTTTTTAAGGAATCTCCACACTGTTCTCCATAGTGGCTGTACTAGTTTGCATTCCCACCAACAGTGTAAGAGGGTTCCCTTTTCTCCACACCCTCTCCAGCATTTATTGCTTGTAGTCTTTTGGATAGCAGCCATTCTGACGGGTGTGAAATGGTACCTCATTGTGGCATTGATTTGCATTTCTCTGATAATGAGTGATGTTGAGCATCTTTTCATGTGTTTGTTAGCCATCTGTATGTCTTCTTTGGAGAAGTGTCTGTTTAGTTCTTTCGCCCACTTTTTGATTGGGTCGTTTATTTTTTCTGGAATTGAGCTGCAGGAGTTGCTTGTATATTTTTGAGATTAGTTGTTTGTTGTTTGTATATTTTTGAGATTAGTTGTTTGTCCGTTGCTTCGTTTGCTATTATTTTCTCCCATTCTGAAGGCTGTCTTTTCACCTTGCTTATAGTTTCCTTTGTTGTGCAAAAGCTTTTAATTTTAATTAGGCCCCATTTGTTTATTTTTGCTTTTATTTCCAATATTCTGGGAGGTGGGTCGTAGAGGATCCTGCTGTGGTTTATGTCGGAGAGTGTTTTGCCTATGTTTTCCTCTAGGAGTTTTATAGTTTCTGGTCTTACGTTTAGATCTTTAATCCATTTTGAGTTTATTTTTGTGTATGGTGTTAGGAAGTGTTCTAGTTTCATTCTTTTACAAGTGGTTGACCAGTTTTCCCAGCACCACTTGTTAAAGAGATTGTCTCTTCTCCATTGTATATTCTTGCCTCCTTTGTCAAAGATAAGGTGTCCATAGGTGTGTGGATTTATCTCTGGGCTTTCTATTAAAAATATGGAACGCTTCATGAATTTGCGTGTTATCCTTGTGCAGGGGCCATGCTAATCTTCTCTGTATCGTTCCAATTTTAGTATATGTGCTGCCGAAGCGAGCACAACAGCTGCCCTTTTGAAACCATTCTTAAAGATACAGAGCTCATTACCAAATCCAGTGATACGGCTTCTTTTAACTCTAAATCCAGTTTGACCTCCCTGTAATAAATGATGCTTTACACTTCTTAGCTCTTGGTTTCTGCTGCACCACTTTTTTCAGGACCTTCTGCTGCCACCTGTGTTGTGTTTCTCAGAATTCTGTCCTCACTTCACTTTTTTTCAAACATTCTCTCTTAAAGCATTCCCATTCTCTCTCATAGCTTTGTAAACGACCTTTATTTTGATGACCCTCCCCCCCCACTATAGTTTTAACTCGTGCTTCAACATTTCTCCTGAGCTCCAGACCTATGTTCCAGATACTTTCTAGATAGCCCTAAGGTATCTTGCCTGAAAGTTTGTCACTATATTAATACATTATTCATACCTCCTTTTCTCAGTCCTCACCCCAACCCACACAAATGGCTGGTATTTACTGGATAGCTGCCCAAAAACCTGAGCATTGATTTTTGTTTTCCCTTTGCCCCGTCATACTCTAAGCAGTCCCCAGGCCCTGTCAGTTCTACCTCATAAAGTTCTCTCCAGTCTGTCCCTTCTCCTCTGTCTCCAGGGCCTCTAGTATAGTTCATGCCTTCCTAAGTGGAAATGGAATTAAGCCTTATTAATATGTAACATATAGACTGACAACCTTATTAATATGTGTACACAGTGGGCCTGTGTATATTAGGTATAAATATATGTTCGTGTTGAAGGTACGTGATCAAATTCTTTTCTACTGAGTATACAATCAAAAGAGTTGGACACTGATTAGGCTATAAGATTAAGTTCAAACTTTATTAAGCCTGACCGGTCATGGTTGCCCCTGTCTGTTTCTCTTGCCTTCCAATATACTCCTAGCTCTACCAGAATTATTTGTGGGTCCCTGAACACACCTTGCTTTTGAACCTCTGTTTAGAAGCCTCTCCAGTAGAGGATTACTTTACTGATTCTTCATGACCTAGTTTGATTGTTGCCTACCTTATGATGTTTTCCCCTATTCCCTTTTCCCCTGTTTCTAGAGCACTTTGTCATTATCTTCTAATATAGGAGTCACCCTTTTGGGTCAAGATTGTGCTCGTCCCACTGGTCTGTGAGCTCCCGTTTGACAGAGACTTTAATAGTGCTTAGCGGTGGCACACAAAGGACACCCAGTAAATTTCTTTTCATTTCCATTTCTGTGGTCCAGTGAAAATTTTTCACAACCAAACAAAAAAGATTATTGGTTATAGTAGCTAGAATATTAGTTTAGGTTCCTAGTCTAGTGGACTTCCCTTGTAGCTCAGCTGGTAAAGAATCTCCCTGCAGTGCGGAAGACCTGGATTCGATCCCTAGGTTGGGAAGATCCCCTGGAGAAAGGGGAAAAGGCTACCCACTCCAGTATTCTGGCCTAGAGAATTCCATGGACTGTGTATAGTCCATGGGGTTGCAAAGAGTCGGACACGACTGAGCAACTTTCACTTTGACTTCCTAGTCTAGTATAAATGTAAAGCTATACATGTGGATTCCTGTCCTTTATATAGTCTCTTTAACAGTTCCTCAGCTCTGCTGTTAGAGCGCAAAAGCAAGCAAAGACTACATGTAAACAAATGAGCATGGCTGTGTAATAATTGGTTTGTGGACACTGAAATTTAATTTCGTATAATTTGTATGAATCAAAATATTATTTTGGTTTTTTCCAAGCCTTTAAACATCTAAAACACCATTCTCAATTTGCAGGTTCCTTAAAAAACAGGTAGTGGTCTAGATTTGGTCCTTGGGCAAAGTGCTTGTTTTATAAATATTATAAAGGACATTTAGAGTTAATAGAAATTGCTTTCCCCAATAGGTCCGTTTTCTATCTGATCTTGTGAATTGTCATGTCATTGCTGCCCCATCAATGGTTGCTATGTTTGAAAATTTTGTAAGTGTAACACAGGAAGAAGATGTGCCTCAGGTAAGAAAACCCCTTGTGCTGAATCTCATTCATATGGTATGAGGAATTTTTCACTAATAGCCCTTTAGCAAAAAAAAAAAAAAATGATTAATAGATATCACATTATAAATTCTTAATATCTGAAAGTTAAGCCAGCTGGCATAATGGTCGATCCTCATGACATATGTATATTAGTTAAATGATTCTGCCTAATAAGATTAAAACTAATATATCTGAAAATGCTCTGAATGAGCCAGACATCTTCGTTAAGCCCTATTAAATAGTGTCCATAGGATTTCATTCAGGAATAAATATGACAGGAATGAAAATTCACTAGCGCCTATCTTAAAGGTACCTTTTAAAAAATTCTTTAGGTGCGTCGGGATTGGTACGTGTATGCATTTCTGTCGTCTTTGCCCTGGGTTGGAAAGGAATTGTATGAAAAGAAAGATGCAGAGATGGACCGAATCTTTGCCAACACTGAAAGCTATCTTAAGTAAGGGCACAGCAGCATGGTAATGGTTTTGTGTCCCCTTAAGGTTTTTCACAAGGAATTTTGTTATAAGTTTGGTTTTCTATTAATAGGTACCTCTTTGGATATTGTTAATATCTACATAGTTACAAATAAAGCTGAAGAAGTCTAAAGATAAAAATCTGCTTTCTCATTACACTAAGCTACCTTTCAATATTTTTTAAATGTTTATATTTTTCAAAAGTTGCAGTTTTATTTCTAATAGTATATACATGTTTGCAAAAGAAGAATGAAAATAAGAGTGTGAATATTCTAACATTTGAATACATCCTTCCCTCCTTTTATACAAGTGATGGTCCAATATACAGATTGTTCTTCTATGCACACTTCCTTTTTCCCCCCTTAATACAGTTTGGATTTGTTGTGTAAAATATTTAGCTCTACCTCATTCTTTTAACAGCTATATGGTATTCGACTCATTTAATGTACCATAATTTCTTTAATTCATTTCCTGTTGGTAGACATTGAGCCTATTGCAAGTCTTTGGCTATTTTAAATTGCGTTTCAGTGAACATCTTTGTACATATGTCTTTGTGTTCATGTGCAAATGTGTTTGTGGGTTATGTGAATTTTTAGAATTGGCATTACTAGGTTGAAGTGTCTTAACAGTATTAATTTTGATAGATTGTTTAGTCAGATTGCCTTCCAAAGAGATTATACTCTTCCAGATCTCTTCTAAAGTGATTGATTATTTATCAGTTAGCCTTCTGCCAGCAGTGTTTTCAAAACACTACATGTTGGCAATACAATACATTATCAGTGATTCTGATATCTGACAATTTGACAGGTTAAAATGTTTCACTCCTGTAATTTGCATTTTCTTAATTATGAAAGCAACTGAACATCTTTTCATGTTTTTAAAAATCTAAATGTAGATTTTCATTCTAACCTTTAGAAGACGCCAAAAGACTCATGTACCCATGTTACAAGTATGGACGGCAGAGAAACCACATCCGCAAGAAGAGGTAAATTGACTTCAGTCTCTTGTGATAGATACAAGCACAGTCAGAGTAGATTCTTAATCTCTGACATACTCAAATCATCCCATTTGTATACCATAGCTATGTTTTCACACTTCATATCAGGGGTTCAGCTCCTCATAGCCCTAGGCATGTAGTGTATTTTTAATAAATGGTAGAATGTTCTTGAAACGTTCCCTGTTCTGTGGGATTCCAGATATCATAGAGTTGATGTATTTTTTACTTAAATGCCCAATTTGAAAAAATAAGATGTAGCAGCCCCCGACAGACTTTGTAAAGTAATTAAAATGTGTACAGAAACATAGCACTATTCCTTTGTATTGTGTTTAATAAGTTAGCTTGCTTTTGTATCCTATATTTTAAGGTAGTAGACTTTGGTCTTGTCTAGTCAAAATGTTATTTCACCTAGCCTCCAGATATCTATTAATTGTTAAAAATTAATCTGTCTTTAGTATTTAGATTGCCTCTGGGCCCAGATTCAGAAATTGAAAAAGGATCGCTGGCAGGAGCGGCACATCCTAAGACCTTATCTTGCCTTTGACAGCATCCTGTGTGAAGCACTGCAGCACAACCTGCCTCCGTTCACACCACCTCCTCACACTGAAGACTCTGTGTACCCGATGCCAAGGGTCATCTTCAGAATGTTTGATTACACAGATGATCCTGAGGTACGTGCATGACCAGCAAAGGTCTCTTTCAAAGGGCCTGTGTTATGTTGTACTTATGGTTTCATCTTGTTAGAATTATGCCTGTGGGACATTTTAATTTTGAGTCATTTATTGTCTGAGAGGGTCAGTGGCAGTGAAGTTAACACCTAATTCATCGAATGGTATCACCTCATTATGCAAGAAATCATATTTAGCTTGTATAAATGAAGAGACAGCATGGTGTACAATTGAAAAGTATAGGTTCAAGAGCCAGGTTGGTTTGGGTTTTAATCCCAATTTAGGCATATCCCAACTGTGCGATCTTGAGTGAGTTATTTACCTTAGTTTCCTAAATAGAATAATAATTAGTATATAGCTCCCAAAGTTGTAATGAGGATTAAATTATTAATATACATACATAAGGTATATAGAATGATATATGACACATGGTATTTACATTTTAACTATGCTTTACTTTATGCCTTTGTGTTTAAATGCTGTATTAACTTTAATACCCAAGCAGCAAGCATAGTGATCGCGGGATTGGTTCTGAATAGAAACTTGCCTGACTAAAGTGCCCTGTGGTAGTGGTGGTGTAGTCGTGTCTGACTCTTCATAACCTTGTGGACTGTAGCCCGCAAGGCTCTCTGTCACACCTGTTGCTTATATGTTCCAGTCAGCATAGAGCAGAGCTCCTCAGCCTCAGCACAATTGATGTTTTGGGCTGGGGAATACTTAGTTGTGAGGCTGTCCTATGAATTGTAGGATGCCTAAAATTCTCCCTGGCCTCTACCTTCTAGGTGCCAGTAGCATGTCAGTTATGACAACCAAAAATGTCTCCAGAGATTGCCAGATGTTCCCTTAGGGGCAAAATTGCCCCCAGTTGAGAACCACTGGCATAAGAACCCGTATTACCACCTAAGGTCAAATATGAGTTTTCTTTCCCCGCCTTCTCTCTTCTATTCTATGGAAAGTTTTTTTTGATCAGTGAAATTTTAGTGTATGTATACTCCATCTTAGAGTAAATAGTTGTTGGGTAATGGGTTAGTTAGTGTTAGTTGCTCAAGTCACGTCTGACTCTTTGCAACCCCATGGACTGTAGCCCTGCCAGGCTCCTCTGTCCATGGAATTCTTAAGGCAAGAATACTGGAGTGGGTTGCCATTTCCAGGGGATCTTCCCAACCCAGGGTAATTGGTTATAAATACAGAATTATCAACTTGATACCCTCTTGCAGTATTCCATATATAATAAAATGCTTCTAGGCAACTTTATGTAGTGGTATAATTAGTTATATGTAACTGAAAGTCTAATTTACAATAAGACTATTAGAATCTTTGTGATTGGGTATTTATTTGTGCAAAGGGAACATTAGAATAGGACCTCAAAATCTGCCTCTCGTACTGTCTGTAATTGGTATTGCCTCTGTGATGTGCCCATCATCCTTTGCCAGAAGAGCATAAATATACAAGATATCCTAAGAGGATATGGTTGTTTAGTTCTGGTCTTTCAGAAAAAAGTTTGTTTTTCTTATTTAGTTAGAAATTGTAAAGTGAAAGTCACTATTAAGAGTCTACAGTGGTGACTAAAAAAGTAAATAAAAAATAAACTCATTGAACCTGTTTGCTATGCATATTTTTTAAAATTAAACAATACGTAAATAATGTTCTTCAACCTTTTTGAAAACAGCACAGTGTGGATATCTTTCAACATATATGTGATTTTTTATGTCTACATAGTGTTTTAAATAAATTTTCCCCCCTCCATGTGTTTTATTTTTTTTCCAGTTTTATTTTTTAATTTATTTTATTTTTGGCTGTGCTTGGTCTTGTTGCTGTGCAAGCTTTTCTCTAGTTGCGTTAAGTGGGGGCTCCTCTGTGTCGCAGTGCTTGGGCTTCCCGTTGCAGTGGCTTCTCTTGTTGCAGAACACAGGTCCTAGGGCATGCAGCGCTCAGTAGTTGCCACACATAGACTCAGTAGTTGCCGCTCCTGGGCTCTAGAGCTTGGGCTCAGAAGTTGTGGTGCACAACAGTAGTTGTGGTCTTAGTTGCTCTGCGGCACGTGGGATCTTCCCGAATCAGGGATCGAACACATGTTCCATGCAGGTGGATTCTTTACCATCAAGCCACCATGGAAGCCTCCTCTCCATGTTTTTTATGAAGTAATCCAGTCTCATTGTTTAAAAAAATAAATCAAGGGCTAATAATATACATAAATTATTTGGTTTGCTTCATTTAAGACTTGAGGTGGGCAGAGATAGTAGTGTCAGGTAGAAGAAGAAAAACTATAACTGATATTCTAGTTCTCTTGTAGGTAGGTGAACACAGAAATAAAATTTGTTGAAATTCAGAGCTTTCATGCTTGTGAACTTTTATCCTCAGCATCCAGTATAAAAAGTATCTGGGACATAATAAGCTCTCATATATTATATTAAATAAATGAAAAATATTTTGTCTGAGTCTGTAGTATATTGATGTTGTTTTGGTTCCAGGGTCCTGTAATGCCAGGGAGTCATTCAGTGGAAAGATTTGTAATAGAAGAGAATCTTCACTGCATCATTAAGTCCCATTGGAAGGAAAGGAAGACTTGGTAAGATGCTTTTCATGGTACTTTTACTAGTGTGGCGGAAAAGTAGCAATCTTGATGATGTAGAAAGAGCAAAATGTATGTTAAGAGTAAGAAAGTCTTCCTCTTCCTGGTTTCCGTCTCACTAAGACCAATTTGGAAAACACTTGACTTGCTTTCAAATGGTAGGACCTCAAATAGTACTTTTCTGGATGCTGTATAGTACTGTAGTGCTTTATAGTGATATGCATATGATGCCTGCTCTTTTATGTGGGTATTTGCCATATGCTCTGGATAAATTGATTTGAGTGACAAGCTATTTTGGGGATGAATGTTGAAGGAATAAATGAATACTAATGGTTTTGCTCTGTTTCCTAGCAGTTAGACATCAAGCTTTGGAAAAGTTTATTTTTAATGTTTTCTAAAACCTTGGAAAGTTTCGGTTTGGATTTTAAGACGGAAAGGAATATAGCATTTTGGGGATAGTCTACCATATAAAACTTTTTAAGTTAGTAGATCTGAATGTACTTCCTCACTATTACTTACATTCTTTCTGATCTTTCAAGGAGTTTTGGATATACATTAAAGAGTTTCCTTTATGGCAGAGAAAGTAATTTGTGCTGTAGTTAGGTGAAGTAACTGAAATCTAGAACATTTCAGAAAATATTTCCTTTATATCTACACACACTGTTTTTTAAACTGCTTATTTGGTTTTTCATATATCTGTGTATACTCACTAAACTTAAATTACACTTTTTATAGTGCTGCACAGCTAGTGAGTTATCCTGGGAAGAACAAGATCCCCTTGAACTACCACATAGTTGAGGTATGCATTCCAGATGGAGCTTGTTTCAAAGTCTCAGAATCTTTCTGTTGACTGTAATCTACTTTTGGCCTTTTGTTATTGTTCTTGCTGCTTGTCAGATAATGAAAATTAACAGAGAAAAGAGGAAATTGTTTTCAGCTTTGGAGCTCTGTTAACCATGTTAGTAAAGAGAAAAGAGGAGGTTAAGCCTAGTAACCAAACAAAATTTTGAGTTGCCTATAATTTATTTATCTAGTATGTCTTCATTCATGGAAAATTATCATGGATAATGTAAGTTACCTCTAACTCTAGCAGTACATTGTCCACTTAACAGATGTGTGTGTGCGTGCGCATGTCTGTGTGCTCAGTTGTGTCCAACTCTTAGTGACCCCATGGACTATAGCCTTCTAGGCCTCCCCTGTGCATGGAATTTTCCAAGCAAGAATACTGGAGTGGGTTGCTGTTTCCTTCTCTAGGGAACATATACATAAGCGGCTTAAATACTTTATAATATTCTTTAGGCAGATAACCCATTTTTAACTGTGTTTATCTGGTTTCTTACTACTAGCATACTCTTGGCTAGTATATTATTTCCTGTATCACAAGGGTAGGGAAATATGAATCCTTACTTATTCTTAGAAATCAAAAGAGCCAATTGTTTTGGAAGTGAAAAGAATAAATAATGCTTTTGATTCCATATTAAGTCATACAGAGGAGGATAGTAGTACAGTTGAAACCTTATAGAAATTAATTTCCAAAAAAACAGTATTTTCACTTGACACATGAGTCAAACTGTCAATTACATTATTCCTTTATGTTAAAACGCTCAACATGAACATAATTACAGTGTATTATTTAATTCACTTTTTATTCATACTATACCAATGTGAACAGTGGTATAGTGCATCTGTGCACTATAGATAGAACAGTGCATCTGTTCTATCTTTACAAAACTTGAGAGCCTGCTTAAGTAATGGATTTCACTCATTGACATGTCAATTGAAGAGCAAAACGTAAGTCACATTTTAAAATCTGCAAAATGTATAGAAATTCATACAAAAGTGTGGGAGATGGGAGTGAGGAGGAGGAATGCAAACTAGGCTTTAGAAGTCTAGGTATGTGGCCCACAAATTATATATGGAGGATGAAAAGTTTCTGAACAAGAGCATGGCCAAAATGTCTTGGACTACCAAAAAGGTAGTAACTGTGCAGAATGACTTAACTATCTTCTGATCCCATCCTCAGAGTCTACAAAGGGCTTTTATTTCTTATAGAGCTGAAACTCTGATGGCTCTATGAGTTCCTAGTAAACTGTAGCTCCCTGAATTAACTCTGATACTTTTAAAGTTGAAATTTAATTCTCTGGAAATATCAGCTAAGCATTAATTTTTGCATATTCTTATTGATTGAGTTACAGAGATAAGTCTTCATTACGGTATTCAATCATAGGTCTTTGTGTTTTAAAGAGCATAGTTTTTAAGGTTAAAAAGTAATTTTTTTAAATTGTGAATATCATAGAATTTAGAACACTGAGATCTTTCTAAATAGTAGAAGCGCATGGATAGCTGTCGAATTGAGCGCTGACTCGTGATTCCCTTATAGGTGATATTTGCAGAGCTGTTTCAACTTCCAGCACCACCTCATATCGATGTGATGTACACAACACTTCTCATTGAACTGTGCAAACTTCAGCCTGGCTCTCTACCCCAAGTTGTATCCTTTCCTTTTATTTTTAAATGTACTGTATTTGGCCTGGCTTTACAAGATTATTAAATATTTCTGCTGGTGGGTTTAAATCACTTCATGAAAACAGTTTGGCATTTCTTTAAAAGTTAAAAATCACATGTACCATACAATCAACCACTCTACTCTTTGTTTACCCAAGAGTATTAATGTTTATAGCTTTACATGTAACAGCCCAAAACTGGAAACCGTCCAAATATCCATCAATACATGAATGGATAAGCAAATTTTGTTACAATTATACAATGGAATACTACTCAGGTTAAAAAAAACAACAGATTTTCAATGCAGGCATCAACATGAGTGAATTACAAAATATATGTTGAATAAAAGATGCCAAACAAATATGAATTCATAGTATATGATACCATTTACACAGAATCCTAGAAAATGCAAATGTAGTGACAACAGACCAATATTTGCCTGGGAGCATAAATGGGAAGAAGGGAGAATGGATTATAAGGAGCACGTGGCAATTTTGGAGTTGATGTAAATGTTTATTACCTTGATTTCACAGGTGTATACAGGTCAGGTGTATTGTGTATCATTGATACCTCAAAGATCAGTTACTTGAAAAGAATTATTAATCATTACATAGACTTCTGGGAAACGTTATTCGTTTTTTCTATCACAGATTTATTTTCAAAGAGAGTATAGTTTTCCTTATCCTGAAATTCACAGCTTGCACAGGCAACTGAAATGTTATATATGCGTTTGGACACGATGAATACTACATGTGTAGACAGGTATGGTACTGCCCTTTTTTTTTTCTTTTTTTTTTTTTTAATATTTGGCTGCGGTGGGACTTAGCTGCTGCATGTGAGATCCAGTTCTTTGACCAGGAATCAAACCCATGTCCCCTACATTGAGAGCGTGGAGTCTTAGCCACTGTACTACCAGAGAAGTCCCTGCCTTATTTCTATAGAATGTTCCCAGCTTCTACTCCCTGTACTTTATAAAAGTATTCGACCAGAAAAATATTTGCCCTTTTAAGAATTTCCAAGTTGGTTTTTCTTTCTTGCCCCCTCCAAATAATCCTATATATAATAAAGCTCATACTTGTTGTAATATAACATTTCGCTTTCTAGTCTTAATTTTCAATATGAAATGATACCCATGCTGAAGTTTTCTTTAATTTCATTGCTTATTTGTTTGATGCTTTGGTATGGTTACACTTTCCCTCCGTAATTAGGTAGGTAAGCTTTTAAAATAGGCTTTGTGCTAATTCATATGTAGAAGCAGAGTCTAATCCTGTATATTTATTATGTTTATATATTATGTATCTGTTTATAGATAGTGTCTGTTTCTAAAATAATTAGCTTCTCTGTAACTACAACTTCAAGACTCAGTTTATACAAAAGACCATATTGGATTTTTATAGCTCTCTTAATTGGCATGCCCACTGTTGTCTTTTGGGTGAGATCTTACTGCCTCTGTTAGCTAATATGCTCTGTTACTCTGTCGCTTTCCCAAATTAGCTCAGAACAGATAGTGAATATTTTCCATAATCTGTCATGTCCGTTCAAATGCAATATTTGAAAACTATCAGAAAAGGCTATCCTGTGTTGTTGACCTATTATCTTGGGTAGTTTTAATGATTGAAATTATAGGGATATAAGGGATATGCCTTAAGGTGTCTGCTGAGGTTTTTCCCAGTGTAATTAATAAACTGCCAGTTGCTCTGGGCATTCCAACTATGCCATTCATTCAGCAAGTATTTACTGGGCTCTTACAAATTTCACAGCATTACATAGTATACTAAAGTGATCCTTATCTAGTTAGAGAGATCAGGGTGTCTTTAAGAGAAAAAGGGGCTTTGATGGTATGTTTTGTTGTTTGTGGTAAAAAGGGCATGGTATGATAATGAAAGACTGTGCTTTGGCTCTTGCATTTATAAAATGTTTTTAATCTCTTTTTGCACCTCACAGCTCTGTTTCATTGTTAATTAAATGGAATAATACATCCCTCAGCAGTTACTGTGAGAATTAAATTATATAATATAAACATATATAAGGTTCTTGATATAAAACAGGCACTTGAGTCGTATCTGTTATTCTCTTGAAAAGGATAGCACTGTTAGGAGGAGTGAGATGGGGACTGTTATTTTTTTGAAGTAGAAGATGAGTTGCAGGATTTGCAGAGAGTGGTAGGTGTCAGGAGAAAGTAACAGCTGTAGGTAAGGTGAAAATAGGGTCTTATTTGTCTGAAGAATTATGTGAATTCCTATTATGAACTGCAACCATTCATCCTTTTCCATCCCCTCCCCACTTCTTTGTGTAGGTTTATTAATTGGTTTTCCCATCATCTAAGTAACTTCCAATTCCGCTGGAGCTGGGAAGATTGGTAAGCAGTGTTATGTATATCTGTCTTTTCTCTACAGTTTACCATTTTAAAAAGTAATATTTAAAACTATAATATAAAAGCAATCTTCTTCGTGATCTGATTTAGTTTTTTTATATATATAATGAAATAATCTAGGTAGAAGGGAACTGTTTGCAGCTTAATACAAGGTAGATATAGATGCGGATTATGTGTAAGAACTTGTAAAACTGTATTTTGTCATTAGGTCAGACTGTCTTACTCAAGATCCAGAAAGTCCCAAACCAAAGTTTGTAAGAGAAGTTCTAGAAAAATGTATGAGGTAAGTTCTTTCTGTTTTCTCCTTAGCTTAGGTTGTCTCATTTCTGTGGGGGAGGTTTCCCTTCTCTGAGTGTATGTCCAGAATATCATTTTTAAAATCCAAGTACCTATCTTTCTTCCCTTTCAGATTTAGGCTGAAAAATTAAGGCAGCCGTGCCATCTGGATTCTATGTGAATTAAGTAAAAAAGTTTATTTTTGTCAAATATACTTTGAAATAATTTCAAATTTTAGGAAAGTTGCCAAAATAGAACTCTGTATTTTGTTTATCTAGATCCTCTAGTTAACATTTTACTGCATTTGTTCTAATGCCTAGTCCTTTTTCCCTCTCTGTATAATATCTACCCTTTATATTAGTCTTTTTCTGAACTTTTTGAAAACAAGTTGCAGATATGATGTCTGATCATCCTTTAATAGTCGGTTGTATATTTCCCCCAAACAAAAAAACACTTCTTCATGACCAGCATACAGCCCTCCAGATCAGGATGTGAGCTGATACAGTAACACCACTATACAATCCACAGATGCTGCTGAAATTTTGCCAACCATCCCAACAATATTTTTTTCCTTTCTGGTCCAGAATTCTATCCAGGAGCATGTATAACATTTAGTTGTCATTTTCTTCTGATTCCTCCACCTTAAACTGCTATTATTTCTCGTTCACATCATTGTCAGTTTTAAAGAATGTGGGCCTTACTTTGTTGTGTTGCCTTGGTGCATCCTCATGACTCAAGTCTCTCATTGTCCACCACTAAACATGTTAATCTTGATTATATGGCCATGTCAGGCTTCTCAACCTGAAACTCACCAGTTTTCCCTTTGTAGTTGATTAATATTTTGTGGGCAATATCCTAAGGTAACACTCAAGTCTTACATCAGATCTCCACTGCAACTCGTACTTTTATTTGCCACCACTATGATGATCCTCAGGTGATGATTCCCTTTTTCCATTATTCTTTCTACGTTTATTAGTTGGCTTTCTACTGTAAGAAAGAGCTTTCCTTTTTTACCTGTTTATTAATTCCTGTGTTTCTGTATCAGTAGAGACTATTTCATTCAGTGGATTATAATTCATTACTGTCATTACTTGATGCTCACATCGCCCCTTATTTGTCCATTGGGAGTCCCTTGTGCCTTCTTTGTCCTTTTTTTTCTTTCTTTAATGTTCCCCCTCCATTCATTGAGCATTTCCTTATTTCTGGCACAGATATTCCAGGCTCTTCTTATGTTTCCTTGCCCCTTTCCTGGAATCATCTATTCATTCAAAGAGGCAGAGTTTGTTTTAGTGAAGCATGGTATTTAGGTAGCAAGGTCTGGACACTTGATGTGTTTATTGCTATTGGGTGTTACTGGTTTTCCGCCCTCTAGAGGGACAAGCATAGTGAATATATTTATGCACACATATACCCATACATACATAAATCTGTTTTTATATCCACCTAGATGTGTGTATCTCTCCAGTTCCAACCCAACGTATCATTTTTCTTCCTAGCCTTCCCCTTTTCCATGATTTCTAAATACCTTGGCAGACAGTAAGAAACTTGTCTTCCATAGTCTTGATTAAGTATTTATCTGTTACAATATAACCCATCTCCCAACCATACAAACTGTTCCCTTCACCTCATCATACCCTACTATCACCACCTCACATCCTTGGCCACCGGGCTTGTGGACCCACTGGCGCACATCTCGGTACAAACCAGAAAGTTCTGAAGACAATGTGAGTTCTGGTGTGCTGGCCCAGACAGGAGTTAAAGTTGCCCCTTTACTTCTTGGTTGTCAACTGAGTGCAGGGTGTTGATCTTCTGAGTAAAGTTAGATATTACCAAAGAATTAAACTGATGAAGGGTATTTTCTGAGGCTTTTATTTGTATTGTAGGTTGTCTTACCATCAGCGTATATTAGATTTTGTCCCTCCTACCTTCTCAGCTCTATGTCCTGCAAACCCAACCTGTATTTACAAGTATGGAGATGAAAGCAGCAGTAAGTAATGAATCCTCTGTTTTTCAAAGGTACTATTGCAAGTATTAAGTCAGTTATCTAAGGTGGAGAAAGTGAATTCTCTCTCTTCTTGGGTTTATATTTTCTGTTTGAAAGGTGATTTCTCACTAGCCTGTTGTTTTATTTGCCCTGTCATAATTTTAAACATTTACTGTGATTTACTTAGTTATTACTGTCTTGTAACTGTTTTTAATATTGTTTATAATGTTTTATTCATGACATTTTAAGTGTTGTTAAATATAGCAAGATGAATTTATAGCCAGAACTTACTAAAATGAAAGTGTTTGTCATGGCAATTGTGATTACATGAATTATCATCTGCTAACATTACAGGTGGAATGGAAACATAGGTGCACATAGAGACTATATGTTTTACCTGCAGTGTGCCTCTAGTCTAGAAGTAAATTCTTAAACATACTTTTCTTACTTTTTGGTTACGTCTTTTCTGAGATTTGCACTGTAAATCAAAGGGACTGTTTAATTTGATATGCCATGTTGTGCTTTACACTCACTGAAGGAAAGGTTGTGCACCGGTGAGCAGTGGTAGAGAGGTAGGTGTGGAGTTACCAAGTTAGCCTTTTTACATGGCACTGAGCTCAGCTCTTCTGTGAGCCTTCCACTTCATGTTGTGTAGCAGTTCTTTGTATCTTAAAACTCCTCTCCCTTGCTTTCTCATATTGCACCCCTGCTTCTCCACCTGCACTTCAGACTATACCTGTTTTCCTTGAAACAAAACTCGGTTCCAGTGCTGAATATTCCATTTCCCATGTTACTGTGTCACTTATTCCTTAAAACAACTCTTGAGAAATAGGTATGTTTTTAACACCAGTTTTACAATGAGGGAATGGCTTCAAAGAGGTAAAGCCCAGACTTAAATAATGAGCAGCCTTGTTATTGATCACTGTGGTTTCTGCAAAAAGCAAAGCTTGATGTGGTACTTAAAAGTGCCACGTTTTGATTTCTGCTTTGTACTGGTGCAGAGAACCATAAGATACAGTCTTTGATATCAAAGAGTTCAGACTTTTGTTAAACACTGAGCTTTCTTTTTTCCCCCACAGAAATAACTCAGCCGTCAGCCTAACATTTAAGGCCCATCTAACTCGTTTCTACCTTATGATTTGTCACTTCCTCTCAAATGAATCTCCACTCCAGCCAGGCCCACTTCCTTTGTTTTTTCCATGCTTCTCATTCTTGGTTTGTGCCATTATCCCTTTCTAGAAAGCCCTTTCTGTTCTCTGATTTCTGTTCTCTCTCCAGGATCTAGCCCAAGCTCCACTCTTGTAAATATTTTCTAAACCTTTAGCAAGCCAGTTTTGTGTTACTCTCTGGCTATTTTTTTTTTACTTCCCTGGTGGCTGAGATGGTAAAGCGGCTGCCTACAATGCAGGAAACCTGGGTTCAATCCCTGGGTTGGGAGGATCCCCTGGAGAAGGAAATGGCAACCCACTCCAGTACTCTTGCCTGGAGAATCCCATGGATGGAGGAGCCTGGTAGGCTACAGTCCATGGGGTCGCAGAGTCGGACATGACTGAGCAACTTCACTCACTGGCTACTTTTTATGTGAGTATCTTGGTTCCTTACCTAGAATGTAGACTTTTCGATGGCGGAGGATTTTTCTTCCCTTTCTCTCTCACTTTCAAGAAAAGTACAGAGCACATGTGAATTGTTGGAAGTGACTTTATTCATTTCAAGTGCTTAGTAAGTCATATTCTGCGCCAGAATTGCCTTTTTTGTTACCTCTTTGTCTACCTTACATTAAAAGTATATTTCCAGTTGCTCTGGTGATGCCGTACAATATGTATTAGCACAGATTGTATCAGATTGTATACAGTAAGGACTTGACAGATATTAACCAACAGTAAACATGTGGAGTCACAGCACACGAGCATCTGGCTTATGTAGATTCACGTATGTGGATTCAGCAAAAGAGAAAAGCAGAGTCTGTCTGGCAGCCTTTACCTTGTTCAAACCCAAACTTAGTTTCCACTGTATTAGGGAAAAGGAGGAACATTGACCAAAATGAAAGAGAAATACATTGATTCTCAGCCTTTCAGCTTATAGAGGCCTAGGGATTTGAGACCATCAAAGGAGAGTTGCAGCTGTGTTTCCCGAGGAAGATCCATACCCGCCTCACACTCTGAATTACAATTAGCTCTGTGTTCTTAAGGAAGTATTGAGGCAAGAAACCTATTATGCCTTATTTTAGGTAGAAAGCTATTGACATATTGAATGAAACTTTCATATGTGGTTATCTTTATACAGAATAAATATTGACCTTAGGACAGAGAGTACTCTGTTTTAAAAGAAAATAATTTTTAAAAAGTTTTTCAGTTATTTAACTCTTTGCATTCTGTGCTTAGACTCTCTTCCTGGACATTCGGTTGCCCTCTGTTTAGCTGTTGCCTTTAAAAGTAAAGCAACCAATGATGAAATTTTCAGCATTCTGAAAGATGTCCCTAATCCCAATCAGGATGATGATGATGGTAAGGGAATTAAATATTTGTTAAATGGAACTATGTATGGGCCTGGCTTAAGTAGAAACATAATTCTCATACAGTATACTTGTTTAGCCTGACAGCTCAGTTATTCCCCAGAACACAGGTATCTGTTCCCTTAAATATTGCCTGCTTTCACTTTAGAGAGGTTCCTGCACAGGAAGACTTGGTGTATTATGAAGTTGGATGTTCTCTCGAAATTGAACTAGAAGTTTATCATCAACAAAAAAAACAAGACAAAAAGCCATGAGAGGGACTTGCTTTGTCATCTATTAAAACATGTTGGAAACTACAATAACTCAAACAAAAAAAGACAAATTAGTGAAACAGATAAAGTGTACTGGGACAATGGGGTAACTGTTTAGGAGGAAAATTTTGTTAGATCTGTACATAACGACGTGCAGAGAAAAATGACTTAAAATATTAATGGTGTTTAGATTGTTACTGAGATTTTTTGATTTTTCTAAGAAATTAGTATTATGATGTTAGAATATATTTAGAAAGTGTAATTCAGAATGTTAAATTTAGACATTGTTAGACATCTTTGGACATGGACCTAAAGTGTAAAGGGCTTACTGTATTTTTTTTCTTTTACTGTATTATCTTGCCACCATGTAGAGAGATAAGAACAAAGAAATCTATGTGGTATTTGTAAAAAGAAATGGATCATATAGAAGAATTTGGGAAACCCAAAAAACTTCAGAATTAAGATCATGCTTAGTTTTATATTTTGAGTATATGCGATTAATCAGTGATGATTTTTATTGTCTGTTAGTACTCTGAGACATTGCTTGAATGTGGGATTTAGTATTTGGATATGAGTGTGCCATCTGTTTAGCAATACAGGTTAGGGACCAAAGAATCAATCTTCCTAACTCTCTTTACTGTGGACTGTTGTTCAGATGAAGGATTCAGCTTTAACCCGCTGAAAATAGAGGTCTTTGTACAGACTCTGCTACACTTAGCAGCCAAGTCGTTCAGCCACTCTTTCAGTGCTCTTGCAAAGTAAGTACAACCAGAACACACATGCTCTCTTGAGAGTTTCAAACTTTGCTGGGTGAATACCAGTGGTGTAGTAATTTTTACCTTAAGATTATTGAATATAAAGATCTTAATTGTATATAATTTGATACAATGGGTTTTGGTTTGTGGTAGCTAAAATCCCTGTCCTATGGCTCCTGTCTGTGGTTTGCATGTATATATAAAGTGTACATTTTTCCACATAAACATTTAGAGAAACAAAAACCTGGGTCCATAGGACAGTCAGAAAGTTCCCACCTTGTCCAAGGATCTTCCTGAAAGAGGGTGAGCAGAATTGAGAGCCAGCTGCATTTTTGGGAGCCACCCAAAGGTTGGCATCTAAAGACAGAACTTTTTAACTCATCATACAGTCTAAATGAAGAAACATATACTCTTCCCAATCAGGCAGAGAAACTAGACTCCTCACCCCATCTCAACTTCCAAGTCTCTCTAGGAGACTTGCAGGGCTCCCAAAGAAGATGCAGGGAGACTACTACTTGTGTTAGACTATTCCTTAGCCCTCATCTATCCTTAAATACACAGTAAACTAGAGTCCTTGGCTAATGATAGTATTTTGTAATTCTCCTAAGATTTTGAGAAAAATGCCATACAAGTTGAATTCCTAATCATACCTTTTATATTCCTTAATTGTTAACGATGTTTGGTTATTTTGTATTTATATACTGCATTGGAAATTGAGTAACGTTGTAAAGCTTTGAAAATATTAAGATGCTCAATAAGTTTATATGTTGCTATTTCTGCCCCCACCACCACCAACCATGAAAAGGTTTCATGAAGTCTTCAAAACCCTAGCTGAAAGTGATGAAGGAAAATTACATGTTCTAAGAGTCATGTTTGAGGTCTGGCGGAACCATCCACAGGTAAAAACTAATTAGACATGTTGAGATGCTGATGGTATAGGAATGAAAGGAAGGCACTTGGTATCATTGTTTTAGTTTGTGGAACATGATATTTGTGCCTGTCGAACAGTTTTTAAATCTGTAATTTTAGTGCTGTGGAAGTAATGATGTTTGAGTCATTCTCTAAAGAGCAAGTGTTATGATTTGGTTTGATATTATAACATCTCAACACATTTTAAGTAAGAATGCTTATTTCTTGGAAGGTTCTCCAATTGGGTAGGAAATAGTCCTTTAGTCTATCCAGTTTCTATTTTTAAACAGGCCCCAGATTTCTCAAATCTCAATATATTATTTTAACACCATGTGTTATAAAGAAGCATTAAAATAAATTTTGGAGTATATTTAAGACATTTTTCATGATAAAACTTTGGGATTAACTTTGACACATTATTAACCAGGGTATTTTTGCACTAACGCTTGTGGCCAGCAGTTTATTACATAAATGAATACTGAAACATCTGCAGTCAATAACGTCCAGGTAACAAAAGATGTATTACTAAATCTCTGGTCAATATGTCTTCAGTATTAACATTCAGAGTTTCTTTTTGCTCAGTCTTTATTTGTGTTATTGTATTCTTAGAAAAAGTACCAGAGCCAAGCAGAAGGGGAAACAAATCTCGAGACCTAATGGTCAAATTGTTCAGTTCCATAGCTACCGAATATTCACAGCCATCCTATTTTAACTTTTGTAGCAGTGAGATTATTGTGGCCTACGTATAACTGTGACTTACCTGAATAACTTTTTTCCTCTGACTATAGATGATTGCTGTACTAGTAGATAAGATGATTCGTACACAGATTGTTGACTGTGCTGCAGTAGCAAATTGGATCTTCTCTTCAGAATTATCTCGTGACTTTACTAGGTAAAATGGATTATTTTACAAAGTTCCTATTCTCTAAGAATTCTTATACATGAGCTCCAAATTCTGGTTCAGACCAGGTTAAAACTAGTATCATAGTGGTCCAGTCTGGACTCGGCAGAGATTCTTGCACAATGGAAATACACACAACCACTCATTGCAGTGTCTCTTAAGGACACACACATATGGTGAATTAGGACTTAAAAGTAGAAATGCTTACAAAGGATCCAAACTGTTGGGCAGGGAGATCAGGCTGTATGTCAGGGTCTCAACTAGACAATGGGACATGGCAGGAGTTCCACACTAGGAACTGGCAGAAATCAGTCCACTGTAGATTAAGTACACATTATGGAGGGATTGAGGAGAGCCTGGTGGGCACCTGAATGCCACTGAGGAAGGAGGTCTCACCTTAGTCATAAAAATCCTAGAGGTAATACACAGAAAATTGACTCTCGACTCATTCCCCATAAAGGAGAGAGATTTTTCATTAAGTTTGGTTCTTACACATGAAGCAGAGTCCACAGGCTTTATACCTGATCAGAACTAGGACAACAGGAGTTGACACAAAATAGGAAACAAAGAAAACCCATTACTTGCAAAGACATAAATATCCATCACAACCTTTATCCTCTTCACTGTATTTGTTATTGGCTTAGGACACTAAGCTGAATCTTTAGGGTGAAGGAGTGTGGTCTAAGATTATCATACCAGCCAAGTTGGCACTCAGAAATGAGGGCAACAAGGACATTCTCAGATGTGCAACATCTCAGAAAACTGATCACTCAAGTAAGTGTTAGCCATCACCCTTAGTGGTTTAAGTCTGCAACTCTTAACTCTGCAAAGCCTTTCCTAATCAGCTGACTGATGCAGAGTTAAAGTACTCTGCTCCTTTACCCTGTTTGCTAACATTCTAGACCTTGTTTTATTATATTCCACTTAAACTGTCATCATCCAGATTAAAACTTGTAGAAGTACTCTTCTGTGCTGTATATCCTGGGGTTAGGAGACATAATGTTATAGACATAAAAAGGAGTTAAGAAGCTACTTAAACACACTCATATTTGTGCAACAAACATTTAAAGGACCTACAGGTGATCCTGGTACTTGAGTAGTTTGAAAAAGTAGTTGACATAAGTATCTCATTCCTAAAGGCCCAGCAGTTGATAGCTATTATCAACTAATGAGGTTCTTATATGTTCCAAGAGAATTGGTTGAGTTTGTGCTAGTATAAAGCATGTGAATGAGCCTCAGATTAGGTTTCAATTTCAAAAAAACCGCAATATATAGTGTTTACGTTAAAAAGAGAGAAAAATGTATTTTTGTTTCTAGCGTGTTTTTTCTGGTTTGCCATTTCATTGACTATGTACACGTACGTTCTATGTCTGTCTAGTAGAGGATGGAAATAAGAAAAATGACAAGGACCCAGTATTGCCTTCAGGAAGCTCATCTGAATCTAATGGGTAGAGCTAGATTGTGTGCATGATTGACAGTACAAGAAAAATTGTGTTGCTGGAGAAATATACCTTATTCTACTTTAAGAATAGAAGGCTATATCAGACCTTAAGTATGTGTAGATTACAAAAGTTGAGAGGTCTTATTTTCTTTGAGTATAGTTTAACATACAGTAACCAAATGCCTTATTACTTAAAGATTGTTTGTTTGGGAAATCTTGCACTCCACAATTCGTAAGATGAACAAACACGTTCTCAAGATCCAGAAAGAGCTAGAAGAGGCTAAAGAAAAACTTGCAAGGCAACACAAACGGGTAAGTCTTGTGTCGACTGTAAATGGTCAAAGAAAATAATACAAGAAATCATTAAGAATATTCATTACCTTGATGGGAGCTCTTTTTTTTGAGACCAAATCATGCAGAGCTGTTTGTAGAAATGGAGGAAGGGGAAGGACTGGTGTCTGCTGTTCTCTGTTGTTTTCCTGCATGGTGAACCTGTTTAGCAAGCCACTTTTTCCATAAAAGCTTACTTTTTCCATGTTTACCATCCTATTGGCTTCCTGAAGGAGAAGGAAGGAGGACACTTGTGTTTCTATGCAAGAGGGAAAGAGAGAGAAGATTGTTGGTGTTCACTTCTTCCCTGGTACGGGGGTGGGGGAGGGAGCAGGGCAAGAGGAGACAGTCTTTCCTGGACCCGTAAAATACTCCTCGTATTATTAGTATGTTTAGTATTGTAGCCATCTGGGGCAGAAGCAGTGAGCTGGATGTATCCTGAGATTTAGCAGAAAGTACTGTTGTTCTTCATGACAGTTTTCCAGTGTTATGCACATTTACCAGAGTAAAAGGTAAAAGCAAGTTTAATGACTTATACAAATATAGAGCAGTTTCAAGTGCTAGTCTCTATACAGACATATATACATGAGTAAAAGTACTTAAACACAAACCTAAAACACTGTTAAGGTAAATGGCATCATCCCCATTTTATACATGTACCTACTCCAGAGACTTGACTTCACACCACCCTGTTCTCTAGATATGTGGTGTCCATATGATAACCACTAGCCACATGTAACTTTAATAAAATTTGAATACAATGTAAAATTCAGTTCCTTAGTCATACTAACCACATTTTAAGTGCTCAGTAGTCATGTGTGGCTATTGTGAGGGCAGTGCAGATTTATGTTAACAAAAAAGTTTTGTGATGAGAGGTTCCCAAGACCCTAGCCCTATATTGCTCCTAGGAGCAACAGTTCAGTGTTCACAAACTCAGGGTTCACAGCAATTTCACAAAACAACCATCGTGAATAACAAGAATCAACTGTACATTTTCCAAAGCTGTTTTCATTTTGAATGAAGACTGTGACATACATTTCCTCCTTGAGTGGACTATCCTGTAAAAGGCATAACTCATTCTGCTATATAGGAAACCCAATGCCATTACCCAAGATAAGTGCCACTGAATTTCCCTGGCCTAGATAAGCACATACAGGATTTTGGATGTTTGCCTGTATGTTTGGTTCTTTTCTTGTAGAATTCAAGTCTTCAGATAGTATTTGACCAGGCACAGTAAACTCGTCAGGTCTGCTTGTTGGGGTTTAATACATTGGAATTCTAAATGGTGGTTTCCTTTTGTTCCTTTGCATTCTGTAGCGAAGTGATGATGATGACAGAAGCAGTGACAGGAAAGATGGGGCTCTTGAAGAACAAATAGAAAGACTTCAGGAAAAAGTGGAATCTGCTCAGAGTGAACAAAAGAATCTCTTCCTTGTCATATTTCAGGTATTGTGACTTGGGACATTGATAGGTTCAAAAAAACCAGTATATTTCTTTAGTTTAAAAAAAATTAATCATTAAAAGTAATACATGGTTATTTGTAAGATCTTAAATGTATAAAAATTTACACAGGAAATAAAAGTTCACTAATTGGAGGTAATTCTGTTGTTAATTAGCATGTTTTCTTCTTGCTTAAAAAAAAAAAAATGGGGGATGCTATTATTAAGTACTTGTCTCATTGTTTCATTATTCCCAATTGTAGATCTGTTTAGATGACTGCTTTCTTTCCTGAAGATTTTTGTGTATACATTCCTGTTAACATTTCTGATTATGTCCTTAAAACAGATTCTAAGAAAAATTACTAGCGTTAAGTAATCTAAATATTAAAGGTTAGATTACTTTTGTATTGCCAAAAATGATGTGCTACTCACTTCATCAGGCTTCCCAGGTGTCTCAGTGGTACAGAAGTCTGCCTGCCAATGCAGGAGATGTGGGTTTGACCCCCTGGAAAGGGAAGATCCCCTGGAGAAGAAAAGGGCAACCCACTCCAGTATTCTTGCCCGGGAAATCCTGTTGACAGAGGAGCCTGGCGGGCTACAGTCCATGGGGTTGCAAAAAGTCAAAAACAACTTAGGGACTAAACAACTCATGTTATCACTGGTCTGCCGTTCTACACCTCAGTATCTATTGAATCAGGAGAGTTAGGGATACATACCACAAAGATAGGGTGAAACAAGCAATACCTTTGAGGTCTCTTGGTCAAAAATGTGGTTGTTTCTAAAGTATAAGAATTTTTAGTAACACCTCTGTAACTTTGTACCCTATTTCCAGCGTTTTATCATGATCCTGACCGAGCACTTAGTACGCTGTGAAACTGACGGGACCAGTGTGTTAACACCATGGTATAAGAACTGTATAGAGAGGCTCCAGCAGATCTTCCTACAGGTTTGTGGAAAACTTTGATTAGGATAATAAACATCACTGTTCTCAGCCATGGGAATTCTCTCCTAGCTCAGTTAGAATGCAATCTGTAAGTAACAGAGCTTCAAAATGACATGACTTAAGCAGTGGTTGCTCAGTTGGTAAAGAATCTGCCTGCACTGCAGGAGACCCAGGTTTGATCCCTGGAGAAGGAAATGGCAACCCACTCCAGTATTCTTGCCTGAGAAATCCTATGGACAGAGGAGCCTGGTGGGCTACATACAGTCCATGGGGTTGCAAAGAGTCGGACACGACTGAGCCACTAAGCACAGCACATTCTCAGCCACAGGGATTCTCCATTAAAAAAGCATCAAATCTGTTAGGTTATATAGTACCTGTAAGCCCTTTAGTTAGTGTCCATTTGTTCCTACCGTTGCTCATCAGAATATTTAGGCTTAAAATTGGCTCTGTATCACTTAGACTCCTAATTGCCATTCTCTTTGTTGCAGAGCCTAGCTGTAACACAAAATAGAAAAATGCTAAGGGAAGAGTAATAAGATTTTAAGAACCTCTATAAATCCAAAGTTCAAATGATAACCTTGCTTCTGGAGGCACTGTTAAGTTCCCTGAGGTTCTTACAGAAGGCAGACTCCAACACGTACTCTGCTAGATTTAAGTTAAAGATTTGAAGTAGAGTGGTATCTTCAGACACCAACACCCCAAGCAAGTCCTTATCTGTTCTAGACAAGAGTGATTAAAGCAGAAGGCTTAAAGGGGGAAAATTCTGAAATATAAATAGGTTACATATTTTTTTCTTAACACATCTCTTTGCTTAATGCCCTAACCAAAAAAGGAAATGATTTCCAAAATTTCTTCTTCATAGTTCATCCCTTGTCTGGGCAACTTTTAAAAAGTCATACTATATAGTCTGTCCTAATTAGGGGAAAGAACCAGCTGAACTCATCTAGAATAGTAGCAGGCGCTGCTGCCACTGCCTTGAATTATGAATTGCATAGAAACATACCAGAACTGGATTTTTTAATTATTGAACAACATTTTTTTGTTTCCCTCTACATTTTCTCGATATTCTGGCTTTCTGGGGTTATTATTCCTACCAGCCAAACCACTTTTTTCTCTGCTCTTTCGCATCACTCTACAATGTGGGTGGGCTTTAGGGGAATGTTCTGTGAGATTGCTTATATGCTTCTTTTCCTAACCTAAACATTTACCCCCTTTTCTGTGTCTACAGCATCACCAAATAATCCAGCAGTATATGGTGACCCTGGAGAACCTGCTCTTCACTGCTGAATTAGACCCTCACATCCTGGCTGTGTTCCAGCAGTTCTGTGCCCTGCAGGCCTAAGGGTCATTTTTTTTCCCCCTTCCTGTCCAGATTTTTTTAAAGATCTCAAAACAATCTTATTTTTGATTGTTTGAATGCTTGCTTTCTTGTAGCATCCTGTCACTTTCTAAAAGAAACAGAGAGGAGGACAGTGAAGAACTATGGTATTGATTACCCTTAATTGCCCCTAAAAAGCAGATATTCCCTAATGACAATAATATGATAATGACCATAGGATGTATTATATAAGTGACAAATACAACTTTTCTCTGATTTTTTTTCTCCTTAAGGCACAAAAGATATAATTTGAGGTATGTGAAACACTAGAGGGTCAAGCTTATTTACCAAGTAGTATATAGAACTGATGAATTTATTATCAAGTAGCATAGCTTTTCACAGCTCATGGGTAACCTAACATGGTTGAAAATAAAACTAAAAATGTTTTTTAAACTTTGGTATTTGATGATTTATCATCTCAGTCTACTTTAGTGATTTCTTTGTAAAATACCGCCATCTGAAATTTTCTCTTCAAAATACTTTTAATTACTATAGTATTTTTAAGATACTATTAAGAAGTTACTAGAGTAGCAATTCCTAAATCTGAACAAAAATCACCTGGGGCTCTCTAAAGTTATTTTTTAAATTAACATTAAACCACAGTCTTTCAAACACAGATGTATCTGGTAGTTCTTAAGGCTCCCGGGTAATTGCAATATGCAGACAACTTTTGGAATTACCATCTTTTAGAATATCTGGTCATCTCAAATCTGAGACAGATCTGTCCAAGCTCATATAGTAAATTTTGTGTTCAAGTGTGACTTAGAAGTAGCTAGACTGACTAATGCCTAGTGTTAGATGTAGGTCTGGATTTTATTTCTGTGGAATCTGGTCCAAGTAACTACTAATTCCTAAACCTGTTTCCTATATGGTGTTGAGGCTTAACTAAGATAAGAAAAGTACACTGTAAAATAACAAGGGGTTATCTGACATTCCAAATTTCTAGCATTTTTAGTCTTTTTTCATTGAACCTTTAAAAAATTTAGCAATAATCCCACAACTGAAGTAGCTTTGTTCATTTGTACAATATATAGGTGTTGGTTTTAAACTTAGTACATCATAAGTTTATGGTGCATAATATATGGGGGTCTCTTTGGTTTACCATATACTTAGTGGCTACAGAATATAGTCTACTCAGTAGATGGAAATTCCTAGGATTTTAAAACACCATACCATTTAAGACAAACAATCACAAGGTTAAAGTTGCATGGCAAGTTACTGGCAGGGAACTAAAAGCCAAGTGCTTAGCTAAATGTTCTTTTGTTTATACTGTTCCTCCTTCCCACAAACTATGTAATTAGTTAAAAATGGCTCCTGTCCTCAAGAAGCTAAAGGATAACCATTTAAGGCTTTGGTAACTTTGACCCTAAAGCTGCTCTGTAATCCTTTCATAATGTATTTCAAAGTTTGACTACTTATACTTTTACTTGATCCACCTCCTTTCTCTTAGACCCTCTCTTCACGTGTAATGGTTGCTTCTAACAACTGTTCACTGATGTGACCCTGCTCTGATCCAGTCTGGCAAACTAGGTGTATGGAAAAACCAAACCAGAGATTGAATTCTGAAGAAACAAACATTCAACAATTGCTCTCCCCACAAATGAAGCTCACAGAGACAAAAGAATGGCATGTCACACTATACATCGTACCTTGCAATAAATCAATATTAAACTGTTCTGATGCCATTTAACATGCTTTTGTCCAAGTAAACATAATTTTTGTTTTCCTTGACTCTAAATCTCACAGGAATTACTCAGAAAGCAGTTCAAATGAAGATAAAATTTGTTTGCTTTTCCTGGAAAGTATTTAGCAGTGATTTCTATAACTTACTAATAATCTACAGTTATATCTGAAAATGAAAGATGAGGACAGAACTTGGCAACCTGAGTAGAGCATATCTGGCTGTCAGTGATAATCTGGACACCAGGATTGTCTTAAGTTGATGAAGGTAAAGAGTGACTGACTAGAAGCCCACTGAACTAGACAAGTCTTAGCTATGCTGGTCTCGATGATAATACATGCTCATTAATAACTTATGTGTCATTTATTTGCCATATTTAATCGTCACGACAGTCATTAGATTATTATGCCTATATGACAGATAAAAACAAGCCCACTGAGTAACTTACCCAAGGTCCACAGCTAGTAAATGGAATCTGAAACTATGTCCATGTGGTGGTTCAAGGGTTCCTTATCTCCCAGTGCAGTAATGCTGTTGTCAGCAGCCTGAACCCCTAGTTACTTGCTGGAAGCTTTTTGTTTTGTCCAAAGAAGGTCTTGCTCCCCATTCAGAATCGATTTTTACTGAGCTGTAATACTCAGCATAGCACATGAAAAAAATCAACATTCGAAAAACATATTAAACATTTCTGTATTGAATACTTATATAGAGAACAATTAGTAATTACAGTTTTAAGTCTTTGGCTTTGACTTGTTTTGACTTTTGCCCTTCAAGCATAATCTCCAAGAGCTGATCTGAAGAAAAACATGAAAATGTATAAAAACTTCCTATTTGCAGCAGTATAAGATAAAAAGTCCTATCAAAGAACTTGAAATTATCTATCTTGAATTTGTTTTTATCAAAAAAAAAAAAAAAAAAAAAAGAATGCATACACCCTGTTAATCAAGCACTTGGGATCAATTGCTCTTACCAGGTAACTACCTTGTAATCCTTTTGACAAGATAGGGTAATATTTGACTATTTAAACTTGATCCAAATGTCTGGCATGATGTCAGGTTGTATGTTACCATTCCATTAGAAGTGCTACAAAAGCATAGAAGCAAGCTGTCTTACCTCCCAGGATTACATGAGAATACCTGTAATAGGCACTTTGCATAGTGTTTGCATGACACGTGGAAAATGCTCAGTAAATGTTAACAAGTTATCATTACCTTTGATCAACAAACAGTATAGCTGTTTTTCTATTTTACCCAGATTTGAAAAGGGATAGCCGGACACTGATATTAAGATCTATCATAAACTCTAAGGATACAGAAAACTTGTCCCAGCAAAGCTCCCCCACACCCTGACTGACTTAGAGACAGACATCGTCTAGAAGACCTGGCTTTGAGACAGACATCGTCTAGAAGACCTGGCTCGGGGTCTGGGGTGCAGTGGTCTACCACCATCCCTGCTGGTTCCTGGGATGTGAATCCAGCTTGGCCAGCTTTTGCCTTTACTGCTAAAAGCTCTTCCTCCTACCTCAATCAAGGGTTTGCTTTGGTCGCTTATTTCTCAGTTTTAGCTCTAAGCTAACACTTTTGAACCCATTCTATTGCTCAGCTCCCACCCTTATTATAGAAAAAATGGTCACACACTCGGTGTTTTGCCCACCAGACCTGCTGGACCTTAACTGAAACTTGCTGTGAAGCCATAACATACATAATTATTGAAGCATTATTTATACAAGTGTTTCATTCATTTATGAAGACTTTACATTTTGGTGAATTCTGAACAGGACCAATCTAAATTTCCACACTGTAGAACAGATCACTTAACTAAAAATCACATTTTCTCATATGTCAGTTCATGGCCACACACAGTACAAGTCTTCCGGTACATGTCATCCTCTAGGTTTTCTTCAGCCCCATACTCATGTTGATGAGCAACTGTTTCCTTTTTCCATACACTGCTTCTTACTGCTCGCCGTAATTCTAAGGAAAAAATAAAAGCCAACTGTTCAGTGGTGCTATTCAGCTGAATTAAAAATCCATTGCTTTTCAGCTGTGTTTAACCAAATACAGCTTATGCCTTAATTTCATAACAAGTCAAAACTAATGATACAGATTTGGCAAGCTTACTTGCTTACCTCACTAGTTTGGCCTGTGGAATCTCTCAAATCGTTGGTTTTAGTTTGAAACAGGAGGTTCAGAAATGGGGTATATGGATTAGAAGAACAGCAAGAAACTAGATTCAGAAGACATGCAAAGACTAGTTTAAGCAGCTGACTATGGCAAACGATGCCAAAGAATGAGAGGGTAATCAACTGGGATGACTGAGGATAAGGATGTAAGTTCCTTATAGTCAGGAGCTACTTCTCTAAGAGGCAAGTCAAACTCTGCAAGAAAACTAGAAAGCCAAGAACCCGGCCACTCGGCTGCTGTTTCATCTTAGAAAAGCTGCTCTTGCAACTGACCTTATGTCTACTGAATTCTGTATTTTATAGAATGACACCAGTATTTTAGGAGACAAATTGCTAGTAATTGTTACAAAGTACAAATAAAAGAATCACTGGCTATTAAGAGCTGGAAAGAACTGTAGAGTTATTTTACTTCATTTTATTTTGCAGGTAGGAAAACTGAACAAAGATGAGTAGCAGGGGAACCCAGGTCATGTATTCCAATGTTGAGAACTTTTTCTACTACATCAGACAAAACAGCATTTTCACAAAGAAAAGAATTGTGTTGGATGCTCTGAAAAGCAACCAGGACATTCTAAAGTTCACACTGCATGTTACCTGAGGAAACCAAATGCTTTGTGTTAATTAGAAACTAAGCTAATAACATCTCAGTTTCTAGTTAAATGAATAAAAAGCAAAATTTTCTACTCTGACCAATGATCCAGCATTGTCTTTGATGGCTGCCCTACCTAAGAGAGAGTATGATCATTACCTTCTATAATCTCAACCTTAAAAATCAAAGTACACCAAGTAATCATACATTTTCTTTAATCCATTTTACTATAAGTAGTATCAAAATACCACTTGAATCTTTTTATGTTTACCCTTTACTGTATCATATGGATAAGCAAACAAACAAGGCTATGTATCAGGCACTGTTCTAAGTATATAAACAGTCAATCCTCACAACACTTTGTACTAAGTGCAACTATCATTCCAATTTTACAGATGAGAAAACCAGCGCACAGAGAGGTTATATAAGTTGCACCTAAGGTCACACAGGCAGAGGCACAGTCCAGCTCAGTCCATGTTCTTAACCATTAAGCTGTGCTGCCTTTTCATACACTTCCAGTATGAAAAGCACTCTATTTCAGGCTACTTTCAAGCTTCAGTGTATACACTTGTAGATAGTTTATATCTATCATGTTCTTCTAAACTCTAATCTTTATTCCTATATCCTCCCATATTCTGATGAAGGTTATTTTAAAGTGGGATATTTTTAAAATAAAAAATCAACGGTATGCTAACCAGAACTGCACAGATGCCTCATGGTTTCAGATAATGACAAGATGTTTCTGTTCAAGTTCCAGTACCTATTTTTCAACTTTGTTGTGATGTAAAGTATTCTGGCCACTTTTCCTTTACTACCCAAGAAGAAAATCTCTCAAAATGTGACTGCGTGCCAATCACTAAGCTAACCTCTGCCCCATTTGAGCATTCTGTGAACTTAAGGAGAGAGATAAGAAAATTGTTTTCTTAACACTAAAAGAATGCTTAACAAAAATCTACCTTACTATCCATAATTGTCACAACTGAACATAATGTTTTATTCTGACTTTATGGCTTTTCTTCCCATTCTTCAGCTAACCTATCAAGGTCTATAATGACAAGAACAAAGCCTGTCTTGAGTACTTATGGGGTCGCAAAGAGTCGGACACAACTGAGCGACTGAACTGAACTGAAAATTCCTGAAAAAATTTGTGCTAGAAAGGAAGTAATAAGAAAATTTAATAAAAACCCACTGTCTCATTTTTTGCCACTTCTTTCTCCACCTGAACAATGTAGTCCTAAAGCCATAAGGAGTAGCAAGTAAAGCAAGCATCTTGGTAGGGTGGGCAGAGCCCAAGACAAATAAGGAGAGTCTCCTAGAGAGGAGGCAGCACATGAAGGGGAATTAGTTACATTCAGGAGCACCAATCAAATAACTACACGTGTTATAAAGGATAATGGAAATCAGGCTTCTGACTGTCAGGAAAAGGAGTTACAAATAAGGAAGTGGAGAAAACCAGAATAAACCCTAAATTTTGGATTAGAACTGGGTGTGAACTCAAGGTTTTAACTATACATTATAGATATGTATATATATTGGCCACCTGATGCAAAGAGCTGACTCATTGGAAAAGAACCTGATGCTGGGAAAGACTGAAGGCAGGAGGAAAAGGAGATGACAGAGGATGAGATGGTTGGATGGCATCACTGACTCGATGGACATGAGTCTGAGCAAGCTCTGGGAGTTGGTGATGGACAGGGAAGTCTAGGGTGCTGCAGTCCATGGAGTTGCAAAGAGTCAGACACGACTGAGTGACTACACTGAACTGATACATATATGCGTGTTTTGAGCTAGAAAGGTGTGCTCAAAGAATGATGAAGACATGCCAAAAGGACACAAGAGCTGGCCTGGAGATACTTCTGTTGGTCCAAATCTGAAGCAATTTGAGCACCAAAATAACTGAGGACAGAAATTAACCAAAAGCCACTGAGAAGAACAGGAATTAATGAAGCCATACCAGTAACAAATAAGTAGGGGAGAGGATGCTATGAGGGCTGATTTCCAGCTTGTTAAATGTGGAATGAGTGCTGAAGTTAGAAAACCATTTTTGCAACAATTATCCTAGGTTCAGGCAAGAACCACCCATGGATGGATGCTAAATTTAGGGGGAATGTTGAACAGAAGCAGGCACTTACATGGTCTTACACGACTTTTGCCTATCAAATCAAAAATAAATACATCATCACTAAGGGCAAATGGATATCACATGCCTCCAGACGTGATACCCTGGAAAAGTCACATCAGTTGTGGACTATCCAACCTGAAATGAATAAACTGAATCTAACCATCAGGAAACATGAGAAAAACCCCACATGAAAAACATTACTGCAATAAAGACAGGCAGAGGAAGGGGAAAGACTTCAAAAATGTCAATGTCATAAACTATGAAAATATCCCAGAATAAAGAAATTTAGAAACACTTGGTACCTAAAGCCAATACCTGGTCCTAGACTAGATTTTATACTGGAATGAATAAACTACACAGGACACAATTGGGTCAACTAACAAAACTGGAATAAGGATGACTAAATAAAAATATAGATACTATACTTTGTAAGACAATCTTCCTATTCTTAGGAAATTCGCATTTTTAGTATTTAAGGATAAAAAAAGGCTGGCAATGTACACAACCTACTCTTGAAAGGTTCAGAAAAATGTGCAGAGAGAATGCAAATGGCATAAAGTGTCAACAATAGGTAAATCTAGGTGAAGAATATATGGGTGTCCCTTGTACCATTCTTATCCTTGCAATTTTATGTAATTTTGAAATCATTTCCAAATAGAAACATTTTTAAAAAGGAGCTAGATTGAAGGGACGTCCACTGGCCAAATTTGGGCATTAAGATGAATAATGGAAAGGAGTACGACAAGGCCATATATTGTCACCCTGCTTATTTAATTTATATGCAGAGTACATCATGTGAAATGCCAGGCTGGATGAATCACAAACTGGAAGCAAGACTGCCAGGAGAAATAACAACCTCAGATAGGCAGATGATACCACTCTAATGGCAGAATATGAACAGGAACTAAACAGCCTCTTGAGGGTGAAAGAGTGAAAAAGCTGGCTTGAAACACAACATTAAACAAACTAAGATCATGGCATCCAGTCCCATCAGTTCACGGCAAACAGAAGGGGGAACAGTGGAAGAAATGACAGACTTTGTTTCTCGGGTTCCAAAGTCACTGTGGACAGAGACAAACCTATACAGTATATTAAAAAGCAGAGACATCATTTTGCCAACAAAGGTTCGTACAGTCAAAGCTATGGTTTTTTCAGTAATCACATACAGATGTGAGTGTAAACCATAAAGAAGGCTGAGCACCAAAGAACTGATGCTCTCAAACTGTGGTACTGGAGAAGACTCTTGAGAGTCCCTTGGACTGCAAGGAGATCAAATCAATCCTAAAGGAGATCAACCCTGAATATTCACTGGAAGGACTACTGCTGAAGCTGCAATACTTTGGCCACCTGACATCAAGAGCCAGCTCATTGGAAAAGACCCTAATGCTGGGAAAGACTTGAAGGCAAAAGGAGAAGGGGCTGGCAGAAGATAAGATGGTTAGATAGCATCACTGACTCAATGGACACGAATTTGAGCAAACTGCTGGAGTTAGTGGAGGACAGAGGAGCCTGGCGTGCTCCAGTCCCTGATGTTGCCGAGTCAGACACGACTTAAGTGACTAAACAACAAGGAATGGACAGACGGTAACGCTGACTTGAGAATCAGAACCCATGGTTCCAACTGCTACTAAAAAGGCTCTTCTTTCCAAAAGAAACCAAGTAACAACTGTAGCAATAACAGGAATAGCAAGTCACCGTTTATATTTACCCTGATAATAACACTCAGACAAGACTCAACCTGTGCGCTAAAACCGCCGAGTTAAACTTAAGGAGCGAGACACTCACACAGTGTTGAGAGTCACCCCGCAGATCTTCCGGTGATTACAAAGGGGAAAGGGCGCCTTTACAACGGGGAAAGCTGGCAGAACTGCCTTAGTGAAGTCATACCCCGCGACTCCTGAGCTGACTGACCCAAATGTAATCATGAGGAAACAAACTGCTGATCAACCAAATGCAGGGACCTTCTGGAAAATGGGTGGCCTGGACCCTTCAAAAATTATCACAAGAGAAAAAGGCTGAGGAAAAAAAAGAGACTCTGGATATGCATCATCCTTGATAGGCCCCTGGATCCAACAACTGAAAAGCTGTAAAGGACATTGGAACATCGAGGGAAAGACAGTATAGATTATATACTGGGTAACAAACAGCATTACATTAATGTACAGTTTGAGTGGGGTCTTTTTCAGTCAGTAGAAAAACGTCCTCGTTTATAGTAGACAAATGCTGACGTATTAAGACTCACAGCGTCAGCAAATAACTCTTAAATGGTTCAGCAAAATTTGTGTGTGAACGAAAGAGCAAAGAGCAAGTGGAAAAATGTCAACATCTGGTGAAATAAAACATTTGTTTAATTACAGATTAGTAATTGTTTTCCACATTACTTCATTTAAGCAACTTAAAACTTTGGAAAGTAGAGGTCTACTACTACTGCTGAGATTGAAAAGAGGGTAGTGAGGTCAGAGACTTTAGAAGAGTGAGAAAAGGTTTGCTAGGCCTCAGGAGAGCCAGGGAAACCTCGGGGGTGGAGAGGGATGTGCCAAGCAGGCCTGAAAGCCTGAGACTGGAGAAGAGAACAGCAGTTTGCCATGTTCCCACCTCCTGGTCCCACTGGCCTAGAACTTCACAACACAACAAACTGTGGACTACTTCTTTTGGAAGGTTACAAAATGTTCATGGTAACCATCAGTCTTGCTACTGATTATCTTCAGAGACTGCTTCCATTTTTTACCCAAAGACATTTCCCCCTAAATGCTTGTTTCAGTGAAAAATATATTTTATACCACTCTAAAATTTGTATTTCATCCAGTTTAATATCTTAATTTTGCAAAAGAGGCAGCCTGTATTCAAAGAAGCCCAGTGCTGCTTATGAGGTAGACTTACAATAAAAGAACTAGTGGAGGGAGACCACGTACTGCTAAATACCTGACGGGAGGGCAAGAAGTTTTGACACAGGGTGCCCACCGGTAACTAGAGGGGGAAAATCACAAGGAAATAACAAAACATAAGAAGCTTTGATCTTACTTTGTCCTCCAGAAACCAAGGATAGGAAACTGTGTCTTTCAAACTCTCCCGAGAGAAACCCCAAAATACCCATAAATATAACCACAAGCCCAGAATGTAAAATGTTCACAAACTGAGGAGCCCCCAAATGGGATTTTCTTACCCACTTCTTTTGGGGAAAAAAGTGTACACTAACAAACAATGAAAATTAATCATTCTTTTTTTTTTTTTTTTTTTTTTTTTTTAAGAAGGCTAACCTCTAGTAGTTAACAGAACAACAGACTGGTTCCAAATAGGAAAAGGAGTACATCAAGACTGTATATTGTCACCCTGCTTATTTAACTTATATGCAGAGTACATCAGGAGAAATGCTGGACTGGAGGAAGCACAAGCTGGAATCAAGATTATCAGAAATATCAATAATCTCAGATATGCAGATGACACCACCATTATGGCAGAAAGTGAAGAAAAACTAAACAGCTTCTTGATGAAAGTGAAAGAGGAGAGTGAAAAAGTTGGCTTAAAGCTCAACATTCAGAAAACTAAGATCATGGCATCTGGTCCCATCACTTCATGGGAAATAGATGGGGAAACAGTGGAAACAGTGGCTGACTTTATTTTTCTGGGCTCCAAAATCACTGCAGATGGTGACTGCAGCTCCATCCTAAAGGAGATCAGTCCTGGGTGTTCATTGGAAGGACTGATGTTGAAGCTGAAACTCCAATATTTTGGCCACCTGATGTGAAGAGCTGACTCATTTGAAAAGACCCTGATGTTGGGCAAGATTGAAGGCAGAAGGAGAAGGGGACGATGGAGGATGAGATGGTGGGATGGCATCGCCGACTCGATGGACACGAGTTTAGGTAAACTCCGGGAGTTGGTGATGGACAGGGAGGCCTGGTGTGCTGCAATTCATGGGGTCGCAAAGAGTCAGACACGACTAAGCGACTGAACTAAACTGAACCCTCTAGCAGTATTAAGAGAAAGCTGAGTATAACTTTAAAGAAAAACTTTACAGCCACCTTATCTGTGGAAAGGAGCCATGCAAACCCAGAATGTTCTGTGTATTTGCACCAGTTCAAAGTTGCCATCCAATATCAAGGCCACCACATATTGCCTTTTTAAAAATCTAGTTAAACTAAGCACCAGTGACGCCATCATTTCTACTTCTGCCTTCTCGGATTTAAGAGAGTCAATGTGAATTTGAACAATTTGAATTTGCCAACGAGAAAACTCTCTTTCACTTTATCTAAATTTATACACACACACACACACACCTTATATACTATCTATAATTTTCTTCTCTAGTAAGATCAATTCTTTCTCAAACTGCTAAAGTAGAAGACCATATTCTAAAAGCAGGTAAATGTAATCTCTTACCTTTCCATAAAGAAGTAAACTTTGTGTCAGCTTCTTTGTGGATCAAAATCAGAAGACCAAGAGGAACCAGGTTCCAATTTCTTTCAACTAAAAAACCTCTTAGACTTGCTTTTATTCCTCTCTGTCCTGAGCCTTCTGAGCAAACTGCATAGTAAGCTCCTCGTTTCTAATCTCTACAGTGTCTACTCCACTCTCAGCCCTCTGTGGCCTAGTCAGGATGGGAACATATCCACCAATCTCTAAAGCAAATCAACAAGAAGAAGCCATAATTAAAGAAGGCATGGCATTGACCTCTGCATATTAAACACCAGAAGACAACGGAATAATGCTTATACAACTCAGAGAGAACTCAGGTTTTCAAATGCAAGACAAACAGAAAAACATTCTTAGATTTGTAACAGGGTCTTGGAAAATATACCCCTCTAGTAACCACTTGGAAAAATTTCCTCAAAAAACATGCTTCATCCAAACAAGGAATAAACTAAAGAAACCAGTCTTAAGAGCTCCAGGAAAAACTTCAGGGAAAATTCAAACTCTTCAAGGATGAGGAAAACGCACAGTAGTTCATCTGGTGGTTAATAGCAGAAATTTAACATAGTGAGAAATACAGCCAATTATATTTGAGTTTATATTTCTTTTAAAAATTATCTAAGCTAATTGTGTAAATCTTGAAAGAAATGTTCTATTCATGCTATTTAGTAGGAGTGACTATCTAAATAGAACTGTTATTAAAAAAATAAACAGGTGCCTTTTGTTGTCAGTCAAATTATCAGAATTCAGCTGCCTTTAGAGAACATCTTGACCAAACTACAGAAACATTATCTAAGTAAAATTACAGACAGACACTTTTCAAAAAGTATTTTACTCTGAAGGTACATGATCCTAATTCCTTTATCTGTATATTATTGTCTATGCCAAAAGATCATAGGGAAGTGGTTTAAAGAGGCAACTGAAAGGGAAGAGCTGAGAAGATTCAAGGAGCTGCAGTTAACAAAAGCCTTAGGCTGATATGTGATTAGTCTATAAATATGCCCTCCTCTTTCACACCCCTTAAGGTACCTTCTGTTACCTTACCCCTCCCATCAAGGGATTCCCTGATGCTGGAAGAGAGGAAGGCTTGGGGTAAAACATGGAAGAGATTAAAGGACCAAATTAAATTCAAAAGAAGGCTTTCCAAATCCTCTCAATTGGCCCCAGGTATTTTGGAAGACTGTGGTACAGCAGTGGCTAATGGGATGATTCTTCAATGAAATCCTCTTACATGGCACAGTCTGCTAATAGGAAACCTCTCTACAAAGCCATAAAAACGTGCTTACTCTCTGATTCAGGAAGTATGTTAAGTACCTATAATTTATATAAAGATGTATTTATCATGAGATTATCTGTCGTAATAAACTTCTTTTAAATTCAACTTTGACTTTTATTCTTCACTATTAAGTTGATCAATTTATATATCAAAATTTTCATTTGTAATCAAAATTAAGAATGTCAAATTGGAAACCTGAAACACACCTAACTCTTCTTCCTGTCCCATAATTAAAGAATTAAGTAATAACTCACAAATACGTGAACATTTATACTAAGTCCAAGGATATATAAGTGAATTTTTTACCTGCTTCCATTATATAATATCTATCAGGGAAAAAATGAAACTTTTCTCTAAAGAGTACTCTTTTAAAGCAGCACATGCAGAGCTGCCACGTTCTTATAACAGGTATAATATCACATATAATAGTACCTGCGGGATATCACTCTGCCCTAGTTCTTGTCTAAGCAACTTACATATAATGTCTCACTGATTCCTTACAAAAACTTTTATAAGGTGGGTGGTATTATCATCATTTTTATAGCTGAAGAAACTGAGATACAGAGATAAAGCATCGATCAACTTTTTATGAACTTCATAAATGTCCAATGGTGCTTCCATTTTTATAAAAAAAAAAAAATGTTAAGGGCCTATGCACAAAAAATAACTGGAAAAATAGACATTAAACTGTTACTGATGACTGTCTCTGGGTAGTATAATTATGGGATAGAAGTTCTCTGTAGTTTTCTAACTTCTCTGTACTGCACATGAATTACTCTTATATTGAAAAGGTGGAAAGCAGTCCCTCACAATAAGAAGAAACAAAGCAGGCTGATGTTCAATTTTTTGGGGGGGGGCTCTTTTGTTTGTTTTTAAGACATTTCAGCTATCTTCATTCACCCTCCAAAACCTCTTCTAAATCCTAAAAAGTAAGCAAAATTACTTTTGATGGCTAAGATACTCATTTTAAATGGATCGATTTAGTATATGTACAACCCTGTATATACACAAAATATATGCTATCTATATAAACTAGACACCAGAGTGGGACTCTACAGTTACTGAAGAACATTTAAGCTCTCTTTGGGGCTTCTGTGCTACAGCAACAAGTGCTCTTTGCGCTCCTCTAACACCCTATGTTCATCACTATCACAGTATTTATCACATTATGATGACTTTACCAGTTTTTCTCCTCTGATAAACTGTGATTTTCAGCATTTGTATTAGCACAGTGCCTGGGACATAGTAATTGTTGGATACACTGATGGACAGATGGATAGACAGACTTCTGCACATATGCATACATGGATGGATGGATGGACAAATAAATACAGAGACAGATGGACAAAGGAATGGAGAGTAACACAGATAGACAGATGTATGGTCAGAGGAATAAATGCAGACTCTCAGTCATGAAATCTTGGCTCCAGTCCCAACTTTCCAGCAACTATGTAACAAGTCACTCTACCAATTAGAGAGGTTTGCTGGTAGAAATCTTCACTTTGGATAACCCTGCGGGGTCTTTTTTTCATATAAAAATAAAAAAATGATTATGCCAAACAGAGACTATTTGACATTCCTACAAAGGTACCTTCTAGTTGTTATGGTTTTTTTAGATGACTGTGAGGTTTTAACTTGGGACATTGCAACCTACCCAAACTTTAAGCCTTTTGTTCTAAATTTATGGAAAAAAAATAAAATTCAACTATATCTTTAAACTGGAAGAACTTAGCTAAAGGTTTTTTGCAAAGCAGTAGAGCAGAGTCCTTCATGATGTAAATGATTTTAAATTAGTTGTGATTCATTGCTGTAAAATAGTTATAATTATTAAATCCATAGGTCCCAAAGAATGATCAAGTAAAATTTTATAAATATTTATTTGAAATTTAAAAGATTTTAAACACTGGTAAGAAAAAAACTCTTAATAATATCTATATCTAAACTTATGAAACCCTCAGTAAATAAGTGATGAATCAGATTACATATTTGTGAAGCACAATAGAACCAGGGATGCCTATGTATATATAAATAAAGCTGCCCTCTGGGTGCAATTGCTTTTTTGTATTCACATGAGTCAAGATTTGATGAATTTTGGCAGGATCACCAAAAAAACAATTGCTAACCAATTAGACATAGCAGATCTAAATATGAGGTCATCTCTAAAAATCTCCCATCATAGGAAATCAAACAATGCTACTCTACTTCTGAATCAATAACAGTTTACATCCATTCAACTAATTTCTGATCTTCAAAATATGATTTTTTTTTAAACTCTGGTAGCTGAATGATCTAAAAAGTCTTTATTCCAGTTTAAAACCTTTGAAGTTTATATATCTATAACACATAACATATTAAATATTATAAAGAGTATATACATCAAAATACTCTTTGCAAACATTTATTTACATTTAGGGAAATAATATACACACTGAGAACTTGCTCGAGATATCTCTCACAATATGTTAAGGGGACTAAAATGTCCATCAATAAAGCCAAACTGAAATTTCTTAACACAAAGTGATATATACTGTTATTTCATAAATTCTAACATCACATTTTCCACAATTTAACATCCCTGAAAATGCTGCATCACTAATGTACTTAATGGTATTTTAACAACTGAATCAAAAAGTGGTTCAGAAGAGTTGGACTCTGAATGTAAGAAGTTTAGGAATACCTTAATAAATCTGTGGTACCTGCATTATCCTTTTTAAGTACACACAAGCATGACTTATAGCAAAAGGGAAAAAAAACTACAGTAAGTCTAATGACACTAGTTCAGTAAAATAAAAGCACCAAGTGATATGAGAGCACTGGGTTTGTTTAAATAGCAGTACTTTTTTTTCATTCTTAATGGTACATAAAATAACAGTGAATCTTTTAATCAACAGTGTCTAACACTTAGTGAAAATTCAGAATATGTTTGGTTTTACACGTGGCTTTTTTATTAGAACACACAGGATTTTCTAGTATATTCCAATCAAACTGTGCTCTAAAGCAAAGCCTCCCAGTATTTTTTACATAATGGCATGAAAGAGTATTATATCTGTACCATTCTCAGCTAGATACAGGAAACTGGAATTAGATTCTAGGCATTTGGGAAATTCCTAAATTTTTTTTTTTAAGATTTTATTTGGGGGGTGGGTTGGCAAGGGAAACATGGGCTGACTTCTCTATTTCAAGTTCTTAGTTTCCAAATTGTACTTCTAACATGACCCAACAGTAGTATATTTGCTCCAAAGTGCTACAACAAAAAACGTAAGTAAACATGTTATTTAATGTCATTATGTATGACTATGACTCATGCAAAACAATCAAACAAACAGGATCTTTTTAAGTCGGTGAGTAAAAACTGTAATTGTAACTAGTTCGTTGTTAAAACATCACCTAAACGAAGGTTTAAAATGACTGAATATAACTTAGTAGAGACCTGTAATTTTAAGTAGAGTTTCATATCACCCCACTGTGAATGATGAGGATTCTTCTTCACAATAAATTTAAGAGCTGGTTCTCTTTTTTCTAAATCACAATCTTTCAGAAGGTATTCTTGTTTTGCTTCTGTTTTAGTTATAAGCTTGTGTTTATCATCAGCATCTCTGAAAACAGATTAAGTCCATTACATAAAGTAAATAAATTTTCAAGTAGCTCCAAAACATAGGGGCATGCATGCCAAAAGAAACATATAAATGCTTTTTCCTAAAACTCTCATGGTCAGATTAGCAGCATAAGAATTCCAACAGAAAAATATTTTATTAATTCTGAGAAGCTGTGTCAACAACAGATTCATGTTATTTAACCTTTTAAGAATTTCTTTTTACTTAGGTTCCTCTTTTCCACAAGGAATCTGAAAAGACATGAGTACAGCAAATATAAATGATAACTAAGAAAATATAAAGCTTAAAGTCAGGATATAAGGAATATAAATACACAAGGTCCAACTGCACCAAGCACAGGTGAGTTTCCAGTTGGCTCTTTCTCAAAGCCCAGGTAAAAATGGAGACACAATTACATAGCTCTTCTCATTCATTTGTTCTCCATCTCCACGCTAAGTACTGTTCAAGGCACTCAGAATAAAGGAAATAAAATAAACCTTGTTTTCATGAAACTTACATTCTATTTAGGAAAAGACAATCAATAAGCAAACATGATGACAGATAAAAGTGCTATAAAGTAACACAAAGCACGGTAAAGGAATAGAAATTTCCATTGACTGGGTAATCAGAGACGGCCACTGGTGAAGGAACATTTGAGTAGGGCCTTTAAGAAGTCAGAGAACATTCCAAATAGCTAGAGAAAAAATATTTCTAGCAGAGAGAAGAGTAAATGCAAAAGCTCTAGGACTCCATTTGCAAAGCAAATGGAGTTCATAGCAAGAGGGCCAGTGTGACCAGAATGCTTAAAGTTAAGTGATGGTGAGGAGTGATGGGAGATAAAGTCAGAGACAGGCAGGGGTCTTGTGAGCAATGGTGAAGACAATTTTATTTTGAATGGATTCAGTTAAGTTCAGTTCAGTCGCTCAGTCGTGTCCGACTCTGTGATCCCATGGACTGCAGCACGCCAGGCTTCCCTGTCCATCACCAACTCCCGGAGCTTACTCAAACTCATGTCCATTGAGTTGGTGATGCCATCCAACCATCTCATCCTCTGTCATCCCCTTCTCCTTCTGCCTTCAATATTTCCCAGTATCAGGGTCTTTTCAAATGAGTCAGTTTTTTGCATCACGTGACCAAACTATTGGAATTTCAGCTTCAGCATCAGTCCTTCCAATGAATATCCAGGACTGATCTCCTTTAGGATGGACTGGTTGGATCTCCTTGAGTCCAGGGGACTCTCAAGAGTCTTCTCCAACACCACAGTTCAAAGGCATCAATTCTTCAGTGCTCAGCTTTCTTTATAGTCCAACTCTCACAGCCATACACGAGTACTGGAAAAACCATACCTTTGACTAGATGGACCTTTGCTGGCAAAGTAATGTCTCTGCTTTTTAATATGCTGTCTGGGTTGGTCACAACTTTCCTTCCAAGGAGTAAGCGTCTTTTAATTTCATGGCTGCAGTCACCATTTGCAGTGATTTTGGAGCCCAAGAAAATAAAGGCTGTCACTGTTTCCATTGCTTCCCCATCTATTTGCCATGAAATGATGGGACCAGATGCCATAATCTTAGTTTTCTGAATGTTGAGTTTTAAGCCAACTTTCTCACTCTCCTCTTTCACTTTCATCAAGAGGCTCTTTAGTTCTTCTTCACTTTCTGCCATAAGAGTGGTGTCATCTGTGTATCTGAGGTTATTGATATTTCTCTCAGCAATCCTGATTCCAGCTTGTGCTTCATCCATCCCGGCATTTAGCATGATGTACTCTGCATATAAGTTAAATAAGCAAGGTCAAAATATACAGCCTTGCCGTACTCCTTTCCCAATTTGGAACCAGTCTGTTGTTCCATGTACAGTTCTAACTGTTGCTTCCTGACCTGCATACAGATTCCTCTGCCTTTTCTAAATCCAGCTTGAACATCTGGAAGTTCATGATTCATGTACTGTTGAATCTGAATGAATTAGAGACTGTTAAAAAGCCTTGAGTAAAAGGCTATAGGAGAAGAGACTAATGGTGCAAAAGTGGGAGAAGAGGCCAGTTAGAAGACTACTACTGCGGTGGTCCAGGCAAGAGCTGACAGGGGACCAGTCTAAGGCACAATGGTGCAGAGAATGAGAAATGAACAGATTCAGGATACTGTATGCCCTTACAGAACCAAATGGATTTGGAATTAAACATGGAATACAGAAACAACCAATGAATGAAGCTGTCCTTTACTGAAACAGTGAACCCTGAAGAGGTACAGGACAGGGGAGGGGAGAGGGAGGACAGTTAATAATCAAGAAAAACTTTAAGATGACTAAAAAATAATTTGGAAGTATAAACCAAAGGAAGGAAAACTATCATTGTATAAATTCTATAATTGTCGAAGATGTTGGGAAAAAACAGAATGGATGGCTATGTTCCTAATTATGTTTAAACTTTTCAAATATTTTTCCAGACTACTACATGAGCTGTGCTCAGTCACTCAGTCATATCCGACTCTTTGCAACCCCATGTAGCACACCAGGCTCCTCTGTTCGCGGAATTTTCCAGGCAAGAATACTGGAGTGAGTTGCCATTTCCTGCTCCAGCAGACTACTACATAACTTTAAGTTGATAATCACTGGCTTCCATTTTCTCATAGAAAAAGGTTATATGTGGTAATTTAGTTCCTGAATGCTATACATACTTTAAAGAGATAACACTGTGGACCTTAACCACTATGTGCATCGATGACATTGTTATGCATAAACACTGGGAACAGAGTTTATGATTCATAATTCTGACAGGTACCAGAACATTTCCCATCACTGATCATGAGACCAGAAACATCTCCCATTCTATCTCCTAAGGATTCTACTTGGCAACAGGTCAATGGTGCCGGCTCTCAGTGTCTGCAGTGGGGACTCTGAAAGGGCAGGTCCACCAGGCATGTGAGCAGTTGATCTGGGGCTGAACGTATCAGAAGTGGTGACAGGGAGTGGATAAGAGGCTGAATGAGAATCCAAGGCAGGATCTTCAGGTGTGACAGACACCAACACAGGACTTGGCTGAGGTAAGCAGCAGGGACAGAACCAAGTAAGAGTAGTGAGGGGTAATTTGTGGTGATATGAAAAAAGAAAGAAAGGCTAGGAGAAAAAAAGGAATGACAGAAGAATCTGATTTTTCCTCATCTATTCTCTTCCCTGCCAATTCAGAAGAACAGAAAATGAATGGAAAGAGGTGTTCTGAGTACCAGGAGAGTGGTTATACTTTCCTCCTCTCACTGAAGGTGCCAGGCCTCTGACCAAGGTGGTAACATGGTGGTCAAAGAAAGAAAGAAACAAGTGGATCCTTGGGGGTGGGGTAAGAGAAGGATTAGGAACCTGCTACTAAGAGACGGTTAAAGTAAAAAGCAAAGGGACGTATCCACGGCAGGCCCAGGGCCATCCTTCCGATTGATGTGGCATGACTGCTAAGCACAGGCTTCCTGTATTTTTGTGGCAAAATGGAAAACACAGAAATTTTAGGAAATTTCCAAAACAACAAAAAAAATTATTATGAAAATGTTGAATCCAAATGGATCAAATCATTATTTTGCCCTAAACCTACATGCAAACGTTAAACTTCAGTAATTTAGAACATGCTCTGAAATAAAAATAAGTACCTGCAATTATCACAAGTTGCCAAATCAAAGTGGTTCATAAGGTAAGAATCCATGAACTCTTTACCACATTCTTCACATATAACATAATCAAATTCCATAACAGGTCCTAAAGAATGGAAAATTCATTCTTAAGTTTCCTTTTTTGTGTGTAATTAGAATACATTTTCCTCTATTTTATTAGCTTACAAACATGTTTTTTATGACTGATATAAATATATTTACATAAGACAACATAAAACTTTAAGTAATCTTCCATTTATTAAAAAAAAATTTTTGTAAGGAAAAAAGAAATGAGAAAGGAAATAATATAATGGAAAAAATTATCAACTCATTCAGTATTGTTGAACACAAACCACATGTAAAGTACTTGCATTATTAATACTTCTGTATTGCTGCTATAACAAATTACTACAAATTTAGTGGCTAAAATAACACATACTTATTTTATCACAGTCTGTAGTTTACACATCTGACACAGGTCTCAGGGGGCTAGAGGCAAGTTGTTGGCAGAGTTGCACTCCTTTCTGGAGGTTTTAGAGGGACAATCTATCACTCTGCCATTTACAGTTATAGAGGCCACCTGCATTCCTTGACTCACGACTCCCTTCCTCCATCTTCAAAGCCAGCAACTGTAGCTTCTTATATCACTATGAGTTCTTCTATGATCACACCTACCCCAGACTCTCTCCTGCCTCTCTCCTACTTTTAAGGATGCTTGTGATTACAGCTGGATAACCCAGAATAATCTCCTCACTTCAAGGTCTTTAACCTTAATTTTATCTGCAAAGTGCCTTTCACTCTGTAAGGTAATAAATTCACAGATTCCAGGGTGATTAGAATGTGGACATTGCTGGGGGCCATTATTCAGCCTACCACAGTACTGCTGAGAGTAGAAAGATTAGTCCAGGGTGGAAGCAAGGTGGGGGAGCTGCTTACACATAAGGGAGGTGGACATAACATATAACACAGAAAAGAACAGTAAAGAGCAAAACAAAAGTAAACGAGAGACAATACAGAATTCACTTTCAAGTGGGAAACTCCCTCCATTCCACCTCCTACCAACAGAGTAAATGGCTTCCTCATCTTCATCTGTCTCCACTACTAGATTGAAAATCTCTAAAGGGTAGAGACTGTACTTAGCTATACAACCTCAACACCCACTATAGAAACTACTCCAGGTAAAGTAAAGCAGAATTTTTAAAAAAGATTTCAAATACCTAGCTAAGGATCTTTAGCCTATAGAATTGTTTTCTTTTTATCAGCAAATCTGAAAGTTTTACCAATAAGTCTTTAGGATGACTGCCACTGCCAAGCCCCAACTCTGAGAACTACCACTAGTCCCAGTGGGAAAAAAAATGGAGTTGTTGTTCATAATTCGTTCAACATATTCCTATCACTGCCTCCCCTTACCTACTTCCAATACAAGAAGGTCAATTAATATTCTAGCACTTCTTAATCTCACTAATCTCCAAACCCTAACAAAATCCAAGATACCAGATGTATGATTTGCAAATATTTTCCCTCATTCAGTAGGTGGTCCTTTGGAAGGTTTCATTTGCTATGTAGAAGCTTTTCAATTTGATGCCGTCCCACTTGTTTAACACGTAGGACTGGGTTTTTTTGTTTGTTTAATTTTTTAAAAACGTATCAGCTATAATTTATTTAAAGTTTTGTTTTCAATTATGAAGGTTCTGCCTTTATTGCCTCTGCTTTTGGTGTCATATCCAAAAATATCATTAGCAAGACCAACGTCAAGAAGCTTTTCGTGTTTTCTTCTAGGAGTTTTATGGTTTGTTTTACATTTAAATCTTTAATCCATTTTGAGTTATTTTGTATGATGTAAGACAGTGGCCTTGTTTCATTCTTTCCCATGTGACTGTCCAGTTTTCCCAACTCCACTTATTAATGTCCCTTCTCTATTGTATTTTCTTGGCTCCTTTATCATAAATTAACTGACCATAAGTGTAAGTTTTTTCTGGGCTCTCTCTTCTGTTCCATTGATCTACATGTCTGTTTTTATGCCAATATCATATATTTTCATTATGATGGCTTTGAAATATAATTTGAAATCAGGAAGCATGAGGTCTCCAGTTCTGTCCTTCTTTTTCAAGATTCAATGGCCATTCAGGGTCTTTCATTATTCATATGAATTAAAAAATTTTTCTATTTCTGTGGGAAAATGCTATTGGAATTTTGGCCGGGTCTGCACTGATTCTGTAGATTGCTTTAGGTACTAGGGACATTTTAACGTTAGTAGCTCTTCCAACCCAGGAGCACAGAATGTCTTTCCATTTAGTTGTGTCTTCTTCCATTTCTTTCATTCTTGTCTTACAGTTTTCAGTGTACAAGTATTTCACCTCCTTGGTTAAACTTATTCCCAGGTATTTTATTATTTCTGATAAATAGGCAGTTGTAAATAGGACTGTTTTATTAATTTCTCTTTCTGATAGTTCACTAGTAGTGTACAGAAATGCAACAGATTTCTGTGTATTTTGTTTCCTGAAACTTCACTGAGTACATTTATTAGTTTACACATACACATATGCATACACATATACATGTTTCAGAAATCATGAGTTCATACCCATGATTTTAATCTATCCAATTTTGATCCATTCCCATAGGGTTCTTTCTTGCCTTCTCCCATTCTATAGTTGTATGTCCTTTCTTCCACAATGAGAACTCTGGCTCCCAACATCAAGAAATACATTCGTCTATTTGAACCAACAATACACCTAAAATAATTTCAAAATTGCTTCCCTCGTATCACTCTATAAAATGAGTTCAGGAATGTTGACGTTTTTCCCCTCACCCCACCTATCTCAAACTGAGGATATACTGTCAAATACTATGCTCATAAATCATTTGGACTAGTTCCTTCTGTCCTCCCCCTCTTCAATATGTGTTAATTCATTTGGAAAAATACATCCACTTGTTTATTTGCTTTTAGGTTGTTTCCTGTTTCTATATATGTTAACTTAACTTTTTTTTAAATATGTAAACTTTACCAGAAGTATGCATTCTTTTGGGTCAGTTACCCTACTGCTGTGAATCAGAGAGCTGGACAAAAGTTTACCTCCAAATATATTCACTGCAGTAATAATTATTAGAATAGAGAAAAGAAACAAAAGAGCTGCATTTAAATGAACCATGGTACAGCCACCAAATGGAATACTATGTAGCCATTAAAAAGAAAGCTCTGAAAGAATATTTGAGAAATGGGGAAACCACTTTTCCTCTAAACATAAAGAAAGAATGTGCTAAATTTTATTTCTTGCATTCAAGACCCTCATTTCAACCTATTGAGATAATTTTAAGTATTTATTTTATCAACCTGTCTATTATAAGACTGGGAGCATCAACTCTAAGCATATAAACCACATTTTTAAATGAATCTGCCAAATTTGTTTAATTTTTAATCTACTAGCAAAACTGCCAAATTTTATCATGCTTATAAAGTCAACTTGCTCACTGACTAAATGTGTCATTTTTCAACATCAGTTTGCAAAAAATCATGCATGTTATTCAAAATGACCAATCTAGGTATCTATTTTTTGAAAACCCACTTTACCTGGTTGATGAACAACTTTTCCAACTGTATGTTCTTCCTCCTCCTCCTCTTCCAGGATGAATCCTCCTCTTGTGTCAATTATCTTTGGGGCTGCTTTTACATTAGCCATGCCTACAAAAGTTAAGAAGTGGTCAAGAAATGAACCTGGTAAGCCCATATGCTCCCTTGTGTATAAACAGGAACTTTCAAAAATTTAATATATATCAAACAAGACAAGGATGTCCACTATTACCACTTCCAGTCAACATTATATTGAAGGCCCCAGTCACTGTAATATGGCAAGAAAACAAGACAAGCATAAAGGCTAAAAAGGGTAAATCAGTATTTATTCACAGATGATGTGATTATGTAATAGAGGACATCCACAAGAATCTACAATTAGAATTAAGAAATAATACCTAGGGATAGATGTGTAAAACCTCTACACTGAAAACACCACTAACAGAAATCAAAGTCACCTCTCCCCAAATTCACCTAAAGATTCATTGTGATCCCACTCAAAACCCCTGTATGTGCTTGCATGTGTGTGCTGGGGGTGGGGAGGAATAATGGGAGCTGACAAGCTGATCTAATGCTTGTATGTAAATACAAAGAACACAGAATAGCCAAGATAATCCTGAACAAAACTAGAGAATTTAAACTACCCAGATTTAAAGATTTACTACTAAGCTTCAGTACTTATGACAGTGTAGTACTGAAACAAAGACAAAGAGACCAGTATAACAGAGTCCTGTAATAGATCTACACATATCTACAGCAAAGGCTTAACTTACAGCAAAGGCTCCAAGGCAATTCAGTGAGAAAAAGATAGTATTTTCAATAAATGATGCAAGGATTTATGCCTAAGGCACTACTACAAAAAAGTGAGAAAAAGATGGTCATTCCAATAAATGAACTTTGACTCTATCGCATACAATACACAGAAAAATTTTTAAATGGATCACAATCTTGAACATAAAAGGTAAAATAAAGCTTCTAGAAGAAAACATAAAATAACTTTATGAACTTGAGGTAGCCAAAAACTTTTTACACGTGACATACACGTATCAACCATAAGAGAAAAACTGCTTAACTGAACTTGACTGAAACTATTATAACTTCAAATTTTATCAAGATGGTGGAGTAGAAGGATGTGCATTCATCTCCTCCTGCAAAAGCACTGAAATCTCAACTAGCTGTTGAACAACTAGGTCGGGAGAACACTAGAACCCACCAGAAAAGATACCCCATGTCCAAAGACAAAGAAGCCACGATGAGACAGAAGTTTACAGAAGCCTCCTAGCCTCATTCACCAGAAAGTGAAAGTATCGATCAGTCACGTCTGACTCTTTGTGATCCCGTGGACTATCGTCTGCCAGGCTCCTCCGTTCATGGAATTCTCCAGGCAAGAATTCTGGAGTGGGTTGCCATTTTCTTCTCCAGGGAACATATGTATAAGACCATCAGAAGAAGAAGAACCACAATCCCACAGCAGCTAGAACAAAAACCACATGACAGAAAGTTAATCAGGATGAAAAGGAGAGTTATGTCCCAGGTGAAGGGACAATATAAAACCCCTGAAAAACAACTAAATGAAGTGGAGATAGGCAACCTTTCAGAAAAAGAATTCAGAATGATAGTGAAGATGACCCAGGATCTCAGAAAAAGAATGGAGAAGATGCAAGGAATGTTTACCAAAGAGTCAGAAGTACTAAAAACAAACAAACACAGATGAATGACACACTAGAAGGAATCAACAGCAGGATAACTGAGGCAGACAAATGGATAGGTGACCTGGAAGACAGAATAGTGGAAATCACTGCTGCAGAACAGAATATAGAAAAAAGAATGGAAAAAAAAAATGAAGACAGCCTAAGAGACCTCTGGGACATTAAACACACCAACATTTGCATTATAGGGGTCCCAGAAGGAGAAGAGAGAGAGAAAGGATCAGAGAAAATATCTGAAGAGGTAATAGTTGAAAACTTCCCTAACATAGGAAAGGAAATAGTCAACCAAGTCCAGGAAGCACAGAGTCCTAGGCAGGATAAACCCAAGCAGGAACACACCAAGGCACATGGTAATCAAACTGACAAAAATGAAAGACAAAGATAAAATATTAAAAGGAACAAGGGAAAAGTGACAAATAACATACAAGGGAACTCCCATCTGGTTATCAGCTGATTTCTCAACAGAAACTCTACAAACCAGAGGGAACCGCACAATATACTTAAAGAGTTGAAAGGGAAGAACCTACAACCAAGAATACTCTACCCAGCAAGATTCTCATTCAAATTTGATGGAGAAATCAAAAGCTTTCCAAACAAGCAAAAGTTAAGAGAATTCAGCATCACCAAACCAGCTTTACAACAAATGCTAAAGAAACTTTTCTAGGCAGGAAACACAAGAGAAGGAAAAGACTTACAGAAGATAAACCCAAAACAATTAAGAAAATGGTAATAGGATCATATATATTGATAATTACCTTAAATGTAAACGGATTAAGTGCATCAAGCAAAAGACAGACTGGCTAGGCAGATGAAAATGTTCATGTACACACTTCCACTTAACACATCACTCTGCTTGACCTCCCAAGTTGTATGTAATTATTTTATATTGTTAAGTTAATCTTGTTCCCATTATGCCTTGCACAGAGAAGGCAATGGCACCCCACTCCAGTACTCTTGCCTGGAAAATCCCATGGACGGAGGAGCCTGGTAGGCTACAGTCCATGGGGTCGCTAAGAGTCGGACACGACTGAGCAACTTCACTTTCACTTTTCCCTTTCATGCACTGGAGAAGGAAATGGCAACCCACTCCAGTATTCTTGCCTGGAGAATCCCGGGACGGCAGAGCCTGGTGGGCTGCTGTCTATGGGGTCGCACAGAGTCGGACACAACTGAAGCGACTCAGCAGCAGCAGCAGCAGCATTATGGCTTGCAACTCGAACTATCTTTTATTTTTTTGTCTGGCTATTGATTGCAAAAACTGATAAACATCTTTTACTACTGTGATTATGTACTATTATGCAATACTGTTGAGAAACAGTATCATGACTGGTCAACAGAAAAATAATAGAATTTTATATCACCCAAACTACCATTTAATAGAAAAACGTATAATCACTTTTTAAAATCCAGATGCATATCAGAATTATCTTAGAATTTTTTGAAAAATACAAATGCCCAGCTATTGCTATTCTTCTCCAAAGCTCCAGATATGTTTCTAATGAGCAGCCATGTTTAAAAACAACTGGACTACATGATGATCTTTTATCTAGTTTGTTTCACATTTTATTTCATATTCAGTGCTCCCACTTCATTTAATTTTCCAATTTCTCCATCTTTTTTTAATGTTCTTTCTCAAGCCTTTGTCAAGTATAGTAGAAAAGCTTTTATATACAAATATATAAACAGTATGTATAATAATTTTAGAAAACATGAATTTTTCCTAACTAAAAAATTTATGACAGCTTGACTCCACTTGCTTGACTTAGTATGAACATACGCTCGATTTCTAATTAAAAAAAAATAGATATGCAACAAGCAACAAAGGTTTACAGTATGGATACCAAGCCCTGCCCTAAATAATTCCAGGTTAGCTGTTTGAATCAAATTAGCCAATCTGAAAAACGTGAAGCTCAACAGGTGCCACTCTGTTACCCCCACGAAGGCAGGAGCTAGTGTGTGTCTCCCAGCACGCAGCAAGCACTGCGTATCGGCCCATGTTATATGGATGCATGAAGGAGCTGGTGCAGGACTACTACTCAAATGTGCTATAAGGTCTAAAAGCTTTACACAAAGACCACCCCCTTGGGCCCGTGGAAATTGCAGGAAGAGAGCAGAGAGGGAGAGCTGAGACACTGGCTGGCACCTCCAGACGGCGAGGGAGGCTGCATCCCCAAACTAAGGACGGTAGCCGGACCGCCCAGTGCAGGGAGGAAAGGCCAGGGCTGGGAGTCAGGGTCGCACTGTGGTCTCGGACAGTCGGCAGTGACAATCTCCGACGAGTGGATTCCCTGCCCCCGTCCCCTACCCCCTCCACCCGCCCCTACCCGGGACTGTACGAGTGTCTGCGCTCAGACGTGAGAGGGGGGACGCCACATCCAGGATACGGCCCCTAGTCGCCCAGAAAAGAGAAGAGGCAGGCGCCGCCAAGGGCCCAAACCTCCGGTAGTTGCAGCTGCCGTCGCCGGGTAAGGCCGGGCCGCCAGCCGGGCCTGGCGCAGCATCAGCGCCCGCTGCCGTTTCCGCTCGATGCTCGCCCGCACTGAGGCAGACAGCTCCGTTGGTTGTTCTGAAGCCGCCGGCTCCGATGAAGCTTCCCCGGCGGCGGCCATCTCCAACCTCTCCAGAGGTCCGTGGCTCTAGCTCCGCGCACGCGCACTGGTAGTCCAAAGCGTGCCCAAAGCTCCCCCTCGCGGAGTCGCCAGCACCGCCTCCTACAGGGAACGCACCTGCGCAATTAGAGAAGGAAGTGGGGAAGGAAAGGGCGGTGGGTGAAGTCTGCGCACGCGCTGGCGCGGAAACTACCTGCTGGTTTATAATCCAGCGCAAGAGCCAGTGCAGAGATCAATGATCAGGACCTGGTCATCTCTAAATTAATAGTTTCGCTTGGTAGTTCAGAATATAGGCTTTGGAGTCAGTTCAGTTCAGTCGCTCAGTCGTGTCCGACTCTTTGTGACCCCATTAGACTGCAGCACCCCAGGCCTCCCTGTCCATCACCAACTCCCAGAGCTTGCTCAAACTCATGTCCACTGAGTCAGTGATGCCATCCAACCATCTCATCCTCTGTCGTTCCCTTCTCCTCCTGCCTTCAATATTTCCCAGCATCAGGGTCTTTTCCGATGAGTCAGTTCTTCGCATTAAGTTGCCAAAGTATTGGAGTTTCAATTTCAGCATCAGTCCTTCCAATGATATTCAGGACTGATTTCCTTCAGGATAGACTTGTTTGATCTCCTTGCAGTCCAAGAGACTCTCAGTCTTCTCCAACACCACACTTCAAAAGCATCAATTCTTCAACACTCAGCCTTCTTTATAGTCCAACTCAATATCCATACATGACTAGTGGAAAAACCTTAGCTTTGACTAGACAGGCTTTGTTAGCAAAGTAATGTCTCTGCTTTTTAATATGCTCTCTAGTTTGGTCATAGCTTTTCTTCCAAGCAGCAAACGTCTTTTTATTTCATGGCTGCAGTCACCATTTGCAGTGATTTTGGAGCCCAAGAAAATAAAGTCTGTCACTGTTTCCATTGTTTCCTCCATCTATTTGTCATGAAGTGATGGGACCAGATGCCATGATCTTAGTTTTTTGAATCTTGAGTTTTAAGCCAGCTTTTTCACTCTCCTCTTTCACTTTCTTCAAGAGGCTCTTTAGTTCCTCTTCGCTTTCTGCCATAAGGGTGGTGTCATCTGTGTATCTGAGGTTATTAATCCCTGCAATCTTGATTCCAGCTTGTGCTTCATCGAGCCCAGCATTTTGCATGATGCACTCTGCATATAAGTTAAATAAGCAAGGTGACAATATACAGCCTTGATGTACTCCTTTCCCAATTTGGAACCAGTCCATTGCTCCATGTCCAGTTCTAACTGTTGCTTCTTGACCTGTACACAGATTTCTCAGGAGGCAGGTCAGGTGGTCTGGTATTCCCATCTCTTTAAGAATGTTCCACAGTTTGTTGTGATCCACACAAAGGCTTTAGCATAATCAATAAAATAGAAGTAGAAGAGAAGTAGAACTCTCTTGCTTTTTCTATGATCCAATGGATGTTAGCAATTTGATCTCTGGTTCCTCTGCCTTTTCTAAATCCAGCTTGAATATCTGGAAGTTCTCGGTTCACGTACTGTTGGAGTCTGGCTTGGAGAATTTTGAGCATTACTTTGCTAGTGTGTGAGATGAGTACAATTTTGCAGTATTTTGAACATTCTTTGCCATTGCCTTTCTTTGGAACTGGAGTCAGACTTGGGTTAAACGTTATCCCTGACACTTGCCGTCTGCATGACTTCAGCAAGTTATTTAACCTGAATTCAGTTTCTCCAGTAGTAAAATGAGGATAATTACGGAACCACTTCCATGGTTGTTGGGAGGATTAGGTGTAGCCTTTTAGCGCAATGCCTGGCACACAGAAAGTTTCCAAAAATGATGGCAGCTAGTAGTAACAGTAGTGCCAATTCAAGAGAGATCAATAGATGATTGGTCTGAATACACTGAATGCCTGGCCTAGGGGGATAGGGTCTTTTTAGATTTTGGTTTAAACAGCCAAGAACACCTGGGTTTTCACTTGCTGTGTAACGTCATGCAGATGCAGCACCAGGTACCCAAGGCTGGTAAGCATGAGCTCGGCTATATTTTCCTAGAATATTTCTTCAGTGTGGGTGAACCACCACCAAGCAGACAGTGGGTTTGGAATTTGAGCCAAATCCTAACTTCCCAAATGTGTGGCAAATTTAGCAAAAGAAACATTGTATGATTTTCTTAAAATGTCTGCTCTTTCTTTATTACAAATAAAACTTAACTAAAGCCAGCAAACATTAAGTTCTAATTACTACATATACCATTTGGGACTAGGTTTTAGAGCAAGGAGGCACACTGCAGTTTCCCCTTAATATTCAATGATTAAAGTTTGAGAAACGTTAAGTTACTGGTTCTATCAATTACACGTATATTCAAGCTGAAAGACCTTATATAAAGCATATAAATGCTGAGATTTTCTGGTTGAACTGGAGACAGAAACCTCAAGCCATCACTACTGCCTTTCCCCTCAGATTGCTCCCTATCCATTGGTTTTGTCCAGGTGATAAAATCTCAAATTCTATTTGACACCAAAAGCATGAGCAGCAAAAGAAAAATCAGTTAAATTTAATTTCATCAAAATTAAAAATTTTTGTTCATCAGAGGACACTATCAAGAAAGTGAAAAGAAAACTCACAGAACGGGAGAAGATATGTGGAAATCATATAGAGATTTTCATATCCCCTATCCGAAAGTAGAGCATTCCTAAGAAATCTTTTGTAAACCAAAATGCCACAAAGCAAAGAAGCAATTAGCTTAGAACACATCTTGCTAATGAATGCATATGCACAAAATAAATGAAGATAAAGCACAGATGCTCAGAGACAGTTCACAGCTATGGTGACTGGATGCCAAGGTGCTGAGGGTAGATCCAGGGGAAGGAGCTTCTTGGTGTCACTCTCTCAAAGTGTGCTGCCTCTATAATGGCTCACTGCAAAACAAATATGACACATATAGAGAACAAAGGTATGGATACCAAGGGGGGAAAGGGAGGGATGAACTGGGAGATTGCTATTGACAAATATAGACTACTGTGTATAAAATAGATAACTTATGATAATTCTAATGAGCTACTGTATAGTACAGGGAACTCTACTCAATGGTCTGCTGTGACCTAAATGGGAAGGAAATCCAAAAAAGATGGGCTATATGTATATCTATAGCTGATTCACTTTGCAGAAACTAACATTGTAAAGCAATTATACTCAAATACAAATTAATTTTTTTAATGCAAAAATGGGTACTAGTGAAGGTCTTTCATAAGTGCAAAATGACATAAAGCAAACTTGAAAAGCAAGCAATATACCTGTATCTAACAAGGGAATTCTTACAACTAAGTAACAAAAAGACAATGGTTTGTAAATGAGCAAAGGACTTAAATAGATATTCTTCTACAAATGGCCAAACAAGCACAATGAAAATATATTCATCATTAGTAAAATGGAAACAAAAAGCATCAGATCAAAAGTGAAGTGAGAGACCATTTCACACCAATTACATGACTAGAATTAAAAGAAAAAAGAAAACAAAATAACAAGTGTTGGCAAGGATGCCAAAAAATTGGCATCCTCCTAGTGGGAATGCAAAACAATGCTGCTGATGGCAATTGGTTTGGCTATCCTTCAAAAAGTTAAACACAGAGAATTACCACATAAGTCAGCAATTTCACTCCTGGGTAGAAAGAACTGAAGTTCTCAAAGACTGAAAACAGGTGTTCACACAAAAACTTGCAAACAAATGCTCATAGCAGCACTATTCACAATAACCAGAAGATTGAAACTACTCAAATGTCTGTCAAATGATAAACAGATAAACAAAATGTGGCACATTCATACAAGGAAAATAATTCAGCCATAGAAAGGAAGTACTGACACATGCTACAACATGAATGAACCTTGAAAATATTATGCATTTCTTTTATATGCAACATTTGGAATAAGCAAACCCATAGTAACATAAAAAGCATATTAGTGGCTGGCAGGGACTGAGGGGAGAAGGAGATGAGAAGTGACTGCTTAATTAGTGTGGGGTTTCTTTTGGGGGTAATGAAAATGTTCTGTTGTGACAGTTTCACAACATTGTGAATGTACTACATGTTACTAATGGTAAATTTTATAATAAGTTTTTTAAAAATTCAAATTCTGCCTGGGCCCAGGCAGGTAATGGAAGTTAATGAATCCATCCAGGTGTTGCACTCGGGTAAAGTGGAGTGTGAGGGCCCCTCTAAGGGAAAAGCTACTGCACAGCTCCAGTGAGTAGACAGAATTTGGGCCCCTTGTTGCCAACTGCCCAATGTTTGAAGAAAAGTAACTGCTTCTCAAATTGTAAAGCACGTACAAGTCACCTGGTGATCCACTTAAAATGCAGATTCTGCTTCAGTAGGACCATGGTAGCACTCGAGCTATGCATTTCTAATGAGCTCCCTAAGAGAGTTGCAGCTCAACCAACCATAGGTCTAATAGTAAGGGTCAGGCCCACAGGTTCTCAAACTTGGCTGCACCCTGGAAGCACCTGGGGAATTTAAAAAACACAGAGTCTGATGTCATTGGTCAGGGGTGGGATCTGGGTATTAGGATTTTATAAAGCACCCTCTCCCCCACCCCTATGATTCTCATGGGCAGCACACTTTGAGAGCCAGCACCCTAAATGACCCCCCCCTAGACTCGATGCAGCTCTAAGAGCCTCAGTGGACATGAGTTTGAGCAAACTCTGGGAGACCGTAAAGGACAGGGAAGCCTGGCGTGGTGCAGGCCATGGGGTTGCAAAGAGTCAGACACAACTGAGCGACTGAACAAAACAAAGAGCCTTTGAGACTGCAATATTTCTGTGTGGGACAAGATAACTGTTCTCTCCCAATTAGCCCCTAGAACCTCCTCCCCAAGAAAGCACTCCAAGCTTGAATACTGAAGGACATGGACTATAGCTCAGAGGCCATACCGTTCCTGGTATTTTGTTAACTCTTGACAACCTTTTGGGTTTCCTTTTACCAGTAACTCCCTCTCCTTGGGCTTCCCGACCTTTGTTAGCAAGTATCGTGTAACTGGGTCTGAATTGTTAGCTGAAGCCTCAACCAGGCTAAACCAAGTCTCCTCCTTTAGAGAAAAAAGGAGTACATGCCCCAATCTGCACATCCCACAGTGACAAAGGCTGCAGGGCTTGCCCAGAGCACAACAGCATGAGTCATCTTGGTGGGGGCACAAAAGGAAAACAAGCGAGGAGAATAGAGCAGTAAATATGTTCTTGCCTCACCCCACTGAGTGTCAGGAAAAATCTATGACTACATCTATATTCTTGCCTTGTGCCTCTCACCTCCCAGACCAACTGTGATCCTGGCTGAAAGAGGGGTAATGAACAAAGCACAGGAAGAATTGAAAGCCCTAACAGAGCTTGAAAAAGAGCAGGCAGGTATGAGTGGAAGCCAGGAAGGGGAATAAAAAACTTGGCAGCACTTCCTGATAGACCTCCTCTCTGAGAGCGTGACTGGGGTTATTCATGCCTGAGAGGACAGGATGTGAACCTATTTGTCTTTATCATCTAGTAAATAGTACATGTGTGTGGCTTTCTTTTTCACTTTCATTTTTACCCGATTGCCGGGCTTTACTTCTTAATGTGGTCACTTTGAACATCACTGGCATAAATTTACAATAGGAGAACATTCGTGGTAAGAAGCACATCAAGTTGGGCAACTGTCTGGGATGAGCACACAGCAACACAGAAAGTAGCCTGATCCTGTAGACCGAAGCTGTATTGCTTTAGTAACCCAGGAAATGCAGTCTCTTTTGTCTGTAACTGACGCCCTTCTGGAAAAACTTAAGATTTCAACCTCCCTGAACCAAAAGATAAAGCGATTGAGGCAAAACCATCATATTGAAACCTTGATCAATAAAATGTATGCGCAAAGGGATTTAGAAAACATCTTAAAGACTAACAACAATATTCTTTCCAGAAGCAATAAGAAATAGGAGGGTCCAAACAATTCAACTAAGGACAGGAACTAGGAAAGATGATTATCAGTGCTGAAAGCCAAAATCTAGTCACCCACTGACCAGCAAGGGCAGATCTTTTCTCACTCTGCATTCCTCAGGTCCTGAATGTGGGCCAAGGGACCTTGCTTCTTACTGCCTTTTCCAGGAAACCTGCCCTGTCTCCTTCCTTGGGCTCCTGTCAACCTCACGTGTGCTGGTATTATGGCTCCTCCACATAAGAAGTGATACCTACCTGCCTCCTTAACTAAATTATCAGGTCCTTGAGAATTGGGACCATCTGGTTCATCCCAGTATCACCAGCATAGGGTCTGCACAGAGTAGCTGTTCATTAAATGTTTGTGGAGTTAAATAAACAGAATGAATAACGTTGAAAAAACCTACTCAGAGGCCTCATCAGCACTGAAAACTCAATGTCCAAAGCTGAACCTGACACCCAACTCAGCTCTGGTATTTATACACCTGTGGAAATAGGGAACACTCTACTTCAGAATAGCCCACTCCACTGTTGCCTAGCTTTGGCCATTATTTTTTGCAATAATAATAACAGTAAATGCTTCTATGGTGCTTAGTATATAGTAGGTGTTTCTAAGCATTTAAAATTTATTAATTTTTGTAGCTACTCAATGATTGTATTCACTAATCCCAGTATATAGATGAGATAATAAGGTATAGAGATGTTAAATAATTTATTCAAGGTCATAATCTAGTGACAGAGCTGAGTTCAACAAGGCACAGCCCAGCCCTGGTATCAATAATCTCAACCACTAAACTCTAAGTCTCAACATTATTAACAGAATGTCTTCCTCTTACTTATCCACTAGTACTCATTCAGAGCTGGGATCAGAAACCAGGTCCTTGCAATTCTCTACATGGCTAATACCCTAATACATGGTCCCTGCAATGCCCTTCGTGGCTTGAAACAGACAGGACTGTCTCTGTTTGAAGCCTGGTTTGAGAGTTATTGTTGCCTGTCTTAAATAGGGCCAAAGGAGGATGAATGTGACCCAGGGCTCATTCATTATGTGAATGAACTCCAATCCACATACTGGAGTGATAGTCTTATGGTTCTGTTTTCTTACTACCCCCAACTGGGGTTTTTGTTTTCCTTTCAATTACCTTTATAAAAAGTGTGGTTGCAACTTCATACTACAAACCACTTAAATTTTATTGGCAAGTTCTTCCTCTAATACCTGGAGTCCCATTGAACAGTGAATTATTTGTCACCAGACACACTTGTTTTTACAGTTTTTATAATGTTTGGAAATTGGATGAGTGTCTCTGGCTTCCATCCCTTCTCTGGTCCTACTGCAGGCCTAGTTCAGCTCCCATTGTCTTTTGCCTGAACAGCCTCTAGGCTGGTCTCCCAGTCTCTCCTTCTAACCCATCTTATACTTGGTCTTACAGTTTCATTTTTCTAAAGTACAGCTTTAGGGAATTCCCTGGTGGTCCAGTGCTTAGGACTCCATACGCTTTCACTGCTGAGGGCCTGGGTTCAATCCCTGGTCGGGCAACTAAGACCCCACAAGCTGCACAGTATGGTACCTCTCCAAGAAAAGAGTACATCTTTAACCATTTGCTCAAAAATCATTTGACCCCAGTTCAGTTCAGTTGCTCAGTCATGTCCGACTCTTTGCGACCCCACGGACTGCAGCATCTGACACTAAGCCTGCAGTTAATCCCCATCACCTGTTCCAGCTGCCTTTGGGAGGGACTTACTCCATGAATTTTCACTGAACTTTATGCTCTATCTTCCTATCTTCTAGGCTGGTCCTGCATTCCTCTTGCTTCTGGACTATTTCCCTCCCTGCAATTCTTTTGTTCATACACTCACTCATTCTTTCATTTGTACATACATTCAATCAGCAACTTTAAGACCCCATGCTCCAAGCGAGGTCTTATGCTGAGGACCAGGAATACAGTAACAAATTAATGATGCTCCTCTCAAGAAACTGATTTCCATTTTCTTAAAGATTAATTACGTGGAGTATCTTTTCTTGTGCATATTGGCCATTTGCCTATCTTCTTTGGAGAAATGTCTATTCAAGTCCTTTGACCATTTTAAAATTGAATTATTTGTCTTTTTATTATTGAATTGTAAGTTTTTGTATCATAGATATCTCAGTTTTCTAATTGTTTCCCTTATGCTTTTGTATTTTCTAAGTTTTCTACGATGATGAGTGACTCTGATAAGCAGAATATCTAAAATGTGATACTAACCTACGTGAAAATGTAGAAATCGTACAGATCAAACTTATGAATAAAATTAAATTAGGAAGAATGTTAATGTATTCGGGGTTTTTTGTTTTACAAAATCAAGATCCATTCTTGGAGGAGCAGAACTATGGGTGAAATATTCAGTGTGTTAGTGTGAACTTCCTCATTTCAACAATTTTGTCAGGGTGTTTGATGAAGTGGTCTTTTTCTGTATAAGTGAGAGCTGAAATTAGATGATATCCTGCATGTTCAACCTGCACTGTCTATGATTTTCGGTTAAGGTAGGGGTAGAACTGGAGAAGGAAATGGCAACCCACTCCAGTATTCTTGCTTGGAGAATCCCAGGGACAGAGGAGCCTGGTGGGCTGCCATCTATGGTGTCACACAGAGTCAGACACGACTGAAGCGACTTAGCAGCAGCAGCAGCAGGGGTAGAACTCTCTTGACAAGGGATCATGAAAAAGCAATCTGAAGATCCTGGTGTTTCACAGACTCAGAGGGGATCAACATGTGATGTGACCGATGAAAAGAGAGGATGTGATCTGAGATGACAAGAATCAAAGCAGGGTGTCTGAACTGAGGGAGAGGTTTATCCTGCTGATTGAGCTGCTCAGACCACACCAGAAGCATGTGCCCACTTCTAAACAACACTCCAGGAATCAGAGCACCATCCGTGTGGCTGGGTTGGGGAGGGAAGGGCTAGGAGGAAAGTGCTGGGAGGCTGGCCACTTCAGAAAAGTCGTGATCAAGGCACTACATCTCTGAAAGATTTCCCTGGGCAGAGGCATCAATGTGGTCTGCCAGGCCTTTATCATCTCACTTAGCTGGAAATTCACAGCAGCCTCACTGGGCGGAATTTCTTCTTACCTTACACCACGAGACCCAGGACTACACTCGTGGTAGTTCCAATGGCCCCTCATCTCGGAAGCTGGAGACCCAAATGGCAACCAGGTGAGAATCTGACCCGAGGTCCACAGAGCAGGAACAAGGAGACGCCAAAGACACTGTAGGGCAGCAAATTCAAATTGTCCTGGGGTCCAAGCTGGCAAAGAAAACCAACCGAGCCAGTTGAGCACCTGCCTTTTAAATATACTACAAGTTTCTTCACTTTCATAGATAAATATGTTGGGCTCCATTTTTTTTTAAACAAATGACTTGGTCTTTTTTCTTTTTTTCCAGAAAGAACTAAAAAAAAATGTTTTATTTTTATAATTAAAAAAACACCAATACAGAATACTAACACATATATATGGTATTTAGTCAATCGGTAAAGATAACCCTGTATGCGAGACATCAAAAGAGACACAGATAAATAGAACAGTATTATGGACTCTATGGGAGAGGGCGAGGGCAGGATGATATGAAAGAATGGCATTGAAGCATGTAAATTATCATATGTGAAACGAATCGCCAGTCCAGGTTCAACGCATGATACAGGGTGCTCGGGGCTGGTGCACCGGGATGACCTGGAGGGATGGGATGGGGAGGGAGGTAGGAGGGGCGTTCTGGAAGGGGAACACATGTACACCCATGGTGGGTTCATGTCAATGTATGGCAAAACAAATACAATATTGTAAAGTTAAAAAATAGAAAATAAACAAATTAAAATAAATAAAATAAACAACAACCAAAAAAACCCAGCAATGTACAATGAGAAATGGCATCCCCGTCATCCTCATTTCTGGGGTGACAATAGGGAAATGAGGGGACAGCTGTGAAAGGACTGCAGCAGGCCCAGTGAAGCCAGGCCTTCCACTCTGTTAAAGAGGAGCTAAACATTGGGATTTTTATGTGAAATCATCCAATTTCTAAATCTTGATGCTGATGGAGGGGACATATGTATACCTATGGCTGATTCATGTTGATGTTTAACAGAAAACAACAAAATTCTGTAAAGTAATTATCCTTCAATTAAAAAATAAATTTTTAAAATATTTTTTTAAAATTTAAAAAAGAAAATATCATACAGGGGCTGGAAATCCCTCTACAACATCTCTGCTGGGGTCACCTTAACTCTTCTGCTTGCGTATCTGGGAATTGGACCCCAAGCCTACGAATTCAGCCATCTCTGTATGTAGCCTGCTGTAACTGATAGGAACAGATTCTTCAAATTAAACTGAAATTAATCTCTTCATAGTATTCAATACACCCGCCTGACCACCCCTGACCTGCACAGCCTCTGCCACTCAGCCACTCCGTCTATCCATTCGCTCATTACACAGACAGACAGACAGACAGACACACACACACACACACACACATACACACACACCAGGGGCTCTGGAATCCAGCGGATAGGGTTCCCCACAAGTTGAATATGTGCCTTCTCTATCTTTGAGTCCCTTGTGGCCTGGAATACAGGTAGGTTCCCTGGGTGGGAACATGGTCTCCCAACCCCTCTGCTGTATGAAGACTGCCCTGGGAAGAAGTTCCCTTGTGGACCCTGTGTGTGCTTCTCCTGAGCAGCAGCCTGGCAGTGAGTTTACGGGGTCTACTGGACATGAACCCTGGACACGTCATTGATGTTGCAGCCCAGGCCTCCCCACTGTGTAAACAGGCATTAATATCCATGCCCTGGCAGATTTTGAGGGATGTACAGATTATTTTAACGTGAATGTGCTACACACAGTGTCAGGAGTGTGACAAGTGGGACACAGAGGCATGGAAGGAACTTGGGATCCCACAAGGCTAGGTTTGAATCCAGACTCACACACTTTGGGAAGAATATCTGATTTCTAAGAGCCTCTATTTCCTCATCTATAAAATAAGGATAAAACTGCCTAGTGGAGGCCTGTTTTTTGAATTTGAAATTAGCAGTAAGGCACACATTGAATGTCCTGCACAGTAAGCTCCCATGAAAGGGTAAGCTATTGGTGGTGGTGTACCTGGTAACCAGTAGAGGGCACCAAACTACTCCATAAATGAGGTTAGCCTGCCATACTCACCACAGGTGCAAGAAAGCCTTTACCTATGCGAAGCCAGTGGGACACACACACACACACACACACACACACACACACACACACACACTCATATACATCTTCGTTGAAAAGTTAGAAATTACATTTTACATTGTTCTATTGGGCAGGGGGTTCATTTATTAACAAAAGCAGCTTGGGGTAATGGAAAGAGCACTCCAGAAGGAAGGGAAACCCGTCCTAGGACAGGGGTTCTTGTCCTTGTGTTCTGTGACCCTGGGAAAATCTGGACCCTTTTTTGAAGCCCAAGAGGGTTGAACCAGTTGATCTCTAAGAGACCTTCTAGATGGCTATGACTAAGATTCTGGGACATTTATTTCATGAAGCATGCAGGTGGTCGGGGTTGCGATGGGGAGAAATGGACTGAACGACCTCTGGATGCCCTCCTGGGGCTGTGATTTGACGTTTGTACACAGTCACGGGAAGCCTCACATGGGCTAATCCTAGCCTCACAAAGGAGTGTGGTTAGAGTCGCTGGGTGGTGCCGAAGTTTTTCTACAAGCACACATGATGCTTATCATCTTTTGTGCAGGTTGATGCTGAAGCCACAGAGACCACCCAGCCTGACAAAGAAAGGAATTCTTGTCTGCAGTTGACAGCCTTCAGGTTGACGGCTTTCCATTTGCCCTGGAGGCTGTCACTTGCAGAACAATGGCAAGGAGCAGGGTGGCTCTCACCTGAGACTGGCGCTGCCGAGGGGCGGGAGAAGGGGGGTTACTGCTGTCTCTCCTCCAGGACGTGGAGGATGTAAGCCAGCGGCTGGCATGCAGTAGCCATGCCTGGAGTGGCTGTGGAGTATTATTTCCTGTGTAGATGAGGTTGTACTCTACAGATGAGAAAGCAGTGATTAGCACATTATGGTTCATTTTAAAAAATTATAATGAATTACTGATACACACAAAACATAGATTAATCTCAAACCTCAAATGGAGTGAAAGAAGCCAGACACAAAAGGTTACATACTGTATAATCCCATTTCTGTGACCTTCTAGAGAAGATAAAACTTAGCTATATGGTACTAGAAATTAGATCAATGGCTGATTCCTTAGGAGGGGGAGAAGCTGACTGCAAATGGTCAGAGAGGAACTTTCAAGGAGGTGGAAACTCTATGTATTAATTGAGTGATGATGAGATGGTGCACTTTTGTAAAACTGAACTGTTTACATAAAATCACTGCGTTTTATCGTCTGCAAATTATATTTCAATAACACTGATTAAAAAACTGAACTGCAAAAACAAATTTAGGGACTTCCCTGGCAGTCCAGTGATTACAGCTCAGCATTTTTTACTGCTGTGGGCCTGGGTTCAGTTCCTGGTCAGGCAACTAAGACCCCACAAGCCATGTGGCACAGTTAAAATACAAACAAAAACAAGTTTAATGACTTTCTTATTATCAAAATAAATACATGTTGGGAGTTCTCTGGTGGCCTAGTGGTTAGGATTCCAGGCTTTCATTGTAGGGGAACTGAGATACCACAAGGTGCACAGCACAGCCAAAAATAAAAACCATGATCACATTAGAAGACTGAGAAAATACAGACATGTTTAAAAAAAAATAAAGAAAAACCATCCATAATCCCATCACCCAGAGGTAAACAGAGTTATCATTTTGATAAGGCTAGTGCCAGACTTTTATTATCAGCGAAATGAAATAATATCTGCATTATCATTAATTTATTTCTGCATTAAATAGCCAACACAGGTACATAATTACAAAAGGGCATAAAGTAAAAAATAAATCTCTTTCCCAGTCCCCCTCTTTAGAAGCAATTACTCCCATCATTCACTTGTATATCCTCCTGGAGATACGTTATGCTTTTACAAGAATATATGTGAGATGATCATAAAGGAAAAGATGGTAGCATACTCTACATACAATTTTCACCTGTGTTAATCTATATTTTAATATAATATGACATGAATATATTTCCATGTTATTGAAATTTTCTACAGTGTTATTTTTAAGTAACTTGATTCAAGTAGAACATAAAAATCTAAAATATGCAAAAATTATACGTGTCAAGTTCAAAGTGTTTTCACATATTGAATCTACTTTTATATCCAGTACCAATGAACCAAGAATTTCCAGATGTTCAAGCTGGATTTAGAAAAGGCAGAGGAACCAGAGATCAAATTGCTAACATCCATTGAATAATAGAAAAAGCAAGAGAATCCCAGAAAAACATCTCCTTCCACTTTATTGACTATACCAAAGCCTTTGACTGTGTAGATCACAACAAACTGTGGAACATTCTTAAAGAGATGGGAATACCAGACCACCATATCTGCCTCCTGAGAAATCTGTATGCAGGTGAAGAAGCAACAGTTAGAACCGGACATGGAACAACAGACTGGTTCCAAATTGGGAAAGGAGTACGTCAAGTCTATAAATTGTCATCTTGCTTATTTAACTTATATGCAGAGTACATCATGCAAAATGCCAGGCTGGATGAAGCACAGGCTGGAATCAAGATTGCCGGAATTAATATCAATAATCTCAGATACACAGATGACACCACCCTTATGGCAGAAAGTGAAGAGGAACTAAAGAGCCTCTTGATGAAAGTGAAACAGGAGAGTGAAAAAGCTGGCGTAAAACTCAACATTCAGAAAACTAAGATTATGGCATCTGGTCCCATCTGCTGCTGCTGCTGCTGCTAAGTTGCTTCAGTCGTGTCCGACTCTGTGCGACCCTATAGACGGCAGCCCATCAGGCTCCGCCGTCCCTGGGATTCTCCAGGCAAGAATACTGGAGTGGGTTGCCGTTTCCTTCTCCAGTGCATGAAAGGGAAAAGTGAAAGTGAAGTCACTCAGTCATGTCCGACTCTTAGCGACCCCATGGACTGTAGCCTACCAGGCTCCTCCATCCGTGGGATTTTCCAGGCAAGAGTACTGGAGTGGGGTGCCATTGCCTTCTCCGCTGGTCCCATCACTTCATGGCAAATAGATGGAGAAACAATGGACACAGTGAGAGACTTTATTTTCTTGGGCTCCAAAATCACTTCAGATGGTGACTGCAGCCATGAAATTAAAAGACACTTGCTTCCTGGAGGAAAACTATGACCAAACTAGATAGCATATTAAAAAGCAGAGATTACTTTGCTGACAAAGTTCTGTCTAGTCAAAGCTATGGTTTTTCCAGTAGTCAAGCATGGATGTGAGAGTTGGACCATAAAGAAAGCTGTGCACTGAAGAACTGATACTTTTGAACTGTGGTGTTGGAGAAGACTCTTGAGAGTCCCTTGGACTGCGTGGAGATCAAACCAAACCATCCTAAAGGAAATCAGTCCTGAATACTCATTGGAAGGACTGATGCTGAAGCTGAAGCTCCAATACTTTGGCTACCTGATGTGAAGAACTGATTCCTTAGGAAAGACCCTGGTAGTGGGAAAGATTGAGAGCAGGAGGCGAAGGGGATGACAGGATGAGCTGGTTGGATGGCATCACCGACTTGATGGACATGAGTTTGAGCAAGCTCCAGGAGCTGGTGACGGATAGGGAAGCCTGGCATAGTGCAGTCCACGGGGTCACAAAATGTCGGACATGACTGAGCCACTGAGCTGAATTGAATACAAAACAACAGGTCATTACCAGCATTCAAAAAAACCTTTCACTGTCTGCTAAACGTTGTCTCCTCTCCTGCGAAAGAAACCACAAGCCTGACTTCTAATTTCTAATGAGTTTTGCCCATTTTTTTGGAACTTTACACAGTATTTATATACTAATAATAGAATTACACAGTATTTATTCTTATGTCTGTATTCTTTCACTCCAAAGTATATGAATGAGATTAATTCATGTCATTGCATATAGCAACATTTCACTCACATTTACTGCCATAGAGTATTCCTTTGTATAAATATATCACAATTTATCTATCCATTCGGCTGTTGATGGACACAGGGGATGTTTTCAGGTTTTAGCTGTTGTAGCTGTTCATGTTCTGTACAACATGAACATTCTGTAGATGTCTTTTGGTGAATATACCTGTGCATTTCTGTTGCATACATGGCTAAGAGTGCAACTGCTAGGTCATAGATATGCACATATTCAGCATTAGAAGAAAAAAAGTCTCCAAAATGGTCTCACCAATTTAAACTCTCTCCTGACTGGGTGAGAGTTCCAACTCCTCTACATTCCACCTACAAAATCAGTTTTAATGGCCATATAGCATTTATTTTATACAAATATGCCATACTTTCTTTTACCTGTCTCCTGTAGTACGGGGATTCCTAACTCTTTGGGCTATAGACACACTGATGTTCTGACAAAGCTTGAGGACCCCTTCTCCGAGTATGACATACTAAAATATGACTTTACTATTAACATGCTAAATGATAACATCTAGCAGGAGGCCTCATAATCACAGTAACATCAAAATTCCAAAATGAGCACAAATACTAAAACGCTTATTGGCCTTTAGTGTTGCTTCTCCTATGAAATGCATATCTTAGTTTTTGCCAATTTTTAATGGCCTTTTTATTTTCAAATTTTTATATAAGCACTCATGAGTTACAGATATTACCTATCTCTGTGAAATGTTACATTTTTTTATTTGTTATTAGCTTTGCCATTATGTTTGTTTTTAAATAACAGCTTTATTGAGGAAAATTCATACACCATAAAATTCACCCTTTTTAAAGTAGAGACTTTGGTGGCTTTTAGTATACATCAACATGTTTTCAGGGCTTATCCATGTCGTAGCAGGTATCACTATTTCATTCCTTTTTATGGCAGAATAATACCCCCTTGTATGGTATGGCAGATCAGATTTTTTTTTATCAGTTGACAGTCAAGTGGGTTGTTTCCACTTTTTAGCTATTATGAATAATGCTTCTATGAACATTCAAGTAACAAGTTTTTGTGGGGACACGTATTTTCATTTATCTTGGGTATATACCTAGGAGTATAATTTCTGGGTCATATGATAATTCTACATTTAAAAACTGCTAGACCATTTTCCAAAATGGCCACATCACTTAAAAATTCCACTAGCCATGTACGAGATGTTTATAGTTTTTTAATAAATTAAAAAATTTAATTTTACATAGAAAAATAAGTCAAATCTATGTTTTTCTTTATGCTTTTGTCTTTGAGTTATTCTTAGACTTTCACCATTCCAAAATTATAGAAATAGCCTCCTATACACACACACACACATTCTTTTAGTACTTGTGTTTTTCCTTTTTGTAAATAGAAACTTTAAACGACCACTTGGAATCTACATTATACAATGCCAGGCCTTCCTACTCTCTGCCATTTTTAATAGACTCTTTTTTTTGATAGATTTCTTAATCCAGTTCTGTCTGCCTTATAATTAACAGCAATTTCCCCCAGATTCAGAGGTATGGTGAATTGTTATTAGACTCTTTTCTTGTTTATTTCAGTTTTTATGGTTGTTTCAGATAATTCTAGCCACATGTCTTTTTTATTTCTGACATAGGATTTTCAAATAAAGTGCTCATTTGAATGCATTTCTCAGCGGTATAAACATCTTATCAGAACTGGGGAGAAAAGGATATGGATGGTGTTCTAGACACACTTTATTTCGTGTGTCCTGTCTTTTCCTGCTTTCATCGTCTTTAGAGTTGAAGGGAAACCCTGTGCTCGGTAGGAAGACAAAGGTTGTCTGGATAAGTGCTGAAGGGACTAGCAAGGGCTGAGAGAAGTGTGGGAGTCTCTGGGGAGCATTGGGTAGGTTTTCCAGCCTGTCCTCTGTTTTTTCCTAATTCTACCCACCACCTCAGAAACAGAAAGTAGACTGTTTCCACTTGAAACAGTGTAATGAAGCCTCATACTTCAAAATTTTCACACCATTTTTATTCTGTTTTATCCTTATTACAATCCTGGGAGGTTAGACAGGACCAGGGTTTATTAGCCCCATTTCACAGATGAAGAAACAGAATCCCCAAGAGGGGAAATGCTGAAACCATAAGCCTGGGATCTGGTAAAGTGGGATCTTAACAGTCCAGGACTCCTGACTTAAAGCTTCAAAAACCGCTGTTCAGCACGCAAAGAGGGTCAAAGGTCTAGGGTGTGTACACATACAGCCCTCAAAAGGAATGCGGAGTTTTGTGGTTTGGGTTTTTCTTCCCCTTTCTAAGCACGCTTCGCATGCCAGCAAAGGGTGTGCGTATGTGTGTTGGGGGATGGGAGGGGTGAGTTTCAGAAGTGCATGTCATTCCTGAGCCATTTTATAAAGGACGTCAAAGCATGAAACATACGATGAAGCTCACAAGTCCCTTCTGGTCTTCTGGTGTCTCACCAGAGCCCAGCTTCCACAAGGGAATGACAGAATAAGACTCAATCTGATGGTGGAAACTGGGTGACATGACACATTCAATGGTTTACTGTGACATGTACCTGAGCTTCAAATAGAAGCTCTGTGACAATAGAGAGGGACAAACTCTGCTTTGTGGGCCCCAAAATTAAAGTTGGTAAGTGAGAACTCAGAATCCCAGCCCTTGACTCTGGCATCCTCATCTCTGGCCCTGCCACCTCTCTGTGCAGACCTGCACCCCCGCTTTCAGGCAGGCATAAAATGCATATAAAACATCACACCAGGGATTTCCCTGGCAATCCAGTGGTTAAGACTCAATGCTTCCAGTGCAGGGGCTGCAGGTTCAATCCCTGGTCTGGGAACTAAGATCCCACATATCTCATGGCCAAAAAAACCAAAACATAAAACAGAAACAATGTTGTAACAAATTCAATAAAGACCTTAAGAAAATGTCCCACGTTTAAAAAAAAAAAAAGTTAAACCAAAGTACAGCTGTCTTTGTCTGTGTGCCATTAGAAGATATTTCAACCCAACATAAAATCACTGGTGGCTCAGATGGTAAAGCATCTGCCTGTAACGTGGGAGACCCAGGTTCAATCCCTGTATTAGGAAGATCCCCTGGAGAAGGAAATGGCAACCCACTCCAGTATTCTTGCTTGGAAAATTCCATGGACAGAGGAGCCTGGTAGTCTACAGTCCATGGGGTCGCAAAGAGTCAGACACGACTGAGCGACTTCACTTTCTTTTCTTTCTTTCTTTCAACCTGACAAAATGAATGGGCTCTTATTACAAAATCCTTGTAATTCCTCAGTCAGCTTGTCTGAGCCCCAGTTCTGGGCCCTCTGTTGCTGGGTGTTCACCTGTGGCTGACAGATGCTGCACATTCAGAATAAAAAGCATGCAGAACTGGAAGGCGGCTTTGGTTTTCACAATGGCCACAGGTGTTCTGCTCTGCCTCGCTGCTTCTCCCTTTATACGCTCTGCCAAATGACACGGATGATGGTGAAGACTGGTCTACCTCTCTGAGGTGTTACACAGCTAGAAGGATGTGCTCTGTGGGGCAGCTTTCATTTGCCTCCCTGTGTTTTCCCTGGGAAAGTGGGACTCTTCAAAATAGCTTCAAAACTTTGAGTCCGGGGGAGGGGGCAGTTCAGGCTCTAAATTTAGTAAGAAAACATTGGGAAAAAATTAGAGTGAAGTATAAAGAAAAGTCTAACCAGGACATGTATAAGACTAGGGTTGAAATTTGCTGGTGATGGCCAAAGAATAGTAAGAAAGAAACCAAATTGTTTGTATTTTTCTCTAAAACAGACAAACCTCACCATGAAATGCATGCTCTTTGCCATCTGACATCATTACAAATAAATACAGTTTCCCAATGGAACCTTTCCATTTTTCATTCTAATCCTTCAAGTTTTCATGAAAGACTGGGCTAGAAGATGTAATTTCCCAGTTTGGGTCCTAGTTTCCCTGTCTATAACATGGAAGGACTTTGAACACACAACCACTCAGGGTCCTTCTAGTATAGTTTCTATTATTTTTACATAAATTCAACTTAACACACACCATTGAACCCTTATCCTAGATCATTTCTTCTTCCTGGTTCTGACCATGCAGAAGATGCTTGTTTCCTGCCAACAAGGAGCCACTGTTCACTGGGGCGGATGAGACCAGTGGAGAGGCTTGTAATTCAAAGCCAAGCCTGGTATATACACAATCAAGGGATGCAGAGGGCCAAAGAATGATAGAAGGAGGGATTCTGGCCTTGAATGCTAAGGCAAGGGGTGTGCAGTTCATTTGGCAGGTACTGAGGAGCCACTGAAGGCCTGAAGGAAGAGAGATGTAATGTCATCAGAATTGTACTTTAGGAATATGAATCTGGCAAAATGGGCCTACTGGTTTTCCTAAAGGTCCCCCCAGGTGGCAAATGGAGACACTGATAGTAGAACCCACCCAGGCTGACTCCCAAGCTTTGGCATATAGCTCTCCAAGAAAGCCACAGAAACACTCTAGATAAGCTTCAAAACAACAACTGCTTAGATTGTTTAGACACCAGCATCCTATCCAAAAGGATACACTAGGGGAAAATAACCTCTGCCAAGAAGGGCTGAAGATTTACTTCCTAATTCCTAAGTATTGAAAGCTGACCCCCAAAATATATGCCCACATCCTAATCCCTGGTGCCTATTATGTGGCAAGTTCAGTTCAGTTCAGTTCAGTCACTTAGTCGTGTCCAACTCTTTGTGATCCCATGAAATGCAGCATGCCAGGCCTCCCTGTCCATCACCAACTCCCGGAGTTTACCCAAACTCATGTCCATCGAGTCAGTGATGCCATCCAACCATCTCATCCTCTGTCGTCCCCTCCTCCTCCTGCCCCCAATCCTTCCCAGCATTAGGGTCTTTTCCAATGAGTCAACTCTTCTCATGAGGTGGCCAAAGTATTGGAGTTTCACCTTCAACATCAGTCCTTCCAATGAACACCCAGGACTGATCTCCTTTGGGATGGATTGATTGGATCTCCTTGCAGTCCAAGGGACTCTCAAGAGTCTTCTCCAACACCACAGTTCAAAAGCATCAGTTCTGCAGTGCTCAGCTTTCTTCACCGTCCAACCCTCACATCCATACATGACCACTGGAAAAACCATAGCCTTGACTAGATGGACTTTTGTTGGCAAAGTAACGTCTCTGCTTTTAAATATGCTATCTAGGTTGGCCATAACCTTCCTTCCAAGGAGTAAGCGTCTTTTAATTTCATGGCTGCAATCACCATCAGCAGTGATTTTGGAGCCCCCCAAAAATAAAGTCTGACGCTGTTTCCACTGTTTCCCCATCTATTTCCTGTGAAGTGATGGGACCAGATGCCATGATCTTAGTTTTCTGAACGTTGAGCTTTAAGCCAACTTTTTCACTCTCCTCTAAGAGACAAGAATAAATTAAGGATCTTGAGAGGTGGAATTTATCCTGGATTATTCAGACAGCCCTACATGCAATCACATGCATCCTTATAAGACAGACACACAAAGAAAAGGAGGAAGAAGCAATGTGACCACAGAGATTGGTGTGATGTGGCCATGTGTTAAGGAAAGCCTGGGGCCACCAGAAGCTAGAAGAGGCAAGCCATGGATTCTCCTGAGAACTTCAGAAAAGACTGTGGCCTTGCAACACCTTGACTACAGACTTCTGGCCTCTAGAACTGTGAGAGAATAAATGCCTACTGTTTTAAGCCACCAAGGCAATGGTAATTTGTTACAGCAGCCACAAGAAACTAACATACAGATCACTTTTTGTTAAATTTAATTAATTCATTTGAATTGGTAATGCATGCATATGGGGTCAACACTCTGTAAGGGTAAAGGATAAATACTGAAAGGAAAATCTCCCTCTTTTCCATGCCCACCAGTTATCATTTTCTTCATCAGATGAACATTAAATCTTGTGTGTGTGCGCCTATAGATTTGCAAATTTCCCCCAAATTATGTGGAAGGTAGCATGTGGTCATGGGGTAACAAAAATAGACCTTATCCTTGCAGACAGACAGATGGACCTGGTTCAGATTCCACCCCAATTCCAACCCATAGACGGAGACTCTCTGGGCCAGCTCCCCAATTTTGAAGAGACTTGGTCTTCCTCTCTGTAAAGTGGAGACTAGGACTGCGATGAGGATTAAATGAGATGACGTGGGTGAAGCTCACAGCAGAGAGTGGTGTGTGGCTGCACAGTTCCCATCTTGTAAAGTACTATCGCTGCTGTTCACCTGGCCTGTTGGGGGCGCTTCTGAGCTCAGCACTTAGAATCAGACAGCACATCTTTTGCCAACAAGCCTAAGAAAGATGGCTGCATTCTTGTCATTCCAGGGTTATTTCTGATGATCTGTCTGTCTGTGGGCCTTTCATTCAGTATTGATGGAAAACCAAGGTTATGTAACGTCAATAAGCCCATTCTTAAAACCATAAAGAGAAAGTAAGGAACATGAGGGGTAAGCAGATGTGCCTGGGCTACACAGACAGGATTCTGGGCCTTCACCCATACTGTTCCTTCACTTGCAGGAGTACAGGTGAAGGAGTACAAAAAATTCTAATTGCAACTCTGCATTGGGGTCTTCAGTGTAATAGAAAGAACAGAGGAGTTGGAGAATTCAAACCCACTTACACTGCAGCTTTGGCCAGGACGCTTCCACTCGGTGCACCTCAGTCATTTTAATCTATAAAATGGGAATAATGCTCTTTTCCCTATCTACTTAGAGTTGTCAGGTGGGTTACAAAGGAAGAGCCAGGGACCAGCTTAGACATTACCTAGGCCACCACTTACTTTTACAGATGAGGAAATTGGTACCCAAAAAGACAAATTACTGGCCCAAGTTTACCCAAGGAGTCAGTAGCTGAGGCTGAAACTCAGCCTTCAAGAGGCAGCCCTTTTCTCGTTAGCAGACTGATGAGACATAGGTGATAAACCATCATATACTACGTAAATGTCATCTGAGGTCACTGGTCTTAATGATGGCTAGACCTTGGCCTACCTGTTTCTTTTTCTAAAGCTTTATTCAAAATGGATGCAAGCCCCAATCTTCTGCTTTTCAGCCTTTGAAGGAAGAGTATGGGGGTATGTGATTTACCCAGATAAGAACTATGAGCCTCTGTTCCCAATTCCCCATGGCTGCTCCCCAACCTGTGTGCCCCTGGATCAGAAATGCAGGGAATGACCCTATGTGCAAGGCCACTTGACCTTCTGCAGCAAGACATGGTGATGCAGACAGGGCACAGGGAATCTTTTCAGTTCAGTTCAGTCGCTCAGTTGTGTCGGACTCTTTGCGACCCCATGAACTGCAGCACGCCAGGCCTCCCTGTCCATCACCAACTCCCAGCGCCCACCCAAACCCATGTCCATCGAGTCGGTGATGCCATCCAGCCATCTCATCCTCTGTTGCCCCCTTCTCCTCCTGCCCCCAATCCTACCCAGCATTAGGGTCTTTTCAAATCAGTCAGCTCTTTGCATCAGGTGGCCAAAATATTGGAGTTTCAGCTTCAACATAAGCTTCCAATGAACACCCAGGACTGATCTCCTTTAGGATGGACTGGTTGGATCTCCTTACAGTCCAAGGGACTCTCGAGAGTCTTCTCCAACACCACAGTTCAAAAGCATCAATTCTTCTGCGCTCAGTTTCTTTATAGTCCAACTCTCACATCCATACATGACCACTGGAAAAACCATAGCCTTGACTAGACAGACCTTTGTTGACAAAGTAATGTCTCTGCTTTTTAATATGCTGTCTGGGTTGGTCATAACTTTCCTTCCAAGGAGTAAACATCTTTTAATTTCATGGCTACAATCACCATCCGCAGTGATTTTGGAGCCCAGAAAAATAAAGTCTGTTACTGTTTCCACTGTTTCCCCATCTATTTGCCATGAAGTGATGGGACCAGATGCCATGATCTTAGTTTTCTGAATGTTGAGCTTTAAGCCAACTTTTTCACTTTCCTCTTTCACTTTCATCAAGAGGCTCTTTAGTTCTTCTTCACTTTCTGCCATAAGGGTGGTGTCATCTGCATATCTGAGGTTATTGATATTTCTCCCAGAAATCTTGATTCCAGCTTGTGCTTCCTCCAGCCCAGCGTTTCTCATGATGTACTCTGAATATAAGTTAAATAAGCAGGGTGACAATATTCAGCCTCGACGTACTCCTTTACCTATTTGGAATCAGTCTGTTGTTCCATGTTCAGTTCTAACTGTTGCTTCCTGACCTGCACACAGATTTCTCAAGAGGCAGGTATGGTGGTCTGGTATTCCCACCTCTTTAAGAATTTTCCACAGTTTATTGTGCAAAAAGGCTTTGGCATAGTCAATAAGCAGAAATAGATGTTTTTCTGGAACTCTCTTGCTTTTTCTATGATCCAGTGGATGTTGGCAATTTGATCTCTGGTTCCTCTGCCTTTTCTAAAACCAGCTTGAACATCTGGAAGTTCACGGTTCACGTACTGTTGAAGCCTGGCTTGGAGAATTTTGAGCATTACTTTACTAGCGTGTGAGATGAGTGCAATTGTGCAGTAGTTTGAATATTCTTTGGTATTGCCTTTCTTTGGGATTGGAATGAAAACTGACCCTTTCCAGTCCTGTGGCCACTGATAGGAATCTTTTAGCGGCAAACAATTCTTACTTGGGCTGGGTAAACATTCTTTAAACCCCCACACACCTCTCAAACCTCTGTCTCCCTGACTTGGACTTTATTCTTTCCAAATTGTATGAAACTTAAAACAACTTGGGAGGTTTCTAATAAATGTTTACCACCATCCAAAATGAAATATCTTCTTTCTTTTTACCTATTATTCAAAATCAAACAATAGAATATACTACCTGGAAAAACAAGGCTGTTTACATTGACGGGGGGCTGGGGGAGTGGTATTTGAATTAGCAGGAATGGGCAGAGAGGAGATTGGCCACCCAACCCTACAACAACTAGACAGATCCAACACTGTTTCCCTTATCTCATAACGAGAGATGCCAGAAACAAATGAATAATTAAACTCAGTAGAATTTAAAAGAGTCCATCAGTTTTCACTTATAACAGATTAGGTAAGTCTCGAATGAAGAGGACTATAGGGAGGTCTCCTGGGAACTGCCAGTGTGTTCTATACTTTCATTTGTTTTCACGTTACTAAGCAGCATCCTTTCATTTCAGCTTGAAGAACTTGTGTCAGCATGATGATTCTTATTTCAACCAAGCTTGACCATGACGGTTGCAAAACAAATATCTTCCAACCCTAACATTCTCTTCACATTTACTGGCTGACATTTTACTGTAAGCGAGAGCCCTTTCCTCTTCCCTGTTTGTTCATCCATTTACTATTGATCTATTTATTATCAGTACAGATTCACAGAATCCTATTTTTCAATGGTTTATTGTTCCTTATTTTCTTAATTATTTTGACGCTCAAATTATCCCAGATTGGCTGGCGGGCTCCTCTTCAAGCTGATTCCCGTGTCCTTTTGACTTGCCCCCATCATTTTTTTTTTTTTGAGCACTGCTTTACTTTCTAGCACCGGATATACCAACGTCATCTTGTGTAAAAAAAAGCATGGAGATTAGAAAAAGAGAAAGGGGTATTTACAGATCAATAAAGATGATTGTGCATCAGCAAAGTATGGTAGTAACCAAGAATAATTATTCTAAGTTTTTAACACATAAAGAAATAACTATGCATAGAAAAAGAAAGGAATAGAAGAAAATGCTAGAAAACTAAAAGACACTCTATATAGGGATTATGAAAATTTTTTTCATATTGCTTTTTTTTTTTTGCATATCCCAGATCTTATGTAGTGAGAACATACTATGTTTATAATGGGAAAATTTATGTTAAAAGGGTTTTTTTCTTAAAAATAATGGGTTGAGCCAGCCTCTGAGAACATTACATAAGGATTTATAAGTATGCTAACAAACACTATTAAAAATCAGTGAAAACAATTCATCCACTATTCTATGAAACAAAGCCCTGTGGCACACACACCAGGGCATAGAAAACTTCGGCTGCTACACCTGGTTCTTCCCTGTATGTCTGAGTAACTTCAGGCAATTCACTTAATCAATTTGGGCCTCAATTTCCTTATCTGAGAAAGGAAATATACTAATTTCTTCCTCTATCAGCAATGTAATGAGGCTCAAATGAAACCATGTGTGTGAAAAATCCTTTAAAATGCTACAAAAGTAAATTTTTAAAGAGCTTTAAAAAAAAGTTTGCTTAATGCTTTATTGAAAAGCTAAACTTTTAGCAGTTTCCTTTTTTGCTATTTTTCTTCCAGCTTTATTGTGATATGATTGATCTACAGCACCATATGAGTTTAAGGTATACAGCGTAATGAGTTGACATACATATATAATGAAATGATTATGACAATCAGTTTAGTGACTATTCAACATCTGATGGAGAAACAAAATAAAAGAAAAAAAAATTTCCTTGTGATGAGAACTCAAGATTTACTCTCTTCACAGCAATATTAATTATATTAATCATGTTGTATATTACATTCCTAGTACTTACTTATAACTGAAAGTTCACACCTTTTCCAATTCCTTCTCCCTTCAAAACCCTAGCAGATTTCTTTTTAAAGTGAGTGATAGAAAAACAGAGGAGTCTCTGTGAGCCTGCTTGAGTTCTGTCTTACAGCCAAGACAGCAGCATCTCCACGGCTGCCCCTTAAATCAGATTCTGTAAAAGCAACCTTGGTGGGAGGAGTCACGTGCAAGTGATTTACTAGGAGGAGATCTGGAGCAAACTGGTAAGGACATGGGGAAGAAGAATCAGAAAGGAAAAGGGGCACAGCAAAGGTAACTATCAAACAAGTTGCTCAGAAGACATCTTTGGCTCACCCCTCAAGGGAATTCTGGTAAAAGTCACACCCCAGAGCCATCCTAGTAAAGGGCAAGGAGCTGGAGTGTTTACACCTCTGTTTCCCTGGTTACCCCTAGTTATGGGGGAAGAGGGGGCAGTGGGCAATCTCCTGGTCACTTCCAGGTCTCCTGGGTGCAGGCAAAACAGGTTGAGTGAATTTCCCAGGGTCATACAGGTGATCACACAAGATTCCAGCCTTGGGCTGTCTGGGAGAAGTCCCTCTGATGTGACCACAGCCCACACGCCCTACTGTATGCTGTGTCCTCACTACACTGGGACTAATGCCTTTCCTATAGAGGGCTACTCAACAGGGAATCCTTCATGTGCCACAGAAGCTCACAGACCATCGTGCCGCCAGAAATCCCAGAGTCACTATGTGTGTCCCAGGACGCCATTAGTGGCTTTTTCCCCATAGTAACGCTTTTCTTCTAGAATTTGTCCAACACAAGGCACCAGGATGGACTGAATCATGACTTTACGAATTTCAAAAAGAGACGCCCATGTCTCAAGTACAGGGTGGCCCGTCTTCTGGCTGCAGAGACATTGTTAGTGATTTGGGAGAGTCAGTTAGATAAACAGGTACCATCCCAAACAAAAGACCTTGTGAGCTCACCTGCTTGGTTCTCCCTTGTTGTATTAATACTTAAGGGCAATTTCCCCACATCCTGCACTCTGAACATGAGCGAACATGTGAAGGAGCAGACACACAGGAGCTCAAGTCACGCAGACCTTGCATCTAGTTAGGGAGAAAGGGTCCGGAGCCCCAGGTCCATGGCCAACCCCCAGAGACTAGCTGAGGGCTCTCGGGTAAGTCAGAGAATCTCGTCAGGCCTGAGCATCCTAGTTCATAAAGGGGTTAAAGCAATAACTACCCCATACGGGTGCTGTGAGGATCTATGACATGTTTCAAGGGCTTCATAAAGTGTCAAGCTGAATGCACATGTAAAGGTATTGCTATCCACATTTGTCCTCCCAGTGTGATTTCTTACAAAACCAAACACTATCACTCCTCTTTCTTGGGATCATTGATCCAGCATCCTCAGACACACAGACGCCAGCCAGGAGTTAGGATATAAACCTGTAAGGCCTCTGGGCGGCTGCACCACATGACAGGCACCTTCTTCACAATGAAGCAACTGGGCTCCAATGCCCAGTGTGTTCTCTTCTAGGCAGTTCTAACAAGCATCGTTATTGTGTCTGGTTTTTTAGAGTAGAAGCAAACAAAGACTCGAGAAGCTGGCCTACTGACCCTAGGAAAAAGCAATATTTAACAGCCCGACAGGAGAAATGTCCAAAAGAGTATAGATGACAGCTGTATTCACTCAGAATCATACTCTGGATTGAAAGTGTACACATTCCAGAGCTCCTGGTGTTGGTAATGACACAGGACACTAAGAATCAAGTTGCTTTGTGATCTGTGCTCTCTATTTAAGAGTGTGGGATTTTGCAATAACTGTTAATGGATTGTAATCTTTAAAAATTATATAAAAATTTGAAAGACAAAAAAGGGGTGCTGGGATAACTAGAAAAGTTTACAGAAAAGTGTCCAACAACACTGGAAACTAAAACAAAAGCACATTAAACAATAATAAAGTCTGTGATGTTTAAATTCGCATGTATTTTCTGAAATGAAAACACTCAATGCTGGTGATGATCAGGTAAAACTGGTTGTACAAAGAAAACAAAAACTGTATAAATTTCTCAAAGGAAAGATAAAGTGAATTTTAATTAAATATCACATTATGCTTTCACTAATAGTGAAAAATTTGAAAACTATACAGGAATGTGAAAATTGCTTATGATACTACATGAGAAACCATAAGAAACTAAAAAAAAAATAGCATGCCCAGACTGAATATATTAATAACAGCCCGTAACTATATGCCTAAGAAAAAGAGACTGGAAGGAGTATCACTGTGCTTCCTTCTTCCCATCCCCTCTTCACACATAGGGAGGCTGAGGCCAAGCGGCTGCCCTGCCATTGAGAATGTGTCCCTACAGTTTCCATGTGGCCTACCGGGACAGCTGAATGGGCAGAGTGGAGGGCTGGTGGCCATGCACAGGAGAGTCAGGTCATAGAAGGCCTCTGGGGCTGGGGTGGAGAGGACTGGTTCAACATGTGGCCTTGGCACATCCTTCCTCAATGACAGGCCCTGAGGGACAGAGGTAGATCAGACCTGGTGCCCACCCCCAGAGCAACTGGGAGAAAGAGAAGGCTTCTGCCTGAATTAATCAGGGAAGACATCAAGGAGGAAGTGGCACTTGGACCCAGAATCAGAGTGAGGACACCTGTCATGCTGGAGCCAGTGCATGCCAGCTCATGAGAGCTGACTGCCAAATTTTCAGGAATATCGAGTGTTGGTGCCTAAACATAGCCATTATTAAAAACAAATTACATGAACTTGTAATTTCATAAATAACATTTGAAACAAAGGTAATACTCGATACTAATCACTTCCAAATTATTTCACTTTATTTTACTATGACCTATGTCCTTGAGGTTGTTCTCATCTATTGTTAACTGTATGGTCTGCACCCACGCATTTGTCCTCAACTCCATGCTGTTAGTGACACCATGTCTGTGGCCTGAAACTGGCAGTGGTGGGAGTATTTACACCATGGAAATGGGCAAGTAATCTAAATCAGGACTTGGTGTAATGCTTTGTTGCTTTCTAGAGTTTAGATTCTGGACTTCAAAAAGTGATGGACAAAATATTAATACTGCAGATTAAATTTAAAGACAATCATGTCTATGGTTTTTTAAACATTATGAATAGCACCAAAATATGAGGAAATACTTCTAATACTCAAACTATTATCTGACTCAGCAAAATATTTGTCATTGATGAATGAGTGAAGTTCCATTAATTATTCTTCATTATTTCATTTTTGTCTTACTCATTAATGTAAATAAAAATACCAGCCAACATTTATGAAGGAACTTGACTCCGTGACATGAGTGACTTCTTGGCTGAATCCTATGGTAATCAAGTATTTGTTTATAGCGTGATTTTGTAATACTATTATTGTTGATAGAGTTGTACACACTAATAGTGGATTTCACAAGGAATGAAAGTGAAAGTGTTAGTTATTCAGTCGTGTCTGACTCTCTGCAACCCCATGGACTGTAGCCTGTCAGGCTCCTCTATCATGGACTTCTCCAGGTAAGAATACTGGAGTGGGTTGCCATTCCCTTCTCCAGGGGATCTTCCTGACCCAAGGATCAAACTCAGGTCTCCCACATTGCAGGCAGATTATTTACCAACTGAGCCACCAAGGAGAGCAGCACTAAAGTTTAAGGTGCATGGAATTTACAAAAAAAGGGGTATGTCATATTATTATTTGTAAATTGTGTGCCATATATCCTTTATATCAGGAAAATATAAACTTACGCACAGATATCTATGCAGGTATCTTTTTTAAAGAGAGTTTTTGTTAAACATTTACTAACATACCACTGGCAAGGCTTGGTCAGGAAGAGACAGGGCGGGCATGGATAGAGAAGAGCATACAGTAGGGATTGTTCAATGGGTTCTGTAGTAGAGCGAAACTGTGGGAGATAATGTGGCTGCTCTCTCTCAACAGAAGACCAGCATCCTCACCACCCTAGATTCCTCTGGCCTGGGTCCCTGGCCCAAACAGTTTTCAGGAGGAAGGAGGAGGTCCTGGGTGTGGCGGCTCCCGACCTCCCACTGAGCAAGCCTGGCTGGAGACACACTGAGCCCGACCACCCCAGGAGGAAATGCCCTGCGGCAGCTGGAGAGAGGGACCTTACACATCCAAAGCATCCTAGAAGTGAAACAGCCAGATCTAGGAGAGCCCAGAGATCTCTGCACATAGTGCCAGCCCTCTTGAGGTCAAAGAGGAGACAAGGGCAGGGATGGGAGGTCTGACTGGCTGAGCTGTCTCCGGGAGGCCCTGCACACCCAGTCTGGGACCTGTGCTTCTGCCCTTCGAGGACACACACTGTAACCCCTGACTGCACTGCTTTTCTTGCCTGATTCTGCCACTATTTTGTTTTGATTTTTTTAATATTGGGGGTGGATAAAGGGAACTTCATCTGATACCAGTTTGTATTTTGCTTTTTGTTTTTGAAGTATAGTTGACATACAAAATTATGTTAGTTTCAAATGTACAACACAGTGGTTAGGCATTTATATCTAAAACAAATTGATTGCCACAATAAGTCTAGTAATCATCTGGCACCATACAAAGTAATTACAATGTTACTGACTAAATTCCCTATGTAAATTACATTCCCATGACTTGTTTATTTTATAACTGGAAATTTTCCTCTTAACCCCTTTCACCTAGTTCACCCAGCCCCCCATCCCTCCCCTGCCATTATTACTTTGAATCTCAGAGAGACAGGAAACTTCAGGAAGCTCATTGGACATGCCCATCCTTAAGTTCCTTTTACCATAGTTACTTCCCTACTTACTTGTTTTCTACAGTTTTAAATTTCTGTGTCTATAGTCAGATCTTCTTTTAACCCCTGCCCTTATTTTTGTTCTTGGTGTTGTTTATATGTTTTGTCCCCCTTAGTTATCCCTAAGACCAAGCTATTTTATCAGCTTTTCAAAGAACTGGCTTTTGTTTTGTTGACCATTTGTACTAGGTTTTTTGGCTTGGTTTAGTTGTTTCTTTTTCAATAATTTCTCGTTTTAACTCTATCAGTTTCTTCCTTACACTTCTCTGGGTTTATTTTACTGTTTTTCTAGCCTCTTGGATTGAAAGTTTGGTGATTCCACTCCTTAAAGTTTTCTCTTTTAATAGTGAGGCCAGTTAATGGTGTAAATTTCCTTCTGAGTATTACCTTGGCAACATCTCACAGATCTGATATCCGATCATTCAACAAATATTTAAGTTCCTTCTATGTACTAGGAACTAAGAAATGGTGCTCCTATCATACAGTTCTAAATAATGTAATTTCCACTTGGATTTCTCTTTAACTTTAAGAGTTATTTATAAAGGTTTTTTGTTTCCAGGTGTATGGAATTGCAAGGGGGAGCTATCTATCCATAACCGAATTCTAGTTTTGCATTCCGGAGAAGGCAATGGCAACCCACTCCAGTACTCTTGCCTGGAGAATCCCAGGGACAGAGGAGTCTGGTGGGCTACAGTCCATGGGGTCGCACAGAGTCGGACACAACTGACACGACTTAGCAGCAGCAGCAGCAGTTTTGCATTCTGGTGAGTGAATACAGTTTGCTTGATGCAGCATTCTGTAGTTAATTGAGATTTCCACTACTTACTATTTTTTAGTGTCAAAAAAATGACGTATAATACATTCTCAGTAAAGTACATTACTTGCATATAGCTTGATGAATTTTCACAAATATATATACTTGTGTCTATGCCTTATTACCTAGACCACAGAAGATTTCTTGCCCCCTTCCAGTTAATACCCCTCAGAGTTCCAAATACTAAAAACAAAACTGCCATATGATCTGGCAATTCTACTCCTGGGTATATATCCAAAAAAAAATGAAAACACTAACTTGAAAAAATACATGCACCTCAATTTCACAGCAACATTATTTGCAACAGCCAAGATATGGAAGCAGCCTAAGTGCCCATCAACAGATGAATGGATAAAGATATGATATATGTACATGATATATATATATGATTCTTTTTGCTTCTTGATATTTTTTCTTTTGTATATATATATCTAGGATTGAGTCATTTTCTTTTATTTGCCTTTATTCTCTCTAAAAGAGTTGTAAAATTCCTGGTTTACCTGGCAGCTTCAAGATCAGTACGTAAATCAATGAAGTTCACACCATACACAAGAATAAACTAAAAATGACTTAAAGACATAAATATAAGACACAACACCACAAAACTCCTAGAAGAGAACACAGGCAAAACAGTCTCTGACATAAATCATCCCAATGTTTTTTTTTTCATACCAGTGTTTTCTTAGGTCAGTCCCACAAGACAATAGAAATAAAAGCAAAAATTAACAAATGGGACCTAATCAAACTTACAAGCTTTTGTATAGCAAAAGCAACTGTAAACAAAATAAAAAGACAGCCTATAAACTGGGAGAAAATATTTGTAAATGATGCAACCAACAAGGTCTTAACTTCCAAAATATGCAAAGGGTTCATACAACTCAATAACGAAAACAAACAATCCAATCAAAAAATGGGCAGAAGACCTAAACAGACATTTCTCCAAAAAAGACATACAGATGGCCACTAGACACATGAAAAGATGCTATCACAAATTATTAGATAAATGCAAATCAAAACTACAATGAGGTGCCATCTCACACTGGTCAGAATGGTCATCATTAAAGTCTACAGATAATAAATGTTGAAGAGAGTGTGGAGGAAAGGGAAGCCTTTCACACTGTTGGTAGGAATGTACATTAGAGTAATCATGGAAAACAGTATGGCGGTGCCTCAAAAAACTAAAAACAGAGCTGCCATATGATCCAGCAATTTCACTCCTGGGCATATACCCAGACAAAACTACAATTTGAAAAGATACATACACCTCTATGTTCACAACTGCACTATTTACAATAGTCATGACATGGAGACAACCTAAATGTCCATTGACAGATGAATGGATAAAGAAGAGATACACCCTCACACACACACAGTGGAATGCTTTTTATCAGCCATAAAAAGACTGAAAAAATGTCATTTGCAGTTACTTGGATGAACCTAGAGGTTATCATACAAAGCAAAGTCAGTCAGAAAGAGAAAGACAAATACCATATGACATCACTTATATGTGGAATCTCCAGTATGACATAAATGGGGGTATTCCCTAATGGTCTAGTGGTTTAGACTCTGTGCTCTCAGTGCAGGGACTGTGGGTTCGATCCCTGGTTGGGGAACTAAGATCCCACATGCTGCATGGTGTGGCCAAAAATAAACAAATAAACAAGCATCCTTTCTGTGGTAAAAACTTACTTCCATGTTAAAAAACATTTCAAAAATTTTAAAAATAAAATATGATACAAATGAATATATCTACGAAACAGAAACAGACTCAGTGACACAGAGAACAGACTTATGGTTATCAAGGGGGAAGGCAGTAGGGGAGGGAAGGATTGGGAGTTTGGGATTAGCAGATGCAAACTAGCATATATAGGATGGATAAACAACAAGGTCCTACTGTATATAGTACAGGGAACTATACTCAATATCCTGTGATAAACTATAATGGAAAAGAATATGGAAAAGAATACATATGTGTATAACTGAGTCACTTTCCTATACAGCAGAAATTAACACAATATTGTAAATAACTATACTTCAATAAATTTTTTTTTAAAAAGAAACAGAAATGATCAGGAAAAAAATGCACAATCCTGTTCCTCCTGCCCCAAACCTATCACCCTGGTCCTCCAGGAGTAGAATGCAGGAATCTGCATTTTAGCAAGTGTCCCTGGTGATTCTGCAGCTCATCAGATGTGCAAGCCTTCCTGGGTTCCAAGTTTCCAAAAAGGTGAATTATCACCATCCCAGGCAGCCTGAGTCCTTCCCTGTCCCCTTCTGAGGACAGCCATTACCACTGGGTCCTCCCTTTGCCCCACTGCCTCCTCGTCTTTGCTCTTAAAAGTTCGAGTAATGAAAGTGGATGATTTGTCAGAACTGTCAATAATTTTTGGTGGATCTGGTCCCTTTCCTTACTGTACTCATAGGAAAACCGAGGTCAGAGGATGAAGGAGAGCCCATGAAGAGGCAGGGTCCAGGAAGAGCCTCTCCTTCCTACCTCTATAATGAGAAAAAATCCCTGCAGAGGGTGATCTCCTAGTCCTAAGTCTCCTGGGAGCATCAGGAAGATGTCTGTCTTATCACAGAATAAGCATGGCCTTGGGAATCACACAGACCTGAGGTCCAATTCCACTTCCTCTTCCTGAAGCAAATAAATGGAGGTTTCTGAGCTTCAGGTCTTAAGATTGTTGTTGTTCAGTCACTCAGTCATGTTCGACTCTTTGCGACCCCATGGACTGCAGCACGCCAGGCTTTCCTGTCCTTTACCATCTCCCGGACCTTGCTCAAAGTCATGTCCATTGAGTTGGTGATGGCATCCAATCAGCTCATCCTCTGTCGTCCCCTTCTCCTCCTGCCTTCAATCTTTATTAGAATTAACATATATGAAGTGCCTGGCACATGGTATGTGAAATAAACAGATGTGACCATTAGTAGGAGACTCTGCCACATGCTACATAGGCTGGGTGGAAGAAGCCGAGGGGCAAAGGAATGTTGGCTTTCCCAGGGCTTTACGTACTGTCTTCCTTCCTCCTGTGACCTGCAAGCCTCAACTCCAAGTTTACCTGGGAGCCCTCCCACTTCCTGAGCAGTGACTGTGGGCTGGGTCCCGTGAGGGGCACTGGAGTTTTGGTTCCTGCTGGGAGGGGCACCCAAGCTGACAGACATTTGGGCATGTGTGTGGAGAGCTGCAGTAAGAGGGCAAACTGAGAGTCAGGGGGGAGGAAGTGGAGGCTGGGGCGGACCTGAGGGGCCAGGGAAGGTGGGAGCCAAGAAGAGCAATGAGCATAAGCCTGGCAGTTTACAAATGGGGAAGCCCAGGGTCAGGGACTTAGGCAAACACTCCTAGTGGCCCTAAAACCCAGCTGCCTTGCCTCTATTTTGGAGTTTATCTTTTAGGGAAAGCTGAATTGATACACTGTCAATAAAAAGCCTGACAGATATGCAAGGGCTTAGTATGAACTTGTAGGCAGAAAGCAAATCAAATATGTTAAGCAAAGATTCACAGTCTTTTGTATGCCTATCTGAGCTAATATTTCACAAAGAAAGAGGACCCTCCCTGCCTTGGCACAGTACATATGAATTTGTGTTAATAAATGCTATTTATAAAGCATTCTGGTTTCAAAATCACATCCACGTGGATGCTCAAATGCAAGAGCAAGAATTCGCCTTAAACAGCACTTTGCTCTCTTCAGGGTCATGCTTGGTGAGTCAGGAGGCCTGTGTTCTAGCCAGTCTGTGTCTAACTTGCTCTGGGTCCCTCTCTGGGCTTCAGCAGCTCTGTCTTGAAATATGAGCATTAGGCTAATTGCCTCCCAGGGCTCCTTTGGGTCCAGAGTTCTCAGACCTGCCTTCTTTTTTTAGATCCTTGTAACAGCCCTAGGAGGCAAACATCATCGTGCCCATTATACAGGTGGAGAGACGAGGCTCACAGGTCACCAGAGATTCAGAGGCTGAGTCAGAACCCAGAGTCCCAGATTCAGAACCCAGAGTCCCAGACCTTTCCTGAATACTCCTTCTAGAAAGTCATGTATGTACACATGCGCGAGTACATACATATGTGGGAATCAGGGTACATGTTCCCACATGTGTCCCTGAGCTCCCTGCAGTTGTTTCTGATGCTGCATGTGCAGACTCACGGGCTGGGCCAGGCCTGTTCCAGGCAGTTCCACCCTGTGGGAAGTGGGGGAGAAGAGGGGAAGGGAGGAGCGGAAAGGGAGCTACACCCACATTTTTCTGCTGCCTGCTGATTTCAGCTGCTGCAGCGCAGGCTCCTAACTGCTGTGTACTTAGCTAAGTCTGAGTGACTCCATACATGGGCAGTGAGCTGGAACGCTTTCCTCCAAGCATCACAGCTGTGAGCTCCTCTCACAGCTGGGATCCAGGGCTGCAGGAGCACCCATGGTCCTTCTTACACATGTACACAGTAACAAACACATATACATTCACACATGCATGTCACAAATATTTTTCCCCACTCTGGTCCCAGTTTTCTCATCAGTAAAACGGGAGAGAACTCTCTTTGCCTTACCAGAGGACCTTCTGAGTTCAGAGACACTGCAGTTAACTTCGCAACCTGTAATGAGCTTGGAAAGACTCTGCTAAGATAATGTTCATCCATGGAATGGCAGAGAATGGGACTTTTTTCCTTTTTCTTATGAAAGAAGTCATGTGAGTTTCCTTTGAAGGAGACTACATAAATTTACTCTGGTTTTATCTTAATACAAAATTGGTGATTTCAACCTCAGAATCATACTGTCTGGTGTACCCTCCTCCTGCCAAAACTGGACTACTTTGATTGCAGCAAATATCCTGATTTTGGCAGAAGAAGAGTTGATTAGATGGCATCACTGACTCAGTGGACATGAATTTGAGCAAACTCTGGGAGACAGTAAAGGACAGAGGGGCCTGGCATGCTGCAGTCCATGAAGTCACAAAGAATCAGATGTGACATAGAGACTAAACAACAACCCTGATTCACAATTCAAAAGGGAGATGATACAGTGAGGTGGCTAACAGAATGAACTCTGGAATAAGACTTCCCGGCTTCTAATTGCAGTTCTGTCACTTGCTAGCTGTGTCACGTTGACTCGGATGTGTTATTAATTGCCTTGTGCCTCAGATTCACTGTCAGGTGGGGTGACTATAGTACCTACTTAATTCGATAGCTATGAACATCTGCACATTCAAAACTGCTTGATAAGAGTGGCTATTTTTGATGGATATATTAAAGGTCACTCAGAGATTAACTGCCAGAGCCAAGGCTAGCCCTGAGCTCTCCTGTATCCCCTCCAGTCTACACTGGCTTTGAGGGAACCCTCCGCTTTTGGAGGGAAAGGCAGCTACTCTGCCCCAACTCCCTGTCCACAGCCTTGTCTAAGGTCCCGTGGGAGGTTTTAATGAGGGAAGCTCAAGCTCTCACTGGTTAAAAGCAAGAAGGTGGGGCTTTCTGCACCACCCTCTACCAGTGATAGCATCAGTATCACTGTCACCTGTGTCTGGACACAAGCGTCTTGTGGCAGAGGGTTTGGAAGCCTGAAGGCTGTAAGGACTTAGAAATTCATTGGAAAAGGAATAAACTAAATGAAGAACTGGGCTCTAATTTCTGCTTTGCCCTGACAAGCTGGGCAACCTTGGCAAGTTACTTTACCTCTTTAAGCCTCTGGAGAGAACAACACTGGTTGCAGTTCTTAAGACTAGGATTTCCTAGGATCAAAAATGTCACACTCCCAAGGATGTTGATTAAAAAGCATTTGCTCAGCTTGGTCAAAGTGTGAGGAGAAATCAAACATGGAGGTTGACTCTAAGCTGCTGAGGGCAGTCATAAGACCACAATACTGAAAGTTTATTTATGATGCTAATTTTATTTGCAATTCAGTCACCACCCAAGAAGCCAAGATACAAAATGTCAAGTCAAGGAAACTGTTCTGAAGGCGGCTGCCCAGAGGATAAAAACCGGAGAGGCTTAAGCCTGTGAAAGAGTCTTGTGGCAAAAGGGCTAAGCACATAGCCTTTGGTATTAGCCAGACATAGGTCTGAATCCATGCTTGGCCACTTACTAACAGTTTATTGGCCTTCAGTAAGTCCCTCAACCCTCTGCATCTCAGCTTCCTCATCTGTAAAACGAGCATTATAATCATGGCCCACGTGGCTGTGTGCAGGGTTACTTACCTAAGGGGATGCAATGAAAAGCTCCTGGCACACAATAAGCTCAATAAATGGAAGGTGCTGGTCTCATTTCAGATTCTCTTGCCTAGGGGTGAGAGAAATAAAACTCAAGTAAAATTTTTTTCTTAACAAAGAAGGTTTAGGTAAAGAAGGCATTTTATTATTTTAAGTAACCAATAAGGGCAAGGGTAGAGCTGGCCTCAGGGAGGTCTGGGACCAGGGACTCAGACACCAAGACACTTTCTTCTCAGCTTCTCATCTCTAACTGTTGGCTTCATTCCATCCTGCCACAGACAGGCTTCTCCATGGGTAAGGATATGACTTTCAAAAGCTCTAGGTTCACATCTCCATCATAGCAGGAGAGAATTCTTTCCAACTATCTAAAAGAAATCCCAAGAAAAGGACTCTAATTTGCCTGGTTTGGGTCACATGGTCATCATTGACCCAATCACAGTAGCCAGGAGGTTGGAGTCCTCTGATTGGCTCAGCCTGGATCATGTGCCTAGGGCCCCAAGAGGCATTTCATCCTAGAAGAAACAGGGGAAGGAGATGCTGTGCAATTTTTTCTTTAGAGAGTCCAACATGTGGGTGGAGTCAGGGAACAGTTCTCTGCACCAGGTGCTGTGCATGGCATGAAGCCACTTCTTATTAATACAAGTGCTACATCCTCTTAGTGTGTCTTTGGTGCCATGTTTATCCTAAAATGTACTCTTTGTAGAAACAGCTCAACTTAATACAGCTTAATGCTGCCCAAATCCACCATCTTCAGCCGCTGTTTGCAGAGCTTACACAGTGCTCACGGCCGATGGAGCCCAGGCGCGATGGCGGTCTCCCTGGAGGGCTCAAAGTGAATCTTTCCCTGCCTCTACCCATCATCTCCAGACACAGAGGGGCCCTGGCCTCTGGTTCCTCCACTGACCCCAAGCTGCAGATCATGAGAAGACTGGGGGTTTTGTACTTAAAGTAAAAAATGATAGCACTAGAAGGGACCCCAGGAACCGCCTGGTCCATTTTACTGGTGGGGAGACTGAAGCCACAGGAGGACGATGGGCTTGCCCCCTCTACCATGGACACAGAGCTCCTTTGGGAACTGTGTCATCGAGCACCCTCAGCTTGTGGATATGGTAGGTCCTCAATAAAGGAATATTTCTGGCCTCCTGATTCCATATCATTCTGCTTCCTCTTGAGCTTAAAAATCTTAATTTCTAAATCTAAAGTCCTTTCCCTTTCAAAGGAGCATGGATGCTTTCTAAGGGGGAGGAAGGGTAGGAATGACCAAAATGCTCACAATCCCAGTTGAAGTGACTGAGAACTGGTGTGCGGTAATGGGGACAAACAGATGATGAGAAATACAGGGAGCAAGGTGAATATTCAGTAGTGGTGGTGTTTAGTCACTCAATTGTGTTTGACTCTTTGTGACCCCATGGACTATACCTCACCAGGCTCCTTTGTCCATGGGATTCTTCAGGCACGAATACTGGAGTGGGTTGCCATTCCCTTCTCCAGGGTATCTTCCTAATCCAGTGATGGAACCCAGGTCTCCTGCACTGGCAGGTGGATTCTTTACTGCTGAGCCACCAGTGAAGCTAAGGCCAATATATACGCATCATCTTTTTACAATTTATGATTTGGCCCTGTGTGTGATAGGCAGGGCAGGGGCTCCCTTCTCACCTGCTAGACAAAAAGACTGAAACTCCAAGAAACAACTGACTTACTCAGAGTCCTCCCACCCCCTACCCCCCAGCAAACTCTGGAGGCACTTAGACCCCTTCTCTGGTGTAGGAGTCACAGCTTCGGCTTACCAGTCCTCTGTGGCAAACACTTTGTTCCCCGCCCATGTGCCCACAGCTCCTGCCACTCTGTCAGGGGGGCTCTCTCTACTGGTCATTCCCAGCACAGGCCAGATATGCTGGGGAATTAACAGTCCCTCCCTGGCAGCAGTTCTCCACCAGTGGCTGAGACTAGTTGGGGGGCACTGTCTTGCACTTCAGACGGGTCAACCCCGAGGCTATACACACTCATTCCCAGAGCCTGCAGGACAGTCAAGCTCCAGCTGCTCACAGGGGCCATTTGCTGGATAGCATGTCATTAACTGTGTTCTTTCCATCCCTGCATTACTTTCAGGCTCCCTGGCAGCATTTCCTGGGATCCCATCCCAAACAAACCACTTGCCTTAGAGTCTTAGACAAAGTCTTGACAAAGTCTAATCAAATCTTTGTTTTAGAGTCTCCTTCTTGGGTAACCTAAACTAAGACAATCGCCTTAGTTTAAAATAAAAGAAGGTGGACCAACTGGCTAAGTAATGACAAATACAGACTATAAGAAGTGAACTGAGGTCAGGTCTAGAGTGCCACAATGCCTGCCTGCCCCTTTCCTGGCCCCACCCTCACCAGTCCTACAAGTTTCTCCACCACCCATTAAGGAGGTGAGAGTGTCACAGGTCATGCTCCTGAGAACCAGCATCATGCAGGGCTGGCTCCATCCCTGAGCCCTGGGTGACAGTTTCCCACGGCTCTCACAAGCTGTCAGGAGTAAGTCGACACACACTCCGCCTTCTCAGGCAGGCGGCTGGCCTGGCCTGAACTCACATGAACTCAGCCTCATGTCACCCATTCCTGGACTGACCCTTCCCCACAGGATGACCTTTGTGGGCCTGAGACCAGAGTCGTGGAATGGGTCATGGCATGCTGAAGCAGGAGAGAGTCCCAGGACTGGTAGGGAGAGGGGCTGAGATGGGGGGGTGGGGACAAAGTCTGTGCAAGGTCACACAATGCATCAAGAGTGGAATAGGGAATGAACCGAGGCATTTTTCCTTTATTTTTGAGTCTGATATATTTGCTTCTCACTTTCAGACTGTAGGGAAAAAGGAGATGGGAGCATGGCAAATGAGTGGGAGCACGAAAAAAAAGCGGGAGCACAGCAAGAGAGAGGGAGCACTAATTTGAAGGCAGGCAGACCTCAGCTTAAAACCTGCTTTCACTGACTGCTGGCTGTGTGACCTTAAGTTACACAAGTAACTTGGTTTCATGTGTCTCAGTTTCCACAATTGTAAAGTCGAGGTTCTATTACCTTTCTAAAGGTGTTATTGGGAGGCTCAGCAGAGATAAGGGAGGTGGAAGGCACCTGGTTAATAAGAGATGCTCAACAAACACCAAGTAACTCTCAGTCTAAGAGGAAATCCCTCCCATTGTACAGGCTCCCACATGGGTTCAACTCCAGAGTTTAAATAGAAGTGTCCTCACCATCTTCATCATCACTTCTGGAAAGTCTTTAGCATGTACTAGTGCAGAATTTCCAGATGGTGTGCTTTAGAATAAGTACTACTTCTATGTGAGAAAAGGTGCCACCTGAAAAAAAGAACTGCACTGCCAAGTATATTTGGAAAGGGCGGCATTAACATCAACCTGCAGGACCCATCGTGCCCTCCACTCCTCCATGTACTTGGTCCCCAGGCAGCATCTCCAAACACATCTGACCATATAACTCTTTGTCAGGAGCACTAAATGTCTCCCAGTAGTTGCAGATGCTCCAGGAAGCAGCCTAGGAAACAACTGCTGTCCACTGGAAAGGCTACCTGACTGAAGTCAGCTACTGTCCCTTTCTTGTGTGACCTTAGACATGTCCCTGACCTGTATGGGCCTCAGTTTCCCCATCTGTAAAAGAGAGGGGGGAGTGGAATCCCTAAGGCTGCTTCTAGTTCTGACGTGTTAGGGTCTTGAAGCTCTTTTCGTCCACCCTGAGCTCCCTGCTTGTAATCCGAGCTCACCCAACTCTGACCTAGGACAGTGCTGGAGAAGAGCAGAGCGCTCTAAGCGGGCTCTGGCAAGCGGCCTGACGGCTGGTCTCACATCTTGCCTTTAAATGTAGGTGGAACTGTGCCGGGCAGGGCTGCGCCAGCCTCCTGCCTGAAGAGAAGACAAGAGAGCAGCTGTCCTCCCCTACTTCCTTCTCTACCCCCCTGCTGGGACAGTCAGCCGCTGGGGGATTAAGAGTCAGCCCAGCACCCATTCAAGCCATTCAACAAGACAGGAAACCAAGCTGCTCCTGCCTGCCCGCCTCTGCTGGGCAGGTCAGCAGGATTACATGCATTGTGCTGGGGAATGGCACAAAGGGAGGCCCAGCCCATCAGGGAAGGCCTCGTCTAGGAGGAAATGCACTGCCCAATGGCCGGGGTGCCCAGGGCCACCCTCCCCCTACAAGTGAGTGGTTCGGGGGTCCCAGGGGCACCACGTGTGCCATCCCTTACAGCACCTCCTGAGACAAAGTCCCTGCATCCACACATGAAGCTCCAGCCTGCGTGTAGCAGTCTTTTCTGAGCACGAGGCAGAGACCAGCACAAAGGGCAGGCAGGTAAGGACAAGTTCACCTCCCTGAGCCAGAGGCTCCTGAAGGCCTCTGGGGAACAGCATGTTCATCGTCACTGCCTTCTTATGGCAACCATCAAATCCTTAACCAGAAGCCAGATCTGCCTTTGAGGGCGACTTCAGACAGAGATGTCTCTGTGGGTTCCCCTGGGCTGATGGGCCAGAACTTATTGGACAGCCAGGCTCCATTCAGGTAGGTCCCACAGGGAAATATGAGCATTCACCACATAGCATCCTATGGAGATTAGTGCTCCAGGTAGTGGCAGGTACCCTGAACTTCATTCATGCCTCATTTCAGCCATATCTATGTACGTGCGTGCTAAGTTGCTTCAGTCATGTCCAACTCTGTGTGAACCTATGGACTGTAGCCTGCCGGGTTCCTCTATCCATGGGATTCTCCAGGCAAGAATACTGGAGTGGATTGTTGTGCCCTCCTCCAGAGGATCTTCCCAACCCAGGGATCAAACTCATGTCTCTTACATCTCCTGCATCGACAGGCAGGTTCTTTACTATTAGTGCCACCTTATAAGTGTGGTATTACTGACAATATTTTTCTTTTTATAAACTTACTTTTTAAATTGACATAGCTTCTTTAGCCTTTTGCTAAGCAATAAAATCTATAAAACCATGGGTCTTACATGCTAGTATTTACTAATACAATAAAAATAATCTCCCAACCATAAAAAATGGTATGTCCATAGACTACCTACAGTCAGCTTGGGAATTATCAGTGGTTAAGTGATGTAGAATGAGACTAGGTAGTCTCTAAGGCCCCTTCATCTTTTGGGAGCTGGGTTTATAGGATACTGAGAATCCTCAATGCCACTGATTCCAAAATTCTCCATAGTCACCTAAGCCAGACTCCCCCTCCTTCCTCACTCCGCTGAGGTAGTCACCAGGCAATCCTGTCTCCTGAACATCTCTCCCAACTGGGGGGCCACTGCCTCGGTTCAGGCTTTCACCCACTCTCACACAGCAGTAGCCCTGGCTGGTCTGCCTGCACCTCCTGACCGCCTCCAATCCACTGTCCACCCTGCAGCCAGAGCACTCTTGTGGCCACGCATAGCTAAAGCACCTGGAACACAGGAAACACTCCATTAATGATAGCCATGATATTTTTTAAGAATATAAATCTAATCATGTCTCTTTACTGCTCAAAAGCTTTCCATGGTTCCCCAGAAACCTTAGGATAAATAGAAATTCCATAACCCAGTATATGGGCATGGAGCAGGGTGCCGGGATCTTGAAGAATGAACAGAGGAAACAGACTTCCCTAGGAATACTTCCCTAGGCTTCCCTAGGCTTGCACTTGTCACAAGCTCTTGTCATAAGATAAGCCTAAAGATGGTCTTGGAATATTAATAAGGCCACGAGACAAGAAAACATCCCCTGCTTGCAGGTGGCACAGGAGTCCAGAGAAAGATGGAACAAGGCAAACCCATAATGGATTCAAAAAGAGGCCCTCCCATAGTTAAGTGGTTCTTGTTTGATGCATAATACAGGGTGCTCAGGGCTGGTGCACCAGGATGACCCGGAGAGATGGGATGGGGAGGGAAGTGGGAGGGGGGTTCTGGAAGGGGAAAACATGTACACCCATGGTGGATTCATGTCAATGTATGGCAAAACAAATACAATATTGTAAAGTTAAAAAATAGATAAATAAACTAATAAAAAAAAGTGGGTTTTGATCTTTGGAGACTAGGACATACGCTAAACTACAGGGTTTCTAGAGGCATAGCTGAGGGATTATACTGTACCCCAGGGGTGCAGCATTTACTTGCTGGTCTCTCAGCATCATGACATTGTTTAATAGGACTGATGGCTACCCAGGCTGTATGTCCTCGTGTGTGTGTGCGCGCGTGTGTGTGTGTGTGTGCATGCGAATGCTCAGTCACTAAGTCATGTCTGACTTTTACAACCCCATGGACTATAGCCCACCAGGCTCCTCTGTCCATGGAATTTTCCAGGCAAAAATACTGGAGTGGGTTGCCATTTCCTAAGCCAGGGATCAAACCTGCATCTCTTGCGCCTCCTACACTGGCAGGCAGATTCTTTACCACTGAGCCACCCAGGAAGCTGTGTAAGCCCTTACATACCCATAAAGAAGAGCTCTTGTGTGTGACCCTACTTATCGCTCCCAGTGAGCTGTACTTCAGCTACCCTTGATCCTATAATCTCTCCAGCTCAATATTCCAACCACATCCGGAATTACTGTAGCTGAAATTGAGTTCACACCTTTGTGGTACTCCAGAGTACACCAGTTAGGAACTGCTGTCTTAGCCATACAGTTAAGCCAATGAGACCCTCTGACAAGGAGCTGAATATTTATGTCAGAGATCACTGATTTGTAGTATACTGCATATACTCTTATGTATGATAAATATGTTAAAAATACATGTAATTCTTCCCCAATAATATGCTTCATTCTTTTTTAGTAGTCCATTTATTTAACTTATTAAATGCATAAAGTACTGCAAATGTCCTTCATCTTGATTTTGGTATATGCTTATATATTCCTATAAACGCTGGAAGAGGGTGTTTGCTATGACCAGTGTAGTCTCTTGGCAAAACTCTATTAGCCTTTGCCCTGCTCCATTTTGTACTCCAAGGCCAAACTTGCCTGTTACTCCAGGTATCTCTTGATTTACTACTTTTACATTCCAGTCCCCTATGATGAAAAGAACATCTTTTTTTCTAGAAGGTCATGTAGGTCTTCATAGAACTGTTCATAGAAAAGGCACGAGAATTCCAGTAAAATATCTACTTCTGCTTCACTGACTATGCTAAAACCTTTAACTGTGTGAATCACAACAAACTTTGGAAAATTCTTATAGAGATGGGAATACCAGACCACCTTACCTGCCTCCTGAGAAACTTGTTATGCAGGTCAAGAAGCAACAGTTAGTACCGGACATGGAACAACGGACTAGTTCTAAATTGGGAAAGGAGTACGTCAAGGCTATACATTGTCACCTTGCTTATTTAATTTATACACAGAGTACATCATGTGAAATGCCGGGCTGGATGAAGCACAAGCTGGAATCAAGATTGCCGGCAGAAATATCAATAACCTCAGATATGCAGATGACACCACCCTTACGGCAGAAAGTAAAGAGGAACTAAAGAGTCTCTTGATGAAAGTGAAAGAGGAGAGTGAAAAAGTTGGCTTAAAACTCAACATTCAGAAAACTAAGATCATGGCATCTGGTCCCATCAGTTCATGGCAAATAGATGGGGAAAAAATGGAAACAGTGAGAGACTTTATTTTCTTGGGCTCCAAAATCACTTCAGATGGTGACTGCAGCCATGAAATTAAACGATGCTTGCTTGCTCCTTGGAAGAAAAGCTATGACCAACCTAGATAGCATATTAAAAAGAAGAGATTACTTTGCCGACAAAGGTCTGTCTAGTCAAAGCTATGGTTTTTCCAGTAGTCATGTATGGATGTGAGAGTTGGACTATAAAGAAGGCTGAGTGCTGAAGTAATGATGCTTTTGAACTGTGGTGCTGAAGAAGACTCTTGAGAGTCCCATGGGCTGCAAGGAAATCAGTCCTGAATATTCACTGGAAGGACTGATGCTGAAGCTCCAATACTTTGGCCACCTGATGCAAAGGGCAGACTCATTAGAAAAGACCCTGATGCTGGGAAAGATTGAAGGCAGGAGGAGAAGGGGATGACGAGATGAGATGGTAGGATGGCATCACGGACTCGATGGACATGAATTTGAGCAAGCTCCAGGAGATGGTGAAGGACAGGGAAGCCTGGAGTGCTGCAGTCCATGGGGTTGCACAGAGTCGGACATGACTGAGTGACTGAACAACAACATTCCTATAAATACGATATATTCCTGGCTTCTTTTGTTCAGCATGTTTTTGAGATTCATTCACATTATTCCATATATCAGTTGTTTGTTCTCTGCCATTGCTGAGAAATATTCCATTGTGTAAACATACTGAAATTTGTTTATAGACACTAGGACACCTCCAGTTTACAGATATTATGAATAACATTGCTATGAATCATCTCATCTTTTGGTGAGCTGCATTTCTCTCTGATTTATATTCAAGAGTAGAATTTTTGGATGATGGGATTGGTGTTTATTTAGCTCTAGTGTGGGATTTTAATAAATTACTGAGGTTTTTTCCCTTTGTAAAGTCCCTCCGGGTAGTTAGATGCAGATCCCTACACTGACTGGATTCTGCCTGAACTTCAGCCTATATTCTGATATTCCAGCCAGGCCCAACCAGATCAGCAGCACCCTCTGTAGAATGCTGTCTTAAGAAAGCATTTTTCTACCTTATCTGTGCTACAGACCACACAGGCACTGTCTCACAGTCCATTGCAAACATGGTTTTATATTCCATGCCCCCCTCCAATTCCATGCCTCTCACTAGACTGAGTGTTCTTTAAAAACAGATATTCTGCCAACCGTACAATCTCCCTTGCCTGGTATGCAATAGGTAATTAATGTTTAAAGATTGAATAATAAATAACTAATTTATCAGTTAGCTGCTGCTGTATGACAAATTACCCTAAAGCTCAGTGGCTTAAAACAACATTTGCTATCTCAGAGTTTCTGTGGGTCAGAGAGCCAAGAGCTGGGTAGTCTGGCTCAGAGTCCCTCATGAGATTGTAATCAAGGTATGGACCCAGGCTACAGTCATCTGAAAGCTGGGCTGGGACTGGAGGATCCTCTTCTGAAATCACTTACTGTGGGCTGATGTCAGGACACCTCAGTTCCTTCCCACAAGGTTCTTACGACATAAAAGCTGGCTTCCCCAGAGCGAGTGATTTGAAGAGAGAGAGAAAGGGCCAAGCCACAGCATCTTTTATGACCTAGATCTTGAAGTCACACTGTTATTTCTGCTTTATTCTCTTCATTGTCAGTGAGGCACTAGGTCCAGTCAATACTCCAGAGAGAATTAAGCCTCACCTCTTGAAAGAAGGAATATTAAAGAAGTTGTAGACATACCCTAAAACCATCAACTGTAATAGTAGTTAACATTTATTGAGTGATTACTATGGGCCAGGTGCTATGCTGTGTGTTTTTACAGAGCATTTTGTTTAATCCTTATAAAAACCCTACAAGGGAGATACTATCCACAGTTTTTCAGGCAAGAAAACTGAGGTGCTGAGAGATCAAGGAATTTTCCCAAGGTCCCACAGCCAATGACAGAGCTATGATGGGAACCCAAAAGACTCCAGAGCTTTTGCTCCTAATCACTGAGTTACACAATGAATGAGAGACAGTGGATGAGCCTATGAATCTAGGGTTCTCAAATGGAGTGGTGGGCTCAACAGTGCACCAAAGATATGTCCATTTCCTAATTTCCCATGACTACTATCTTTCATGGCAAAAGATGTGATTAAGTTAAGGATCTTGAGAGGAGGAGCTTAATACTGGATTATCTATGTAGACCCTACATGTAATCACAAGTATCCTCCTGAGAGGCAGAGGGAGTTTTGACACAGACAGAAGAGGAGAAGACACAAAGGAAAGGTGATGTGAAGACAGAGGCAGAGATTGCAGTGATGCAGTCACAAGCAAAGGAATGCTGGCAACAACCAGAAGCTGGAAGAGGCAAGGAATGAATTCTCTTCTAGGGCCTCCAGAGGAAGCACAGCCATGCTGACACTTTGATTTGAAACTTCTGGCCTCTAGAACTGTAAAAGAATAAATTTCTACAGTTTTAAGCCACCAAGTTTTCGGTACTTTGTTACAGCAGCCACAGGAAACTAATACAGATGGTGAAATGCGTTCTATCTCCCTATTCAACAGTGTTGCTCTTCAGGACTGGAATGGAGTGTTTTGGGTTTGTTAGCATGGTTCTCATCTTTGGACCAGCTTGGCATCAACTCAACCTGAAACAGCATCAGCAAATTAAAATCAGGTTTTAAAAAAAAGGAAGAAAATGGATAAAAATGACCTATATTGTTTTTTGTTTAATTGCTAAGTTATGTCCGACTCATTAGTGACCCCAAGGACTATAGCTTGCTAGGCTCCTCTGCCCAAGGGATTTTCCAGACAAAAATACTGGAGTGGGTTGCTATTTCCTTCTCCAGGGGATCTTCCCCACCCAGGGATCGAACTCATGTCTCCTGTGTCTCCTGCATTGGTAGGTGGATTCTTTACCACTGAGCCACCTAGGAAGCCCCATATTGTTATTGCTGAGTTTAAATTTTACTCTCATTTTCCTAGTAGCTGAGACTAAAAATGAGGATGGATTACATAATTTTCATTTTCTGATAAATAAAGGAATCTGTTCTTCAAGAAACACAGATCTTTCCCTCATATTATATTCTAATAATAACAGAGCAAGTATGTCTTCATACACTGAACAAAACAAGAGATAAAACATTAACAGTAACTTAAGAAGGTCAAGGGACTGTCCTCATGTGGAGGTTTCTCATGTAATCCTTGGTTAAAAACTACAGCCCAACAGAGAAACACAGTTCAACACCCTGGCCACACAGGCTGGAATCCAGGGGTGAGAGCTCACATGGATAGAGGGTGCCAGAGTTCACAGAGTGCTTCTACATCCATCATCCTAGATGTGTTCAAACAGCTCCTGAGAGCCAGGCAGGGCAGAGAGTATAATGTGCATTTTACAGATGTATAAACCGAGGCCCAGAGAAGTGAAGAAAGTGCCCAGGGTCACACAGCTGGTGACTGGCAGGGCTGAGTTTCAGTGACACTCCAAGAACAGACCTCCAGGCATGCTGGAGCTTAGTCTACATCCTTCCTATTGTTCTCCAAGGATTTCATGCCCATCTGTTGTGTCTCTCCAAGCACACTGAGTCTTTGCAGGAAGGGTCCTCCTCTCATACTTCTTAGGAAACCCCTGGTACCTGGGGTGGTCCTGAAAGATGTCCCTCCACGTGTCAGGCCCTGCCCCAGGAGAGACCATGCCCCAGCCCCACCCTGGCCTGGTCCTTTAGATCAGGTCCCAAGCCAGCTGAGAAAGCTGCCAAAAAGGGAGGAGTTAAAGATCGGACGGGGGCGGGGGGGGGGGGGGGAGCGGCAGAGGGGGTGGGGGGGGAGCTCAAACCCAGCACCTCACAGACGGATCTAGGAGTGAGTGCAATGCCCAGCCCAGTCAGGCGCTGTCCACCCCACAGTGCTGACCCGCTTCCAGTTGCTGGGAAAAGATGGGACCCCCCGGGAGACGGGTTTGGGCTTCCCATCTCCCAACCTTCCACAGCCAGCGGCTGAGGTGGTTGGAGACATTTTGACCCTTAGGGACCAGGAAGAGAAATAGAAGGGAGGGCTGACTGCTTCTGCTCTTTGTCCTTACTTTCTCCCCACCCCATGCCCTCTGGTGCCTCTTTTTTGCCTCCATCCATCCTCTTCCTGTACTTCACCACATTCCAGCCTCCTTGTCATTCCTCTGGAGTCACTTTCTTTCCACCTCCCTCATCCCTATCCTCTTCTCTGTTTCTTCCTACCTCCCTTTTCATTTTTTATTGATTCATAATATTATATTTGTTTCAGGTTTATGACATAGTGATTCAAAATTTTTATAGACTATGCCCTTTTTAAAGTTATTACCAAATAATGGCTATATTTCCCTGTGCTGTACAATATACCCTTGTTGCTTATTTATATTATACATAGGGGTATGGGTTTAAGAGACACAAACTACTATCTCACCCTTCCGCACTTCCCTCTCCTCACTAGTAACCACCTGCTTGTTTTCTATATTTGTGAGTTTGTCTCTGTTTTATTATACACATTCACTTCTTTTATTTTTTAGATTCCACATATAGGTGATAACAGAGTATTTGTATTTCTCTGTTTTACTTATTTCACTAAGTATAATACTTTCTTGGTCCATCCACATTGTTGCAAATGACAGAATTTCATTCTTTTTAATGGCTGAGTAATATTCTATGATGTATACTAAAGCTCCGATGCTCAGTTGTTCCTGACTCTCTGTAATTTCATGGACTGTAGCCCTCCAGGCTCCACTGTCCATGGGATTTTCCAGGCAAGAATACTGGAGCAGGTTGTCATTTCCTTCTCCAGAGCATCTTCCCAATCCAGAGATGGAACCCACATCTCCTGCATCTTCTGCATTGGCAGGCAGATTTTTTACCACTGAGCCACCTGGGAAGCCCCCTATTATGTATATATACCACATATTCTTTATACATTCATCTATTGATGGCACTTAGGTTGTTTCCATATCTCGTCATTGTAAACAGTGCTGCTATAAACATTGGGGTACACATACCTTTCCAAATTAGTGTTTTCATTTTCTTTGGATATATACTCAACAGTGGAATTGCTAAATACAGTAGTTCTATACTGTTTTACACAATGGCTGCACCAATTTACAACCTCACCAACCGTGTACTATGGATCCCTTCTCTCTACATCCTTGCCACTGCTTGTTATTTTTAGACTTTCTAATGACAGCCATTTTGAGAGGTGTAAGATGATATCTCATTGTGGTTTTGATTTGCACTTCTCTGATGATTAGCAGTGTTAAGCAGTTTTTCATGTGCCTGTTGGCCATCTGTATAACCTCTTAGGGAAAATGTCTGTTCAGGTCTTCTGCTCATTTTTAATTGGGACATTATATATCGAGTTGTACGAGCTGTCTATAGATTTTGGATATTAACTCCTTATCAATCATAACTTTGCAAATATTTTCTCCCTTTCAGTAGGTTGTCTTTTCATTTTGTCAGTGGTTTCCTTTGCTTTGAAAAAACTTTCAAGTTTAACTAAGTCCCCTACAATAAGGTACCACCTCACACTGGTCAGAACAGCCATGATTTAAAAGTCTGCAAATAACAAACACTGGAGAGGGTGTAGAGAAAAGGGAACCCTGATACACTGTTGTTGGAATGTAAATTAGTGCAGCCACTATGGAGAAAAGTATGAAGATTCCTTAAAAAACTAAAAATAGAGTTGCCATGAAAGTGAAAAGTGAAAGTGAAGTCACTCAGTTGTGTTCGACTCTTTGCGACCCCATGGATTGTAGCCTACCAGGATCCTCCATCCATGGGATTTTCCAGGCAAGAGTACTGGAATGAGTTGCCATTTCCTTCTCCAGGGGATCCTCCTGACCCAGGAATAGAACCCGGGTTTCCCGCATTGTAGGCAGACGCTTAACCATCTGAACCACCAGGGAAGTCCACCAGAGTTACCATATGACCCAGCAATTCTACTACTTGGCATATATCTAGACAAAACTGTAATTTGAAAAGCTATATGTACCGCTATGTTCATACATATCTATTTACTATAGGTAAGACATGGAAATAACCTAAATGTCCATTGATAGATGAATGGATAAAGATGTGGTGTATGTATCTATATGTGTGTGTGTGTGTATACACACCCACACAGTGGAATATTACTCAGCCATAAAAAAGAATGAAATAATGCCACTTGCAGCTACATGGATGGATGTCAAGATTATCATAGTAAGTGAAGTAAGTCAGAAAGAGAAAGACCAATACCATACAATATCATTCATATGCAAAATCTAAAATATAACACAAATAAATTTATTTATGAAACAGAAACAGACTTACAGACATAGAGAACAGACTGGTGGTTGCCATGACAGGGGGCAGGGGAGGGATAGATTGGGAGTTTGGGACTAGCAGATGCAAACTATTATATATAAGATAGGTAAACAACAAGGTCCTATGACATAGCATAAGAAACTATATTCAGTACCCTGCAATAAACCATAATAAAAAGTTTTAAAGTCTAATTAGGTCCCATCTGTCTATTTTTGCTTTTCTTTTCCCTTAGGAGACAGATCATATATATGTATGTATATACATACATACATACATATTTTGCTATGATTTACATTGAAGAGTGTTCTGCTTATGTTCCCTTCTAGTTTTGTGGTTTCATCTCTTACATTTAGGTTTTTAAACCATATTGAGTGTATTTTTGTATACAGTGTGAAGAAATGTTCTAATTTCATTCTCTTACACGAAGCTGTTCAGTTTTTCTTTTATTTTGAGAGACTGTCTTTTCCCCACTACATTATTGTTGCCTCCTCTGTCATAGATTAATTGACCATAGGTGCCTGAGTTTATTTCTAGGCTTTCTATCCTGTTCCATGATCTGTGTGTATGTTTTTGGGCCAGTATCATGTTGTTTTGATTACTGTAGCTTTGTGGGATCACAGTCTAAAGTCAGGTGCCATGGTTCCTCCAACTTTGTTCTTTTTTCTTAAGATTGCCTTGGCAATTCAGTCTTCTCCTTTCCTTATTTTGAAGCATATCTCAAATATCATATATATTTGTCCATAAATATTTCAGTGTAGGCCTTTAAGTGATACAGTTAATTTAAAAAACATAACCAAAACATACTTCAGTTCAGTCACTCAGTCCTGTCCGACACTTTGCGACCCCATGGACTGCAGCAAGCCAGGCTTCCCTGTCCATCACCAACTCCTGGAGCTTGCTCAAACTCATGTCCATAGAATCGGAGATGCCAACCAACCATCTCATCCTCTGTTGTCCCCTTTTCCTCCTGCCCTCACTCTTTCCCAGCATCAGGGTCTTTTCAAATGAGTCAGTTCTTCGCATCAGGTGGCCAAAGTATTGGAGTTTCAGTTTCAGCATCAGTCCTTCCAATGAATATTCAGGACTGATTTCCTTTAGGATGGACTGGCTGGATCTCCTTGCAGTCCAAGGGACTCTCAAGAGTCTTCTCCAACACCACAGTTCAAAAGCATCAATTCTTTGGCGCTTAGCTTTCTTTATAGTCCAACTCTTAACATCCATACATGACCACTGGAAAAACCATCACTTTGACTAGACGGACCTTTGTTGGCAAAGTAATGTCTCTGCTTTTTAATATTGTGCCTAGGTTGCTCATGACTTTTCTTCCAAGGAGCAAGCATCTTTTAATTTCATGGCTACAGTCACCATCTGAAGTGATTTTGGAACCCCCCAAAATAAAAGTCTCTCACTGTTTCCATTGTTTCCCCATCTATTTGCCATGAAGTGATGGGACCAGATGTCATAATCTTAGTTTTCTGAATGTGGAGTTTTAAGCCAGTTTTTTCACTCTCCTCTTTCACTTTCATCAAGAGGCTCTTTTTCTTCTTCGCTTTCTGTCATAAGGGTGGTGTCATCTGCGTATCTGAGGTTACTGGTATTTCTCCCAGCAATCTTGATTCCAGCTTGTGCCTATCCAGTCCTGCATTTCGCATGATGTACTCTGCATAAAAGTTAAATAAGCAGGGTGACAATACACAGCCTTGACTTACTCCTTTCCCGATTTGGAACCAGTCTGTTGTTCCATGTCCAGTTCTAACTGTTGCTTCTTGACCTGCATATAGATTTCTCAGGAGGCAGGTAAGGTGGTCTGGTATTCTCATCTCTTCAAGAATTTTCCACAGTTTGTTGTGATCCACAAAATCAAAGGCTTTGGCATAGTTAATAAAGCAGAAGTAGATGTTTTTCTGGAGCTCTCTTGCTTTTTCAATGATCCAGCAGATGTTGGCAATTTGATCTCTGGTTCCTCTGCCTTTTCTAAATCCAGCTTTAACATCTGGAAGTTCACAGTTCACATACTGTTGAAGCCTGCTGAAAACATACTTATTATTCCTAAAAACTTTGCCATAATTTAAGATTATCAAATGGTAAGGGAGCATTCAGTGGGTTTCCCTGGTGGCTCAGTGGTAAAAGAATCTGCCTGCCAGTGCAAGAGACACAGGTTAGATCCCCGATCCAGGAGGGTCCCACATGCCACAAAGCAACTAAGCCCATGTGTCATAACTATTGAGCCTGTACCCTAGAGTGCAGGAGCCACAAGTACTGAGCCCACGAACTACAACTACTGAAGCCCGAGAGCCTAGAACCTGTGCTCCACAACAAAAGAAGCCACTGCAATGAGAAGCCTACTCACTGTAACTAGAGAGTAGCCCCCACTCGCTGAAACTAGAGAAAAGCCTGTGAAGCAACAAAGACCCAGTATGCCATAAATAAATAAAGTTTAAAAAAAATAGTAAGGGAGCACTCACATTTCTAACTATCGTCATGTTTCTCTGCTCTCCCCTTCTGCCTCTTTTAATAAAAATATGACACCTCTTTCACTGTAAAGCTCTCCAAACACACTAATGCAAAGCCCTCCAAACACATTATTTAATGGTCATATGTGCCCTTGGAGGATGTTCCTCTTTCTAGAAATGAGGAAAATGAGGCTCACAGAGGTGAAGGGACTTGCCCAAGGTGACATAATGGGCTAGAGGCAGAGCCAGGCCCTGGCCCAGACCCTGTGTCCCCCAGCCCTTGCTTCTCTCCACCCCAGGGACCTCACAATGGAAGATTTCAACTGTCAAGCTCAGAGGCTCCAGAAGAGTCTGGAGAAACAGGCTGAGAGACTCTCCACCAGTGGCAGCAGGCTGGAGAGTGTACATCCCCAACTAGGGAGGTACCTCCACGCCCTTTCCTCCAGGGAACGACAGGACTAATTCCTTGGCTCAGGCTTATTTGCATGCAGGAGCTCCTCAAAGCCCAGGCAGCGGCTGGGGCTCACCACCCCGCCTTCTGAGCAGCAAGCCTTAAGCCCCCAGCACTATGGCAGATTGGCTGCTGACACCCAAAGGGCAGGCACAATAGCCAGATCACTCAGCCAACCTTATCCTAATTCTACTTTTTGCCTAAGTGCAGGAGGAGGGCAAAGGTCTCTCTGTTTTTCTTCTGGGAACCTCCTTGCCTAGCCAGCCCTGCACATGCAGAGAATGCCATGGATTCCATTCTAAATCCCCTGACTTTTGTGGCTAATTCTTCCATTAGTCTGCAGACTGCAGAGCAAACCCCTCAGCCTGGCATTCAAGACCTGCCATCTGCCCAACACCACTAATGTAACCTATCATAGAGACCAAAGGGACCATGCTACAATTTCAAGGGAGGCCAAAAAAAAAAAAAAGTATTATACTAGTTAATTCCTGAAATTATCCTATTTGGGCTTCACTTCTTTAGCTTGAGATGATGCATCTGTTTAAATGCAAGCACTGTTTCTGTCAGCAGTGTCCATTAATCTCCTTCCACACTTTAAATGTAATGTCCTGATATTTTCACTTGCTACTTGTTTGCCCATACAAACTGTGGCATATCGTATCTCCTCACCTTTGCTCATTTAGTTTCCTCTGCCTAGAACTTCATTTCTCCTTTCTTCATCCACTAACTACTAGGGGTGCTACCTCCTCTGAGGAATCTTTCTGAATGCCTCCTCCTCTCACAGCCTTCCAATCCCCACACTGGGCAAAGGGCCCTTTCGAGGGTTTAACTTGACCCTAGTCGCATCTCACTGCATGGTAACCAGCACACTGTAAACCCCCACCCTGCACCCAAGGGCAGGGATCAATGCTGTTCATCTAACCCTCTGTAGGCCTGAACACAGGGCCTAGCATATAGTAGCATCTCCACTTAATGGGATGGTTGAAATACTTTATCTCAATGAAAGTATGCAGCCCTGTGGGTTAGGCTGCTCAGGAATGATGGTTCCTCCCATTTTACAGACATGGAGGTTGAGACACAGAGAGGTCAAGCAACATGACCCAAGCACCCAGCACTGAGTGGGGGCTAACGCTCTTCCCATATCTCCTGTCTCCTGATGCAGCACACTGCTCCTGCTGCTGCCCTCCAAGACAGGCCCTGGATCCCCTGGGGCAGAGGAGCCATGACAACTGGAGCAGATAGATGCCAGTGCTCAGGGTACACTGGAGCAAGCAGCTGTGCTCAAACACCTTAGCACAATTCCCTGCTCCCCAGGACAACATCCACATTCCTCATCCCGGCCTCACGTCCTCACTCAAGCCCATCTCTCCACCTTCTTCCTCTATGACTCCCTCTCACATGCCCCTGCTCCCACCACACCTGCCTACTCATCCTTCTCTGGGTTCACCTGACTTTTCAGAACCCAGTACAGGGTGCCCAGACTCTATCCCTATCACTGATCATGTTCTCATGATCAGTGCAACTGGATGAAGAGGTAAGGCAGATGTTGACAGGAGTCCTCCCACGTCAGGGTGACAGAGCAGTGCAGCACAAAACTAGCAGATCAATCAGCATTCGCCACACTATGTTCCTGGAACACCAGCATCCTGAGAGATGCTCAGAACTATTTCTCCATAAAAGAGCCCCCTGAACGAGACAACAGGAATGATGTACTGAGTGTTCATGTCTCAGGCCCTGTGCAGAGTCTTTTGCACACAATGCTGCATTCTGCCCTCACAATAATCCTGAAAGGTAGGCTCCACGTTATTTCTTCTGAACCACAAATGAGGAAACTGCAGCTCAGAAGGGTTAGTGAGCTTCCCCATGGTCACAAAGCTAGAAAGAGAAGAACCAGGATCCAAAACCCAGCCTGTGCTCTTATTCTGTGAGACTACCTTTGTCTTATCTGCTATATTGTCCCTTGAGGAAATTCCAGATGTAATTAAGACCTGAGGATTCTTATTTAAATTTAACGAAATATTCTGCCCCCCTATTTGAGGCTGGAACTTCACCACCACCTTTTATGTTACTGAATCCTATTCACATCCCACAGAATACGTTTCCCTAAACTCAGTTTGGGAAATGTTGCACTAGAAGACAGCAGCTCTTACTGTCCTAACAATCTGAGAGCACCAGGTGGAGGAAAGAGCCCTGCAGACTTCTGGGCGCAGCCTCTGTATTGTACACATAGAGTTCTAAGACCAGACACTGGCCCTGGCTCTCCCTTGTCATGGCCAGTGAGGGGAGGGAACAGGTCTGTGACTCCCAAGAAAGGCCTTTACTCAAGGCAGGCAGGTGAGGCTGGCAGTTTGGAATTCTCTTAGCAGGTGGAATTCACACACCTTCCTGCAGAGGCCGCACAGGCTTCGGGAGACGGAAACTGTTGGAAGAAGCACCAACTTATGAATAAAAATCCTAACTTCCAAGGACCAACAAAGCAGGACAGCTCCACAGATCACACCAAACTTAATTTCTCCAACATAAAGGCCCAGAGAGGGAAAGGCACTTGTCCAGAGCCACACAGCAAGTTCAAAGCACAGCTGGAACTAGAATTTAAGCTTCCTGCCTCCTGCTCCAAGGACCTGGATGGTCTTCCTTGAAATGCTGATATGTGTGTCTGTCTCCTCAGCCTGGCCAGAGGCCCATCGAGAGTCAAAACAGTGTCCAATTCATGCCCGACTTCCTGGCTCCTAACACTTAGGGCTAAAGAAATTTTTACCCAAAACTCTGTTTCTCAGCTTTATCACTTAAATGGTTGCTTCTGAAAATGACTGTACCCTCAAAGGGTAAACATACTCTACGAAATAACAACAACACCTGTAGTATGCCTAATATATATGTGTGTATATACACACACATCTACACACACACATAAAACACCACTCTAAGAATTTTACCTATAATAATTATATTTAAATCTTACAGTGACCATAAAAGGTAGGTATATTATCAATATAATTATCATCCCCATTTTGTATGCAAGAAAAAATGTAACAAAAGAGGTTAAGTAATTTGTGTAAAGTAACACAGCTAGTAAATAATAGAATCAGGATTTGAACACAGCCGAGCACTCTAACACACAAACCACTACCTCTCGAAGGTGCTATCTTTATCATACATGTAAAATGCTCCAGGCACTCTGTTAAAGCATCACTTACATTACCTGTAATGCTCACAGCAAAGCCCAGAGCTAAATGTTATTTTCTATTTTGCATCTGGAACACTGGAGGCTCAGAAGTATAAAAGGACTTATTTGCCTAAAGCCACACAGCTAGGAAGTGACAAAATTGGGATTTGAAGCTGTCAATTCTAGTGATATGCCCATAGTCATCTCTTATGATTTATGGCTAAAATGCCATATACAATTCAGTCAAAACTTAAGTAAAAACTAATGTACTATCATCTTCCATAATATCCTGTGAAATATCTTCTTTTTGTTTGTTAGTTTTGTTCCAAAGTTATTCATTCGTTTTTTCATGCAAATACTTATTGGATTATATACACAGACACACATGTGCATGCACGTGCATACCAGCCAGCATGTGGTATGAGGGATATGATAATAAACATGACAGATCTTGTCCCTACTAACCTTGCCTTCAAAACCTTACATTCTGGGACTTCCCTGGTGGTCCAGTGGCTAAGACTCTGTGCTCCCAATGCAGGGGGCCCGGGTTCGATCCCTGGTCAGGGAACTAGATCCCACATGCCACAACTAAGACTCCACATGCCAAAACTAAAGATCTCATGTGTTGCAACTAACACCCGGCACAGCCAAATAAACAGGTACATTTTAAAATAAATATTTTTAAAAAACTGACATTCTGATAAGACAGATCATCATTCAACAATTCATTTCACAATTAGTTAGCCAATTAAAATGATTGTAATGGCTACAAAAGAGAGGTAGAGAGTGTGATTAGCTTGCTCAGAGTAGAAAGTATCAGTTAATCTGCTGAACGTTTTGAAAGCTATCACTAAAATTAAATTTTCCATAGCTCCATATGGCCGCTATTTTTTAAAAAAAGAAAGAAGAAATAAGTTCTTATTTATCTGAGGGAAATAACAAAGTAATCATTGACTAACCCATATTACTAGATAACAAGACTACTTAAGAGTAAATTAGAGAGAAGAAGTCAAGACATACTCAAGGAGAATGTGTCCTGAGCACCTACTTCACGATGCAACTCTCTGGGGGGCTTTCCCAACATTAAATAGGAGCTTTTATCCCCATTGAAAGAGGAGAAACTGAAGATGCAGGGAGGCTAGCCAATTCTCTGAAGGTCAGCCAGCCACACAGCTACCAAGTAGGACTGGCATTCAAACCCAGGTTGATGAGACAGCAACACCCAGAATCTTTCACTGAGCCACGATGTATTTTCTAATCTTAAAAGCTGATCAGCCAAGAGTTGAAACTTTGGACTCTGACATCATAGGTATGCAGAGCCTTCTTGTCAACTCCATCTCTCCTCCATGGGGCCCTGGAGAAGAAACACTGTGTTTTCCGGGAACCAAGAGGATCGAAATGAGAAGATCATGTATGATGCAAACCACACTTCTTGGGGGAATTGTTAATTACTGGAATGATTGCATTCCTTTCCCCTGAGATATAGGTTTCTTGAACAAAAAGCTTTAATATTTTGTTTAGGCAAATAGAGGAACCATTCTCCATCTCTCAAATAAGATGCCCAACTGAGGTCTTTTCTCTGTCTTTCTGTGACTTAAGCAAACAAACATTGTTCTTCTCTAAAGCAACTCCACCTCTTGGTGCAGCCAAGCCTTGCCCAGAGTTCCTGACTCCGATTTCAGGAACAACACCATTTCCTATTAATCCAGTTTTCTCAGAATTTAAAAGGGACAGTGAAGCTTGACTTTTGCTTTGAAGAAATGAGGCTCATCTTCTCTAGACTCATCCTCTGAACTGGGGATGATCTTTATCCGATCACCCAGTGAGTCTGACTCTACACAAATGCCCTTCTCCATCAACGACAAACACTTTGGAGCATTTTCCAACATTGAGAAAGAATTCAACTTTGGAATAGAAAAGTGTAGATTGTGCCATGGCCAGGGTGCATCCTGGCCTTGAAGGCCTACTGCTTCCACCACCCCCGCCAGGTCCACCACAGGGGCTTGGGAGCCCAGAATTCCACTGAACTGCTGCTCCCGAAACAGACATTCTGTCTTCTTGAGAGTGAACAGGAAAGAGGGCACCTAGACAGGCATGTTTGAACAGCCCTCCCTCCTAAAGAGCTTGCCTTGCAGGTTTCCTAAGAGCTGATGTGCCTGTGGATTCTATAATGAGGAGGGATTTGTTTGTTGAAGGATCTTTTCAGCTTTATTGCTTAACTCAAAGGTGAGAAGGGGGTGGGGGCAAGATGAGAATTACTCTGCTTTGCCTTCCCAAATAGTCCACATTTAAGCTTTGTCTACAGCTGCCCTGAAACAGCAGCCAAGATGGTTTTAAGAAAGCGGAGCCAGAAGTTTTACTCCTGGACTGGCCATCTAACCTGCTCTGTGACTGGGACAAATCCTTCCCTTTTCTGGGATAGAGTCCCCTCATCTGTTCAATGTGAAGGTGGGAACTATTTTGTGTGTCTCGGTTTCCTTATCTATGCCATCTGACTTCACTCTCCTGGCTGTTAGAAAGGTCAACATGGAATAATACAAACTAGATCTGAGAAATGAAGGCTTCCGTTTGTCAGCATTGTGTTAGAACACTGTTGTGTTAGAATAGGATGTGTTAGAACTATAAAGCTATGCCACATTCTCACTGGCTTCGAGATTTCCTTGGTGGTGGCTATTAAGTTCTTTGTGCAACAAATATATTTTATTTTATAAGTTTTTATTTTGGAAAAGCTTTCAAATAAGAGTTGCAAAAGACAGAACAGAGAGTTACCATTCATCATTAACTGCATCTTTCCCTGATATTAACATCTTACGTAACTATTATAAAAGTATCAAACTGATAACTACAGACCTCACTGAGATTTTACCAATTTTTCTACTTGTGTCACTTTTTTGTTCCAACATCCAATACACGGTAACACATCACATTTAATTATCATGTCTCCTCAATCTGTGAGATTTTTTTTTTTTTTTATGACCTTGACATTTTTTGAAGAGTACTCTCAGGTATTTTGTAGAATGCCATGAATTTGGGAGTGTCTGATGTTTTCTCAGGATACAACAGAGCTAATGAGTTTTTAGGCAGAATATCACAAAGATGAAGCTTTCTTCTCATTGCATCATATTGTGTCCGACTCTTTGCAACCTCATGGACTGTAGCCCACCAGGCTCCCCTGTCCATGGAATGTTTCAGGCAAGGATACTAGCATGGGTTGCCATTTCCTCCTCCAAGGAATCTTCCTGACCCACGGGTCAAACCTGAGTCTCCTGTGTCTCCTGCATTGCAGGCGGATCCTTTTACCACTGAGCCATTAGGGAACCCCCATATCAGGGTATGATATACATAATGTTATAAATGGTGATGTTAAACTTGAGCACTTGGTTAAGGTGGAATCTGCCAGGTTTCTCCACTATAACATTACAATTTTTTCCCTTTCCATATCCTACTCGGAGATGAGAAAGACTGAGTTCAACCTACACTCCACACCCGGTTCAAGGGGTGAGAAATTAAGTTCTACCTCCTGGGAGAAGAATATCAAAGAATTTGTGGACATATGTTAAAACTACCACATGTGGGGGAGGTCCCTTGAGGCAATACAAATGTCCTGTTTCTCCTTAAAGTTTTGCCTACCAGTTTTACCATACTCAGTGTTTCTTGCAGTTACTACTGTGGTGTCTACTAGTGATTTTCTACTTTCCTCATTCCTTCTGTATTAATTATCTGGAATTCTTCTATGGTGAAGATTTGGCACCTCTTCCTTATTTATTAACTATTTGTCTATATCAATACAGACTCATGGATCTTTCTTTAATATAATCTGGGTTATAACCTAGTATTATATTTATTTATTTAATCCACTGGAAGTTCTTTCAGGCTGACTCTTATGTCCTCTTTTCATACTCCATCTTTTTTTTTTTTTTATACTTCCTTACTTTCTGACACTACTTTAGGCATTAGAATTACCTTGTACTTTCCCTGACTTGGTCCTGTAACTGGCCATTTCTCCCTGGGGTGGGGGGTGGGGTTGGTTCCTTTCATTGGAGAATGACCCTTAGGAACCAAGGTCTGAGTTCATTGCTTCTGGGGTGTCACTGTCTATCTCACAGCAGACAGAGCAAGGCAATGCAGAAGTATGCTAACCCATGCATACGCACGTATCTACATTTGTTCCTGTGTCTATCTGTACATATATTAAAATAGACAAGAATTCATACTGAGACTTCTAACTCTATCCCCACAGAGTTCATTCTAGTCTTTCCCCTATACTCACGGGGGACTTCTTCCTCTGACGTGAGAAACCCGGCTCCCATTATCCACAATTCATTCACTTATTTAACTCTCATATACATGTAGCTTCGGAATGCTAACCTCTATTCCTATGACAAATACATTTGACAACTAGAGTACAGTGTTTCTATTCTTTTTGTCTTTACCCAAACATAATTTTTAATATTTAAAAGCATGCCCAGGGCACTTCCTGGTGGCTAGGACTCGGAGCTCCTAATGTGGGGGAAGAGTTCGATCCCTGGTCAGGGAATTAAAGCCCATGTGCTGCAACTAAAGATCCTAAAGATTGCAACTAAAAAAGATCCCACAGGCTGAACAAAGATCAAAGATCCTACATGGCATGGACAAATAAATTAAAAAAAAAAAAAAGAATGCATGGATTCAAATCCCATCTCAGCCACTCATTGACTGTGTCAGTGTGAGGAACATACTTAACATTTCTTTCATCTCTATTTACTCATCTATAATAATAAGAATAATAGCCTATCTGCTTCGTAGCCCCAATGGGGTGGGAAGAGAGGAGATAAAATATACAAAGGGGCTCAGGAAAAGCAATGGCACCCCACTCCAGTACTCTTGCCTGGAAAATCCCATGGATGGAGGAGCCTGGTGGGCTACAGGCCATGGGGTCACTAAGAGTTGGACACGACTGAGCGGCTTCACTTTCACTTTTCCCTTTCATGCACTGGAGAAGGAAATGGCAACCCACTCCAGTATTCTTGCCTGGAGAATCCCAGGGACGGCGGAGCCTGGTGGGCTGCCGTCTATGGGGTCGCACAGAGTCGGACATGACTGAAGCGACTTAGCAGCAGCAGCAGCAGCAGGAAAATTGCCCCCACTCCTCAAATGTTTGATGTAATCTTAACATCACAGTCACTGTGCTCCAGGGTTGGGCCCTGTAGATAGCAGCTCCTGTCCTGAGTCTTATCCTGCTCTAAGGCACATACAAGGGTCACAAGTGTCCACTCCTTTCTGCATCCAACTCAGTGAGTCCGATCCAGGCCAAGGTGGGAGGGAGACTGGTCTCTGGCTAAACAAACACTAAGAGCAACGAGGCTCTTAGAGGCTCTCACTACCTGCTGGGGCATTTCGGCCCAACCGCCTGGCCAGAGCTCTTCACTGGCCTTTCTCTCCTCAGGTGCCTTTTCTTATACAAGCAGCAGACCTTTCCGGGGCGGGGGGACCCTCTCCCTCTTTGTTGGGAAGATCCCCAGCGTTCTGAGATGGGAATCTTTGTTCACACTGTGTTTTGCAGACTGGCAGGGCCCCTTCCCTCCTCTGGTCTTCAGTTTTCCCATCTGTCAAATGAGAGTATTGGATTAGGTCAGCCATCCAAGCTGGTAGCTAGATCCAGCAGACACATGTTATATTTGGCCCATGGGGCACTTTCAGTATTTTTTTTTTTAATTAATAGCCGTTACTTTTAGAGCAGCTTTAGGTTTACAGAAAATTGAGTGGAAAGTTGAGAGCTCTCATATGCCCCCTTTTCTACCCCCACCTCTGTCAACCAGTTTCCTTTATTGTCAACATCTTGCATCAATGTGGTACATTTGTTACCATTGAAAAGTCAACATAATACATTATTATTAGTCAAAGCCCATCACGTATATTAGGGTTCACTCTTTGTGTTGGACGGTTCTGTGGGTTGTGACAGATATAATGTCATATATTCACTATTACAGCAGCATAAGAATAGTGTCACTGCCCTAAAAATCCCTTACATTTTACCTATTCATAATTTTCCTCCCAAACTCCTGGCAACCACTGATCTTTTCATTGTCTCTATGGTTTTATCTCTTCTAGAATGTCATATGCTTGGAATCATATAGTATGTAGCCTTTTAAGATTGGCTTTTTTCACTTTGCAATATACATTGCTTCCCCCTCCCCACGTCTTTTCATGGCCTCATCCATCATGTCTTTTTACTGCTGAATAATATTCCATTGTATGCATGTATCACACAGCTTCTTTATTCATTCACCAGAATAATTTTAAGCTGGGATTATTTGCCAATAGTTAAGAATGGAAGGCATTATACTGAAATCCTTATTTTCTGCTTCTCTTAAAAATGGGAAGATCCGTAACACTGGGCCTATCTCTCCAGATGGCAAAAAAAATGGCTTGAATTGAATAGCACCAGGCCTTCTTGGATAAAGCATGGGTGACCTGCCCACTACTGTCATAAAGTGTCCTGCCTTCCTTATGTGACCTGCCAGTTCCTGGTAAGCATTTATCTATTTTTAAACAATCCGATTTTTTTTTTTTTTAAATTGGCTGCGGCACGCAGCTTGTGGGACCTTATTTCCCAAACCATGGGAATGAACCTGAGTCACAGCAGTGAAAATGCCAAATCCTAACCACTAGACCACCAGGAAACCAGGTGAGCATTTAGACTGAATTTTTTTCATATTATTAGCAGAGTAACTTCAAGCAAATGTACTGATTGTTTTCTATTTGCACCATTTCCTATCCCTTAATCCTATTTCTACAGTTTTTTTGTCGTGCTCTGGGGTCTGCATAGACTACATCTCCCAGGTTCTCTTACTGGTTATCTTCCAAGTGGGTTTGGCTACAGGAAACTGGCGGGAGATCAGAAGTTGAGAAGAGAGAGGGCCCACGCACACTCCCATCATGCTCCCCCCACAGCTTGGGCCCCTACTGTCCAGCAGTGGCTGCGGCCCTCCAAGAATATTGATTGCTCTTGCTGAGGATCCTCCCCTACAGCCCCAACCCTCTCTGGCATGATTAACTCCAGGTCCTCCCTTTGCCCCTTCCCACGGTGGCCAGCCTCTGTATCTCTCAATATCTCTTATTTATTCCCTTAACATTGCTGGTCCCCTTGCGAGTAGCCCTTTTATTGAAGTCTCTCTGTCTGAACCAACCAGTTGATTCTGTTTCCTGTTGAGACTGATACAGCAAGTTGTTTATGTTCCTTGTGCCTCAGCTTCCTCACCTGGAAATAGGGATCAAGTTAGTGCCCACCTCACAGGGATAATACGACAATTAAATCAGCAAATATGATACCCAGCACAATCCTTGGCATAGATAAGTGCTCAGTGAATGTTCATTAATATTATTATCATCTTCATTATCATTAAAATGTATGGTCCTAGGGCTACATCATTTCTATAGGCCTTTACAGCATGGATAGAAATGAATGGATGATTCACTACATAAAAGCTGCTGCCAATAAATCTCCAGAGATCACCTTAATCTTTTGCTCCTAAAGTAGAGTTGAGGCTTGGGCAGTGTAAACTGTAATTATCTTTTGCCATTTATAAGCAAGAGGACTGGGCCCTTTACAGGGACTTTGATATCCAATCTTTCCTCACATGGGAACTTTCATCCCACTTATAGATAATGGCTAACATTTATGGAGTCCTTTCTCTGTACAAATAATCCAAGTCTTCATATGTGGACCTACGTAACCAGTGTACATCAGTTCCTCCACAGATGAGAAAAATGAGGTTTTGGAGAAACGAAATGACTTGTCCAAGTTCACACAGTCATCTGTGAAATGAGACTACAGGCTCCAAGTTGCTCAGGCTCCAAGTCTAATGCTCTTTCCATTACAAACTCTGCCCCTTCGTAGGCAAGGACTCTGCCACACCAATGCCCAGGGTTTTCCTCACCACAAAGGACTCAAGACTGAGATGTCTCCCAGGAGCTTGGCCTGGCTACCTCACTTCTGCCCATGAGGCTCAGGAATGGCATTCAACCCCAGAGTCCCTGGGTAGAGCCAAGCATGGGGACCCCAGGGCACTTGGCTGCACACAGTACCTTCTCTAGCACTGCCCCTGACCCAGTGGTCACAGGTGAGTGGATAGTCAAGCAGGTGCTTGGAAAGAGGTGGCCAGGGCTCCAGAGGACACTTGACTTGTCTTTCAGTGGAGCCAAGTACATGCTCCAGTGACACCCACGGATGCCTCCTCTGAGGGCACTGCCTTTGTCCCTGTCAAAAGAATCCAGGGGGAGGTAGTGAGAGGGGTCCTGCCTGAACTAAGCAGCCAGAAGGGTCTGGGTGAGCAGAGAGTCATGGATAAACTCATGTATTTCCTTATTCAACAAACATTCACCAACTACCTGCTCTCTGTCAGACTCTGCACCGGGGGCTAGGGATTCTGTAGTGAACTGGGCATGATGTTTGCTCTCTATAATCTAGCAAGATTTGGGCCCAAGTGGCCAAAAAAAAAAAAAAAAAACCCAGCAGAAACTGGCAAGGTCCTAGAAGAGGGACTCCAGAATCACACTGCCTGGTCCAGTTTCCACCTAACCCCACAATGCTGGGTGACCTTGAACAAGTTGCTTAACTTCTTAATCTCAGTTTCCTTCCTCCAAGAGCTATTCTAAAAGTGAAACGAAACAATCAGCTTGTAAGTACTTTGCAGACAGAAACTGAAGATGATTACTACTGTTTCATAATTTCATCATTAACATAAAGGCTACTTATTCAGCATCTTCAAAGTGCCAAGTGTCTATCCAGTATCACATGTAATTCTTCCTACAACCATAATGACAATGTTATTATTAGATATATTTTTAGAGATGGGAAATGGAGGCTCAGAGAGGGGTGGTGAGTTACCCATGGCCACACAGACTGTAAGTGACAGAGCTGGGATTAGAACCCAGGCAATCTGGATTCCAGAGCCTGTGTTCTTTCTGGATTGCCCTCTATGGCTTCCTTCTTCTTCTTCAGTCTTTCATTCAGCAATGGCTTACTGAACCCTTTCTATGTACCAGGCATTGTGCTAAGCTCCAAAGATACAGTGGGAGTAAAACCAACCTGGAGCCTTCCCTCACAGTTTCACAGTCTACTGGGAAGGAAAGCAGTGAAGAATAATAACAAGCATAGCAACTACTGCCAAAGTAGGGGATCAGAGCCCCATGGGAATGTAAACCTTATCTGGGAATCAAACAAGGCCTTCAGGAGAAAGTAATCTTTGCGATAAAATCTGAAGGCTGACTGAGAGTTGGGCAGACAAGATCAGGAGGAGTGGGAACAGCATGAAACCCAGAGCCACAGGTGGTCAAGGAACATAACAGAACACATAGTTCAAGGAACAAAAAGAGACTGGGAGTGCAGGCACCAGGAGAAAGCAGTACAAGATGGGCTGAAGTTCCTAAGGCAGGAAAATGCCAGGCATGTTGGAGGCTCTGTGAGGAGTCGGGGATTCAGACATGGGAGTCAGAGTATGGAGGGCTGATGCAAGGACTTGGCTTTTACTCCAGGTGAATGAGAGCTATAAGGGGATTTTGAGCAGAGAGGTGACATTACTTGACTTATATTTTCATGGGACCCCTCTGGCTGCTGGGTGGATGTTAGATTGTGGGGTGAATATCTCCACTTTCAGACAAGGAAAATGAAGTTCAGGGAGAGGAAGCACTTGTCTGGAGTCACACGGTTAATAGTGGTAGAGCTGAGATTTGAACAGAGGTCTCTCTGAGGCCTTCAGTCCCTGCTCTGGCAGGGGTCTATAGTACAGGTGGTATTCCCACTGGGCTTTAAAAGCTGTTGGACTTTGGACATGCAGAGGGAAAACTGGGATGTGGAAGGGAATAAATGAAAGGAGTAGCATTGGGAGGAGGGTAACTGGGTTTCTGGACTTAAGGATAGAAACATCTTTGCTTTAAAAAAAAAAAAAAGAGCACATGCTGGAGAGCAGCTGGAGCTAAGTCTAAGAAGGCCAGTTTATGAAAAAGAACCTTGAATGCCAGGCTAAGGCAGAAGGATCAGGGAGCAGCCCCCTCCTCTTGCACCCAGAAAGCTTCCAAACTGGTGGCCTCAGTGGCAAGGTTAGAGAGGAACCCAACAACATGAAAGAAAATGGTTTCTTGTATCATATCTAACCAAGCAATTTCAGCAACCTTTGGATGAGAAAGATACCTGCCAGACTTTGCTTGATGGTATCTACAAGGGAATTTTGGAAACATACAGGGTGTGAATCAAAATATAATGCTCATCATTTAACCAAGTTTATTTCTCAACAGTTATATAAGTCCCTAAATCTCTTGGCATAAGGGAAGTAACAGGGAAGACAGATATCCCAGTCTGTGGAAATCCTGGGCCCCAGCTCAGATCCCAAGGGAGACGTGGCTTTGGAGGATGCAAGAGGGCAGAGGAGCTGCTGGGTGGGGAGCTATGTCTTCTTAGATCTTGTGCCTACCCTCAAGCCCCACTCTGACCCTGATGCCTAAAAGGGAAATATTTTGAGGCCTATTAGGGGCTGAGGAATGGATCTCAAAGGGTCTCAATGTCCCACTACTCTCAGCATCTTGCTGGGCTTCTATTTACTTTGCTCTGGTCACCTACCACTGCAGGGCTTCACCACATGAGAACTGTTAAAAAGCCATCTAGCTACCCCAGCCCATCCTCAACACCTCACAACTCACCCACAAAGTTCATGTCTACCAGCCTCTATTGAAGGTCAGGAAGAACAATGGAATTGCATCCATAAAACTTCAAATAGAACTCTTCCAAGAGTCCAAAGCAAAGTAGTATCAACTCTGTACAGGAGGTCTCCTTGTGTTTCTTGCCTTGAAGACCACTTCCCTTTCCCTTCTCTGAGAGAGGAACCCTTTTGTCAGTCCTTCACCAGGGGAGCCTCTGCAGCTAGGAAAAGCTCCACCTTGATCACAGGGATGGCACTAACCCAGAATCAAGGAGATCCACAGTACCCAGTAACCTTCTGACAGTATCTCTCCCAGAATCTGAATCTAGAATAACCATGCAGGGCCCCAGCAAAACATGGTGTGGGCTTGGGCCATCAAAGGATGGTGCTCATCCATGTGTCTCCACTAGTATGAGATAAAAATGCCTACTCATTCTTCCCATCTTCCTCCAAATGGTAATGTTTGGAACACACACACACATTTTCCAAAGAAAAACCATAATTCTAAGAGTCACTATAGGCACTAGACCATTAGGAGAAAGTCATTTTTCTAAATCCACATAATCTGTCTGGATTTCTCTGCCCACATGGGGATCCATCTCATATTATCATGCAAAGCAGTATCACATCCCTTCTTTTGCTCAAGTCAGTTGGAACTGAGTTTCTATCAACTGAAACTAAAAGAGTCCTGACCAATGTACCTCACCTCTCTGAAATGATTAAGAAGCTTTTAGCTGCAAATAACAGAAATGTATTATCTCACATGGGATGGACTTCAGGGTGGGTTGATTCAAGGATTTAATGATGTCTTCAGGTTCTTTCAAGCTCCCTATTCTGCTCAGAAACAAGGTGACAATATCTGATTTCAGATATCACATCCACATGACATCAACCCAAGGAAGGAGAAGGACCAACTTTTACTATATCTCTTCCATGGGGTAAGTTTCTCCTGAAACTGTCTCCAGCAGGTATTTTCAGTGCTTCACTGGCCAAAACTGGATCTCATGCCTTTCCTCAACCAACAAGTTGGGGCAGAGACAATAGCAAGTGAAATGGAGTTTTCCTGAGACCAATCAGGTTCATCTCTGAATGAGGCGTAGGTCAGAGTCCCCAAAGGGCAGATGGCTGTGACCTTGCGTGTGTGATGAGGCTTATGTTAAGAGGGAGCCAGAGGAAAAAATAGATAACTAATAAGGACCTACTGTAGAGCATAGGAAATTCTATTCAACATCTATAATGATCTACACTCTATATGGGTCAAGAATCTAAAAAGAGTGGTTATATATATATATATGTGTGTGTGTGTGTGTGTATAAGTTATTCACTTTACAGTACTGCAGAGACCAACACAACATTGTAGATCAACTATACTCCAATAAAAATTGGGGGAAAAAAAATAGAGAGCAAAAAGAGACAGGCATTGAGCTGGCAGCCAGTGACGTGCTGCCCTACATCCAAGGGCTACCCTCGCTGAAGCTTTCCTTAAACTTGGGCCACAGCTAATCCTTTTCTCCTACTAGTTTCTACAAGAAGTTGGACTGGGGTGAGGCAGTGTTAGGGGCAAGAGTTCCAGCGAGGAAGCCAGCCAGGCTGTCGGCTCAGGACCTGGGAAATGAGGAAACAGGCCAGCCCAGTAATGCAGAAGCCTGAGTCATGAGCAAGTTTTCAGTGGGAAGAGTGAGGACACAAAGGGTGTGCTCTCGGAAGAGGACTCTCAGGGATTCTGTGAAAGGTGAACAGCAGGGCCCTGAGCTCTTTCATCAAGGCCAGGCAGGGAGATGAGACTCTGAGTAAGGGGCAGAGGGAGGGAACCCCCTCCAAAGCCACTTCCTTAACTTGTCCTGAATGGTGCCAGGCCCTCACCTCACCAGGCCTGCCCCTGACGGCCTCCACCCATCAACTCACTGGGCATACCTTGGGTGACTGCAACAGAGAATTTAGGGCTTGATTCCTGCCACATGTGCCCTCCTCCATCCTCATACCAGCCTTCACTCTCCGAACACTCTGTGCTCTTTCTTGCCTTCAAGCCCTTGCCAATGCTGTTCCCTCCACAGGAAAGTTTTCCTGCCCAGATGCCCATGTCATCCTTCATACACAGTCTCTAGAGCACCCCCTGAGTGAGTGGCTCCCTCCCTTTAGGCCTACACAGCTGTAGAGCTGTATGCCTCACCCTGGGTTGTAGTTTCTGTCTACAGTACATGCCAACCTGTCCAGAATGAGATGTGAGCTCTTCAGGGCAGGACCCTGTCTTGTTCACCTTGGTGGCCTCTGCAGTACCCAGGGAGTGCAGGGCCACAGCACCTACTTAGGATGAAAGAATAGAGAAGATGGAAGAAGGAGGTTCCTTCAGAGCTGAGTAGTCCAATAGGGTAGCCAAGTAAAATTTAAAATTTAGTTCCTCAGTTACACTAGCTGCTTTTCAAGGGTTCAATAGCTAGTTGTAGCCAGTGGCTATTGATTAAATAGGGTGAATACAGAACATCAGGACAGAAAGTTCTAGTGGACAACACTGTTCTAAGAGATTCAAACTTGCTGCAGCTCTGAGAGGAGCAGACCATCTGCCACAAACTCCTTTCTCCTCCAATCCAGCACCCAGCACAGAGCCAGCCACCTCTTCATTTCTCCTCCCTCTCTACCCATCTTCCTATCTCCCCATGGGCTCAGAAGAATAATTCACAGTGGCTTCAGAGTTCTCAGAGCCTTTTTATTGTCTGTGTATCTCTGACCCTTCACTCCATTCCTGGAAGCTAAGCAGGATAGGGATTATAATTTTCATTTTATAGGTAAGGAAGACAAAGCTCAGAGAGGTGAAGACTCTTGCCCAAGGTCACCCAGCCGGCAAATGCTGGTGTCTGGAACAGACCTCAGGTTGGACTCTGGCCCCTTCTTTTCCACCAGAGTCACATCACCTCTCACTAAGGAGTCACCTAATCTAACCTGTCATCTGAGGCACTAACCCATGCCACAACATTCCTTCCAAGTGTTTACCCAGCTTCTGCTTAAGTGCTCCCGAGGACGTGAACCTCACCACCGTCCCCTGAAGCAGTGCCATCCACTTTCAGATAGCACTGCTGGAAAACTCTTGCTTATTCTGAGTCAGAATCAGACTTCCTATAGCTTTTCTGTCCTGAGACCTTAGAAATCACATGATATAGCCACTAACAGGCCTTCTGCAACACCAGTCAGCTTCCAGCCTCTGCCTGTACCCCTCCAGTTTGGGGGAGCTCAACACCGCTCAGGTAAACCCCTCCCTTCTTTGGTCCTTTGAAAACCAGCCTCAATCCTGCAGCTCTCCCCACTGGCTTTGCCCTCTGAGTCCCAGACTGTATCTGCTCTCTCTACCCAGGGCAGCCCCTCAGAAACAATGATCACGCCCCATACTTTGCTTCTGTCCTGACTGCAGCCTATACACATCATCAGAGACAGGATGTTCCCTTCTATTAGCACATGACCTCTTCTTCTGGCTTCCCTCTCCCATTAGCACATGAACCCCCCCCCCCCACCTCCCACACCCACCTTATTCCACGGACCCCACAGGAAGCCAAGATCATGTCAATAATAATAATCACTGCCATTTATTATGTGTTCACCATATGCCAGGCAACTTTCAAAGTGCTCTGCTTTCATCTCCAAAACCCTGCAAGGTGATCATTACTATTCCCATTTCAAAGATGAATTGACTACCTGTGTATATGTGTCACTCCAGGTGAGAGGACAATTGCAGGATGGATTTAACCTGAGATGACCCAGATTTGGGTCTGAGTCAGTCCCAGGTCCCCAGGCCCTATGGAGGGTAGGAGTGCAGAAGTAATGAGCACAGGCTACAGGGGCAAAAGATTTGGGTTTACACAGCCTCTTACCAGCTGTGTGACCTTGAGCAAGGTCACATCAACTCTCCAGCAGCACGGGACACAGAGCTCAAGAATACAATGAATGCTTAGCACTGTGCATGACACCTAGTAAGTTCTCAGCGACGGGAGCTGATGCCAATATTATCATCAATATTATTATGGAGACACCATAACCAGGGCCGAGGCAAATGTATCTCACAATATTACCCTCCCACACTGAGCCTGGTCAGACCCAGTGGCTTTTTGTACCCCGTTGTGTCCCCCAGAAAATGCCTAGTCTCTGAGTTCAGATATGCTGATGGGGATGGGGCATGAGGAGGTATGAGGGCCTGGGCTGCTCTTCAGATGATCCAGGCATCACCTATACTTCTCCACTGAAAAGACAGGAGAACACACAGGAAATAAAGAATAAGGGAACTGGACATGGCAAGAAAAGAGACTAAAAATAAGGATATCTCACTTCTAAAGCAAATACAACTTTGGACAAGTTCTCTTCCTCTCTGAGGCTCCATGTGCAACTCTGTCAAATGGGGTAACAAGACTCTTGCTGTCTCAGGGTGAGGATGAAGGAGCTGCTTACATGGAAGCCCCCAGCCAGGGTGTCACCCACGGGAGCACCTAGTGAGGGTCTGCCCCTGAAGCATCGCTGAACAGCTGTCTGGTGAGCTCTGGCCATCACCACAGTCAACAAAAACAACCTCATAATAACATAATACTTATTTCCTGAATTCCTGCTCTGGGCCAATCCTGACACAACCTCTGAGGAAGCTGTCATTATCCCCACTTACAGATGAAGAAACTGACAGTTCAGAGTGAATGAGGTGACACGCCCCAGCTCACTCAGTAAGCCAAGATACCAGGAGTGGTACCCAGGACTGGCTGAAGCCAAATTTTGTTCCTTGATACCAAGCTGTGGAACCCCTGTGAGCCAGGTCAAAGGTGTGGCAGCCTTTTGGTTCACCTTCCATCCCAGGAGAGGGACCACCACCACAGACCAGGACAATGACCACTGTGCATGACAGGGGTGCGCTGGACAAATGTCCAGAGCCCTGAGTTCTGGTCCTTGCTGCCCTGCAGAATGGCTGTACACTCTTACTCCTTCCCCTCAGCCTCAATTTCTCCATCTGTAAAGCGGGAGTAAAAAGTCAGACTCAGGATTTTTCAACTGACTCTTTGAGATTGTGCAGTAGCAGGAGCTCAGAGGAAGAAAACTGCCCTAAATGGGAACAGTGCACTATGTTGCCCCATCCCTTAACAACCACTAATTACTTAATCCCCGCAGCAGCAGGGTGAGTTATCAGGTATTATTATCCCCAATTTACAAACAGGAGGTTGAATGAGAGAGGGATTGGCCCCAGGCTCAGGGCAGGGATGGGATCAGTGAAAATGCTACAAATTGCTTCAGAATTGGGGGAGGGCTCAGTAGAGGGATGAGGGAGGCCTCAAAGGGGAAAAACCACATAGAAATGTACTTCTGAACCTCAGGGAGTTGAAGTCCCTTCCAGGGCATTTGAGCCAGTTCTCTCTGTGCACAGATGGATAGATGGAGGCCTAGAGAGGGAGAGAGAGTGACCCAAGGTCACACAGCCAGAATCACAGACTAGGAGCACACTATTCCATGGGTTCTCAGCTGAGGCTGCTCTGAATGGAGCTGGAGGGTGACAGATGGCTCTTAGGAGTTGGGCTCCCTCTATGGCCCTCCCTGAATTCCTAGAGAAAGCAGTAAGCCCCCAGGGATTATGTGTGCAGTAATGGCCCATGACAAAGGCAGTAGGATAAACAGCCTACTCTGCAGACTAAACAAGATGCAAGAAGTCAAGTCAAACAAAAGCTGAGGTTTTGTGTTGGCCTGGCTGGTGGGCTAGAAGCAGCCTAGCTGCTTGGGAGGCCAGGCCTTGTGCCACCACCCAGTATCTCCCCTTTTGCCACTGAGGACTGGACAGAAGTATGTCCATGACACATGACCATCCCCGTTTATAGCACAGAAGGTACTTTTATGATATGGCCCCCAAGATGAAGAAACCGAGGGTCAGGGAGGGGAAGGAAGGTACTGTCCCAAGTCACTGGCAGGAGTTTGGAACCCAAGACCTTTTGACTCCCCGCTCCACCACAGCCTCCTAGATTCTTTCTTTAATTAGAGCTGAGTAACATGTGAACACTGGAACAGAGGGAAATGGAATGCTTCACTTTCTATCTAAAGTGTTGTCTTGCCTGTTATCTCACTAGAGTCCACAGCGCAGGCTTCAGGGACAGAGAGGCCTGGATTCAAGTCCTGTCTCCACCTCATCCTAGCCCCATGGCTTTGGCAAGTTACTTCACCACTCTGAGCCTCAGTTTGCATCAAAAACAGAACAAACAATAGTACCCCACTCATAGACTTGCTGGGATGATCAAAAGAGTGGATGGATATAAAGCATTTTACCCTGTGCTTAGCATACTGTAAGTACCTCATTACTGGACCTACTGGATACCCCAAGGCAGGGCCCTCAACCACGCTAAGCTTCCGTAGTCCTCTCTGTCTCTAATGAGACATCACAAAGATTTCTTCTAACTCCAGAGCTCAGTGGTCTCTGCCACCAGCCCTTCCCAACCTAAATGAAACTAACAGACTCCAGAGTCAGCAAAGTTGGGCTGGAAGCCTCTGTCACCTTCTAGGCCAGGCTGCTTGCCCCGCCCTCAGCTCCAAACACCTGCTCTGGGATGTTCTGGGTGTAAGTCCCCTCAGCAGGCAGTCTGTACATCCCCACGGCTGGTGCTGAGTCAATCCTGTGCTGTTCCAAAGGTTTGCAAGTGGCTGCAAATCATGAGACCATGGGCCTTGCGAAGCTCGGGAGCACGTGGAGATCAGGGTAAGGGAGATCAGGGGCTGCACGGAACAGCATCACATGCCACTGCCCTGGCAGTGCTGCCCTACGGGGGTCCAGGGAGTCCAGTCCTCCTGCCTTGTTTCTGGTAAAAACAGCTGAAGACCCTGCTACCTCCAGGGACTCAGGAGCGGCTCTCAATTGACTCCCTCAGTCATGTGTCAGAGGGGCCCTCCACAGCGCTAATTGTGCAGGGATTGCTCTGCTTGTTTCTGAAAGTGGCTTCCTTTCTATATTGTAGAACTTACTTCTGCAAAATAAGAATGATCTGACTCCAGGCCTGGGGCCATTTCTCACTCCTTCCCTCCTGGTTCTCAACAAGAGCAAGAAGAGATCTGCCTGGTGGGGATTAAGGCCATCCTATTCTCTAGCAGGCAGGGAGGTGGCATGAGGAGATTACCTACCTGCCCCTGCTCACCTGTCTGTATGTCAAGTTTAAGGCCCTGGAGGGTTTGTGTAACACTGTTCAGGAATTTAAAAAGTAGAGACCCTCTTTACAGGATTACAGGGTGTGGAGACATTCTTGGCCTTTCACACTGAGGCTGCCAAGCCCACTCAGTCCTGCCAGTTGCTGAGCCCTGCTTTGCAGAGAAGTGATTTATTCCCGTCTATTAAAAATGAGTCACATCCCAGGAACCCCTTATCTTTGGGACACATTCTGCCACTGACCAGTTTGGACTCAAAGTGATGTTTCCAAACACAGATGTAGTTGGGAAAGTGCCGGGCTGCATTAACGGCTCTACTCCTCTAGGTGCTTCTGGGTGACCTTAGGCAAGGCATTTTCCCTGACTTTCCATTTCTTAACCTGTTACTGTATAACTTTGATAAAAATAAAAACTTTTTACAATTATGTGTTGACAGCTGTTCTACAGTTCAGTTAAAATATTACAGAATCACTAGAGGAAAATTCATAGAAAACTAATCAAAGCGGGAAAAATAAAAATAAGTACAAAGAAGAGAAACAGAATTTTACTTGGCTTAGCTTTAAACAATATTTATGAAGTCACACTTGTGAAAACACTGAACACTGATTGATGCAAGTATTGTGCTAGTATAGTAAGAGGATAAATGGAGGGGGAGTTAGAGGAGGTTAGTTAAGAGGGCTCCATCGTCGTCTTTAAAACAGAAAATCAACAGACAGTGTCATCAAGAAATAACAGTATAAGCATACCAATCAGAAATGCAGATATAAGTAACAGAAGAAACAGAGTATAAAATGTTGGAAGGGGCAGCCCTGGGGAATGAGAAAGGAGGAGGAAGAGTCAAAAATGACTCTTATTTATTATAATAAGACTTTTAGTATTATTTAACTTTCTAAATTGTGTGCATATATTCTTAGATTAAAATTAAACTTAATTTTAAAAAAAGTAGCAAGTGACAGCTACAAGGAAACTAATTCAGGTTCCAGATAAGGAAGAACTTTCTAATATCTAGATCTATCCAAAAACGGCACCTCTGCAGATATTGAATTCCCTGTCATTAGAAGCATTTAAACAGAAACTGTATGTCCATCTGTCAGAAATAAGGTAGAGAGTTCTAGATATGGCTGGGCTTTATTAAATAAGCTTAGGGATCCCTTTCAATTCTAAGATCCTTTCTAATTCCATGCATCTGTGGAAGCTGGGGTGTCCTTGTCATTTATCTCATACCTAATTCATTTATCTGTGTATTTAATAAGCATTTGCTTAGTACCTATTTTGTTTCTGGTGCTGTACCAAGTCTGGGTTGCGGATAAAGGAACAAAAATATATATGAATAATGGCTGCCAACAAGAATCATTGAAACTCAGTGCTAGAAAGTTCCTCAGCATTTGTCTGATCCAACTACTCAATATACAGAGAAGGAAACTGAGGCCCAGAGAGAGGCAGACACTTGCTCAGTGTCACACAGCATTAGTGGCAGAGTCAGGCTCACTTCCAGGCCTCCTGATTGCTGTGCTAGTAATCCTTCCCTCACAATCCTGCCTCTGAAGAGCACTTCCTCAAAAAACAGTTCAACAAAAATGAAGTTCATTCTTCATGGTATTTTACTGATCTCAAGTAGACACATCATTATTGTGCAATGAATCATTATTATCTTAATTGTAGCAATGTTTGGCTTCCTGGATATCTGCTTTAGGAGGGCATGCAGTGAGCTTTCTGGAGACACCCAGTGAAAAAAGTTCACTGAACCCAAACTCCAAGTCATTCACCAGAAAGATCTAAAACAAAAGAAATAAAACTAACTGGCATTACTTCGCCTCACCATCTCGTGAGGTGCGTGAGAATTCTTAGGTAGAGAGTTACTGCCTGTGTCACGGGTAAAATCCCAAATCATTTTGTGGAGTTTGTCATTATTCCAACAGCGATGAGAGCCAACATTTGCATGTACCAACATCTCTGTGGAGTATCACTTCCTGGATCTGTTTTGCTCGATTTAGTAGTCTTGACTTTGCCACTTTGAAAAAAGTCCCACAGCTCACTGAATTTCGGTTTTCCCTATCTGCTTTGTTTGTTTAGTTGGTTGGTTAGGTTTTTTGTCTGTCTGTTTTAGTAATAATCACCATGAGTATTAGACTACACCAGTGGTTCTCAACCAGGGGCAATTTTGCCCCAACCTCTAGGGGCCGTTTGGTAATGACTGGAGACACTTTTGGATGCCACAATTGGGATGGAGTGATACTGGCATCTAGTGGGGTAGAGTCCAGGGTGCTGCTAAACATCCTAGAATGCACAGAGCAGCCCCTCCCAACACAGAATTATCTGGTCCAAAATGCCAATACTGCTGCTATTGAAGAATCCTGGGTTAGACTCTTTGACTGAAAGGGACAGGAACCCAAGTCCAACTTGCTTTAGTAAAAGAAGAAAAAGAAAAGAAAAAAAAACAGGGTAATTATTGGAAGAATGTTATTACTGTTTTTTTAAAAAGAGAGACCTAAGAAAAAATTCAGGATGGATACACTTTGTAAATCAGCATAAGTAATTCATCTCCCATCTGGACTACCCCTCCTTTCTGTCTTCCTTCTGTTTTCATTCTTTTGATATGACACAGGCCTATCCATCCTAGTTTTGAGCTCATATCCTCACAACTTCACAACCAGAAAGGAAAAGATCCTTTCCTTTCCCAGATCCACGATCATAAATCCCAGGGAAGGATTCTGATTGGTCAAACTTGGATCACATCCTCATCCCTTGAACCAACTAAGGCCAGAGAAAGTGAAGTGCTCTATACAATGACTGACCTAGCCTGGGCCAATGCCTACACCTGCGGATAGAGGGATGAAATCTGTTTCCTGAAGTGGAGGAAGTAGGTTCTGGATAGAGAAAAACAATAGCCACTATAGCATGGAAAAATAAAGTGCTGGACTAATAGTCAAACATCTGGATACTATTCTTGGCTTGCCTCTAACTTGCTGTGTGATCTTGGATAAGTCCCTTTCCCTCTCTGGGCCCCAGTCTCTCACCTGTACAAAGAAAATATTTGATAACTTTTGATTGGTTGTTAAGTATTATTCATGTTTCCAACAATGACACTTGAAAATACTTTCTAAACCCACCTAGCTTTTAAACTGCTGCTTTCAGGATACAATATAATTTTGTTGTCGTTCAGTCACTTAAGCAGTGTCTGACTCTTTTGTGCTTTATTTTTAAATAAATTAAAAATATATATGAATAAAATCTGCTTTCAACTTGGTATATACATTTTACATTAATCCTTATCTTGAAATATAGTCAAAAGAAATAATGGTGTTGGGAAATTTCCAACAATATGGAAAATAAGGCAAATATTTCAATATCTCAAACCACTCATTCATTCAACAAAGAGTTCCTGAGTACCTACTATGTGCCAGACACTACTGAACGATCTGCCCCTGTGTAACTCACATTCTAATAGATATAGCTATATTCTAGTGGTGGAAGAAGGATTTTTTAAATCCTAGCTCATCATCAATGGATGAAGTCCATACCTCTCAGTCCTGTGCCAACCTCTCCAGCTCCAAGAGACCTCCAACTCATAACCTACACCTCATCAAACAGAACTGCCAGATAGCTACCTCCAAAATTCACTAGTTCACTCACATCTCTTCTAAATGGAGCCCTCCTGCCTTCTCCACATTTGTATCACCACCTCTGGGAAATCTCCTTGAATGATTCTTTCCTCCTGTCCCACAGCCCTGCCCTCCTCTGTGGTCCCCAAACCTCACACAGATCTCTACCATTCAGTACCTCTCACTCTATGTCAGAAATATTTTCTAGTTTTTGCTTCTCTCATTGGAATACAGATTCCTCTAAGAAAAGGAGAGGCTCTTATTAATGCCTGAGGATTTGGGGAGCTTGACGATCAACATACACACAGACCAGTTCTTTCTCCTCTATTCCCCCTTCTCAGTGAGTGGTACCCCTGCCCCCATTCTCCAAGTTGCTCAGTTTAGAAACCTGGGCATCGTCCTCAATGAATCCCTTTTTCTCACCACCCACATCCAATCAAAGTTCATCACCTCTGGATAAATCCATTACTTCCCTTGGTCTAAATAAAACCTGCCCCATCCCTCATATCCTGGGTAGCTCATTATTCAGGGTTTACTTTAACCTTGACTTCCTCTAGGAAGTCTGCCTTAATTCCTGTCCCTCCAGGTTGGACTGAGTGTCCGTTCTCTCAGTAGTTTAGGTTTCCTGTGCTTCCTAATTTACAACAATTGCTCTTCTCTCCTAGTAGACTATACATTCCAAGAGATCGAGTTCTTGCTTATGACTGCATCCCCAGCTCCTAGCTTATTTCCCTGAAATACGGTAAGTTATGACTAATGACTTTTTAAATAAATGAAGGAACAAATTCATTTGAAGTCAGAAAGCCTGGATTCTATTCAGATCTGCCATTAACTAGTTGGGTCACCATGCACTTAACTTCTGAGTCTCAATGTTCTCATCTGTGAATTCCTCCCAGTCTACCTCCAGGATTGAATATAAAAAACAAATGAGATAATAAATGTGAAGGCTATTTATAACCTCTGGGTTCTTCTACACATGTAAGGAGCTACTGCTAAATGTTTTGGAGGGTTTTTTTGTTTTGTTTTTTTGCATTCTCTCCGGTTATTTTAAATACAATGAGGTACTGCTCCTACTTGGGAATCTCCTGTAGGTACAGAATACAAGAAGAAATATGTTGCTGCTGCTCATCTCTGAAAAGAGTCGAAGTTAAATGTTTTGGTCGTTTTTAGTGTCTTAGAGAACACCGTCCTGGAGGCACTAATGAAAATAATCTAAATTTCACTTAAGTGACTAGTACCAAATTGACATAAATTTAGCGAATGAGTCCTGTACAGCACTGACGAAAGAGGGAAAACAGACAATTTAGAACAGAATAGTACACGAAAATATTCAAGGAAAGCTTAACTTCAGTTTTACACTTACTAAATTAACAAAAAACACTTTAAAATAATTCTCCACGCAGTTGAGGTTATAGAAGAGCCAACAGGCACATACACTGCTGTCAGAATGTAAAATGTTCACTTCTTTGAAAAGCAAATTGATAAAATGCATCAAGAGTCAAAATAATTCTATTCTTGGAAATCTATCTTAAGGGAAGAATTTAACAGAATAATAAGGTTTTGTGCACAAAAACATACAGTATTACTCATAAATCATCAGAAAGTGCAGACAACTACAACAATGAGAAACCATTTGGTAAAGGACGTTGCATCCATGGGATGAAATATGTTACACCATTAAAAGCGGTCTCTATGGAGGCATGGCCACAGCGTTCTTAGTCCTGCCCACAAAACTCCTGTGGCTTTAGAAAACTTATGAATTTTTGCCCAACTAAAAAATTCATGACATTTTGCTTTCACTTGTTTGACTCAGTATGAATAGAATGCCAATTTCTAATGTAAAAAAAAATAGATATGCAACAAGTAACAAAGGTTTAATGTATAGCACAGGGAACTATAATCAATATCTTGTAATAACCTATAATGAAAATAATTTCAAAAACAAGGTATGTGTATAACTGAATCACTTTGCTGTGCACTTGTAACATTGCAAGTCAACTATACACAACTGAGAGACTAAGCACCTATATACATACACATACTTCAATAAAATATATACAAAGAAAAAAAATTGCTTCTGAGTCCTGCTTGACAGCTTCTTCATTATCAAGGGAAGGCCAAGCTCTCAGAACAGACCCCTTCTCAAGTCCTCGAGCATTCAAGGCCAAGTTTTCCAAGATGTTACTAATGAAAGTGTTCATCTAAAGCCAGAGCCTACACAATACTGGCCATGGTGGCAATGGGCACACTAATATTTCAGGAGCTTGGTAACTTACTACTGACTCTGATCATGATGAGGCTGTCCATATTCTGCTGACCTTGAGGGAGACTATGGACACCTGAAGCAAGGCTGTGTCTCTTGCAGCCAGCTCCTAACCAAAATCAAGAGGATGGACAGACTCCCTAGGGAGGAGTCAAGTGCATTCAAAGACACTAGGTGGGAGAGGAGGGGTGTCGACACTGGACTGCTTGTATTTGTAAGAGGGTCTCATGAACAGTCTCATGGTATTCATGTGCTTGTACAGTACCCTCTTCTTGACCTGGACTAGTCCTGATACTTACTCACTTGTAACTACAGAAGATGGCAGAAGTAAAGCTTCTGAAACTAGGTTAAGAAAAGTGCCTTCTCAACCTAGATGTCCATCGGCAGACGAATGAATAAGGAAGCTGTGGTACATATACACAATGGAATATTACTCAGCCATTAAAAAAAAATACATTTGAATCGGTTCTATTGAGATGGATGAAACTGGAGCCCATTATACAGAGTGAAGTGAGCCAGAAAGAAAAGCACCAATACAGTATACTAATGCATGTATATGGAATTTGATAGATGGTAACGGTAACCCTATATGTGAGACAGAATAAGAGACACAGATGCATAGAACAGTCCTGTGGACTCTGAGGAAGAAGGTGAGGGTGGGACGTTCTGGGACAATAACATTGAAACATGTATATTGTCATATGTGAAGCGGAACACCATTCCATGTTCTATGCATGGGACGGATGCTCAGGGCTGGAGCATTGGGATGACCCAGAGGGATGGGATGGGGAGGGAGGTGGGAGGAGGGTTCGGGAGGGGGAGCACATGTGAACCCATGGCTGATTCATGTCAATGTATGGCAAAAACTACTACAATACTGTAAAGTAATTAGCCCCCAACTAAAATAAATAAATTTATTAAAAAAAAAAAAAGAAAAGAAAAGTGCCTTCTGAAACTAGGTTAGGGAAAACTCTCAATCTTCTAATGGGAACACTCTCTGAAAGTCACAGGCCACCATGTAAGGAGCCGCATGACTGTCATCCTAGAGAAGTCACTTTTAGGTACCCTGGTTGACAATTCCAGCAAAGCTCAGCCTTTCAGTCATTCCCAGTAAGGCATCACACATCCTTCAGACTAGCCCATCCAAGAGATGAATCCGCCTCCAAGTGACTTAAGTACCATATGGAGCTGACAAGTTGATCAGCTAATCCTGGACCAAAATAATGAGACATAACCGAATGGTTGTTGTTTTAAGCCACTAGGTTTTAGGGTAATTAAAACAATAGTACCTGAGTAGCACATCACCTTTGGAGGATGCTTAAGAATAAACTCATAATTCCAGAAATAGGTAACAGTAAAGAATCAAACATTTATCTTGCCTTTCCTTTATGAACTGTACTTCAGTGTAACCAAATAGTTGATGAGATCAAGCTCTTCTTTATGAAATAGTTATAGCTAATAAATAGTGAATATCAGAATTAGAATATCGCCATTTTGAAATCCCTGATTAAATAACAGCAATCATCAGTGACTACTAAAATCGTTAGGCAAAAGATTAGGCTAAAAACACCTCAATCTGCTGATCAATGTCTTCTTACTAAGCTAAGGAGAGAGAAAACGAAACATTATGTGCCTCCTGACGCAAGGCATCGAGAAGTATACGGCACAAACTTTAAATTTGTCCCCAGATCAAACCTGAACCTGATAACACTTCTAGATTTCATCCCAGGGACCAGAGGAACACATTACATGATCCCCTCAGAATGTAATCCACAAAATCCAAAACATAGAAAGTTCAACAGGACAAACAACTAAATTTCATCAAAATATAATTTTTTTTTAAATAGAGGAAGAAGGGGACCCTATTGATTGGAAGAAACTCAAGAGATATATTAATCAAATTCAATGTGTAGACTATCTCTGGATTCTGACATCTATTTATTTGAACATATTTATTTATTATTTTGGCTGTGCTGGGTGTTCGTTGCTGAATGGGCTTTTCTCTAGTTGCAGTGCACAGGCTTCTCCTTGAGGTGGCTTCTCTTGTTACAGAGCACAGGCTCTAGGATGCACAGCTTCAGTAGTTATGGCACATGGGCTCAGTGGTTGCACCTCATGGGCTCTAGAGCACAGGCTCAGTAGCTGTGGTGCACAGGCTTAGTTGCCCCATGACGTATGGAATCTTCCCAGACCTGGGATCCAGCCTGTGTCTCCTGCATTGGCAGGTGGATTCCTTACCACTGAGCCACCCAGGAAGCCCTATGAACATTCATACATTTGAAATATATACATATATATATATATATATATATATGATAACTGACTGGATATTTGATATTAAGTCATTTTTAACTTTTAGGTGTGATAGGTTTTATAAATAATTTTTAAAAGACCTTTTATGTCTTAGAGATAAAAGATACATGTATTCCAATATATCTGCGATTTTTTTCCAAAACAATCCAGTGGGGGCGTGGGGCAGGTAAGAGTGGATAGGATATAAATGAAGCAAGATTGACCATATATTGATATTTTAAAGCTAGGTGATAGGGATATGGAGGTGTAATATATTCAATACTAATACCTCTACTTTTATATATAATTTAAATTTTCATTTAAAAGAAAACTTTAACACACATAGCTCTAGCCAAAAAAAAGTGGGGGAAAGGGTTTCCTATGATGCATCTCTGAGTGGTTTGAGTGTAACAGAGACAGTCTTTACCTCGTCCCTTCTCACCAAATCCCCCTGCACTTACAGAAACCTACAGAGGCATCTGAAGTCACATTTTAAGGATGCATAATGGAGGGGAGTTTGGAGAGGGAATGAAATCATTAAGGAGGATTATACTGTCACCACTCGACACAATGGGGATTGCTGCTTTTAACTGCTTTAAACGAGTCTTACTTCATACCAGAGCTTCGACTCAAGAAGGCGTCGCCATGGGAAGTGATCCTGCCCAGGAGATCAAGTCTTTCTCCCTGGCTGAGTCTTTGAGTGCACGCTCCTGCCCTCCACAGCAAAAGAACAGAGGGGCTTCTTAGAAAGCACTTCAAATTCTTTTTTCCTCTTCATAATGTCCTTGCAGGCAGGGCTCTTGGAAAGACTAGGAAAGAAGGCGCCTTGGATAAAGTAGTTCTAGGGGCTGGGGGGACATGTCAAATTTCTGCCTTTTGTGGGTCTCTACTTCCTGCACATGCAAAGAGAAGCAGTAGAGCCTAGGGTCAGCCAGTGGCCTCTGGACACAATTGGTCCTGCAAGTCATCAGCTGTGCAAATATACCTTATTGTACCCCTGAAAGTTATATAAGTCATCAGTAGCTCTACTGGAGCCACCCACAAAAATCAACCAGAGTTCTAACTCTTACTGCATCTGCTCAAACCGACACTGACTGATCAGGAATACAGCCTAACTATGTACCACCAGTATTTCCATCAGTCCACAAAGGATATAGGTGTCATCAAGTAGAACTAAGTGATCTTTGTTGAATGGATTATCCAAGACGTCTACCTGACAAAACAGTGCTAGCTCCTTGTACGAAAAAAAAAAAAAAAAATAACCTTAAAAAAGAAAAAGTAGGGATGATAACTTTCAGCTCACATTGCTCCTGAAAGAATAAAATCAGGTAATGTATGTGAAGCACTCAGCATGGATCCTAGCACTGAGTCAGCTCTCAATAAAAGGTTATTACTATTATTTATTTCTCCATAAAACATGGATCTAAAGATCCTTACGGTTCCTCTTAATTCCAGTGTTTGAGGATTCATTCATTTATGCAAGAATCATTTATTTCTAAGCCCCACACCAGGTGTTGGTGCTAAGGTGGAGACCCCTGACATGGCAGTTGGGGGGTAAAGCCAGCACTCTGCATACTCAAAATTACTCTTGAAAATTCCTCCAGCATCAATGGACCTCCCGATCATTTGCTGCTTGATTCAGAGGTGCTGTCAGAGATGCTGCTGGTTAAAAGAGCAGCATGGTCTGGGCCATGGAGTGACAGTGGCTGAAGGGTCTTTCAGGACACTTCATCTTGTCTCCATCCAGGACCCAGAACATGAAAGCCTTAAGTTTTCCTCCATTCAGAGCAAAGCTGTGTTCCCTCCTTTGCCTCTGATCCCTAAGCCCCAATGCTGGATGAGAAAAATGGAGGGCAGTCTCAAGGGACACCTTCCATCAAGTTCAGGGTTGCCCAGGACCATATAGATGCAGACTCCAGCCATAGTTAAGTAGGGTCAACAGGGCCACAGGAAGACTCAGAGATGGGCTATGAGGAGCAGGGGAGAGAAAGAGTGCCCTCACCTTCCTGGGTGATGATACTGAACCTGACCCTTGGAGGACAGAGAAGAACTGGGGGCAAGACATTAGGGAAAGGGTAATCTGGGCTGAGGAGACAGCAAGAGGCAGAGTCTGGAGGCAGGAAATGCAGGCTGTGTCTCAGTAACAGCAGGTGGACCACACGTTTGGTTGAAGCAGGAAGTAAGGCTAGAGAGTCAGTGGGGCCAGGTGGCAAAGGTCTTAAGGTCAGGCCAAGGGGAGTGGGCTTGGGTGTGTAGCCAGTAAAGAGCCAAAGGCCTGGAACAGTCTTTAGAGAGAGGACCCAGCTGGGGTGAGGCCCTCCTCCCAGTGCCTGCCCACACCCTCTCCCAGGACAGTGCCCAGCACCCTCCCCAGTTCGGAAAGCCCCAACTATAAATTCCTCAGCCCCGAGATTGAATCTTTCCATAATGGCTTCAGTGGCAACTTTAGGTTCAAGAGAGGCACCCCTTTAGGTTTCTCTGTAAAACTGCCCTTCACTGTAGAGAAACCACACCAAGATGGAGTAGGAGCAGTAGAGAGATGAAGACTAAGCCTGGGAAGAGGGGCTACTGGCAAAGATGGAGACTAAATATTCTCAAAGCTCCCTGCTACAAAACATCCAGAAATGCCAGGTAATGTTTGCTTTAGTCATCTGAAATGTATAGGAAGTGTCATGGGAAAGTAAGGGTATTTCCAAGATCAGAACAAAGGGAGAGCCGAAAACCAGCGCAGGTTGAGGGCTGCGGTCTTGCAGAGGTGCTGTCAGGGTAGCAGTGGAACTAGGGGCTTGGATACCAAGCACGCAGGAAGATTGGTCAGGACTGTGATAGAAGGGCCCCTGGGAGTTTCACTCTGTGTGCACGACTAAGCCCCTGGCTGCCCTCTGCTTACAGTGCTTGGAAAAGCCAGGAATGTCCTGTCTGGGGAGACAACTGGTGTGGGGGAAAGAACCTGTGACTCAGCTCTGCTTCTAACCTCCTACCTTCCTTCTTCCCTTCTCTAAGCCTCAACTGTATCATCTTTGAAATGGAAATTATGCCACAACTGCTGCCACAACTGACCTCATAGGATTACCAATGTACTCCAGTGCCTCCTCAGCATATGGACAGTAGCTAAAACCACAGGAGTGAGTGAGGTTGCCCAAAGAAAGTATGTAGAGTGACAAGAGCTACAAGACAAGAACGGATCCTGAAGAACAAAAAATTTAAGGAAAGGACAAAGGAGGAGCCCACAAAGCAGACAAGAGTAGAAACAGGAAAATTCAGTGTTGTATGTGCCAAAGGAACAGTAGCAAAAGGAGAGACTCCTCAACTGTCCAGTGCAGTGAACAGGTTGAATCAGATAAGAACAGAAAAGTTTCTAATGGGATTGGCTATTAAGGGCTCTTGGTATCCTTAGGGAAACTTAGAGCGGGGAAGTAGACAGGGTACGGTGGATCGAGGAGTGAACAGGCATGAAGAAGTAGAAATAGTGATTTTAGACCACTCTTTGAAGAAATTTGGTAAGACTCATAAACCAGCTGAAAGGCAGATACAGGAGAGAAAGGAGATAATTGTTGGAACAAAGTCCTAGAAAGAGTTAGAACAGATGAGGTCCAGAACATAGGTGGACACATTAGCTTGAAAAGAAGGAAGGATACTCTGAGAATGAGATAAAGGGAGCAGTGCTGGATTGGAAGACAGGAACGATCACACCTGATGGTCTCAATTTCTCCATGAAGTAGACCACACAGAGAAGATGGGAAACTAAAAATGGGGTATGAGTAAAAGTTGAAAGAAGTTGGGGGGGAGTGGGTACAAAGATTAACCAGTGGCACTAAGAGTCTGGCTGAGACTGAAGAGCTTGAAGTTGTTTCTCTGTATGTTCATTCACCCATTCACCCCTTTCAGGTCACATCAATGATTTTTGGTTCCCAGTGGGACCATATTCAATGACTCAGTTTTGGTCATACAGATACACATCAGAGTATCAAGCCAAGAGTTCGATTTGGGACAAGTCAGGATTGAGACACCTATTAAACATCCAAGTGGAGGTATTCAGTATGAGTCTGGATGCTTCCGAGTCAAGTTCCAAGAGGCAGACAGAGTTGGAGATAGAGTTTGGGGAGACATGGGTGCACAGAGTGTTTTCAAAGTTTGGGCCAGAGGAGATCACCAGTGGAGAAGTAGTAGCTAGAGAAGAAGACTATGGCCAAAACTTTGAGCACTCTGACACTTGGAAGTCAAGCAGCAGATGAGACCACCAGCTAGGCAGACGACAAAGGGGCACCCAAAAGCATACAATATTCCAGTAACCAAGTAAAGAAAGTAGTTCAAGGAAGTAGTGGTCTACTGCATCAAGTGCTGTTGAGAGATCAAGTAAAGACAGAGAATTGACCACTGGGGGTTATTGGTGACTTCATCAAAAACAGTGGACTGGAGAGAAGATAAGCCCACTACAGAGGGCTGAGCAGAAAATAGAAGTGAGGAAGAAGAGACAGGAGACAAGTCCATGGGAAAGGCTGCTGTGAAGGACAGCAGGGAAACAGGCCATCAGCTGAAGGAAGACGGGGGTAAAGGAACAGCTCTGCAGAGAGTGGAAATGATGGAACAGGTATGAATTTTGTTGGAAATGCTGAACGGAGGGAATGAAACTGGGGATGCAGCAGAGATGGGAGAATTGAAAAAACTAGAGGCCAGAGGATTCAGCTCACAAGTAAAAGGGATATGTTTCAGTAAAAGTAAGGAAACTTCAACTATAGCAATATGAAGGCAGGAGGGAAAGAGCAACACAAATTCAGATGGATTAAGGGGTGTGGTGGGAGGATAAGGGTGTTCCTTTGTAACTGCTTATTTTATCAATGAAATAGGAGATGAGGTGATCAGACAAAGATGGAAGAGGGGTGTGGAATGGATGGCTCCTACCAAGAAGGACGTAAAGATGTGAAAAACCTGTCTTTGGGGCTGGGGAGTTAACATCTAGAGAAGGGTGGTAGGATTGCTGAACAGGATTGAATGATCATTTGAGATTTGTTGTCATGAATTTAAAGGGAGGCCAGTTGGCTTGGGTGTGTGTTTTCTCTTATGCTTCAGTTCCAACATGTAGTAGGAAGAGATGTAGGCTTTAAAGAGAGCAAATAAGAAGGAAGAAAAGTGTGATAAGGGAATTAGGAGTGTTTGAAAAGAATTTGTCAACAAAGGTCCATCTAGTCAAGGCTATGGTTTTTCCAGTGGTCATCTATGGATGTGAGAGTTGGACTATAAAGAAAGCTGAGGGCTGAAGAATTAATGCTTTTGAACTGTGGTGATGGAGAAGACTCTTGAGAGTCCCTTGGACTGCAAGGATAACCAGCCACTCCATCCTAAAGGAAATCAGTCCTGAATATTCACTGGAAGGACTGATGCTGAAGCTCCAATATTCTGGCCACCTGATGCAAAGAGCAGACTCATTAGAAAAGACCCTGATGCTGGGAAAGATTGAAGGCAGGAGGAGAAGGGGTGTTGAGATGAGATGGTAGGATGGCATCACCAACTCAATGGACATGAGTTTGGGTAAACTCCAGGAGTTGGTGATAGACAGGGAGGCCTGGGGTGCTGCAGTTCATGGGGTTGCAAAGAGTCAGACACGACTGAGCAACTGAACTGAACTGGAAAGAATAGTTACGGCAACAAACACAGAAATACTTGCTGGATAAGGAAGACAGAGAACTTAAGGGAAATGACAGATGTGAAAAAGTGGGAGGGGGAGTGCATTAGAAGTCTTGATGAGACAGTGTAGAAACATTACCCTCTGGGAGCTGGAATGAGAGGAGGTGGTGGTCAGACAGCGGGATGCCTAGGTTCCAGGTGATGACATAGTCATGAGTGTGACAAAGGAATGAGTGGCTAGGGTGGGACAGATCAAAGGAAAAAATCAAAGAAAGGCATGAAACCAAGAGGCCAACATGTTAGATGGCTCATTCACATGGATGTGGAAGTCACCAGGAATGATGTTAGGAGAAAGGATAGACAGGAAGACAGCATGTCAGTGCTAAAGACACTAGTGAATGAGGATAAAGAGTGGGTTCATGTGAACTTCAAGGGAGTGGAGTTTTACAGGAAAAGGGAGAAGAATTGGATTTAGAATCAACAACATAAATCAAGGTGGCTCTACCTAATCCACCACACTTAGCTCACCTACCCCACCTACTTCAACTCTGGGCCCTCAGTACCCAGTATTTAAGAGGAAAAACACCCTCCACTTGAAAGAGTTGAGAAGAAAGACTATCATAAGTAGACACTCAGCTTTCATTTGATACAGAAACAGAAGTGAACAGTCAAAAAAGAGGTTGAGGATATTGGAGAGTGTACCTGACTCCATGAGTTCCCAAACCCACAGAGGAAGGGTCTGGGCATACCAGAAGGGGTGGGAAGTTAAGTCAGATTAGAGACTTTTCTGAGTACCATGGGGATTAGAGTCCCATCGCCCTGAAGAGCTTGGGTTTCTGAAGATGACTGAGGTTAAACAGTGTTCCAAGCATCTTGGGATTAGTCTTGAGGGTCTCCTAGGGGAAGGCAGATTTGACACGGTGGGCAACAATTCTCTTCGGTGCCAGCAAGTGGGGCAGAAACCACAAAGAGAGCCCCTGAGGGACTATTCTCTTAAGTGGCCAGCACTGGAGTTCTTTGTGAAGACTCCTGGGGAGGGGCCACCTGCCCTGAAACCAGATCCTCAGGGTCAGCTTTTCTCTCTGGTGGTTCAATGCAATGGAGATTTGGAGCACAAAGTCCATGGTCTGTCACTTTGCTCCTGGGTCATGTAGTGCTGCAGTGGGTAGTTTCACCTGGAGGCAGGGTTACTAGATGAAATCCAAGACTCACAGATAAATTTGAATTTCAGATAAATGACTTCTTAGTATAATGTCTCCCAGCTATTGCATGGGACGTACTTATAACTAAAAAATTATAGCCTATCCCTGACTACTGCCTCGTGATGTCAGCGCTTGTATCAGGCAGGGTTCTCCAGAGATCTACAGGGTGAGGCACCAAGCTGGAGATGAAGCAGAGCCAAGTGGTTCAGTTCTGGTCCAAGTCCAAAGGCCTAAGAACCAAGAGAGCTGATGGTGTAGCTCTGGTTTAAAGGCTGACAGGCTTGAGATTCAGGATAAAAAAAAAGCCAGTGTTCCAGTTCAAAGGCAGTCATGCAGGAAGAATTCTCTCCTGCCCAGGAAAGGGTCAGCCTTTTTACTCTAAGCAAGCCTTCAACTTGTGGCTGAGTGGATGAGGTCCATCCACATTAGGAAGGGCAATCTGCTTTCCTCAGTCTATCCATTTAAATGTTTATCTCTTACAAAAACACCAGCACAGAAATACCAGAATAATGTTTGCCCAAATATCTGGGTACCCTATGGCTAGTCAGGTTGACATGTAAAATTAACCACTACAGTGCCCATGTGTGCACTTTTTGAGGGAAGTGGAACTAGGCAGTGGTATTTTAATTATAATAGTTAATGAGAAGAGAGAGGCAGGCCTAATCTCAAGGTATTAACTGAAGATTGAAATATCATAGGCCTGTAAGCTTACAGCAGTTCAAATGGAGAAAGTTGTGGGAGAACTAAGTCATCTCACACACACAGTAGTATGGGCAAGATGGAACCCAAAGAACCTTCCCCTTAAAAGGTCAGTCCCATTCTGTGGGAGAAGGCAAGGGTGGGATGATTCGAGAGAATAGCATTGAAACATGTATATTACCATATGTGAAATAGATGACCAGTGGAAATTCAATGCATGAAGCTGGACACTCAAAGCCAGTGCATTGGGACAACTCAGAGGGATGGGATGAGGAGGGAGGCGGGAGGGGGGATTCAGGATGAGGAAATATATATACCCATGGCTGATTCATGTCAATGTATGGCAAAAACCACCACAATATTATAAAGTAATTAGCCTTCAATTAAAATAAATTTATTAATATAAAAAAAGATCAGTCCCAGAGCAGCATTGCAAATAACTGTTTCAGAAAAGCAAATAATTGTGTCAGCAAGACAAAAAAAATCCATCACATTAAATGCATTAGTCTGGATTTGATAGGTTTTGTAGTATTGTATTTGTTAGATTTGTTCTGATTTTATTATTTATAAAGAGGTTATACCTAGTGTTATATCTGTGCATATTGAGATTAAACTAAAATACACTTAAGTCAATATTGGGGAATCCATGAGATTTTTGTCCTTTTAAATGGATCCATTAAACTATTATCCTTAGTTTAAGAAACACGTTTATATGTAATTTAAATGTATTTCAGACCCTTTTCTTAGGGGATTTATGTTTTGGAACATTTCATTTGTAGAATTCACTAAACTAGATATTACTAGAGGGTTTTTTTAATAAAAAGTTTCAAAAGTGTGTACTATGTGCTACACTGGATTTGGAAAATGTACATCCTATCTCCTCTCTGACAACCACAACGCATTTTATCAAATAAAAGGCTCTGAGAATCCAATAGAAAAATATCCTAAATGTTGTTTCACCCAGTGTTTCCCAAGGTTATTTGTCCAAAGAATAACTCTACTGCAGCAACTATTAATATACTGAGGAATAGCTTTCTTTGAAAAACCAAAGTTAAAACACTCATGTATGATGCTATCTAGAATAAAAATATTTTATTCAACACTTTTGTGACAAGGACCTCTCTAGCAGTCTAGCAGAGCCAACAGACATCTTAGAATGATGTATTTAAGTGCATAAGATAAAATACTATAGAGGATTACAACAGAAACTAATTATACTGAAATATAATTTTAAAATAAATGGGAGTACCTGAAGGAGAAAGAAAGAGTAAGGGACAGGAAAAAAATATTTAAAGAAATAATGGCCAAAACCACGTATTATATGATTCCATTTACATGAAATGTCTAAAATAAGTAAACCCACAGGGATAAAAACTAGATTAGTTGTGAGGGGGACCAGGGAGTTTAGAATAAGACAGCTAAAAAACAGGGCTTCTCTTTGGGATAATGAAAATGCTCTAAAACTGCTTGTAGTGATGGATGTGCATCAAACACACAGATGATAATACATTTCTTTGTACACTTTAAATGGCTTAATTATATGTTACACAAATTCTATCTCAATAAATCTGTTTAAAAAACAATGGCTCAAAACTTTCCAATCATTTGTACTGAAAACTCTAAATATACAGACCCACGAGGCCAAATAAATTCCAAATAGAACAAACATGAAAACTACATAAAGGCATATCATAATCAAATTGTCCAAGACAAAGAGAAAATCTTGAAAGTACTCTGAGAAGGATACATATTATATACAGTGGAAAAAAAGACAAAGATGACAGCAAAATTGTTGTTGAAACCAATGCAAGCTAGAAGAGAGTACAGCAAAATCTTTTAACATCTGAAAGAAAACACAGGCAATCCAGAATTCTACACGCAGGGAAACTGTCTTTCAAAAACAAAGGCAAAACAATGAGATGCCACTTATACCCATTAAAATGGCTACTATCCAAAAAAAAAATGGAAAATAGCAAGTGTTTGTGAGGATATGGCGAAAGCAGAACCCTGATGCCTCACTGGTAGGAATGTAAAATGATTCAGCCACTGGGGAAAACTGTTTGGTAGCTCCTCAAAAAATTTAACATAAAATTACCATATTATCTAGTAGATGTTCAAATAAAAACCTACACACAATACCTCTAGTCAACACTAAATGTGTTTATTATACACTTAAAACTTTGTTAGAGGTCTTCCCTGTGGTTAAGACTGTGAGCTCCCAATTCAGGGAGCCTGGGTCTGGTCAGGGAACTTGATCCCCCATGCTCCAACTAAGAGTTCCACCGCCACAACTAAACAGCCCATGTGCCACCCCTGAGGCCTGGGATGGTTAGATAAATATATATTTTTAAAAAAGTGTTAGAAAGGCAGATCTCTTGTTAAGTGAACCTATACACAGTATCTATAGTCAACAATAAATGTGTTATACACTTAAAAATTTGTTAAAGCTCACACACTGCAACTAGAGAGCAGCCTCCACTCCATGCAACTAGAGAAAACCTGCACACACAACAGACCCAGCACAGTCAAAAATAAATAAATCATTTTAAAAAATTGTTAAAAGGTAGATCTCATGTTAAATGTTACCACAATAAAATTTAACAATTTTAAAAAGCTATACACAAATCCTCATAGCCACTACTCACAATACCCAAAAAGTAGAAAAAGCCCAAATGTCCATCAACTAATGAATGGATAAACAAAATGTAGTATATACATGCAATGGAATATTATTCAGACACAAAAAGGAATGAAGTTCTAATACATGTTACAACATGATGAACCTCAAAAACAAGCTAAATGGAAGAAACCAGTCATAAAGGACTACATGTTGCATTTTTCCACCATTTATTTCATATTATATCATGAAATATCCAGAATAAGCAAATCTACAGAGACTATAAACAGATTAGTAACTGCCTAGGGCTGGGAGAAAGGGGATTAGAGAGTGATTTAATGAATATGGAGTTTCCTTTGGGGGGTAATGAAAATATTCTGTAACTACAATGATTTATAATATTATGAATATAGTAAATACCACTGTACTGCACACTTTAAAATGGTTAATTTTATGTTTTTGTGTATTTTATCCCAGGTTTAAAAACCACAATGAACTACACTGCACATCTATTAAAGTGATTAAGGTTAAAAAGACCAAAGGACTTATGTGGCAGCCTGGATGGGAGGGAGGTTTGCAGAGAATGAATACATGTGTAAATATGGCTGAGTCCCTTTGCTGTTCACTGGAAACTATCACAACATTGTTAATTAGCTACATCCCAATACAAAATAAAAAGTTCAAAAGAAAAAAGACAACAAACAAAAAGACCAAGAACTAATCATACCAAGTGTTGGCAAGGATGTGGATGAACCAGAACTCTCCATATACCACTGGTGGGAATGTATGCTATAATCACTTTGGAAAACAGTCCAACAGTTTCTTAGAATGTTCAACATACATAAGCTACCATATTATCCAGACATTCCTTTCCTAGGTATTTCAAGAAAAATGGAAGCATATGCCCATACAAAGACTTGTACATAGATGTTCACAATAATTTTACTCTAAATATCCCCAAACTGGAATAACCAAAGTCTATCAATAGAAGATGTATAAACAAATTGTGATCTATCTATACAATGGAATAGTATTCAGCAGTATAAAAAGAATGAGTTATTGAAAATCTGGAAAAATCTCAAAAGGATTATACTAAGTTATAAGGAGACAGACAAAAATGAGCATATACTATATGATACCATTTAAAATTCTAAGAAATGCAAATTAAGCTATAGTGACAAAAGCAGTTCAGTGGTGGGCCTGGTGGGAAGAGATAGGACAGAGAAAAAGACACAAAACTTTTGTGGAAAGGGACATATTCACTATCATGACTGCAGTAATGGTTTCACAGGTACATACATATGTCAATACTTATCAAACTATACACTTTAAATATGTAGAGTTTATCATATTTCAATTACATCTCAATGAAGCTCTTAAAAACATTTTTAAATATATGTGATAAGATATATATAAGGAAGAAATGGAAATCAAGCTTATATTTTCTATTAGATTATGCAGCTGTAACTAGTTTTAAATAAATAATTCTTGTTTCAAAAGTTTAAAGTTATGCTTAAAAAATTGACTAAGCATTCAATGTGTTATATTGATTGCTCTATTGATGACTGTATTAGTCAGAATAGGCTAGATTAAGCTATAGTAACAAAAATGCTCAAATCTGGGTGGCTTAATATCACTGAGGTTTATTTCTCACTTGCTCTGTGCATGCCTGACAGTTGATATGAACCCAGGCCAATAAAGTTCCAATATCCTGGAATGTGACCTCCTTAGTCAATGCAGCAGGAAAAGAGAGGACTGAAGAGTCAAGCACCTACAACTGTGGAGTTGTTCCTTTCCACAGGTGACGAACACCACTTCTAGTCATATTTATTGGCCAAAAATAGTCACATGACTACACTGTCAAGAAGATTGGAGATTGCATGACACAGGGGAGAAGTGAATATTGGTGAACATTAATAATCTACCACAATTACCCATAACACAAAATTATTTCCACACCAAATGACAAAAAGATTAAAATAGAACATACTCAGAAAACGTGAACTGTTCAGAGGTTCCACCCAGAAAAGGCGGGAAAATTGCAACTCCATCCACATTTAGAAGTCCTCTATTCTCTCAGTATGTTCCCTGAATGGAGAGCCACAGTTCCAGATAACCCAGAGACAGCAGGGTGGCAACTCTATTTCACTTTTAAAAGTCTCTTAGCTGTCTAGATATCACCTCTTTCACACTTGCTATGCATACCATCCAATACCTCCACCACTCACTCCTTCAGTATCTGCCCCTTACCGCTCAGGTGTTGAAGAAACCCATCAGGTGAGGCCTGTCCTCAAGAGGTCTAAACAAGGTGCTACACGAACACAGAAGAGGAAGCAATGAATTTTTTTTAAAGATATTTTAAACGCTGACCTGTCCCATTTTTTCCTGTTTTTGTGATACTAAGTACGAATACTGTCACTTACCAGGTCCATGGCCATAGGCAAACCCCTTCGCCTTTCGGAGGCTCAGTTTCCTCTCCTGTGAAAATGGAATAGTAAGGCTTACCTCCCAGGATTGTTGTGAGAACAAGAATGAGATAATGTCTATGGAATTGCTTTGTAAACTTTTTGTCAGTCCAACTTATCACCACCATCACCATCATCATGGCTGTCTTGCACTGTCTAGAAGGGGAGCCCCAGGGTTGGGGGAAGGCCCAGAGGAGAGAGGGGCTCCCAGCCTGACCCTGGAGTCAGGGCCTCTCTCTAATTAACTCTTCCTGGCAAGAGTTCCTTGCTGGACATGTTTGCCTACCATCATAAAGCCAGGTGAGGCTTCCAGGGGCCGCCCACTGGCCCTGACACACGGGGGAGGAATGATGAGTCACCAGCCCTCTAACAGCCTCTCTGACGGGGCTCTCGGCCCAGCCCCTGGCAGAGAATGTAGAGGGCTGGCAAGGGTGCAGCAGGGCCATCCAGGCCTTTAAGGAAAGCAAGAGAGAAATGATGGAAAGAGGAGGGGGAAGAAAAAAGAGAGATGAGGGAAAAGCAAGGGCACAAACAGACAAAAGGAAGAAATGCAAAAGAAAGAAGACTGTGATGACCAGGAACTGGGGGACGGGGGAATGGGGAGGTGTTATTCAACGGATCTCGAGTTTCAGTTTTGCAAGATGAAATAGTTCTGGAGATTGGTTGCACAACAACGTGACAGTCCTTAACCCTACTGACCGTACACTTAAACATGGTTATGACGGTAAATTTATACTGTGTGCTTTTTACATAGGTAGAGATTAAAAATTATTCTCAAAAGTGAAGAAACGAAAAGGGGAGCCAGTAGAAGCAGGAAGAAGGAAAGGAAGGGAGGGAGAGACAGGAAGGGAGAAGGAAGGAGAGAAGGATGGAGCAGGGGAGGGAGGGAGGAAAGGGGAAAGAAGTAAGAGGAAGGCAGGAGGAAGAGGGAGGAATGAGAGGGAAAAGAAGGGAAGAAATAAAGACAAAAGAAGGAAAAGAATGCCTTTCAGGAGGTTACCTGGCAGTGTACACACCGCCCCACACGGCTTTCTACCTGAGGTAGTGGGGAAAGGGAGGCGCGGGGCCAGAGCCTTGGCTTCGGGGCTGCTCCACGTGACATCACCGCGCCTCCCCGCCTTCGGGTCCCCGCGGCCCGGCGGTGCTGCGCAATCGCGCGCAGAGCTGGTGGCTGGCCCTACCGCTGGGTACCGCTCTCCTTGGGTGGCTGCGAGTCCCTTCGCCTCTGGCATTCTGCCGGGCCAGTCCTGGCGGCGGCAGGAGGGCGATAATTGCCCAGAGACGCAGCACTTATCCGGGCAGGTTGGGCAAGGACCGCAGGAGCGAGGGCCCCGGGCGTCCGCTCTCACGCCTCAGCGGCCAGGCATGCGCGCGGGGGCGAGGGATGGGCGGGGGTCCCGGGGGCGCCTCCAGGTGTTCCCACTGGAGACTCTGCCTTGCTCCTCGGGAAAGAACCGCCGCGATCATTACTGGGAATAAGGAAGGCCTGGGTTCCTAACCCGGCCCTGCCACCTGCCACAGTGTGTGATCTCGCATAAGTCACTTCGCTTCTGGTCCCCAGGCTCCTCTGCACTAGAAGCAAAATCACTACCTCTCCTTGTGGTTGTGAGGCTAAGAAACAGTGCAGGTGAGGCCTAGAGCAGTGCCAAACACACGCTGGGTACATGGTGATTGATGGCCACTAATTCTATCACCTACTCCAGGAGCTCACACTAAAATTCTATATGCTAGCCTCTCCTGCTTGGCCCACACACTGCCTATCAAGGCCTGGGATCAAATTTTGTCTGCCACTGGCTTGCTGGATGACCTTGGGAAATTTGCCTACCTTCTCTGTCCTTCAGTTTTCTCTTTGAAAACAGCGTGATGAAGGTCCCCACTTTGACAATTTGATGGCAACATTAAATGAGGTGACCCTTGAAAAGTGTGAGGGTCATACCTATATCAGATTCTGACAGTCACTGTCCTTGGAAAATTCTTTTCCCTTGACTTCTATGACAACAGGCACTCCAGGTTTTCTTCCCATTTCTCTTGCTATGCCTTTGCAGTCACACTGCAGGTTCCTCCTCCCTTACAAATCCCTCCGGAGTTGGTGTGCCTTGGGGTTCTCTCTTAGGCATCCCTCTGTTCCTTGGTGAGGGGTGACTTGGTGACTGAATCCTCTCCAAGACCTCAGGTCCCAGCAGTTGCATGAAGGCCAGACCTCTCTTCATGGATCCCAATATTTACAGGCCACCTCCACTAGGATGGGTACCACAGGAACCTCACATTCAACATGTTCCAAACTAAACACATCATTTCCCTGTCCCAAAGTCAGACAGCAATATCCAGGCTCTCCATTCTTCCCAGGTCAGCGAGGAACCTGAGAACCACCCTTAAGGCTTCCCTCCCTCCAATCCTCCTACTGTCTGAGCAATCACTGTGTCCTGTCCTTCCTACCTCTTTAATGTCCCTTCAGTCTGTTTTCCATTCTCACTGTCACTGTCCCAGTCTTGGCAACTTCTATATTGCTCATTTAGGGGACTGCAGCAGCCCCTAACTTGTCACTCTGTCTGTAGTCTTGCCCCCAATCAGTCCTCTACACTAAAGCCACAGTGACCTTACTAAATACAAATCTTACCATATTGCTCCATGTGTTACTCGCCTTGTCTCAAGATTCTAGCCACATGGAAGTTATTTCTGTTCTCAGGTTGCCATGCCTCTGGGCCTTCTCACATGCTGTTCCCTCTGTCAGGAACAGACATTCTCTTTTCGTTTGGCTCAGTCCAACTTGTTCGACAGATCGCCACCTGGACACTTCCTTTGCATAGCTTCCCCTGCCCCTCAAACTCCTAACTACCTCAGCGACCCCTCCTATTTGTTCTTAAAGTAGGAATGCATGAACGTTTATCTCATGGTGAATTCGTTTTGATACCAGCTTTCTAGAAAACAAAAGGAAATGTGTATCAAAAGCCTTTAAAATGTTCATATTCTTCAACCTAGCAACTCCTTTTTTTGAGAAATTTAAGAAAACCTGAAAGATGTACCCAAATATTTTAAAACATTGATATTCATCAGAGTAAAACATGGAGGCAACCAAAAGGTCCAATAAGGGATTGGTTAAATAAATTTATCAATACAATGGACTACTTTTCAACCATTGTAAATATAAGCATATATGTAATATAAGGGAAAACTGTTCACAATGTAATATTAGGTGGGAAAAAGCAGGTTATAAAATGCTAAGTATGCACTGTAAGGATCTAATTTTTAAATTAAATTTTACATAGAAAAAAAGCATCAGGAAACATATATATATGCCAAAATGCCAATAATGATGATTTTAGGGGATGATCTTTAGGTGATGGGATTATGGGAGATTTTCATTTAGTTCACTTTGCTTATCCATGTCTTCTCCCATAACCACGTATTTGCTCTCTAATTATGTGATTTTGGGCTGCACTGAACAGCTTGCAGGATCTTAGTTCCCCCTCCAGGGAGTAAACCTGCACCCTCAGGAGTGAAAGCATGGAGTCCTAACCACCGGACCACCAGGGATTCCTGAGATTCTTTTTTTTTTTTTTAATAAAATAAATGTTGGTTGCCTAATTGGATATTTTCCTCCAGAGGCCTGAGTCAACCTGGCTGATAGTTGAGTCTCTTGGAGCTCCTCACCAGCTTGAGAGGAGAGGGGCCTAAATTCCAGAACAAAATGCTTCTCACCTGTATCCGATTCAAATACATAGCAATGCCAGTGGGAAGAGAAAACAGTTGCTCTTTCAGTAGAAATGGATACCAGAGGAATTTTCATTCATTTGAGGAACTTGGCTTGGGAATTTCTAGACTGGTGGTATCCACTAAGATTATAGAGATCTTCAAATTCCACCCCCTCATCTTGGAACTGGGGAGCTAGAAATCCAAAAATGATTGGTGACTGTCCAAACCTGTTCCATCATACAGGAGGGTAGTGGCAGAGCTGGAATCTGAATATGTTTTCTCACTCCCTGGTCTCTGCTCTAAGTTATGTTCCCACCCTATTCCCAGCAATCAACCCCAAGATTCCCTACATACTCCACACATACACACACCACACCGAGGCAACCTGCTGGATTTCCATCCAAAGTCCATACATCCAGAAAGCAGACCACCCTTGAATTCACTTAATTTTTTATGATCTCTCACTCTAATCTTTGAGAAGCTGACCCAACTGAATCCCCGACCAAGCTCTGTCTAGAGCATATCCAACTCTGTAACAATTACATTCCAAACTCCACAGTTTTCTGTAAAGAGAGTCCTCTGTGCTAAGCACTTTACATAAGATACTTTCTTTGGGGTTTTGCTTGTTTGTTTTTTTTTTTTTTTTTTAGTATTTTTAATTTATTTTTCCAATAGTGCTACAGTGTAGCTAACATTGTCCTTTTGCCCTGTGAGGAAACTGATGTTCAAGGAGGTTAATTAACTCAGGGTCACAGCCATAAGTGTCACAGTCGGCTTTCAAGCTCCTACACTCCATAGAATCGGCCATGTACCAGTGTGGACCTGCTTTCCTGGTATATGCTGCCACACCAGAGCAGGTGTCCCTTTTTGTAGTCTACTGAGAGGCATCTTTGAGACTCATGGGAAATCAGAGCTAGGAGACCTTGGAGGTCGCCATTTCACAGTTTGTTCCATTCTTCAAACAAGTCATGTTGTACTAGTGGTTTATACCATGAACTGGGGACAGAGGAACTTAAACTCTGGCTCTGCCACTTACTGTGTGACTTTGGGTGAGTTACTTAACCTCTCTCTGCTTCATATTTCTCACCTGCAGAGATAATAATACTGTTTAATTAATAGACTTGTTACAAGGATTAAATGAGTTACAACAAAAGCACATAAAACAGTGCTTGGCACGCAGTTAACTCTGTAAGTGAAGAACTTTTACTATCATCATTACCATACCATTATTACTACTACTGGGAATTTACTATGCACAAGGTATGACAACAAGATAATGAATGGAAAAACAAAGATGACACAGACACTTTCTTCTCCTCAGGGAACTCATAGTACAGGAAATAGACTGCAGAAACCATATATAATTACGATGTAATAATGTGGTAAATGCAGTAGCATAGATTTGTGTGGACACTGAGGGTGAGTATGACTTTCCAAGGGAGCATCACAGTTAGGACTTGACCCCAGATATCCCAAGATTCTTTCTAGCCCACCTCATCCACTGGCAATTTGCCCAGGGCATGTAAAGGTGTGACCCAAAGTCTTTCCACATGGCACCAAAAACAGACTCCTAAGGCCATGAGTGCCTTAGCTGAAGATGTTACTAACGTGTCAGTTCAGTTCAGTCTCTCAGTTGTGTCCAGCTCTTTGCAACCCCATGGACTGCAGCACGCCAGGCTTCCCTGTCCATCACCAACTCCTGGAGGTTACTCAAACTCATGTCCATTGAGTCAGTGATGCTATCCAACCATCTTATCCCGTGTCATCCCCTTCTCCTCTCACCTTCGATCTTTCCCAGCATCAGGGTCTTTTCAAATGAGTCAGTTCTTCGCATCAGCCAAAGTGCTGGAGTTTCAGCTTCAGCATCAGTCCTTCCAATGAATATTCAGGACTGATCTCCTTTAGGATGGACTGGTTGGATCTCCTTGCAGTCCAAGGGACTCTCAAGAGTCTTTTCCAACACCACAGTTCAAAAGCGTCAATTCTTCGGCACTGAGCTTTCTTTATAGTCCAACTCTCACATCCATACATGACTATTGGAAAAACCATAGCTTTGACTAGATGGACCTTTGTTGGCAAAGTAATGTCTCTGCTTTTTAATATGCTGTCTAGATTGGTCACAGCTTTTCTTCCTAGGAGCAAGTGTCTTTTAATTTCATGGCTGTAGTTACCATCTGCAGAGATGTTGGAGCCCCCCAAAATAAAGTCTGTCACTGTTTCCACTGTTTCCCCATCTATTTGCCATGAATTGATGGGACCAGATGCCATGATCTGAGTTTTCTGAATGTTAAGTTTTAAGCCAACTTTTTCACTCTCCTCTTTCACTTTCATCAAGAGGCTCTTTAGTTCTTCTTTGCTTTCTGCCGTAAGTATGGTGTCATCTGTGTATCTAAGGTTATTGATATTTCTTCCATCAGTCTTGATTCCAGTATGTGTTTTATCCAGTCCAGCATTTCTCAAGGTGTACTCTGCATATAAGTTAAATAAGCAGGATGACAATATACAGCCTTGACGTACTCCTTTTCCAATTTGGAACCAGTCTGTTGTTCCATGTCCAGTTCTAACTGTTGCTTCTTGGCTTGCATTCAGATTTCTCAGGAGGCAGGTCAGGTGGTCTGGTATTCCCATCTCTTTCAGAATTTTCCATAGTTTGTTGTGATCCACACAGTCAAAGGCTTTGGTGTAGTCAATAAAGCAGAAGTAGATATTTTTCTGGAACTCTCTCACTTTTTCAATGATCCAGTGGATGTTGGCAATTTGATCTCTGGTTCCTCTGCCTTTTCTAAAACCATCTTGAACATCTGGAAGTTCAAAGTTCACGTATTGTTGAAGCCTGGCTTGGAGAATTTTGAGCATTACTTTGCTAGCCTGTGAGATGAGTGTAATTATGCAGTAGTTTGAGTATTCTTTGGCATTGCCTTTCTTTGGGATTGGAATGAAAACTGACCTTTTCCAGTCCTGTGGCCACTGCTGAGTTTTCCAAATTTGCTGGCATATTGAGTCCAGCACTTACACAGCATCATCTTTTATTTGAAATAGCTATTTGAAATAGCTCAACTGGAATTTCATCACCTCCACCAGCTTTGTTCGTAGTGATGCTTCCTAAGGCCTACTTGACTTCGCTTTCCAGGATGTCTGGTTCTAGGTGAGTGATCACACCATCGTGGTTATCTGGGTCATGAAGATCTTTTTTGTGTAGTTCTTCTGTGTATTCTTGCCACCTCTCCTTAATATCTTCTGCTTTGTTTAGGTCCATACCATATCTGTCCTTTATTGTGCCCATCTTTGCATGAAATGTTCCCTTAGTATCTCTAATTTTCTTGAAGAGATCTCTAGTCTTTCCCATTCTATTGTTTTCCTCTATTTCTTTGCATCGATCACTGAGGAAGGCTTTCTAATCTCTCCTTGCTATTCTTTGGAACTCTGCATTCAAATGGGTATACCTTTGCTTTTCTCCTTTGCCTTTTGCTTCTCTTCTTTTCACAGCTATTTGTAAGGTCTCCTCTTCTACTAACATGTAGAGATAGTCAATAAACATTTGCTGAATGAGTCAATGGGTCGAAGGTGTTAGTGAGATGACAGCCAACTTTCCCCTCGACTATCAGCTCCTCAACCTGCAGGTATGAGGCAGTGGCACAGGACAAAGCAGCAGTGTGCCCTGGCAGACAGCGGGTCACCTTCTCTCCACCCTCAACAAGGTGGTTAATTGGGGCACCACCATTCACTGGCTTCTCCTTCCCTACAGTTGTTTCTGAAAGTTTTAGTGCACTCAATTTAATCACTTTCATCCACAATTCTATATTATTTGTATATGTCCAACTCTGTAAAGAGGAAGGTAAATCAGCCCCAGTCCCTGCCCTCAGGGAGCATGAATTCCAGAAGAAGAAATCAGTCGTGATAGATCGCTATCCTGAAGGTAGAAAGTGCTCACGGCCCCAAGAAAGAAAACAAAGACAATTGAAATCCAAGTAATAAGAGCTCACACAGAGAGTGTGGCAGGCTGAATAATGGCCCTCAGAGAGGTCCACATGCCAACCCCTGTGACCTACGAATATCATTTTACGTCTCTGCAGATGTGTTTAAATTAAGGATCTTGATATGGGGACATATTTCTGGATTATCTGTGTAGTAAATTAACAGATAATGTACTTTGATGTAAGGCCCTAAATGTAAACACAAGTGTTTTTGTTAAGAGGGAGATTTGACTACAGAGAAGAAGTAATGATGAAGTCAAAAGGTTAGAGTATTTCCAGGAAAGGGCCGAAAGTGAGGAGATGCAGGTGGCCTCCGGAAGATAGAAAACAGAAGGAAATGGATTCTGCACGAGACCCTCCTGGAAGACCCAGCCCTGTTGACACCTTGAAATTAGTCCAATGAAACTATTTCTGACTTCTGGTCTCTAGAACTATAAGACAATTAATCTCTACTGTTTTAAGCCACCAGGCCTATGGTGATTTGTTTCAGGAGCCATAAGAACCTTATACAAATAGAATCACTGGTTATATGTTAGGCATCTAATTGTTTTTTTTTTTCCTCAGTCATATCTTGAGCAAGTAATTTATTTTTACAATGCAAACATAATACACTGAATAATGAAGCACAATTATCTAAGGTCACCTAAGTGGGTTTTATACATGGGCCAGACTGCCTGGGTTCAAATCCTGGCTTCACTTTTTTACATCTGTGTGGCTTTGGTCAACTTACCTGTCTGGGCTTCAGGTCCCTCATTAATAGGAGAGAAATAATACTTAGTACCCCTCCCTCGGGCTTCCCAGGTGGCGCTAGTGGTAAAGAACCCACCTGTCAATGCAGGTAGACGTAAGAGACACAGGTTCGATCCCTGGGTCAGGAAGATTCCCTGGAGGAGGGCACAGCAACCCACCCCAGTATTCATGCCTGGAGAATCCCATAGACAGAGGAGCCTGGCAGGCTACAGTCCATAGGGTCGCACAAAGTCAGACGTGACTGAAGTGACTTAGCACGTACGCATGCACCCCTCCCCTTAGGAATGGAATCAGGAGTGATTTGTAGGAGATATTACTAATGCTCACCATGATTTGATTCTCCTCTCCTTCCATGGGAGTCTACTGTCCTACTGTCTTGCAGTAAGGTGGCATCATGTGACTACTTCTGGTCAATGAAATGTGAGCAGTGAAAACCCCTATGGAACTTGAGCCACATGACCACTGATTCACATGTGCCTGTGAGCAAGTCACAAGCTCACTGATGGGCTTCAGTTCAGACTGAAGTGACACGATGAAACTTTCCATGTCCTTTCTAATACTCTTCAGGACTCTGAGCATTGTGTGAGAAAATGGGCAGTAAACGGGACAGGAGGCAAGAAAAAATTTAAAAGGGATCGTGGGGACAGTGTAAAATATATGGGGGAGGGGGTGTGATTTGGATTCCCCAGAGCAAATGCACACACCAGCAAAGGAGAAACTGGGGTGAACTTACTTATAATAACTAATTAATTTAATTATCACAAATGGTACTAGGCTTCCATCTAAAGTTTCTTTTTAGAATAAATTTTTGTTTCCTAAATAGTGAATTGATTTAAAGGACAAATATTAAGCAGTCTCACAGGTGGTTGATGAATATGGTGCAAACTGTAAAGGAGGAATCAAAAGACTAAAATCCAGTAACTTCCCTAGAACAATGAAAAGAGCATAGGCTTCGGGGTCGGACAGGCCAGGGGTTGAATCTAGTCCCACTGCTTGCTGGCAGTGTGACCTCGGTCAACTAACTCAGGCTCTCTGGGATGCTATCCTTATTGTTTTTTAATGAAGATCATTATTTCTACTTCATAGGTTGGATAAGAGGATTACAACTTACTTTCACCATTGCTGACTTTGTATTCTTCCTTCTTATTGTAACCTGTAAGTCTTGACTCAATTTGTATATTGGGAGTCAATCCAACCCATGTTCCCAGAAGGCCTGGCCGGGCTCTGGGAAGGCAGAGCCCAGTTGGGCCAGCTTCCTGTCCTCCAGGAGCTCCCAGTCTTGTGGGGCAACTGGACACAAACTCAGAGAACCACAGTCGACAGCCTGAGTGCCATGGGAGAGAGATACAGTGGAGGTAATGAGGTGGCTCCAAGGAGAGCTGTGGTACCAGAGATGGGTCTCAAGCCATGAGTAAGATTTCAACAGGCAGATATGGGCAAGGAGGGCATACTAGGTTGCCTCACCTCTCTGGGCCTCAGTTTCCTCTTTGGTAAAATACAAATCCTACCACCTACCTTTTGCCTGCTACTGTGAGGATTAAGTGGGATAAAGCCAGGGAAGCACCTACCACAGTGTCTGGTTCATACTAGGCACTGGATAAACGAAGGCAATTACTTTTCTATTATGCTGGATAATAAAGCCCCAGTGGGTGGCCCCCTTCCATAATGGAATTATCTTCTCCTTCCCTGTGACTCACCTCTAAGAGCTGGCCCAGGGGCTGGGATGTCCCAAGCTCCTGGGCAGGTTGGAACTACCAAGCTCCATAGAGTAAGGCCTTTATTCAAAAGAGATCAGTATTCAGGAGAGCTCACCTCATCTCACACCCTTACTATGCAAACACAGATCCTTGGTCCCCAAGAGAAAGCTTGACCTCAAGTCCAGATTTCCACCATCTCAGAAGAGAAAATCCAGGTCCTCCCAGCCTTGTCCTAAACAGCCTGCAATGCAGGAGTTCAGAGAGACCTGCTGGGAAGAAGTAGGAGCACGGGGTGCTGGAGATCTGGGTTTAAATTCACCCAGCTGCTGTCTGAACCAGAGTTACAGCCCTTTCCCCTTCTAGGCCTCCATGTTCTGAGGCTGGCTGGAGTGGGTTGAAATTCCCACCCTTGGCTGACCATCAAAAACCCACAAGGACAGCATAGACCAACCAGTGCAGACACAAGCAGGGTCCTGGTGGTCCTGTCCCAGGCTGGGCGTGAAACATTTGCTGGTGGGGGAAGGATAAAATGTGCAGAGCGTGCAGTACGTATTTCCCAAAGTGAAAATGAGTCAAGCACACACCTCCCTGCCTGCCCCTTCCTCCTCTCAGTGCCCAGCACTGTGTCTGATACATGCTGGCTCCACCTCAGGATGTCCAGTGTGTGTCCTGCCAGCCCCTCTTCCTGAGGAGGGGCCATAATCCTGAAGAAGAGCCAGGCACCTCATGAGTTTTTTTAACTGAACTGAAGTATAATTTGTTGCTGCTGCTGCTAAGTTGCTTCAGTAGTGTCTGACTCTGTGTGACCCCATGGACTGCAGCCTACCAGGCTCCTCTGTCCATGGGATTTTCCAGGCAAGAGTACTGGAGTGGGTTGCCATTGCCTTCTCCGGAAGTATAATTTATACACCATTATATTAATATATTCTAAGTGTATAATTCAAGACTTACAATGTAAATCTACAGAGCTGTGCAACTACCACCTAGTCCAGTTTAAGGATGTTTCCATCATCCCCCTAATTTCCCTCATGCCCATCACTCCCCATTCCCAGCCCCAGCCCTGGGCAACCGCTAATTTGCTTTCTGTATCTATAAATTTGCTTTTCCTTGGCCCTTCATGTAAGTGGATGGAGAAGGCAATGGCACCCCACTACAGTACTCTTGCCTGGAAAATCCCATGGATGGAGGAGTCTGGTGGGCTGCAGTTCATGGGGTCGCTAAGAGTCAGACATGACTGAGCGACTTCACTTTCACTTTTCACTTTTATGCACTGGAGAAGGAAATGGCAACCCACTCCAGTGTTCTTGCCTGGAGAATCCCAGTGACGGGGGAGCCTGGTGGGCTGCCGTCTATGGGGTCGCACAGAGTCAGACACGACTGAAGCGACTTAGTAGCAGCAGCAGCAGCAGGTAAGTGGAATCACATGATATGTGTCTTTTGTGTCTGGCTTCTTTTACTTACCATGATTTTTTTTTTTTAATTCATCCATGTTGTGGCATGTGTCAGTACTTCATTCCTTATCTCATTCATTCTACATCCCTGGTACCCTACTGGTGCCCAGCACATAGTAGGTACACAGTTAAGGGGCTGAGGACTCTCACATGGGGACCAGAAGACCTTCCAAAATGAGAGCAGCTATGAACCAAAGACATTCCTGTCAATCCCCAGGCTGCTAAATGACTGAGGTGCTGTTCCCCAAGCCCACTGCCAATGATGTGAATATACCAATTTGTTATCAAACTCATGATTGTACACCAGCTGTACACCAGCTCTCAACTTCAGGAGTGTGCTGCAAATCCATCTACTTATTCTGAATTACTCTGCCCTTATTCCCCCCCATCCTGTTTCTGAAAACCATGGTGACTCATTGCTCTGCAATTAACTCTCTTTCTTCAACAATGAATTGCCTGAACTAGTTGGAGAAAAATGATATTCCAAATACAGATAGTCTCCAACTATTACCATAGAATTGTCTCTCTCTCCCCTCTAGTCTATCCATTATTCTTCATATATTTGGGGGACTCTATTTTCAGGTGTATGCATGTTTATAGTTGTTACCTAATTTAATACTTACTGATGGATTAAATTTTTATTAACATGTATTGTCCTTTACCATTTATAAACTTTTTATTTAAATCTATTTTATCTCCAAAAGCACAGGCAACAAAAGCAAAAATAATAAATGAGACTCAAACTAATACATTTTCGCACAGCAAAGGAAACAATCAACAAAATGAAAAAGCAAACTATGGTATGGGAAAAAATATTTGCAAACCTTATATCTGATAAGGGCTTGCCAGGTGGCTCAGTGGTAAAGAATCCACCTGCCAATGCAGGAGACACAGGAGACGTGAGTTCCATCCCTGGGTCAGGAAGATCACCTGGAGGAGGAAATGGCAAACCACTCCAGTATTCTTGCCTGGGAAATCCCATGGACAGAGGAGCCTGGCAGGCTACAGTTCATGGGGTCGCAAAGAGTCAGACACAACTAAGCAATTGAGCACACACATATCTGATAAAGAGTTAATACCCCCAAGTATATCAAGAACTCATACAAATCAATAGCAAAAGAGCAAATAACCCTATTTTTTTTTAATGGGCAAAGGACCTGAATAGACATACAGATGGCCAACAGATACATGGAAAGATGTTCCACATCACTAATCATCTGGGAAATGCAAATCAGAACCACACTGAGCTATCACCTCATACCTGTAGGATGGCTATTATCTAAGTCAAGAGATAAAAAGTGTTGGTGAGGATGCGGAGGAAACTGAACTCTTGTGCCCTGTTGGTAGGAATGTAAATTGATGCAGCCACTGTGGAAAACAGTATGAAAGTTCCTCAAAAAATTTAAAATAGACCTATCATATAATCCAGCAATCCCACTTCAGGGTATACATCTGAAGGAAATAAAATCACTACCTTGTGGAGATATCTGCACTCTAGTGTTCACTGCAGCATTATTCACAATAGCCAAGGTATGGAAACAACATAAGTCCATCAGCCGAGGAACTGGTAAAGAAATGTGGTACATACATACTATGGCATATTTTTTCAGTCTTAAAACAAAAGGAAATTCTGCCATTTGCGACAACATGGATAAACCTGTAGAACATCAAGCTAAGTAAAATAAGCCAGACACAGAAAGACAAACATCACACGATCTCACTTATATGTGGAATCTGAAAAACAAACAAACAAAAAGAGCAGAACTCATAGCAGCAGCGAGTAGAACGGCGACTAGATTTCCATCGAAGGGTACAAGCTTCAGTTACAAGGCAAACAAATTCTAGAAACCTAGTAAGTTCTAGAAAACTAACGTCTGTAGTTAACAATAACATATTATATACTTGAATTTTGCTAATAGTGTAAATCCTAAGAAAGTAAATCCCACACAAAATGGTAACTAAGGGAGGTGACATATATGTTAATTAATTTTATAGGTATAATTAGTTCACATGTATTATATATATACATATATGAAATAAACATGTTTCCGACCTTATATATAATTTTATTTATAAAAATAAGTTTAAAAAATTTTGATCTGGGACTTCCCTGGCGGTCCAGTGGCTAAGACTCCTTGCTTCCAATGCAGGGTGCACGGGTTCGATCCCTGGGCAGGGAACCAAGATCCTATATTCTGTGTTGCACAGCAAAAAACCAAAAAGTCAATATTTCATTAGGGAAAGTTATTTTAATTATTTAAAAATTTTTAATCTATTTTGTCCAATAATACTGTAGCCATCCCAGTGCTCTTTTGCTCATTATTTGCATAGACTATGTTAAAAACATCAGATGCCCACTTCCACAGGACAACTAACAGACCTGTTAGTCCAGAATGAGGCACCAGGTCTCCATAAGTCTTGGTGGTATGACCATTAAGAAGTTTCCTGTTTCTGTTTTCCTTTCCTATGAATCTTCACAATTGTCCATTAGCAAAGCAGTAACCTAAACTCTTCTTACCACCTGAAGTCGTTGAATTATCAGAGCCTACTAACAGAAGAAAAAAAAAAAAAAAAAACCCCATCAGGTAGGAGGCAGTGAATCCCATAAATATGTACATCGCACATCTAAGATGCTGTGGAAGACCGTCAACTCAAGTGATTCATTCATTCCTTTATTTTGTAGCCCCTGAGCACCTATTCTATGCTATGGGCTGAGATGACATAGAATTGGGGCATTCTTGGCCCCTGTGCTCTATGATTTAGAGGATGATGCATGCAAGAGGGGCCATTTTAAGATGCTGACATGCTATACTTATTTCCAAATCTTTGAAGTGGTGACAATAGCACAACCTCTTAGGACTACTATAAGGCTTAGATTAGTTTAAAATGTGTAACACACTTAGAATAGAGCCTAGTACAGTAAGCACTCAGTGAATGATACCTATCATCAATCATCAACATCATCACCACCAACAACCTTAACTACTTCTTTGGAACCTGTATCCCGCCAGTTAAATTTTAAAATATTGTACTATAAAAACATTTAGCATAAACATTTTACATTTTAGTGTAAAAATGTTTTAGTAGAAAGTAAGTTATTTTTAGAGCTTATCATTAATTTCATATTTGCAGTTTTCTTTTTATGTTTGGGAGCTAATACACTTTTCAAAAGTGCTTGAAGAGCTCATAAGACCATCCATCTGGACTCCAGGGGATAAAGTAGCCCTGCCCAGAGTGACCACACAGAGCTGCACCGGTGGTTTTTCCTGTACACCTCTAAGGAAAACCCGTCTCATAGACCATGAAGCGAATGCCCTCATCCCCATGTCCAGAGATTTTTACTGCTGCAGCACTAGCACTGCAGGTGAGGAAATCAAGGCCTGACACACACAATGCAATAAAGATCATTTCCAATTGAGAGAAAAGAGAGGACTTTATGGAGGGATGACATCCGAGTCAAGTCATGAAGTGCAGCAACACTTCAGCTCACAAAGATGCAAAGATGCAATCCAGGCAGAAGGGATAATAAGGGTAAAAGCAGGGACTTCTCTGGTGGTCCAGTGGTTAGGACTCTGTGCTTCCACTGCAGGGGGCATGGGTTCAATCCTCCCCAATCCTTGCAGAGCTAAGATCTCACATGCTACTTGGCAAAAAAAAAAAAAAAAAAAAGAACAAAGGCAAGATGTCCATCTGTGAAAGAGTGAGTAGTTCTGTTTGGTTGGCGCAAAAGATGTGTGAAGGGCACGGAAGAAGGAAATGAGTTTGGAGAGAGATGAAGGAGCCAGATGAGAGATGGCCTTGAATGTCAGGCTTACAGTTTACACTTTGTCATGTGGGTAATAGGAGCCATTGCACATTTTTGTAAAACATGGCACATCCATACAATAGGATATTGTTCAACCATAAAAAGAAATTAAGTGCTGACTCATGCTACAACATGGATGAATCTCAAAGGCATCCCATTATGCTAAATGAAAGAAGCAGTCCACAAAGGGCCATATACTGTATGATTTCATTTCTAAGAAATGTCCAGAATAGACAAATCTATTAGTTAAGATTAGTGGTTGCCTAAATTTAGGCATGGGGATGTAGAAGAAGTGGGTGGGGTGGGGAGGAATGGGGAGAGACTGCTAATACGTACAGGGTTTAGGCGAAGTGATAAAAATGTTCTCATATTGGCTGCAGGGATGCCTGCACAACTCTATACTATACCAAAAACACTGAAGTGTACCTTACCTTGTGAATTGTATGGTATGTGAATTATAGCTTAATAAAGTTGTTCTTTAAAAAATAAACATGGGACTTCCCTGGTGGTATGGTGGATAGGAATCTGCCTGCCAATGCAGGGGACACAGTTTCCATCCCTGGTCCGGGAAAATTCCACGTGCCAGTAAGCAGCTAAGCCCAAGCATCACAACTAATGAAGCCCAAGCGCCTAGAGTCCATGCTTCTCAACAAGAGAAGCCACTGCAATGAGAAGCCCAGGCCCTGCAACTACAGCGTAGCCCCAACTCACCACAACTAGAGAAACAAAGACCTAGCACAATCAAAAATTAAGTAAATATTTTTTAATAAATGTGTAGCACTGCACCTCACTCATAGAAGTTCCTCAAAACCCCTGAGTTACGCTCCCACCAGTTTGACTTTTCTGTGAATACTCTCCAGGCCCCACATGGAGATAAAGGTGTGTAAGTTAAGGATGCATTCAGGTTAGCTGGACACAGTTGCTCAGACACATTCAAATATTTCCTGGATACCAGCTACATGGAGGAAGCTGCAAGGCTAGTGAAGATCCAGAGGTGAACTGCCCATGCACCCCACCCTCAAGATGCTCTTTCAGGGATTCCCTGGTAGTCTAGAGGTTAGGATTCTGGGCTTTCACTGCGGTGGCCTGGATTCAATCCCTGGTTGGGAAAGATCCTGCAAGCCTTGCAGGAGGGGCCAAAAAAGAAAAAGATGCACTTTCACATTATGAGAAAGAGTGTGGTCTTTGCCTTCCTGCTCCTCCAAAAGTGCCTTAATACTCTCCTTGGGACTGCCCTGGTGAGCCATTGGTTAAGAACCTGCCTTCCAACTCAGAGAACTCGAATTCAGTCCCTGGTTAGGAGGAACTAAGAGTCCCACATGCTGTGGGGCAACTAAGTCCACATGTTCTAGAGCCCATGCGCCACAACTAGAGAACCTAAACACTGCAAGGAAGACCCCACCTGCCACAGCCAAATGAATTAATATATTTTTTAATCCCTTTCTTCTCCTCCCCCACACTGAAACATCCTCAAAGAAAACTGCAATAACCATGTATTCACCATGACCACCCTTTTCTCTTTTAAAGGGAAACGTATTTAACCTCAGCAGATTTCCCAGATTCCCTTGCCGACAGAACATCTTACAAATGGTCTTGCCCAACCTCTTCATTTTACCGATGGGGAAAATGACACCCTACAGGGGTGGGGAGGAAGCTCATTCATAGTCAGAGAACATCAAGAGCAAAAACCAGACGCACACCCCAGGCTTCTTATCCCTACCCAAGGCTCTCTTCCCTTTAACAAGATGCTGATGACACAGTATCTTGTCTGTTGGGATGCACTGATCTCTGATTACCTCTGTGCTCCTCAGTGTAACAGAGAGAGAGGTAACCCAGAGGAGTGGGTCAGAGCATGGATTCTAGAGCCGGGCTGCCTGGGTTTAAGTCCTGGCTCCACCACCAGCTAGGGGTCCTCGAGACAGTTAACAGAATCTCACTATGCCCAGATATCCTCATCTTCAACGTGGGGAAGGTGAGACTAGTACTTCCCTCACAAGGTCGTTGTGAGGATTACATGATGTAATGTGCATAAAGCAATGTGCATAACTTGCCGCAAAGTATGCCTGGTGAAAAAAGGAAAGAAATCCTGACACAGGCTATGACACAAATGAAACTTGAGGACATTAAGCTAACCAAAATAAGCCAATCACAAAAAGACAAATACTGTGTGATTTCACTTATATGAGGAACTTCCTTAGCAGTCCAGTGGTTAAGACACCTGTGCTTCCACTGCAGGGGACATGGATCTAAGTTCTCTGGTCAGGCAACTAAGGTCCCACATGCTACATAGTGTGGCCAAAAAAATAAGCTAAAAAAAAAAAAGGTATATCACTTATATGAGATTCCTAGAGAAGTCAAATCCATAGAAACATAAAAGAGAATGGTGGTTGCCAGAGTCTGGGAGAAGAGGGGAATGATGAGTTGTTTAATGGGTACAGAGTTTCAGGGCTGCGAGATAAAAAAGTTGTGGAGATACGTTGCACAATAATGTGAATAGACTTACTACTGAACTGCACATGTAAGGTGGTAAATCTATGTTATGTGGAGTTTTCTATATTCCTGGCACTCAGGGAGAGCTGCAGTCACTTGCTGTCCAGTTCCGCCATGGTTTGATGAGTGAAAGTGACTGGGGAGTCAGCACTCAGCCTTGGTAGTTGTTTTAGGTTCCCTGGAGGCAAAATGTCCTCGTATAGAAGTTCCTCCCTCTCTGTCAGGACTTGAACTCATAACAATTGCATCACAGCAGTGAAACAAGTTGTCATCACTTCCAACATGTTCCCTCCCAGGGGCTCCCACCTGAATCTTCTAGTAGCTGCAAATTCCTCCAGGACTTCATTTTTCTTCTTTCAGAGCTGAGGCCAAAGCCCTGCTCTCAGAAGACCTCCTCTACCTCCAGTTCTATCTCCAGGCAGGCTGCCTCCAGTTCTTCTGCTTCTGAGAAGAGATGACAGTCTCTCTGTGGCCTTTCTACCTAGGATTAGTGTCCCAGTTTTAAAGTCCAACAGTGTATGAGTTCCTGAGGGCAGGATGCAACCCCACCAGCAGAGGTGCTTAGCATGCTGGATGCACGACTGAATGGATGAGTTGAACTTTCTTGGAGCTTCCAGATCCACAAATACTTCCTGCACAGTAATGTTTCTCTTTCATTTCATGCATCTGTATTCTGTTCCTCTCTCTGACAGCACTGAGTACTCCATGCTTTATATAACTTAGGTGTCCCTCCACTCAGAACCATGAGCTCCCCGAAGCAAGGGACCAGGGCTGAACCATCTTTGTATCCAGGGTATGTATCACAAAATTTTACTCAAGGTTGAGATATAAATATGTTTAACTAAATTGTTTTGCTATTTTAAAAAATATTTTATATTCCAAAATATTAACCATATTTTTATACTAAGAAAAGCTGAAAATAATTTAAATATCCAACAATAAGAAAAATGACTGAGTTAATTACAATGAAGCTTGATGAAATATTCTGCAGCCATTCAAAATAATAACCATGAACAATGAGTAACAAGACAGAAAAGTTTTATGAATTGAAGTTAAGCAGAGAAAGTAGGTCATCCAAGGAGATACCATCTTCTACCAAGGTGGAAGGATATTTGGAGACAGGGTTAACAGCTGAGAGCTGGCTAGATTGATGGGTAGCTCCTTTAGTGGGAAGGGGAGCATAATTTGTTCAGTTCAGTGAGGCCAGCACAAGGCACCTAAAGCTTGGGAAGAGCTTGGTGAATGGATGAATGAGCGAGAGAATGGGTAAGTGACCCTGAGAGCTGCTTAGGAGGCTACTGGTGCTAACTGTTGGGAGAAGTAATGGGCTAGTTCTTGAAACAGAGTGTATGAGTCCCAGGAGAGAGAGAATGTGTAGGTGGGACTAGGAAGGCAGGAGGAAGAGGCAGGAGCCTTTGAGAGGCTGAGATGCAAGCAGTTTGGATTTAGTTATTCTCTCAGCTCTAACCTCTCTCAGCCAACAGTGTGGATCTCAGCTTGAGATCACTGATACTTCTGTGGAGCATCCAAGCATCCATCCTGGCTGTCCTACCGCACCCCTAGCCCTAGGCTCATCCTCAATTCCCACCCATGCCAACCTCAGTGATGTTCAGTCTGCTCTCTCTTTGCCTGAAAGGTTTGGGCTTCCTGGGGACACATCGTGACTGCTTGCTGCTTTACCTCTACTATTTCATCCCTCCAGCAACTCTGCAGGTAGAGAGCATGATTACTCCCTAAGAATAATGGTAAATATACTGGTAAAGGCCAAATAGGTCTTTGCTTCCAGTTCCTGGCACAGAGCTCCTCAAACCTTTGGAATTTCCTGAGTAATAGGGATGACACAGCTGTCGTTTGTCACTTCTTTCAACCATACTGAGTGTATGCTAATGAGGTCATGCTTGAGACTTCCAAATAGCTTCAGATGATGGCTAGTTACCCAAAAGAACAAGACTTGATTAGAGAAGGTTGAAACTTTCAGCCCTACCTTCCCACTCCTTACCTAGGAGGGGGCGAGGGGCGATCGGCTGGAAATGGAGTTCAATCATCACTGGTCAATGATTTATATGAGTGTATACAATCAATCATATGTAATAAAACCTCTATTTTTTACCATCTGAAACACCAGGGAAGCCCAAGAATACTGGAGTGGGTAGTCTATCCCTTCTCCAGGGGATCCTCCTGACCCAGGAATCAAACCAGGGTCTCTGGCATAGCAGGTTGATTTTTTACCAGCCAAGCTAAGCCTCTATTTAGAAAAAAACTAAAAGATGAGTCTGGAGAGCTTCTGAGTTGAGGAACACATCAAGGCGCTCAGGCAGTGGTGCACCCTCACTCCATGGGAAAAGAATCACCTCAACTCCGGACTCTGGGATATTATCCTGTGTGCTTCCTCACTTGGCTGTTCATTGATATACTTCATAGTAAACTGCAGTCATAAGTATAGCATTCTCTGTAGTTTTGTGAATTGTTCTAGCAAATTACTAAACCCAAGGAGGGGAATTGTGGGAAACCCTGACATTGTAGCCAAGTGATGTGGCACATAACCTGGGAACCCACAACTTGCAAAGTGAGGGCAGTCTTGGGACTGAGCCTTTAACCCGGGAAATCTGACACTGGCTCCAGGTAGTCAGTGTTAGAATTGAATTGAATTGCAGGACAAGTAGTTGGTGCCAGAGAGCTGAAGAAGTGGTACTGGAAAAGAGAGCATATATTTGATGTCAGGGGAAGAAAAAGAAACCCTCATTCCCATTTAACAGATGAGGATCCTGAGACTTGGGAGAGGAAAAACACATTGTCCACAGTCACAGCCCTGGCAAAGGCTGAGCACAGGGTCTGCGGGACTGAGCCGAAGTTCTAAATTTGTCATTAACTCCCTCACCTTCCACAGGGGATTAGGGAAGCCTGCTTCCTTCCTTCATGAGAGGCTTCAGGGATCCATTGAGTGATGAACATGGAGCCACTTTGTAGACTGGGGAGATGAGAACTGAAGAACAAAAGGGTCTGACATGGGTTCAAATCCCAGCTTCACTGTTCGTTTCCTGGGTGACCATGAATCCTTAACCTTTCTGGACTTATTTCCTCATCTACAAAATGAGGGAAATAGCACTGACCAGTGAGGATTTAATTAGATATCAGATGTCAGGCACTCCACACACTTCCTGACACAGTAAGGTCTAGTAAATAGTAGCTCTTAATCATACCAGTATGTTAAATACAGAAGCTCACTAACCATAGTGTTTATTTTTTAACCCAAAGACGGGAAGACATAGTGTCAAAGCCAGACTGATATAAGGAATGTGATTTACATGGAAATAAGAAAATTGTGAATAAACAAAACTAGCCACGCCAGGTGTGAAAATAAGACCCTGAGGCTCTGGTATTTTTAGAAGCCATTTTGCCTGTCACTCTTGCTTCATTTCCCTAGCTCTCTGTGGACCTGGGTTTTTAAATAATTTGACTGCTGATCTGCAAACAAATCCTCATTCAAGGTGATCAACAAGTGTCCTCCATTCCTTTTCATTCATCCAACTATCTGACCATTTAGCAAACATTTACCCAGCAGCTGCTTTGGGCCAGGCCCTGCAGTAAGTGCTGGTGACACAGTGGTGAACCCAGACCCATTCCTGGCACCAAGGAACTTCTAGTCAAGTCCAGAAAAACAAATCAATCATCTGGTACCAGAAGGGGACAGCCTCCCTGAAGAGGTGGCACACCTGGTGAATGGTTGGGACAGAGAGGTGAGAGCAGGTCAGAACCAGGTAAGAGAAAAGCAAGAGAGATGCTTCGGAAAAAATGGCAAGTAAGGAGATGTGGTGGAGGACGAGCCTGGTGATACATATCTCATGTATGTATGTATATTAATATATTTGAAAATAAGAAATAAACGTGTCATTACTCACAGATTATAGGATTATCTACATTGAAAACCCAAAGAAGTTTAGAACAAATTATTCAATTTTTCAAAAGAATTGAACCAGTTACTGGATACAAATCCATCTTTTTTTGAAAAAAATCAGTTGTATTACTATCCATCAGTAACAAACAAGTAGATAAATGCAGTTTAGAAACAGGTAACATTTCTTAAGTCAGACAAACAAAGATAAATACTGTATGATCTCAATTATATGTGGAATCTAGAAAAGCTAAACTCACAGAAACAGAGAGTAGACTGGTGGTTGCCAGGGGCTGGGGAGTGGGAGAAATGAGGAGATGTTGGTCAAAGGGTACAAACTTCTACTTATAAGAGCAGTGAGTTCTGGGGATCTAATATACAGCATGGTGACTATAGTTAACAATACTCTGTTGTACACTTAAAAGTTGCTAAGGGAGTAGATCTTAAATGATCTTATCACCCCCGCACAACAAAAAATGGTAATTATGTGATGTGTTTACTAACTTTCTTGTGATAAACATTTTGCAATATACACATGTATCAAATCATCACATTGTACACTTTAAACTTATACAATATTACACGTCAGTTATATCTCAATAAAGCTGAGAGAAAAAAAATAACACTGAACATATCCAATTTTACCCAAATAAGACAAAGTATTAGAAATAATTTTAATAAATGTGCATGATCTTCATGGAGAAAAATAGAAAATATCATTGATGGACATCAAGGAGAACCTAAATTAAAACGGTAAGTAAAACATGTTCATAAATTGGAAGGTTTAATGTCATGTAAACTTTTAGCCTTAGTCACCAATGTATGGGATATACAGAAGATAGAAAACATGTTAAATTATACCGGAAGAACACAATCCAAAACATGGAAAACACTATAAAACCAAATCCAGTTTCTTCAAAAAAGTCCAAGGAAAAAATTAAAGATAGAGTGGAAATTTCTATATTAAATGAGACTTAAGACCAATCAAGACCAATCCCAAGTGTTATCAAAATTTTAAAAGTTGTTTAAATCCCCCCCAAAATATAGAAATAAAATAATGATCTCTATGAGCAATCAGAAATCTGAAACTTTTAATAAGCCATCAAGTTGCCCTTGATAATATTAAGGAATTATTATGGCTTTTCTTTTTTGGGTATTTTGTTGTTGTTGTTCAACAATGACATCGGGGTTTTATCTTTTACAGATATGTATTGAATTACTTACAATGAGTGTATATGAGGTCTGGGATTTTTTTCAAAACAGTGTGATAGTAGGGGAAGATAGGGATACAGATGGACAGAAGTGAACAGGACTGATGGTTTTGGAGCACCAGTGACTATGATATTGAACACTTGAGAGTACATCATATTATTTATTTTGCATATGTTCAAAGTTTTTAATTTTAGATTAAATGTATATCAAATATACACAGAATTTCTCTAATTCGTTTATAGATTCAATACAATCCTGATCAAAATTTCAAGAGATTGATTAAATAAATGTAACATATGTGTTAATAAAACCCTCAGATTTTAAAATGATGCTCTTGAAAAATATTTAAGTACATTGAAACTTGTTTACATGTGTTGTTAAAAGGCCAATTAAACAGCATTATGTGTAGTCAATGGCATTTATGTAAAAAATAGACCAGCTGAGGACCAGAACTGAGATAAGAAGTTTCTGCAGAAGGTTAAGTATTAAGAGAGGTTAATTTAGGTGAGTAATTTTTAATCTTCACTATGCCTTAGAATCACCTATGAGAACTTAAAGAATATGCAGATGCCAAGATCCCACAAAAATATTTCCATCTTAACTGGACCAAGATGGGATCAGGCATCAGTAGATTTTAAAACCTTAACAGGTGATTCTAATATGCAGGGCTGAGAACCAATGATCTAGATTTGCAAAGAGAAGCACAGATAGATGGATGGAGAGTAGAAAGATAGACAAATGATAGATATTAGACAGATAGATAATTCATAGATGTCATAAATAATTCATACAGATTTTTATTGCTAGATAGATGACTGGTACATAATAGTTGATTTGAAAGTCTAAAGGAAGGGACAATGTGGGGAGGAGAGGAGAAGAAAGAAGGGAATATGGAATGACATATGCAGATCAGAAATGAGCCACAACTCAATGTCTAATTGAACAAAGAAGAGAATGATACACAAGTGAATGTGGAAAAATACAATAAAATAAAAAGTGAATATGTCTACCTAATGCATGAAATTTGAATTGCTTATTCTTTTATTATATTTATTTAGAATTCATACCCTCTACTCATTTTACAAAGATCCTCTGATATCTTAAAAGTTAAAGAATGGGGAATAACATCTTAATGAGTAAGCAGTTTCTGTGTGGGGTGATGAAAATGTTCTGTAACTTGGATAGTGGCAAAGGTTGTACAGCACAGTGAGTGTAATAAATGCCCCTAATGGTAAATTCTATGTTGTATATATTTTATCACAATAAAAAATACATTAAAGAAAGACTGATAAGGGACTTCCCTGGTAGTCCACTGGTCAAGAAGCTGCACTTCTACTGCAGGGGGCACAATTCAATCCCTAATGAGGGAACTAAGATCCAGCTTGCCTTACTGTGCAGCCAAAAAAAAAAAAAGATTAAAGACTAAGATGAGAACCAATTAAAAGGAACAGAGGATGTTACCAGGCAACTGGGATGAGTTAACTATTGCTCTAGTACTAAATTTGTTTCAAGTCTCCCAGCAGTTAAGGCAAAAGAAGAAATGTGGCAGGTTATCAGATTCTCTGTATATATTGAGGGCTCTTTGTATATCAGGGGCTACCTCTTGTTTCATGTTGCCCACTTGCAATATCACATGCCCAGAATTGACAATGGGAGTCCTTTGGAAGGTTTGACTCAGCTGAGAAAGGAGGATTTGCCTTGGCCGTGTGAGGCAAGTCGGAGCTTGGCTCCTTCCTCACTAGAGTGCATGGCACCTGCTTAGACTGTCATTAAACTGCTCCCAAGAAGAGCAGCTCCTGCCACTGCACAGCCTCGGCCTCAGCTGGTGGGGCTGAATGGCTGTTTGTTCAGCCTGAGCCAAGCAGAATCAGCCCTGACAGTGATGGCCCAGTCGGTATTATGTAAGGAGACTCAGCTTACCCGCCTGTAGACAGACAAAGCGGATGATTTGACAGGCAAAACAGAGCCAGCCACTTCACTCCCAGGCAGCCAAGGGGCTATTCAAAGCCAGGGCCTGGAAGATTTTCATGAGGTGCTGACATATGGAGCCGGAATGCAGCAGGAACAAGGCAGAACTGACACCCCGTGCAGTCAGGCATGGCAGGTGTCTCCGGCATCCAAACTGGGCCTTCAGGAGCTTTGACTGGGCCCCACCCATGAGGGAGGGAGAGAGAGTGAGCCTTGGGAGAGAGGCCCCAATTTTCAGGCCTGAATCTGCAGCAAACCTCACCTTTACCACTGCCCTCTTTATTGTTCAACCAAGGAAAATATTCCAAGCCTTTGTCATGTGACATAGGATTCAGGTGTAAAGAGCTAGGAGTATTTGAGGCCTTGGTTATTGGTCAAGCTGCCCACACCAGGGGCTAGTGGAGGCAGCAAAGGAACAGGTACTGAGTGACCACCACATGCCAGATACTATCTAAGGGCTTCACCCCCACAGGCACTGATTTCACCCTCTCAGGAGCCCTACAAGGTAAGTTATCTCTATGTTGCACATGAGAAAACTCCCAAGGAGGAACTTGCCCAAAATCACTCAGCTGGGAAATGGTACACCTAGGATTTGAACCCAGGTCTCCTCAGCACCAAGATGTATGCTCTTTCTACCTAAAAGCTGGTTCATAAGACCCACAGGCCCTGGACTCACACCCTGTTTGCAATCAAAGTGGCTTTGGCACTCTCTAGCCCTGTGCCCCTGGTCATATCCCTTCCCTTCTTGGGGCTTCAGTGACCCCCATCTGTAGTGTAAGGCTCTTGGGAACACTGGATGAGATAGCTGATGAGGATATTTGGTTGTTCAGTGGTGTTGGGTTAGCGTTTCTGGGCTTCATAACACTTTTCTTTTTAATCAGTGGTTGTCTTTATTTTTTTTAATTGAAGGATAATTGCTTTACAATATTGTTTCTGCCATACATCAACATGAATCAACCATATGAATACACATGTGCTCTCCCTCTTGAACCTCCCTCCCACTTCCTACTCCTTCATCACACTTTTAGATTGTTCTCAAAAAACCACCTCCACTCCCGGAGTGGTGGGGTGGGTGGGTTATATATATAGGCCAGACCTACATAAATTACTTTCTCTGGTCCCCTCTCAGGATTCTGAATAAACATCCTCTGCCCAGTGTCAAGAGCACCTTGAGAGCAGAATTGCATCCAACTTGTCTACACACAAAATAGTCAGCACAGAGCCCAGCATTTACTAATGACTTAACTGAGTGATCAAAAACATGAATGAATGGTTTGCCATGAGATATATCACATATTGTGGTGAAAGGAGCTGGGCAACCGAACACCTGGTCCTGACTTTGCCATTAACTCACTATGTGGCTTTGGGCCCTCTCTAGACCTCAGTGACCCCATTTATAAAATGAATCAGTACTCTCTAGCAGCCCATATCCGGAGAAGGCAATGGCACCCCACTCCAGTACCCTTGCCTGGAAAATCCCATGGACGGAGGAGCCTGGTGGGCTGCAGTCCACGGGGTCGCTAGGGGTTGGACACGACTGAGCAACTTCACTTTCACTTTTCCCTTTCCTGCACTGGAGAAGGAAATGGCAGCCCACTCCAGTGTTCTTGCCTGGAGAATCCCAGGGACAGCGGAGCCTGGTGGGCTGCCGTCTATGAGGTCGCCCAGAGTCGGACACGACTGAAGCGACTTAGCAGCAGCAGCAGCAGCAGCAGCAGCAGCCCATATCAGCTCTGATTTTATAGGGTTAAGGAGAAAGAAAGATTACATTTTCTGCAGTGATCTTCCCCCATCCATTAAAAGCTAAAGCTATACCATAGTCACATAATGAGGATAGTCAGGAAACATTCTAAATAGATGGCAGATCTGTAATCCCTGGTTCAATCAGAAGCAGACAAGCAACATTCTTAAGTCAGGTCCTTTGGTCTATGGAACAGAGGCTCACTCATGTATGCCCAATACTTTACAGTTTGCAAAGCACCTCCCCTCCCTTCTCTCATTCAAACCTCAGAACAGACTTATGAGGGGACAGGGCAGATGTCACCACCACATTCATTGACTTGCCCCCAGGGGGATAAGGAGGAAAAGTAGTAGAATTGAGATGTGAACCCAGAACCAATTCCTGACCTCAAAGTCTGCTTCCTTCCCTTTACAGGGCTCACTTGTACACAGGAAGTGAGGAGACGACCTCATTCAACCAAAACAAGATTTGGAGGGTTTACCATCCACAAGTTTACCATCTGGGTGGAAAACTTGTCCGGCATGATGGAGCATTTTAAAGTCAAATTGAGGGTGGAAGGGTGTGCTGCTGCTGCTGCTAAGTTGCTTCAGTCGTGTCCGACTCTGTGCGACCCCATAGACGGCAGCCCACCAGGCTCCGCCGTCCCTGGGATTCTCCAGGCAAGAATACTGGAGTGGGTTGCCATTTCCTTCTCCAGTGCATGAAAGGGAAAAGTGAAAGTGAAGTTGCTCAGTCGTGTCCGACTCTTAGCGACCCCATGGACTGTAGCCTACCAGGCTCCTCCGTCCATGGGATTTTCCAGGCAAGAGTACTGGAGTGGGGTGCCATTGCCTTCTCCAGGAAGGGTGTAGTACACTGATACTAGGTGGGCTTGTGGCCACAGAGAGTCAGCTGTGCAGGAAGGAAGAGTCCAAGCCCATGTCCAGACTTTGTATGCCATCTCCATGCAGCTGCTGGAGATTAAGATAATGAAATACCGTGATGCCCCATCGATAAACAGCCACTGCTGAGCCCCCACGCCCCAAGCTGTCCTTCCCCTGTGATTCCCTGGAATGCCCCTAAGATTCTGTAACTAAAAAGTTAAAGCCTGAAACAGCAAGAAGAGGGGGGCAGCTATTGTCCTAGCAGGCTTCCATTCTGATTGGGCCTGGTCCAGAACATATACTCTAATTGGTCAATACCCCTGGCTTACTGATTTTTTTTTAACAGCTTTATTGAGCTATAATAAGTATACAAAAACCTGTGCATGTTTAATGCATTATTTTGATGAGTTTGGACATAGGCATATATCTGTGATACTATCGCCACATTCAAAGTGACAGATATATCTGTTACCTCAGAAAAATTCATTATATCCCTTAATTTCTGTGTGTGTGATAAGAATATTTAGCATGTAATCTACCCTCTTAACAAAATTTTAAGTGCACAGCTATAGGTACTATGTCCTACAGGAGATCTCTACAACTGATTCACCTTGTATAACTGTAACTTTATACCCATTGAACAACACACTGTTTGTTACATGTTTACTAGTACTCCCTCTGGCTAGAGAGACGATAGGGAGTCTTTTAGTGCTTTTCGATTGTTTTGAGTGTGAGAATACTTTTTAACAGCTATAAATTCCACAGTTCTCACAAAATGCATATAAAGTAGACATTTATACATATAAGGTAGACATATTTTTCAGTAAACATTGATTGATAAATTTCAGGTCCAAAAAATTACCAACATTTCAGTAACATCTTTAAATGGATTTGTATTTTATTTAAGACAAAACTTTACACACAGTTAAAAAGTAGTCATACATATAGAGGCAAGACCTATGAATGACTTAATCAATAGACAATGCCTAGTAATCTTGTGGACTGGAGTATACTTTGCATTCTCCTCTTCCATGGGGTAAGGACAACTACTGACCGAGCCAACCAAATCTTCCCCTCCCATTCGATGACTGAAGAAACAGCTTGGAGAGGAAACAGAACCTTCTCAAACTCACTGTTGGGCTGCACCTGCAGGCCTGTAAGCCCTATACTTGCTCAGCCACAAAACAGAAGAAAGAGCTCAGAGACAGAGACACAATGGTTTATTGGACAGAAGATCTCATCACAAAATGGTCCTGGAATGACATCCCTTCGTGTATGTGGACAGCAGGCAGCCATCTTTGCTACCGTCGGGGGAGGGAGGTTACCAGTTATAGAGGGAATGGGCATCAGGTTGGTTCATCGGTTACCAGGGAAATGGTCAGAGGCATGTGCCCCTCACTACCCTTTGATAAACTGTCCTAATGGAGACCTTCTGATCTAAAGTTTAGAACAATCACTAGCTGGGGCCAGGGGGCAACTACCTAGGCATTTACTGATCAGGTTCTATGATCAAGAGGGAAGGTCAGTCAGATGAGTAGACAGGTAGAGAGAGAGGAGAACAGCCATCTTGGATGGCCTGATCACACACCCACTCACTACTTGGAGCTAAAACTTGAAGCAGTTTCACAGCCAAAATTTGTTGCATCTAGGGGCATTGAAATAGGGGGTGTTGACTGGGCAGAAGATATCTCAAGTCCACAGGTGACTCTTCCATTATAAGACAGATATCATTCATGAAGATAGTGAGTAGAGATTTACTGTCTTTCACTGATGGAGGTCAACCTTACAGAGGCCACTTAAGCCTTTTAGAGTAAGGGCTACAGGGAGGTTTTGCAACACAGCTCAGTCTCTAAGGAGAACCCAGGCTGTCAGCTAAAACTGAGTGATCAGAGGCCCTACACATTTTACTGTCCACTAGAACTTATTCCAAGAGGTCTTCTGGGCCCTTGAGGCAAAGGACATTGTGAGGCAGAGCTGAAAGTGTAATAGCATGTGAATAGACTAGGGCACCACAATGAAAGTCTATGGGCTTCAATAGGAAATAGAGCAGGAGTTCAAATCCTTCTCAGGTTTATGGCCTTGGTGGAGTTTTACTTAACTTTCCAGATTTCAGTTTCTAAATCTGTAAAATGGGACTGTTCTGAGGACTTACTAAATGAACTACCATCAAAGCCTGATACAGGTGCATTGTTCAACAAATGTTCCATTTCACAGAATCATCAGGAAAATTCAAACTCCTCATCCAGTAGGAAAACTACAGCTTGACAAATCTTTTTTTTCCCCCAGAACTGTCAAAACTGACAAATTGTGAATTTGATCAAATTGTCAAAAATGACAGTTCTGTCCATTTTTCCAACGCTTTGTTCTTTCATTTCTTCTTCTCCCCAATTTCCTCAAATCCAGCGCTATTCCAAAGCAGCTTTAAAGCTAAAGCTTTGACCCGTTTTAAGATGGGTCAGTCCTGCTAACCACACCCCACTAAGCCACACCCAGATTCCTGATCCATAGAAACTGTGAGATAATAAATATTAGTTGTTTTACACCACTAATTTTGGGGGGTAATTTGTTACAAAGCAATAGATAATAAACATATCATCAGTCCTGAGGGAAATGCAAATTAAAGCTATAATGAGATACCACTATATACTAAAAGGGGTAAAATTTAAAAGACTGTACTAATAGGTTTTGGTGAACAGATGAAGTAATTCAAACTCTCATCTACTGCTAACAGAAATCAAAGAAATACAGCCACTTTGCGAAAAGTTTAGCAATTTCTTAAAAATTTAAGAAATTGGTCAGATGGTAGACATCTGATATTCTTCTCCTACGAATTTACTGAAGGTATTTAGCCACACAAAGACTTATACAAAACTATTCATAGCAGGTTGTTTAAAAGAGCCAAAATTGGAAACAACCCAAATGTCTAGCAACAAGTGAATGGATAAACAAACTGTGGTATGTCCATGTAATTGAATATTATTTAGCAAAAAAAAGGATTTGATTATTATCATAACATAGATGAATATCAAAATAGTTATGCTCAATGAAAACAGACAAAAAATACACTGTTATTCCATTTATATAGTGTTCTATAAAATGCAAACTAGTCTGTAGTGACATAAGTAGATCAGTGATTGCCTACAGATATGGTGGGGGGTGGATGAATCAATCACATGGGGCACAAGGAAACTTTTAGGGGTGATGGACATGTTAATTATCTTGATTGTGGTGAGTTGCAAGATGTCCTTGGAGACAACATGGTAGAACTATACTAAGAAACACAAAAATGTTCTTTATTCCATAAATCTCACTCTTAAGAATTTATCTTTATCAAATTTACTTTATCAAAGTAAACACAAAGTTCCTTATACAAACACATAGCAGCATCACCTATATTAGAGATATTGGAAACCACCTAATTGCCTAGCTACCATAAAAGGGTTAAATCAACACAAGACCATGTCACTCCCAACTAAAGACGAAAAATGGGAAGGAAGGGGCAACATGCAGTTATGTTTACAAAATATTGTAAATGAATTACGCATACACTATAGAATTGTACACGCTCTATTGTTACACCTATGCAAAAATATATAGATGCATGAGAACACAAAGGAGAAAAAATAACAGAGCATAGAAAAACCCAGTAGATGAATGATAGGTAATTGGTATGTGGGTGACTTTTTTCTTCCAGCTTTGTCTTCTGTAATGTTATGATGTTTTCATAGCAGTTTTTTAAATGTCTTCTTGTTGGTTTTGGCTCAGTCTCCCAACCTGGTGATTATTCTGAGTCTTGCATCTGTCAGCTACCAGCATCAGCACCTCAGCGTGGTCAGCCCACAAGCCCAATCAGCTTGCCTTCTATGCTTTCTTCTGTATCGGTGATAAAATGCTGAACAGAGCTATGGGGTGGTGTGAAGAGCACACTCTTTTCCTCCATTGCTGTTAGTCTGCTTATGTTATTTCAATTCCATAATTGACTGAAAGCCAGTTCCCAAGGCAAAGTGAACCAGAGAAGGAGGCTTACCTGAGACTGTAGAACGGAAGCAAAGTGAACCAGAGAAAGTCTGAACCTTCCCTTAGGCCCCGTCTACTACCTGTGAGACTGCTGCTTCTGGGCTCTTTTGCAGCTGTCCTCCTGCCTAGATGACATATCCAGTCATTATACCTTCTAAAGCCAGCGCTCTGCCTGTTCTCCTGGATGCCCCCCAGTGCCCAGTTAGTCATAGGCCTGAGACTTGCTGCCACGTCTCCTGACATGTTAATGTACTTCATGCACAAAATTGCTTAAAACCGTATCTGTAAACAGAAGAGTTTTGCAAGTGTTTGCAGTTAATAAAAGCTACCTTCACAGCTCTCTTATGACATTAGTATTATCCCCATTTTGTAGATCAAAAAGCTGAGGTTCAGAGTGAATAAGTGGCCAAAAGTCACACAGCTGAGAAGAGATAAACATAGGACCTGACCAAGGACTGGGTGACTCTGAGTAACTGGCTCTCACAGCAGGGCCACATTTTTTTTTCTTGGGCCAGGCTCTGTGCTGATGACCCAGGTGCCCAGTTGCAGGAAACTACACTTCCTGCCATCAAGAAACTCCTGGAGAAGAACAGCAACAGTCACATAACCAAATTACTACACCACAAAAATATGTGACAAGTGCCAAAATCCAAACATGCTGGGGCAGGCTGAAAGAGGGAGTGTTCGACTTAGGCAGATCAGGGAGGACTTCCCAGAAGAGGAGACATTTGGGCTGATGGGGGAGTGGAGGGGGGCCAGTCCAGGCTGAGGGCAAGCACTTATGTCAGAGAATTGGAGACTTGGCAGGGAGTCCTCTGAAGCTGGGGGCAGAGAAGACCAAGGGAGACAGCAGGGGTGGGAAAGAGCTGTATTGTGCTGGAGGGCTCTGACCTGCCAGGCCAGGGAAGGTGTACTTGATCTAGCCCTGGAGGAGGGGAGTCATTGAGGGCCTTTGAGCAGCCAAGTAGCCTAGTTTGTGCAGAGACAATCAGCAAAAGAACCGTGCTGATGAGGACTATTTGGACTCTTAGATTTTTCCAAAAGGCTGGCATATGGAACCTTGTGTTCCCCTCATCCCCAGCCAGGATCAGTGGAGCTCAGGAAGCTGAGGGCTTCCAAGGTGCCTGGGCAGAAAAGCTGAGGATCAGGACAGAACCTGCATCTGTCCCAGCCCTGACACTGTCTGCACCATCCTCTGGGAGGGAAGGGGCTGGTATGGGCACCCCAACCCTGACTGAAGTGTGCAGGCTCTCTTCCAAGCCACTCTGGGGAAAGGTACCCAGAAAGGGAAGATGTGCAGGCCGGTTCATACAGACAGGCAAAAAAGGCGGAGGGTAAGACTAAGAAAAATATACACCCTCAGGCTAGACAGAGAAACAATGCCAAAAAAGCCCAAAGGAAAGAGGCCAGAGGAGAGCTTGGCCACCCATGCACGCGTGCATCCACAGACAAGTGTCTTTGGGCTCCCTCACTATTGCTCCCGCGGCGCTGTGGGCCCTGAGCAACCAGCAGCTGGGCTGGGTCCCTGCCTGAGCACTGCCCCACGCTCTAACCTTCTGGGTCAGCATTCCGCCCCCACCCCGGGAGCCAAGATACCTTCAAGGTGAAGTGCCCTAATGGTCACAGCAGGGCAGAAGGCCTCAAGGAGTAGAATCAAAGGCCTGGGGCTGAGCCTGGCCTGGGGAGGGAGGTCAAATTATTGTTTCTTCCTGTGTCTCAGACGATACTTGAATCCAATCTGGTGCATTTCCTCTTTGAGAGGGAAAGAGGACAATCACTGGCTCTTTGAGATCGTCTCGCAAACAGGGAACTCTATCCACTGAAATGAACATTCACAATCTTCCCCGCTTCTCCGAGTCCCAAGGCCGCACGCAGAGCTCAGAATACCCAAGACACCAGGATGCCGGATGATTCTGGAGAGCCACTCCTGCCCCACAGGCCCTCGAACCCAAAAGAGGACGTGAGCCTGCTGAGAACTCACCTCCTCCTCCAGGGAAGGAGGACCACGGCTTTTCCAGGAGAGGCCCCCACCACAGCGCGGCTCTCTCCCGCTGGGTCTGAGCGAAATCTACCTTGCGCTCCTCTGTCCTCCGCTTAGGAACACTCACAGCGCCTGGGAAAGGGCGGAGGAGCTAACCTGGGGGCGGGGGTTGCTCAGGCTCCACTCAGACCCCAACTCGCTATAAGCAGCGGGATAGGTCCGCGTCCTCCCGGAGGTTTGCCCTTTTCGATGCAGCAGCCGCGGAGCTCCTGGTCTGTCCCGGCCGGCTCCTGAAATCCCCATTCCGAGACCAGGGGGCAGCGCTGGGAGAGGGCTCTGAATCACGGATTAGGAGCTTCCTCTAGGTGAGCTGGGTGAGCTGGGAGGCTGGCGGCAGGGAAGCAGAAAGCTCGCTTCTCTGGGCCCCAGTTTCTCTGCCCGGATGATGGTAATTCTCTGTCCACGGTATTTCAGTGAACCAGCAGGAGAAAGTGTTAGAAACCGTGTTGTCCTGACTAAGCTCCGGGGATCCCTGCGCCTCCGTGGAGCAAAATAAGGCCACACTCTTGCAAACTCGAAAACTTCCAACACTCTCCCTACACACATACTGCCTTCTAGGTGGGCAGAAAACTGTTTATTTTGATCTACGGCTACTTCTTTGAGGAAAGCATCTCATTCCCGCGTATGAGTGGGAACGACTTTAAATTTCCTCAGCAGCCTATCTTTTTTTAACAACCATTTTCGTCTTGAAAACAATTTAAAAGACAAGATGATCATGGGTTGGCGATATGCCCCACTCCATCCTCTTGACTGGGTGGAAATGAAGTGACAGGAAGTCCAGCACTTCCCAGATAGGGAAACTGAGACCTAAGAAGGGCAACAAATAGTTCAAAGCTGCTGGGCCGAGTGACAGCTCTCACTCGGTGCCACTGCAGCAACCAGCAGCTAGGCTGAGCATGACACAGGACTGACTGCCTTTGTGGCCCTTTGAGGCCATACCTACAACCCACTGACCCTGACTGACTGTCCCAGAGTAATCCAGAAGTCCCTGTGTTCTGGCTGCCCCGAGATTCTTAGATCTGATTGGCAAGCATCTGGGCCTAGGGCTTCCATTGTCACCCTGTAAGGAGACTGGCGAGGGCCAGGACTTCAAGCACAAGTGAGGACAGAGAACTCAGGAAAAGACAGAGAGGCTGCAGGCCCAGGAGGTAAGGGGCCCAAATACCTGAGTTTCCCTTTTAGTGTAGAACCTCCTCTGCACAACTTTAAGCAAGCCCCTTTGACAATCTGGGCCTGGTTTCCTTCCAGCTTGAATTTCCAAGATTTCCTTAAGAGCAGGGTACCTTTGCATCTGCCTGCAGGGGCATCTGGGTCAAAAGATATGGAGGAATTTCCCATAACTCCTAGAATCCCCTCCTTTATATTCATGAAACTCTCCAAGAGCACTTCAAAACTCGGTAGTTAGGGGAAGAGCTCTATCATCTTCTACAGATCACCAGCACTCCTCTCCTGCCCCAAAATTTAACATAAAATACCCTGTGATGGGGCAGGTTTTTCCAAAAGGTGCTGAGGATACACTCAGGGCTGTAGGTAGTCAGAAGAGGATGGAAAGCACCCAGCATCTGTCATCAACATCAGCCCACCCAGCTGGACTAGAAGAATGATTTCCAAGGGACAAGAACCAACTCTGCAGCTCTCAAATGGTTCTCAATGGGTCTGTTAATCCTATACACATTAGGGAGCACTGCCCCAGAGAAGAGGTGAAGACTGGATGAGAGGAAACCGAGGAAGTGGCCTGGCACTGAGCGGATCTTTCTGCATAGTTTTGATCCAAAAGGGTTAACTGTCCCAGTTCACTCAAATCCTTTATTTCAAATTTTACATCTTCAAAGTACAGAATTTTGAAATGTGTTATTAGAATAAAACATTTGTGGAACAGCATTTTTAGGATTCTTTGTTCATGAAATCCTAGAATCATAATCTTAATAATTCTAATCTCAGGATGCTAACGCTTGGTCTGATGCATAGGCAGAGCTCAGTAGCTGAAACGTTTGAGAAAAAGGAATCGGATTTCTAGAAGAGTGTGCCCACAGTCACAAAACAAAGAGGATCAAAACATCCTGAGACATGGAGGTTTCTAACCATAGTAACTGGAGCTTAAAAGCCTCTGTCTTAAAGTCATTAAAGCATATGGTGACAAATATTATAAGAATTGTTAGATTATTTGAGTTATAGAATAGTGGGTCTAGTACTAATATTTTAGAATTAAATAAGAGAGATGTGGATTTTTACAGGACCCAAATCTTCCAATCAGACATTCCTAGACAGGAATTAAAATTAAGCAATATGTACCTTAGAGCTGTAAAAATGTCTAAAACAGAGAAGCTACAACTGCCAAGAGTGGCATGATATTTTCAGGCAAAAAATCTTACTCCCAGCATCTTAAAATATAAGGAATATGCTTTTACACTCTGAACAGAAGTTTAAAGTCATAGGAATATAATCACAGTCAAAGAATTTAGACACTGGTCATACAATCTTAGCATCACCGAAACACATTACTTGATTTAGGGATTCATGCTAGGATAGTAGTCCAAATTTTAACATTTGGAAATCTGAATCTTGGAACCATAAAATTCAGTATTAAAAGATTGCTATGATGTAATCTGGTTAAAATTTAACCATTTTAAACCTTTTCCCCGTTTGGGAAAAAAAAAAAAAAAGGATGAAACCTGGATTTTCGCAGCGTGGTTACTTTGGAAGAAGGAAGCTGGGAGTGTTTTGGAAAAGTGAAAAGCTCCTCCAGTCGTTCGAGTGTGCATCCGCGGAAGAAGGTCCTCACGCAAATTGTTCAATTGGCTTCCACACCCGGGTCGGCGGAGCGAGACTTGGACTCTGCCTCACGCTTCCGAAGGCAATTGCCCAGTGCTTTTGTGGGGCTGGGCCTGCCCGGAGCTCGTCGCCAGGAAGAACGCGACTAAAACCCTTGAAGGCTGGCCGCCCGCGCTCTCGCGGCTCGCTCCCCTCAACCCTGCACCTGCAGCCGGAAAGCTGCATCTCAGCCGGAGCCTGGTGGGGTCCGCACCAGGCCTCGAAATCCTAACGATAGAAGCCTTCCTCCCTTCTCCTTCCAAGATCTGCACGTGCTTTTCCGCCTTCAACTCTCAGAAAAGAAAACTGTGGGCTTGCGACTGGGAAGGGACTGGCCCAAGGTCTTCCTGCAAATGATCGTAAAAAGAATCCAGACCTGCGGGGCCACCGATGCAGGAAGTCTTGGGTGAGGCAGAGCTCGGTCTTGGGAGGTGACAGGAAACGAACTCAGAAACCGGACACCCTCGAAGCAAACGGGTCCCCCGTGCCCGCCCCTTTCCAAAGAGACGCGCCGGCCGACGGCCACAGCACCCCCTCCCCCGGCCCCCACTTCTCTCAGCCCTCCGCCCCGCTTCGGGATGGAGCGGCTCGGCTGCTTGGAGCCTTCTTGGCCTGAGCGAACTGGAGGAGAAGATCACCACGAGAGGGCAGAAGCCCAGCCTTCATTCTCTTTAAGCTGTGCTTCACTCCCTCATCATATAGAGAGAGGTCCCGAGCCACGCAAAGATAAATGATTGGAGGTGGGGGTAGTGCGGTGTTTCCCTAAATATCAGCAATGGAAGGACACGAGATACAAAACCTCGGTACAGTCGATAAGCCTGGCACCCAAAGAGGGGAAGTATCTGCCTCTGGCACATGGCGAGGAAAAGCACTAACACAGACGCAGGCAGGTGTGAGGTTTGGCTAATCCGCGAAGTCGCGGTGGAACTGTAGCAAGTCAAATCCTCTATAAGACCTAGGAATTATGTCTAAAAGAGGAGGGACTGGATGGAGAATGGCCAGGGCAGCCTTGACTTAGGGTTTGAGAATCATCCCAAAGACCTTGGGAGCCAATCACCTGGGACGTCTTCTCCCTTCCACCCACAAGAACCAAGCGCCCCCTCAGTCAATTCTCACCCTCTCCAGCCAAAAATGTGAAGCGAGCCCTTCCTTTCACCTGCGGGTCCCAGCCTTGTATACAGGCTGGTAAAGTCCGGAAGCGCTGAGTTTGGGCGCCGACAGTCCCTGCCTCTCTCGGCCTCATTCTCCCCGTCGGTGCGCAGGGAGGACTAGCCAGGGAGACCTCCAAGCGCCCTCCGCGCTCCGATCGTGTGATTCCCGCCGCGCTGCCACAGCTGCTCCTACCTGGGGAGGTGCGCCGGGACCCAGGGGGCGGGTAGTCGGGGGGTGGGGGGCGGGCGGGGAACCGGCACCGCCCCGAGCTTCCCCGCGCCTTTAAGGAGGAGAAACCCGCGGAGGGAGGAGCCGGTCCGGGTGTGTGCAGAGGAGCGCCTCGCCAGAAGTATTGGCGGCTGGAGGCCAACCCTACGGAGAGGAACAGTGGCCGGCCACCGTGCCTGGCCCGCGCCGCGACCTCGCCACAGTCGCCTCGCCTCCTTGCCCTCCGAGCTTTCAGCAGCTGCGGCCTCAGGGACGCGGCCTAGGCCGCCCCCAACACAGTGCCCCCACGCCTGCACTAACTGCTACCGTTTCAGGCCTTTGGGCCCGCAACCTCCTCTGCACTCGCGACCTCGACGGTTATCCTCAGAATCAGCGGGAAGCCCAGAGCAGATGCCGGCGCCTCAGCCCCAGGACCAATTCCAGACCCGTTGACCGCCTGGCACCAGCGCGCAAAGGACCCTTCAGCCCTAGGCAGGAGTCTAGTTCCAGTACCGGCGTCGCTGCCAGCGCCTGGCTTCGAGGTCCAGAACACGAGCAGAGCCGTCGGTGGGCGGGACACTTGAGCCTCTGTCCGCAGACCGCCAGTCCGGAAACCGCGGGCGCCAAGCCTCCTGCGACCCCCTGCCAGGGAAGCTGTGCTCCCGGTGCCAGCGGCGAGGACCCTCTCAGCTCTCTGCAGAGGGACCCAGCGTCGGTCCCCGTGACCCGGTGTCCCGGGCCCCGCAGCTCCCAAAGCCGCCGCCCGATCCTCGAAGGCAGCGGGGACGCCTCGGGGACGCGGGACGGCTGCGCCATGACGGCCGAGAGCGGGCCGCCGCCGCCACCGCCGCAGCCAGAGACGCTGGCGGCCGTGAAGGAAGAGCGCGGTGAGGCGGGGGCCGGCGGGGTACCGGCGGAGGCCGCGGGTCGCGGCGCCGGTGGGCGGCGGCGGAAGCGCCCTCTGCAGCGGGGCAAGCCGCCCTACAGCTACATCGCGCTCATTGCCATGGCCATAGCGCACGCGCCGGAGCGCCGCCTTACTCTGGGCGGCATCTACAAGTTCATCACCGAGCGTTTTCCCCTTCTACCGCGACAACCCCAAAAAGTGGCAGAACAGCATCCGCCACAACCTCACGCTCAACGACTGCTTCCTCAAGATCCCGCGCGAGGCCGGCCGCCCGGGCAAGGGCAACTACTGGGCGCTTGATCCCAACGCCGAGGACATGTTCGAGAGCGGCAGCTTCCTGCGCCGCCGCAAGCGCTTCAAGCGCTCTGACCTGTCCACTTACCCAGCTTACATGCACGACGCGGCCGCAGCTGCCGCCGCCGCAGCCGCCGCCGCCGCGCTGCCGCCATCTTCCCGGGTGGGGTGCCCGCTGCGCGCCCTCCTTACCCTGGCGCGGTCTATGCAGGCTATGCCGCACCGTCGCTCGCCGCGCCGCCCCCGGTCTACTACCCGGCTGCTTCGCCAGGCCCGTGCCGCGTCTTCGGCCTGGTGCCTGAGCGGCCGCTCAGCCCAGAACTGGGCCCCGCTTCATCGGGGCCCGCGGGTTCCTGCTCCTTTGCCTCGGCCGGCGGCTCTGCAGCTAGCACCGCTTACCAGCCGGCAGGCTGCGCCGGTGCCCGACCCGCCAACACTTCCGCCTATGCGGCCGCCTACGCTGGCCCCGACGGCACGTACTCGCAAGGGGCCGCCGGGGCCCTCTTCGCAGCGGCTGGCCGGTTGGCCGGGCCCGCTTCGCCCCCCGCGGGTGGCAGCAGTGGCGGCGTCGAGACTGCGGTGGACTTCTATGGGCGCACATCGCCCGGCCAGTTTGGAGCGCTTGGGCCCTGCTACAATCCTGGTGGGCAGCTCGGAGCGGGCGGTGGAGGCGCCTACCACGCTCGCCACGCGGCTGCCTATCCAGGCGCAGTGGATCGGTTCGTGTCCGCCATGTGAGCGGAGCATACAGGCGAAAATTCATAGATACCTCGACTGTCCTTACGAACTAAGTATCCACGAAACCTGAGGACAGGACTGGACAGAGGACCGAATTGAGAGTCAAGTGGCAGGGACCGAGCCGGCGTGACAGGCGCAGACTCCCGGTGCACCGCGTGCACCGGGCGCCTACCGGGCGGCTTTGAAAATGGGAGGTGGGGAGAAGCGTCCGAGGCCCATGGACTGGGACAATAGACCCTCACAGAGGCGCAGCTCCAAAGGTCTTGCCTTTCTAACATTCTACCGGGGAGGGCCCTTGGCTCTAAAGGGGGCACAAGGTAGCGTCTACTCCAGAGTCTAGAGGAATGGTGGAGAATCACATGATTTCACTCTTCCCTGTACTTTTCGAAACTCTTTTTACACAGTTCGACCTCTTGTGCCTTTGACTACCTTATTACAATAAAAGACTCCTATAGCGTCTTCCTACATAAGGTAAGGAGGACAAATTTGCAAAAGAAGTAACTTTTTTTAAAAAAATGGGAAAGCTCTCTGTTTAGCTTGACCGAGGCCTGCTTTTCCCAGCCTCTGAGAACTGCAAACATGGCTCTGAATCTGGACTGTGCTGGGTTGCCACAGTGTGACCCAGTTCCATCACTCACACCCCAAGTGTTCCCATGTGATATACAAGAGGGCTGCAGAATCCAACGGTGCTCCATATGATCCTTAAGGGCCCATCAGGGTTCCTGCTGCCCTGCATATTTAGCCGCATGGGTGGGCCACCCAAGGCCTAACCTTACTCCAGGGAATGGGATCAGAGCTCAGGGCAAGCAACTCTGGATTAGCTCGAGGCCCCAATTATGTCATAATTTCTTGAATCTTTTCAGCATGATGTGCTGATCATACGGCAGCTATTACTGCTGGGTCATAAATGTGGTTTTCCAATGAGGCAGGTAGAAATACATTTGTCCATTGCCCACTGTTTCTTTTCATTAAGCCCTGGACCCAATGGGTGAGTTAAAATTCAAAGAGATGACAAAACTCTCTTGAGTTTCTTGGTGACGGCTTTCATTTTGTGGGCTGGCCCTTCCATCCCTGGCACCCTTTGCCGTACCTCGTACCTCGGTAGCCTCCTCATGCAAAAGAGAAAGAGAAAAACTAACTGGGGCAGTCAGTTAGGCAGGCTTTAGAAAGAAACTGGTATTTAACTTTGTTTTGTTTCCATTTATTTCTTTTAAGCTACAAGATGACCAAGATCAGAAAAAAATAAATAATAAATCCAACCATTTCCCCACCTTTCTCATGAGAAATCTTGTAAGTTTCAATTCTGGAGCAAAACTTTCTAGCATTAAATATTTCAGAGGCTCGTTGTGCAGTTTCAGGTAAACTTGAGTGTTCATATGAACTGTTTCTAATAAAGATCTTTGAGTAAGTGAGTTCTGGCAAGAGAAAAGCAGCCTCTTTCTGCGTAAATAATTTACTAGGGAAGAGTTGGGGAGTGTGGGAAAGAAGACTGAAAACCATTGGTAATTTTTATTTTTAATTTCACGGATTGCTCTATCCTGTTCACAAAGACATGTGAATGTGATTCAGTCCAGACGGGTATCTGTCTAATAAATGCTGCCCAATAGAAATATCATGCAAGCCGCCCATGTAACTAAGATTTCTCTGGCAGCTGCATTTATTTTAAAAACAAGTGAAATAGTGAGATTAATAATATACTGTATTTAACACAATTTGTCCAAACTATTATTTCAAGGTATAATCAGTGTAAAAATTGTTGAGGTAGTTTATGTTTTTAATACTAAGTCTTCAAAATCTGGAGTGTATTTTACAATTATAGCTCATCTAAGTTTGGACTAACCACAAACCAAGTGCTCAATAGCAGTGTGTGGCTGATGGCTACGGTGTTAGCACGAGTTTAGACACTGGTCCTTCCTGACTTTGATGGTAGTAAACGACCACCTGGAGGCAGGGAGCAGCTGCAGCACTGATCCTACTACCAGTAGATCCAGATTTCAGACCTAGCCCTGTGACCTTGGAAATGCCTAGGTGTTAGGCCTCCCTTATCTCCCTATGGATCCTTGCAGGTTGAAATTCAAAGGTTCTCATGTGAAGCTAGACAGTCTGGCTCTCCCAGGCAGAAATTAGGATGCCTTGCCTAGCTGGCAGTAGTCAGAAATTGAAAGGCTTCCACCCCAGGGTCTTGTCCTTGGCTGCCTAAAGCCCAGGTAGGGGGTTAGGGCTGGAAAAGGGCAGTCTATGCGCCCGGTTAATGCGGCGGTTGACCCTTTCTCTGTGTTTTATTTAGCAAGCCCAATGCTTTGACAGCGCCATTAACCAGTCCCTTCTCTAGGGTCCTCATTTGTGAGTGGGAATTTGTGACCCCTCGCTCAGAGTCCTCCTGAAGTTAAACGAATCAAGAGAGGTAGATACGCTTTGTAAACTGTAAAGCGCTTGGCACACGAGGAAAGAAGGGCATTAAAATGAAAAAGCGCCGCCTTATCCTGAAACCTCCTGGAGTGTCGCGGTAAAACCCGGGTGAATGAGAAACATGGAGAGGCAAAGTGCATGCATCTTCGCTCCCAACTCTCCCTGGAAACTGGGACGACAGGTGAGATGGAGCCAAACGCCAGAGTATGTGACGGGAGAGGGGGCACTGCGAGTTGGGAACTGGGTGCGCACAGCGAGAGCCCGGAAAGACAGCGGGACTCTCGAGGTTTTGGAAAACGTCGGCGCTTTTCGGCCTCCTGCCTGCCGGCGGCACCCAAAGCTCGCCGGCCATCCGGGCGCTTCAACCACAGACGGGCCGAGCCGAGCCGACCCTCCACGCAGCCGAGCCGTCCGCGCGATTCTAGGACCTTGAGAGCATTCACTGCTGCGTCTAGCGACAGTCCAACTCTCCTAACCCCCAAACCGCGAAACAGGACCTCCCCTTCTAGGGGCTCAGAGTCGGGAGGTGCGTTTCTCTTTTTTCTTCTTCCTATCTTGAAACCAAAAAAATCGTGTGCCCCTCTCTGGGCCCTGCACCCCCAGCGTCGTGTGCAGGCGCCCCCAGGGCTGTGGGTAATTAGATGCGTTCTTCTCTAATTTCCCAAGGCTCGTTAGAATTCGCCCCAGAGCTGTAACATTTATTTTCTTTCAAATTAACTTTGCTTCCAATTAAGTTTAAGAAACCAGCAACAAAAGGAGTCTTGGCCCGAGGTCGTTGACTACGAGTACGGATTAAGGAATCTTCCCCGGTTTAAGGGGAAAGATTCCTGCAGCGCTAGGGGAAGCGTTCCCACAGCAGAGGCCAAAGGGGAGTAGGAAGCTGCTTTCGGCGGCTGTGGATGGTGACGGCATCGGCCTTCCTCAACTTGACGACGCGTGTGCCTGAAAGAGGAAGGGTAACCTCGCTGAAATGAACTCGTGAGCGTTTGGGCTGAATTCCACAGTCACGACATGAAGCTGCTGTACACAGTTAGAGTTTATCCAGAACACTCATCAACATATTCTCATTTACTAAGAACTTTGTGAGAATTTTTTCATTAAAATTAAGTTTTTCTTACAAAATTGGTACACTTTCATTGTAGAACAACAACAACAGAAAGAAGAGTCAAAGTAACGTTAACTCACCCAGAGAAAGCACAGAAAACACCTCAGTATCTTTTCTAGTGTTTCGTTTTTGTTTTTCCTTTGCAACAGGCCTGAGTCCCAACTTTGTCACTGAAATACTTTGAGATCTTGACCGAGCTTGCACCAGCCTATGTTGCACTATCTACAAAGCTAGGTGGCAGGTCCCCTTTCACGCTCACATTCTTGAACTCCTCTTTTTTTGGTCATCTGAATCCAGGATGCTGTTCTCCAAGAGCCAGTAGAAAACCTGAGAGCAGGCTTGCTGTCCCTGCTGTTCTGCACAGGAGACAAAGACCCTGAGGCCTTGTAGCTCTAAGTGTGGGCCATAGACTACCAGCGTGGGCATCCCCTGGGAGCTCGATAGAAATGCAGACTCTCAAGCTCTACCCAGATCCACTGAAACACAAACTGCATTTCAACAAGACCTGAAGCGATTCTATGCCCTAGGTAGAGAGGCAAAGCTTTAGAGAAGGGGTGGGGGGGGAGGTCGGTCGGTGAGGGGCAAAGTGTTACGTTATTGATCAGAGACCCCAGAATAACTTCCAGAAGCTTCCTGTTTCTGAGCAAGAACCCCAACCAGAGATGGCTGCAGAGAGAGATGGCTGGAGTAGAGCCCTTCACCTCCACCCTTGGGTATACTTTACAGTCTTGGAATCTTAACCTTTCGAATGCATCTCATCTCATGTTCCCTGTCTGATGGGTGTGACTGTGACAGTGACTTCAATGAGAGTGTATCTGAAACCATCTTGAAAGCTGGGGTGTCAGAGCCTGGCCAGGAACCCAGGCTCCTGACTCCCTGCTGAGCCACTTCGGAGACCTTGGGCTCTGGTCTCTGTATCCTCTAAGCAGCAGTCATTTGCCTAAATACGGATTAAGCTTGGCAACTCTAACCCCAAGTCTGGGCTAGTTGGGGTTTAGAAGAAAAATAAAGCTCACTTCTTAGGACCCAACAGCCAGCAGGAAGAGCTGAAGAATCCTCCAGTAAAGCAGTTTAAGGGTCCCTTGAACAGCCCAAGATTCTGAGTGCCCTAATGCAACTTGCCCCTCCCATCCCCACAGCCCCCCCATCCTCGCCCCAAACACACACAGCTTTCTAGAGAATTTAGTTTCTGCACTCATCCTGTTCCTGAGAAGTGCTGACTGCTGGGGCTGGCATGACAGGATAACTGGGGGGACGGGACAGAGAAGGTCCCTGATGAAAAGTGGTTCAGACAAGGGGCATGTACCAGACTGGGTTCTCTTCCCAGGATCACAGAGCAGCTCAGTGGAAGAACCAGGACTCTGATCTCAGTGCTCACATGAGTTTTCAATAATAGGAATAAATAAGAATACGATGTGTGTGTATAGAGTTTCTACAGAGCTAAAGGGACACATGACTTAACCCAGATCTCATAGCTGTAAGTGTCCAAGCCTGACTAAAACCTATGCCTCCCTCAAGGGAGACTACATTTGATTATCATCCTCATAAAAAGCAATGTGAAAATGGAAGTAATCAGATGTGAAAATGGAAGTAATCAGATGGAAGTGGTGGTGAAGGTGGGGGTTGAGGGATGGGGAAAGAGTCCAACTGGGTGGGGGGGCCTCCTTTGTATGGATGGGTAAAGTGAGCCTGAGATCAGCTAAATACATAGCTTAGAACTACTCAGAGGGAAGGCAGTGTGGCTAGTGCTTTTCAGCCCAAACTGAGCAGTGAACTAAAGAAAAAGCAGGGCAGACAGATAGTGCAGAGGGAGGATGGGAGGCCCTCCCTCTTCTCTCCAGGTAGAGACCAAAGCTAGCAGAGCTCCTGGGGTGGAAAGGACAACTGCTCCCTGTGGAGCTCCCCATACCCCTCTGCCAGCCCCACAACCCCTCTTCTGAGAGCTGAGGCTCAGATTTCCAGCTCAGCCCAGAAGGGTTAACCAGGTACAGAGGCCCTGGGGATTAACTGTCAGCCCCTCCCAGGGTGAGGAAGGGACTGGGAGCTGGAATCAGGGTGGATCTCTGCCCTGGTCAGAACACCGGCTTATCTCAGTATCTGAGAACTTGGACCAGCTTCCCAGCTATGATTTTTCATGCATGGAGGCAATCAGCAACCAGAGATGAAGTGTGAGACGCACAGCCTCATACAACCCAACTCTCTCCTCTGCTCTCAGCCGCCCGTAGCCAGCCAAGCCCACCGCAGGATGTTGCTACTTCCACCCCCCATTCTGCCCACACTGCCAGCCTCGCTTCCAGAAGCTGAGCTCAAGTCCTGTGGGCCCAGGCTCCCTTTTGTGTGTAGCAGAGAGCCCAAACTCCTCACCTGGCACTTGGGACCCTCCATCATCCTTATGCCAACCCTCTTCCTGGCCTCATCTCCCACAGTTGCCCTTCCTACACCTCTAGGCTCCAGCCAACACCCCACTTGCTGTTCCTAGACACCCCTATGTGTTCCAGTCACCTTGAATTTGCTTTGACCATTACCTCACCAGGAACCACCTAATCCTATCTTGCACCTCCAAGGACAGAACCCAGCAGGAGCCTCCATCATCCCTCTCCTGGATCACAGCACCAGCCTCACACACAGAGCTCCCTGATCCCTCCACTGCTCTCCTTACTCATTCCCCACAGCAGCCAGTATGTGACTCAGCTCAAACACGAATGGATCATGTTATTCTGTTGTGGAGGTCCAGACCTCAGGACAAGGGAATGAGATTAGGAGCATGGTGTGCTCCTGATGCAGCCTTGTGAAGGGTTTCTTTTTTTTTAATTATTTATTTGTTTTTGGTTACGCTGGGTCTTTGTTACTGTGAGCAGGCTTTCTCTAGTTGCAACAAGCAGGGGCTACTCTTTGTTGCAGTGCATGGGCTTCTCATTGCAGTGGCTTCTCTTGCTGCAGAGCACAGGTTTACAGGTTTCAGTAGTTGTGGCATATGAGCTTAGTTGCTCTGAGGCATGTAGAATATTCCTGGACCAGGGATCGAACCCATGTCCCCTGCACTGGCATCAGACTCTAATTTACTGTACCACCAGGGAAGTCCAAGGGTTTCTTACACTATGAGAAAATTATACTTAATATGAGCATTTTCAAAATTTCCCTCTCCCATGTAACACTTTCCTTTTATCCTAAATTTCATCCAAGCTTCATACAACTACTTAGCATTGGGGCATGCTCACATTTTCTCTGTACTGGTGCTCAAAAGAAAGAACAGTGTCCTGTCAAGGGAACTGGACAAAGGAGTCTTGATGGTAGAGCTGAGATGCAGCATACTGAGGACAACTGAACAGTGGGCAACCCTGGAAGAAGTAAAACAATACCCTCTCTTTCTGGCTTATTCAAGAAGAAGGTGTGCCAGATACTAATAGTTGTCTACCCATTCATTCTGCCCCCCTCTCTGCTCACAAGACCCTGATTTTGTTCAGGTTGCAATTGGTCATGTGTTGTAGGGGATGTCTTAACCATTGGAGTGCCCACTGGCTCAATCTAGACTTGTCTAAAGTAGACATGGTGATGATTCCATCACTCCTGCCAGTGATTTTTGAGAAACAGGCCCAGGATACTTTTCAGGCCAGTGAGATGTCCAGAAAAGTCTGCTCAGGACTTCTGGGAAATACTTCCTTGCTTTTAAAGCAACAGGGGGAAAGAAATAGCCATTTTCTTCCTCTTAATGTTGTTACAGTGTGACTCCTGCAAGTGTGACAAACATGTTGGGCTCGGAGGGTACCAGCCTAAGAGAACAAGCCAATCTGCTAAGGATGGCAGAGCCGAAAGGTGGAAATAGCCTGGGTACCTAATGACATCACTGAGCTACTGAAAGAACCAACCCTGGAACAATTCATTATATCTGTGTGCGATAACAAACATCCTGCCATTTAAACCTCTTATCTTTGGTCTCTCTGTTACTTTCAGCCAAATGCATCCTAACTAAAGAAGGTGACCCTTTTGGAGGCAGGAAAAAATTGATTCTTGGTTTTCCCTTTGAGGTTTCCTTTGCCATTCTTATATTTAAAAAAAAAAACAAAAAAACGTACAGCTGAAAGGTAATCTAATCTTACCCCTTGATTTATAGAAGGATAAAACAAGGTTGGGCTTTCCCAATGGCTCATCAGGTAAAGAATCCGACTGCAGTGCACGAGACACAGGAGATATGGGTTCAATCCTGGGTCAGGAAGATCCTCCAGAGAAGGAAATGACAACCCACTCAAGTATTCTTGCCTGGAAAATTCCACAGACAGAGGAGCCTGGTGGACTGTAGTCCATGGGGTCACAAAGAGTCAGACATGACTGAGCACATAAAGAAGGTGACTTTCCACAGCTGTACAAAGAGCTAACATCTTATATCCTTGTCCAGGGCTCTCAGCACACCATTGCTCTTCCCCAGCTTTAAGCGGCTCAGCCGTGGCACAGCTGACTAACATAACTCTCACATTATCCAAGAGCGGCTGTGTTCATGCGGTACCAAGAACTTCCACACATGCTCTCCTTTAGATCTTCACAACTGCCCTGGGAAGTAGCAGGTTTCAGGTGCATTTTTTCAGATGAGAAAAGTAAGGTCCAAGAAGAGAGGGCAAGCTCAAGGTCACAGACCTTTGGCTGCAAAGGATTCAATCCAGGTGTAACAAAGTTCACAGCAAAATGAATCAAGCATGTGAGGATTTGTGCTCCCTGGATTCGGGAACTGGGAGGCTTGCGTGTTGGTTTGACTGCAGCTTGGGGGAAATCCTTTCTCGTTGACTAGGGTGGATCCTCCACACACCCCTGACTTACCTCCACGGGGCGTGTGAGGCTTAAAGATGAAGTTTGCAAAGTGTGTGGATCTGCTTGCTCCAGATCCTACAAAGCAGGACGCTTTGTGCCAAAGCTGAGGGGAACGTGGCTTAAAACGAGCTCTACCATCATGGGCCTCTTTTCACCCTCCTATCACCCCACCCTAACCCACCCAGCTTCAGCCAGCGATGGTCCCACCAAGGCAAAGGCTGCAGGAGCAGGCCCGTGGTTTACAGAATACCTGGGAGAGGCTGTGGGCAGCTGGGTGATTTCCAAATTAATTGTAGGAGAAACCTAACAAAACAATCTGCAGGCTAAGCGTCCCAGGAGCTCTCCGTAAGACTGACAGCCTGGAATCCAGCAAGTACAATGCAGCGACCACAGACGGGAGGGCCTTTCCTCCTTTCCTCCTTGAGGGGAGGAGGGCCAACTTCCTTCCAACAGGGGCCCGTCTGGGCCTGCAGCCGGCCTGATAGGAGAGCAAAACCCCAGAACTGAAACAGGCTTTCCACCCAAACCCCAAACTATAATGAACATTAATGACTTTTCCGAAACGCTACTACAAGGTTAGCTGGCCGGGGAGTCACACGCCCTGGCAGACAACTCACTTCCCAGTAAGTGGTTTTGAGGTCTCTCTCTCTTTTTTAATTGTATTTATTTATTTATTTTGGCTGTTCTGGGTCTTCCTTGCTGTAGAGGCTTTTGTCTAGTTTCAGTGAGCAGGGGCTACCCTCTAGCTGCAGTACTCGGGCTTCTCCTTGAGGTGGCTTCTCCTGTTTCAGAGTATGGGCTCAAGGGCGTGAGGGCTCAGGAGTTGTGGTTCCCATGCTCTAGGGCACAGGCTCAATATCTGTGGCATATGGGCTTAATTGCTCCGCGGCATGTGGGATCATTCCAGAGGGATAGAACCTGTGTCCCCTGCATTGGCAAGCGGATTCTTTACCACTCAGCCACCAGGTAAGCCCTTTCAGGTCTCAGTTTGAAGATTTCCTCCTGAAGCTATCCTCAGGAAACTTGGGCTGCCCTCCACTACACACAAATGCACAAAATGAATCCAGAGTCTGATATACTGTTGGTAAGGGTCAAATCTGAACACTGTTTGGTACTTTCCTATTTTCTGAGCAGTTGCCTACCTTTGTCACAAATGCACTGGTTCGAATCCTGGCTCCAGTACCTGGGCAAGTCTCAGCCTCAACTTCCTCAGCAATAAAATGGGCACAACAGTGCCTTCCCTCTCTGATACCAGTCACAATGGCTAGCAGGGGGCGGGGGGCACTATCTAATGCTTTCAGTCTCCACAAACTCCCCTGAAAGGTAGCGGCCCTGAACTAGAACAGGAGGAGCAGTTTGAAGCCAGGCAGTTGGGCACCAGAACTTCTAGGTGATAACATTTTGCATCATGAGGCTCCTGGGTTAGAGGAGCACTAGGCTAGAAGTCAAAAGACTCAGGGCTGCTCTCTGATTGCATGGCCAACCTTCAAGATGGTGCTGAAGAAAGACAAGGAAGCCTAAGAAGTCAACCTGGAAGTTTAATTTGGATCTTAATCATCCAGGAGAAGATGGAATTTTTGATTCTGAACCATCTCTATGTAAGAAGGTTAAAAATGAATGGAAAACTGGGAAATCTTGGGAACGTTGTTTGTACTGAATGCTTCAAGAATAAACTCGTTGTTTCTGAGAAACAGTTCCCTAAAAGGTGTCTAAAATATCTTACCAAGAAATACCTTAAAAAGAACGATTTTGGTGACTGGCTTCAAGGGTTGCATCTGACAAGGAGACTTACGAACTTTGTTACTTCCGGATTAGTCAAGATGAACATGGACCTGAGTCTGAGGAGTAGTGAAGCCACCCCTTATAGGGCTTTGCTTGCCAATCAAACAAATGAAGCATACAAGACAAAAAAAGATCCAGAAATTGACTTGGTTTATCAGTGAATGGAAAACATTGTACTCTGTGTGTTTCTAAATAGTCCATGGGTAAAAGAGAAAGTCTAGGAGTGGGGGGAGAAATTCAACATGGAAGTGAATGAAAATGAAAATACAGCATACCAAAAGTTGTGGGAAATAGCAACAACAATAATGCTAAGAGAGAAATTTATAGCACTAAAGGCATACATTGTGAAAAAGGGAAACTCTCAAATCAATAACCTAAGCTTCCACCTCAAGAAAATAGAAAAAAAAGAATACAGTCAGTAATATTATAACTGTATGGTAACAGATGGTAACTAGACTTATCAGGGTCATTATTTTGTAACACACAGAAATCTCAAATCACTTACATACCTAGAACTAACATAATGTTGTAGGTCTAATAGGCTGGAAGGAAAGAAGGAAAGAATCAGGGAAGGGTGGGAGGGAGCAATAAAGAGTCGAAATCATTGAAACTGAAGACGGAAAAACAATAGAGAAAATCAAGGAAATAAAGAGCTAGTTCTTTGAAAAGATGAATAAAATGGACAAACCTCTAACAAAACTGATTAAGGAAAAAAGACACAATCACCAATATCAGGAATGAAATGGAAGCTATCACTACTACCCTACAGACATCAAAGTATAATAAGGGAATTCTACAAACAACTAAAAACACATAAATTTGACAACTTAGATAAAATAGACCAATGTCAAAAAACAAAAAATACCACAACTTACTCAATATGAAATAGATAATTTGAATAGTCTTATAAGTATAAAGGAAATTGAATTCATAATTTTTTAAAACTCCCAAAAAGAAATGCCCAGGCCCAGATGATTTCACTAGAAAATTCTACCAAAATTTTAAAGAAATAATACCAATGACACAATCTCTTCCAAAAAATACAAGAGGAAAAAATACGTCCAATTTATTTTCTATAAAGCTAGTATTAACCTGATGAAATCAGATTAAGGTCTTATGAAACAACAACAATAAACCAATATTTCTCATACATATAGACAGAAAAGCCTTCAATAAAATATTAGTGAACAGAATTCAGTGATATATGAAAATAATTATATAGCATAACCAAACACAGTTGACTTCAGAGGATGTGAGGCTAGTTCAACAGGCAAAAATTAATCACTACAATCCACCATATTGAAAAACTAAAGAAGAGAAAAATCACATAATCATATCAATCACTGCATAAAAGGCATTTGACAAAATTAATACCTACCACGATAAAAACTCTCAAAAATATAGGAACAGAGGGGTTCTTCCTCAACTAGACAAGGAATATCTACCAAAAGTCTACAGCTAACATTATACTTAAGAGTGAATATTTTTCCCAAAGATCAAGCTCAAGGCAAGATGTTCACTCTCATCACTCTTATTCAACATAGTACTGGAAGTTCTAACCAGTACCAAAAAAAAAAAAGGCTAGAAATTAAGAGTTACATAGAATGGAAAAAAAGAAATAAAACTGTCCCTATTTTCAGATGACATGATTGTCTACAATGAAGATACAAGGGACTCTACAGGGAGGAAAAAACAACAACAAAACTCCTAGAACTAATAAGTGAGTCCAGAAAAGTCTACAAGCTATAAGACAAACACACCAAAAAATTATATTTCTATGTATTAACAATGAAAGTGTGTATATCAAAATTAAAAATATAATACAGTTTATAATCACTCAAAAAAACAGGTGGTAAATCTAACAAAACATGTACAGAACTTGTATGTTGAAAAGCATAAAATACTGATGAAAGAAACCAAACAAAGTCTAAACAAACAGACAGACCATATTCAAGGCTGGAAAACTCAACATATGAAGAAGTTGATTTTTCCCAAAGTAGACATACAGGTTTAAAGTAATTCCTATCAAAATTTCAGCATGAGTTTTTACTGATACAGACAGAATCACTCTAAAATATATGTAAAGGCAATGGAACTAGAATAGTTAAAACAATTTTGAAAAAAGAGAGTATATTTTCAGTCAGATCAGACTGCCATAACAAAATGCCAGACTTGAGGGCTTATAAACAATAAAAAAAAATTATTTCTCACAGTTCTGGGAAATAGATATCTGAGATTGGAGTGCCAGCATAGCCAAGTTCCAGTGAGAGCCCTCTTCCAGGTGCAGACTTCCGACTTCTCATTGTATTCTCACATGGTGGAAAGAGGACAAGAGAGCTCTCTGGGGTCCTTTAATAAGGACACTAATTTCTTTCATGAGGGCTCTACCCTGACCTGATGACCTCCAAAAGGCTCCATCTCCTAATACTCTCACATTGGGAATTAGGATTTCAACATCTGAGTTTTGAAGGATTTAGTCCATTTCAGGGAGAGGAATCATTTAACCAATTTCAACACTTCTTATATCCTATAGTATTCAAGACCATATTGGTATTGGTAGAGGGACAGACACACAGATCCATGAAAAAGAATCAGTTCAGTTCAGTCGCTCAGTCGTGTCCAACTCTTTGCGACCCCATGAGCTGCAGCACGCCAGGCCTCCCTGTCTATCACCAACTCCCGGAGTCTACCCAAACTCATGTCCATTGAGTCAGTGATGCCATCCAACCATCTCATCCTCTGTCGTCCCCTTCTCCTCCCGCCTTCAATCTTTCTGAACATCAGGGTCTTTTCAATGAGTCAGCTCTTCACATCAGGTGACCAAAATATTGGAGTTTCAGCTTCAACATCAGTCCTTCCAATGAACACCCAGGACTGATTTCCTTTACGATGGACTGGCTGGATCTCCTTGCAGTCCAAGGGACTCTCAAGAGTCTTCTCCAACACCACAGTTCAAAAGCATCAATTCTTCAGCACTCAGCTTTTTTTATAGTCCAACTCTCATATCCATACATGACCACTGGAAAAACCATAGCCTTGACTAGATGGACCTTTGTTGACAAAGTAATGTCTCTGCTTTTTAATATGCTATCTAGGTTGGTCATAACTTTCCTTCCAAAGAGTAAGCATCTTTTAATTTCATGGCTGCAATCACCATCTGCAGTGATTTTGGAGTGCAAAAAATAAAGTCAGCCACTGTTTCCACTGTTTCCTCATCTATTTTCCATGAAGTGATGGGACCAAATGACATGATCTTAGTTTTCTGAATGTTGAGCTTTAAGCCAACTTTTTCACTCTCCTCTTTCACTTTCATCAAGAGGCTCTTTAGTTCTTCTTCACTTTCTGCCATAAGGGTGGTGTCATCTGCAAATCTGAGGTTCTTGATATTTCTCCCGGCAATCTTTATTCCAGTTTGTGCTTCATCCAGCCCAGCATTTCTCATGATGTACTCTGCATATAAGTTAAATAAGCAGGGTGACAAGATACAGCCTCGACGTACTCCTTTTCCTATTTGGAACCAGTCTGTTGTTCCATGTCCAGTCTGTTGCTTCCTGACCTGCATACAGGTTTCTCAAGAGACAGGTCAGGTGGTCTGGTATTCCCATCTCTTTCAGAATTTTCCACAGTTTACAGTGATCCACACAGTCAAAGGCTTTGGCATAGTCAATAAAGCAGAAATAGATGTTTTTCTGGAACTCTCTTGCTTTTTCGATGATCCATCAGATGTTGGCAATTTGATCTCTGGTTCCTCTGCCTTTTCCAGAACCGGCTTGAACATCTGGAAGTTCACGTATTGCTGAAGCCTGGCTTGGAGAATTTTGAGCATTACTTTACTAGCGTGTGAGATGAGTGCAATTGTGCAGTAGTTTGAGCATTCTTTGGCATTGCCTTTCTTTGGGATTGAGGTGAAAACTGACCTTTTCCAGTCCTGTGGCCACTGCTGAGTTTTCCAAATTTGCTGGCATATTGAGTGCAGCACTTTCACAGCATCATCTTTGAGGATTTGAAATAGCTCAATTAGAATTCCATCACCTCCACTAGCTTTGTTCATATTGATGCTTCCTAAGGCCCACTTGACTTCACGTTCCAGGATGTTTGGCTCTAGGTGAGTGATCACACCATCGTGGTTATCTGGGTCATGAAGATCTTTTTTGTACAGTTCTTCTGTGAAAAAGAATAGAGAACCCCAAAATAGACCCACACATAAATAACCAGCTGATTTGGGACAAAGGTGAAAAAGCAGTCCAACAGTGGAAAGACACTCTTTTCAACAAATGGTGCTGGAGCAACAGGACATCCATAGGCCAAAAAAAAAGAAAGAAATTTGATCCTCAATCTAAATCTCATACTTTATGCAAAAATTAACTTTATATGGATAATGGACTTAAACATAAAATGTAAAAGTACACAACTTTTAGAAAAAAATGGGAGGAAAATATTTGGGATGTAGAATTAGGCAAACAAAAAGTTCTTAGAAATGACACAAAAAAGCATTATGCATAGATGAAAAAAAAAATGCTAAATAGGACTGTCAAAGTTACAAACATTTATCTGGGAAAGACTTTGTTAAAAGGAAGAAAAGACAAACCATAAACCAGAAGAAAGTATTTTCAAACCACATATTTGACAAAGGATTCCTATCTAGAAATATATAGACAACTCTCAAACTCACCAGTAAGGAAACAATCCAACTACAAAATGGACAAAAGAGATATTGCACCAAAGAGGATACACAGATGGCAAATAAGCACATGAAAAGATGTTCAATATCATTAGTCAATAGGGAAATGCTAATTAAAACCACAATGTAATATTGCTACATACCTATCACAGTGACTACAAAAAAAAAAAAAACAAAACAGTGACAACACCTAATGCTGGCAGGGAGTTAGAGAAATTGGATCAGTCATACAATGCTGATAGGTATGTAAAATGGTACTGCTGCTCTAGAAAACAATTTGGCAGTGTCTTATAAAGCTAAATAGGTAACAACCATACAACTCAGCAATTGCACTCAGGGGCATTTATCCCAGAGAAATAAAGACTATGTTCACACTAAACTTCCTATGGTAACTAGCCTCCTGACTTCTAGTAGAGGGCTCATTCCTCTACACCCAGTTCCACACCAGAGCTGCCTTTAAATTCCATTCTCTTGAGCATGACTAGTTTGTTAAATTTTACAGGTGAAAGTCATTCAATCCAGGGCTGCCTGGATGTGCAACTCCAGGGTCACCATGCACATAGTACGATACTGTCAACTCTCATCTCAGGTGTCTGCTTTCATCCTGAGAACATCTCCTTCAAGGCACATGACATCCAGGCCAACTAACCATGCTCTGACATAGCCAGGAAGGAGCAGAGTAGGGAAAATCTTGTCTGCAATGGGTTCTCAACTCAGCAAGTCCACCCTATTCCTTCTACTCTTTGCCAGTAGACAAATGGCAAGAAAGGAGAAGGGAGCTACTCAAGACAATCCACCAAGTCAGTGGCAGTACAGGACTCTGAGCTGTCAGCACTAAGCTGGTGGCAGAGGGGCCCATCCACCCATCTTGCATGGAAGCAGCCCAGGGAATTAGCGCTGATGCCAACGCCCCATTCTGGAGCTCCTGACACCTCTTCTTGGACCTAGGCCCTTTCAAAAGGAGCATTTCAAATAGGAGCCATCAACACTTACAGAGGGTGGGTCTTAATCCATAGAGGATCACTAGCTTCACCCAAGTGATGGGACATCCATCGGCACCTCTCATTCTTCCACCAATTATCTATCTGCTAATTATCTAGGATTAAGACTTGACACGGAGCAACATGGTCATTAAACACATATTTGCACGGCTTATTCATGTTAGTGGGGCTGCTCAGTCTAACTGGACACGCCCACAATGCTGCACAACACATTTACATCTGGTTGGTTATCAGCAGCCAATAAAGGACTGCAGGATGTGTTTCCTTCCTAAGGGACTTGGCTCTCAGCAAAAGCATTTTGCAGGCAAGCTGGGTGTCTTGGCTTTCTGGCAGTACTGACTGAGGCTTAACTCAGAGCACGCATTCAATCACTTGTCAGATATTCATTAGCTCGAGCACTGTAGCAGCCACAACACTGGCTCCAGGAGATTTTACAAAGGTGAATGAGACACTGTTCCTGCCACCACAGAGTTTACCACCAATCAAGGAAACACATGTAAGCTGAGAGAGCTATGGGCCCTGAGAGAGGGGTAAACAGCATGCCGTGTGAACACAAGCCCAGGAGAGATCTGTTTGGCCTAAGAAATCAAGGGAGGCTTCATAGAGGAGGTGGCATTTTCAGCACAGAGACACATAGAGGAACTAGAAAAGCAAGGGCCCAGAGATGTGCCAGCAGAATGGGGTGTGACTTAGTTGGATGGCACATGTGCCATAGGTGGGAAGGAGATGCCCTGGGTCATATCACAGAGGGCACTAAACGTACTGCTAGGGTTTGGAAATGTTTCTGCTGGTTATCAGGAACATGGAAGGAATTTTGCTTTGATGTGTGGGTGGGTGGAAAGGTGTTGGTAAACTTTTAATTGAAGTATAGCACACATACAGAGAAGTGCAAACATTTCACAAACTGACCACACCTTTGTAAACAGCATCCAGCTAAAGAAAGAAATCATTACTAAAAACCCAATAGCCCTCTTTCAGGAAATACCCAATCACGAGAGAAAACAGTATCCTGATCTTAACATCATAAATTAGTTTTCCCTATTTTATTGTATTTGGCTTCTTTCACTGAACACAATGTTTTCAAGACTCATCCATGTTGCCATATATAAAAGTAGTTTGTTTTTCATCTTTATGCTAATATCCCATTGTATGAAGATATGACAATTATTAACATTAATGAGTATCATGTAGTTTCCAGTTTGGGGCTATAAACCTTCTTGCATATGACTTCTGTACTTTCATGGATGTCCATCTGTTTGGTACATATCTAGGAATGGAATTGCTGGGTCATAGGGTATGCATGGGCTTCCCGGGTAGCTCAGCTGGAAAAGAATCCGCCTGCAATGCAGGAGACCCCGGTTTGATTCCTGGGTCAGCAAGATCCCCTAGAGGAGGGCATGGCAATCCACTCCAGTATTCTTGCCTGGAGAATTCCCATGGACAGAGGAGCCTGGTGGGCTACAGTCCATAGGGTCGAAAAGAGTTGGACACGATTGAAGTGACTAAGCACCGAACAGGGTATACATATATCTACTTGAATAGATACTACTAGTTTTCTACAGTTGTTTTGTCCATTTACACACCCACCTAACACAGAGTGTAGTGCTTAGAAAAGGGGGAGCTGGCACACAGGAATCAGCCAGGAGGCCAAGCAATACAGCCTTGGGGAGGGATAATGAAATCAGTCACAACAGAACTGGAATTTAAAAAGGCTGATAAAAAGAGGCACTATAGGGTGGAACACATTGGATGTGGTGGCAACAGAAAAGTATACTTGAGAGAGAGAGAGAGAGAAAGGTTCTTGTACGGGGTGGCTGGTTGGGTGAGGGGTGTCAGGTTTGAAGGTAGAAGAAAAACATCTTAGTTTTGACACATTGTATTTGAGACGCAGGACTGACGAGATGATGATGTCCAATAAACTGCTGGCTACCTGGTCTGTTTGCTAACGGGTGAGGTCAAGGCTGGAGACACAACGTTTGAATGTATCATCACAGAGACAGGAATTGAAGCCAGGGGTGTGGCTCAGGTTTCCCAGGGGGTCTGTGTGGAATGCAGAGGAGGCTGAAGGCCAGCCACCCACCTTGAGAGGACGAGCAGAGGAAGAAGAACAAGAAACAACATCACTTCCCTCTGAAACGCTGGCTGGGGCTGTGAGGCGTGAGTCAGGCCCTCCGAGCCCCAGCAGCATCCTGGGGTCCGACTCACCAGCCACAGTTTCCTCCTGAATGAACTTGCATCACTAACCTCAAGGCTGCGTTGTGAAATCCGCATCAGATTGCGTACCTCTGGCGGCGTCCCAGGGACAGCGGGCACCAAAGACTCATAGCATCTCGGAGCTGGGAGTTCTCTTCCCACCGCCACAACGGCTCTGCCAAGATGGTATCCAGCACCCCAGGCAGGAAACTCAAATTTCCCACGGCAGCCCATTCCACAGTTGAGCAAATGAGGCTACAAGAAAAACCTTCCCTTATAAATGCTATCTCATGACATTGGAAGTCAAAGGAAGAGAAAACAGCGACCCTTCAATGGTGAGGACCCTGGATAAAGTAAGATGCAAAGGGCTTTGTATTCCGGAAAATCTTTCTACTAACGTGTCCACAAACACCTTCCTGTTGGGGTCATGGCGCTCGACTCCTCACCGGAAGCTGCAGTGATTTCACTATTGCTCGCACCTGGTCTGGGTATGTGCTCATCCGCTGCAGGCATTCCTCTGGCTTCATCAAGCAGTGAGTCCTGCCCTGGACGGTGGCCAGGATCTCAGGACTGAGCCGGTGCATGCCACGGCACAGATCCACCAGGCTGGACACGCGGAGAGAACGAGCGGCGGCTGGCAGAGAGCGAGCCCACTGCAAGCACTGCGGGCACCATGCCATGCGGTTCAACATTTTTTTCTAAATATTTACCTGCACCCACCCTGCGTGGGTCTCTGGAGAAGAAGAAGGAAGTCAGATAGGATTAAGAAATGACTCCCCCCATTTCCCATCTTGGGGAGATCCGTACAAGAAATGGGTATAGGAGAGGGGACGGTGGCTGAAAATAAAAAAGAAAAATTTTTTTGTTTTGCTTTTAGAAATTTTCAAAATACCCACCTAAGCAACCTCTGCATGATCTGAAATATGGAGATTTGGTTTCTGGAAAAGACATGAAAGGAAAACTGCCCTTGAGCCTTGATAGAGAGGGTCTCATCAGCCACTATTAACAACTGACAGCATGAACCTCCAAAGTGTTACCCTTGGATACACGTCTGCCGGCTGAAAAGACATGCCTCACTTTCTCCCGACTACAAACCATCCAGTCCATCAGACCACAGACAAGATTCTTAGGAATTTTCCAAAATTGGCAGACTTTGGAAGTGGCTAGCTTCTATCCAAGATGACAGAACAGTATTAACTTTCTGGTTCTACAGAATCCTTTTTCTTTCCCTTTGCTTTATATAGACACTCATCTTGCCTACTATTACACAGGACACCCTCTGTTTTCTCAATATGACTCCCATTATCTTCATCCTATTACTTTGACCCCCTATGGGCATAAGAATTACCTAATCCACAGGCATGGAATCCCACCCAGCATGGCATATGACCAGTAAAAGTGGTATGGGGATGGCCCATGGTCATGGGATGAATAGCCTGATATCACCTAATGAAGCTGGAGGCAGCCAGCCTCACAGAATACTGAAATGCCCTTCTAAAGGCACAACTGATGTACCAGGCAACACGCTGAAAGAACAGAGTGCCATTCTTCAGGATGCAGAGCATTTATTAAATCAGAGACCTCTATAGGTGTGTTCACCCCAGCAGGAAGGACAGATGGCCTGGGAGGCAGCAGTGGCTCCACCAACCATTAGTCCCAGCATCCTACTATATGCATCTTCGTGCTTCCCAGCCCAGCACCTCTGGGCTCTGCAGGTCACACCTGCTCAATCTCATGTGAAGCTACCAGTATGGGACTATATATTACAGTTTATCAGCTGGACTTCTTGATTGGAACTTGTTTTACTAATTAGTGTTTTACTAATTTTCTTATCTTCTTGATTGTGGTGGTAGTTTCACTGGTATATGCCTATGTCAAAACTCATCAAATTGTACATTTTAAACAATTGTGCCTCATAAAGCTGTTAATAAATAAAATTTGATATGAAATGCATGATCTCAAAAGAAAAAAATGTTGAGATTATTTCAGTAGAGAGGGTGGTAAAAATATAAAAAGTAGATGAGAAGAATCAAGAAATCCTTCATGGAAGAAATAACCTTAGGCATGACTCAAAATTGAAAGAAAGCGAAAGTTGCTCAGTTGTGCCCAACTCTTTGCAACCCCATGGACTACACAGTCCATGGAATTCTCCAGGCCAGAATACTGGAGTGGGCAGCCTTTCTCTTCTCCAGGGGATCTTCCCAACCCAGGGACTGAACCCAAGTCTCCTGCATTGCAGGCGAATTCTTTACCAGCTGAGCCACAAAGGAAGCCTGATTCAAAATTAATAAAGTATATTTTTATGTGTAATTCTAACTACTGCCTTTAAAAGTTGGAATGCTTAAAGGCCTCGCCTACTCTTCAAATCAGGATAGGTTTGCATACGCAGGTTTGGGCAGGGCTTTAGGAGAGGGGAACTGCTGTGTGTAGTAAGGGAGAAGCATTATAATGCTGGGAAAAGGGGAGGCACCTGGGAGAGAGGAGGGAGAGACCAGCAAGGTGGACACTGCAGGGGTGAAGGTGGGAGAGCTGAGAGCCCTTAGAGGCACACTAATGCAAAGGGATTTTGAAAGAAGGGAATTAATCAGAGAGGATTTTTAAGTTGTTTACTATGGTGTATGTTTACGGGCCTCTCTCTCTCTGGTCACTCCTACGCCGTCTTTTAAAAAAGGCTGCATTCTTCACAATTCTTTTATGTGTAAGTGATTTTTCTGAGAATGATGAAGGGAGCAAAGGATGAGTTGTATGTCTGTGCTGATGCAAGGCAAAACCAGATTACGTGGAGAGGCTGGAGCTAAAGGCTTCAGTGTAAACCCCTGGAAATAAGCAACAAATTCCAGAACTGAAAGAGTTTCAAAGTCTATGGAATTGATGAAGTTCAAGTTGAGATTTCCCAAGGGTAAAGAAGGATCCGGTTAATATCCAGGTTCTAGGTGGAAGAAATAGGAAATAGCATAAGATAAAAAAACTGATATGATGAAAATGGAGAGTAAAAAAGGCCCAGAGAAGAGTGGAGGAATTTAGAAGAGCCTGAGGGACTGCTAGGCTGAGAGGCTATCCCCTACCTGCCAAGCACCACCCTAGAGAAACTGAGGACGAGCCCCCAGCAGAAACTGAGGGCTTTTCTTACCTGTCCCTCTTCCCAGTTTTCTAAATTAACTATGTTGGCCCAGAGAAACAACTGAGATGGGAACTCTGAAAGAAGTTCACATGAAAGAAGACACTATCATCTTTGTGGGAGAGAGAGGCTAGAACAGAGACCAGTAGGGCCTTTGTCCAATACCCACAGACCACCTGTTTGGTGGTGTAACTGGCTCTGGGAAAAAACCCAACCATGCAATTCAGGGGCCATGGACTGGATTATTAACAGAGTTCAGAAAAACCGAAGAACAGTCCTCAACACCAGTTCATTAGTCATATCCCACCCCAACCCTGCATCCAGGTGTCTTGGCCAAGCCTGTCCTTTGTGTTAGAGCTGATCTAAACAGCAATGCTGAGCCTCTAATCAGATGCTGAAGCCACAGTGCTGTCATGGAGCAGAACCTCACCTTCTGGAGCAAATCCTGTCTGAGAGTCTGTCCCTTTGTTCAGGAGAGGTCTACCAATGGAAGAAAATCAACTGGGGACCCCACACAGACAACTTTTGAGATTTCAAAATATATATATGTATTATCCATTTTATAAATGAATAAAATAGAAATATAGAGCTCTGTTAATGCAACGTAGAAAGATTTACCTGTGAATAATGATTTGCCTAAAGAGGGGAGAATAAGAATTGAGTCCAAGCCCCTCATTCTTTTCTTGATTTTCAGCATCAGTGTGGAGGGAGGAAGAGGAACAAAGAGGGAGTATTTGGTAGGTAAGGTTCTGACTATTCAGTCCATAGCACTCAAGGGTTAACCTTAATCTCTCCTTTCCCTGAGACCCAGGTAGACACCCACAGTCTGCTAGAGCTCAACCCTCTTAGAAAACAAAGCCCTCATCAGAGTCACGGGAAGGAGTTACAACCAAGCACACTTCGCTTGTTCCCTGCTAGGTCCGTCCTGGGAGTGAAGAACAGTGGAGCTGGCCGGTGGGTCTTGCCCACCAGGTGGCCGTGTGAGACACAGTGGAATGGATATCTGGAGGCAGACCTTTTGGGTCCTGATTTGGGACAGATTGTTTTAACTTTTCTAAGGCTCAGATTCCTCCTTGAGTTACGCTTGACCTTCATCCCTCACAGCGTGGTTGTGAGGACCAGATGGGATAAAGTATAAAATGCTATCCCATACTTGAGCCTGTCTATTGTTGTCACTGTTTGACCTTGCATGCTAATGCTTGGAGCTCTTGAAGTCTAATCTCCCAAGAGCCTTCCTCAGAGGGCAGTTTTTCCCCCCAATCATTTATTCATCTACTCTTTGTTCCTTTGTTCATTTACATAAAATTTTCCCTTTAACAAAAACACCAAGTATCTGCGATATATAAGCCACTGAGCACAGAGCTGCGCCCTAGATTCAAAGATGCATCAAAAGCCTCCCCAATTATCTAAAAGACTGGTTCATTTGGTTTTGCTCAGTCTCCTATAAGATTCTTTGCTCCTTCCTTCCCTACATGTGACCAAGTCTTCTGATTTCCTAGGAGAATTTTCCAGAAAGGAGTGCACATGACATGGGACCTGCTTGCTCTTTGGGAAAGGTATTGATGAATCACTTATCTTGTCCCCCTCTTCCTAGCATGGATTCTGTGATTGCAGGGCCCCCGTGCAACCGTAGTTGACATGGGAGGGTAATTCTACAGGGAAGGGAATGTGAGAGGAACCCTCCTTGAGGAATAAAAGTAGCATCTTTGAGTCAGTGATATGGAGAATGTGACTCCTGCCCAGCCTGCTGAGCCCTCACATCCCGGTTCTGCTCCCAACCATAGTTTATACATCCTGTTTTTGCAGCCATCTGGGCAGGCTTCTTGATGAGGACAGTTTGTGGATGATCCCTGCTGGGAGCATCATGACAGGGTGATTGTAGCAGTCACCTTCCAATGTCTGGGAGGTTGGGAAGTTGCAGTGGCCTCTGCATTCCTCTGCCTTCCACAGCTCAGAGTCCTCCCCTCCCTCAGAGGTTCCCTGTCTCTGGGGAACTCAGCCAGCAGGTGTGCGGAGCTGGTAGCCTATCTTCGTCAGCCCTGACCTCCAGGGGCTCCTGGAGACACAAGTCACAAAAAGAGCTCATTTCCGAATTATGGAGGAGAAAGAAAAGGAGGAAGCAACTTACCAAGCAACTGAGGCAGACTACCAAGGAAATCTCCCAGGACTACTTCAGAATTTCTTGTGGACACACATGACACCCATAGGCTCCCAAGCCCCATAGAGCATCATAGACAAACCACAGGGGCTGCAGTCCTCGGCAGTTCCCAAGTCCCAAAGCTCGAAGAAACTCTTTGCAGCAGAAATGGAGCCAGCTCTTTCAGGGTCTCCCCTCTCTGCATAGTGAGCCCCTGGGTCTACTCTCCTGGCCTTGGGTGGCTGATCCCCACTAGTGTCTCTCTTTGTCTTATTCAGTAGATTCCCAGTCCATATTCAGGCTAAAGAACCCCACTGTAGCCCCAGTCCACTCTGATCTTGAATCCCACCCCTAACTCAGGCCTACATTCAACCTCTCTCCTACTCTGTCACCCCAGAGAGGGCCTGCTCAGTGTCCTCTGAACCCCGGGATGAAGTACAATCACTCAGGCCTAACTCCCAGAGCGGCACTTATAGCAGCAGCAGCTGGAACTCTTGGTCCAAAGATCTCAGGAAAACTTTCATCCTCTCACTCCCAACATTCCTCAGTGTAACATGGCCTCTCTGCCTCAAGTACCAGGCTCCATCCTGGCTGGAGAATCTCCTACTAGCATTGAGATCTGGAGGCAGCTTGAGCACCACCTTTCAAAGAGTTTCATCCAACACTGGGCCCACCTGGTACAGAGACAGCCTTGGGGCAAACTGGCAGGGAATTCTTGGCCCAAGGGCAAACATGAACCTTCAGAGTCCTCTGTGGTAGGGGCCAAAGCAGCAAGGAAGAATCCTGGCCACAGGACACTGAGGCAACCAGGAAATTTCCATGTGAAAGTGCTGGCAAAGTGACCCACAAGAACCCTGGCACAATGCCTGAGGAAGAGCTCTCAGATAACCTAGGTTTTTAGAAAGCCACTCTGTGAGGAGTACTGAGGATACAGGAAGTGACTTGGTATGTCACCTGGGGACTCAAGACAGAAATCAGATCAGAGGCAACTGGAAGACACCTGAAGATTCACCTGGACAAGAAGTTGGGTAGATGACTAGGGCAGGAGCACTATAGGTTAGTATAGTTCTTGGCGTGTGGCCACCTGCACACTGCCTCCTCCTGGGAGTCAGCAGCACCATCTCAATACCTCTTGGAAACTTTTTTAAAAATTATTTCTTTATTGTTGTTTGTGCTGGGTCTTCATTGTTGTGTGGGGGCTTTATTGGTGGTGAGCAGGGGCTACTCTTTGTTGCAGTGCATGGGCTTCTCATTGTGGTGGCTTCTCTTGTTGCAGAGCACAGGCTGTAGGCAGATGGGCTTCAGGAGTTGCAGCTTGAAGACTCTAAAGCTTGGGCTCATTAGTTGTGCAGTATGGGCTTAGTTGCTCTGTGACACATGGAATCCTTCTGGACCAGGGATCAAACCCATATACCCTACATAGGCAGGTGGATTCTTATCCACTGTACCATCAGGGAAGTCCCCTCTTGGAAGTTTTCCTTCCTGATCCAGACATTAGACAAGCACCAGAAGCCCAGATTATATGGTTTGCGGTACAGCAAAACTAGGGCTTACCTCTCAAGCTCCTTGAATCCATAAAACCATTTAGCTACTAGAGACTCAATCATGGCCTCTTCCTCAGTCCACCTTGCTCTTTCAGCCGCCCTTGGGATGAGGGAGGCTAAGCTGAGGGAGAAACCCTTGGCAGGTCAGGAGACAAGCTGACCACAGAAGTTCAGCCCCCATCTTGGACAGTCCTCTCCCGGTTCCTCAGTTGTGAACAAGGAAGCTCAGGTGGCCCTGAGATGTTGGCCATGGTCCACACAGGACCTTAAGTCTGAGGAGAAGAGCAGACAAACTTTTCAGCTTCTCACACCCATCATCATGGACAAATTGTGGCAGAGTGGGAATGTATGGGGGACAAGAGAGGCAGTCTGGAGTCACTCCAAGTCAAATAATGGCAGGACATGACCCAAGAGATGAGAGTGGAATCATGTCCCAACAGAGTCACGGAGGAGCAGAGACCCAGAGGCAGAGAAAAGAGAGGAAGAGGTCTGGAGGGGAGCATCTACTTTAGGAAAAGGATGTTGGAGGTTAATTTAGGAATTCTTTGAAGGCCAAAAAGTCCAGGGAAGAAGTCCAAGAAGACTGCAGCTCCTAAGCCACAACTGAAGGATGTCCTGAGAGCCAGTGAGCTGGGAGATGCACAGAAACTGAATGGACGTCTGAGTGGTCAAGGGGGTCTAGTGACCGAGGAATCGTCCTCCCCCTTGAAGAGTGCTGGTTGCCCAAGATCTGGAATGGCCAAGCCTTAAAGAGCAGCTTGCTGATGGACTGAGGCTGACACTGAAGGTAGAGATGCAGTCAGTCTCAGGATTTTCCCACTGAAGTGCTCCTTGGCTCAGAGAGGCTGCCTGCTCCATTTCCTTCCATCCATAAATCAATTTGAGGAGAGCTGATATTTTAATGATATCATGTTCTCTAATTCACGAACACCACAGATATCTCAATGTATCTAGGCCTTCTTCAATTTCCCTTAGCAAAGTTCTGTAATTTTCTGTGTACAGATATTACACATATCTTGATAAATTTTATCTCTATTTCATATTTTTACATAAATGCTATTTTAAGTTTCCAATTGTTCACTGCTAATATAGAGAGATAAAATTGATTTTTGTTTGAATTTCCCTGGTGGTCCAGTGGTTAGGACTTTCACTGCCATGGGCCTGGCTTCAATCCCTGCTTGGGGAACTAAGATCCTTGCAAGCCATGTGGTGCAGCAAAAAAAAATTTTTAACTTTTTTAATTTAAAAATTTTTGGTTTTTTGACCTTGTATTCCATATAACTTTTGTTAAACTCACTTATTAGTCCTGTGGCTTTTTCTGCTGACTATTTAAGACTTTCTACATAGATGTATCACCTGTAAATAAGGAAAATTGTATTTCTCCCTTTCTGTGTGTTCTTTTTCTTGCCTTACTGCATTAGCTAGTACCTGCAGTACAATACTGGATAGAAGTGGTATGTATAGATATCCCTGTCTTGTTCTTGATCTTAGTCTGGAAAGCATTCAGTCTTTCACACTATTATTTTGGCTGTAGATTTTTTTGTAGATGCCCTTTATCAGATTGAGGAAGTTCCACTCTATTCCTGGTTTTCTGACAGTTGTTACCAGGTTGGCTATTTGGTCAAATGCTTTTTCAGCATCTATCAAAATGAGCATAGAGTTTTTCTTTTTCAGTTTGTAAATACGATGAATTATGTTGATTTATTTAATGTTAAAACTAACTAGACATTCCTGGGGTAAGCCCTACTTGGTCATGATATATTATCCTCTAATATGTTGTTGTATTAAATTTCTTAAAATTTTGTTTAGAATTTTTGCAAATGAGAGATAGTGGTATACAGTTTTCTTTCTTGTAATATTTTTGTCTGGTTTTGGCATCACGGTAATGTTGGGGTCATAGAATGAGTTGGAAAGTATTCCCTCATTTTCAGGATTTTAAGAGCTTACTTAGAATTGTTTTTCTTCCTTAAATATTTGATAGAATTCACCAGGGAAGTCATCTGCTTCTCAAGTTTTCTGTGAGAAAAGGTTTTTAACTACAATTTTGATTCCTTTAATAGATATAAAGGCTCAAGTTATTTCTTTAGTCAGTTTCTGTAATTTGTATATTCATAGTTTTTATTCATTTCATCTACATTTTCAAAGTTGGCACAAAGTTGTTTATAATATTCCCTTTAAATATCAGCACAATCTATTGAGGTGTCACCTCATTCCTGATACTGTTAATTGGTTTTCTTTTTTTCTGATCAATCTAGAAAGAAGTTTATCAAATTGACCCAAAACAACCAGCTTTTGGTTTTACTGGTTTCTACTTTTGTCTCCTTGATTTCTGCTTCGGGTTTAATTTTCCCTTTCTGCTGCAGTTTATCGGGATTTTAGCAGGGAGCAGAAACAGCTGCATGGGTTCACTCCGTGTTTATCCAGAAATCAGAGATGTGATTTGAGGGAGAGAGGTGGTGTACTTAGTTTTAGTTTCACTTTATGGCTCTTCCACTGGAGTTTATGGAACCACCATTTGTAGATTCTTCTAGGCTGGAAGGGCTTCCCAGGTGGCACAGTGGTAAAGAAACTGCCTATCAATTCAAGAGACACAAGTTTGATCCCTGAGTTGGGAAGATCTCCTGAAGGAAATGGCAACCCACTCCAGTATTCTTGCCTGGGAAACCCCACAGACAGAGGAGCCTTGGGGGGACTACAGTCCATGGAGTCACAAAGAGTCAGATACAACTTAGTGACTAAACAATGAAAATGTTTCTGGCTGGAACCTTGGAGTTATTAGTGTTTAAAATGTTTGTGCAGTCTGATAGACTCGGGATTTATGTCCTAAATTTTCCCGCTTTCTAACCATGAAACCTTGTAGAGTAATTTAATGTTCTTGAGCCTCTGCTTCTCATTTGTACAACAGAGATAACAGTATCTTTCCTTATAATGACATAATCCATACTGGTACTCTTAACTCCAGTACCTAACATGTTAGCTATTATTACTTTTTCATGACTTTCATCACAAAAATCTATCCTGCCTTAAAAACCCCTTTCTCATTTAAGCATTTTGTCACGTTAACCCTCCCGCTAAATAAACTCCAGTCTTCCACTGCTCCTCTCAAGAGTGTGGTAGTTAAATGCATAAGCTAGCTTTTGTTTTATAGCAAATCATCCCAAAAACAGTGACATAAAAAAATGAACAAGGTTCCCCTCATGATTCTGTGTTGGCTGGGCCATCTAGGCCAACTCCGAGTTGGATGATGTAGGACAGCTTCACTTATATGTCTGGTGACAACTTTGGTGTCCCAGCCATGTATCCCTAACCATCCAGTAGGCTAACCCAGGCTTGTCTGTGTGGTAGGATCCCAAGAGGAAGAGAAGGCAAGCTCTGATGACCAAGCTCCTCCCACCACAGGACCCAGCAGTAGTGTGTGCATGGCTTCACTAATCAATCCACTTTATGTTGCTTGTTTTCCCCCTTGCCTTGTTGTTTCCAAGCACTTCTGACTCGTGTTGTCCTCCTATATGTAAGGTAACTTTGAATATGATCTTTTATCTTGGCAAGTATAGGATGCTGGGCAAAGAACTAAGGAATAAAAACCTCCAGCTCCGATATGAGGGGGTCCCTGACTTCTTGTCCCTGAAGTCCTTGGATAACCCACCTAACCCCTCTAGGAATCTGTCCTGCCTTGGCTCCACCAGTTCTCTCAGACCTCAATTCCTCCCCAACCCAGGTTGAGCCTGAGCCTCCAATCTGTCAACAGCCCTACTCCACCACCACCAACAGACTCAGCTCTGCCACCTGCCACTGTGCTAGCCTACCCTTCCTCCTAGTCTGCCCCACTTCCACCTCCCCTTGACCTATGGGAACAGCTAATTCCCAGTTCTTAGCCTCTCCTTTCCTGCTGACTGAGCTCAGAATTCCTATCCTGACAGTGGGTAAGGGCCGGCCCTGGGGACCCAGGGAGAGCAACCCCCATCAATCACGTGGCCTGTGAACTCACTAAATGCAAGTAGACAAGAGCTAGTGGGTATAGCTGACACATAAATGCATCCTGCAAGCAGAGACCCATTCCTTCTTCCAGATTGGTTGAACTGCACAGGTTTGGCAAGTATGGGTCTAAGGTGCTCTCACCAGCTCAGCCCTCTGCCAGAAACACCATCCATATAGGTGCCTGTCTTCTGCCTGGAGGCACAATGCTTCAACCAAAACCTTGTCTCTGGGAGAAAAGAAAAGGTCAGTGCATATTCGGGAACAAGCTGCCCAACCCCCAGCCAGTTTACCTGCCCCAAATAGCTCAGCTCCACAGCTGATGTGTGACCTGGGTGGTTTCTGGTTCTCTGATCCACACGTGATGCTCTAGGAGAAAAAAATGTCTCTAACTATATTTACCAGGTCTTTTTTGGGGGGAGAAGACAAAGATACATAGTTTCATATTTATATAATTGAACTTATTTAAGTCAGGACATTTTATTCTCCTTATGCTCCACATATAAAAACAACACATACAAGACTTCCCTAGTGGTCCAGTGGTTAAGAGTCCACCCACCAATGCAGGAGACAGAGGCTTGATCCCTGGTCCAGGAAGACTCCACATGCCATGTAGCAACAAACCCGTGTGCCACAACTACTAAGACCAAGTGCTGCAACTACTGAAGCCCACTCACTCCAGAGCCCATTCTCTGCACCGAGAAGCCACCACAGTGAGAAGCCCATGCTCCACAAACAGAGAGCAGCCTATGCTCACTGCAACTAGAGAAAGCCCATGTGCAGCAACCAAGACCCAGCACAGCCAAAAAAATAATAAAAATTTCAAAATAAATAAAAATAACATGCTCATGATTAGAAAAAAATCTACAGTATATTGTAGAGAAGAAAGTGAAAAGTTCCCTTGGCCGCCAGAGAACATGCCTCCCCACCAAGCAACCATTGTTAGCATACTTGTATTTATCCTTCTAGAAGTTTTCTACATATGTGTAAACATGATTTGTTATAATCCTGTTTTACATGTATGAATAGAAGATTGTAACAGATAGTTTACTATTTGTGTTGTACAGGTAAATTTTCTCATGTGGCTATGTGACTAAATCTTTCCATAATGTACAGTCTATGATTTAGAAGCACGCAATAACTCAAAAACCTATTTCATAAATAACTTTTCTAGAACTCAAAACACCCTCTCAGAGAAACAATGTTCTAAGTCAGGGTCCGTAAACTTCTGTAAAGGGCCAGATGGCAAGTATCTTCAGCTTTACAGGCCATGATCTCTGTCACTGGTTGTCTGGGGGGCTGTTTGTTTTTGTTTACAATCTTTTTAAAAAGTAAAGACCAATCTTGTCTCTTAAGCTGCACAAAAACAGGCTGTGGGCTAAATTGGGCCTTCAGACTATAGTCTGCTGTACCCTGTCTGAAATACCAGTTAGGCTCCCAGCTTAGCACTCAGAAGCAAAATCCACCCAAAATGTTGCCAAGATATCAAATGAGTCAATATATTTTAAATGGCTTTGCAAATCATAACATCTACACCACTGTGAAGAATTATGACATTTCTTCAGTGTTTGGCATGTGGGTAATTTTTTAAAAAATAAAATTTGTTAACATTGAATTTAAAAGTTTTATATATCTTCAATTGCATGAAGAATTAGTGAAGAATCTGAATAGAATTCTCCCGTTATCTACAAGGTAGAAGAGGTGGGGAACTGTATTCATCCAATCCTACTGTTTTTGTCAACACAATGTAAATACACATGGGCCCAAACATGATTGGTTTCTGTGGCATAAGTTCATAGGCCAAGCAGCCCCCTCCATCAGTAAAGACAAGAGTGTACCACTGAGTTTCTGTCTTCCCCCACTCCTGTGGGCATTGAGAAAGGCTTCTCTTGTGCTTGTCACTTACATTCACATGCACTGACCTAAATCTTGAGTTCTCTGTGAGCTGCACTTCTGGTAACTCACAAAGGCAAGAGAAGCGGCAGACAGCAGAATAACAAGGATGCTGGAGAGTCATTTGATAACTACCTAGATGAGGAACCTTATTTTTAACAATGGCCAAAAATCCTTATTGTATTTCATTGAGCTTTAATCCTTTTGACTCACCTCTTTCCTGTCAGAGAGGTAGAACTTACCTTAATAACTGCACTTCATGATTACAATTCTACTCTCATACAAAAGTGTAGACTATCCTGAAATACTTGGGCTGGCATCAGGAAAGAAGGCAGGAGAGAAAGTGTGCTGAGAAGGATCACGCGTGAGGAAAGGCCTGAGCTGGGGATGGTGTGCAGGCAGTGAAGGCAGCTCCTGGTACATGTACAATTTCAGGAGGGAGAGCCAGGTGGGCAGGTGGCATGAAGTCACCTGGGTCCTTAAGATGGGGGCACTTTGTGACAGTTCCCTTAGCAAAACATCCTATAACTGGCTAAAAGAAGTCCTTTGAAAGAAAATTCTGTAATGATAATAATAATAATAAAACAAGGCCTTCCATACGTTGGACTTTAAGCACCCCTTGATTCTCCTGAGTCTGCTTATCCAGTCAGGCAAGCCAGAGCAGACTGTCAGAGAAAGCGTGTTGATGATGACAGGTACAATTTAAAAATGACCTAAGTTGGACTTCCCTGGTGGTCCAGTGGTTGGGGAGTCCACCTGCCAATGCAGGGGACACAGGTTTGATTCCAGGTCTGGAAGGATCCCACATACCTCAGAGCAACTGGACCCACGTGCCACAGCTACTGAGCCCTGGCACCCTAAGAGCCTGTGCTCCGCAGCAAGAGAAGCCACTGCAATGAGAAGCCCTCGCACTGTTATTAGAGATAGTTTCTGTTCACCACAACTAGCAACAAAGCAACAAAGCCAACTAGCAACAAAGCAACTAGCAACAAAGCAACAAAGCAACAAAGCCCCAGCACAGCAAAAATAAGTAAATCTATGAGTCTGTTTCTTAAAAAATAAAATTAAAATTACCTAAGTTTACAGACCACAGAAGAGTTTAGAAAATACTTTCCCAAGCATTATCCTTCTAACAATAACTCCATAAGGTCAGGGAGGTGGAGATGGGCTCAGTGACTCGCCCAAGGTCACAAAGGTAGCACAGGGCCGAGCAGAAAGCAGTGCGTGAACTTTCTGAGGCCATTCACAGTGCCCCCCACATCTCCCACACTGCGGAGGTGCCAAGCAGATCTAATGGGAATGGGCATCTCTCCCTTATTCTCCTCCCTCTTCATTTAGTGGTTAGATTCCCATGAACATCACTCTAAGTGAAGCACACTGTGCTTATGAAGCATTTGTGTGTGTGTTAGTTGCTCAGTCCTGCCCAATTCTTTGCGACCTGACAGACTGTAGCCTGCCTAGGCTCCTCTGTCCATGGAATTCTTCAGGCAAGAATACTGGAGTAGGCTGCCATTTCCTTCTCCGATGAAGCATATGGAGCCTCAAATAAAGCAGCAAGGTCAGCTGAGCATCTGCCCCTGCCCAGGAGAAGGCATGAGAGCCAAGCTGGGAAGGGAGCCAACTCCAGGGCCAGGTCAGATGACAGGGATGACATCCTCAGTGATTGGCTGACCAGCTGTGTGAGCCTGAGCACATCAGTTAACCCCTAATGTAGGGAAGCATGCAGCCCAGTGCCAAGGACCCACTAGAAGTGTAGTAACTGATACAGATTTCATTATAATGTCGCCTTCATCCTTTGAGACCATATCATAAAAAGAGAACTATCAACAAGAGCTTGACAAACGGCTCGTGGGTTTAGCTAATTCCAGCCTCCACACACTGGAATAATCCATCCCACACCTTAAGCCAACTACAATTTTAAAATGTAATGGCACTCATCCTTCTCCTCTCTCTATATATGTGATTGACAAGTATCAGCATTCCCTGCGCTAGCTACTGCTCTGGAGAGCTGGAGCAGATGGGCAGAAAGCCAAAATTACCCTAACAGCTTGAGCTCCTGGAGTTACTCTCCAAGCTAGTGAAAATTATCAGCTCTCACGGCTCCCTCTACAGGCACCAAAAAGCCAAGGCTAATCTGGAAGGTGGATGTCATTTGTGTCCCTTTCTTTTGAAAAAGTTTCCGAGATGAAAAGGAATAGAAAGTTGACTTCCAATGATATCTCCTGCTGAGGGATGGAAGTTCATAACCCAGAGATATGAATTTCCTCACAACAGGACATTTTCTTGCCTAGAGACAAAAGCTCACACGGGGGACTCAAGGATTGGGGGTGGGTAGAGGCTGGAGAACATGTTGTGTGAGAAACAGCTAAAAAAAACACACGAGAGGGTGATCAGCCTCACCCTCTATGGCCTCGCCAGAGACTGGAGTTATTAGAGAACAGATCTGATCTCATGTAAAGGAAGAACCCTTCAATAATGAGCTACACAGGGCAGGGGTGAAGGGTCGTCACTGAGGGGCTTATGCAAGGGGAAAAGGCCAAACACTGAGAATACTGCAGAGACTGATGAGCTGGCAGAGAACTAAGCTGGATTATATTTAGGGTTTTAGTTCTAAAACCCTGAGAATGTATATTAAAATCGCAAACAATGGAAGAGTCCTCTTGCTAGAAAGTTGACTGGTATGGTCCTCAGAGTTATTTTCTCCATATTAAATATCAACATTTTGTGTTTCAAGACCTGAAAGTGAAAGTGAAGTCACTCAGTTGTGTCTTTGCGACCCCATGGACTGTAGCCCACCAGGCTCCTCTGTCCATGGGATTTTTCAGGCAAGAGTACTGGAGTGGGTTGCCATTTCCTTCTCCAGGGGATCTTCCCGACCCAGGGATCAAACCCAGATCTCCAACATTGTAGGCAGACGCTTTTATCATCTGAGCCACCAGGGAAGTCACTCATTCTCAAAGCGATTTTAAGAGATAAGAATTCAAAATCAAAATAAAGGATGGATTGTTACCAATGTCAAATTCCTAGTTTTAACATTATACCATAGTTATGTAAGATGTTACCATGAGAATAAGCTAGGTGAAGGGGTCATGGGCCCTCTGCACTATTTTTGCCATTTCCTATAAATCTATAGGGCTTTCCTGGTGGCTCAGAGGTAAAGAATCCACCTGCAATACAGGAGATGAGGGTTTGACCCCTGGGTGGGGAAGATCCCCTGAAAGAAGGCATAGCAACCCACTCTAGTATTCTCGCCTGGAAAATCCCATGGACGGAGGAGCCTGGAGGGCTACAGTCCATGGGGTCGCTAAGAGTCAGACACGACTGAGTAACTTCACTTTTACTTTTCACTTTCATGCATTGGAGAAGGAAATGGCAATCCACTCCAGTGTTCTTGCCTGCAGAATTCCAGGGACAGGGGAGCTGGGTGGGTTTCCATCTATGGGGTTTCACAGAGTCAGACATTACTGAAGCAACTTAGCAGCAGCAGCAGCACACACGAGCCTATATCTCGAAATAAAAACCTTTTACAAATAAAATTAAAAATACTTCCCCAAGAGGTTCTCAGTTCAGTTCAGTCACTCAGTCATGTCCGACTCTTCGCGACCCCATGAATCGCAGCACTCCAGGCCTCCCTGTCCATCACCAACTCCCGGAGTTTACCCAAACTCATGTCCATCGAGTCGGTGATGTCATCAAGCCATCTCATCCTCTGTCGTCCCCTTCTCCTCCTGCCCCCAATCCTTCCCAGCATCAGGGTCTTTTCCAATGAGTCAACTCTTCACATGAGGTGGCCAAAGTATTGGAATTTCAGCTTCAGCATCAGTCCTTCCAATGAACATTGAAGACTGATTTCCTTTAGGATGGACTGGTTGGATCTCCTTGCAGTCCAAGGGACTCTCAAGAGTCTTCTCCAACACCACAGTTCAAAAGCATCAATTCTTCAGCACTCAGTTTCTTTATAGTCCAACTCTCACATCCATACATGACTACTGGAAAAACCATAGCCTTGACTAGATGGACCTTTGTTGACAAAGTAATGTTTCTGCTTTTTAATATGCTATCTAGGTTGGTCATACCTTTCCTTCCAAGGAGTAAGCATCTTTTAATTTCATGGCTGCAATCACCATCTGCAGTGATTTTGGAACCCAAAAAAATAAAGTCTGACACTGTTTCCACTGTTTCCCCATCTATTTGCCACGAAGTGATGGGACCAGATGCCATGATCTTAGTTTTCTGAATGTTGAACTTTAAGCCAACTTTTTCACTCTCCTCTTTCACTTGCATCAAGAGGCTTTTTAGTTCCTCTTCACTTTCTGTCATACGGGTGGTGTCATCTGCATATCTGAGGTTATTGATATTTCTCCTGGCAATCTTGATTCCAGCTTGTGCTTCTCCCAGCCCAGTGTTTCTCATGAGGTACTCTGCATATAAGTTAAATAGGCAGGGTGACAATATACTCCTTTTCCTATTTGGAACCAGTCTGTTGTTCCATGTCCAGTTCTAACTGTTTCTTCCTGACCTGCATACAGGTTTCTCAAGAGACAGGTCAGGTGGTTTGGTATTGCCAGCTCTTTAATAATTTTCCATAGTTTATAGTGATCCACACAGTCAGAGGCTTTGGCATAGTCAATAAAGCTCAACGACAAGCCAGTTTGCTTCTGGAATGCAATGTCATGAGCCACAAATGACTCTGCAAGTATCTATAGGCAGCAGGGCCCATTTCAAAACCATGATCAATCAGCTATTGAGATTTATGGTTATGATTAGGAAAGCCTGCATCATGTTGACAGGTGTCTAATTTGGTTATGCTGATCATAAATCTTCAGCTATCTGGGATCACATCGCTAAAATCACCTATGGGCAATACATTCTTGAAGCTGCTTCCCGTGTGGCGCTCACACAGGAATCGTGTACAGACTTCATTACTCTATTTATCTGACTGTAATACAATAGCGTGCTTGTGTCTTCTTCCTCCACAACGACGATTGGCAACAAGAACTGCATCCAGTTTATCTCCTTCTACCACTGAAACCCCACTCACGGTAGTTTTCAGTGAATGGTCATAGAATAAATAAGAAATAAACCAGTAATTAAGTTATTTTTCTTGGACTTCTCAGAATTACTTTCTTTTCTGATACAAAGGCATCCAAAGAAATCATAAAGTCACCATTTTGGAATCAGGATTAAATATATACACATACATGGGTGTGGGGAGCAAAGTCTCTAAAGATCTTTATAACAACTTTATTTTGGTTTGTTAGTTTCTCAAGATATTGTAACTCGGTTTGATTTAGAACAAAAGAGAGATCAGGCTTTTTCAGACCAAAAAAAACCAACATGAATGGTTGAACACATCCCCTAGCTTCTAACCAGTTTTACCAAGTACCAAGGACAACCGACTTCTTTCAGAAAACCCTGACATAGCATCACCTTTGGATTCTTCAGTATTAACTGATCAAAAGCAATCATGATATGGTGACTTCTCCAAATTCTATATCTTTATTAAAATACATGTTTTTTAAATAAATATTGTGAACAACCCAAATCACCAAATGAAAGCAATGAGATCACAAAGGGTCATGTTGCTTCCTTTTGCAAAGAAGGCACATCATTAGCTTGTACTGATAACCCAACAGCCACACCCAAGTCAATCAGGCTGTCTTACAGGCTCCATGGAGGATACTCACAACCCCGAAGACACCGGGGACTCCGCAGGCTTGCTCATGTGAACGGGCTCAGAAGCCAGCTTGATCCTTAGGACTTCTGCAAAACCATCACCAAACCAGCATGTGACGTGTGCTGTGTCTACTGTAAAGTAAAAAAGACGATCTTGGCAGAGCTTCCGTCGATATACAGACCGAGGATCAGCTGACAGCACAGCCTTGATGGCATGCCTTGCTTCCTCCGCTGACTGAAAGTATTTAAATGAAACCTGACCAACACCTGCAATAAGAAGAAGACAGCTTGGGAATCCTCTGGCGGTCCAATGGTGAGGACTCCATGCATTAACTGCCATGGGCCCAGGTTCAATTCCTGCTGGGGAAGTAAGATCCCACAAGGCACACAGACCCCACCCCACCCCCCAAAAAAAGACCCCGTGACTTAATTATCAAAATCATGCAAGTCAAATTTCAGTACCTTCAAGTGGTACTGTCATTATATTAAATTTATGCACACTCAGCCCAAATTCGAAATCTGCTGAGCAAAAAAAATCATGGCGATAATTTTCCGTAGCTTCCTAAGCAGGATAGCTGAGCTGAGCTTTTGTGCACCCAAAATGTCACTTTCCTATGCTCAATGTAGAAAGTGAAAGTTAGTCGCACAGTCCTATCCGACTCTTTGTGACCCCATGGACTGTAGCCTGCCCGGCTCCTCTGTCCATGAAATTCTCCAGGCAATACTGGAGTGGGTTGCCATTTCCTTCTGCAGGGGATCTTCCCAGCCCAGGGATCTAACCTGGGTCTCCTGCACTACAGGCAGATTCTTTACCAACTGAGCCACTAGGGAAGCTCAATGTAGACTTGAATTCAATTCCTTGTCATTTTCCTCTCAGAATGGAGGCATGGTCACTGAAAGGCATGACAGTCCCAGCATTCTCAGAAGGCCACACATACATCAAGGCAGGGGAGGGTGCCTCAGGCAGGGGAGGGTGTCACACACCCACAAGTAAAAGTAACGTTACTTTCTGTAAGAGTAATGGGAGAGCCCTTGTGAGAACAGTGAAGCAGGTTCACTAAGTTCAACATCATCACTGGGAAGAGGCTACACCATTCCTCAGGTTCGTATGTCAGTAAACATAGGAAGTGGAAAAATTTCCTATGTTTATAACACTGTGGGTGTGTTATAATTTTTAAAAATACATTACATACAAAACTTAAATAAAAGATTAACTGTGACCTAATTTTTAATAGCTGCCACATAACATATATCCAAACGAAGACCAGGTTCTTCCAGAAAGGCAGGTGCTTTACAGAATGTTATCCCTATTCAAAACATTATCTGGAGTGGTAGTAGGGGGTGGAGGTGCTGTCTTTATCCTTCTGAAAACAAATTCAGATATTTTAGAAAACAGCCAAATATCACTCTGGGCTATGTCCAATTAAAAAGTTGGTAAGTAAAGTCATGAAATACAATCTCTGGTCAAAAACTGAGGACTAATTATGCAGTGCTGAGATTCCTTTAGTGTATGGTACATAAAACAATTCTAAAGCCACTCTAAAAAGAAGAGTTCCCAAAACACCATACTCTTCAGTAACTGTTTCCCATAGAAGCTCCAGGTCTTCGCTTGGCTGTTCATTTGGTGTAGGTGCCCTTAACTGCCTACTTATGTTTCCAAGCTCAGCGCAAATACTTACCCTTTCCTCCAAGAAGCCTTCTCAGATTTCCTCCCCAAGGAGAGAGAAGCCTCCCCAGATTTTCTGCTCCCCAAGTCAGAATACACTCGCCTTCCTGTTCGCACAGCACTCTATTCCAGTGCCAATCCCACCTCCCCATTCCAACATCTTTTAATCCTTTCTAGACTCTAAACTTTCTGAACTCATTTCTTATTTCTGTCCTGGCTCAAAATTCTGCTGCTATACTATAAATCAATCAGCCCCCGTTTTATAGTTACAGTTCATTATTTTTCTTTTTAACCATTTTTTAAATCAGTAAGACATAATGTAGTCTCTCAATGAACTGTAGTTTGAAAAACACAAAACTTTCCAAAGCAGAAAGCATTTCATGATAACCACCAGACAAGGGGTAAATATATGGTATTTCAGTGACCATGCCTTTTAGGCAGCACTGCTCTGTTCTATCACAAAATCCTAAACTGACTTTTCTTGGGAATTTCCTGGTGGTCCACTAGTTAGGACTCCAAGCTTTCACTGCTGAGGGTGTGGACTTAATCCTTGGTCAGGGAACTAAGACACTATAAGCCATGCAGGGTATGACCCCTCCCCCCAAAAAAAACCCAAAACTGACTTCCTCCTCCCATGAACTGTGCTGCTGCTGTTTGTCACTAAGTCATGTCCCACTCTTTTGCGACCCCATGGACTGTGGCCCGCCAGGTTCCTCTGTCCAAGGGATTTCCCAGGCAAGAATACTGGAGTGGGTTGCGGATTTCTTCTCAGGGGTCTTCCTGATCCAGGGATCGAACATGTGTTCCCGCATTACAGGTGGATTCTTTACCCATGAGCCATTAGGGAAGCCTCCCCCCGCCATGAACTAGATGCAGTGATTAAACAATGTTCATAAAGCTTTTAAAATAAAGAGATCAGTTTAAAAATTAAATGTTCTGTTTAAACACAAAGCCTTAGGATAGAATGAGAAGCACAACCACCTACTGGCAGGTGAAATCTGACATCTCCTTGGCAACAACTAACTGGCTACTTCTTACTGGAACCACTGAACCCACTTCCTAATGGGCCCTTCCTTCATTCTAGACAGCTGCTTGGAATCTGCTTGTGGGCTTGAAAAACCAGATAACAATGGTGAAACAGATGAAAGAAAATCTACCTAAGTATAGAACACGCATAACTTAGCGTCTGAATGCCATTTGAACTCCAAGAACTACTGCTATGAATTGACAAGAGGCCCTATTCCTGGGTAGCAGCTGTCCTCAGTAAACCGAGTGGCTGGGACTCTGTGCTGAACAGTTGCTGACTGAAAGCCATCAGATGATGACATTGTCCAAGTTTGATTTTATACTCCTATGTTTCTTTACAAGTCATAATGACCAATACTCTATATACCTGCCCTCAGAAATATCAATCTGGTCTATGGCCATACCACCCTGAACATGCCTAATGTCATCTCAGAAGCTAATCAGGGTCAGGCCTGGTTAGTCCTTGGATGGGAGAAATACCAAGTTCACCACATCTCCTAGCAAAGGCTCATCTCTTATTCACAAACAAGAAGTGGAAAGTACCTGGTTCACCTGCGCTGAGGTGCTCAAGGTCCATCTCTGCGTGAGGAGTAAACCGGACTTCCAAGTTGGCCACGGGGGCCTCTCTCACCCAAGCAGGGACCACGCTGCAGTGGGCTGCACCAGCCACCCTGGAAGAAGCCTTGGGGGACATCTCTGGGCTGTGTCCTTCTGGGACCACTGCTTCTTCCCCTCTCTTCAGCCTGCTATCTTCTTGTTCCTCTGAAGGGCTCTTCTCCTGGCTATGTGGGCCACTTTGCTCTTGTGCCACCCTGGAACTGGATTCTTCACCCAACTCGGCTGCTCTCTCCCTGGGCTCAGGTGAGCTTTGCTGGGTGTTTGCTGGTTCATCAGATCCCACGTTGTTTTCACCTGAAGTTCTATCTTCAGGACACTTGGGTTTCTCCTTAGCGCAGTGGCAGGACTGTGATTGCTTGTACCTTGAGAGCTGTTGCCAGTCACAGCTATCAGTCTCGCCCTCAGACTGGCACACGGTTTTTGGTTTATGTTGATTATTCTCTAAGGTGAAGTCCCCTGAAGACTCAATCAAATTTTGCGGTGAGTCATAATCAGCTATGTAGGGCTTTATGTCTAGTACAGGTGTGCCATGAATCATGTCAATTCCAGAAAGGTACACAGCTCCACCTGTAATGTGAAAAACATCTTAGAGATATTAACAATGAAGAATGGCACAAATGATTAGAGACTCAACACCATCTGGCTAAACCTCACTAGCCTTAGTCACAATTTCCTCACGCACTGGGCTCTCGTACACCTGGTGCCAATACACACTTCTTCTAACTAGAAACCCATTCTCTTTTTAATCTGTCAGACTGCTGCTTGCTCTTCAAGGCTCTCATGTACCACCTCCTTTACAGAGCCTTTCTGGCTCTTTCAGACAAAAGTGTTCTTTCCTCTGGGTTCTGCAGAGGAACCTGTGCCCAAACTTCTCCTGGAGCCCTTGTGACATGGTCTGGCAATGGCCTGCTTAGAGTCTCTCCCCCTCGACAGTGAGTAAGCCTTCGAGCACTAGGTGGGGCCAGCCCACCTTTGCATCACTGGAGGTTTCTAATTTTGTTCCAAGGACATCAGAAAGAAAGATAGTTGCTCAGTCGTGTCCGACTCTTTGAGATAGCATGGACTGTAACCCACCAGGTTCCTCTGCCCATGGAATTTTCCAGGCAAGAGTACTAGAGTGGGTTGCCATTTCCTTCTCCAGGGAATCTTCCTGATGCAAGGACTGAACCCAGGTCTCCTGCATTACAGGCAGATACTTTACTGTTTGAGCTACCAGGGAAGCCTAGGTACATCAGAGTCCTCAGTATTACCTCTGTGGGACTGACGATGGTTTCTACCATGGCAAACAGCATCTAAGGTGGCCCTGTGATGCTCATCACCTAGTGGTATGTAATCCCTTCCTCTTGAGTATGACTTGATATCACTCCAGTGACTATGTTATCTAAGGCTCCTGCATTTGCTGCAGATTCACTTGAGAGACTCTTCTTGTGGGCTTGATGAAGCAAGCAGCCATGCTGGGAAAGTCCATACAACGGGTCCTTGTGGGCGGTCCTGAGGTGCTGTGGGCTGCTTCTAGGAGCTGGAGGCAGCCACCAGCCAAAAACCAGCGAGAGGCCAGGACTCTCAAGATCACAAGTGTAAGGAAGTGAATTCTGCCTACGACCAGAGTGGGCTTGGAAGTGGATTCTTCCACAGTCAAACCTCAAGAAAAGAACTCATTCCACATGACACCTTCACTGAAACTTGATAAGACTCTAAGCAAGGACCCAGCTAAGCTGTGTCCCAACTCCCTAACCCATAGAAACATCATAATGTCTTAAACATGTAATAAATGTGTGCTGTTTAAACTGATAAGGGTGTGGTAATTTGTCACACAGCAAGAGAAATATAATATTCCATCATATAATTAAGCAGAACATAACTCACCATTGCCAAATACTACGGAAAGGTCTCCTGCTGTCCCACTTACACAGCTGTTGTTCAGTTAGTAGACTCTGCTGCAGAGTCTACTAACATGACTCTTGGAAAACTGGTCCAATGTGAATCAAAAAACCGCATGTGATCACACTCGATCCTATCTTCATTTAAGAAAAACATGACTAACACAGGACTCTGATTTCTAAAGCATGCTTATTGTGAATGAACCTGGAACTTTGCAAAGAAGATTTTGAACTTTCTAAGTGATAGATTGTGCCTAATGGCGTCTGCAAAAGACATGGGGGTAAAAGTGAGAGTTCAAGGGATTTGAAGTCAGACAAACTCTTGTCTGGATGCCACTGGGTAAATTATCAAACATCCAAGACCTCAGTGCTCTCATTCACGACAGTCAGACTGCTACTCTATCCAGTCCACGAGCCACTGTGAGATAACGTACATGAACACGCTTTATAAACTGCAAAGCACCACAAAAACACTGGTCATCCTTATAATGCTTACTTATAAGAGTGTCTATAGTGCTGCTGTGTTTTGTCTTCACCTCTTTGATTTGATCTTCCCCATTAGAATGCTAAGTTCCTCTGGAGGGCAGGGATTTTTATCTAAATTTGCCACTATATTCCCAGCACCTAGAATAATGCTTGACACATATTCAGTGCTCAGAAAATAAGTGTGGGTTGCACAATCATAAAATGTTCCAGTACTATTATCCAAGTTGGTTAGCCATCACAAATTGAGAAAACTCAAGTTGGATTGGCTCTAGGATTTTTCTCGAAAACCTAACCAAGGCCTTGTTGAATATAATCCAGCAAGGGAGTTCAAGCTCTCAGAAAGAACAAACGAAGTAATGGCTCTCATCTTTTTAGCCTGTAATGTACCCTTAGAGCCTTCGTAAGATCCTCAAAAAATATCCCACAGTGAATTCTTCTCCTTTGGCCACTTTACAAACAAGCAAGCTGAAGCCTGGAATGTCTCCTGATTTCCTATATACCTGCCACTCCATCTTCTGCCTCTTTCACAAATGTGCTGATCAGGTTGGAGGGATTTGAGAATCGGAAGCTTTCAAAAACGAACAGCTCAGTAACAATGTTATATACAAGCACGCAGTTAAAACTAATCTAGTATTCTACACAGGTCCTCTCACAGTCTGACAGATGTTCAACCTATGGGGTCTTCATCCCAGCCCTCTGCCTCATGTCTCAGTGGACACAGCAGCACTGCAGCTAGATGCTCGTCCATTCCTCGGGACTGCAAGGGAGAAATGACCGACCACCCCATGTGCTGACCATATATGCACGTGCAACCAGTTACTGTGAGTTAAATTTTGAGCATGTGCAATTATTTTTAGATCATTTTGTATTTACAGAATTTCAAGTCAGAAAAAACTTGGTTGCTAATTTAATGATTGTGAAATCTCAAGAGTTATTTTGAAATAATAACTTCTGATAAGTGCAGTGATATAAACTAACTCTGAGCATCCTATGAGAGCTTATTTCAAAGTGTTTCAATGCTCACATTCCTTTAATCATTTCGTTCTCTTCAATGTCTGGTGGGTTTCAGGGACTAACACCATTTGTATTTCTATGAATAACAGCCAGTGCTGAGTACTATGTTGATTTTATAAGACTTCTTTTGGTTAAGGAAAAAAAGGTAAAAGTAGAAATTACCTTCTACCCTTTCCAGTTTGGCCAGGGTCAGTCCTATTGCATTGGGACGATGTGGGCTCCTTGTAGAGAAAACGCCAGTCTTTGCACCATTCAGCCTAGGAGGCTGTACTTTTGCCTTACAGCTCAAATGACCATTTTTGTGAAAAACAAACAAAATCCTATTGAAAATAAACCAAATTACTGAGTAAGAAAAGAAGACAAAGAAATTAATCTATCATAATGATATAGAGGATGAAAAAACTGTAATCCTCACAAACTAAAACAGAAAGAGTGCTTTTAATGGTATTAAAATATGATCAGTGGGGGAAAAATTGTTGGGGTGAGGAAGAATGAACGGAGACAAAATTCCAAGTGACGGCAAGTAACGCTAGTATAACACAGGCCTTAATATAGCTAACACTTAAAAGTATCAAGATTTCTAAGGTCTCTTTTGTCTTTTAGGAAGAGTAGACTTAATACTTCACAGGTCTAGAGCAAAGTCCACAAACTTCTTCTTTAAAGGAGCAGCTGGAAAATATTTTAAGGTTTGCAGGTCAACCAGTCTCTGTTATAAACATTCAACTCTGCTACTGTAGCACAAAAGCAGCCACAGCCAACACATAAACGAATGCTCGTGGTTGTGTTCCCATAAACTTACCTACAAAAACAGAAGATGAGATGGGTTTGCTCCATGGGCCATAGCTTGTTGACCCCTGGTCTAGAAGACAGAATAATGACCCACGGGCAGAACTGAGGTCTACAGATTTCAGCTTAACAGAAGTCATCCATCACAATTAGAACAACTGCAAATGGAATGTGCCCCCTCAGTGGATCCCACACTTCCCTGAGGGTGTCCAAGTTATGCCAACATTCACATTCATGCCTACAGTCCAAGAATCCCACGCAATAGATAAGGGTGGTCTGGATGGCAGTCTCCAAGGGTGCTTCCAACTGGAGTACTCAGAGACAAGTTCTGGTCCAGAGTACCATTTCTAACTATAAAACAACTTACCAAACATGAGAAAACTGTTCTAAGCCCATCAAGGAGTGTTCAGGATTATTAAAGATGCTTTTTCTAATCCTCAAACAAGCCCGTGAATGGCTACAAATGGATGGCTGCCTTGGAGTACCATTCTTGGCTGAGAAACAGGATTCCAAGTAACCAATTGGTTCAGTTAAAAGATTCCCTACAGAAGAAAATTACGTAAGAAATCATTAATCAAAAGGTCAAGTAGAATGAAATAATGCCATTTGCAGTATCACAGACAGACCTAGGGGCTTCCCTGGTAGCTCAGCTGGTAAAGAATCCACCTGCGATGCAGGAGACCCTGGTTTGATTCCTGTGTCGGGAAGATTCCCTGGAGAAGGAATAGGCTACCCACTCCAGTATTCTTGGGCTTCCCTGGTGGCTCAGAAGGTAAAGAATCCACCTGCAATGAGGGAGATCTGGGTTCAGTCCCTGGGTTGGAAAGATCCCCCAGAGAAGCACATGGTAACCCACTCCAGTATTCTTGTCTGAAGAATCCCCATGGACAGAGAGCTTGGCCAGCTACAGTCCATGGGGTGGCAAAGAGTCGGACATGACTGAGCGACTAAGCACAGCACAGTATAGACAGACCTAGAGATTATCATGCTAAGTAAGCCAAACTTCATGCTAAATGAGAAAGCCAAATACATGATATTGCTTATAGGTGGAATCTAAAACAAAAAATGATAGAAATGAACTTATTTACAAAACAAATAGACTCACAGACAGAAAACAAATTTATGGTTACCAAAAGGGGAAGAGGAGGATAAATTAGGAGTTTGGGCTTAACATATACACACTATTCTACCTAAAACAGATAGCCAAAAATGACCTACTATACAGCATGGAGAACCATACTCAATATCTTATAATAACCTATAATGGAAGAGAATGTATAAAAAGAATACACACATAGATATAACTGAATCACTTTGCTGTACACCTGAAACTAATATATATCTACTATATTTCAATAAAAACTTTTAAAAATAAAATATAAAAATTTTTAAAAGGCACAATTTTCTACATAATAGTGTTAACACAATGTATTAAAACCCACCATCATTATTTTTCTTTTCCAAGCAGGCAAAAACAAAAAAAATAAAATAAAAGGTCAAGAAAAGATGTAGGAAGATGTGTTTTCTTTAACGCATTGATTTCATAGTTTTACAATCTATCAGATATTTCGTGCATGCCTGTATGCTCAGTCGTGTGCAACTTTGTGACACCCGACTATAGCTGTTCAACTTTGTGATGCCCCAGACTATAGCTGGCCAGGCTTCTCTGTCCATGGAATTTTCCAGGCAAGAATACTGGAGTGGGTTGCCATTTCCTACTCCAGGGGATCTTCCTGACCCAGGGATCCAATCTGCATCTCCTGCCTTGGCAGGTGTATTCTTTACCACTGAGCCACCAGGGAAGCCTCTACCAGATGTTCAGTTCAGTTCAGTCGCTCAGTCATGTCCGACTCTTTGCAACCCTATGGACCACAGCACGCCAGATGTTACGCAACTATAAAACAAGATTCTTATAACATTCATAAGTACATATAAATACCCTCATCATTATACATGCATTGTTATATCCTTTTAGATAATAAACTTGAAAAGAACATGGGTGAAAGGAAAAATTCATTTTTAGAAGACTTACTATAATTCAAATTCTATGCTACCATAACTATGTATGTGACCTTGGTCAGGACTATGGAGTATTTCAAATAGAGGGAATAAGGTGCACAAAGTTAAATGACAAATTTTCTAGCATAAGAAGGGAACAAACCAGTTTGATTGACTGGAGTGTGAAATACAAGGCAAAGAATAATAAAAGATGAGCAAACGGGTTGCATATAAGATGCTTTCAATTGAAAACAACAGAATACATGAATCGAACTAGTTCTAAGCAATAAAGGGAATGCATGGGGTCACAGTACACAGTAGTTCTTAGTGCACGTGGCTGTTTTGCCAAGACTTTGCCAATCTTAGCCACCAAAGAGCAAGAGAGATGACATCATCCCGCTCACCTCAGACACATCACGTGGTCGCCTGAGCACATGATCCGTAACTTCGTAATAAATAGGAAAAACGACCCTTGACCATTTAAGGTCTCGCATGTCCCGCCCCCCCCCCCCCCCCGCAGTGAAATTGGTTCCCAGCTCTTGGAGGTCTTAACGCGCGCAGAACCGCCAGCCTCTTAGAAGTTACCTGTCTCCAAGGCCGGCTTCACACACCCGCACGGGGTCGCTGTGGCACGAGGCCTGGACTCTTTCAAGTCGCGCATGGCTACGGGTCACACAGGCGCTCACCCAACGCGTTCAAACCTTCCGCTTCCGGTTTCCCTACCTGGCGCCTGCGTGGTAGCTGTGCCGGCGGATGGCGCCAAGATCGAGCACGCGCGGGGCGGGGGCGCTAGGGGAGTGAGGCGCCGGGCGGGGGATGTCAGAGGCTACCGCTAGGTGGCGGTTAGAGGTTGGAGCCGTTATTCCGCTTCTGAATCGGTCTTGTGCTGTCTCGCGCCGACCCGCTTTAGTTTTAGGGTCCAAGTTACCGCCCTTTCCATTGAGAACAAGTCGATGAAGGTTTATGCATAAAGATACTCGAAATGATAAGCAACCTACACACCCAACGCATGACGCTAATTTTTAAATGAAAAGAATATGTATATGCAGTTATCACACAGCGAGATGACGGGATGTTAGAAAATGTTAACACTTCTTGAGTAGTGGGAATACACAGATGGTCATTTATACTTCTCTGTATGCTCCAAATTTTTCCATAATAAAAAGGATGTTTCGTCAGAAAAGAAACCCAAATAAACCTCGTTTCAAATCTAATGGATGTGTAGCCCTACACCAGAGTAGGTAGGGATAAGAAGTGGGGACTATTCCTTGTGCTCCGTACCTCACGAGAACTGAAGCGAGAATGAAACTGAGTCAACGGCTATATACATTGGGGTTGTAGTGGTTGTTTTGGGGGAAGCTCTAAAAAGTTGAGGGCCTACAAGAATCAGTTTTCAGCCCTTGCGATGACCAGTTATCCCTGCAGCACTAGCCTGGCCTCTTACTTGTGTGTGTGTGTGTGTGTGTGTGTGTGTGTGTGTGTGTGTGTGTGTGTGTGTGTGTGTGTGTGTGTGTGTTAGTCTCTCGGTTGCGTCCGACTCTTTGTGACCTCATGGACTGTAGCCCGCCAGGCTCTTCTGTCCATGGAATTCTCCAGGCAAGAATGCTGGAGTGGGTAGCCATTCCCTTCTCCAGGGCATCTTCCCCACCCAGGTACTGAACCCAGGTCTCCTGCATTGCAGGCAGATTCTTAACCATCTAAGCCACCAAGGCCTCTTACCTAGTTACTTGTAACCTCATCTCTCACCTGTGTATTTATGAAGTTTCTCTGTATACTTAATTCTACTTCGGAGTTTTTTATCCTGTTTTTTCTTGGGCTGGGGGAGAGAGACATATTGCCTGCAAAACAAGTTATTCAAGATCATAGGAACACATGTACACCCATGGCAGATTCATGTCAATGTATGGCAAAACCAATACAATATTGTAAAGTAAAAAAATAAATAACTTTTTAAAAAAAGATCATAAAACTCCACAGATTTAAAAGTTTAACAACCATGAAAAGCTGTTCCTAAACATGTTCATTTGTCATGAACTAATAGACCACTATCAGAAAATAACCATCAGAAGGAGTCAAAGATTTAAAGAGAGGATTGTGGGTTTTAAAACAAAAACTTTAAAAACTGATAAAATTCATACTCCTACGTGTCCTCTGATAGGTTTTTTTCCACGTGAAATTTGGAAAAGAATGTCTTCATTCTGTTTTCAGGAGGAAACAGTTCTGGGCAGCTATGAAACAAAAGTAAGTTGAAAACTGTTGAGCTCTTTGCACGATGTAAAACTGGGGCCGTAATGGCTGCAATTTTCCACTAGATGGGGGTGTTGCTAAAAGTGATAGTCGCTTTGTGGCCCAACAGAGGTATTTGCCTTCTTGGCCTTAGATATCATATACAATGACAGTCACGCCAAAAATACGATACCAAGTGTGACATGTTCTGAAATGCATAGCAGACTTGGAGACATTGATGAAGTAGATTGCTACTTGATTTAAAGGGAAAAGTTCTCTTTATGGAAAGCAGAAACTTAAATACATAGCACTTTCATTATATGATTTGCAATTTTTATTATCCTGTCTAGAGGATATATGCAATGGCACCCCACTCCAGTACTCTTGCCTGGAAAATCCCATGGACAGAGGAGCCTGGTAGGCTGCAGTCCATGGGGTCGCTAAGAGTTGGACACAACCGAGCGACTTCACTTTCACTTTTCACTTTTCACTTTCATGCACTGGAGAAGGAAATGGCAACCCACTCCAGTGTTCTTGCCTGGAGAATCCCAGGGACGGGGGAGCCTGGTGGGCTTCCATCTATGGGGTCGCACAGAGTCGGACACGACTGAAGCGACAGCAGCAGCAGCAGCAGCAGAGGATATATGATTATATAAATAACCATTATATATGATTATTTGTAGTTTATGATGCAACCTTTTCTCTAGAGGTAGGATCTAGGAATCTGCCTAAAAAAAAAAACCAAACCCTAAATGATTCAAAGTAGGTATCTGCCTACACTTTGAGAAACACTTCTCAGTATAATGATTTTTTTTTTTCCTTAGTTGCAGCCTGGAGGATCTTTGTTGCGATTTTCAGGCTTAGGTGCCCCGTGGCATATGGGATCTTAATTCCCTGACCAGGGATCAAACTGCATCCCCTATACTGGAAGGTGGATTTTTAACCACTGAACCACCAGGGGTGACCCAGTATAATGATTGTTAATCTTTCATTGAGTGAAGGATCCTTCTGAAAATCAATTAAAGCTTTGGATCTTATCACACATGATATTAGATTTAATATCATAAGATTCATGAATTTTAAAGAACAAACGTTGCACCCACAGTGAGAGGAGGGTAGCCCAAGATAGGGCTAGATGGATTCTCGCCAAACTTTAATTCTGCTATTCCACATGGACCCTGCATTAATTGTAGTACATTGCATGCAGTTCTCGAACATATCTTGAATTCATCCTTCTCTGTGTCACATACAATAATGTTGCTATCCTCACCTATAATACAAATCTTCTCCAACTTTCAAGGCTCCACTAGTATAATTTTTTCAGGTCACTCTGGCAAAAAAATGGGTATTCCCTTGATTGTGTCTTCTATCCACAAGCATTAGCATTACTCTCTTGTAATTACTTGTTTTCTGTCTTATTCCTCCACGAGACTAAACTCCTAGTAGGTAAGGACTATGTGTTATAGGTCTTCTGACCCTCACAGTGCTTACCACGATGCTGTCCACACACTTAAACATGTACTAATGATTTAATGTACATTTTGCACAATTACAATATTTTAAAAGTAAAAATAGAAAATCAAAATTCAAATATGCAAGTACATACATCACTCCAAAATGTCTTTAAAGAAGTCCTAGAATGCAGAATAAGAGACACAGATGCATAGAACAGTCTTATGGACTCTGAGGGAGAAGGTGAGGGTGGGACGTTCTGAGAGAATAGCATTGAAACATGTATATTATCATATGTGAAACAGAACACCATTCCAGGTTCGATGCATGAGACAAATGCTCAGGGCTGGAGCAATGGGATGACCCAGAGGGATGGGATGCGGAGGGAGGTGGGAGGGGGGCTCAGGATGGGGAGCACATGTAAACCCATGGCTGATTCATGTCAATGTATGGCAAAAACCACTACAATATTGTAAAGTAATTAGCCCCCAACTAAAATAAATAAATTTGTTAAAAAAAAAAAGAAGTCCTAGAATGATAAGAATTGTTAAAATTATTAAATTACTAAAAGCCAACTGAAGCCTGCATAAAATTTTGATACTATTGTTACATTAATAATTGATCAAAGTTTATAAGAAAACTATATACTTCCCCAAATTTTAATTGTTCAGCCTTAAAAATGGATAAAAGGAGGGCTGGATAATTTCCCCCAAGAGCAAACATTTCTTTGATTAATTCTTAAGGGGAGTAAAACTAGTAAGTCTGTTCCGACCACTGTCCTCTCCCCAGAATACACACACGTACACATACGTGCATACAAGTGCACACACATACACACTAGCAGAATATTGTCTATGTGGTAGAGCCTGAGAAAACACATTAATTCTCGCTTTCAGATATAGTCTATATATCTATAGACTATATATTGATAGGCAGAGGGATACTGTTAAAATATTAACGAATATTATAGAGATTTCTACCATATTTTGAGAAAATCACACATACAATGTACTAAGATGTGTATTTTGTTAGATGACTATGATGGTTGAACATTGTTAAAACAAAACATAACTATAGATGTCATTTTCTGGGTTACTCTCTTGAGGCACATTTCGAATTTCTATTATCTCTGGTTCTTCTACTTTGGGATTTTCCTCCATTTCTGTAAAATAAAAAAAATGTGAAAATAGATTCAATTAATGGTATTGGGACAATTGGCTATCCATTTTGGGAAAAAAAAAACTACTTCACACTTTGCACAGAAACAAATCTCAGATGAATTAAAGATTTCAATATTAAGATACAATAAATGTTGTAGAAACAATAGAGTGTTTCTTTAATCTTAATATTTTAAAAGCCTTTCTAAGCAGACCACAGGCTAGAAGCCATAAAGAAAATGATTGACAGGTTTGAATCATTAAAAACTAAAATCTTGACAAGTTTGAGTAACTAAAAACTAACCTTAAAATTTTGATCCTATAGATGTCCAAACCTCTATAGACAAAGTTAAACTGTAAACAACAAGAGTAAAAATGTTTATGACTCAACTTACATGTAGGCAAAGATTTAATAACTACTATTTAAAGAGATTTTTAATCAAAAAGATAGATATCCAGAATATAAAATGGAGCAAGTATTCTAACAGGTGATTCTCAAAAGGAAAAACTTAAATTCATAATAATCGTAAAAGTAAGCCTGGTAGCATAGGTCATTAAAAAAAAGTGGAAATTAAAACAGTTAGGTTGGTTGGTCTTTAAAAACCTAGCAGATAGGCGCAGATTTTTAAAACATAATCATGTGCAGTGTTGGCAAGGGCATGGGGACTTAGGCACTTACATAAATTCTTGGATTCTGTGAATTGCTACATTTGGGCTAGTCTGACTGAATGTATCCAGACTTTAAATGCTGGTACAGTTTGGCCTAGCAATTCAATTTCTAGGAATTTATCCAAGGAAGTAATCAGATCAACTGAAGCTTCCAGTACCTTAGTTTCCTTAACTATAAAATAGGGACATATTATTCATCCACTTGGTTTCTAACATTGAATAAAGTAATTCAAAAAAATGTTTAATAGAGAGTCTGGCAGATAGAAAGTGCCATATAAATTTTAGTTAAACAACTGTTACTTCCAATGATGTTCATTGAACATTGTTACAATAGTAAAACTTGGCAGTAACCTAGGTGTTCATCATTATAAGGACTGGTTGAATAAATTGCTGTATATATAGCATAATACTGGATGATTGTTACAAAGATGTCATTAGAATGGCCACAATATATATGGCATGTGAAAAAAAGCAGGTTATAAAATAGAATGTATTGTACCATCTCATTTGTTAAAACAAAAACTTAACATTGGGGATCAGAGATAGGAAGTGGTATCATAGGGCACTTTATAGTCACTTAGATATTGCTTTAATTTATTGTAATGAACATTTATAACTATCATTATAGCAATTTTATAATCATCAAAAAGGAAGACATTTCTACTTGTTTGGCAAGACAAAGAGAAAACAAGATAAGCATTAATTGCTAAAAAGTATAAAATAATTAATTAATTGCCTGTCTTAACCTCACTGGGTTTAGAATAAAACCATGAGAATCTGGGGCTATGTTGATTGGAGCCGCGTCTCCAGCAGGGGACTCCTGTCAATACAGGTAGTGTTTCATATGTCTGCTTTTACTGTAATTTTAAAAAGGTATTTCCTCAAAACCTGTATTGCTTGGAACCCAACTTAAACCCAGGTTTTTGTTGCACTTATATTTTAGGAGAAAGAGAAAATAAGCTACCAAAGGAATTTCTTTAGAAAACAATTCCCTGGGGATAGACTGCTAGGCTCAGTCCATTTTCTACACTGAGAACAGTACTGAACAAGAAGAACCAAAGCGCTCAGTTATGCCCCTGAGACAAGCAAAATTGAATAAAGGTCACATTTTTAAAATACTATGCTTTTCAGGGACAAATATTGAAATAGAAAGGTAAGCCTGTTAACTCCTATAACAATGAGTTCTCTAGTATTAGGATACTATTTTATGTCTTTGTATCTTTCTCAGTACCTTGTACCATGAATTTACTTGCCTTTAGTTTGCCAGGAAATGTTAATTTTCTAGAAAAAAAAACTTTATTCACCAAAATTTTGTGTTAATATAAATGTAATTGTCCAAAATATTTTGCACATAATTGACTCCACATAGGGTTCATTTTTCTTCACCTACTAAAGCTTCCCAAAATGCATAGTATGTACAGGCACCCACTATATACACTTATAGTTTCCATTATTTAAATTACATGGAAATATACCAAATAGACATCAGTTGAATGATAAACATTTTTCACTTAAAACTGGACAAAGATGTCAAAGATAACTTTGAGATAACTGGGATCCAGGATTGTCACAGAAGGCTATAAATCAGTGCTCCAAGGGAGAGATGCCTATTTGGTGCTCTGATTATAAACAGGGAGCAGTAAGAAATGGCAGTGTCACTAACTTGACCCCAGTAAGAAACCCATACCTTGAGGAAAAGTATAAACATCCTTAGCATCTTCCTGATGTGCTTTAGGATCCTGGTCTTGGGGTCCACCTATTTCCTGGTACAGTTTGGGAAAGCATTCTTTAGGAACATCTTTGTCTTTATATGTCTTAGTAGAGAGGTCTTCAGGTTCAGCTGTTTCTTGGTATATTTCAGGTGCACCATCTTCAGGTCCTGGTGTTTCTTGGTATATTTCAAGTGAATATTCTTCAGACCCAGGTGTTTCTTGGTATATTCCTGGGGGATATTTTTCAGGAACAGATGTTTCTTGGGTTGTTTTATGAGAGGGGGCTTTAGACACAGCAATTTCTTTATGTATTTTATGAGGAAAGTGTTCAGGTTCAACTGTTTCTTGATGTATTTCTGTAGAAAGCTCTTTAGGCACAGCCATTTCTTTCTGTGTGTTAGAAACAAAGCTTTCAGTCTCAACTATTCCTTGACCTCGTTCAGAATCAGGTTCCTCAGGCTCAGGTCTTTTCTGGTATGTTTCAAGAGTAGAGGCTTTGGGCACATCTGGTTTGGGATGTGCTTCAAGAGAGCATCCCTGCAGGTCAGCTGTATCTTCAGGTGTTTTAGAAGAAAGGACTTTAGCTGCAGTGGATTCTTGGCATGTTTTAGGAGAGATGTCTTCAGGCTGAGCCATATCATGGAACATTTTGAAAGGCTGGTCTTGAAATATAGCTATTTCTTGGCACATTTTAGGAGAAAGGTCTTCAGATTCAGCCATATCTTGGCATATTTCAGAAGGGTGGTTTTGTACCGCTGTTGCTTGGCACTCAGAAGAATTTTCCTGAAGGATAACACTTTCTTGACCTACTTCAGAAACATGTTTCTCAGGCGCAACTCTTTGCGGGGACACTGCCGGAAGGAGAGCTTCGGTCACACTCCCAGGTGGCTTGATTTCTTTCTCTCCAGGTGCTGGCGCTTTCTCCATCATTTCCTTTTCTAATTGTGACGGAAGCTCCACCTTCATTTTTGTATTTTGTTGTCTCTTTCTGCCTCTTTCACTTCTTCTCCCTGTTCTTTGCCGCTTGTGTTTTTTCTCTCTATGGAGAAATCAGAATTACTGTCAAAAATAGGACTTCAGAATTCAAATAAATGTTTGGCAGTAACAGTCCCAGGACTCCCACTGCCTTGTTGCATGACTTTGAACAAGCCGCTGAATCTCTCCAGGCCTCAATCTCCTTGTGTGTAAAATGAAGAAGCAGTGCTAAATGTTCTCAATTGTCTGGAGAGGAAATGACCCTTAGGACTTTTTTGTCTTTGATGACTCGTTCAACAAGAACCTTCTTAGTGACCGTTTTTGTGTGTGTGTGTGTGTGTGTGTGTGTGTGTGTGTGTGTGTGTGTGTTTGAGAGCGTATACTTAAACTTTGGTTATAGGAAATGTATCACTGATGTTACAAATGAACACACTGGCATTCTGTTTTACATAATAGTCTCTTTGGGTTTAGCCTGTGTGAATTCGTTTTTCTATGCCGGTGGGGAAAACTCATATGATTGTGTTGCTAGATCTGCAACGCAGCCCTGCTTCATGTCTGTGAAGCCTGCAGGTGATGAGCCTGGCTTGCTCACTTAATACAGTGTCTTTGTAAAACAGGCTAAGAGGCTGCAGTGTGAGTCGAATGAGATGTACTATAAGTCGGGTCCAAAGCTGAAACATGTTCTTGAGGTAAAACAGCTTGGTGAAAAGGTGTGAGTGGTCATATTACACCTACTTTGAACTGACAGTTAAAGATCTAGAAGATGGAAAGATATGCATGAGAACTACAGCCAATGACAAATTGTTAGGTATTGCAAATATAACCAAATACAGAAGGCTAATACAGATGGATTGGGGGGGAGGGGAAGGTAGTATAAATAAGCATTTCATCACTTTCTAAACTTATTGAAACTCTCTGTTCCATGCTATCTGCCCCATGGAGCCTTCTCTAACAGGCCACAGGACTGAAATGCTCTGCATGCTTACCACTCCTATAGGATTTATTATGAGGATTATGCTGAATGGAGAAACCCAAATTCTTTTAGTAAACTGGACGTTCTTTCGAGATGAAACCAGTGTTTTTTACACCTCTGCAGTTCTCACAGTTCATGCACACTCAAAAAATGTATACCCTATTCTACTTTTGTTGTGTCTGAAAATTTCCATAATTAATTTTTTTAAGACTGTCTCATCAAAACCAGTTTGAAGTCAATATATAAAAGGTTTATATTTTAATAGTATAGTTTAAAAGAAATATTAAAAATAATATAGAAGGTAGAAATAATACGATGATATGAAGGTAAAAATGATAGCTCAGCATTTTGAAGTTTAATTCCAAGTAACCAAGGTAACAAGATAAATTATAAAGACCTTATTATCAAATTTTTAAAAGATGATGTATAAAAATATTTTAATTTAAAACATTTTTAAAAACTGATATATGTGAATTCTTCAGTTAGCACTTATTATCCTAGAAATTAAATCCTAAATAATTTGTTATGTAGATCTCTATATGAGGGAGTCTGAGTAATACAATGTTTCATGTTCTTCCCAATAGTTTCTCAAAAGATACAAATATATCTGTGTGGTCTAAAATTTAATCTGTACCCTTAATTATCAGCTATGTGATCATGGGCAAGTCAAACTCCCTATGCCTCAGTTTCTTCACAGGTAAAATGGAGTAAATAGTATCTGCCCAGCCTCATGTAGTTTTTGTAAGAGCATGTAATAACTTACATGGATGAATTGTCCAGATAGAAATCTGTACTCATATTAATATAGAATATACCATATATATATATACCATATATATATGTATATACATCTGGTATATGTATACATATGATGCTTCCTCCATGTCAGGCACTGTTTTAAGTAATTTACTTATTCTGTTATCTCATGTAATCTTCACATAAACTTACGAGCAGATACTATTATAATCTCCGTTTTGCAGATGAGAAAACTGAAGCAGTTTTCTGAGTAACTTGCCCAAGGTGAAATGGCTGGGACGTGAGGGAGCTAGTCTTCATATCAAGTCATCTGACTTCAGCCACTGGGCTCTTAACCATTACACTCTGTCCTTTCTCTCTGAAACTGAGATTTCACTGTAGTGAGAACAGCCCTCAGCAGTCTAGAAATGCGTCACAACAGCAAGGCCAGCCTGCTACCAAGAGGCTCACCAAGGTTCCACCTTCTCCAGTGATTTCTTCAGCCTTGGACCCCTCCCCCAACCCAGTGAGCACAGAAACCCAATTCTAAGAGCATACGAAACCAGCCTCATCCATTTCTCAAGTCAGGGCTCAGCAACCAGTTCAAAGGGATTGATACATAAACCAAAGACCAATTTTTAAATGAACTGTGAGAAAAGCAAAGTGACAATGCACTCTTTCTCTGTAGCAAGTACTTGGGAAACCGATAATGACCAGAAGGTTGCTTGGTGAGTATGGAATTCAGGGAGCCAACTGGGTATTCTTCAACAGAGTCACCTGTCAGAGGACCTGAGTACAGAAGATTCCGCTATAACATATATGCATTCCTGAAAAACCTCACTTTCTGAAAAATAATGCACTGAAAGTGACAGCACTTATGGGAAAAAATAAATTTAGCTGGGGCAAATAAGTCAAATCCTACGCAACTTTATAACACTGGGATAAACAATAGTTGGTACAGGGGAGATAACTGGGATAGTCCAGACAGGCAGCTTTTTCTGTGGGGAGGCTGCCTCGGGGATGGTAAAAATGCACAAAAGCACCAGTGTGAATGCAGGCTTTCAGTGCTGAGATCATGCAAATAAGGATGATGCTCTGAACCAGCAGGGCTGCCACCAATTTGAGCACAGAAGGAAGTGCAACCTGCTATATGTGGAGATCTCTGCAGAGTTAGTGATGTCCTTCTCTGCAGAAGGAGTCCAGATGCAGGCTGAAAAGAATCCTGTCTACACAGCAGCCAAGTTGAAGGCTTTTTCCTTTCCTGATGAAGTTTTTAATTCTATTCCCACTATTCTGGCTTCTTTTGACTAGGAAAAATTACAAACTAACACAACTTCCACGTTAAACTGACATCACTCTCCTGTTTACCAATTACATGTGAGCTAACTGGTGTTATAGAAACACATGTTGTAGCAGAATAGACAATATTCCATCCACAGTGAGAATAGGAACTTAAAACACTTGCCTTGTATGCTTTTTTAAAAAGGATGCTTAGATAAATGTATACCTACATTATTTTTGCCACTGAAGGACACATTTTTCCAAAAAAGAAGAAATACATAGCTAAATCTTAATCAAAATTTTGTAAAGGGACTTCCTGGTGATACTGGATAAAAATCCAACTGCCAATACAGGGGACATGGGCTCAATCCTTGGTCTGAAAATATTCCATATACAGACGAGCAACTAAGCCTATACACCACAACTACTGAGCCCTTGCTCTAGAGGTCATGAGCCACAACTACTGAGCCCATATGTTGAAACTACTGAAGCCTGTGCACTTAGAGCTCGTGCTCTGTAACAAAAGAAATCACCTCAATGAGAAGCCTGTGCAGCACAATGAAGAGTAGCCCCTACAACTACAGAAAGCCCACATGCAGCGACGAAGACCCAGCACAACCAAAAAAAAAAATTTTTTTTTAAAGAAGAAGAGTACTTAGATCAGTGGCACTCAACTGGGAGCAATTTTACCTCCTGTTCCCCCACCCCATGAGGCATTCATTTGACAATGTCTGGAGGCATTTTTGGTTGTCATAACTGGGGAGGGAAAGTTCTATGGGTTTCTAGAGGCCAGTGATTCTCCTACCCACAGCGTTAGTGACACCAGTGTTGAGAAACCCTGGCTCAGATGGATGTTGTACTGTGGCTCTTTGGGTTTCCCTTTTCTATCTTCAAGCAAGCAATACCTCTGTTTTCATAGTTATATTCTAAATGGGGCCGTTAGATGCTGCCTACTATATAGTCATGCTCATGTCTTCCCTCCCTGAGATTCCATACAGCTGACTTTGGATACAGGAACTCTCAGACTCTTCCATCACTCATTTACAGACAGGGCTTTGGTTTACTCCATGGAGAGTTAACTACACACATTAAAGAAAAATTTTACTAATAGAAGGCTTGGAGAACAAGCTTGGGGGTCTTCTCAATGATATCTCCCACTCCCAACAACAATGGTTATATTACTAAAGGGGTTGAACAGCAGGCCTCTCTACAACATACATAACTTGATCACCTAGTAAAAGAGAGCAGAAATAAGATTCTGTTCCCATCACTTTACTAGCTGTGTGACTTTAGGCAAGAGATTTAACCTTCAGAGACTTGGTTTCTTTCTTTTTTTGGTGGGGGGGAGATGAATATGGATAACAGCTCCCGATTTGTGGGATTGTTGGAAAGATAAACTATAGTGTATAGAAGTTCTCAGCACCACTTAACAAGCAACATATGCTAAGTAAATATCAGTCCCTTCTCCCTTGCAGTGATACTATACCGAAACTGCCATTGTGAAGTTTGCTTTTCTTGTGCTTCAGCTTTTCTTTTTCTGAGTTGCTCTCTGTTCCGCAAACTCCAAGTTCCAATGACTTCTATAGGATCAAAATGAAAGTTATGAGAGATAGTGATGAATTGTGGCATTAACAGAAGAGTCCTATAGCAAAATGATAGAATCCCCTTATTGAGTGTCTAAGTTTTTCTCCTACCCTTTTGAGGACAAGGACTATCTCTTATTTATCCTTGTGCCTCCTGAAGAATGCCTGGGAGCAAACATTCAGTCAACATTTTTTAAATGAAAAGGTCAGTACTTGTACATAAATGTGCTACTAATTTCTTCAAAATAGTGTCCATATTGTACAAAGATAAAAGTAAAGAAAAAAATCAGCGATGTTCTGCCATCCTTAACATTATAACCTGCTTTCATTTCATTCCTTGTATTCATCTGGTGGTGGTTTAGCTGCTAAATCGTGTCTGACTCTTGCAACCCCATGGACTGCAGCCCGCCAGGCTCCTCTGTCCATGGGATTTTCCATGCATTCATCTAGTCCCGATATTAAAGTTGCAATGATTGCATACCACAGTTTTATCATTTATTAACCATCAGAAATAAATTCCATCACCTAGTCCTCATAATTGTAACTTTAGTGACTACATGATATTTAATCAAGTTGATGTATTCTCATTTATCCACTCATCCCACTCATACTGAACATTTAGGTTGTTGCCAGTTTGTTCGTTTTGGGTTTTGGAGTTTTTTTTTTTTTTTTTTTGCCACTGTAGATCAACTATAATAAGCATTTCACACAAACAGAATTTTTTTTCTTTTGTATTTTTTTCCTTTGGATGATGTTTCTCCAAGTTCTTTGGAATGTTAACATTACTATTAACAACAGTTCTGTTGCCATCTAAGACTGTCAAAATTTAATGGGTCTTTGATATAGAACTTCTTAGAGCCAGTGGAATGATTTCAAATTTGCACTGGGACCTCCCAAAGAGAACATATCTCATGTACCATGACACCTTTTGATTTTAGAACAGCAGTCCTTAATGGTGAACTTGGATAGGGGAAAATTATACCTTTATTTTTACTAATTTTTAAATGCCCATTTCCTTCAATTATGAATGTAGGTAACAAACCACAGTGGTTTTAGCAGAATATGACTTTGTCACAAAAAGAAATTATGGATTTTTTTCCATATCACATTACAGTTATTACAGATACCTTAGAATATCATTTATTTGAGATGAAATATTTGATTTGATACAGTGGTAATTAGATCCACCACTGGATCTTGTTATTTAATGTACCTGTAAATAAGCACATATATTATTATATCACAGTTTTATATTTTGATAATTTTCTTAATATAATTGCTTCCTTTGTAATCATATGTATTTAACTTTATGTATTTAAAAATTTTAGCCTAAGAAGGTGTCTAGAGTTTCATCAGAAAGCCAAAGGAATCCATGGCATAAAAAATTTTTAAACCACTGTCTCAGGGCCTAGGGTTCTGCAAAAGCAGCCAAAATGCTGCTTTAGGATATATCCAAAGACTGAGATTAGTCAGTCAACAGAATAAACACTCTTATAGTTCTTGCTGCTTATTGCCAGATACCTTTCCAAAAGTTACACCATATTTGTGCTACATATATGGTTGTATTTGTTTTATCACACCATCCATTACTGGGTATTTTTATTATCATATATATATATAATTATTTATTTATTATTTCCTTGTGTTTCTCCTGCTTACTAGAATCTTAGTGCTAGAAGTCAGCTCAGAAAGTTATATAGCCCCTATCCTTCCATTCTAATACATGAATGTACCCACCCAATGAGGCCCCTTTTGTGCCAGACCCGTACAAAGAGGAAAATAATCATAGCCCAATCCTTCCCAACAGCCACTGTCTCTTAAGGTTTCTTTCATTACCTGGAACACGGGTCTCTTCTTGACGAGGATCAGGTGTCTGATGGAGCTTTGAGAGAGATTGGTCCTTTCCCAAATCCATCTTGCTGCAGTATCTTCCTGCTTTTGGTCTGACTTCCACAAGAAGCCTTTTTTAAAATGTCAAAAGTAACTAACAGTTAAAAAACACACACATAGACGAGTTCACTTGTCACTTGACTTCCCGCCTTAAAGTTTTATCTAGTTGGACCACAGCTGTTGGTTACTTCTACTTTCTTTATCATCCTGCACAGGTGTGAGCAGGGTCATGGCTGATGCTATGTCCTCGTCCTCCAGCACAGTGGCTAGCTACACAGGCGGCCCCGCAGCCACAGGCTAGTATATCCCAGCTTCCATCATGGCAGCCATTTGTCTCTGCATGCTAAGAAGTGCTCAAGTCTGATGTTCCTTTTCAGATACACAGGTGGCATAGCATAGGAAGGACATGAAGTCTAGCACCTAACCAGCTCAATATCCTTGAACAAATCACTTCCCCTTTTTGTGACTCTCTTTCTTCATTTGCAAAGCAGGTGAATAATTCCTGACTTGCCCAACTCACAGAGTTCTTGTGAAAGTGAATATAATGAATGAAAATTATAAAGATGTGAAATTAATCTTGCAATGTTTTCCTGCATGTGGCATTTTTTCACCTTAATTGTATGCAAAATAATGGAAAGTCTTGCTGTTAGACTTAGATAATAGACAAAAAGATATAAATTAGGAATTCAAAACAAATTTGAACCCTCTTCTGCTCACCAGATCACTCATAAGTGACTCAAGACAACTAGTGAAATCCTCTATTAATCCAGGAAAGGTCAAAAAGCATTTCTTAACGAAAGTATCAGCACATTATGTCACAGAAATTAAGTTGAAACCAAAGGAATCACCTGTCTTCAACTGGTCACCCCATTTGAAGGCAAAGGGGCACAGAGCACCAGGATTGTTCACCTAGGAAAGGAACACTGACTACCTCCTGATATGAGCAACTAGTCTGTGAGATGAAGGGTTAACAATGTGTCTAGAGTCAGATGTTGAATTGAAGAGGGTTTGAATTCCAGTGTTGCCGCATTCCCTAATTCAGTTACCTTAGCCTACTTAGTTTTGGAGCCAGTATACTCCCTACATTATGGGACAATATTGGTATGCATCTCATGAGGTTATTGGGATGATTGAATCAAACAATGTACTGGACCTTCCCTGGTGGTCCAGCGGATAAGAATCCCCTCCCAGTGCAGGGGACATGGGTTCCATCCCTGATCCGGGAGGATTCCGCATACCAAGGAGCAACTAAGCCTGCACGCGATGACTACTAAGTCTGCACTCTAGAGCCCACCAGCCTCAACTACTGGAGCCCTCATGCTGCAACTACTGAAGCCCAAACGCCTAGAGCCTGTGCTGCAACAAGAGAAGCCAAGGTAATGAGAATCTCGTGCACCCCAACAAAGAATAGCTCCTGCTCACTGCAACTAAAGAAAGCCTGCATGCAGCAATGAAGATCCAGGGCAACCAAAAATAATATATAAATACATAAAATTTTAAAATAATAAAAATAAAAACTGGAAGGGTTCATTAAATTTAAAACAAAAACAAAAAAACAATGTATATAAAGCATTTTATAGGTGCCTGGCATTTTGAATACATGGTGCCTAGAATACCTAGCCTGCTTAATAAATGTTTACTTTTCAGGCAAGAATACTGGAGTGGGTTGTCATTTCCTCCTCCAGGGGATCTTCCCAACCCAGGGATCAAACCCCCATTTCCTGTGTCTCCTGAACTGCAGGTGTATTCTTTACCAGTTGAGCAATCAGGGAAGCCCTTTAATAAGTGTTAGTTGCTGTTATTAGTAATAAAAATATAGTGGTAGGATTTTGGTAAGTCAAGTCACAGTTAAGTGTTAGTTGCTGTTATTAGTAATAAAAATATAGTGGCAGGATTTTGGTAAGTCAAGTCACAGTTTAAATGTTTTAAAGAAACTCAGAGAAATCTGAAGGAAATTCTTTATGAAGAGAAAACCTTTATCATGTGAATAGATGCTCTCCACATCCATAGACTCATAAGGCTTTAGCATCCCTTCCTAAACCATCTAGTTCCTCCTCCTATTTTATATACAGAGAAATTGAGAACCAAGGATGGGAAGGATTTACTTGTCATAAATTTCCTTACTTACTGCTGTCAGCACATCTTACTGATTATGAGGTGGGTCATCTTGTTAATGCTTGATCTTACCTGGGTAGGAAAATGTATGTGTGATGTGAACATATGAGAGAAGAAAGCTTTTTAAACACACTGAGAATTCTATAACAAGCACTCCAGGACTTACCACCAAAACTTACTGTGGAATTTAATGACCAGATTCTAAGCTCTAGTTTACGTTTCTCAGTTCTGCAGACTTTCTTATAAGTAAATCTCTATCTAAAAACTCAGATAACTTCAGGGAGTCCCTATTTAAAGAAGTCCTAAAGGGAATGCAAAGTGTGATTTTTAATTTATCTCATGGTAATTTTTCAATTTTCAGATACAGGGTTTTAAAAATTCAAATACAGGCTAAAATAACTTTGAAAATTATAAAATAAAAATGTTTTATAATTTAAACAAGCATTTTAAATACTAGTGGCTTTATTTGAGATGTTTTAATTCTGACTGATTAGGTTCTTTCTTATTATAATGAAATAAGACAAGCTTTTAGAATACTTCTGGGGCACCTTACAGAAGATGCAAAATTATTTCTTAAATACAGTTGTCATTAAAGCTTCTAAGACCCAGTTCAGTGATTCAGCAAAACTTACTGAATGTCTGCTCTGCGCCATGTACTGAGCAAGCTGTCAGGCTGCAGAGGTGGACAGATGTTTGTCTCTGAGTCCTGTGTACTGTGGGCCCATAGAGATATACGCATCTTTATTGGAGGGAAATAACATTTAGACCCTCTACACCCTGCTGCAGACTTCCCAGGCTGATTCCACCCCTGCTTCATGTTCTGATATCTAGAAGCAGAATGTGGAGGGACTATGTGAAGGTGGGGTCTCAAGTTAACAGTAAAATTAGGCAGCAATATTGGGTGGAGGGGGCTGGTGGAGGGAATTTGGAGCAAACAGATTGGAAGTCAGGCAAGGTGTCTCTGGTGTGATAAGCAGGCCACAGCAGGAACTTGTCTGGGACAGAAATAGCCACACAGTAAGTTCACAAGCCATAGTTCATTGTCCTTTCCCTCTGTAGTGAAGTCTAGAGTAGTTAGCAGAATGTATCACAGAATGTTAGGCACTAAAGACTGAATATTTTTAGCAAATGCTGCCTCTTTCTAGAGTTATTTGCATAGCAACAAGATACCTCTCTCTAGGCCACAAATTCTCTGAGGGTGGAGACCACTCCCCATTCACTTTTCTGTCCCCAAGGTATAATCTAGCAGGAGGCTTGGCCCAGAGAAGTCCCCATAAATGCCCTCACTCCTGTATGCAGTGCCAGCCTCACAGGCGTGTAGCCTGTGCAAGTACTTTACACACTCAAAGGGGCTGATGCTGCTGTGACTTAATTATAGTAACATCATCATTTGTTCCAGAGCTCTTTCTACTGTCATTCACTGGCCCTGACCCATGTGCTGAAGACATAGCAGTTGAAAGATAAGTCTCTGCCCTTACAGAGCCTACATGCTAATGTGAAGAAATCAACAATATGCATATAAGTAAAAAGATTTTATTAATATCAGATGGTGATGAGAGCTTTGGAGAAAAGTGAGCAGGGAATAGGAATGAGGATAGGATAAGGATAGGATAAGGAATGAGGGCGAAAAGCTGCTGGTCGTTGCTATTTTAAACAAGGTGACAGTTGAGCAGAACTGGGAGCAGGAGACCGAAGGGCCAGCTAGGCTGCCCTCTGGGAGCACATGTCAGCAGAGAGGCACTGGTGAATGGCCCGAGGTGAGGGAGTGGCAGGAGGTAGGTTCTGAAAGGGAGCTTATTGCCCCTTGTAGGGATTTCTACTCTGAGAGATGGATGGTCATGGGATGGTTCTGAATGGAGGACTGATGCCATCTGATTTTTTTTTTTTTTAATTTTTGGCTGTGCCTAGCGGCAGGTGGGATCCTAGTTCCCTGACCAGGGACGAAACCCAGGTCCCCTGCAGTGGAAGCGCGGAGTTTTAACCAGGGAAGTCCCTGACATTTTTAAAGGATTATTCTGTCTACTGTGTAAAGAACAGACCATGGGGACAGGTCAAGGAGGTGGAAGCAGGGAGACCAATTATAAGGATCACACATAATCTAGACGACTAAGGCTTGGACTGTAATGGGAGTGGTGAAGAAGTGGTCAGACTCTGGAGTAGCTTACAAACTGGATATGGAATGACCGATAAAGAGGCAAAGACAAGGGTTTTGGTCTGATCGACCGGAAGGATGGAGTTACCATTAACAGATAAGGAAGCCTGGGAGGAACAGGCTTGCAGGAGATGATCAGGAGTTTAGTCTGGGACATGCTGATAGACTAAGGAGAAAACAGCAAAGGAGCAGCCAGTGTGGGTGAGAATAACCAGGGAAGTGCAGTGTTCTGGAAGTCAAACGGAAAAGCTGTTTCAAGGAGGGGGTGATAAACCATATCAAATTGTGCTAATAGGAAGATAGAAGAAAGATTGAGAATTGCCCTAAGAATTTAATTAATTATGGACTGGAGCCCAGAAAAGTTAAGTGACTTGGCCAAGGACACACAGGCAGGACCAGTGACATAATTTACAGGGCCCAGTCCAAAATGAAGATATAGATCTCCTCCTTCAAAAACTGTCAAAAATTTCAAGACAGCTACAGCAGAATATCAAACGCATCACAGGGTCCTACTTCCACATGTGCTTGCCTGAATCTTTGCAGCAAACTTATAAAACAGCTGTTAGTATCCTCATTTTTCAGAGCATGGCACTGGTGCTCAGAGTGTTGAGTGGCAGTCTCCGTGTGAAACCTGAGCCTGCAGCCTCCAAGTCTGGCCTTCTTCCTGCTCGGACACTAGATATTGAGGGAAAGAACTGCTTTCCTGTCTCCTGACCCACAGGGAGCAGGTTTAAGTATTGAGGCCCTGTTCATGCATGTCAGAGGCCTGGTTGAACTGGGCAGATGTGGGAAGAGGGAAACATGCTGCTAAGAACTTCTGCCCTGGGACTCTTTATGACAGGGCTGAAAAGGGAGCATTGGATACTATTCAGTGAGAAACATGATTTGATAAAAAAAAGTGCCCCCAAACTCATGTAGTTTTAGGTCATATTGATAGAAATAAAGAAATGAGGATGGTCATTTTGCTACACGTTGGCTTGTCATCCCATACATGGAGGGTTATACCGTGAAGACCACATGAACAGAATTTGAAAGCGTGTAGGAAAAAAGAGCAAGGGATTTGGGGCTTTACCATTTCCTGGCTATGTAACTTGACGGGAAATTGCTTGATTCTTTCTGGTCCTCAATTTCTTCCCTTATAAAACAGAGAAAAGGTAATACCTCCCAGGGATTCTGGCAGGATAAAAGAAATTGTGAGAGCGTTCTGTAAAATGAAAAGCACTGTACAGACAGACACGCCATAAACACGGGCAGTATTAATAGTATTATCAGAGTGTTCTTATGATGCACCTGGGCATTTTCCTGAAGTGCTTTTGGTTGGAAAAAGCAAAGAAAGGGAAGCTATCATATGCCTTTTTTTCCCTTAGTGTTTCTCCTTGCTAAAATACTTCTTCAAAGCTTTTAAATTCTTTTCTAAGAGTTGATCAAGCTATGTTTTCCTGAGTGGAGAGGGCGAGTTTTTCTCAGTTCCCTCTTTCTCATAGTCTGTTGATATGTGATAAATAAGTTCCGTGTCTCTGCTGAAACAGATGCTGCCGTACACATACAGATAACATGGTCTCTGACTTTAGAATGGCTGTAACCTGACTTTCAATCTAGTTTGTTTCGAATTCCCTCCTCCGGCCTCCTCCACCAATATTGCTTTCTACTTCTTAATGTATAGACGGTAAGCATCTCCGGATAAACACTGATGTGTGGTCATTTAACTGGGGAAGAACAATACTGCTCCCACCTTGATCATCACCCGCATCATATCGCTGTCCATTACATTCCTGAACTTCCAGAACTAACAGTGTATGCTCAAGTCTACCACTTTCTTTCCACCACATCACTTCTTCTTTCCTTTGCATCTGCAATCTAGTTTTCTCTTCTACACATCGTTCTCTCATAAGTCAGCAATGACTTCCTAATGGCCAACTCTGGTGGTCCCTTCTCAATTCTCTCTATGACCTCACTGTAACTCACAATTCCTCTGAACACTTCTGTCACTCTGTTCTTGGTTTCGGTGGTAATGTTCTTCATCCCTCCCTCCTCCCCATCATCTTCCTCTACACACTTCTCTTTCACTCTTCTAGCTGTGAGAAGTACTACTCAAGTATGATTCCTTGCATCTCTTCTCTCTCACTCTTAGACAGTTAATTCAAATGTATACCTTTAGCTATTCTCTCTATGCAGATATCTTCTAAATAATTATCAGTCTGAGTTCTAAGATCACATTTTCAAGTGTCTCTTGAATATCATTCTTCACCTGAGTATCCCACTGCACCTTAAACTTGGCATATCAAAAAGCAAATATATTTTTCCCCTAAAGCCAGGCTCTCCTGTGCTTTATTTCTGCCGTTCTTAACTATTCTGCTATAAAAGAGCAAAGAGCAGCACCATGTTCCTGGCTGTCCAGTTCTAATTGGCAATCCAACTCAGAATTGTCTTTGCCTCTGCCCCTTCACTTGGCTTTTCACATCCAGCTGAACACAGTTCTGTGAGTTCATTCTTCCCAGTGTCCCAAGTGCTCATTGCTTTTTTCATTTCCCAAGCCATCATCCCAGTGGGGGACCTCAACTTTTCCTTGGAAATATTGGAGAAGCTTCTTAAGTGGTTAATTTGCTTCTATCTCCCTTCACCTTCCCCAGATTGTCCTGCACCAACAGCCAAAACATTCCTCATAAAATAAATCTGGCTCTGAGGGCTTCCCTGGTGGCTCAGTAGTGAAGAATCCACCTGCCAATGCAGGAGACATGGGTTTGATCCCTGATCTGGGAAGATCCCACATGCCAGGGAGCAATGAAACTCATGTGCCATAACTATTGAGCCTGTGCTCTAGAGTCCCAGAACTGCAACTACTGAGCCCACGTGCCACAACTACTGAAGCCTGAGCACCCTAAAACCTGTGCTCTGCAACAAGAGAAGCCACTGCAATGAGAAGCCCATGTATGACAATGAAGAGCAGCCCCTGATCACCACAACTAGAGAAAAGCCCAAGCAGCTATGAAGACCCAGCACAGTCAAAAATAAATAAATTTAAAAAAAAGAAGCTTTGGCTCTGAACTGGTCACTACCCTGTTTAGAAGCCTGTAAAGTCTCAGTATTACATGTAAACTAAAGACTAAATTTGTCAGCCTGGTGTTTAAAGTCAATTTCCCAATCCTCTCTCCCATTACTTTCCTGAAAATACCCAATGATCCAGTCAAATAGTGCCACTTGCCCTCCCATTTTGGCCTTGACTCTAACACCCACAGTACCTTTCCTCACACCTCCTGGCTGTTCAGTGCTCCTCCCTTGTGTCTGCCCATCCATATAGTGAGTGCCTCTATCACAAAGCCTTTGATGATGATAATGATGATGGTATGCTGGTTACTCTACAAACCATAATAGGCAGTGACATGTTACAACACGTTACAAACACTTGAGATCACTTAATTCTTCTAAGGAGTATAATCCCCATTTCTCTGGTGAGGAAATTATGGTTTAAAGAATTTAGATTACATCCCAAGGTCACATAAGCTCATAAGTGCTGTAGTTAGGGCTCAAGACCAAAGCAATCTGACTCTAAAGTTCATAGATTTAACCATTCATTCTTTTCTACTACCTTCCCTACATAGAGGTGATTTCTCCTTTCTGAGCTGAAGTATCACTTGATCTGAGCCTCTTTATGATAAATATCAGGTAATGTTTTTCATCTTACTGTTCACGTGCACACATCTTTTCTATAATATTCGTTCAGCAAACATTTATTGAACACTTACTTCATGCCATCTCCTTTACTAAGAATTGGAGAAGAAACAAACAGGAGTCCTTTCCTCCAAGGAACTTAGTCTAGTTGAGGGTGGTAGACAGCAAGTAATTACATTTAGAATATAATTCAGTGTGATAATTTTAATATCAGTATTTCAGGGTGTTCTAAAAGTAGAGATAGAGTCTTTAATTTTGCTGTCATAGAAGTGGAAAGATAAAGATATTAAATAGTGCATCCTCTAGCTGTAATTCTCTTTAATTATAACTGCTTTGGAATGACTCTACATTGGTCAACAAGTAGAATTGGGAAAATGATGAGGTTCTATGTGTGTAATAGTACTACGTGTTTTCTTCACTCTACAATAGTATTAACTCTTTCCCCTTTTATTATGGAAATAATAATAGCCAATATCTATTGAGTACCAGCTTGTCTTATCCCAGGCAGTCTTGTAGGTACTTTATATATGATAATTCGTTTAGTCTTTACAACAGCTTTTAAGGTAGGTACTATTGATATCTCTATTCTGTAGATGAAGAAACTGAAGCACAGGTATTGAACCTGTGTCCTAAGTCACACATCTAGTAAGTGGCAAAATTGGGTGGTTTGAATATAGGAGGCCATTTGCTTAACCATCTTACTGTCCTGCCTCTCAATTCTACTCCTTCCATATATAATAGAATAAGGCAGCAATATATTTTCTTTTTCAGTCCCTTCTCTCTTTCTTTTCCTTTTTTCTCTCCCTCATCCTCTCCCTCTTTCTGCAATTTGTTGACTATGTAATCTGTGCCCCCAAAGTATGTAGGGTGCTGGGAATACAAATGCAAATAGAAACCTCCATAGGAAATTAACGGAATACAGAGGTGGGACATCCAACCAAGATGGACAGATGAGGTCAAAAGAGTCTTTCTGGAATATGTGACCTCGAGCTTAGTTTTGAGTGTGAATAGGAATTTGCTACTATGACACAGTCAGGCTCAGAGGAACAAACACAGGCTCCAGAGTCAGATCTAAGTTCAGTCAAATCAGGTTCTGTGTGGCCAAGATCTTGCAGCATCGATTCCCTCATATATGAAATGGCTATTACTACACTTACCTTTCATGACTATTATGAGAATTAAGAATGATGGCTCTTGAGGACTTCCCCGGCCATTCAGTGGTTAAGACTCCATCTTCCAATGCAGGGGTGCAGATTCAATCCCTGCTTGGGGAATTAAGAGCCCACATGCCATGCGGTGCGGCCAAAAAAAATAAATAAATAAGTTTATTAAAAAACAAATGATGACTGTTGGAAGGCATCTGGCACATAGCAGACTTTCCTGCTCTGGCTGTCATTATGATTGTTCATAATCTCAATAACAGTAAGTGAAATAGAACCACTAAATAATAAAGCTAAGTGAGGCATGAGAGTTATTTTATAGAGGGAGCCAATGTCATACAGGCCTAGTGGCAGCTGGAACCGGAATCCAGATCCTCTGAGAGTTCTACCATTTTCCCTTTACCTGACTGCTATTCGGAACCCTTCTGTCTACAAGTCAATCTACCTTATCCTCTGGTTTGATGAAATATTTCCCAAACTTTCCAACTGTTACATTCTCTCTTCATGATTTTTGCCATGTTCTTGTCATAACATCGTCTGTATTATTATTTATATAATGAGAGGGCAATGGCACCCCACTCCAGTACTCTTGCCTGGAAAATCCCATGGATGGAGGAGCCTGGTGGGCTGCAGTCTATGGGGTCGCTAAGAGTCGGAAATGACTGAGCGACTTCACTTTCCCTTTTCACTTTCATACATTGGAGAAGGAAATGGCAACCCACTCCAGTGTTCTTGCCTGGAGAATCCCAGGGACTGGGGGGCCTGGTGGGCTGCCGTCTATGGGGTCGCACAGAGTCGGACATGACTGAAGCGATTTAGCAGCAGTAGCAGCAGCAATGATTTCTTCAAATAAACTTATTTTTACTGAAAGTGTTTCAAATGAAAATTTCATATCACCAATGTCAATGGAAAACCAACCATATCATCTGTGAAATCACAGGTTTGTGGTATGACAGATTCTTCTAAGGCACATTCAAATAAACACCGAACTATCAAAGTAAAAGATATTTCATCTGAAATTTTCTGTACTACCCCAAGCGGAATGAGTACATACCACCTCTTAAGAAATGCTAGCCTATGCAATTAACCACTGAATTCTTTTTATTTCACATAATTTCTAGATCATGTCCAAATTATCCTAAAACCAAACTGCCCTTTACAGTAACTCACTTATAATTCAAAAGGGACAGAGCAAAAGACCCAAAATCATTTCCTGTCCTGTCACTGACCCACTGTTATTCATATCAGCTACTCTCCACAGGGTCTCTAGTTGAACATTAACCTCTCCCATTTTTGCTCTTTCTTCATCCCTTGGAGTTTTAACTACTCTGGCGTAGAGTATGTACTAGAACCTAACATGATGCTTTCATCTTTTTAAAAATATTTTTTCATAATTTTAAAAAATTAATTAACTTGGCTATGCTGGGTCTTCATTGAGGCGAGTGGGGGCTACTCTCTAGTTGCAGTGCATGGGCTTCTCATTGCAGGGAGGGGCTTCTCATTGCAGGGATGGGCTTCTCTTGTTGTGAAGTACAAGTTCTAGGTGCATGGCTTCAGTAGTTGCAGCATGCAATCTCAGTAGCTATGGTACATGGTCTTAGTTGTCCCACCTGAGATATGTGGGATCTTCCTGTATCAGGGATCAAACCCATGTCCCCTGCATTAGCAGGCAGATTCCTAACCACTAGACCACTAGGGAAGCCCCAAGTTAGTCTTCTTAATTTGGAAACTTCACCTCCTTGCTTCCAACAGATTACGTCCCCTGGGCTTGAAGTTTAGAGTTAGAACAACCTAGATGAGTCCTTGAACTTGGCTGATGAATTGCAACCTTCCAAATGGTTCAGGCCCAGTGCCTGCTGAGGGCCCAGCACAAGGTATGTATTCAAGTAAACGGTCATCACCTGAACCAGTTGAGGTAGAGGGGACTCTAGCTAGAACTGCTACCACTAGATGGACATAAAAGGCAATTGCACAATTCTCACCTGTCAACTAGACTGGCATTTCCCCTTACAGGCAGCCGACCTTGCTCCCTTATTCTCTGATGCTCTCTGTTCCCCCTCCCTACAAGTCCTCTTCTGGATGAATTAGCATCAAGGATGTTTGCATATCGAACACTAAGCTAACTGATATCCTGCCACAATCTGTTCAACAAATGTTAGGCTTTGTATTTTGTATGTGTGTGTGTTTCAGTGACACTTTGGTTGTATTTTTAGCCAGGTTGGAGAGGAAACAGAGGGAATTACTTGGGCAGGCAGAAAACATATTTCCAGGTCTTTCCTCGTTGGTATTCTCCTAAGAGGCTGTGAACACTCTTAACAGATGGAGCTCAAGATGTGATCAGATCTGATTTTATCAGCATGTATCCTGGGCAAGTTCAACGTGAGGATGAAGACTTCCTTTGTGCTTCTTTATGTTCTGTATTGTCACCCTCTGTTGTTAATACTCTCATCTCATTTTAGGAAAGCCAGCCGTTCTCAACTGTGATAGACACCAGTGTGGGAGTCATGTAGCAAAGTCTGATGTTCCACTGGCAGAAAAAAGCAAGCAGCCCTGGCCCAGTGCTTTGTAAAGAATTTTTTATTATTATTATTTTTAAATTTTCGTACTTATTTGTTTACTTATGGTTGCACTGGATCTTTGTTACTGTGAGCAAGCTTTCTCTAGTTGTGGTGAGAGGGGGCTACTCTTTGCTGTGGTACAACGGCCTTTCATTGTGGTGGCTTCTCTTGCTATGGAGCGTGGGCTCTAGGTGCCCGGGCTTCAGTGGTTGCAGCATGCAAGCTCAGTAGTTGTGGCATATGGGCTTAGTTGCTCCAAGGCATGTGGAATCTTTCCGAATCAAACCCATAACCACTACATTGGCAGGCAGATTTTTATCCATTGTGCCACCAGGGAAGTCCTGGCCCAGTGCTTTGTGATGAGCCCTCCCCTCCCCATCAGCAACAAGAACATCTTATTTTTAAGTGTCAGAATGTTCTTGGTAGTCAAGAGAGAAATTAAAACAAACCCCCACAGGATAACCATTTTCAGAGATATCCAGCAATATACCCAGAATTACCCATAGTTCTTCTATCGGATGGACTTGGTCTTCTTGATGAAAATAAAATAGGCTGTTACATGTTATTATTGCTATAGCCTTCATTACTGAAATTGGATACCATACTTCACTTCTCAGGAAACACTAACTAATGAGAGTAATTATCACCTTGAAGAGTGTGTGGTGCAGCAGATAGAGCCTGGACTCTTGGATTAGAAGATAAGTAGGGTATCTATTTCCACAGAGCTGCTATTAACTTCTGTTTTTATCCAGTTCAGATGGGTGTACAATACTTTGTTCTCAAGCAAGGAGACTGGACAGAATTATCAGGCAGAATTTAAATAACTTGGTTCATCCAACCAAGACAGACTTTCCTTTCTAGAAAAATCCTACTCCTACCCTGATCTATGTAAAACTGTATTCCTGTATCCCACTACCCAATATGGCACCCACAAGGATTCAGACATCTCTCTGAGGAGGAATGAGCACCACAGAAAGTGAAAGAAAGTGAAGTAGCTCAGTCATGTCTGACTCTTTGCAACCCCATGGACTGTAGCCTACCAGGCTCCTCTGTCCATGGGATTTTCCAGCTTGCAAACTTAATAATTGTACTGTATGGAGTTATGTGAACCCGGGACACAGCAAAAAACAGTTCATAGAATTTCAGAGCTGGAAGAAATCTTTCATGTCATCTAGCCAAATTTCCCAAGAGATGTCTGAAAACCCTGTACAGACTCAATTTACTAGAAAATATTTCTCATTTCAAAAATTTTCTCAAAGAAAACCCCACAGAGACTTTTACAAATAACCCCATGAATTATAGTTCTGATTATTACTTTACAACCAACCCTGGGAAAGTCACTTCATTTTTGCAGGTCTTTGCTCAAAACATGCCCTTGGGCAAGTCACTTCACCTCTCTGGATATTCGTTTCCTTATCTATAAATAACAACCCAGTTCTGTCTTGCCTGCCCCTTGGGGTGGATAACGGGCTCAAGAAGATGATAGAAGTCCAAAGTCTCGGTAACCACTGGATATGCTGTATTTTCTAAAACATAAGAAGCCTTGTTACCAGCACCTTCATTTCCCTGCCAGTGACCTCCCCATGCTAAGCAAGAGTAGCAATGTGTCATCCCTCTTCATTCTATTAAGATGTTTCTCCCCCTTGCCCATAATTCTCCCCCATAGAGTTTACCCACAGATGTGTCCCTACAAGAACATTCTCCAAGGGGTCCTGTGTCTTTTTCATGAAAGAAAATGAATGGGCTTGCGCAGGTCAGGGAGTCTGTGAGGGAACAAGTCTTATGCACACAGGGAGGCTTTCAGTGGGAGCAACTGCAGGCCTCCTGCTTTTCCACCCATCCTCAGCTACCAGTGCCTCTTGGCCCTCAGCCTCTATTAGTGTGGGTGAACCCTGAGGAGCGAGGCAGCAAACCACACAGAGGACCCTCATAGCAGAACCTCATAATGGCACAAATGGTTGCTCTTTCTAGCAGGCATTTAGTGTTCGTTATGAGTCAGGTCCTGTGCTTGCCGCCAGGGGTAAAAGATGAGTCAGACATGCTGCCCACCCTTGAGACCTCACAGTTTAGTGGGAGAAACAGAGCCAGGAGTGTTTTATGTACAGGCTATGTTATGACCAATACCCATACAGTGTTTGGGAACAACTGATGGATCCCTTGAGTCTGTCTGAGGGCTCAGGGTGGGCTTCTCAGAGGCTGTAAGATTAAAATCTAAACAAGGGTGTAGACATTCTCCAGGGGGATTAAAGGTGGCGGGGGCCCGGGGGGGAGGGGTACGGCATTTCAGACAGGAAGAGCTGCGAGGATACAAAGGCAGAGGGATGTGAGAGGGCAACTTGGTTCTGGGTGCAGTAACAGAGAAGCTGGCATGTGTGTTACATATCAGAGACTGAAAGGGCTAGCTGGTGCCCCAAGGAAGAGCCTTTATGATATTGTGAGGTTTCAGGAAGGAGAATGTCATGGTCAGCTAAAGTTCTTAGAGCATTATGGGGGCTGGGTGAGAAAAGACAGAGAAGATAAATTTACTGAGGGTATTAGAGGAAAGGACAGATTCTAGACAGATTTACAAGGAAGAATCGATAGATCTTATGAGAAATTCCAAGAGCAACAGCACAGGAAATTAAAAGAGAAAGAAGGCAGACTGAAAATTTTGTGAGGGCCCACAGGTAAGATGACAAGATATCTTGCATCAAGCAAATAACACTCCTTGATTTCCATTTCTTGACTGCCTGGCTGAGATGACCTATGTAATGTTTATGGACAGGAGATCAAAAGCTTTCATCACAAATTATTTTTAAAGCTACAATGGTGGAGTCAGCAATCCTGGCTGTCTAGGCCAGAGTTCCTCATCCTTCCCTTCCTGTCCCATGAGTCTTAGCCCCAAAGCTAATTGTTTTGTCCAGGAGGATGCCTTCCCCAGAAAGAGAAAGGCCACAGTTTGGTTGTGCTGTGCTGTGCTAAGTCGCTCAGTCATGTCCGACTCTTTGCGACCCCATGGACTGTAGCCCACTAGGCTCCTTTTTCCATGGGGATTTTCCAGGCAAAACACTAGAGTGGGTTGCCACGCCCTCCTCCAGGTTATCTTCCCAACCCAGGGATTGAACCCAGGTCTCCCGCATTGCAGGCGGATTCTTTACCATCTGAGCCACCAGAGAAGCCCATGAATACAGGAGTGGGTAGCCTATCCCTTCTCCAGGGGATCTTCCCAACACAGGAATCAAACCAAGGTCTCCTGCATGGCAGGTGGATTCTTTGCCAGCTGGGCTACCAGGGAAGCCACACATTTTGGTTAAGGATTGACAAATAACTGTGCCAGGATCTCCACACTAAGTACTGTCTAGACCCATGCGTGACCACTAACAACTGTGTAACTCAGAATGCTTGGCTGCCTATAGCATACAATCACAGCTCATACATGTGGTGAATTCCCAGAAGAAGTGATGTTTGAGCTAGGTCATGAAGGAGAAAGCAAAGAGAATATAAGTACATTACAATGATATCCTACCTTTCTTGGCCCTTATTTATTTATTTATTGGCCACACCATGAAGCATGCGGGATCTTTGTTCTCCAGCCAGGGAACAAACCAGCACCCTCTGCATTAGAAGCACAGAGTCTTAACCTCTGAACCACCAGGGAAGTCCCTAGCCCTTTTTAAGTAGTACATGTAGAATGTTCTAGACCAGAACTGTCCAATAGGAATTTCTACAATGTTGGGAATGTTCTTCTGTATGATCCAATATGGTAGCCATGAATCACATGTGGCTATTTAACACTTTAAATATGGCTAATGTGACTAAAGAACTGATATTTTAAATTTAATTTTTATGAATGTTAATTTAAATAGCCACCTGTAGCTAGTGGCTATCAAGTTGGACAGCACAGCTCTGGAGCCCATTTAGCAAGCAGAGATTCTGTTTCATGTGGTCTTTCTTTGCTTCACTCCTTATGCCTGTCTCTGTTCTCTTCTGCCTAGTCCCTCCAGTTTGATGTACTAATTGACTAACTCCTAACTTCCAATATTGGTCCTGTTTCCTGGTTATTGATTTCCTCTGTCTCTCATCACAGCAGAGCCCTGGACTATCTTCCATGTGACTCATACCTTAATACCTCCCCAGCCTGTGTTGGTGTGTTGGCCAACACAGAAAATAGCTTCAGAGAAAACAGCTTCAGAGAACCTGTTTTCCCACGTTGGACTCTTCACCAGGCCTTATCCACTCCCTCCCATCTTTTTCTGTTTCTTTTCTAGGTCACTTTAATCGGCCAGCTAGTAACCTGGAATATCCTTCGGTGTTTTCCCTCCCTGCCAGCTTGAGTTAGAGTTGGAATAGAGGTGTGCATATTTGGATGGGGAGGGAGAGAGACATAACTGGTTGAATAAATACTTTGATTTGAGGTCTCTGAAAATAGGTGAAGAGCTCTATCCTGAGACCTCTCCTGTCAGGCATTTTAAGCTTTGATTTATAAACAGATAGCAATATCGATAGGTTGATTACACCTGTTGATGGAAAGGATTGATTCAGGACACAAAAATGTTCTTGATAGACCAAAGCACTGGGCCAAATTTAACAAGATGCAATGTAATGGTGATAAATCTCAGATCCTATTTTGGGGTCTAAACGGATAATTGCCTAAGTACCAATATATGGCTTAAAAGATTTGGTAGTTTTAGCTAATCAGGAATCAATGATGGATAACGAGAAAGACAATGTACTCTGGGAAAGCACTAGTGGAATCATATCCAACAAAAGCATTCACATCCAAAGAGACCTACTGATTTCCACCCTGACCAGACCACACTGGGATCATTGCTTCAGGTTCTGAGCGCCTCATTGTTTTTATTTCAAGAGGGGACATTGACGAGTTGAATCACCACAGTGGTGAATGAACTGGTAACCTGTCCCATAAGGACCTGGGACAATTGATCCTTACAAGAGCAGACCGTGGGGACAATGTCACTGTCCTAAATCTCTAAAGGATAGTCACAGGACAGAAAGCAGACATGTTTTACATGGCTCCAGAGGGCAGAGCAAAAACAGACGAGTGAAAACTCGAGCAGATTTCAGCTCAGATTGAGGAAAATGTTTCCAATTGACAAAACTGTGATTCGGACGGTTTAACCTCTACAGAGGCGAAGTTTGGTAGAGACCCTGGAGAAACGATGTTAAACAGGCCCCAAAGCCAGTCTGCTCAAATATTGATTGTCTCCACAGTGATGGATAACTAATTCAAAATGTGTAGGCCCTGTATGTGCTGACCCATTTGGCTTTCAGGTTCTATATTAAGTGTCACTCCTCTCATTCTAGCTCAGCATTCTCAGTAAATAACCTTGGGTCCTTGTATGTGGGAAACAGGTTTCAAGCATGGAGTCTCGAGCATCAAGCAAAATGGCAACATAATTTTAGCTCCTGAGCAAAATGGGTCTCACAATAGCATCCGTTTGGTGTGCACATTAACATTTGAATATGCTGTATAATAAGTGTGCTAATTACTCTGAGAAGAATGCTTGAAGAATAAAATAAGCTGTGATCATTAGAGGAGAAAGGGGCTAGCAATTTATTCCATGGCTGCTGCTTGATATTCAAAAGTACATGACAGCTCTCATCACAGGTAACAGGTAATTACTGTGATTATAAAATGTAAGGACAGTGGTAAGAAGTGATCAGAAGTTTATTGGAAATCAGTTTGTGGTACAGTATTCTTCTAATCACATTTAGATTTATTACTCATAAAAATGTGTCCTCATTTGATGGTTTGGTTCCTTCAAGCAGTTTGAACATGAATCCACTGCTCTGTTACTAATCTCAGCTTTGCAGGAAGTAGCCAAGTTTTTATTGTAAATGAGAAGCTGAGGTGAGGAGGCCTCAGGTTGGATATGGGGACATGACCATCACTTTGTGCTGGGACAGAAGCTGTCATGGGGAGCTGGCTGACACCCTACACCCTGGATGACCTAGACCAACAGTTCTGAGAGTCTGCTCTGCAGGCCTCTGGGGGATCCCGATACGCTTTCAGGGGGTCCATAAGGTCAAAATTATTTTCATAATAATCTTAAGATGTTAGTTGGCTTTTTCATAGTATTGAAAGACTTCAAATTATATGACTCAACTTATATAAAATGTCCATGAGAGGCATCTATAGAGATTGCTCTGTTATTAATCTCAGCTTTGCAGGAAGTGGCCGAGTTTTCATTGGCAATGAGAAGCTGAGGTGGGGAGGCCTCAGGTTGGATACGGGGACATGACTATCACTTTGTGCTGGTAAGGAGTTTCCAGGGGATAGGGGAGGCCAGAAGGGGAAGTGACTGCTTAATGGGTTATGGGGTTTCCTTCAGGGGGGAATGAAAATGTTCTGGAACTAAGTAGTGGTGGTGGTTGCACAACTAAATGCTACTAAATTGTCTCTTTCTATATGGTTAAAATGGTGAATTTTGTTATATTTAACAACAATTAAAAAAAAAAGGAAAGGTTGCACATTAAAGGAAGCACGAGGGGAGTTCCCTGGCAGTCCAGTGGTTAAGACCTCTGGAGCTTCCACTGCAGAAGGAATGGGTTTGATCCCTGGTCAGGGAACTAAAATCCCACATACCACATGGCACAGCACCCCCAAAATAAAATAAAATAAAATAATAAAAGAAGCATGAGAGCTTCTTTCCATCCAGAATATTAAAGCTGCTGGAGAGTTTTCTAACCCTGGAAGTTCTCTTTGCTAGGTCTTTCAATAGCTGTAACTCTGAAAGTATGAAACATTTGTCCTTATTCCCCTAACATCCTAAGCCCTTCAAAACTACTTCTTTGAACTTTGCCTAATGCTAGTCTATACTTGCAATATCCTTTCTCTCAACCTGGAAGGCTACTACCTGTTGTTTGAAGTCCATTTAAAATGACATTCCCTTCAACTGCTGAAGCCTGCATCCCCTAAAGCCCATGTTCCACAAGAGAATCCACTGCAGTGAGAAGCCCTCGCAGCACAGCAGAGTAACTACCCCCAATCCCCGTGCAGCAGCAAAGACCCAGCAAAGCCATAAATAAATAAAATTATTATTTTTTAAATGACATTCCCATGATGAAATCTTCCTGGGCCTCCACCCCTAACCCCACCCCAGAAAATTTGGTCCCTTCCCTCAGTCTAGGTTCTTACAGAGCTTTGGTGGTGTTCCTTATGTGGTACTCCTGACATAAGATCTTGTCACTTTGTATCACAGTTACAATACACAACATCACTTTTTGTCTCTCTTAAAAGGTATTTCTTAACAGTATCTTCTTATTATGTCTGAAGCCCAGTACACACACACACACACACACACACACACACACACACACACACACACACACACACACACAGAGTGCTGTCCAAATGTACTAATTAATAACATTATGTTAAGTACTTAAATTGAAGAAAGTAGGGAAAACCACTAGTCCATTCAGGTATGACCTAGATCAAATCCCTTATGAGTATACGGTAGAAGGGACAAATAGATTTAAGGGACTAGATCTGATAGACAGAGTGCCTGATGAACTATGGACAGAGGTTCGTGACATTGTACAGCAGACAGGGATCAAGACAATCCCCATGGAAAAGAAATGCAAAAAAGCAAAATGGCTGTCTGAGGAGGCCTTACAGAATAGCTGGGAAGAGAAGAGAAGCGAAAAGCAAAGGAGAAAAGGGAAGATATTCCCATCTGAATGCAGAGTTCCAAAGAATAGCAAGGAGAGATAAGAAAGCCTTCCTCAGCGATCAGTGCAAAGAAATAGAGGAAAACAACAGATTGGGAAAGACTAGAGATCTCTTCAAGAAAATTAGAGATACCAAAGGAACATTTCATGCAAAGATAGGCTTGATAAAGGACAGAAATGGTATGGACCTAACAGAAGCAGAAGATATTAAGAAGGGGTGGCAAGAATACACAGAAGAACTGTACAAAAAAGATCTTCACAACCCAGATAATCACGATGGTGTGATCATTCACCTAGAGCCAGACATCCTGGAATGTGAAGTCAAGTGGGCCTTAGAAAGCATCACTATGAACAAAGCTAGGGGAGGTGATGCAATTCCAGTTGAGCTATTTCAAATCCTCAAAGGTGATGCTGTGAAAGTGCTGAACTCAATATGCCAGCAAATTTGGAAAACTCAGCAGTGGCCACAGGACTGGAAAAGGTCAGTTTTCGTTCCAATCCCAAAGAAAGGCAATGCCAAAGAATGCTCAAACTACTGCACAATTGCACTCATCTCACATGCTAGTAAAGTAATGCTCAAAATTCTCCAAGCCAGGCTTCAGCAATACGTGAACCGTGAACTTCCAGATGTTCAAGGTGGTTTGAGAGAAGGCAGAGGAACCAGAGATCAAATTGCCAACATCCGCTGGATCATCAAAAAAGCAAGAGAGTTCCAGAAAAACATCTATTTCTGCTTTATTGACTATGCCAAAGCCTTTGACTGTGTGGATCACAATAAACTGTGGAAAATTCTGAGAGAGATGGGAATACCAGACCATCTGACCTGTCTCTTGAGAAACCTGTATGCAGGTCAGAAAGCAACAGTTAGAACTGGACATGGAACAACAGACTGGTTCCAAATAGGAAAAGGAGTACGTCAAGGCTGTATATTGTCACCCTGCTTATTTAACTTATATGCAGAGTACATCATGAGAAACGCTGGGTTGGAAGAAACACAAGCTGGAATCAAGACTACCGGGAGAAATATCAATAACCTCAGATATGCGGATGACACCACCCTTATGGCAGAAAGTGAAGAATAACTAAAGAGCCTCTTGATGAAAGTGAAAGAGGAGAGTGAAAAAGTTGGCTTAAACTCAACATTCAGAAAACTAAGATCATGGCATCTGGTCCCATCACTTCATGGCAAATAGATGGGGAAACAGTGGAAACAGTGTCAAACTTTATTTTGGGGGGCTCCAAAATCACTGCTGAAGGTGATTGCAGCCATGAAATTAAAAGACGCTTACTCCTTGGAAGGAAGGTTATGGCCAACCTAGATAGCATGTTTAAAAGCAGAGACATTACTTTGCCAACAAAAGTCCATCTAGTCAAGGCTATGGTTTTTCCAGTAGTCATGTATGGATGTGAGAGTTGGACGGTGAAGAAAGCTGAGTGCCACAGAATTGATGCTTTTGAACTGTGGTGTTGGAGAAGACTCTTGAGAGTCCCTTGAACTGCAAGGAGATCCAATCAATCCATCCTAAAAGAGATCAATCCTGGGTGTTCATTGGAAGGTCTGATGTTGAAGCTGAAACTCCAACACTTTGGCCACCTCATGCGAAGAGTTGACTCATTGGAAAAGACTCTAATGCTGGGTAGGATTGGGGGCAGGAGGAGAAGGGGACAACAGAGGATGAGATGGTTGGATGGCATCACCGACTCGATGGACATGGGTTTGGGTAGACTCCGGAAGTTGGTGATGGACAGAGAGGCCTGGTGTGCTGTAATTCGTGGGGTCGCAAAGAGTCGGACACGACTGAGCGACTGAACTGAACTGTAAGTACTTTTCAAAAGGCTTTATAAACATTGACTCATTTAATCCTTATAACCTTATATACATTTTATAGATGGTTAAACTGAGGAAAGAAACACTTTAGGGCATGAAGAGATTTTAAAACAGCCAGTGTGATAGCAAAACCACATTGTGGCATTTGGTGTCACACGTGGCTCTTGGTTGGTACTCAGTATATGGCTGTTTCATCTGACTGTGAGTAACAAAATGTTGCCTGCCACATCAGTAAACAAAGGATGTTGCAGCCTTCAAGTTATCACCTTACAGCACCCCAGTAGTGAGCCCTGAGGGAACTCAGGATACAAACCGGATACCAGCTATCAAGTCAGCAGCCTCTGCAGCCACCCACAACGGTGTACCCTGAGGAGACTCAGGACAGGAAAACACAGGGTACTGGTCGCAGAAAAGCTGAGGTGCCTATCAAAGGAATGATTTCACTGAGCCCAGACTTCTGCATCTTCCCATACACAGATAAGGATTAAATTCATTAACTTGAGGTGTCTGGTTTTCTTCAATTAACAATAATATTTTGGACTTTCCTGGTGGTCCAGTGGTTAAGACACTGTGATTCCACTGCAGGGGACATGGGTTCCATCACTGAGCATGAGTTTGAGCAAACTCTGGGAGATAGTGAAGGACAGGGAAGCCTGGCATGCTGCAGTTCATGGGGTTGCAAAGAGTTGGTCACGACTTAGTGACTACACAACAAATCGTTTGAAGTTCCGACTACCTGCTCTTTGTTGCAAATACTCCTATATATCCTAGCTCCTCCTCCCTTACCTCTTCAGAGCAGTCTCAGTGATATCTGAGAGGCTGTGTCCTGGGTTTAAGTGCTCTGTTTTGTCTGCCAAATAAAACATAATTCGTGACTTTTAGGTTGTATATATTTTCCATTTAACATGACAAAAGAAAAAGTGGCTAATAATATTAAGTAAATGAAAGAGATTCATTCTCATGACTTGTTAAATACTTCCACATATTTTTTAGGCCTCATAGCATGTGAGACCTGGGAGAGACCTTGGTTACCTCCTCATGCAAGTTGGAGATTGGGCAGGGGGCACTCCAAGGTGATCTTGTGGAAGAAATATGGATCAGGAGTAGTAGAGCAGAGTGCTTAAAATAATAAAGAGAGAAAGGGTAGCTTTAAATTATTATCAACCAGCATTTACCCTGAAGAAAGACAGAGAAAGACCAGAGAACTAGGAGATGAGAGAGTCCCAGAGCAGTGCAAGCTGCCCCAAGACATGCATTATTAACGGGTGATACACAGAGTTTCAAATTAAAGAGCATTTCAAGGCTTCCCAACAAAACCAGCTACCTTGTCTTGTCCCATCCCACCGTGATGGGTCTCCCCAGAGGCAACTACTGCCAACGTTTTTAGCCATTGCTTTGGTTTTTTTCCACTTTAGATGTTATCTATTGACTATTATTAGAAGATTAGGATTTAGCTCTCTGCTAGCACCTCTAAAAGCTGAGTGGGCACTAGTAAGCTGGAAACCAAGTGACCCATCTTAAAGAGAGGCAGCTGCTACTCAGCAGGTTATTGCCAGAGAATGCAGCTCCCCATTGGCAGAATGTACCAAAGTAACACTGACACTTATGTTCATATACACACAATTAAAACACAGCCAGAAAACTGACTTAACGATGAAGTTCACACCAAAGTACCACGTCCAAGTGTGTAGTGTTAGTCACTCAGTCGTGTCCAGCTGTTTGCAACCCCATAGACTTTAGCCCGCCAGTCTTCTCTGTCCATGGAATTCTCAGGCAAGAATACTGGAGTGGGTTGCCATTCCCTTCTCCAGGGATCTTCCTGACCCAGGGATAAAACCCAGGTCTCCTATACTGCAGGCAGATTCTTTACCATCTGAGCCACCAGGGAAGCCCATAGGGTTGTTTTGATTCAGCCCAGCACCCATGTCATCAAAGCTGACCTCGATGTGAGATGGTTCCAGACAAGCCCCAGAGCTCCTCGACCATATCCAGACAGATACAGGTCACTTCTGGAAGCCTTTCTCTCAGAGGTCCTAGCAAATCTCTGTGGACTTGTACCTGTAGGAGATACTATGGGGGTTTGCCCTGATCCACTCTTCAGGGGAACACATCTGTCCCTCAGCTGCTGGGAATAGTCTTGCTCTCAGCCTCAGGAAACCAGGCCCCCAAAGTTTTATATCCTGTCCCAGGGTGCAGCCCAAGGCCCATGACTGGGTGATGTGCGAACTCAAACTTCCGGCCCCCTTACTTCAATCTATGACAACTCTGAAGGGTCATCCCCATCCTCAAGTTCTTGGGATCAGCTGAGACCTTGGTTGTAACTGCCATTGCACCTGCTTTGCTGGTCAGTTTCTCTCCACACCCAACTTTGTCTTCTTCGCATCCCGATCAGTAACCTTCTCTCTCAGTAAACCTTCAGCATCCAAATCTCATCTCAGATTCTGTTCCCAAGGAACCCAATCTTACAACAGTGTTTGTTTCTGAATCAATAAAGGTGACAAAAGGTAGGATTATGCTGATGAATTCAGATAAGTCTGCATGCCATGTTCTAGAACCAGGGATGGGATCCACCTCTCCAACACACATAAGCTGAACCAGAGGGGATAGGGACTTTACTTAAGGGGGAAGCTTTAGTAAACTTTTGTTTACTAAGGAAGGAATCATTGGTGAGGCAGCTACACAGATCTTTGGATCTATCAAGAGAAGTCAGAAACAGTTTATGTAAAAAAAAAAAGCCTTTCTTTTCTTTGAAGTTTGTTTGTTTTTTTAATGTGAACTATTTAAAAAGTCTTTATTGAATTTGATACAGTATTGTTTCTGTTTTTATGTTTTGGTTTTTGGGCCAAGAGGCACGTGGGATCCTAGCTCCCGGACTAAGGATTCAACCTGCACCCCCTGCATTGGGAATCGAAATCTTAACCACTCAACCGCCAGGAAAGTTCCCCTCATGATGTTTTGATATTGAAATCTAATTGAAATATTTTGAAACGTGGTCTAGTACTGGCCCACATTTCAGCAGTTTCTGATCTTGGTCAGAGAGAGCACAGGTGTATTTTGCAGCCCAGAGAGCTAAGTTGACACTAATGGTGATCATGAAGTCAAGATTTCAGCTCAACCCAAAGGGTTTCCTAATGATTTGAGCAATATGAAAATGGAATGAAGCACCTCAGGAGGTAGCAAGTTCCTTGGCACCAAAGGCCATTGTTTGAGTCTTGTTAGAATTTGAATTATATGATTTTTGAATTCCTATTCGTTGATATCCATATAAAGTGCTGTATATACATATCACCCATACACTCTTCAGCTAATGTCAATAGCAAACAGCAATGGGATTGCACCAATGGTTCTACTGAAACACAACTCAATTTCCTTTTCCTGGAAAACACACTCCACTTGACTCATGGCTTCTGGATACTTCATCATCACAGGAAATAAAAGGTGAAAAGAGAAGCATGTGTTTCATTGCCCTACTCTAGTCTTAGATACAAAAATGTTACCAGCAAATCCATTATGAGACCCTCTATTGCTTAGAAATTAGCATTATATTCTAGATACCAGAGCTGGAAGCATGTGAAAGATCACGCAGTCTTGCTCTTTCATTCAGTAGGAGAAACCACAGAAAAGAGAAGGAACCCACCTGAAAGACACAGCAAAGCCAGGACTACAATCCCAATCTCTTTACTCTTGAAGGTGAGTTCTTGCTATAACCCCAAACCCACTTTTTTTTTTTGTCATTAAATTGCTATCAGCAAGTTATGCTGGAGTGATAGGACTTCTGGGCTAATGGACCTCAAGATTCTCACAGGAGTTAGCCAGACTCTGTCTTTTTCAGCAGTCTAGAATGCCTAACCATTTATAGAGATAGTTTATTTAATTCTGTTTAGAATTTTTTGTAAAAGGTAATATGCTCACATGGTTTAAAAAAAAAACTTAAAGTTTCACTCCCACTTCTTCCCCCAATACCTCTTACCCCTCCTATAGGTGATCTTTCTTATTAGTTTCTTATGAATCATTATAAGAAATTTGAAGTTACTTCCCCTGATTCTCAAAACCATCTTGGTAGGGTGGGGATATGCACACATCTTCATTTCACCTATGAGGAAACCAAGACTTAGGGAGCCTCAGTGAATGAAAGAATGAAAAACTAACCAAATCCAAACTCAGTGTTTTTTCCAAAATGTCACTATGACTTTCAATAGCCCCACCATGTGTGTTAAGAGCTTAGCTACCAGGCCCAGGATGAAAGGTACAAGTGGGCCCAAAAGGCAGGCTGAGCTGCTGAACCAGAGCTCCTTACGTTTCCTAACACGACAGAGGCTGCAAAGGGAGTGATCAACCCAGGTCCTTCCTAAAGAGAAGAAGGACATACCAGGCAAATGACTACCTGAAAACAGCACTTGTTTCATCCTGCTCCTTCATTGCATACATCTGTCACAAAGCCCTATCAAGCTTTCCTGTGAAATATTTAATCTATCTGTCCCTTCCTTTCTCTTTTCACAGCAAAAACACTGGTGCAGACTTCAGTTACCTTACATGTGGGTTGCTGTCACAGGCTTTTAATTGGTCTCCTAGTGCACAAATAGCTTTAACCTAAATGAGCATGTATTACACCCAATTTCCATTTGTAACATGGGTGTAAATTGTGCTGGTCCTTTAAAAAGTCTATTTTTTAATCTTTCAACTCCATGCTGTGGAAACAAGCCCATTAGTGTGTTAGTGAAAAAAAAATGTCACGTAAAGAAGACTTGCCCCAGCTCAGAAATAAAGCTAATCATAAGAGAGAAGAGACTTGTTTACAAAATGGATAACTAAATCACAATGTATCCATATGCTGGAATAGTACTCATAAATAAAGAGAAATTAGCTACTGTTTTACTCAACAACCCAGATGAATCTCAAAAATATGTTGAGTGAAAGAAGTCAGACACACAAGAGTACAGGTAGTATGATTTCATTCATATGAAGTCCAAAAACAGGCAAAATCGTCTCTTGGGGATATAGTTGAGAACAAGGATTGCCTCTGATGGGGCCCTGGAAGGAGAACAGGGGGATGCTATAGCAATGTTTTCTGTCTTGACTGGGGAGCCAATTACACAGTTGAACACCTTTGTTATAAGTAGCTAACTGAAGATTTTCCTGGTGGTCCAGTGGCTGAGACTCTGTGCTCCCAATGCAGAGGGCACAAGTTCAATCCCTGGTTGGGAAACTATGATCCCACATGCCATGCAGCGCAGCCAAAAGAAAATTTTTTTTTCAAATTTTTTAAAGTTACCCCAAAAGTCACCAATTGTAAGTTTAACATCTGTGCATTGTACTGTAATTATTCTTCAATTTAAGAGAGAAAGATAGGAGAAAAAGCAAGCGAGAGGGAGGCTGACCTTCTTATGCTGTTACAGAAAGGAGAACCAAATGTCCAAATACAGTGGCTTCAGAGTAATCCCTACCTTCTCCCAACTTCTCTCTAAAACACATTTGAAGAAATTGGGAAATTATGGATCTCCCAACACTGTACAAAACCTGACAGAAATGTCATGCCAGAAACTTGGCAATATCTCTGCTCTTATAAAGTGTGTGTTGCAGCTGGATGGAGCAAATCTGACCCAATTTTGAGCTCCTATCACGCCCACCTCCATTCCAGAAGCAGACTGACTCAGAAAGGGTGGGGAGGCCCTTGGTGGCTCCTAAACCATCTGTACTCTGTGCTCTGGGGACCTTCAGCCCTTTTGAAATAGATCTCAGGCAGGCAGAGCACCTTTTCCCAGCACCCATATTCACAGTCAGGAGCCACCTCTGCCAGCTTGCATGATTTTTTTTTTTTTAAGGAGACTCTACTCACCTTTTTTTTTTTTTATGATATGTACACACTACTTTATTTATTATTTAGTTTGACTGCACTGGGTCTTCATTGCTGTGTGTGGGCTTTTCTCCAGTTGCAGAGAGCAGGGGCTGCTCTCTAGCTGCAATGCACGGGCTTCTCATTGTGGTTGCAGAGCACAGGCTCTAGGTGCACGGGCTTCAGTAGTTGCAGTACAGGGGCTCATCAGTTGTGACTTGTGGCCCTAGAGCTTGCAGGCTTCAGTAGTTGTGGCAGGTGGGCTCAGTAGTTCAGGTTCGAAGGCTCTGAAGTGTGGGCTCAGTAGTTGCTCCACTACATGTGGGATCTTCCAGGGTCAGGGGTTGAACCCATGTCCCCTGCACATTCTAAGAGGCGGATCATTTTTCTCAGAATTTCCTCAGGAGGCATCAAATGCCCCACTGTCTTCTAGTTACCCGTGTTCTATTTAGTCTCATGCATTTTGACTTTTGAGCTTTTCAACTTTTTTCTCTCTTAGGACACTTTCGTTTTTTCATTATAATATGCTTTGATGGGCCATTTCAGTCTGGAAATCCAAAGGAACTGTGTTGTATTATTGCTTGATAATTTCATCCTTTACAGCTATAGGTACTGAAAATATTGGCATTTGGAGGTCTCTCCATGGAAATGCTAGCTTGCTTCGTGATCACCGTGGAGTGATACCCACTAGTCTCTAAGACCTACCAGTACATCAGAGTTTCTGATCATCTTTTAAGTCCCTCTCTAGTAAATGTGAATGGATATTCAAGGATGACCACATACTCAGGAAAGACTTGTGAATATTAATAAAGAGAAACCTCACTAAAATAGAGTTGGGAGGCCAGAAGGGGAGCTCTCATGTATGTAGTACACAACATCAATATAGATCCCCACAGGTAGAGACCTCTCTTGCATCTCTGGGAGGAAGTGACACTATTATACTACCTTAGGAGGAAGAAAAATTTCTCCTTGCCTGGTAACATCTCAGCCAGCTTCCTCCAATGGATTTTTGTTTTTAAAAGCACATCCCAATTTCTCCTTCTCTTCTATAAAAGAGTTCCTTTCTTTTTCTTTTTTTTAAAGTATTTATTTATTTGGCTGTGCCGGGTCTCAGTTGTGAAGCCCAGGCTTAGTTGCTTCATGGTATGTGGGATCTTCCAAGACCATGAATTGAACTGGTGTCCCTTGAATTGCAAGGCAGATTCTTAACCACTGGACCACCAGGGAAGCCCTCCTTTCTTTTTCTTAACTGGACTTGCCAGTGGTTCACCATAGTTGCGTGTCCCAAGTTGCAGTTCTTTGCTGGTCCCAGATAAATTCACTTTGCTGGTAAAATAACTGGCTGTTATTGTTGTCGGTTAACAGACTCGAATACCAGAGCCAGAAATCTGAGCTAGTAAAAAGGTACTTGGAGGGGAGTCCAGTGGTTAAGAATCCATCTTGTAATTCAGGGGACGTGGGTTCAATCCCTGGTCAGGGAACTAAGATCCCACATTCTGTGAAGCAACTAAGCCCAAGTGCCACAACTAGAGAGTCCCTGTGCCACAATGAAAGATCCTGAGTGATACAATAAAGACCCTTTGTGCTGCAAATAAAACCCAACACAGCCAAATAACAACAATTTTTAAAAAAAGGAACTTGGAGAAAATGGAGACAATTCAGATATCAGAATAAAACTTATCTCCTCAAAGATAAGAGGTGTTACATCAATGAAATAAAGACAGGATGCTATAAAAATGAATAATTATAAAGACAAAAAAAAAGAGCCCTCACTTGTAAATTACAGTTAAAATAAAACAAAATTTGGTTATCTTAGATGTTTACTCTTAAATCAGTCACTTTCCTCAGAAAAGAATCCTTCAATCTCCTGCCTTCGGAGATAGCTATTAGCATTCTTGAACTACGTGGGGAAAGGGGAGTCAGAGGGGTACCTACATTTGGGATGTGGGCTCCATTTTATCTTGTCTCTATTTCTTGAATTCTGATTAGTCAGATACTGGACCTCCTAGACTGATCCTTTGATTTTATTTGTCCTTTAGAATATTTCATTATCTTTTTGTTCAGTTTCTGGGAAAATTTTCTCAACTTTATCTTTAAATCCTTTTGAGGATTTGGGAGAGTGTGGTGATAAGCATATGAGTTAAATCCACCACTGTTGTTGTTCACTAAGTTGTGTCTCTTTGCAACCCCATGGACTGTAGCACTCCAGGAATCCTCCATGACTAACCAGAAATCCTTCTGATACCATTTTACATCTTGTCTGATTATCCAGCTGACTCTTGAACAACACAGGGGTTAGGGTTGCCTATCCTCCCTAAAGTTGAAAATCCATGTAAAACTTTAGAGTCAGCCCTCCATATCCAATTTGCATCCACAGATTCAGTGAACCTTATATTGTATACAAATGTAATTCGTATTTATTGAAAAAAATTCACTTATAAGTGGTCCCACACAGTACAAACCTGCACTGTTCAAAGGTCAACTGTGTGTTCTTTGGGGAATGAATGATAAGAAAGAGGAAGGGAGAAATATGATGGGTAGCATAGGACTAGTGGTGTCACTGTGCATTCTGAAAGGTGTGTTCTCCACCTTTTATGTGGTTAGTGGAGATGCACTCTCACCTGGGCCTGATGTCCCCAAGTCCACTGCTGCTCCAAGCCCATGTCTCCAGAGAATAAATTTCTGGTCTTCTGCCATTTGTCCACTGGCTTCCCATTTGCTAAACTGTCCCAGAGGGTATAGACAGAAAAACAAGCGAATAGAGAAGGAGGTCCAGAAATATGAAGATTCTTATGACTTAAGAATATGAAGAATTTAGTATGTGATACATTTAGTATGTGATACATTTCATATTCATTGAGGGAAAGATGGTTATTTAACACATGGTATTGAGACAAGTAGCTAACCATTAAAAATAAAGAAAATTAGACCTTTACTTCAAGCCGTACATTAAAAATATTAATCTATATAGATTTCACATAAAAATGAAACCAGAAGCATCAGATGAAAATATATGTGAATACTGATATAATCTTGGGTTGGGAAAAGCTCTCATGATATGAGAGCAATAAACATAAAGATTAATTTTATCTTGAATAAAAATTAAAATTTTTTCATCACCCTCACCATATATGTGTGTGTATGTTTACTAATACATACATACATACAATTTTAAAAGCAAACAACAAGTGGGGAAAAATAGCTTGAAGATGAATATCAGGCTAAGTGTTAATATTCTTAACATATATGGAGCACTTGTTAATAATTTTAAAATACCAACAGTACATAAACAGGTAACTTACAAAGGAAAATAAACAGCCTTAAATACTTGAGCCCCATTAGTTATATACATAAGTATAAATTAAAGTAAAAATGATATATAATTGTCAACTTGCCTAATTGATAAAAAAATTTTTAGTTTTATTGAGATATAATTCAGATACCATAAAGTTCACTTCTAAAGATGACAATTTAGTAGTTTTTAGTGTATGTTCAGAGTACTGCAACCATCAGTATCAAATTCCAGAGCATTCCTGGGGACTTACCTGGTGGTCCAGTGGCTAAGACTCTGCACTCCCAGTGAGGGGGCCTAGGTTGGATCCCTGGTCAGGGAACTAGATCTCACATGCATGCAGCAATTAAGACCCAGCACAGCCAAATAAATAAATACATTTTTTTTCTAAATTCCAAAGCATTCCTGTTACCCCCAAAGAAACCCCATACTCAGTTCTGTCTGACTCTGTGCGACCCTATGGACCACCAGGCACCTCTGTCCATGGGGTTCTCTAGGCAAGAGTACTGGATTGGGTTGCCATGTCCTCCTCCAGGGGATCTTCCTGACCTGGGAATCGAACCCGCATCTCCTCCATCTCCTGCACTGGCAGGCAGGTTCTTTACTGGGAAGCCCTCTTTGTACACTGGTGCCAAATCAAATCTTTCAGATAGTTTTGGGTGAAGTAGCAAAGGATAGCTTTAGTGCTTTGCCAGACAAAGGGAGATATACCAAAAACTATGTGTCCCAGTCCCAGAGAACTTGATTCTTGCTTTTTATAACAGTGGGTCAAAGGCAGGGTCTCTGACAAGGTTAGGGTGTAAGCTGGTCTTGCACTCCCTCGTCTCAGTCTCCTCTCAGGTGGTGGGTCTCCTAGTCCTAATGAGTTTCTCCAGCCCCTTTAATGGAGAAGGCAATGGCACCCCACTCCAGTACTCTTGCCTGGAAAATCCCATGGACGGAGGAGCCTGGTAAGCTGCAGTCCATGGGGTCGCGAAGAGTCGGACATGACTGAGTGACTTCACTTTCACTTTTCACTTTTGTACATTGGAGAGGGAAATGGCAACCCACTCCAGTATTCTTGCCTGGAGAATCCCAGGGACGGGGGAGCCTGGTGTGCTGCCGTCTATGGGGTCGGACAGAGTCGCACACGGCTGAGCGACTTAGCAGCAGCAGCAGTCACTTTAATCTTGCCTCAGGTGATTTCTTGGCTACTCTCCCCTTGATTAGCAACTGTTCAAATCTGCCCTTTGGAACTCATGGAAGGTCACTCAGACTCGTGGCTGGAGTCTTGACTATAAGAAATGGGAGACAGAAAGGCCTTTGTGCCTGGAAGCCCCATAGAGCCCCACTCGGTTTCATTAGCAGTCACTCCCGATTACTCCCAGCCCTTGGTGACCACTAATCTATTTTCTGCCTCTATGAAAAAGTGAAAGTGTTAGTTGCTCAGTCGTGTGGGATTCTTTGGGATTCTGTGGACTGTAACCCACCAGGCTCCTCTGTCCTCATGTAACCCATACATGCTCCCCTTGCATGGAATTCTCCAGGCAAGAATACTGGAGTGGGTAGCCATTCCCTTCTCCAGGGGATCTTCCTGACCCAGGGATCGAACAAGGGTCTCCGGCATTGTAGGTAGATTCTTTACCATCTGAGCCACCAGGGAAGTCCGTATGGATTTGCCTATTTTAGACACTACATATAAATGGAATCACACAGTCATCTTGCCAAAGTTCTTTCAGTTAGCATAATATTTTTACAGTTCATCCATGTTGTAGCACATATCAGTACTTCATTCTTTCTTATGACTGAAAAAAAAATCCCATTGTATATATATACCACATTTTGTTTAGCCATTCATCAGCTTATGGACATTCGGGTTATTTCCAGTTTATGACAATTATGAATAATGCTGCTATGAACATTCATGCACAAATTTTGTATGGACATATATTTTTATTCTGTTGGGTATATACCTAGAGGTGAAATTGCTGCCTCTATGTTTAACTTTATGAGGCACTGCCAAGCTGTTTTCCATAGCAGCTGCACCATTTTACATTCTCCCCAGCAACGCACAAGGGTTCCAATTTTTCCACATCCTCACCAACACTCATTGTCCATCATTTTAATTACAGCCATCCTAGTGGGTGTGAAGTGGTATCTCATTGTAGTTTTGACTTTCATTTCCCAAATGCCTAATCATGTTAGGCTTCTTTTTGTGCTTATTCGCCATTTGTATATATTTTTTGGAGAAATGTCTATTCAAACTTTTCTGTCCATTTTTAATTGGGTTTTCATTTTGTCATTGGGTTCTAATAGTTCTTTATTCTGGATACAAATCCCTTATTAGATGTATGATTTACAAATATTTTCGCTCATTCTGTGTATTGTCTTTTCATTTTCTTGATGGTGTCATTTGAAGCACAAAAGTTTTAAATTTTGATTAAGTCAAATTTATTTCTTGTTTTCTTTGGTTTGTTGTACTTTTACTATCATATCTAAGATAGCTTTGCCTAATCCAAGGTCATGAAGATTTACTTGGTTTCCTCTGAGTCTTATAGTTTTATGTGTGTGTGTGCTCAGTTGCTCAGTCATGTCTGACTCTTTTCAACCCCTTGGATTGTAGCCCACAAGGCTCCTCTGTCCATGGAATTTTCCAGGTAAGAATACTGGAGCATGTTGCCATTTCCTACTCCAGGGGATCTTTCCGACCCACAGAGTAAACCCTCAACTCTTGCGTCTCCTGCATTGGCGGGTGGATTCTTTACCACTGCACCACCTGAGAAGCCTCTTATAGTTTTAGCTTTTGTATTTAAGTCTATGGTCCATTTTGAGTTAATTTTTCTATTTGCTGTGAGGCAGAGGTTCAACTTCATTCTTTTGCATGTAGATATATGAGAATTGATGCTTTTGAACTGTGGTGTTGGAGAAGACTCTTTAGAGTCTCTTGGACTGCAAGGAGATCCAACCAGTCCATTCTAAAGGAAATCAGTCCTTAATATTAATTGGAAGGATTGATGCTGAAGCTGAAACACCCAATACTTTGGCTACCTGATGTGAAGAACCGACTCATTGGAAAAGACTCTGATGTTGGGAAAGATTGAAGGCAGGAGGAGAAGGAGACAACAGAGGATGAGATGGTTGGATGGCATCACCGACTCTATGGACATGAGTTTGAGTAAGCTCTGGTAGTTGGTGATGGACAGGGAAGCCTGGCGTGCTGCAGTGCACGGGATTGCAAAGAGTAGGACATGACTGAGTGGCTGAACTGATATGAGTCCAGGCACATTTTGTTAAAAGACTATTCTTTCATGTTGAATTGTCTTGGCACCCTTAGGTCTTCCACCTTGTCATTAGGTGAAAAATGATAAAGATTTTTAAGGATAATATCCAATTTAGGCAAGAATGAGGGAAAGCTTTACACACTGCTCAGGAACAGCCTCCGAAGGGTGATTTGCCGTATATATCTGACTTGAAAAATATATACTGATTCAGTAGCTGTACTTCTAGGAATTTGTTTCAAGGAGATAACTGTAAAAATATGTATGAATGAACTGTTGCTCAGTTGTGTCTGACTTTGTGACCTCATGGACTGTAGCCTGCCAGGCTCCTCTGTTCATGGGATTCTCCAGGCAAGAATACTGGTGTGGGTAGCCATTCCCTTCTCCAGGGTATCCAATGGTGAACAACTGAAGTAACAAATATTTATCAGAAGATGAGGTGAATAAATTGTGTTACAGCTGTACAATGAAATATGATGCAGACTTTAAAATGATAAAAATGATTTATTGAGTTGGAGCAATAACTGTGACTGCTAAGTGAAAAATAAAAGCATGTTACAAAGCACCCTTTATAGTACTATTCCACTTATATATTTTACATATGCATCTACATTCATAGAAACAGCTCACTGTTAACAAGAAATGTTAACAGTAGTTGCTGCTAGGTAATGGGATTTTAGCTAGCTTGTATTTTCTTTATACTTTTGGTGCTTTTTATGCATTTGCACCATGAATATGTATTGTCTTTATATTCAGAAAGAGAAAAGCTATTTTCATTTTGCAGAAGAATGTCCTCAAGGAATATATATCATAGAAGACTATTCAGTGGCATGGAAATATGTTCATAATATGTTAACTGAAAAAAGCAGGTTATAGTATCCCACTTAAATTTTTTAAATGTAATATACACAATATTTCCTAGGTACTGATACCTTTTTTCACCACTTACTATTTCTGAAATAAAAATGTCTCTTGCAACCAATATGAATATTTAATGTAGTGGTTTCCCCCACCCCCCCACCCCCCACCCCCCGCCTGCAAAGCTGTTATTAATGAGATGATGCTTCCGGCAATCTGAGACCTGAGAAAGTGCCATATGTGTGTAGAGAAAAGACTGGAGGAATAGACACCAAAACATGAGCAACGCTTAGCCCTGAACTGAGATTTTAATTTTTTTGTTAAGCATACTTTCCGAGTTTTCTGTAGTATGTGCATAAACAAACATAAAAGAAATCAAGAAAACGGCTGCTCCACTTTCAAAGATGAAACCGAGTGTGAGGGTACTTGGGACTTTGGGCCTTTACAAAATAAGAGACTAGCAAATTACGGTCACACACACCACCTCAGTTGTGTCAGAGTCTGGAGGGAGGGCAGACTACCTTGCCTGCCCATCAAGGGGCCCGGGCTGGGCAGGAACTGGTAAAGAAGGCTTGAGAACAGATTGGAGAGTTCAGTAAGCAGGAGCAGGGCTTTTGGATCAATCATAGTTCTGTGTGGATAAGGAAATCCCTATGAGGTAGGAGAGAGTCCAGATGGTGGGGACGCTGGCTAATTGTGGATGAGAGGGATGCCCAACACTGTGAAGCCACACAGATATTTTCCAGGAGTAGTTCCCAGTCACTCAAGAGAGACCAAGGCTGCATGAAAGAGAACATGAGTCCACCCGTCTTAAAAGTCCACTTACATTGGTTAGGGAATTCCCTGGTGGTCCAGTGGTTAGGTCTGGTCACTTTAACTGTGGTGGTCCAGGTTCAATCCCTGGTGGGGGAACTAAGATCCCACAAGCTGTGCAGCACAGCCCCCCAAAACAAAAACAAAACAAAAAACACCTTATATTGTTTTGAGGTGAGCCCTTCCCTCAGCCAAATGGGCAGAATAAATATAGGAGATGAAGGGTATGGAGCAGAAGTGGAAGATTAATGGCCAGAGTAGAACTTCAACAGCCCCTCAGGAGGCCAGCAAGCTCTGGGCCTCTGCTAAGGAAAAGGGAGGGGTGAGTATTAACTCATTGGGCTTCCCCAGTGGCTCAGCCAGTAAAGAATCCTCCTTCAATGCAGGAGACACAGGAGACATGGGTTCGATCCCTAGGTCAGAAAGATCCCCTGGAGAAAGAAATGGCAACTCACTCCAGTGTTTGTGCCTGGGAAATCCCATAGACAAAGGACCCTGGTGGGCTACAATCCATGTGGTTGCAAAGAGTCAGACACGACTGGGCATATAAACTCATTACTTATCATATTAAGTGGAAAAACAAGTATCTGATGCCAATATTGTTTTTAAAATATGTACAATAATAGAAAAAAGTTACAAGGATATACATCTTAATGGTGGATATGTCTCAATAGTAGGAATCTAATTTTAAAATTTTTTCTTTAGTTTTTTTTTAACTTCTTCTCCACCTCTTCCTTGAGCATGTAAATCTTCTTAAAATAGAGAAAACAAAAAGGATTTTCAGAAGCAGTTGTAAAGACTAGTGGATCAAAGTAATGAGAATGAATACAGTGAGATTTTAATGACACAGAAATCCAGGTTCTTACTAGCTATGTGAGTTCTACTTGGCTTTACTAAGCCTGTTTCCTAAACAATGAAAGGGGATTATAAAGTCTTGTCCCAGCCAGCCGTTGCCAGGATGAACTGAGATGCAATGTACACGAAAAGTCCCAAGCACAGTACTTGGCATAAAGATAGTGCTTAATAAATACTAAACTTGACTCTTGGTGGTCAAAGCTCTCCCTTGCTGCCCCCGGAAGGCCAAGCACCTACAGCTGTTTCAGAGAGCAAAATGGAATCTGGTTCTCTTGGCAAGGCCCCTTACTGGACCTGCAGCTGCCTGCACACCTGACACTCTCCCATCTTCTTTTTCTTGCCATCTGGAGACTAACAAGATCTCATTCCTTAACCCATTTTCACCCATTTGCCTTCCTTCTCTGTCTCAGTGTCTCCGCTGTCTTTCGATAGTATTTTTGAGTATACGTGACATTATTTCAACATAACACACAACTGCAGGGCACCTATGTTCTAAAGATGGCCCCAGGCTCCTGCTCTCCATTCATATCATCCAGAAATATTTGTATGAGCTCATAGTCTTGCTGAGAATTTAGAACCTTCAACAGCTCCCACGTGTTGCCTAACTGCTATAAAAGGCACACACACCATGCTGTGGAGACTCAGAGGGTAGATTTACCAGTGCATGCACATGTGTATGGGAGAGGAAAAGAATGGAAGTATTTAGGATTTAAAGAGTAATGATTTCTTCACCCACATCTGTTTCATATACTGTCTTTCCTAAAGAGAAAAGGTGCCCCTTCTGCTAAACTGGTTTCAAGACCATTTAAGCCAATGCCTGTGCGGGGCTCTTTCCTCTCATCTTCAGATTTGTTAAAGTCTGTTCATATACTCAAAGTTTGTGGAAGGCTCTGGTCATCTGATGACGTTGCTGGGATGGAGAGCAGGTCCAACGAGTTACAAACTAGCTCAGAGTGTTCTCAGATATTTTGGAGATAGTTGGAATACATACATTCTGATTAACAAGCAGTTTTAAGACTCTACGGAGTGCCAAAACAAGGCGTTGTTTGATATCTGTATTACTTATTGGACAAACATTAACATCAATGGAAGTAAAAAGGGATTTACCCATAGTTCAGATTCCCTCACAAACTAAGACTTTTTCACTTTTCCTTATTCCCTTCTAGTCGTTCCAAACCACAAATTCATGGCCATGATAATAATTGGGGCTTAGATGCAGTTCAATATTCTACTTCTTTCTCACAGCCAGATGCATACACAGAATGGTGTTAAGTACAGCAATATTCAAAACCAGGGCAGTGTGACAACAGCCCCTTCAGGCCCGTGGACTGACAGTCCAGTGGAAGATGTTGGCAGGGCAGTGAGACACACCCTGTTCTGCCTGTGTTATTTATGCCTCTGGCAGTGAAGCCCCTGACAAAGAAGCATGTCACTGGAACACATGCTCTTTGTTCACAGAGGTGCATGCCAGCACCGGCTGTGTCAGAAGGGACAGTACTGGGTCTGTAGTCTCTCCTTTGGCTCTTTTGCTTTCTTTTTATTTGCTGCACATTGTGGCTATGTTTATTAATTACTTTGTAGCTTCATCTTATAAAACACACATTTATCTTTTGAGTCCTCATACCCTTGAATTGGGCTTCCCTTGTGGCTCAGCTGGTAAAGAATCTGCCTGCAATGTGGGAGGCCTAGGTTCGATCCCTGGGTTGGGAAGATCCCCCGGAAAAGGGAAAAGCTACCCACTTCAGTACTCTGGCTTGGAGAATTCCATAGACTGTGTAGTCCATGGGGTCGCAGAGTCAGACACGACTGAGCGACTTTCATTCACTTTACTTCACCCTTGAGGTGCTCATAAGGAGAGGATAAGGACCCCAAGATTTTGCCCTCTTTTCATAAGGATTGATATCACCTCTCCCATGAGCTACCAGGTTCTGCTCTAGCACAGAGCTGCCACACCTCCTTCAGCATCTCTCCTTTACCTACAAGATGGCACCTGCAGCCTCTGTTTGATATTAAACGCTCTCTACAGACTGTACCCAACCTACTGTTCCAAAGCAGACCTCCATGCTACATGACTTCATTCCACAGACTGACGGTGTACCAGAAGAGACTGAGGCCTTGGAGTTGGACCCATCTAAGTTCAAACCTTAGCTCCACCTCTTGTTGGCCACTTCTGCATCTGTAAAAATGACTAAAATACAATTCTACTTGACAGGGTAATCTGAGGATTAAATTAGAAAGAACAGTATTAAGCCCTAAAAGTGGATGCTCAATCATTGCTTGTCAACTCATGTAACTAATTTGCTAGCTTTTTTGCTAGCTTCATCTCACGGCCCTGTGGTTCTCATAAGCTTACAGTTACAGACTTCCTGTGACATCCTGAAGAGCACTTCCCTCATTTCCCTCGCTCACAGAGATGTCTCTAAGACTAACATTTTAAAGACAAGACTTAGGAAACAACATACTAGAAAAATTTTTTTTTGCTTTTTTCCATAATCCTTCTAGAACTTTTTTGCTTTGGCATTTTAGTGCATCTGATGTTTTAAAAACTGATAGTTTTGTTTGCCACTAAATGAATTTAGGTTAAATGGAAGAGTGCAGTCTTTCTTAAGAAAAACGTAGGTTAACGCGTAGAATTATGTTTTTCTCTATGCATAAGTTGTTCTCAGTCTTGGAGTTCCTCGTCTATACTAGAATTAAGATGGTATCTGATCTGACAAATGACGTATTTACTTATTTTAAGCGGACTGTAACCTTACATTACTTCCTGGAGGTCTGTAAAGCCGGCCTAGTGCTCTAACCCTGTCTCTCAGGAAGCTCTCGGAGGCAGCCCATTACAAAGGCTACCTGCCAAGCTTCCCCGAAATGGAGCCCATCAAGAATTCACACACCTCACAGGGGTGCCCTTAAAGATAAAAGTATTCGGGGAAACTCTGTCACTCCGAGGCCCCATTAGAAATGCTAATTGCTGCCTTCGTTAGCCTATATTTAAATGCTAGGAAACCCAGGGAGATCCTCCAGGACTGGGGGACTCTCGGCTCCTCTGTGGCTTGGGCAATTGGCCCGGGCTACCCGGTCCCCGCCAGCCGCGAAGGTCGACTCCGCCCGGTGCCACGCGGTACAACACCGGACCGCAGCGCTCCTGCCGCCGACTGGGGTCTTCGCAGCACTTCCAGACCCATCCGCCCAAACAGACGCGGGGTTCGGGCTGCTGGCCCCACACGGTGCGGAGGCGCGGAAGGTGAACCCTAAAGCCCTTGTCCCACGCGCTCTACACCTTTCCCGCCTTCGCGGCTGTCTGGCTGGCCTGGTGGAATCTTCGCGGAAGAACTTAGTCTTAGGGACCCCCGAAGCCGGACAGTAATTTACTACCCCCAGCCCTCCCAGCAAACGTCCAAGCGAGGGGGTGGAGACCCGCCTCCGGACGCGTGGAGGAGGGACCCCACGGTCTCAACTCAGCTGCAGGCGGGGAAGCCCCCAGGCGGGTCTTACATCAGCCACCCCACGTACGATCGGAGGGCGGGAGTAAGTCGCTCCAGTCCCTGGGGCTGCGCCTTTCTCCCCCTCCCACCCCCAGCCTCCGCCCCTCCCGCCGCGCCTCTTCCCCGCCCCGTCCTTGGTGCACCGCGGCAGCCGAGCCGAGCGGCGCCGCGCGGGGCCGAGTGGAGCCGAGCAGCCACCCGCGCCGCGTCGCCGGTTTAAGCGCAGTGCGGGGCCGCGGCCGGGGGCGGCGGTAGTGAGGCCAGAGCTGCGCTCCAGCCCCCTTTTCCCTCCATGGTTTCTCTCCGCTCCCGCGAGTAACTTGGCTCCGGGGGCTCCGCTCGCCTGCCCGCACGCCGCCCGCCACCCAGGACCGCCCCGTCGGCCTCTGCCTCGAGCAGACCCCTTCCGACGGCCCTCGCTGCGCAGGCTGGGACGCCTCTCCCCCCTCCGCCCCCGCCGCGGAAAGTTAAGTTTGAAGAGGGGGGAAGAGAGAGAAACATGGACATGAAGAGGAGGATCCACCTGGAGCTGAGGAACCGGACCCCGGCAGCTGTAAGCAGACCCGCTTCGGGCGCCCTCTCTCCCCGATGACTTGCACGTAATGGTGGCCACCTGCGGGGCCCGGACCGCGGGTTTGCCGGCCCCGGCGCGGGGAAGAGCGCAGCTCGCGGGCTCGGACGAGGAAGGCGGGCGGGCGCTGAGGGGGGAGCGAGCGCGCGGGGATTAACTCTTTGGCGCCCGCGGGTGCCCGCGGCCGTCCGGGAAAGGCAGTGGGGTAAGGGAAAGCAAACTTTGAGCTCCTCGCTCGCCGGGGTCCTTTCCCTGAGGAGCGCGTGTACGTGTGGCCGGCAGCGAGGGAGGGAGGAGGGGATTGTGTAACGCTGGGAGCCATGTTTGCAGCCTCCCGGGATGCGCGGCCGGGCGGAGGTCGGGCCTGCCGAGGAGCCGCGCGGCTAGCCGGAGCCGGGCCTGCTGCGGGCGAGGCTGGGCTCCGCGCGCCCCAGGCCGGCCGGGGAAGGGGCTCGGGGTGAGGGTGGCGGGGGAGGGTCTCCTCAGGCCAGGCCTCGCGGTTGGCGCCGGCCGGACTCGGGCAGGGGCCGAAGAGCGAGTAGGGGGCTTTTCGCCTCTAAGGGGGACGGGAAGCCCCTTTGGGCGCCAGGGGGCTTGAGCGGGCGCGGCTGGGCGCGCGCGGAGCGGGGGAGGGGCGAGTCCAGGCGGCGTAGGTGGCGCAACCGCCGCCCCTCCCCAGGCTTAAGTTTGAAAAAAGGACGCGGTTCCCGCCATTTTTCAAGCCTAAAAATAAAACTTTCTCCCCCATTTCTCTCGCTCATCTTTCACCCCCCAGCCTTCCCCAGTCCCAGCCTCCCAGGGCGGGCGTTACTCGGCCGGGCCGGCCGTTGTGGCGTAGACGGCTTCTCCCTCCCCCCCGCGCCGCGGCGGCGGAGTCCGGGGGCCCCTGCCCGGGAGGCTGGCCCCTCGGTGTGGGCGGGCGGCGGCTCCTCGCGTCAGCCCGGGCGCGCCACGAGCCGACACAGCGCCATGTTGGCTAGCACTCGTCTCCCTCCGCCGCGTGAGCCAACATGCTGGCTCGGCCTGCCAGGCCCCGCTCGTCTGTCCCGGCGGTGCCTGTGGGCCGCCGCTCCCCGGGCCGAGGCTGCGGCTTGTTTGGCGCCCGCCTCGCCAGGGCTCGGCTCGTTCTGGCGGGAGGTGCGCGCTCCGGCCGCCGCCGACTCATCTCTTGGGCGCACTGCCGTCCCCTCCCCCCTTCTTAAAAGGGCAACGCCAGGCGGCTGCCTCCGCCCGAGTCGGGCGTCTAGGGGGTACTGGCGGGTTTCGGCTAGGCTCTCGGGCCGGGAGGCCTCTGCTCCCGCACGTGCTACAGGCCGTCGACCGAGGCCAGCACTCGCCTGCCGCGGCGGGTGGGCCTTTTAAGAACCGTCTTTCTTCTCTTCCCCTGCTCCTCCTCGCAAACTAGAGCAGCTTCCTGCGGCCCTCACCGAGGGGGCTGCGCCTCTGCCAAACCCCCTCTTCGGGTGAGTGGCGTCCTCTGTCCCTGGGGCAGCCCAAGGGAAGTCCTTCCATCTCCGCCCGGGCTGGCGATGGGCTCGCTTCATGCAGAGAGTTGTGGCTAACAAGTTGCCCACTTGTGGGCAACCCGGCCTTCCCTTGTGCGCACGAGGTTTTGAATCCCTGAGGTCCCCACAAATGAGGTGCGGGGTTGTGGCACCTCGTGGCCTCCCCATTCGTCCCTGGAGGACCTCGAGGGGTGAGCGTCTCGACTCGGTCCTCCGAGTTTGAAGGTTGAGGTTTGACCGTGGTCGTCCCTTCCCACTATCAGTCAGACATTTTGTTTCGGCCACGTGCTAGTATCCTGAACTGTTCAGCTTCTTCACACCGTAAAACTTGCAGAGTTGTGATCTCATTTTGAGGCGTTGTTAATTTAAGACGTTTGAATTATTACTGCGTAGTTCCAAGTCAGTAGAATATGGAGGTATTTGATGAGTCAAATTTTCCAAAAGAAAATACACAAGAATCTTCACGGTGCCTTAAAATGTAACATTTGAATTTTTCGAATGTGCATAAAGCACTATTAAAATACTCAACTAAGAGCATTGTTGTTCCTTCTGGGAAACACAACTGGGCTGGTTGTATATGGATTTTTTTGTATTTGAAATAACTGAGTATTGCTTTTTAAAATACATATACATGTGTAAGTGTTAATTTCTCAAGAAATCAACTTAAGCCTTGCCCTTTGCCCAAAACAGGCTAAAGTCGTGTGGCTATTTAAAAAAAGGTTAGTTTGTCAGTTGCACTATTCACATATCAGGTACTCAAGCCACAAGTGGCTATTGGCTACTTTATTGGACTTCACTCTCCTACTGTAATCCACTGGTTTTGTTAAATAAATATTTGTGTACCAACAGTATGGCAGGGCCTGGAAAAGCAGTGTGAACAAGGCAGAGAGCAGCCCCTTCCCTCCTGAAGCCTCAGAACTCGGTGGTGCCTGTTGCATTGTGCAAGTTAGGGACCTTGGCAGAGTGTCATGGGAGCCAACACGGATTGTAGGGGAAGAACGGCTCCCCTAGGGACTTAAGGGAGACTGAGTAGGCCTTAGGTTTTTAGGAGAGGAAGGCTTTGATCTTAAACAGGAGGCTTTTCGAGCTGTGGGCAAGTGGGGTTGTAGATTTCAAGGAAATTTTAAAAGATCAATTTAAAAATGTTTTGCACAAAAGCATCATCCTTAAGGTAAGTGAGAAGTTACAAAATGATTCTAAGTCATCTAGTCACGTGGCCCATGTGTTTGCTGTGGAGCCAGCTGTTAAGAGTAGGCTTGACCTCTGGGATCCTGTAGACTCTTTTCATCTGGGAAAAGAGGAAGAATCCTGTCACTTGTAAACCTATTGGTGTAAGACAAGAGGCTCTTAAATGCACAACAGTATATTCCTTGGTTGACCTTGATGTCATTGAGTGAGATAAAAGACTGAGGAGGGTAAGTGGAGATTTGATCTTCAGTGTTTTTGTTTGAAGATCAGATGGGCTTTTTTTTCCCCTGTGAGTACTGGCTTCTTTGTTTTTATTTTATTTGGAAGTTTGAAGAAGACCCTGGTAACACTTTACCTTCTTGTGTTCTTTAACTAAAATACATAAGACAGACCAAGAGAATAGGTTCCATTTCACCTGTTACTAACAGGTGTGCTGTTTACCTAAGGCAGTAGCTCAAAGAAGTACATAATTGAGTTTTTTCTGAGTCCAAAACACCTCTTTATATCAGAAGTTTGTTCTCATAGTGGAAAAGTAGCTTAAAATGGCATTATAAAGTAATCTTCAAAAAGAATAGTGATCACTATTTTAAAATACAGGCAAAGGGTAGGAATTACTTTATACAAAATATTGGTGTTGTCAGTTGTTTCATTGAGAGCAGATTGTATAGCACTAGAACATACCAGATACACCACAGAAATTGATGGTACTGTCAGATGTGGAAAGACACATGCAGTAATGAGATATTGATACAATCTATATCTAGATCTGGAATTTAGATATATTCCAGAATTGGAGGATAAACGTCTTTATGTGAGGCTGTCATTTTCCTTTTATGCCAGACAAGCCACTGATAAGAGCGCCTCATTAACAATGAATCTAGGGACATCTGTCCTTGATGTTCCAGTCTGCAAAGTTAGAAAGTCATGCAGTTGCCGTAGTTTACAGTCTGCACCTGGTGGGAACACTGGTGGCCTGTACGCTAAACTGAGACATTTCATATTCCACAAATAAGAATACTTTTTCCTTAGTCCCAAGATACTGACAAAAAAATTTTTTTTAAATACGTAATGTAAGGGGACTTCCCTGATGGTCCAGTGGTTAATACTCCATGCTTCAATGCAGGGAGCATGGGTTTGAACCCTGGTGAGGGACCTAAGATCCTGCATGCCGCATGGCAGTGGCCTTCAAAAGGAAAACAAAATCTGTAACGTGGGAAAAACCTTTCCCCCAACTTCTGGCATTTCTTGTGTCTGTTGTGATTTTAAACTCATAAAGAGTTATTCAAATTTGCTGCATAGCAGCCAGTTGGGTTCTTTTTCTTGCATTATATAGAATATATATTTCTTGTATTCTTTAGAATACAGCTTCATTGAATGAAAATTTAGATACAGATAAGCTAAAAAAAAATAGTAGATACAGATTTAAAAAAACTTTAAAAAATCCAGGAATCTCACACACACCCACCAAGATATTCTGGTGTAGTCCACAGGAAAAAAGTTTTTTCCAAACTCGAATCTTGCTATTAATGAATATAATACCTTGTTAAAGTATAGTAAACATCTATCTCGCATTGTTAATGTCTGCATAGATCATAATTTAACCATCCTTATTAGGTGGTTAGAAAGGTTTTTGCTGTTTTAATTAGTATTGTAATGAACATTTTGTAATGTGAATCTCTGCCAAATTGCTTTTTAGAATGGTTCTCTTTTTTACCTACCCACCAGTAGGATGGATGAGTGTTTCTTTCCTTCATACAGGCAGGTACTACTAATGTTCTATTGTCATTTTGCAGACATTCTTTTAAAGTAGTAGTAGGGTGGAAGGTTTGAAGGTTGGTTAACTCAGAAGGACGGGAATTGTCAAGGGTGGCAAGAGTTACTTTCCACGTGTTTGGATTATTTCACTCACTGTAATAATCATGTATTTTCTAACTAAAATAATTGATAACCTAATGATCTTTAATTCTCCATATTGTCTTTTCCCCCTCTTATAACAGTCGTAACTGATAATTGGGGAAGGTCACTCCACCAATTACAGAACATTGATTTTCTTTTTGTTTTGTGTTTTTTTTTAAGAGTAGCTAGGTAGCTCGTTCAGTAAAGAACCTGCCTGCAGTGCAGGAGACGTGGGTTTGATCCCTTGGTCAGGAAGATCCCCTGGAGAAGGAATCGGCAACCCACTCCAGTATTCTTGCTTGGGAAATCCCATGGACAGAGGAGCCTGGTGGGTTAGTCCATGGGCTCCCAAGAGTCAGACACAACTTATCGACTAAACCACCACCAGCCAGGGAAATAGGAAAGTGGAGAGGATGAAAGGAAAATTCCTTGATCTCTTCTGTGGCTCCTAGCCCCAATCTCTGTAATTTGATTACCATGTATTTCAAATTTTTCATTGGAAAAATAGAGTATTAGCTTTGCTGATAGTTATAGAAAACTAAAAAGTTGCACAGGAAATAGTTTGGATTTTTGTTTTTAGTTCTTAAGTGTTTACCTTGAATTCGTGTTTGAGGAAAAATAACTAATTTAGTTGGAAAGTAAGGGATGAGGAAGAGTGAATTTGGCCCCCAAAGTTGTCATGTATCTTCAAGCAGAACGCCAAGTAACTGTGCCTTGGATCAAATAGTGGTAAGTGGTACACACAGATGTACAAATGCCTGCCAGCATTCCCTCCTGGGAGGGTTTGGGACATAAGGAGGAAAACTAAAGCTGCTTTTCCTTGATTCGAACCTCCCGATTATTCTGGGTCTATATCAGGAGGCAATGATGACGTATGTCCCCCATCCCGTACACCCTCCCTTGTAAGGCATTCTGGATCCTGTCACTTTCAGGAAGGACTTCAGGGAGAGAGAAGGCCTAGTTAATCTCATATGCTGCTGACATAATGCCTGAGAACAAACACCTTTTCCCCAAAGTCCTGTTTAGAACTTTAGGCTGGCTAGAAGGGTGCTTATAGCAGGCTTTCCAGACCTGTCATCCTTGGGCATAGTCCTGAGTGAACCCTCCTTTGGTCTCTGCTTTCTGCAGTAATTTCCACTCTGGTGTGTGCTTGTTTGTGGCTCATCTTCTTGCTGTGACTCTGGACTTTGTTCTGGGGTTAACACATTTCTTTAGTACATCCTTAGCCTTGCTGGAAAAGTTCAGGGACATGACTTCACTGCTGAGCCATACAACCCTTCCCTGTACTCAGCCCAATAAATTGTTTCCTCCTACTCATGGAGAAAATTAAAGGTCTCAGGTATGTATTCCCTGACTTCTCACTCCCCACTTATAAACTTACCAGCTCCTGCTCCTATCCTATCTCTTCTCCATCCTCAAGAGAGTAGAAGGATATCTCATTTTTAATACATATCTTTTATGATTTGTTGTAGTCAAATGAGTTTGTTTACTGATGATTTATATTTTTATGACTTGTCTGCTTTTTTGTCAGTATTTCTTTTGGGGTATTTGTTTTTTTTCTTCAGGGTATAACCAATATGCTCAAGAAAAAGGTAACTATATGCATATACCTAGAATTTCCATATTATCAAGAAAGGTAACAGAAAAATCTTGAGGTTGTCATTTTAAGATAAAGAACTTGTAACTCAAAAGAGTCTGATGTTTGTTTTTTTACCTAGCAATAGATTGTGAGGAGATAATCCTTATTACAAAAGAAATTTCACATAAAAATGGCATGGCATTATTTATAATAGGGAAAGTTGGGAAACATGTTCAGTAAGGAGGATTGTAATTTATTTTGCATCATACCTTTTAATTTCTTTAGACATTAAAAAGTATAGTTGTTAAATAATACTGTCTCATGTTACTGTATTTAAAATATACAAAGTGAAAAAAATACCAAAATATTAAGTGACTAATAGCAACATGCTTTGCATGTGATTATGCCTATCATCAGAAAGTAGTTTCTATATCCAGGTTTCCTGTTTCATCATTTCCTCAGTCCCCTACAATCCTGACACAAGCTCCTCTGCCAGTTTTTCCGTGTTTGACTGTTGTAAATGCTCTTTCTCATATTGGAATATCCAGTTCAGTTGCTCAGTCGTGTCCGACTCTTTGTGACCCCATGAACCGCAGCACGCCAGGCCTCCCTGTCCATCACCAACTCCCGGAATATTGTGATAACTAAAATAGCTATGACCCTGCCATCGTGATGCTTGATGAAATTTAAAATCTAGCACTGACTCTTTTTTACCTTAATTTTTTTTTTTAATAGATCAATAATCTCATTGTAAAAATGTTAGGTAAGGTTATGGGAAAGTCCCCAGGACATTCACTTTTACTCCCTGAGAAGAATATAAGAAAGTGAATGTGTGACAGGTTACATAAATGAAAACATTTTATGTATTCATCCCCCAGTGTCTTCTGGAGATGTCTCTCCTTGATGGACAAATTATCTAATTTTTTCAACCCTCCCCCTTGCCCCAGTACCTTCTTATACCTTATTTCATAAGCCTTTCTACTAGTTTGAAACTAATGCTTCACCTTTGGGTACTACTACTACTAATTCTTCTCAAGTTTCCTTTGCCAGGATCCCCCAGGGTTCCATCCTTGGTTCTCTTCGTAGGAATTCCATTCTTCCACTACTCTCTGCTCTGATGACTTCCAAATACAGAACTTAAACCTTGAACTCCAAATTCTCCTATCCAAGTCCTTGGGGATACTTTCACCTGGACTTTTCATGAGAACCTTAAACTTGATATCCTTTGCAGTATTCATTGCATACCTGCTCCCCTCCCCGTACCCAAAGCTGTTCCTTCCTATTTCCATCCGGTTACAAAGTTCCCATTTCTTTAAACCAGAACTTTAATTCCTCTCCATCTTCTTTCAGACCCAACAATTTGGTTTGCAAATTTGGACCACTTTAACATCTTTTTTTCCCTACCAGTTTCTCTTTCTTGATTCCTATTCTGCTGTTTGCTTCAGCAGACTTGTTCTCTTTGACTCTAATTAAAGCGGAATTTTACCAGTTGAGAGAAATGTCCAAGAGGTGATTTCACCCATGGGCTGGGAGGCAAAATGGCCATCTAAATTCCTCCTTATTTGGCTTTTGGCATATTGGTGTCATTCTGTATAATATTTTTGGATTCTCTGTGAGATATGGTCATAGAAAACCCCCAAATCAAATGGAAACATTTAGTTATATTGCAATATACTGCTTAGGTTGATGGGTAGTTACGGTTGACTTTTTTTTTTAATGATTTGTTGGTTTTCCTTTTTTTAATGCAAAAGAGATACATGTTTGTAGAAGATTTAGTACAGACAGGAATACAGGAAACCACAAAGGTCCTTGTCATCCTCCTACACCTTTTCCCAGAAGTTATTTTCTCAGCTTTCACTGTGTCTAAAGCACTACTTTCTACAACAGTTCTACTTCACCTTGAGGAAACTGAGGCACAGATAGGTTAAGTGACTTGCCCAAGGTCACAGAGGTTGTAAATGGCAGGGCTAGAAATTGACCCTAAGCATGTCTGTGGCACCCAGCTCTCCTCAGTTTACCTTAAGTTTTCAGATAGGCTGATTTTTATCAGAAGAGGGAAGACTGTCTATAAAGAGAAAAGTGGAAGGAAGGGAAGAAAGAAACAAAAGGATGTAATGGCCTGTGTGCATCCTGAGAGCAAGACTTCTGAAGAGGAAGTAGAGTAGCAGCGAGTGAGAAGTTGTGGCAGTGTGGGTATCCCTGACTCTCTTAAATCTGTTTCCTTCTTTCTAATTGAGGGGAGGGAGGTATGGTGGTAAAAAGAATGATGAGTTAATTCTCCATAAATGTTAGCAATTGCTAGAGTAGTATCTTTGGATTTTGTATGGGAGGATGAAGATACTACTATTTTCATTTTAGAGCTATCGGCATCTCATACATGCTTGATTACACATTAATGCTATTAAATGTGTTAGATTCACTGCAAGAATGCTTTTGGCAGTTAAAACTTATTTGCATCTGTGTAAATTTATCAAAATGTGTTTAAAACTGGCAAGTGTCAGAGTCAACCACAGAGCAAGAATGGCAATAGAGATTAGCATGGTAGATATTTACACAGTAGATTTCATTAAATAATCAGTATTCAGAATCTTCACGTGATACTCTTGGATGAGTTTGAATTCGGAATTTCAGGACCTCTAAAGGAGATTTTGTGGCCTGAAAAAGGAATCTAATATCTAACTGTTCTCTCCCCTAGAAATGTCTTTTTTACATATAAAACAAAATGATCTTGGTTTTGAATTAAGAGCTCTTGCATCTTGGTCTTTTCCTAGTGTCAAGATAATCTTAGTAAGGATTAATAAGACCAGAGGTAGAAATTTTAGTCCAGAAACCTGAAGCCACAATCTCTTAGTGACCTTGCTGGAAAAGTGAAGTTTTCTTCTTCTCCTTGTGTCAGTCTCCTGGGCCATGTGGCCTAAAGGAGTTTGAGCGTGGGATGGACCAAGAAAAGAGGTGGGTATCTTCTCCTGCACTTGTAGTTAAAGCGCCTCTTGGAACAGACTTGGGAAAAGCACTAAGGGGGGGGTATTGTTTCTTCACTTATAACATCTTAAGAGCTGTAGTTTCTGTCTCTGGAAAGTAGAATTAAAATCTTTTATTTGTAACCATGGTGTTACATTTCACCCTTGATATCTATTAGAATATTGTTATTAAAGGCTTAATCGTTTTTTTCATTTATTTATAACTATGATCTGGGTCCAAGTAGAGGCTGCCCCTATATGTGGGTGATTTGTTGGATATTTATGGTTGGAGGTTTTGCATTGTTATTTGTTTTCTGTATGTTTTTGAAATCTTTTCTTCCCTGCTTTGTCACCCACAGGTTCGAGAACTTGTCCTGGACAATTGCAAATCAAATGATGGGAAAATTGAGGGCTTAACAGCTGAATTTGTGAACTTAGAGTTCCTCAGTTTAATAAATGTAGGCTTGATTTCAGTTTCAAATCTTCCCAAACTACCTAAATTGAAAAAGGTAAGTGCTTTTTAACAATGGAAGAGAACCATTCTGGAGAAGGGAAAAAGAAACAATTCTATCTGTAAGGAAGCATTTAGTGTAGCAGAGAGCACATGGCCTTTGTAACTGGGTAGATCTGGAACTCAACGTTCCATCCAGCTCTATCATTTCCCTGATGGGTGAATCTTTCTCGGGTTATGTAATCTCTCTAAGACTCAGTTTCCTCACCTGTAAACTGGTGATACCACCTGACCTTACAGAATTGCTGTGATGTTTGGAAACAATACATGTTGAATGCTCAATAAATAGTTACGATGAATAATTTAGTACTCAATAATTGTTATGGATTTGTTGCTATAATGTAACTACATTTTGTTCTTAGTATGCTCTGGTTTAGGAACCATGGGTTCCTCCTGCTTTTCATGTTTAATGTTGATTAAGGGAGGATTTAAGTATAGACCTTTCAGATTTGTAGCCTATGATATTTCAAATCCATTACATAATTCTTAATGACTGGGGAGTTTAAAATGTGTTGTGACTGACTGTGAGAATTCATTTAAACAAAACTGCTGTATTTCCCTCTCCTAGTTAATGGTCCATTGTTAGGGCTTTATTGGTCTAATGATAAACCAATCGCTATCCTCTCTAACACTGCCCACCCCCCCCCCATCCCTGCCATGCACCAAGAAAAAAAAAATTCTCAAGAAAAATGTTTTTTGTGTGTGTCTTTGCACGTTAACCTGTCACAAAGCCTCTGCCAGAACTGAAAGAAACTTAAGATCTTCTAGCCCTGTTTATAGGCACAGACCCAGCAGTAGACCCAGACAGGTACAGTAATTTGCCTAAAGCCACCTACAGAAGTCGTTTAGTACTAGAGCCAAAACTAGAACCATATCTCTTATTTGCTAACCCACTACCTTTTCCATTACATATGAAAATGTGTGTGGTCTTGGCAGTGTTGCAGAATTCTCCACTGTTTACTTAATCTCTTTATTAGGGAGTTTAAGTTGAAGCTTCATCTAAGAAAGATACACATAGAAAACTGAAACGAAATTTAGGCAACAGATAGGTAGGCTGTTCCTATATGCTTGCTTGAATCTTGAGAGGGACTTGTTTTTTGGTTAAATACATGAATTAAAATCCAGAAGTGCTATGTGTTTTAAATGCTCAGGCAGTCTTCATGAGTTTCAGGGCAACCCTGCTATTAAAAAGAATTCTGTTATATTTAAATTTGTAAATTTCTTTTCTTTTTTCTGATAGGTATCTACTTTAGAGGTTCAAGTGTAATCCATTTTTGTTCATGTAGATTATCATGACATTGGAAGCTCTAATAAGCCCATTAAAAACTGATGGCATTTTAGCCTGTATTTAAATAAACTTGATGCTAGCAGGTCCCTACTATGTGTTTTGTGTTCTCTTCTGCTTTCCTAGCACCCTGATAATTTTCCTGAATTACTGTGGTCTCTGTACTGTCATACTTATTCAGAAAGTCACAAGAAATAGGTTCTAAAAGAAATGTCATGAGTTTCCTAAATTACACATTGATTTCATTTCAAAATAAATATGCCACTAAATGTTTTGGCAGATTGTCTTGTTATCTCTCCTCCCTAAGATACTCATGTTGAAAGGTTGTGAATATTATATATGTCGATATTCTAACCAACCAAGAGAAATTTTCGGTATTTTACTGGACTAAAACACCTAAACAGACTTCTTGTCTTTAAAATTCTTTCATTCTTTCTTTCAGTGAATATTTAAATTTTTAAGAGTTCTTCTGTTCTGCATCATATACTTCATTTCCTTGCATGCCAGACTAAATTACATAAGTTTTCATTCTATTCTAGGTACATAGCATAGGGAGGAACACATTGAAGCTAGTCTCCCTGGCTGCAAATCATAGGTTCACCACTGTAACAGCTGTGTAATCTTGGGCATGTTGCATAGTCTATTCTTAGTTCATTTTCCTCATCTGTAAATGGGGGTAATAATTCTACTTACCCATAGGGTGATTGTGAGATCAAATGAGTTCATGGATTTCTAGTTCTTTGAGCAGTGCTGTAAGTACTTGGGTACTTAACACTTAAGTACTATGTAAGGATTAGATACAGTTACCATTGTTGTTGTTGGCCATTAAAGTAGAATTGAAACCAGCTGTCTGGCCTTAGTTCTCTCACCTGCGAAATAAAGAGTTTGATGAGGAAATTAGATGAAATTAATTAGATGAAATTAGAGGAAATTAGATGATCTCAACTGTCTTTACTTTTCCAAGCTCCAGTTTCTTGCACTGTAATGTTCCTTGGTGACGGCTCATTCCTTCATTGGCATACCACTTACCACTCAACTTGACCTGTAGCAAAGAAATTAGAATTCTTGTAAAGGCTAGTGATAGATTCGTGTAAGAAGTGTCCTCTGGGGAAGCTGTTGCCCCATTCCCTTTCTTGAAGTCATGGAACTTCTTTAAGGGCTTGTACCATTCCTATAGCCTTCAGGGCAGCATTCCCTGATGGCTTCCAGATGTAGAACCCCGTGGCAAGTCAGCACTGTACAGAAACAGATTAGGTTTCAAGTGGGCATCAGGAGTTTTGCTTGACACACAGAATAGCTGCTTAGAATGCATTTACCTTTCCTGGCACATATAGCGTATTGTAACTTCTCAAAGAATTGTAATTTGCTTTGACCCACTTTTTAGGTTAGAAAATGTATTCACTGATGTTAGGGGCCAAACTGTTAAAATTAGCAGCTGATTAAGAAAATGCGACTCTTATCCTTACATGTCTCTCCTTCCCTGAAGTGTTCCTAGGATCTGTAATTTGGGTTTAATCAAACAAAATGAACATACATGCCCTTTTAAAAAATAGAGGTCGTTTGATCTTGGTAAGCGTTTGAGAACTGTATTTGTTATTTCTAACACTTTAATGATACCTGTTTCTCTGTGTGTTTGTGTGCTGTGTGCATTTTCTCTTAACAGCTTGAGCTCAGTGACAACAGAATCTGTGGAGGTCTGGATATGTTAGCAGAAAAACTTCCAAATCTTACACATCTAAACTTAAGTGGAAATAAACTGAAAGATATCAGCACCCTGGAACCTTTGGTAAGTAATTGAGAGTTTGGAAACCAGGACTTATTGGTCATTTTCATTTTCATATTTCCTTATTGTGAGGGAAATCACTGGAAATAATAATTGAGAAGGTGGTGGTTTTTTAATAATACTTTTATAGAAGGAGTCCAGAGTAAAAGATCAGAGCCTTTAGTTACATGTGTTTCTGTGACTTTGCTCTCCCTCCCTGTTTATTGTGGCCGCTAACTTCAAAGGGGAGTTCTGTTCTTTTTTGTTCTTTTAAAATGTCATATATTGACTGTAGCCTTAAACATTTATCTTCAATTTTCCCCAGACTGGCCAGGCTATTCTATACTTTTATAGAAAGGCTGTCTATATCAGGTTGGGCATCTGATCTGATGGAACAGGCCATAGGCAGCTCCAGTCAGTTTTAGGTCCTCTGATTCACAGTTTTGAGCTCTAGCTGGCTCACTCCTTGCATGGGAACCCCCAAATTCTCCTCCTCTTACATGCTGGGATAAACTATGGAAAGTTACATTTAAGTGCCAGTTGGGTTATAGACTTTGCTGTGTGACCTTGGGCAAGTTGCTTCTTCTCTCTGGGCCTCAGTTTCCTCCCTTATGAAGCAGGAAGGATAGTGATCCCTGCCTTACTTCCCTCACTTAGGAGTTCTGAGAATAAAATAAGGTAATGTACTTACTTTGTAAGTTGGGAAGCTGTGCTGATGGGAGTCTAGTTAAGTGGAAGTTGTAGTGACCAGAAAAGAGCTTACAAAGCAGTGTTGGGGGCCTGCTCTCCTTTGCTCCATGAATTTTGCCCCCCCCCCCTTTTTTTCCCCTGTTATAGGTACACTCAGATACTTGTGCTCCTTCCTTTCTCACTAGTTCTGTTTTCTTCCTAGTTAATGGCGGGTAAAGGACAGCCCCACACACTCTTTTCTTTTGATGCTACCTGGAAATTCCTATGATTTCAAGATTGTTAACTGACTTTTTCCCCTAAACACGACATTCTATTCACAGACGTAGAATTCTATTTTAATGAGGCTGATGAAACTCAAACTTGTTTCATATCACCCAAAGAAGCCTGTGGCAGCTTTCTTTTTTTCTGTTTTACGTCAAGTCAGTATTTCCATTGGACTTAACTTGCGGACATTAATTGGGAGAGGAGCTAGTCAGCGATAGGAACTGTCTTTCAGGATCCAGCAGAGCAGAACTCAAGAGGAAAAGGCATCCTTCTGCTCTCTTATCTTTGCTGATATCACAATATATTTAAAAATATTTGAACTTCTTATCATTTGCATAGAATTATATTTCAAGGGAAGATAAGAGTTAAATTATGACTTCCTTTGATGAAGATTTCCTGCTGGAACTAATAGTTTTTTTCTCTCCTAATCAGTAACTGAGGCTGTATTCCAGTGTAAATTTAATCACTGTTTACCAAGTCCCTTTGTTTTTATGTTTCGTTAAGTGGACTGCATTTAGCTCATTTCTCATAAATGTTGGGAGCCTGTTGCTCACCTTTACTCCATTTTTTGCCCCTTTTTTTCTGTTAGATACACTCAGACACCTGGGCTTCCTTCTTTTTCACTGTTGTTTTCCTCCAAGTCAATTCCCATTTCTTGTGTATAAGCAGACTTTATTGCAGTTTTCCTTATTCAGAGATGTTAACATTTGCCCATTGTAGCCTCATGTAATGCAGAGAAGCGAGAATATCATTTTAGAAATGAGACTGAGTTTAATTACACAGCAGCTGCGGAATAAATGGTGAGCAGGAATTCAAGTCCAAGGCCATTCTTGCCACTGCCCTTGGAACTTGTTCTTCTCTTTTTAACCTATAAATTTACTCCATACTCCAATAGACTTAAACTGGGAGTTCCAGTACTAAATTAAGCGCTGATGGTCTCCCTTCGGTCCCATGGGCTGTACTAAACCTTTGTTGTATGTTTAATGACAGCCCTGTCAATTCATAGTAACTGTAAGCATAGGAACCCCTTTTCTCTAGAACAGAGTACCGGGCCATGCCTTTCCATGCTAGATCACTGGCCATTGCCTAATTCTCAGTGGCGACCTTAGTCTTCTTTGATGTTTCATCAGAAGCTTTTATCAGTGTCCTAGCATTCAGAGGCAGAGCAGAAGCAAACATTGTATAGGAATTGTTTGCATGAGTGTTCCTGATCTGATAAGTGATTTATATAGTAGGACCCTTTGACAATGAAAGTCTTAATCTCCTGAAACAGTGAAGTATGAGAAATAATCAATATATAATATTTCCTGTTTTTGGAGGATCTGCTGTGTGCCATACATGGTAGTGGATGCTTTATGTATGTTGTCCATTAATAATCTCCAACATTTCTACAAAATGGATAGAAATAACATGGCCCTCATTTTACACATGAGGAAGCTGAGGCTTAGGAGAGGCTGAATCCCTTGTCCAGAGTCACACACTTGGCCTTCCAGTGACAGAGCCATGGCACCACACACCCAGGACTGTCTGGGGAAGGCAGAGCTCCTGCTATTCTCCTGAACTTGCTGTTCCAATTCCTGGGGGTGCTAGGTGGGTCTCCTGAAGTTACAACTTCAGGATAAATAAAACTGTAGGAGAAGGTGAAGGGAGGAAGTGTTGGGTCCATTTTAACTTCTGAAAGTATTCTTCAGTGGGGAAAACACCATCTCATCCTCATCAACCACATGCATTTTGAACACCGTCTACGTTGAGCCCAGTTCTTACAGTCAATGCAATGATTGTGAATGCCTCTGCTTACTACAGGGACATTAATCGAGAGACAAAGAAGGCATCAATTCAAACTTCCTTGGACACCTTTTTTAAGAGACCTGGGCCATCCAAACCATCCCCCAAAGCCCTTCTAAATTCTAAGAAGGCAAGCAAAATTATTGTTAATAAAATGTTTACTGTTTATTATGGCTAGCCTATTAGTTTTAGGCCAAATTTCTGAAATGGTAGAGTTGTGATTTTTTTTTTTAAGCAGTATTTACATATTACATTGGAATCCTGAATAATCTGTGTGTAGTGTATTTGGGGTCTTAAAGCACAATTTTAGAGCTTTAAACAGTTCTAGAGTACTCCAGTTATTTGGGGTTTTGTTGTTTATTTGCTTTCACTTCATTTTCTAGCATACTGTTCGGCACATCCAAGTTATTCATAATGGTTCCGTTCTGAAGAAGTAGCAAAAAAATGTTACAGATTCAGAGTTTTAGAAACTGGAAAGCCTTGGAGGCCCTGTCAAGGAGCCCTGGAGGCTCCTTTGACTACTAGGCTAGTCAAAGGAGTTAGAAAACGGGCTTGAGACACTGTTGAGCATTAAAGGTCAGGAGTTGTATGTATTTTTGCACATCCATTCCTAGGAAATAATGTTGACCAATAAATGGCTCGTTCCTTTGAGCGAAGAATGTTACACTGAGCCTCTGTGGGAAAGCTACCAGATTTATTCATGTTTCTATCTTCAGTGGTATAGTGTCAACATATCTGTGAAGAGAAACATTTCCCCAGTTACCTGGTGTGGTATTTCAGCATTTTCTTCGGGTCGGGCTGGCCAGTAGGCAGCCTATTCTGAAAGCTACATGACATAAAAGTCATTCTCCCTACAATCAGGACTGGGGACAGCTTTCTTAAGACTTCAGGTACTAACTTAATAAGCACGTTATTGGAGCCACAAACTCTTGGATAACTGCACAGTGGTGTTTTGAGGAGTACATTTGCCTGTTGCTATAACCCTGTTCCGTGTTCCCTGCCTGGCTCTGTGTTCCCAAGGGCTGGTCAGTGAGAATAAAGCCAGTGTGGGAACCTTCTTGATAAGGAATATGAAGGTTTGTGAGTGCAGGGGTCAGCAACCTTTGCCTCTAAAGGACCTGGTAGTAGATCTTCTAGGCTTTGTAGGCCATATAGTGTCACAGCTTCTCCACTTTGCCGTTGCAGCACAAAAGAAGCCATACATAATACATAAACAAGTGAGCATGGCTGTGTTCCAGTAAAACTTAGTTTACAAACACAAGAGGCAGGCCAGAGTGGGTCAGCCAGCTGTCATCTGCCAAGGTCTGCTTTAGAGCAAAGATTTTTAAGTCATTTTGTAACTCCCAGCAATTGCACAGATACTTCAAGTCCTGAAAACAGAGTTTTGTTTCATCTCTATGTCTTCCCAGGTGCTTGTGAACGTTGAAATAGATTTCCCAATAAAGCATCAGTCTTTAAACAGCGTTTATTTTTTGCAATTTACTTCATAAAGAGATCCTCTTAGTAATATTTAGAGAATGCCAAACTTTTGTATTGACTCAGAACCATTAAAAAGTTAACTTTATGAATCCATATATCTGTGTTCCCTACCCCCATTCCCTATTTTAAAAGGCACCAAGCCACATAGTAGTTCACATTTTGTGTTTACTCTTTATCAGTTTGCCCTTTCTTCTCCCTGTGAGGGTCTGTTGTCACTTTCTGTTGCTATCTGCTTACTTGCCTGTAATACTGCCTCTGCCCTCCCCATCTCTTAATTCACCCTTAATCAAAACTTAATAGACCTGGTAGTGAAATACTAGTACACTGAGGTAATAACAAATGATCTGAGTAGAATACACAGATATTTTCTTATCAGTTTGGCTGCTCAGAAAACTTCCTGGGCTAAGTTTTTAGATCTTAACTATTTTAGATAATGAAACAGGTTTCAAACAAATGAGGTATTGCAACAAAACTTCAAGGTATGGTAAAATCAGAATTTTGTATCAGGAAGGTCAGGTAATAGAGTCAGTCTTTTCCCCCAAAACTAAAAAAGAAGAAAAGAGTGTAAAGTTTCTCTACTTTTGAAGTTTCAACTCTGAGTTCCCCTTCTTTTCCCCCAGCTTGCATTGACTCCTGTCTTCCCAGAAAATACTTAGATCCCCACACTTTGTGCTTTACTTTGTTCCGTTCTCGAGTGTTTCGCATCTGTGTCCCCAAGTAGAAATGTCAAGGACCTTGATGCTGACAGAATTGGTGTGACTGAAAAAAATTTTTCCCCTATTTTCCTACCACCCCAAAAGCACTGATTGCTTAATAACCCAGCGTGGTCTTATTGGTCATTTGATTACTCAAGTCTCTGATTTGTCTCATACTGGGAAAAGATCCACCTTTAATATTTAAAATTCATATTTCTTAAGATTATTCATTCATAGTGCCAAAAGGAAACAGTTCTCTGAAAGGATAGAGGTAGAAGGGAAAACTAGCTAAAAATCTAGTGACCAATCATAAGGTTGCGATGGACTTGAAATGTTTTCCTATGTACAAAGCTGAATAGGTAGTAAGTAGCTTATTGAATTCAGAGCCTAGAATTTTACCTCTTTAGGAGATGGTTTTTGTTGCTTATGTACCTTTGGTTTAGGAGGTATGTTTCTTGATCCTTTTCTTCAGAAAAAGTTGGACTGTCTGAAGAGCCTGGATCTGTTTAACTGTGAGGTTACTAACCTGAATGACTACCGAGAGAGTGTCTTCAAGCTCCTGCCCCAGCTGACCTACCTGGATGGCTATGACCGAGAGGATCATGAAGCCCCAGATTCAGATGCCGAGGTGGATGGTGTGGATGAAGAAGAGGATGATGAAGGTGAGTGGGCACTGAATGCTCTTGCTACCAAGAAAAATAATTTATATCCATGCACGTAGGCCTTCTGTTAAATTTGGAGTTCTTAGGACATTGAACCTGCCTGCAGTGCAGGAGATCCAGGTTCGATCCCTGGGTTGGGAAGATCCCCTGGAGAAGGAAATGGCAACCCACTCCAGTATTCTTGCCTGGAGAATCCCATGGACAGAGGAGCCTGGCTGGCTACAGTCCATGGTATTGCAAGAATCAGACATGACTTAGTGACTAAACCACCAGGGCTTTGAAGTCTTCAAATGATTCAAAATAGACAATGGTTTGTTAGCTAATTAATCTTTCCTACTTTTGATATATGGTTAGAGTTTTAAAAAGTAATGATTTGAAAGCACTGTATGTTGAATTCCATTTTCTCTTTAATAAGGGAAATAATCTCTGGCTATAACATGGAATTAGAATATACATTTTACTTTTGACATTTGATCAAGGTTTTTTCATCCTGTTAGACCTTTAAGAATCTTAATATATTTTCTACCCAAACTAATCCTCCTGCTTAGCTTGTGCTTTCCTTACACAGTGACTTGTTTAGTAAGAGTCACTCTTAGGATAAAAGGTTTTTCACCTGACAGGCTTAGAGGAAGCAGAGTTATTAGTTATCACATCAGTCAGCATGAAGAAATTTTACTCTCCTAGAATTCCTCATATTGCTGGAATTCGCAGTATTACTGTATTTGAGGCATTATTTTTGATAGCTCTTTAAAGACAAGTTTATAAGGCAGAAATAATCAAGAAAAGTGAAGAACACCATCAGGAACCTTGGTTGCTATCAGTGGAATAGTACTGTGGAAACATTTTACAGTTTTGTTTTGCAGCAGATTTGAGACAAGGCAAAAAGACATGGGATGTTAGATGGTAAAGTGAATAGGACCCTGAATAGGATGCTTCATCTTGTTCCAGATGTTCATATCACTTAGTCCCTTCACTGCTGGTTCTCCATTTCTCTTACACATCAGTCTGATTATCTATTTAAGTTCACCTTAAATAGGTAGAGAAGCCACTTGTTTGAAAGAACCTGTCAAGGAAATTCCTTGAAGAGTGAAAGGCAGTTCTTGAGAGTAGGATCAGTCAGGCGAGTATTTGAGAGTTTCCTGCGTGCCAGGCTGTAGAAAATAGTTTTAAGAAAAAACAAACGTGGTTCCTGTCCCCTTGGAGCTTACTGTCTACTAAGAAGAGAAATGTTGAGTAATCATAACTAAATAAATAATCATGAGTGAGCAAAGTGTGTGGTAATGGAGAAGGATCCAGGTACTTGTGTGAGAGCATGTGAGCTGAGATTGCGGGTCTGGCTTGAGGAAGTGATGTTTAACTGAGAGTTGAAGGCTGAGCCAGTGTTAGTCATACAGGAAGGAAAGGGAAGAGGCAGGAGAAAGCACAGTGACTCCAGGACTTGGAGAGGTAAGAACTACTTGACTAGGGGCCTGCACCAAATGCAGTAAAGATACAGGACACAGGTGCCTGGCTGCCACCACTATCCCCATCATGGAGTTATTATGGATGTTCCCCAGGTTCCTGATTTGCACAGCTGGTTTGTGGTGGAACACTTAACACCAGAGAAGGAGGTTGGTGGGGGTTTTTTGGTTGTTTGGGGTTTTTGTGACTGTGGAGAATTTGAGACATAGGAGGTTCAGCTGTGATTGGTTCATGCCTGATCTTGTTTTATACACATGCACTCCTACCCGCTTCTCCCCTTCCTTATTTTGAAGCAAATTCGAGATACTGTATCATTTCATCAGTAAGTATTATAATTTACACAGGACTCCTGGTCTCTGGATTTTATGGATCCCAGGTCAGAAGAACTGAGCCTCAGCAGCTTTTGAGGAAGGAGGTGACTGTGGTTCATGGTTTTCCCTGATATTGGTGTGGCCCAGCATTTGTCCGTGCGCCAACCCAAAGCTCCCTGCCACCTCAGTAGGTATACCTTGTGAGACACACAGGGTGTTTGATGTGTTCCTTTTGGACTGTTTTCAGAAGGAGAAGATGAGGAAAAGGAGGACGATGAAGATGGTGAGGAAGAAGAGTTTGATGATGAAGAGGAGGACGATGAAGACGAAGATGTAGAAGGGGAGGAGGATGAAGATGAAGTCAGTGGGGAGGTCAGTACACCTCTTGCTGCTCTGCTTCCCTTTTGTAGTTAAAGTGTGGATTGTTGAAAAAAGAAAAAGTCTTCTGAAGAAATTCGTATACTTGTAAATAGACTGATAGCAGTCTGACTAATTTAGCTTTTGTCCCCCGTTTAGTAAATATTAATACTAAATGGAATACTTACTGAATGCTAACTAGACTTGCTTGGCTCTGCAGAGTAAGTTTTGACCCATAAACTTTGGGAGGCAGTAACAAGTTGAGTATTCATTCAGTAGGGTGAGAAAGCTGGAAACATTTGAAAACTGATGAGATGTCCTTCCTTTTGTTGTATGGAAATGAAAGGTATTTTTACCAAGTGTAAACTTCTTGTATATCCAGCTTAATGAAATAAGTACATTATGTACCTTCTGTGATAAACAGTTAAGGATGCAAAGTTGAATAAAAATGTGGTCATACTCTGAAGGAGCAGGGAAGGGGGTCTAATTTATGGAACATGTAGTAATAACAGAATCTCTGAGGAGCTGGAGAAGAAGCCATAGCTATCCTTCTAACCATAGAAGGGTAGAAGAAAGGAGTGACTTTAATCCTAATGGAGATTTGTAAAAACAGGCCAAGAAAATTAGATGTCATCAAAAAAAAAATGTTCTTTAAATGTACAAATATAAGACTGGGCATTTGTATAATCTTGTAGGTAGCTAATGAAATTAAGTTTCTGAAAGAAGCATTTTATTTAAAAAAAAGGGGGTGGGGTGGATATAGAAATATTTGTCCATGGACTTCCCTGGTGGTCCAGTGGTTAAGAATCCATCTGCTAATGCAGAGAACATGGGTTCAGTTCCTGGTCTGGGAAGATCCCACATACCTGGGAGCAACTAAGCCTCTGCGCCATAACTACTGAAGCCCACAAGCTCTGGAGCTCGTGCTCCACAACAAGAGAAGCCACTCAATGAGAAACCCAGTGCACCGCAACTGGAGAAAGCCTGCATGCAGCAGTGAAGACCCAGCACAGCCAAAAATTAGTTAATTAAGAAATCTTGGTCCAAACCTGCTTTGAAGTTGAAGGTTTAAAATTAATTCTGGAGTTATCCATTGTAAGTTGTATACTAATGAAAAACGTCTGGCAAATAAAATGCTTCTGAAAAGCAATTTAAGAAAATTTTTAATTGAGCCCATTAAAGAAAAACCAGCAGCTGTCAGTATCTTAAATAGATAAAAGTAACATTACAGTTTTCTCCTTGAATGAACTGTTAAGTTTATTGACAATTCTTATTTTTCTTCCTACTCCTCAGCTGGGCAGAATTAATCTAATAATGTTATTCGTTTGCCATTCTTTAGGAAGAAGAATTTGGACATGATGGAGAAGTTGATGAAGATGATGAGGATGAGGATGAAGATGAAGATGAGGATGAAGGTGAGTTAAGGCATACACTTTGGTCCCCCTCAGTTAAAGATCAAGGGAAATGTTCATTAATACAGAATTTGAAATCATGGAGAAGAAAATAAAATGCCTTTGGCCCTGGTGGTCTTCAGGGGCACTGATAAAAGGCCCATTAGTGTGTGTGTACTGGCTCATCCCCCTGCTCTACAGCAGTTAGTAATGCCTGTGTGAGGGAAGAAGGCCCTGGCCTCAGTCCCCGCATGTTGTGTTTTTAGACCCCATTATTTGTGTTACTGTTAGGCATGAGATTCCTGTGTTCAGAATTTATTAAAAAAATTTTTTTTTTAATTGGAGTGTAATTTTTGCAGGATAGATAAATAGCACCTGTCCAGTTTTCCTTTCCCCACCACAATTAAAACCAAAGAAACACGTGTTTCTTAAAAAGTAGATTTTAATACTTGTGTAAGTTTCAGAGCACTGGATTGTTTGCTGCGTTTTCTGTGCTGTACTTTCCAGCAGCATCTTCGCTCTGTGCCCGTCTCAGAACTAAATTTACTTTGGATACAGCAGTGATCAGGGCCTGGTCTCTGCCCTCGGGGAGATTTTTAAAACAGTTTAGTGCAGATTTAGTTAACTTCATAAAAGTAGTCATGAGTTTACTTGTTGAAAAGACAGAACGATGTGAAAGTCTCTGTGTCTCAAATACCTAGAGTCTAGGAAATCTCTTAAAAGTTAATATGAACTACAGTTTGAGTCTTGCCATGTTCTAGGCTAAGTACTTTGCACTGGTTCACTTAATCCTCAGAATAACCCTTTGAAGTCAATGCCATTGTCCCCATTTTACTAATGAGAAAATAGGCTTAAGGAGCTCATCTCCTAGCCATTAAATTCATTGTGCAATAATTAGGCAAAGTATATGCCTTTGCAGTTGTCTCAAAGTGAATTTTTGTTCTCATACAGAAGAGGAAGAAAGCGGGAAAGGTGAAAAGAGGAAGAGAGAAACAGATGACGAAGGAGAAGATGATTAATAAGACCCCAATAACCTGCAAAAAAAGAACTGTTCAGTATTGGTTGGACTGCTGACATGGATTTGGTAGCTGGTTTTTTTTTTTTTTTTTTTTTTTAAAAAAAAAAAAAAAAGGTAGCTGTGATACAAACCCCAGGACACCCACCCACCCAAAGAGCCAAAGAATAGTTCCTGTGACATTCCACCTTCCTCCATTTAGTCCCTCTTGGAAATCCACCACCAAGCTTGGGGACTTCACCCCAACAAAATTGTAAGCATTGTTAGGTTTTTGTGTAAGATTTGCTGTAGCGTGGATAGCTGTGATTGGTGAGTCAACTGTCCGTGGCTGCCAGTTACACCAAGATTGTAACAGCATTTTTACTTTCTGTACAACAAAGAAGCTTTGTAAATAAAATCTTAACATTTTGGGTCTGTTTTTTCATGCTTTTCTTTTCAAAGACATTTTTTTACATTAGGACATTGTGACAACTGGCAAAAAAAGTATTTTTAAGAATTTAAGTGAAATAAACACATTCCTCTTTGATAAAGCCTAGTTGTATGCTTACATTTGTAAATTAAGACTTTGTAAGCCTGTGTTAAAACACACTAAAGAACTGGTTTCTTTGGTGTTTTTTTTAATTAGTGGTCATTGAGGAGAAATACACAAGTATTTCCACAAGTGTAGGATCTGTGAGCATTTAAACCTAATCCTCATTCTTGATGACTGGGAGTAAATGAGGTAGACTTCTGAAAAATGATGTTTGAAATTCAGTGCTGTGTAACCCCTGAAAGGCAGTAAAAAATAATGTTAGGTTCAAATAATAGATGAATTAAGGAAAGGAGGGTCATATAACAGAGAAGAGTCCCAGGAGATCTGAATTGTAGTTCTGGCTCTGCTACTGGTTTCCTGTGTGACCTTGTGTTGCCCTCTGGATTACCTCCCAGTCTATAAAATCGAGGGGGTGTGACCAAATGGCTTCTGAAAGTCTTTTGCAGCACTGATGGTCTCTGACCCTCACTGACAGGAAGGTCTGAAGGAAAAAATGAGCTTTGTGCTAAGGCTGAAACATGTAGGGATTGACTGACAGGTGAACAGAGTACGGTTTGTTATCAAGACAGGCGTGCTAAGGAGGAATGACATGTGAAAAGCTTGGTCAGGGAGTGGCTAGCCTCTGCCTGAGGTCAGCTTGGCTCTTTTTTTTTTTTTTTTTTGTGCAGAAAGATGGAAATTTGCTCTTTTACAGATCTTAAAAGGATTTGGGGGAGGGGTGAAATACTCGGCAGTCTGTATGCAGTGGTTCAATACACATGTGACTCTTGTCAATAATTTTTGTAGTGGAAGATCTGAGGATTGTTTTGGTAACTCTTAGCTGTAAGCTACTGGAATGAGTGGGTTTTTACACATGTAAAAGCAATGTTAAAGATTGGAACTTAATCTGAATTAAGTTCTAGCAAAAGGTATATAGTGTCAGTGGAGCCCCCTGATGCTGGGAAAGATTGAAGGCAGGAGGAGAAGGGGCAACAGAGGATGAGATGGTTGGATGGCATCACCAACTCAATGGACATGAGTTTGAGCAAGCTCCCAGGGATGGTGAAGGACAGGGAAGCCTGGCATGCTGTAGTCCATTGGATCGCAAAGAGCTGGACATGACTGAGCGACTGAACAACAACAATTAGGCTTTAGAGTGGAAGTTGCTTTTTACAAGGGAATATTAGGAAAATTCATTTCTAGTTGGACATATTTTCCCCAACCACAAGGTCTTAATCAGTGCCCTTTTGCACACCTTCAATACATTATAAAGTGATTTGTACAACCTAAGCGTCATTTGGTTTTGCATATATTGTCAAATAACAAACAGTAACCTTGGATGATTTTGTTTTCCTGCTTTTTCAAGTTTATAGAACTTTTTGATACATTCCAAGCTCCTGGGATATGCCATGCTCTCCTTGGCTGGGCAAGAGGGAGGGGGTTGGGATAGAGGCAAGCCAGCCCTTGGATGCTCACCAGAAATACAAGGAAGAGAAGACATGGGAGGAATACCAAGACATAGAACAAGTGGTCCAGTAAGAGGGTAATTCAGAGGTACGAAGGGTAGCTTTCAACTGGGAGGACTAGGGAAGTTCCCTAGAAAGGGAAGTAAGTATTTGAGCCACACATGTGGATATGAGTGACTTGAGAAATACGAATGGCAAAAGAAGGGAAGAACATGATGGATAGAGGTCAGAGGTAGGGGGTTGTGTACGCTTGGCTTCAAATAAGCAAGTTTGACTAGAGAATGAGGAAGAAGAGGAAAGGCAGGTGAGACAGGAGCAGTGATTTGGGACCTTATCCCAGGGGGGCTTGAACGGCAATATGTCACTTTACAATATGTCAGTTTGACCTATGATCTGTGGCCAATGAGGATTTCTAGGGAACTATCAGACCTGCTTTTCCTTGTCTTAAAATGAAATTTTCCAGAAGACTAACGTGCAGACCTCTGATAGGGCCTTGAGACCCAGGTGCTCTCGACTAAAGACTTCTTGAGAAACAGGCTTTTTGGTGATGAGGTCACAGAGCAAACCCTGTCTCTGAAGGAGACGTTCATGGAGTGGACTTGCTCCCAGCTTTTGCAGTGAATGTTTTAAGTTAAACATCTGAGCTGGGTGGGAGCTGTGATGGGCTGGATAACTGGTCCTTACCTACCTGCGCCTGCAGGGTGGGGAGAGGGGTCTCTCCCACACACAGCTGCCCTCCAACCAGAGTAACACCCTGTTCTGTGTGACATGGAATGTCATGATTGCATTTGTCTTTTAAAAACGAAGGATTAGGGACTTCCTGGTGGTCCAGTGGTTAAGAATCAGCCTTGCAATGCAGGGGGTACAGATTCAATCCCTGGTCAAGGAACTAAGATCCAACATTCTGCAGAGCAACAGCCCATGCTCCACAACTACTGAATGAGCCCGTGTGCTCTGGAGGCTGTGTCCCACCAATGGAAGATCTCACATGATGCAACTAAGACCTGAAGCAGCAAAATAAATATCTAGAAAACAGAACTATTGCTCCTTGTACCTACAGGGAAACTGAGGTGTACGAAAGCATCAAGGACTGGCCCAAGGTTTCCTGTTGAAGTAGTGAAAGAACCTAGCCCTGTTCTCAACTTTGCTCTTACCTTTAGTTTACTCCTGCTGTAGGAATCCAGACCCTAAAGAGTGAATGACACTTCTGATGGAAATGCAGAGCACTTTGTGTAAAATGCTAGCCCACGCTCCTCATCACCACCACTGGGACTCCTACCTAGTACACATGTGAGCAGAGGTAGAGTCCTTTTCATTTCTGGCGTTCTCTTTGGGCTGCACCACCCTCCCATCAGAGAAAGATGAGACAGAACCACAGAAGGTTCTGTCCCTAGGCTATGACCTTCCCTTTTCTCCAGTCCTGTCAAGTTGTGCTGACATCAATTTTAATGAGACTGGTGATACCACTGTGTTGACAGTTTGAAAAGGGAGTCAAGTTACCAACTGACTTAAGCTTCACCTGCCAAACAGTTGCTCTGCAGGAAAACCACCAAGATTGAAGCAAGTGTAGAAGTTCTTTCTAGAGCCAATTAGGTCAGCTTCATAATCTCCAAGTATATTACAACTTGTCCCAAAGGTGTCAGAAGGGCATTACAAAGAAAATGACCCTTACTCTGTCTTGTTAGGGGGACTTGACCCAGACCAGCTTGTGTATGTTCGTTAGAACACTGCCACAGCCCAGCCCTGGAGAAGAGGAGTGGAGGTGTGGTGAGGGAAGCCTCAAACAGAACCTAGAGATCTGTTCTAGCCCAAGCCTGGCCACTAGCTGGAATTTGTCTCTCCTGAGTCATTTCCCTTCCGGGAACCTTCAGTTCCTCAACTGGAAATACAGAGCCCAAGCTTGCAGTGAGCTTGCAGCCCTGATACAGCTATATACATCAGAACGAGGTATATATACTCAAGTTCTAACCAGCAATAGACATGATAGTAGTTACTCAAGCTGTTACTCCCACCTACCCCGCCTTCCTGAGGAGCAGGTAAGGGTTTGGGCTGGTGGAAAATATGAAAGCTGTGCCTTAGGCTGATGGAGTAGAAGGGGATAGACCTGTAGCAAGAGGTCAGAGGAGGTGGTTACAGTTATCTGGACAAGTCTGCATGAGGGCTGCACCACTAAGACTGATGGTGAATGAGGTGTCTTCCAAAAACTGCAATAGGGATACTAGTAAATTACTCATTTTACTACTGTAGTGTTGGAAAAGACTCTTGAGAGTCCCTTTGGACTGCAAGGAAATCAGTCAATCCTAAAGGAAATCAATCCTGAATATTCATTGAAAGGACTGATGCTGAAGCTCCAATACTTTGGCCACCTGATGCGAAGAGCCAACTCATTAGAAAAAGACACTGATGCTGAAAAAGATTGAAGGCAGGAGGAGAAGGAGATGACAGAGGCCAAGATGGTTGGATGGCATCACTGACTCGATGGACATGAGTTTGAGCAAGCTCCAGTAGATGGTGAAGGACAGGGAAGCCTGGTGTGCTGCAGTCCATGGGGTCACAATGAGTCCGACACGACTGAGCGACTGAAGAAGTCAGACTAGTCAGTCTGGGGAGTACCTATAGCATTATAGACTCACCTTACCATGTGCAGGATGTATATCTGCCCCTGGGGGGCACTAATGTTCTGAGTTGGAGGGAGGGAGGGAAACTGTATTCCTCACTTCACAGCTGTGGAAACTGCAGGATTTAGAGGTGAAGAGCCTCCAAAGTCAAGTAGCCAGTAAATAGCCAGGCTGGCTGGAGTTCCAACCCAGCTCTGCCCAAATTCACAGCTTCTGCTGATAGCTAAATGCTCCTCCTTAGGGCTGTCTGGCTCCTGACTCTGTTCTAATGAGAAAGTTAGTGGACCTATTTCTTCTCAGTCTGGGGCAAAGTAGATGCAGGCTAACATGAGGTTCAGGGCAGAGTAAGAACAGAGCTAGTTTTCAGAATTGGAACCATGAAATGCTCTAGGGGTGCAGGCAAACAGTGAACATACTACAAATACAGCTACCACTCTTAATCATAATACTTTCACACTGAGAGAGGCACCCCTGCCATATACCAACTTAGTGAGCCAGCAAAAGACGCTTTGCTTCTTGGAACTCAGTTTTCCATTCCTAAACTGGGGCTGCCCTGCACACTCTCTGTGTTAAGTTAGAGTGTGAAAGTGCTGGACATCATGAGGGGTAATGTGGAGAACTGCTGGGAACAGCCTACACCATGGGCTTCTCTCAGTAGCAGACTAGGCTGGCCTGTATGCAGCCAGGGTTCTGCACAGCAATGCACCAAGGAGCTGCCGAAGCAGCAGCAAGTGGGTGAGAAGTGGGCATCTGAGCAGAGTGGGTGGTCGGGCACTGGAGGAGTCGGAGTGGGTGACAGGACCCTGGGGAAGCAAGTAGTCCTCAGGATTCCAGCCAGACCCTAAGGAAGGGAATTCCTTGATTTTGTCCATTCCAGGGCTAGGTCAGGACCCTGCCTTGTCCCTGATCTGTCATTTGGTTCCCTGCCTGCTGGGACACCAACCCACTGTTACCCTGTTTCTGTAGCCACCTGGTGCTCCCTGCCTGTTGACAACGTATTCTACAACCTCTCTACCAAGCTCAGGCCTGACTTGTCCTAAGCCCCACTTCTGACACAAGGATGACGGTCCCCAGTTTTTCCATAGTATGCTGCCGTTTGCAGAGCTCATATCCATTATTGTGTTCCAGAGAGGCAGTGTGCGGATTCCCACCCCATCTTTCAAATGAGGGAACAGTCAGGGTGACTGTTGCAAGGCCCCCAAGTGCAAAGCACTTGTACTTCTCTCCTTGCCTTGTACTAATCGAGGGGGAAAGGCCAGGAATGAGCCAGTAACCAGACTACAGGACCCAGTCCACTGAAATCGGGTGAGCTCATCTTAGAGGATCCCTTACATGGATGGGAACTTCTGAAACTCAGAGCACTCCACAATACAGGTGCTTCAGCAGGAGGAAGATAGAGGGAAACAGAAGAAATGAGGCTGAGGAAATCCAAGTTCCCACATCATGGGCCACTTGAGGTCTCTCAAGGTCCCACCCAGGACCCATCCTCTCTAGGTTGCTCAAGGGACCTCACCACAGTTGGGCTCTCCTGATGCCACTCGGGAACTTTCAGTGACTTTCTGGCATCACACCCCTCAAGAGCACGTACACCACATCCTGATTCTCCTTTCCAGCCTTCCTTCCTTCCCCTAGTCCCCACACACCCTCCTAGCCATCTGAACATTCCTGTGTGTTTCGCCTTGCTCGTGCCGCCTCCTCTGTCTCCACTCTTCCTCCATCTGCGTAAGCGAATCGATCCCAGGGACTTCCCTGGTGGTCCAGTGGTTAGAGTCTGCCTACCAAAGCAGGGGACACAGGCTCCATTTCTGGTCCTGGAACTAAGATCCCCTATGGGATCTTATGTGCCTGGCAACTAAGACCGTGCACAGCAGCTACTGAGTCCTCGTGCCTCAACTAGAGGGAAGCCCACATGCCACAGCAAAGATCCTGCACACCGCAACTAAGACCTGATGCAGCCAAAAATAAATATTGAACAGACAAAAACAAGCAAAAAAAGACCCGTCCCAGTTTCAAGAGCCAGTGCAAAGGCATTAGCCTCCCCAGTGACCCAGCAGACAGGAAACTTTCCTCCCTGCGTTCTTTGTTCAATGACTTTGATGGCCTTGTTCTCACTGCCCTGGCTCTGGCCGCTCTGCTCCCTGCCTCGCCTCCCCTGCCAGCAAGTGAGAGCTCTGGGCTGTAGGCCTGAGTCCCTTTGCTGTGCCTCACACACCGGCACTCAGTGTGCATCTCCTCAGTGATTTTGACACATGTGTATTAGCTTCCTGGGGCCGCCACAACCAAATACCAGAGCCTGGGCGATATAAATAGCGGACATGTGTCATCTCCCAGTACTGGACGCTGGAAGTCCAAGGTCAAGGTGTCGGCAGGGTTGGTTCCTCCTGAGGACTTTGAGGGAAGGATCTGCTCCAGGCCTCTCTCCCTGGCTGGTAGATGGCCATCTTCTCCCTTGTGTCTCTTCACGTGGCGTTCTTGTGTATGCGTTCATGCACAAATTTCCCCTTTCTGTAGGGACATTTATCTTGGATTATGGCCCACTCCAATGAACTCAACTTAATTCATCTGCAATGACCCTGTTTCCACGTAAGGTCACATTCTGAGGGACTGGGCACAAGGACTTCAACACCCACATTTAGGGGAGGGATCATAATTCAACTCAGAACACCAAACACAAGAACTGTGAAAACCTCTGGGCAGAGAATGGCAGTCACGTGCTGAAAAGCCCCCACCTGGGTGTTTGGACTTTTAAGCAATGAGATTAAAAGGTGGACCTATGGGCTCAGGTTTGGAGAGGAGCATCAAATACAAATTTTTTGTGGACACATGTTTTTATTTCTCTTGGGGATATATTTAGGAGTAGACTTGCTGGGTCATATGGTAATGAGATGTTTAACCTTTTGAAGAACTGCCAGGCCGTTTCCCAAAGTGGCTGCACCATTTTATGTTCCATCAGCAGTGTATGAGGGTTCCAGTCTCTCCACACCTTTATCTATCTTTCTGATTCTAGACATCCTACTGAGTCTGAAGTGGTATTTCACTATGACTTTGATTTGCATTTTCCTGATAGTTAATGATGTTGAGTAACTTTTCATGTGCTTGAAATATTGGAATATTATCTTTTACACATTAGGATCAATCTTGTTGGGCTTGAGTTGGCAGTATCACATAGTTGAAAGCAGGTTGCTATAGGGTGTTCTGGCGTACTGGGGGCTGTTTCTAGAGATGGTTGTGAACTGAGCAGGCAACCAGGTGAGCAATCAGACTGGGGTTGGTGATGAATATCTGGGAGTTACCCATGAGGGTGTACATCTTGAAGCCCTGTGAATGGATGATATTCCCAAGGACAGCATAAGGGAGAAGGAGTGAAAGTTGTTAAAGTTTTGGGGACTCTTGGAAGTTAAGAGTGAGAGGATGAAGCGGAGACAACAGATTCACTGTTTTTTTGGCTGCTCCACACAGCTTGCAGGATCTTAGTTCCTTGACCAAGGATTGAAACTGGGCCACCACAATAAGAGTACCTAGTTTAATCACTGGACTGCCAGGGATTTCCCTAGACCCACTGCCCTTAACTGGGGTGGTGAGGGGGTAGTACCTTCCAGACAGCGGGGTATGGTAGAGGGTGAGGAGGAGATGAGGCTGGTGATGGGCACAGACTGTCAAGATGACATATGAGCAGGGGGACGGTCCTCCAGGCCACAGGCAGTGGAAGCAGGCCAAGGGGCAGGAGCTCAGGACGAGACTTCTTTCTCTCTAAGTCTCTGGGGCAAGAACTCTGGGCAAGCAGGTCCAGCTGTTAGGAGGTCTCACGTGCCTAGTCTCCACGGTTCTCACTACTGCTCTCTGGTGGTGGTTGTGTCCATTCGGCAGGAAGTTGAGAAGGAACAGGGCTGGGAGTAGAACCCCGGGCTTCACTTATTCCAAACACTGTGATTTTTTTTTTTTCAGGACACTATACTGTTTCAACCTCCTGTGGGGGCCAAGCTTGCAAACAGATTATTATCATGCGGAAGGAATTTGGGATGGGGTCTCAGCTTTAGTGTTGATCCTTCAGACAGACCCTTCCTGACAACCTGTGTGAAAAATGTCCCCCTGTTAGTCACACACAGGACTCAACTGCTTTCCTTCATGCCCTCCTTATTACAGTTTATGATTTTATAGAAATGTGTGAATATAGTTTACTTTTATCATAAACTACATTTACTGTAAAATACAGTTTATAGGAAGAGGCCCCACGCTCTTTGTTCCCCATTCTATGCCTGGTTCTTGGCATGGTGCCTGGCATGCAGCAACCCAAGAATCATTTGTTGGACCAGTGAGTGAGGTAGCATTTGGAAAGTGGAGGCAGGTATGGTGTGTACCCCAGGTCAAAATCCTTCCAACAGAGATAGTGTGAAGTGACTTTCACCTTCCATACAGACCCAGGTGTGACAGTGGGCTTGTTTGTTCAGGGACAGTATAAAAATGATGCTTCTGTTCCAGGGATGAGGACCAAGGTTGAGGAAGCAGGAACTGGTTGTAAGTCAGGGTGTGACCATCAATGGTGCCTATAAATGGAGCAACTGAGAGAACCTTGGAGAAGCAGACTCTTTGGCCATTTGACACCAGGGCAGGTCCTTGGCAGCTGGCGTTTGGGGAGCTTGAGTGGATTAATACTTCACTTCTTCCTCAGAGGAACTTTCCAGAAGGCTGACTTCAGGGAATTGTCATGTTCACCTAAGAAGCTGAATGCAGCCTGAAGAGTAAATATGTGAAGTCAATTATGCCTCAGTCTTCACTGTCATCTTTCCTTTCCTGCACTTAGCCATTCAGAAAATGTTTATCAGCACCTATGAAGCGTTAAGTTCTGTGCTTGGTGCTATGGATATAAGAGGAAACAGTTGAGGCCCTGCTCTCAAGGAGCTCTTTGTCCTGGAGGACACAGTTACAACACAAGGCTCTAAGCCACATAAAGGCGGAGGCCTGGTCTGTCTTGTTTGTTCACCATGGTGTCCCTAGAACTTTGCCCTGGGTTTAGCACTGAATAGGTACTCCAGATGGTTCCACCCCCAAGGAGCTCACACTCTAGAGAGAAAGACAAGAGAAGAGGCAGTTACCATAAAGCGGGGAATAAAGAAGGTCATGTGGGAACGTAGAGAAGGCTATTGGGGAGATCAGAGAAGGTCCTGAGAGGAAGTGACTTCTACCCTGAAGGACTTGCAGGACCTGCAGAAGGCAGGGGCTCAGCATGGTGGGTGTAGGGAAAGAGGGAGTGTGCAGGTTCAGGAAACAGCCTGTGTCAAGGCCTGGAGGAGAGAACATGATCCTTTAGAGGAACTCAGAATAGTCCACTGTAACTAGAACATGGAGGGGTGACAAAAAATTTATCAGAGTTCTAGGTTGGAGGAGGCTTTGCAGGAATCAACTTCAGGAGGGGCTGAGCACAGTTGAACTAGCTACTGAGGTCCCAGGCCCCAGCGTCTCAGTTCTAGGAACTATGTCCAATCCTTGACCTTGACCCTTATGACCCAGCACTCTGGGTACCCTAGTTTCTCCAAAACTAAGTTCTTCCTTGCCCTTTCCTGCAAGAAAAAAAAAAAAAAATCCCTCATTGGTTTTGTTTTTAAAGACCTTCCCACATGTCCTCATCCATTTCAACAGACTGAACACTGACTCTTTACCCAAGCATGGAAACTGGCTTTAAAAACAAGAAGAAGAGTAGAATAAAAATTGCATCTTTTCCTCCTTATTTGTGGTTGGTACTAAATAAATGTGTATTTTAATTTATTGAAAGTTGTTATTTAACCACAAGTAACATTAGCCCAACTTCCTTTCACGGTATCTTATTTTTAGATGTGATGTCACCTTTTTTTCTTTAAAGTTAATTTCCACTTATATATGAATTATGCAAAACCATAATGGTTTTCTTTAGTCAAGTGACTGAGTTACTTTAGTGCTGGGTTTAATTTTCTCTGTAATCAAGGCCTGTTGCTCAGCCTCACCCAGCTGTGAAAGGCCATTAAAACTTGAGACCTAAAGCACATGGCATCTAGTCTAGACATATTGCAGATGAATGAACTCTGCTGCAATCTCCTTTTCCCTTGGTTACTTTCTTGTTGTCCATCCAAGCTCCTCAACCCCAGCCACTGAAGACCTGCCCTGGTGTCAAGTGGCCAAAGAGTCTGCTTCTCCCAAGGTTCTCAGTTGCTCCATTTATAGGCACCCTTGACTGAGCGACTGAACTGAACTGAACTTGATGGTCACACCCTGACCTACTTCCACTTCCTGCTTCCAAACTTGCACTTCTTTGGAACCCCTCAACTTTAGGACAAACCCCTCACCCCAGCCCATGGTTCATTTTCCAGCTGCTTTTTAAAAAATATATAATTTTATTTATTTATTTATGGCTGTGCTGGGTCTTTACTGCTGTGCAGGCTTTTCTCTGATTGCAGTGAGTGGGCTTCTCATTGCAGTGGCTTCTCTTGCTGCAGAACACAGCATCTAGGGTGCATGGACTTCAGTAGTTTTGGATCATGGGCTCAGTAGTTGTGGTTCCTGGGCTGTAGAGCATAGGCTCAGTAGTTGTGGCCTCTGGGCTTAGTCGCTCTGAGGAATGTGGGATCTTCCCAGACCAGGGATTGAACCTGTGTCTCTTGCACTGGCAGGCAGATTCTTTACCACTGAGCTACAAGGGAAGCCCCTTCCTTATGCTTTTAACAACTGAACTTTTTCAAGAAAAGATCCATTTTCACCTCCTGTTTCCGCATCATCCCTTGGCCACCAAATCTGTTATCTCTAGCATTCCCCCTGCCCTCCATGTCCCCCACCGAGTTCTTGCTCCTCATTCTCATGCACTGCTCTGGGCCTTCAGCTCTGTGGGTCTTTCCACCTCAGGACACACTCTGCTTCTCTGTCCTTCCAGGAGCCTCAGAGCTGCCTCTCCTCCTATCTAATGAACAATTTCACCTGTATATTTATTTTTTAATATTTATTTACTTTGGCTATGCCTCGTGGGACCTTCAAATTTCTTTTGCAGCATGTGAGATCTTTAGTCGCAGTGTGTGGGATCTAGTTCCCTGATCATGGATTGAACCTGGGGCCCCTGTTTTAGAAGCCTAGTCTTAGCCACTGGACCACCAGGGAAGTCCCTCACCTGCATATTTATACCAAGTGTCCCAAATCTACCCTTTTCCCTTCCACCCAGAAGTGCCTCTTCCTTTCCCTTCTGTTGTTGTTACTTTGCTCATTAGTTCTGGAAGTCAAGCTGAGAATCAAGTTTGCTTTTTCCTTCAAAATGGTTCTTATTTCTCAATTTTGTTTGCAACCGGGTATAGGGTATTACCAGAGAAGGCAATGGCACCCCACTCCAGTACTCTTGCCTGGAAACTCCCATGGACGGAGGAGCCTGGTAGGCTACAGTCCATGGGGTCGCTAAGAGTCGGACACGACTGAGCGACTTCACTTTCACTTTTCCCTTTCATGCACTGGAGAAGGAAATGGCAACCCACTCCAGTATTCTTGTCTGGAGAATCCCAGGGACGGTGGAGCCTGGTGGGCTGCCGTCTATGGGGTCGCACAGAGTCGGACACGACTGAAGCGACATAGCAGCAGCAGCAGCAGCAGCATAGGGTATTACAAGAGCCCTAGGCTGGAAGGCAATCCAGGATCCTAGTCCCAGCTCCACCGCGGCTTTCTGGATGGCTTGTGGACAAGTCAGTGAACTTTTTGAACTTGTTGCATCTCATATAATAAGACCAGCAACCACTTATCGAAAGCTTACAGGCCAAGTACTGTGATCAGGGTGATCTATACGCTGTCTCACGAATCTCAGGAGGTAGAGTCTATAATTTTCCCAGTTCAGAGAAAAAGGAAAATAAAGCTCAGAAAGTGTAAGGTATTCATGATCAAGAGCAGGGGCTGGGCTCGAACCAGCTCTGTAACTGTTCTCCAGAATCCATTCTTTACATTACACCGTAGGGCGCATTCTCTCCACTCTCAAGGCAGCCAGTCTTCAGCCTCCTTAGGGGAATGTTTGCTCACCTATGCACGCAGGGAGCCTACGACCTTCGGAGGTTACGCTCGCGGCTGTGAGCCACCCTCCAAGCTCCAGAGAAGGGTGCTGGCCTTCCTCTTTCCGCCGCACAGGCCTCCTAGAGGGAGGCTCCGCCCCCTAATCTGATTGGCTGTCGAGAGCGAGGCCGCGCTTGGGATTGGCTGCCCGGCGGCCAAGGTCTGACGTGGCAGGGCCGGTGTGTGGGTCCCGCTGGGCTGCGGACCTAACCTACCAAGGAGGTGGCGGGACCCTGACTGGTGGTGCAGCAGGGAAGCGTGAGCCGCCACCATGCCGCTGGAGCTGGAGCTGTGTCCTGGGCGTTGGGTGGGCGGGCAGCACCCATGTTTTATCATTGCCGAGATCGGCCAGAATCACCAGGGCGATCTGGACGTGGCCAAGCGCATGATCCGCATGGCTAAGGTGAGGGGACAGTCTAGACAACTCGGGAACTAGCCCGGCGGCGGTGGACGGGGTGGGGAAGGGCCTGAGGGAAGAGCGGCCTGGGCATGGGTGGGGCGGGGCTGCGCAGAGCACGAATCATCCTCGCTCTGCCTCTCGGTGCCCTGCATCCGGCCTGGCGTCCAGCTCTCCAGGTCCATTTCCAAATGTTTCGAACCCTCTTCTTCATACCTTTGCCATCCTCCTGATTTGTTTGCATTACTACAGTTGCCCCCTAACCCGACCTCTCTCGCCCCTTTCTGGTGGCAGAATGATCTTTCTGAAACACAGCTTTGATGAGGCTTCAGTGGCTATGCACTGCCACTGTAGAGTCGAAACCCTTTAATAAAGTCTTCAAGACTTTACTGACCTGGCCTCTTCCAGCCTATCATTTTTTAAATCTCTGGCATTTTCTGCGACAGTGAATTACTTCCAGGAAGTTCCTGAAAGTTGCTGTTGTCTCTCTCATCTGCCATTCCTTGTAATTACTTCATAGAATTTTGAGAATAAAATAAAGATAAGATCTAAAGCTCTTAGTACAGTACTTGGCAAATAGGACTCAATACATGTTAGCTATTAGTGGTATGATGTTAATGAACGCTCATTCTCCCTCTTCTCTTGGATGCTTTCTCCAACTCCTCCTTTCAGAGTTGGGTTCCTGTAATTTTTCCCATGGCATTGCATTGTCACTGTCTGTTTAAACTCTCTGTTAGACTGTGAGTGCTCTGAAGGGGGGACCTGTCACATTCTTCATTGTGAACCCAGTCCCCAGCATAAGATCTGCACTGTGATTGCTTGGTTTAGAGGTAGTTCACTAAATCTTTTTTTCCTTTCACTTCCCTTCAGCCAGTGCTGTTCTGTCATTCGTGATTAGGTTTTCTTTTACTCTTTCAGGACTAACTCTGCTTTCGTGGAACCCTACAGAATCATAAAGATACTTTATTTGGGGACTTTATTGGCAGTCCAGTGGTTAAGACTCTGCTTCTACTGTAGGGGATGTGGATTTGATCACTGGTTGGAAAACTAAGATCCTGGGTGCCACGTGGACAAAAAAGAAAAGAAAATTTTATTTTTAAATTTTATTTTTGAAGTATAACTGATTTGCAATAATATTAGTTTCGGGTATATAACATAGTGATTCAATATTTTTATAATTATACTCCTCCATTTAAAGTTATTGCAAAATAATAGTTATATTTCCCTGTGATGTACAGTATATCCTTGTTGCTCATTTATTTTATACATAGTAGATGGTACTTCTTAATCCCACACCCCTTTCTTGCCCATCACTCCTTCCCTCTCCCCACTGGTATCCATTCATTTGTTCTCTAGATCTGTGAGTCTGTTTGCAACCTAAGTGTCCATCAACAAACAAATGGATAAAGATATACTATATATGCACAGTGGAATATTATTCAGCCATAAAAAAGAGTGAAATTCTGTCATTTACAACAATGTGAATGGACCTGGAGGATATTATGCTTAGTGAAATAAGTCAGAGAAAAACAAATACTGTATGTTATCACTTATGGGTGAAATCTAAAAAGTAAAATATGCTTTTAAAGAGTAACAATTGCTAACATTTTTGAATGCTTACTGGGTTAAGTGCCTTAAATGCACCATCTAACTTTCAAATTTGATGCAAAGGGTATGTTACACCTTGACTTATTTAGTAGTTTGCTTTTTTGCCAGTAGAGAAGCAATAAAAGCTTGAACCAAGAAACCATCAGCAGCAGGGTAAAACAGGGACAGGGATTGTGTTTTCTGAACCTAGAGTTGACTATAGCATTAAACAGATACAGAGATGTATCTCATTTAGGAAAGAAGCTGAGAAAAGAAAGGGAGGAACTTTCTGTCCTCCCAGTACAACTGCTGTCATGTGGGATGTGGTAGAACTTTATCTGATGTCTTATCATTAATATTTTCTGCTGTTTTACTTCACTTTATTACTTCCTATAAAAGGAAGGTTTGCCTAGATGGAGACAAGCTTTGTAACCTCTTGAGCGTAAGTCTGCTTCTCAAGGCAGACATGAGAAGCAAAGGAGGGAAGCATTGCACTATGAAGACCATGTTGTGCAGTCTCCAGGAAAGCCCTCTGGCCACTTCTGCCAGAGAGTCTCCGCACAGTTTTGGTCAGGTCCCTCTAGGCCTTGGGATCTTTATCTAGACAATGAGGACTCTGTCATCCAAGGTCACTTTCAGGTCTAATGTTCTCTGAACTTCTTTCCAGCATCAAGTTCTGACCATGCCATTTTGTGACTTTTCCAGGAGTGAAACTGACACTCTCAGCACAGACATTTCTGGAGTCCAGGTTTCCAGCAACATGAAGACCTGTGTGTCTACAGCAGTGTCAGTGAGCTGACACTGAGAGAGTTTTCCTTAATCTTTTCTACTGAGTGGTTTTAAAAAAACAATTTTGAGAGCTTGGAGGCTGATTGGAAATAAAATTACAGCTTTTATAGTCAGACAATCCAGCTTTTATATTATAGCTTCTGTTCAGTAAAGCTGGGGCATTTCTAAATTTTTTTGCTTGCCATTGCCCCAGAACCTCTTGTTCAAGCAAGATGTCATACAGAAACCACACGTGCAAAACAGCTAACAGCCACCCCCATCAGGGGCTCCTCAGAAAGTTACAGGCCTTGGAGCTGTTCCACATGGCCATTTGTACAAATAGAGAAACTGAGGCCAGAGATAGGGAGTGACTTATCCAGGAGAGTCAGAGTTAAGGCAGATTCTTTTCCCCCTAAATTCTGGTCCAGTGCTCATATCCTCTGCTGAGTTATACAACTTAAAATCTTGATTGTTTGATTAATTATTTTTAATATTATAATGTAAAGCAAAGTTGTCCCCCCCCCCCGCTTTTTTTTTTTTTTTTTACATTTTAAGAGGGAAAAACAGAGGGGAACCCCTATCCCCAGCCTTTTCTTCCTTTGAGACTTCCTTGCTTCTCCTGTTTCTCTTTTTTGGGAGTTCTTAAGAACTCTGTCATTTGATGTTGGCATTTGTTTGTTTGTTAAATATTTGTTTATTTACTTATTTGCTTGGCTGCATCAGGTCTTAGTTGCTGAGACTGAGCAAGAGAGTGAGTGGTCTTAGTTGCAGCATGCAGGATCTTTTAGTTTTGAGGTATGCGGAATCTTTAGTTGCGGTATGTGGGATCTAGTTCCTTGACCAGGGATTGAACCCTGGCTCCCTGCATCTGGAGCATGGAGTCTTAGCCACTGGACCAGCAAGGAAGTCCCCTTGATGTTGTTTTTAAAGATAATGGTTTAATAGCAATTGCCCCAACATTTCTCTTCTCTCTGAGAGCCCGTGACCGAAAATTAAAGGAACCCTAATATGTGTTGCAGGAGTGTGGGGCTGATTGTGCCAAGTTCCAGAAGAGTGAGCTGGAGTATAAGTTTAATCGGAAAGCCTTGGAGAGGCCATACACCTCGAAGCATTCCTGGGGGAAGACATACGGGGAGCACAAACGCTATCTGGAGTTCAGCCATGCCCAGTACAAGGAGCTGCAGAAATATGCTGAGGAGGTTGGCATCTTCTTCACCGCCTCTGGCATGGATGAGGTGAGCGCTCTGCCATTTCAGCAGACCTAGGGGACAACAGGTGGCCTGGTGTCTTTGACTTCAAGCCAGTTCCAGGCTTTGCTCACTTTAGACTGTTTTGTGTTTTCTGAGCTAGAGTTCCCCATAACGTTGACCAGGTAAATGTCCAACTAGACAGGAGGCTGGGGGGATTGGAGGCGCAGTGAGATTTGGAGGAAAGAGAACCATGGTTTTCAAAACAGGCTGTCTCTGGGAGTAGGGGGCAACCACCCTGGAAACCCAGAGTCCCTCAAGCCCCTGGGAGACCCCACTGGGCCAGTTTGCTCCCAGTGGAAAGTGGCCTAGACTCAGAATCAGGAAACTGCAGTCCTAACAGGAGTCCTCCTGTTGCCGAGTGGCTGTGGGTGATCTGGGTGAGGCGACACTGCATCTTCCAGAAGGGAGTGGCTCCCAGGATAGCCATGCCCACATCCTGGAAGAGTCCAGCTGGTGCCAGGTCTCAGGTTCCATCTGCTCTGTGACCTGCCTCAAGACTCCTTCATGGGCTCTTTTTTCAAATATAAAAAAATTTAGTTATAAAAATAATGTCACAGAAAGTTTAGAAAACAGGGAAAAAAGGAGAAAACCTGACTCATAATCTCTACACAGCAGCTCTTTGTACATATATCCTCCTGAACTTGTTTTATATGCATATTTTATTACCTGGTTGTTATATTTGTGAATGTTTAGTTCTGTGTTTGCTTTTTCCAGGTAATATTATACCACAGCTTTTACCCATATCCTGGTTTTCTTTCTCAGCTTTATTGAGCTATAATTGACATGTAACTCTCCGTATCTTTTGCAGAAAGTTATTAATGGTGGTGTAGTATTTCTTTTGAGGATTTTTAATATATGTGACCATCTCTTTATGTTTGAACATGAGGTTACTTTCAGCTTTTTGTGCTTTTAAATGATGCTGAGGTGACCATCCGTCTGTGTTTTGAGTTGTTTCCTTAGGATAACTTTGCAGGAACGGATCAGTAGACGAAACTTAACATTTTTAAGGCTCTTGGCTTGTGATTCTTTTAGTCAGCTAGGGTATTTGAAGAGACTCCAGTTCCTTCTGTAGGCCTCTGACCTCTTGTGTTACTGTTCCAACCCTAAGCTGTGTCTGTAAATTAAGTCAAAAAAAGCATCCCTCTAGTCTAGACCATTAGTAGATTAAAAAAGAAAGGGAAGCAGAGAACCTAGACGTCTGGGAAACTTGACAAGTTCAGGCATCAGTTCCGTAGCCCAGATTCATTCTTTAATTGACAGCATTCATAAGCATGACATTCTTCAGATCTAGTTGTTCATCTAATAATCATAATTTCCTACATCTGAATTCGATGTTATAGTTTATGAAGCATCTTCACTTACAGTAACATATTTTATCCCTACTATGTCCCATTTTACAGATGAAGAGGCTCCAGGGGCTAGAAAGTCTATGCGATGTCGCATAGTTGGGAAATGGGTCTTGAGGGCAGATCTGACACCTTTCTGGGGTCCCCTGGCAGCCACTCGGGTGCCGGTCCAGGCATGTGCGGCTTCCCAGAGCTCAGCAGAGCCTTTGGGCTTCCCCCGTTCTTCACCGCCCTCCATGTTGCTGGCTGGAGAGTCTTGGACCCGCGTTGCCCCCAGGACAAGGGGACAGATTTTTCCTTTTTTTTTTGGCCTCGTCATGTGGCTTGCAGGATCTCATTTCCCACCAGGGACTGAACCCGGGCCAAGGCAGTGAAAACGCCACATTCTAATCACTAGACTACCAGGGAATTCCCAGGGATAGATTTTTAAATAACAGCTTTATCGACACATCATGCAATTCACTCAACTAATTTTATAACATTTTTAACACCCCAAAAGGAAGCCCTATAACCCATTAGCACTCATTCCTCAATTCCTTCAATTCTCCCAGCCTTAGGCAACCTCTAATCTGCTGTCTGTCTCTATAGATTTGCCTTTTCTGGACATTGCATATAAAAAGAATCAGTATGTGGTCCTTTGGGTGTATATATATATATATATATATATATATATATATGGTAACTCATTGTTTAACTTCTTTGAGGAACTGCCAGACTTTTTGAAAGTGGCTGCACCATTTTATATTCTACCAGCAATGTATGAGGTTTTTGCCTCTCATTCCTGGTAAGTCTGGGTGGAGGTTATTTACCTTCTTTGTGCTTCTGTGTCTTCAGCTGAACTCATCTCTCAGGGTTGTCGTGAGGATTAAATGTGATCACCCACAGAAGGTGCAGCACACAGCCAGCGCTCAGCGATATTAGTTACGGTTGAGGAAGCAGCCGGGCTGAGGGTCAGGAAATCCAAGTCCTTGCCCTGCTCTGCTGAGTTCATCTCCATGTGAGCTTGGCGAGTCGCTTCCCTGCTCTGGGGCCTCCATTTCCTTTCATGTGTGAAGAAGCTGCCATCCAAAGGCTCTCCCTGCTCTTTTGTCCCAAGTCAGCATAGAATCTGGCAGGGTCACTAAGGTGACTTGGACCTGGAATGAGGACTTTCCTGTTCAGACTGTTTCCAGACACTGAGCTCCCGGATGTGGGCTCTGAAGGGAATGCCTGGCCTCTGCTTGCAACTGGGCAGCCGCTGCTCAGGAAGTCACTTCTTTAGGTCTTTTGCTGCCAGGTGGCTTTGAGGTTAAGAGTCAAGAACAGAGGAGAGGAGTCTGGGTGTTGGTGGCTGGGGCTGCCTCTTGGTTTCCCAGGAAGCAGTTTGGTGTGTAAATTTGAGCTCTGCAGCTGCACTCTGAGTTCAGGTGCTGACATTGACACTTGCTCCGTGAGCTTGGGCTGGTCACTAACCTTTCTGAGTGACAGGTGTCCATCTGCGAAAATGAGGTAATCAAGATGCCTACCCCACAGCTCCAGTGAGGACCCAGTGAGATGAACCTGGGGGCTTGCAAGATTTGTGCCCACTGCCTGACAGCTGTTCTGTTGCTTAGAATCCTTTTCTCTGCTTCACACTTAATGGGGCAGGGAGTCTTCTCTGTCCTAGGAATGCCGTTTGCTCCCCACTGGTGTCCTGACAGACCAAGGCACAGGCAGCGAGGAGAAATGTGTTCTTTTTTCTTTTTAGATTTATTTATTTTTGCTGTGCTGGGCCTTTGTTGATTGGCACGGGCTTTCTCTAGTTGCAGAAAGCAGGGGCTACTCTTCGTTGCTGTCCGAGGGCTTCCCATTGTGGCATTCTTAAGAGCTTTTGCAAGAGTGCCATTTGCTTTGCCCGCCAGGTCCCTTTTTGCTGAACCAGCAAGTCCTGTCTACCCGGCTGTCGGAGGTGGGTTGGTCCCTTGTTCCGTGTTTGCCCAGCAAGCAGCTCTGAGGGTTTACCCACCCTGACTTCCTCATGGACAGTAGGCATGTCTTGAGTGCCGGTTTTTTCCACTCTGTGCTGTCCTAGGGCGTTCTTTGTGTGCTGAGGAAAGGTTAAGGCATGGTGGAACTTTATGAAGACCAAGAAAATACCAGGGCACCTGGTCAGAAGCTGCACAGAGGCCTGTGGAAATCAACTGAAATGAGCAGAGTGCTGTTGGTTGAAATGGAGGGTTTTGTTGAGGAAGCAAATGGGAGCCATGACGTAGAGGTGGCCCTTGGAGGACCCATTCCAGCAGAGCTACCCTTCCCTCCTAGTGCCTGCCTCCACAGTGCCTGCTCTTGTTCCTCCACCACCCCTTCTCCAGGGCGCCCCCTGCCTGTGTTGTGTGTCCTCTGACTGGGCTGAGGGCAGGCCGGGCCTACTGGCTCCATGCTTCCCTCCTCATCCTTTCCTCAGCCTGGGCAAGCCCTCCGGCACCTCCTGTTCTCCCAGCTCATTACCATAGATCCGGAAATCAAGGGGAGTGGAAACAGCTTTAGAAAAACCCCAGCTCCACTCCTGTCTTTTCTGTTACCCCTTAGATCAGCTGCTGCTGCTGTTAAGTCGCTTCAGTCGTGTCTGACTCTGTGTAACCCCATAGACGGCAGCCCACCAGGCTCCCCCGTCCCTGGGACTCTCCAGGCAAGAACACTGGAGAGGGTTGCCATTTCCTTCTCCAATGCGTGAGAGTGAAAAGTGAAAGTGAAATCTCTCAGTCGTGTCCGACTCTTCGCGACCCCGTGGACTGCAGCCTACCAGGCTCCTCCGCCCGTGGGAGTCTCCAGGCAAGAGTACTGGAGTGGGGTGCCATCAGCAGGCTCCCGAATTTCTCATGGGATACATTGTGGAAAGGGGGTTCCTCATTAATTCATTAATTTAGAGTCAAAATCCCTTCCCCAAATAAACAAGGGTTCTGTGCTGAATAAGTGTGGGAAACACTAGGAGTAAAATAGCTAGAGTGTATTCACTAGAACCTTCCAAGGTGAAGTCTTACAATGCAGTGTTTCACCCAAACCAGTTTGCTGGTAGGACCCTTTGCTCTGTGTTTAACCCAGTTGGATGCCTAGGGAGGGTCATACTCGATTGAGTTCCTTTCAGACAGGCTCAGAAAACCTTTGTGATGTGGGGCAGAGGAGAGGAGAAGTTATGAGGCTGCCTGGCTGCGTTGTATCGATATCCCGTAGATGGAAGAGGAACTGAAGACAGCATAGACAGAGGAAGCCAGGAGGTCCACAGAGAGAAAGGCAGCCACTGGCGCTGACCCAGCCTGACGGGCCCTGAGCCCAGTAATACTGCCTCAGGGTGGAAGGCTAGCTAGCATCTTCCAGATAACTACTGACATTGGCACCCTTTGCAGAAGAGATTAATCCAAAATGGCAGTTTTCTAAGTGGCCACTAGGTGGGGCTGGCTCCCTAGGAAGGCTGCAAGAAACCAGGGGCACCTTTCTCTGCCAAAAGAAATTTACCCCTTTGCTTGCTTGAAAATTGTAGAGCTCCATGCATATTTTCCTGGAGAAGGAAATGGATGGCAATCCACTCCAGTATTTTTGCCTGGAAAATCCCATGGACAGAGGAGCCTGGCAGGCTACAGTCCATGGGTCACAAAGAGTCAGACACGACTGAGTGACTTCACTTTATGAAGATATTACAATCAGCATAGGTAAGCTTTTGCAAAGGATTTTTCCTACATTTGGCCCCTCCTTGCCCCTAAGTGCCCTGTGCCTCTCCTGATTGGGCTCATCCATCTCTTTATGCCCCTGGGGACTCTGATCATGAGCCATGCTCTCACAAAGTGGAGCATTAGAGACAAAATTTTGCATAGGATTTTCCCTCTTAAAATAGAAAACACTCTCTTCATCTGCCAGATAAGAGTGGGGAGGGTGGGGACACTAGACTTTATTCAATAAATTGTTTAAAACAAATGCTTTTCAGTTTCATCTTAGGGCTGGTTAATAGTATGAGAGACACATTCACAGGAGAGAATGACATAGAAAACTGTGGAAGGGAAGAGAGAGACAAGGAAGACATAAAGCAGAGGGGAGGAGGAGGCGGCGGCTTAGCACCTTGCAGGTGAGTGGTGCTTCGGCCATCCTGAAAGGTGTCTCTTAGACTGAGGAGATTGCCATCTGCCTTTGGCCTGTTCACTGGCTGGTTAGTCACTGTATGTCTCTCCAGCAGCTCTAACCCCTACTTATTAGAGGAAAGTGATTCTTAGAGTGAGGCCAGTGATTAGAGTAGCTCATCACCTGCTGGCAAGATGGAGGAAAGCTCAGGCAGTACTGGTTTGATTCAAAGAATCTGCTGGCAAGATCTTCCCTGGTGGTCCAGTGGTTAAGACTCCAATGTAGCACTTCCAACGTAGGGAATGCCAGTTTGATTCAATCTCTTGTTTGGGAACTAAGATCCCGCATGTTGCATGGTAAGGCCAAAAAAAAGGAAAGAAGTAAAAAAATAAAGAACCTGCTGGCAGAATGACCTCATACTGTTCCCTACCACCCCCGAACCCTTTGGATTTACATGCCAGTAAACTTGCTCCTTGCTAATCTAACTATGTTTCACAGAGCAGTAACAGTGGTATTACTGAAGAACTTACAAGAAATGTAGACTCTTGGGCCCCACTCTAGATCAACAGAATCAGAACTTGCATTTCATTCGTCCAAGATCCATGGCAGGTTCATGAGCCTGTATTAAAGTGTGAGAAGCACTGACCTAGCTAATAAAGTCTTCCAAACTTACTTCTGAGACTTGGCCAGCATTTTAAGATAGATGAAAGTTAGATACTGGGAACTATTCCAAGGCATTGACTCTCCCTACTTCTGATTTTCAACTTCAATTAAAAAAAAAGTAATGAAAAGTAATTTGGGAAGTTTTGATAATTGTACAGCAAATTGAGATTTTACTCTTAAAACTTGTGGTCCACTAATTCCTTTAGCAGGCATTTGGTGACATTTGCCAGTTTCCTGAGGGTTATTGATGAATCCCAGATAAGGATGGTGAAGGGCCCTAGAGAGGTAGCCTCAAACAGTCAGATTGGTTTTTTTCTGTGGGCAGCATAATTTGAGATCTGAAAGGGCTTGGGTTTGATGGGCCCTGCCAGCTGTGGATCAGTGTGTCAGGGCTGGGTCATCAAACACTTCATTTCTTCTACTTTTGGCAAGGATTGAAATGGCCTCTTTTCCTAGCTGTTTGGTCCTGAGGCAAGGATAAGGCCTTTGAGGGACACTCACTTTCTCAGTGCCTACTTGTCTGATTCAAGATTATGTCATGACCCTTTCTTGTTTGTTCACTGGGCCCCAGGCCCCCCGGGAAGGTAGGTCTGGCCAGGGGTCTGATTCTTTTCCAGATTCTCACAGACAGTGTGCGCCAGGGTGCAGTGTCTGTTGGACAAATGGATGGGTGGATATGAGTGAAGGCGTGTTTGAATTTGAATGAAATGACTGATAATGAATCTGTGTCTGCTTTCAAGTTGCTGGGCAAGAGAAGGGGTGTTTCTATTTTAGGTGGCTCCTCGCCTGTCTTGAGGACGGTGATTTTGAACTGTGGTGAATGTGAGCTCCCCCTTTGATTTTGGTAGATGGCAGTTGAGTTTCTGCATGAACTGAATGTTCCCTTTTTCAAAGTTGGATCTGGAGACACCAACAATTTCCCATATCTGGAAAAGACAGCCAAAAAAGGTAAGTGTTTAACTTTCGTCATACAATCTGAGTCCAGACTTTTTGTGTTTTTACACCATTGGTAATAACCCACTAAAGGAGTCTCCTGAAGACAGATTTTCCAATCAGCATATACTCCCACTTTTTCATGTGCTGACTTGAAAGAAATTAAAGATATAGTTTTTATAAGAATTTTTAAAGATTTCAAGCCCTGGACCACTAGGGAAGTCCCCATAAGAATTTTTAAATTAAAATTGTTTTTAATTTCTAATAAAATATTTATATAAAATGAAGGATATGACAGTATAAATGAAACTCCTTAGAGGCAGCTCTGACTTTGAGAAGTACTCTCTAGGTATATTAGAACATCTAGCCTCTGCACATCAGAGCTTGTACAGTGGTTCTACAACATGAGTGATCTCATATAGTCCTCATGTCGGTACTGGGACTGAAGCAGGTCATATGATGCTGCTGCTTTCTACTTACTTCATAGCCGAGAATCTGAGACCACACAGGTAGCACGTGGCAGCTCAGGGCCTCACCCTCTTGAATCTGGGGCATGCTCACCCTACCATGCCGTGCAACCTCTTAATACAATGAGATGCTCATCTTTCTCTAAAGGGTGTCAGATTCCTCTTAATTTGGTTCACTTTGCTGCACAATAACGTTGTGGGGTGAAGGGAGTCTACGTTTCCTGTGGTTGAGGACAGAAACCCACCAAGCTCACCTGTGTTCCCCCACTGTGTAAGAGTTGTTTGAACGATGAGACCAACAGCAGGGGTATGCTTAAGGGAGCGTCAGAACCCCTGAAAATAAAGTGATGATGGTACTGGTGTTGGGTTCTTCAGGCCGCCCAATGGTGATCTCTAGTGGGATGCAGTCCATGGATACCATGAAGCAAGTCTATCAGATTGTGAAGCCCCTCAACCCCAACTTCTGCTTCCTCCAGTGCACCAGCGCATACCCGCTCCAGCCTGAGGACGTCAACCTGCGTGTCATCTCGGTGAGCACAAGGGAGGGCCCTTGTCTGACTGGGTCATTGGCTGTGGGAAAGATGCAGCCAAACTTTTAACCAGCCTTGAGATGCTTTGTAATTGGGACATCCTTCCAGTGTTCTGGCCTGGAGAATTCCATGGACTGTATAGTCTATGGGGTCGCAAAGAGTCGGACATGACTGAGCGACTTACACTTTCACTTGAAAGTGTTGCTGTTCCAGAATCAAATTAGAACCAACTATGGAGTTAAGCAGTCAGATACATTCTAAAGATTATAAATTAAATTTTCTTAACACCAATCTTAATCTCTCATTATAAAATTTAAGGTGGAGTCTTTGGGGATTTTGTTTTTTTATTTGTTTTTTGTCGTTTTAAGGTGGAGCCTTTGTAATTGTCCATATACATTTTCTTTACCTGTATGTATTGGCCATTAGGGGTCCCTTTTCTGTGAATTGCCGGCTTTTATCTTTTCTTAATGAGTTGTGGATGTGTTTTTGTAAAATATACATAAAATTTGCCATCTTAACCATTTTTGGTGTCTAGTTCAGTGGCACTAAGTACGTTCACATTGTTGTGCTACCATTGCCACATCCATCTGAAGAACTTTTTCTCATCTCAGAGTCATATCATATTCTATGCTCATTAACACTAACTGCCATCCCCCTACCCTGCCAGCCCCTGGCAGCTGTCATTTTATTTTCTGTATCTATGAACTTGACTACTCTCGGTTTCTCAGATAAACGGAATCATACAGTATTTGTCCTTCTGTGTCCATCTGCTTTCACTCAGCATAATGTCTTCAAGGCTCATCCATGTTGTAGCATGTATTAGCATCTCATTCCTTTTTAAGGCTGAATCACATTTCATTGTATGTGTATACCACGTATGGTTTATCCGTTCATCTGTTGATGGACATCTGGGATGGTTCCACCTTTTGGCTATTGTGAATAATGCTGATATGACTGTTGGTGTGCAAATATTCATTTTTCTTCATATTGAATTGTAGGAGACCTTCTTGAAACTTCTGGTTTTTCCTGTTCTGTTATTTACCAGCTCTCTGATTCTTTCAGTACAGTAGTTGACATTCTGAGGTTTTTTCCCACTGATTATGTAAGCTCTTATACATTTTTCTAGAGTCTTTCATATGTAACTTTTAAAAAAGTAATCTTTTTTCGAAATGACACGGCTGTCTTTTTAACTAAAGTTTTAGTCCCTCCCAGTTTTGTAGTCTTTTCTCCATTTCTAGCTCATCTCTAAATCATATTATTTTTAAAATTAAAACATGATTTAAGAAAAAAAAACTCAGCCCTGATGTATATAACATAGAAAGTGAACATCCTCTATAATCCCATCCCACAGAGATTACCGTCATTGACAATTTAGTGTGTATGACGCCAAACATTTTCCCCAGTTTTCCCCCTTTGTGAAGCGTGGTCCTGTTGCCCTCCCACCGTCCCCGCCTCACCTCCCTGGTGTGCTCATGTCCTTTCTCCTCAGAGCAGGGCATAGTCAGAGTTAAACTGCCAGCCTGCCCCCCACCCCTACCAGCCCAGCCCACCCCATCACGGCAGGGTGAGTACTCTGACCTACAACCTGCACTTCCTTGTCCATCACACACCCTTAGGCCTAGTTTCTGAGGCCTTTGCCACTCAGCCATCCTAATCTTTTATTACTCCCATCTGGGTCTTTCTGCTGTACTTAAGCTTTCTGGTCACCCTCCCTGACAAGGCTCAGTCGACTTAGCATGTCTTTTGTTGCATCCAGTGAATTATAGATAACCAATTAATTAATTATTTAACATTTCCACCGAAGGATTGAGATTGGACTGTTTGTATTATTGATGGTGATCTTTGTGCATATAGCATGTTTGCTTTCAGCAGCTCAGCCTAATTAAATGTGACAGATGCTTTCTGAGTGAGTTTAGGCATTTGGTTATAGTTCTGGTATTATTCCTGGTGGCTTACACAGTGTGACGCATTCTTCAGATGTGTTCCTGATAAGAGCAGCCATTAGTTTTGAGCCTTCACAGTGTGCTGAGTGCCCTCCACGTGCTCACAGCAGCTCCCACCAGCTACTGTCATCCCCAGGAGAGGCTCCGAGAGCCTCAGAGACTTCCTGGAGCTTCACAGATAGTGAGTGGCTGAATGGGGCCTCAGATCCATCAGCCTGACTCTGGATTGTATGTGGAAAGCACTACACTGTTTAACTTTCCTTTTCCATTTTAAAGGAATACCAGAAGCTCTTTCCTGACATCCCCATAGGGTATTCTGGGCATGAAACTGGCATAGCGATATCTGTGGCCGCAGTGGCTCTGGGGGCCAAGGTCTTGGAGCGTCACATAACTTTGGACAAGACCTGGAAGGGGAGTGACCACTCAGCCTCGTTGGAGCCTGGAGAGCTGGCCGAGCTGGTGCAGTCTGTGCGCCTCGTGGAGAGGGCGCTGGGCTCCCCGACCAAGCAGCTACTGCCCTGTGAGATGGCCTGCAACGAGAAGGTGGGTTCTCCTGGCCTGCCGGGTGCCAGTGTCGAGAGGAGCTATGTGGGCTTACCTGAGAGGTAGTGGGAACCAGCCCTACCTGAGCCCAGAATGGTGGGGTGATGCAGGGATGTTGCTACAAGCCCCTGAGGTTTTGGAGTTCATGTTAGCAGCTGGTGGAACTTATTGAAGGAACTTTAGCTGTTCCTCTGGTTCCCTGGCATCCTATTATGGTTTCCATTAAGTCTCTGAAGCCTGTGGCCCCAGAGCTCAAGACCCTGGTGGTGTCTGGGGCCTCATGAGGCATGTGGAGAGGTCGAGTCTGGGGTCCCATGTTGTAGGTAATCCTAGAGGCATGTTCAGGTGGAGGGGTTCCATGAGGCAGGGGGAGGAGGGCTGTGATAAGTCAAGGAATCCCTAAGCATGGGGAGACACTGGAAGCATAGGGCAAGGATTCTCATGGGCTTGCTGGGGGATGATGCATACATTCCCTTGGGAGCCCTTTGAGCTAGCTGTGCAGCATTAACCTTCAGACAGAGTGGACAGGGGGAGGCCAGCAAGCTCTGCCTGGCACAGGGGCCATCAGGCCTTCCTGGAAGCCATGGCCTAGACCTGGCTCAGCCTCCGAGTCAGGGCTGCCAGGGGAGCAGACACTCCTCTGATGCTGCAGGCTGTTTGGGCCGAAGCCAAGATCCCACACCAGGCCTGCTCCAGGAGGGTTGTCTTTTATTCCAGTGGGGCCTACTTGCTGCTCTCAAAGATGTATATACACCGGAAAATTAAAATAACAGTAAAAAGAAACAAACTGCCTTACAGAAGAAGAGAGGAGGAGAAAGCTGGCTCAGAAACTGGAATAAGAGTTTCAGCAGCTGAGCACTGAATTTGGTTCTGAACATCCTGGCTCCGTGGGTAGACAGTGAGACACAAGATGCAACATCTGATAATCATCTGTAACAGACCTTTTGTCCTGACATAAATTCCAGAATGGATTCCTTGGCCCTTACCTGGAAGATGCAGAGTTATATTAGATACTTTGTGGAACAGCATTTATAGACCAGACCTTAGAAACGCTGGTTCTGAGCTTCAGGTCTCCTTCATTCCCCTCGTTGCCCAGCCTGTCTGCCCCTTCCTGTGAGGCCCCCTTCCATGCTTGTCTTGTGAGCCCCCTGTATTCCTGTTGTATTGAACGAGGAGGCCGTAAGTTTTGTGTCCGTTGAGCCGTGGGCCAGGGGTCAGAAATCCCAGGTTCTCCTCCTGGCTCCTTGCAACCTTGGCTAGCTTACCCGCCCTCTGTAGACCTCTGTTTCCATGTGTTTAAAATGTGATACTGAACTGGATGATGACAAAAGTAATCACCATTTTTATTTACCAAGTCTGTGTTCCAGGTAGATTACGGGCATTATCATCACTAATCCTTATAGTCCTCTGATGGGATAGAGGTACTGTTATTTCCCATTTTACAGAGACTCTCAGCCTCGCCTTGTCCCTAGCTGCCTGGGATTCGGGTCTTGCTCTCTTTGGCTACATAACCCAAGTCCTTTATTGTAAAGGCCACCCCTGAGTCCACCCCACACTGGCCAAGACCCTGCTGTGTGTGAGCTATTGTTCTAGGCACCAAAGGGGAAAACAGACTCTCTGCTTTCCAGATACCTTGTATGAGAAAACTGATCAGGGACCCTGGGGGTAAAACAACGTGTGTTAGTTATTTGTGTGGCTGGCACTGAGTCTTAAATTTTATCCACAGCTGGGCAAGTCTGTGGTGGCCAAAGTGAAAATTCCAGAAGGCAGCATTCTGACCCTGGACATGCTCACTGTGAAGGTGGGTGAGCCCAAAGGCTACCCTCCTGAAGACATCTTTAGCCTGGTGGGCAAGAAGGTCCTGGTCACTGTGGAAGAAGATGACACCATCACAGAAGAATTGGTAGAGAATCATGGGAAAAAAATCAGATCTTAAAATAAAGTGCCATTCTCTGAATTCTGAATTGCCTTGCTGGTACCATCAGGTACATTTGGGTGAGGTGGGGCGGGACTGCTGGTCTCTGGGGATCCCTAGACAGCAGACATTTTGGGGCCAGGCCCTGGGTCAAGCCCGTTGGAGGGATACAAAGAGCAAATACAGGCAGCCTCTGCCTTAGGTTGGCTGGCCCAGAAGGGGCAGTGGGCTCAGAAGCTTCTCATCATTGTCCATTGCAGTGCAGAGGGGTGAACACTGGCTGTATGGGCCCTTCCTTTCAGCCTGCTGTCTTCCAGCCTGCAAAGCCAACCCTAATGACTCCAAATCTCCCTTCCTTCTGGCTCTCTCCCCTTATCTCCTGCCTGCCCTGGGGTTGAATCCAATTAGCTGTATAGTGATCACTTGGCACTAGAGAAGAAGGGGTTGGTCAAAGTGTCTTACAGGCAGAGGAATGAGCAAAGAGAGGGAAACAGCATTTATTCCTTCTTTCAACAAGTGTGGAGGGCTTGCCACGTGCCAGGCCCTGCTCTGTGGCCTGAGGATGCAGGACTTCCATTCTGATGGGGATGAATGCTTCATAAACCAGGAGCACAGGAAGTAAACCACTGTGTGTTGCTGCTACTGCTGCTGCTGCTAAGTCGCTTCAGTTGTGTCTGACTCTGTGCGACCCCATAGACGGCAGCCCACCAGGCTCCCCCGTCCCTGGGATTCTCCAGGCAAGAACACTGGAGTGGGTTGCCATTTCCTTCTCCAATGCGTGAAAGTGAAGTCGCTCAGTTGTGTCCGACTCTTAGCGACCCCTTGGACTGCAGCCCACCAGGCCCCTCTGTCCATGGGATTTTCCAGGCAAGAGTACTGGAGTGGGCTGCCATTGCCTTCTCTGACAGTGTGTTAGAAGGTGACATGTGCAGTGAGGCGTGTGAGGGAGATAGGGAGCGTGGGGCTTGGTGTGTTTGCAGCTTGTGGTGACTTGCAAGTATGCCAGTGATGCTAAAATCAGCCTTTCCATGATCTGCAGTGAAATTACACCCAGCTAACAAAATAGCCTCACTGCTGGACTTCCTTGAACTACAGCATGAACCTTTCACAGACATTCCGTATCATGTTCCTCTTTGTTCTTTTGAACCAATACTGAGATTATTTTCAGATTCTTAATCTTTGTTCATATTTATTTGACCTGGTTACTGTAACTCGTGTTTCAGAGTGTGTCTTGGAGTCTCTCTTCAAATGTGTGAATTTGTCTTCTGAAGATTCTTTACTTGTGAAGATAGGGCCTCCCTCCCCTGTGGGTCCCAAAACAGTTTCTGGAAAGGCACCTACCTGTGTATGTGTCGGTGGGGTGGGGTGGGACTCTGAGGTCATACGAGAATCCATAAAATTGACATGCTAAGAGCTACAGTGTGACAGCATCCATTTCTGGCTGCTGTTTACTTCTTTCACTTCTCCCTATAAACAATCATGAGTAGAAAGTCAAATTTTCTGATTTCATAGCCTTTTTTTTCTGTAAAAATAAAGATGACATTAAACTAAATATCTGAGACTTCCTAGTAAGAAGAGACTTGGTATGGCAGCAGACGGATGTGTTCCAGGGCCTGGGAACAGGATATGGGTCTGAAAGAAAAGGAGCGAAGAGCCTAGCTGGGGCTCCAGATGAGAATGTGCAGCAGGCAGTTTCTGGTCAGTTGCCTCCAGATCCTGTCAGACTGGAATGTTAGCTCCCAGGCTGCTCTGTAGACCTCAGAAGGAAGAAGCCAGGAAGCTTCACACTTCGAAGAGCAACTGAGGGCACAGGTCTTTGGGGAAGAGGACTGTGTAACATGCTGGAGAGAAGGAGGGCTGTTACCTAGAACATGCTTCCCATTGGCACGTAGAGAAAATGACAGCCTGTGTATGATGTGTGTGGGTAAAGTATGGGGCTGCCTGCACACTCTGCGAGGAGGGCTGGCCGCCTCACACTGTGCCAGGCCCTGAGGTCAGGAGGATGGATAGTTGGGCACAGCTCTGGTCCATTTTCAGATCCCCAAGTACCTGCCAGGTAGGAGGATTCAGTGCTGGGTGCCCAGTGTGGCAGCAGACAGTCTCTGCCTGCTGGTACCGCCACGAGTAAGCCCTGCATGTGTGAACTGCTGAAACATTTTCCAAGAGTCATGGGAGTTGTAAGAGTGGGTCTAGGAGAGGAGGCGTTGGCCAGGGAAGCTTTCCTGGAGGTTGTCGCACTCTTAGATCAGTCTTGCAGGTCAAGAAGTGACTGAGGGAAGAACTGGGATTTGAGGCATGGGAGGTGCTGTGGGTGTCCAGCTGATAGTTGGGCAGGGATGGCCACATGGAGAGGAAGGAAAAGATTTGGAAGGTGGTCAAGAAGCAAGCAAGGGCTTAAAGCCTGCTGACTTTCAACTGCATTCTATAAGCAATGGGAAGCCATGGAAGGCATCAGAGCAGGACATGGGGAACTCAACCTTGGGCCTCTCACTCTTAATGCTTACCCACCCCACCTCATATGCAGCTTGGCTTCTTGGGAAGGCGGTCTCCTCCTCATGGTATGGGCTCCTGTCCACCAGGCCCTGGCTATGCCGGGCCACCTCTGTGCCCTCTGCTAGGCTGTCTCCTGCAGGCTATCATCACTGTCCCCTTCTCCCTGACAAAGAAAAACTGCAGAAACAGCAGAGATGATGGAGCGTCCCTGATACCTCTAAATATTAGTAAGTGACCACAGATGGCTTCAGTGTCAATCAAAAATTATATAATATCTTGGATAGGAACAGCTGGAAGGTAGGATTTATTTCCATATGAGCAAGAACTTAGTGAACTACATTTAGAAACAGTGACCTCCTCCTGCTATTAGAGATACTCCATCAGGGACTAACTGACTGCAACAAGGAATTTGTGGAGGGGGTGGGAGATAAGCAAGGCCCCGTCCAGGCCTAGGTGCCAGGTACTTGAAGCAACACAAACCAACACAAACTCCCAATGACGAACATGGTTAAAAGGGATGGTATTCATGTTTTATTAAAACAAACCACATCTGCAAGCAATTTGCTATTAATAAAAAAAATTTCTACAAATTCAAGTCTGAAAGAGAGTAAGTGATGGGTACTGTTTCAGACCTGGACCCCAAGAAAGCTCAGTCCTGTGCTGAATGCTGCCGGAGGCTCCTGCACCTGCCAGATGGCAGGTAGGAGTATCGGCTATCTTAGCAGTCAGGCCCAACAGGAACCCCACCGGGATGCTAACAGGTCCTGGCATGGTACAGCACTGTAGTTTTCAGGATAGTTCACATCCTCTGGGCTCATTTGAGCCTCACAGCACTGGTAGGTAGGCTCATTAATCCCACTTTACAGATGATCTTCCATCAAGTACAGTGACTAGCCTGAGGTCACAAATGATTGTGGACAAAAACTGCAGTTTTTGTCCTTTATAGTTCAGCTCTGACTCTTGCTACAATACATGAATCCCAAAACCTCAAATCTCCCTCGGGGTATAAGACTTCCTCTCAGAGCCCACGGAAGGTAATCCAAAGGTAGACTCAATCGCAGAGTAACCAGGCAAATGCAGGGCATCACAGGCCTCATAAGAGAGGGGCCAGAGCAAGTAGGCACTGGCTAGGGACTGGCTGCATTCACCTAAACACGGTGGAAAGACACAGACCCCAGCCCCTCCACTAGCTGTGAGACATTGGGCATGTTGTTCATTCTCTAAGTTTTGCCATGTGTACAACTGTCAAACTCTCTTTCTCCTAGGGGTGATGTAAGGATCAAATGAGTTAATAGTTGTAAAGCATTAAACAGTGCCTGGCAAAATAACAAGGATTTTTACTTGGACCCTATGGCTGTGAGTGTGGGAATAAGTCTTGGTGCGCAGAGATGAACAGAGATGTGGGGTCAAGCGTACCCATTTCCCTCTGCCAGGAATGCCCTCTGCCTGTCAGAATTCAGCTCTGGGCCATCCCCAGTAGAATTAATTTCCTTTTTCCTGGAGTGTAGTGTTTAAAACATCTAGCCAAGCTAGAGTTGTAAATGATTTGGTTAGGACTAAAGCCACTTTCGAGGTTCCTTCTGCCTTGTATTCTACTTGTATTACACTGCCTCATATGAAAGTACTGTTTTTAGGTAAAAAAAAAATAAAAATAAAAAACCACTGGAAATGGGAAATTTTATATGGTTCAAACTAATTAATGCACTGAGAGTCTGTTTAAACCCCGAAGGAGACTCAGCCTTGCCTTTTCCTCATCCTACCACTGCCCTCCTGCCAAGCACCTAAGAAGATAACTTAAGACAGTATAACTTCAAAACCACATAAGGAATTTGACAAACAGGATGCTAAATGTTCAGAACCGAGACACAGACCCTAGAAAGAGGCCTTTCACTCCCTTCTGGAGGAGCTGACTTCCCTAGGAGGTCCTGCTGATTTAACCTCTAGTGACAACATCACTACTTTCTGGAAAGCAGGGGGTCTCCCCACTTCCTTGGCAACATTTTGGACCTGAGGAAAATAGGGATGCCTGAGCTGCCCAAACCCCACTCATGGTGAGCTCCTCTCCTTTTGATTCCAAGACAGTTGGGAAAACTGCCTGTGGTTGCTTAGCAACAGTCATCTGCTGATTTCTTCCCAACATCCCCTAAGAAATGAATAAGCAGTAAAATCTTCCAGGCTGAAAGCTGGGCTGGAAGGGCTGGGCCAGAGACACATGGCTGGGTGCTGGGAGGTGGCCCAGTCCTTAATCTCTGTGGGTGACTTGAGGCAACTTTCTTTCACGACCTTATTCTCCCCAAATGTACAATGAGGTCAGGCTGGGTGATCTGTGAGGCCCTCCCAACTCAGCTGTTCTGATTCACTAGCAGTCAGCTAGTGGTCATGGACTCACTGCCTTGGAGGGAAGGGACTTTTTGAATTTTTCAGGGTGAGGAGGGCATAGGACATGGCTGCCCTTAGAAATCTTCCCATCTAATTGGAAAGACAGGTCCCAGACTGTGGATTTCTTGTGGTTTGGGGAGACTTCCTGGGGCAGTTAAGCCTGGGGAAGACAGATAGGCAAAAAGAAGAAAGGGCTTTCCTGTATAAATGTGTTTGTATGGGTAACGGCAAAGGCAAGGGTATACAAGTGGAACTATGTGACCCAGTTCTGATGGAAGGGTCTCTGAAAAGAGCAGTAGGAGCTAGATGAGGGTATGTACTTTGGGGCAGACTAGAAAAGCCTTGAATGCTAGGGTAAAGTGATTCCCCCGCCCCCCTCCCCATTGTAGTCCTTGGGAAGCTTTTGATACTTCTAAGAAATTAAGTGAGGTTACAGGCACATCACTGGCTATAAGGGAGGAAATGAGCTTGGGAAAGTGTTCAGGCCAGGAGGTGGTAAGAACCTTTTGCAGCTGCTGGTAAGGGAGGTGACACGGACAAGCTGAAGTAGAGTGAAGAGGAGGAAGCAGATCCAAGGGACATTAAGGGATAGAAAAATCTTAGCGACTCTCACTCATTCACATAATTATCTTGCGCCTACTAAGTGTGAGGCAGTCGTAGGTGGTATATGAGAAAGAATGCTCTGATGCTGGGGATCGTGTTCATTGACATGGTCAGGGTGCTTAAGGCTCATGTGTGGGTGTGTGCTTTCAGGAACCTGAACTGAAAGCAGTGTAGTATGAGTGTCCTGGTGGCGGTGGCGAGGTCGCATGAGAGAGCAGCAGGAGAGGACTGTTTAGGTTTCGTTTGAAACTCACCTACTAAGGAGAGGAACTGTACAAAGCACAGGGCAGGACTGGTGGGGAAGGGGAGGGGAATGCTTACAGAGGAGGTCGGAGACCAGCTCCGTCTGGATGCGGTGAGAGTAGAGCCGTGGAGAGCCTAAGGCGGTCACTAGGGCAGCCGGGAGATGCTGATGGCCCCTTCCCAGAGCCGCAGGGCCGGGTAGAGCGGCTCCTGGAAGGCGGCCCGGAAGGTGTGTAGGTGACTCATGCCGCCTGTCACATCGTAGAAGGCCAGGACGCCGGCCTCGTAATCCAGGAAGACACCGAGCCGGTCAGGGTCGTGGCGGGGCCGCAGGCGGCTGCGCTGGCCGTCGTGGAAGGCCCAGTACTCGAGATCATAGCGTTTGAGGCACCAGGACTGGCGGTTGCAGCCCAAGCGGGCGGCGGCCGAGGCCCCGTGGCGCCGCAGGGAGCCGTAGGCCGCGCCCACCCACCAGCCGACGCCCGCCTCCTGCACGTCCACTTCCCAGTAGTGGCGGCCGGCGGCGAAGCAGTCGCGGCCCAGCACCTGCCACAGCGCGTCGAAACGCAGCGCGGGAGTGGGTCCCAGGCGGCCGAGGAGGCCGCAGCGCACTGTCAGGCGGTCAGCAGAAAGGCGCAAGCGCGCGTGCATCGTGTCCGGCTCCAGACAGGGCGTGCGCGCGTCTGCGGAGGGCGGGGACACCGGGCCAAGCCTGAGGGGCGGGGCCAGTGACCCGGGCCCGCCCCGCCCCGCCCCCCGGGAGAGCGACAGTGCGCGCGCGCGCGCTGGCTGTCCTGCGCTTGTTCACGGTAGAAAACTGGATACACGCAAATCACCAGTGATCGGGGAACACGGGGAGGAGACAGCATTTTAATGCACATCCGTTGTACAGTTTGAATTTTGTACAACGGACTTTGTTGCCAATTTCTAAAAATTTAAAAATAACCCTATATTTTAACACTTGGGTGTCCTTCCAACTTTTTTTACTTGCCCCTTTATGGTTTTTTTCTTAACATTGGTGTCATACCATACAGACTCTTGGTAATTTGTTTTTTAAATGTATTGATGTATTTATGAACATTTTACCACGTTGTATAATATTTTTTTATAAGAGCATTTTAATGGCAACGTTAAGATTTTGATGTATAGATGAATTAAAATTTAACCTATACCTTCCCCCCGCTTTAAGAAAATATTTAAGCTTTTAAGAAGACTTTCGAAAACACTAATACATCTTTATATATATTTAGGCTATGTTCATAAACGAATTGCTGGGTCTATGGGGATGATTGTATTTTTAAGGCCTTTGCCAAATTGTCCTCCAGAAAAGTGGTGGTGATTTGAACTCTCAGTTACAGTTCTTGTTGCATTATACACATTTGGAGACATGAAGTTAAAGAGAAAAGTCTAGGTCTTAGGGCATGTGGATGTTCAACTTTAGTAGATACTACCAGATAATTTTCTTGGTAATATTTTGGAGTTTTCTGGAGAGAGGTTTTATAGATCTTTTGTTATATTCCTAAGTTTTTAGAAAGTGTTACTGAAAATAATGTTTTTAACATTTCATTTTCTAATTGTTTATTGCCAATACAATTAATTTTTGTATGCTGACATTACATCTGGCAGCTTTTCTAATTCGTTAACTCTAATTTATAGCTTATTTTGAATTTCCTGTAAAGAATCGTGTCACCTTTGAATAATGATCTTTTTTTACTCTTTTCCTATCCTTATAGCTTACATTTCTTTTTCTTGCCTCAAGACATCTAGAACAATGTTGCATAGAAGTGGTTATACTGGACATTCTTTTCTCCTATTCCTGGGTAAATATCCAACAGAAATGCATATAGTTGCATCAAAAGATATGTACAAGGATGTTCATAGCAATATTATTCATTATAGGCAAAAGCTGAAACAACCCATAATGTCCATCAATAAGCACTAGGTGTGCTACGTTCACACGATGGAATACTACACCACAGTGAAAATCAGCAAACTACTGCTACACACAATCATATGGGTAAGTCTCACAGATGTTATGTTGTTCTGTCGAAGAAGATACAAGAGTCATGTCAATGTGTGGCAAAACAAATACAATATTGTAAAGTTAAAAAATAGAAAATAAACTAGTTTAAAAAAAAAAGAGTACAGTCTGAGTGATTTAATTATACAAAAGTCAAGGGCAGGCAAAAGTAATCTATATTGTTAGAAGTCAAGAGAGTAGTTACCCTCTGGGGATAGTGAACTGGCATGAAGAATGGTTCTGGGGAGCTGGAAATTTCCATTTCATGGTCTGAAGGAAGTTATTGAATGTGTTCACTTTTTAAAATCATTGAGCTGTACACCTTTGATTTGTATTCCTTTACGTGTTTTATATCTGTTAACAATCAGTTTAAAAAAACACATGCCCAGTAATTCCACTTTGAGAAATTACTCTTAAAAAAATAATCCAAAAATGAGCTAAGGTGTATTCAATCACTTATTAATTCAACAAATAAGTACAGGAATGGATAGTTATTGCAGCATTGTTTATAGAAATGAAAATGTAAAGCAGCCTAAATGTCCAATAATGTATGAGAATGATTTAAATATGGCATATTCAATGGAATGCCATGTATCCTGTAAAAAAAAAAAAATGATGATATCTGTATTTATTGAAATAGGAAACTGTTCAACCTATACTATTAAATTTTTTAAGAATATCTATAATATGATTCCATTTTAAAAAATCTGTACACATATGTACTTTTAAAATGTCTGAAAGAACATATGCCAAAATATTAACATTTATCTCTGGGGGGAGGCAATTGTTTTCTTTTCATAGAAGTAATTTGTAATTCTCTACAAGCATGCATTACTTGTATAATTTTTTAAGGAACAAAGATATCCATAATATATCAGTAAATGAAAACGCAGATTGCAAAGCAGTATGTATAGTATGACACCATGTTTGCAAAATATATATGTATTAAATATTTATCATTGTATGTATACATAGATATGCCAAAGAAAGTTAAAAGGGCAAATAGTAGTAGTTATCTACTACTACGTGTCTGCTTGGTAGGTGAGCAGAAAAATTTCCGAAGCTCTTCAGTGATTTATGAGTGATTTTCTTTTAAAAAATTTAGTTTTCTACAGTGAACATGTATTATTTCTGAATTAAAAAAAAAAAAACTGGTAATAAGGGTTGGAAAAAACCAAAGGTGTGTCTCTCAGGAAAAAAGGGAGGCCCCTCTACTTCACTGATCCTCCTTCCCCACCATTACACCCCGCCCTCTTCCCCCTCTCCCCATGTCTGGGGTCTTACATTTTAAGAAGAGTGATCGCTCTGGCGAGGGGCTTGTTTTCAACAAGGAACCTGGCTGGACGCAGGAGGAGCCTGAGAGCTGACAGTTCCTACCTGTAATGAATTGTGAGAAATTGGTGCCTGGCGTTTAGGCAAGCAGCACAAACTACAAAACATTACTAAAAATATTATAGAACTGGAGATTCACATAATCTCTCCCCCAAGAATGGCATACAAATTTAAGTAGGAAATGCAAATTCACAGTAACAGGAAAACTCGAGGACAAGGCTCAGATCTACAGAGAAACACACTTTCCAAGATCGGAAGCAAATTGAGCACTGGCAGGCCAGTGTGAGTGAGCCCTGGACATGGGGAAGAAACTGCAGGCTCCAGGACCATGCTGAGAATCAACCATGTATTCAACGGTCAAGAAAGGGGGCAATTTCATGGCAGACATGCAAACTCTAGGATAAAGATAGAAAATAGGAAATTAAAGCTGAGCCCTCAGCAAGGTCATATTCATCCAGGTAAAAGGGAGTTCAGGTAAAAGGTCATACTCCTTTCATATTCATCCAGGTAAAAGGTCATACTCATCCAGGTAAAAGAGAGTTCAGGGGAAACCCAGGTCACAATCCCTGTCTCTAACAATTCAGTCAGGTAAGTGAGAAGAGAAATGGACATGCTTGGCATGCACAAGGCAGAAAGTGCTCTGGATCCAAGAAGAGACATGAAAGGGCTCCAGGGCTTAGAAGGGTCAGCGAAGGCTTCCTGGAGGAGGAAGCACCTCAGCTGGCCCTTAAAAGATTTGGGGAAGGTTTGGACACCCAGAAAAAGGATGGGAGGCTTTCCCAAGGATATAGCAGGAGCAAAGACAGGTGATTGGAGTATTATGTAAAAAGTGAGGAGCCAGGGAAGGTGTTTGAAGGAGTGTAGACATGAGCAGAAGAATTTCCAAGGCTCCCTCTGATGAGGAATGGATGGAGGAGGGTGAGAGTAGAGACATCCTGTGGGTAGGCTCAGGGCTGACCTGGGGCAGCAGGGATGGAAAAGGAGCCAGGTTCAGGATCTACTGCAGTGTTACAAATTCCAAGGCTTGACTCTACTGGGAGCGGGGAATGAAGAGTAGATTCGAGGCAAGAAGCGGCGGTTTGGGGGTTAGTGGGTGGAAGATGCTGGATTTCATTTCAGCCTGCTGAGCCTGCCGTGTCTGTGGAACTCACAGGTAGGGCGGTGAGGCAGGATGCTGGAAGGGCAGTGGTGCTGCAAGACCCCCATCTCCTTGGAGCCTTCCTGGGAGGCAGTACCTCTCAGTACTACCTGTGATAGTGAGAATGATGGCCTCATCTGGAGGCGGATGAGGGTGATGGCCTGGGAGGAAACAGACCTCAGGGGAAGAGAACACAATCCCTGGGACCAGAGTCTGTCTTAATTCTGCCTCGACTCCTACCAGCTGTGTGACCTAGGACAAGTCAATTAACCTCTCTGACCCTCAGCTTCCTCATCTGTAAAACGGGGGATAATGAAGGTGTCTACCACACACATGGGGTGGTATTGCTTGTGTTTTTTAGCAAAGTGCAGAGAATACATGAAGCAAATGACCGTTGATAATCTTGCCATCAACGTGAGCTTCAATCATGGTCTGCCATTTTTTGATCACGGAGCATCATTTTGACATGGATAAGACCCATGCCATGAAAGGCAGTTTTTGCCCTTAACATCTTCGGGAATTAGCTTTAATACTCTAAACGCAGCTTCATCATTCTACAGATCAGCAAGACTCACTTCAAAAGGTGACCTTCGAGGCCATCAGATGCAATTTGGGTTGCTAGAGTTCTTGTGACCAGGGTTTTTCCAAAATTTCTTATTTGGAACATAGCTGCTGCTTTCACAACCTTTCTTAGAAAACAAATCAACCACTCACTTTCTTCTTGGCTTCCTTTTTGCTGCCTTTTGTCAAGCACTTGCTCTTGCAGATCCCTATGGTGCTACTCAGACAGAAAAAAGGGCTGTTCCTTCCAATTCTAAGTGCTCTTTTTCATCTCAGAATATGACAACTTCTTTCTAGTTGTTCAGTTCAAAATCTTTGGAGTTTCCTTGGTATCTCCCTCTCTTCTTCTCTTCTTGTGCCCACATCTACTCCAATTGACTGCTTCTGCCCCCTGCCCTTTGCTTTTCCTCCAGCAAGTCAAACTCACTCTTGCCTTGTGCCTCAGGACCTTTGCACTTGCTTTCCCCTCTACCTATAAGACATTTTTTCCCCAGATTTAACAGCAGCAGTAACAATAATAGCTAGTGCTCACAGGTGCTTATTACGCCTGAGCACCATTCTGAGCACTTTACATGTAAGAACCCACTTAATCCTTACAACAACTCTATGAGACGGGACTATAGTATCATCTTCATTCTATGGATGCAGAAACAGAGGCATAGAAAAGTTAGGTGCCCTGTTTAAGATGGCAGGGTTAGGAAGTGGTGGGCCTGGGATAGGAACCCAGGCAGTTTGGCTTCAGAGTCCATGCCTGTGACCACAAAGCTCTCTGGCCCATGCTTAAGTCAGCTCCCACATGCCCTTCTCAAAGAGGCCTTCCCCACTTCCCCATAGAAAATAGCTCTTTCTCCTGGTCACCCTCTATTCTCCGTACTCAGTATTATTTTTTCAAGGCACTTTTTATTGCTGATATGTATTCATTAGTTGACTGTCTTCCCCTTAAAAGACTGAGCACCACAAAGGCAGGATCACTGTTTTGTACCCTGCCGTGCCCAGCACATAACAGGGGCTCAATAACTGTTTTGAACGAATCCTAATAACAGAGATGAAGGAATGGATATTTCTGAGCACCTGCTTTGTGGCAGGCCCTATGGTGACCTCAGAGACGGAGCCAAAATGGTTCTTGCCCTCCAGGCATTTAAGAGAGGCAGAGAAGGGCCCATGTATCCAGCTCACAAACACCCACAGGCAGGAGATGGAGCGGGCCTAGGGCAGAGGGGCAGATGGCTGAGAGAGCAAGGGAGCCCATGGAAGGGCTTCCCAAGTAAGTGCAGCTGTGGGTCTTGACCAGGCAGAGGAGGTGGGGGGAGTTGGTCCGTCCAGCTGGGAGGGCAGGGGTAGTTGGTCCATCCAGCTGGGAGCTGAGTGCAGGCAAAGCTGAGGTGAGGCAGAACCCTGGGAGCGACTGAGGGGCAGGAGTAAAGCAGTGCGGCTGTGAGAGACAGGACCGGACGCATAGGTGAGGTTGGCAGGGAGGGTTGGGCCTAGCCTTGGGCCTCTGTACGGGAGAGACATGATTCAGACATGACTGCACCATCCCTAATGATGGCACCAGGGGAGTGAAGGACCCAACGTTGGTCACACAGTGACTTACTTTCCTTAAGGCGGACATCCAGTGGCATCTGCAGCAGGCTCTGCATGGCTTCCACGAGGTCCTTAAAGAAGCTCTTGACGGGCTCGAATGAGTGGGGCACGGGGTGGCACAGCTCCCCCAGGCTCATCTGCTGCTGTATCTGCTGCTCAGTGGCTGTGTACTCCTGCGAGAGCATGCGGGGCTCAGGGTAGCTTGGGACCATGTTCCAGGCTGCACCACCACGCCCAGGAAAAAACCCAGCCAGCGAGCACAGGCCCTACCTGGCCCTGACACCTGCTGCCAGCCCAGTCCCTGCCCCCAGGAGCAGACCCCCACCACCAGTGCTTGGGGGGCTGTTGGTTCTTCTCTCCCTGCCTCCGGTGTACACTGAGGTCCACTCTGTGGATTAGGGGCCGAGGGAGGAGGCAGGCTGATTGCCCTTGCCTTTAGCTCACCGCCTTGAAAGACACCCCAAAGTTTTACAGACACTGTGACAGGGATTGATCTGAGGTACAGGGGAACAAAAAGAGTGAGGGGCCAGTTTTCCTGGGGGGAGGTGCTCCTGGGGCATGTCCAAAATGGGGAACAGAAAACCATGTCCCCAAAAATGAAAGCCAACGACTCTGGAAGCTCAACTGGAAAGCTGACCGAGGGGGCGTGCCCACCACAGTGGGGGGCTGTCCTGTTTTCTGTCTGGACAGTACCTTTTAAATACCCTTCCTGTGTTAAGTGTGGCTTTGCTAAGTAGAAGCTTGAAAACGGTCCTGGTCCCCCTTGCACCCACAGAATCTCCGTTCCAAGTTCTGGATGTGGAAGTGAGGGTGGGTGGTGACAGTGGCGTGTGGCTGTCAGGGACAGCAGTGGTGGAGGTTCCGGGGGGCGGCCCTGGGTCAGTGGTGTGAGCCGTGACATCTTGCCCGGGGGGAAGTGGTGGGGTCTACACTGGAGCAAGCCTGTGCCATAGCCTTGGCTTCACTCCTGTGGCCTGGTCTTTATCCTGACTTTCTGGCCCTCCTACAGATGCTGTGTGCTACCTAATACTTTCATAACCTGCTTTCTTGCTTAAAATAGTTACAGAGGATACTCTTGTTTGCACCTAAGATCCCTGTCTGCACTTTCTGGAGGGTTGTCCCAGGCAAGGATTTAGAAGATAGCAGATTGCCTGAGGTGAGCAGGCCCTGGCTGGTTGGCAGTGCTGCCCAAGATGGGAGGGGCAGATGGATTCCTCAGGAAGGAAGGAAGGTGGCTCAGCACTTGGCAGGATGGATGCTGGGCCTTGGGAGGGGTTGTGGGTGCTCTCTAAGCCCTGTCTACCTAGGAAGCTACAAGTCTAGAGCCCGTCTTCATCTGGGTGGGGAGAAGGGAATTTGTGGGGAAAGAGGGTTAAGGTCACACCCAGAGGGCTGGCCAGAGAGTCAGAGCACTAGCAGAGAGGGCAGGGAACAGCTCTGGGTGGCAAGAGGGTGACCAAGAGGGAAGATGGGTGGGGTGGGGCTGGGAAGGGGAATGAGGGACAAATGGGAGGACCTGGTAACCCCAAAGTGCAGCATTTAGCATAGGGCCTGGCACACAGAAGGTTCTTGATAAATGTCCATAATGGAATAAATGAATGAAAGCAAGCATACCTACTTCTTGCCTTTGCAAACTCAAAGAACAGCCATATAGCCACACATCTCTCAGCCAGAAACCAGCTGTAATCTTGGATTCCCCTAATCACCAATCCTGTCACATCTCTCAAACCTGCTTGCTTCTCCCCATCCCCACTGCCCCTTCACTGGTCCAACCCTCCATCATCTCTCTCCTGGATACCTGTGGTCTCCCCCCAGCTTCCCTTCCAGCCTCAGTCCTGCATGCCCAGTCCATCCTCCAACCTGTCACAGTGACCTTTCTAAACCATTGATCTGACCATGTCATTCCTCGGTCCCAAACATTCCCCTGACAAAGTCTAAACTCCATGACTAGGCATATAAGACCCTTCATCAACTAACCCTGGCCTCCTTATCCAGTTGCAGCTCCTAACAACCCCTCCCCTCTTGTAACCCTGCCCTGCCTCCAGCCAGGCTGAACCCACGTGGTTCTCCAACCTGCCAGGCTCTCGCAGGCACATGGTTCCTTCTGCCTAGTATGTTCTCTCTGCTCCATCCCTCTGTATATACCCAGTGAGCTCCTCCTTATCCTCTCACACCAGCTCCACTGTCACCTCCTCCTGGAAGCCTTCCCTCATTCTCCATACAGAGTTGGACTTTTTTGGACACACCTTTACTTACTAATTTGAGCTATGTTATGTTGTGAATGTTTCTGAGCGTGTTTCCCCACCCAAGAGCTCCTAATGTGAAGCAGGGGCCTGTTGCAATCATGTTGCTCAGTGTATATTAGATGAAAGAGTGAGCAAATAAAAGGAACAATTACTGATGAAAATCAGTAGCTCTGGAACAGGGAATAAAAAAAAAGACAACAAAGCTCTGAAACTGTATCTATGATGAAAGATTAACATTCTTCTCCATGGAAGCATCCCTTTGCAGTAGATATTCTTAAGTGTATCATCATTTTAAAAGAAAGAAAGAAATGTATCCCTCTGCATCTTGCTTCTTAAGTACCTGGAAGAGCACCTCACCCAGAATATTGTTAGGTTAGCTACTGTTGCTGTTATTTGACAATGATTCACAGGCTGAACTGACCAAGGCCACATAAAGGTATAAGAGTGGAAATATCCTCCAGGGACTGGCTTGACTAGTTTTGTACTGCCTTATTTTGCAGCCAGAGCCCATGCTAATCTGTGGTTATTCTCAGTGCCATCTTTACTTAGTTGTACCCTGCCTCATCCTACAAACCTTTAAAGCATCTTACAAAAGTTATCTAATGCTGCACAACTTGCCTTTACAGTGAGAAAAGTGAAGCCAAGAGAGAACCAGGATAAGAATGTAAGCTGGAAGCCAGTGAGATGAGGCACAAACTATATGAACAAAGTCTATCCCAGCTATATGAAACATATTTGTCTCTGAGCTTCCCAGAAGCTATGCCAAAGAGAAAGAGGAAGAGTCAGATGAGTAGAAAAGCAATGCAAGAGCACAGGTGACTGCACAGGAGCCTGATGGATCAGAAGGTAAAGAATCTGCCTGCAGTGCAGGAAACCCGGGTTCACTCCCTGGGTTGGGAAGATCCCCTGGAGGAGGGCATGGCAACCCACTCCAGTATTCCTGCCTAGAGAATCCCATGGACAGAGGAGCCTGGTGGGCTACAGTCCATGGGCTCTCAAAGAGTCAGACACTGAGCAACTACACTTTCACTTTCACTGACAGAAGAGTTTCTCCCATGGCTCCCTGAAGACAGAACTCCACCCTCAACAGCATGCTTTCACTCAGTGTAGCAGTGAATATCACAGGACTAGTTTTTAGACTCTCCTTCAGTATAACAGCCTCCAACAGAGCCCAGTGACCAAGGAGTCCCGTCTTTCTCTCCCCTTTGAGCAAACTGTGACTCAGCTCTTGAAGTCTGCTTAGTAGATTTTGCAAGGATACCTGATTTTGATGTTTCGATTAAGACTGTATAGTCAAAGGACCGGGCAGCGATGTCTTGTGGCTTTAGATTCAGACAGACCTGATCCCTGATCTACCACCTACCAGCTGTATAACCTTGGATGATGAGTTCCTGCATCTCCTGGAGCTTTAATTTCTCCTTAGTAAAATGGGATGAGAATATCCAATTTGCAGAGTTCTTAGTAAATATTAGAGCTAAGATACCTAAAGTGCTTGGAACACAGAGGCCCTCAAAAATGGTGGCTAATAATGTCATTTAACTAGTCCAAGATGTATATTATCTTCCTAATAATGTATATTTTCTGACTTGTGTGGGGGCAAGGAAGTCTACATGCTGGCAAAGCAATTCTCCGTGTATTTACTCAATGTGTGAACACCGTGTTCAGTGCCACATTAACCAAGATGAAATATAGTGGCCAGTGTCCACTGTGGAGCAGAAACCCAGCATTACCTGCAGCAGTTGTACAGGATTGGTTTCTTGACTGATGGTCCAGACCCTGTTGGACAGAGTGTTCATGGCATCAATTTGTTCCCCACAAGACTTGATTTGCTCTGTGTATGCCTGCAGGGCAAGCTGTGTGTTTTTATCAATGAATTTCTTGGCCAGAGCTTCCTCTTCTTCAAGTAGTAATCTGAGTTCAGTAAATTTCCCGGTCAGCCAGGTTTTACTTGACTCTGCATGAGCCTAAAAAACAAACAAACAATACAAAACCAGTTGTAGATGATAAAATTGCCAACCAGGAAATCTAAAATAATCAACATGAAAAGAAACTACTATAACTTCTAAAAAGCGAGTTCAGCACTTTAGCTTTTTTATAAAAAGTTTTCCTAAGTACTAGCTATAACCAACTGGAAAATGCATGGAGAAATAAAGATCATTTTTAAAGTAGCAGAAAAAACAGAAAAATATTTAAAATTAAACCCAACAAAAACTGTAAAGGCCTAGATAAATAAAAGCAGAAAATTGTATGGAAAGACAAAAAAAATCTAAATGCGTGCAAGAAAAACCATATTCTTGTCTGGGAAGATTGATTACTATAAAAATGTCATTTATCTCCAAATTGGTGTATAAATTGGATACAATCCCAATCAAAGTCTTAACATGCATATTAACCAAATGTTAAATTATTGTGAAAGAGAATAAGCACAGGAAAAGCCAAGAACTGTTTTTTAAAGGATCAATGAAGGGGAACTCCCTTCACTGCAGTCCAATGGTTAGGATGCCATGTTTTCACTACTAAGGACCGCATTTGATTCCTGGTCAGCGAACTAAGATCCTGCAAGCCTCATGGCATAGCCAAAAAATAAATAAATAAAAGACTGATGAAGGATGAGCTGCCTTGTTGTTGTTGTTTAATCACTAAGTCATGTCAGACTCTTTGCGACCCCATGGACTAGTAGCCCAATCAGGCTCCTCTATCCATGGGATTTCCCAGGCAAGAATACTGGAGTGGGCTGTTATTTCCTTCTCCAGGGGATCTTCCTGACCCAGGGATGGAACTCGGGTCTCTTGCATTACAGGCAGACTCTTTACTGTCTGAGCCACCAGGGAAGTCAAAACGAACTGTAAAGGTACAGGATTTAAAACTATGTGGTTTAGGCATAGACAAAAAGATTAAGAGAAAGAATAGCTTAGAAAAGTATACATATATATATTTGTTGAATTATATATAATTATATATTAATGTTTATAATATAATTATTAATATATAAATTATATAATTATATATAATTCAAGAAATGGTATTGGTGCAGCATGCAATTAATCATCTATTTGATAAAACTGTTAGATACTTACTTTATTCTGTATACAAACATAAAGGCAGACAGAACCCCACCTGTGAAGTACTCTTGTGAAAAATGTAAATCTGAATCTGATTAAGCCTCCAGATCTAACTTAAAGATATAATTTAGAAGACATGTAGAGGACAGAGGAGCATGTTTACCATCAGCTTAAGAAATACATCCATCAACTGCATTTTGAAAACTTTATTTCACTCATAATTCAAACAAACAAAATATGACATTTATAAAACAACTGGGAATGTGACTACTGGTTGGGTAGTTGATATTAAGGAGCCATTGTTAATTTTCATAGGTGTGATGATGATACCTGATTTAAAATGATACTTTTTTGTATTTAAAGTTGATACTTGATTTTAAAAATGAGTCCTTATCTTATAGATAGAGGTAAATATGTTCAGAGTTTTACCGATGAAATTATGTCTGGATGACATGTATGTATGCTTGAGGTTTTCCACAATAAAAGCTAAACAGACAATTCTAAATAAAGTAAGGCACTATACATTAAAAAATAATAAGCCTATCAAAATGAAATATAGAACAATTTTATTTTTAAAAATTTGGGAAGAGAGGACCTCCGTAAGACTCAGATGGCAAAAAGGGAGTCATGACAGGTTGGATCACATGAAGAAAGAAACTCTTCGCGAGAGGTAAGGCACTGTAAACAAAGCTACATGACAGGTGACAAACAACACAGGCTTACTGTCCATAACATATAGTGCAAAATAAACCATTCCGTTTAAAAATGGACCAGAGATATACAAGTGTCAACAGACATATGAAGAGGTGCCTCAGCATCCCAAACAATCAAGATTAAGGAAGTGAGCAGCACTATATATATATATTGGCCATCAGACTGGAAAAATGCTAACTGACGGATAATACCAAGAATCTGTAAGGGTGTGTGGCATAGGCACTTACATACACCGTGAGTGGCAGTGTCTATTAGTATCTATTAGAATTTGTAGAGGGTGACATAACATCGAAATTTTAAATGCTTAAATCGTTTGATGCAGCAACTCCTCTTGCAGGAATTGATCTTAGAAAATGTTTTCACAAGTGCGCAGAGATTTGTGTAACAAGACACTCACTATAGCATTGGTGACAGAGAAAAGTTGGACAAAATTTTCAGTATGAGAAGTATATGTATGTTCATTGTACAAATTATGCCGCATTCACACACTGAAATAATATCCAGTGATTAAAACGAATTCAGTGTTCTGATATGTGCTATAATGCGGATGAGCCTTGAAGATATGATGCTAAATGAAATAAGCCAGAGACAGAAGAACAAATGTTGTATGATTCCACTGACATGAAATATCTAGAATAGGCAAATTCATAGAGACAGGAGGTAGACTAGAGGTTACCAGGAGCTAGTGGGAGGGGAATGGGAAGTACTTGCTTAGTGATTACAGAGTTAATGTTTAGGGTAAAGAAAAAGTTTGGATAACAGTGCTGATGGTTGTACAATACTGTGAATGTAATTAATGCCACTGAATTATACACTTAAAAATGGTTAAAATGGTAATGTTTATGTGTATTTTGTCACACACACACACAAAGAATGCAGTGGACCTATATATCCTGTCCTGGAAAGCTCTTCAAGACATCACGTGAAAAGGGCAAGCTGCAGAATACATATAGGATGGTCTCATTTATGTAAAAAATATCACAAAATAAAAACCATGTATGGATATCTGCATCTATATGTCTGCAAGTGCATTTAAAATATCTGTCTGGTCATGTTTGGGGAGAGGTGTGGGATTGGGGAGATGGTCAAGAGGGATTCTCACATTGTACTTTCCAAAGTTCTACACTATATTCTAATACACTATTTAAATTTTTAAAACTGAGATGTGTCTATGTATTACTAGTGCAATTAAAAACTAAAATCATAAAAAAATTAGGTCAGTATCTTTCCTCAGACCAAACATTTATACAACCCACAAGCAGGAAGATCTTTTGTATCCAGGCAGGCGTGGGGGTGAGCAGGCTCCCCTGTGGTGCCATGTTCTCTCCTTAGTTGGGCAAGAATGTGTGGTTTGTCAGGATCTAGGGGATGAGTTCCCAAAGTCTGTGTTTCCCATACAATGTTGTACGTAGTGGTCAGCCTCTGAGTCTAACTTATACCACCACATGCCATAGAGATTAAACAGTTTTTGGCTACCTTGGGAATTAGTCTACAACATGGTTTCTATCAGTCAGCAACCCTGGGAAGTACATCTTTGTTGAATGACTAAGTGAAGGAAAGAAAATGTGTTCTAAACCCTTGATTCATCAACACATTTTGGAGGCAACGTATGTACATGGAGAACCTTTTTCTAGAAACTGAGAGCAAATATCTTCTCGCAACAAACCTGTACTCCAAGCAGTTTCTACAGATCCACTTTTTAAAGAAGAATACACAAAATAAGCTTAATGACACTACACATTGTTATAAATCTCAACATAGAAAACTTAAGGTATAAGCAACCTGAGACTGATTATGCAATATGGTTTAAAACAAAAAAAGACTGAGAGAATTCTGGCAATGAAACAAGGAAGTACACTGGTTTGGGCCATATCAGTTCAAAGTGAAACAATATACTATATATATATTATATATATTGTTGTTTAGTCGCTAAGTCGTGTCTGACTCTTTGCGACCCCATGGACTGTAGCCCGCCAGGCTCCTCTGTCCATGGATTTCCCAGGCAAGAACACTGGAGTGGGTTGCCATTTCCTTCTCCAGGAGATAGTCCCAACCCAGGTGTCAAATCCAAGTCTCCTGCTGGAAGGAGGATTAGATACACTGTGTATTTATATATTTTTTTGTTGTCATTTACAAAGGTATCAAAAGCTCACTGTAGAAAATTTGGAAGATTTGAAAGAAGACTATCAGTTCAGTTTAGTCGCTCAGTCATGTCCGACTCTTTGCGACCCCATGAACTGCAGCACGCCAGGCCTCTCTGTCCATCACCAACTCCCGGAGTCTACCCAAACCCATGTCCATCAAGTCGGTGATGCCATCCAACCATCTCATCCTCTGTTGTCCCCTTCTCCTCCTGCCCCCAATCCTACCCAGCATTAGGGTCTTTTCCAATGAGTTAACTCTTCACATGAGGTGGCCAAAGTATTGGAGTTTCAGCTTCAACATCAGTCCTTCCAATGAACACCCAGGATTGAAAACTATAACCACTCTGAAAAATGGTCATCTTACCCCAGTTTGAGTAAAAAGTTAGGGCAGCAGGCAAATGTTGATTTTCCCTACACCTGGATATATCAGCCCCCTGAAGAGCTGTGATGGGGAAGCAAAGAGCCTATTAAGGAAAAATCATTTAAAGGGTATTGGGAGGGGACTAAAGATCAAGCCCTTCTTGATTGCTCTCTGGAAAGGCGTGGTTGGGTAGGCCCGGTTGTTGGCTTCTGAACAGTAGACTTTGGCCAATTATGAACGTTATTGGTTTTAATTTGTTTACCAAGCTGTTTCATGGGTTAATTTCCAGGCAGATGATCTTTGCCCTAGTACTGCCTCTGAGAAAGCAAGGACGGACAGCATGGTTGCCCCAGACCTCTCTGCCACAACTAGGCCTGCACGCTCCTGCTGCAGTTTGGCACAACGCACCCAAGTCCCCACAAACGTCTGTGCCTGTTGAGCCAGGTGACTCACGCTAGGAACGTGTTCCAAAGGAAATAAATCAAGATGCCAAATACCACTGCAGTGTTGTTTCACCTGAGTGAAAAACTGGAAGGGATCTAAATGTTCAACATTAGGAAAATGGTTTCATGAATCATGAAACCATGAAGCCATGAATCATGAAGCCATATAATGGCACATACAGCCTCTAATACCAACACTGATAAACAACTTTTAATGACATAGGAAAGGGTTAGGGTCTTAAAAAACAACCACAGCACCCTACCCCCATAATGCCAATATATGCTGTGCTTAGTCGCTCAGTTGTGTCCGACTCTTTGTGACTCCATGGGCTGCAGCCCTCCTGTCTAAGCCACCAGGGAAGCCCAACAATACTGGAGTGGGTAGCCTATCCCTTTCTCCAGGGGATCTTCCCGATCCAGGAATCGAACCAGGGTCTCCTGAATTGCAGGCGATTCTTTACCAGCTGAGCTACCAGGGAAGCCCAAAATGACATAGTTTAGTCAAAAAAGGGAGAAGGAGCAGACATTGGAAATCTTCCTTCTTACTACTTTCAAACACATGGAAATGCTGAGCAAATTTTTAAGTTACATGACCAGCTTAAAAAAAAAAAAAAAACCCACAGTCAAACAAACAACAAAAAGGAAATCCCCAGGTCCCCAAAACAAAGAAGGAACTTGGTGTCAGAACCACAGGCAGGAGCTGAGCTGAGTGACCTGGGTGGCATGGAGATGGAGAGGCGTGAGAGAGCCACACCATGCCGGAGCCTGGGTCATCTAGGAGGGTGTTCTGGGCACCTGGCATCATTCCAGTTGGGAGTGGGAACAGGGCCATCTGACCCGAATCAAACCAGATTCACAGAGGGCCACTCCATCCATGAATCAGGCACCAGTAAAAGTCTATTCACTGGCCTGGGGAAGGGGCAAGGAATCTTGTCATCTACCCAGGGTCATGCACTACTTTTCCAACTTCCCATAAATCTGTAATTACTTCAAAATAAAGTTTAAGTTGGGTGAGTGAGTGTGTTAATCGCTCAGTTGTGTCCAACTCTTTGTGACCCAATGGACTGGGGCTTGCCAGGCTCCTCCATCCATGGGATTTTCCAGGCAAGAAAACTGGAGTGGGTTGCCATTCCCTTCTCCAGGGGATCTTCCCAGCCCAGGGATTGAACCTGCGTCTCCTGCATCGCAGGTAAACTCTTTACTGTCTGAGCCACTAGAGAACACTAAAGTTGGGAGAAGCTTCAAAGAAAACCATTGCTTAGATTAAGCTGAAACCTGCCCCCCTTAAGACTTCCCACATGGATTCTTTTTCCTTGGGAGCCTCCAGACCATATCTTCTCAGAGACTTACACACAGTGAGCCTGTTCTTGGGGCTAAACATCCCCAAGCACCTCCCCCATCCCTTTGGGTGTGCCAACTTTTAGTTCCCATATTGTCTTAGACTGACGCAGTTGCCTGAGCCCAGAGCCATGCTCTTGAAGATGACATGATTAATAATTAAGCCAGGGCCACAGGTGTAAGACATCTGTCCTCAGTAAACTGGGGCAGGCTGTCACTCAAAAGATAATGGATGCTGGACAAACAGGGGACCGATTCTGTGGCCTAGTCTGGGTGCTAAGTACTCCCACGGTCAGAGCCAGTCTCACTGCCTGACTGTGGTAGCCAGTCCAGGTTCACAGAGCTCTCAGTGAGACAGGCCTTGGGAGGGCATCCCACCCCAGCCCTCACTTTGAGGAGGCAGCAGCTATGGCTGAGAAGGGAAGGGACTAGTCAAGTTCACCTAAAAGGCTCCTAAAGAGCAATAATACCATTCTCACAGTTAAAACAGCAGCTAGGATCATGTCAGTCCCAACTTCCTACTTAAAACTCACAGAAGTATGAACTTAAGTAAACATTGTTATGACAGGATAAGCCTGAAGAACATGTCATGAAATATATTTAAACCTATTTGCTTTGTTTCAGCAGTGAAACTGAAAGTGTGATTTGCACGTTCCTTACATTTTCTTTGCTTAAGGCAATTTGGGGTGCAGTGGGTGGAGGACTAGTCTGTCCAAGAGGATGACCTTGGCGATGGAGGGAGAAAGGCCATTCCTCCACTTTGTCAGGTGTTTTGGGACAAGGCTAGGGCTCCAGGTAGAGGCTGATTGACCGCAAAGCTAATGAAACAGAAGCCCCAAGCCACTCTCTAGCATGACCCCTTCATGGTCTTGCAACTAATTTTGTGCTCTTTTTCTCCAAAAGGGTCCCCTAAATTACAGAAGCTTCAGGCCCCACCAAACCCCTCTTTGAGGTTGGTTTTCATTTTCCCTGGCTCCATTTTGGGGAGAACCCTGTGTTGGAGAGAAGTGGACATCTCGACTAGGATCAGGAAGAATCCCCCACTTGCCTTGAGCTTCTCAGCAGCATCTTCTATCTGGGTTATGTTGCCAACTTGCTGCTGCTTGTTGGTTGCCAAATGCTTTAAACATTCTTGGGTGAATTTCTGTATGTGAAAAAGTTAGGGCAAAAGTCTTAATGTTGTCACTTTTGAGATAACAAATCACCCCAGGGGTCATCTCCTCTCACCCTTGTATATTTTTCAGTGGAGGTATCTGAAACTTAGAAGGTATGGCGACTTGCCCAAAGTCATGAGGCACATTGGAAGCTGAGCTGGAACTAGGGCCCCTCTGATCCTCAGAGGCCCACATCAGGTATTATCCAAACCTTGAGGTGCTCCCTTCTTTCTAGAACAGTCCTACTTGTGACCTGCTTTTCTAGGCCTTCTAACAGAATTTTAGGGAAGCAGCTTGGGGTCAGCGGAAGAGCACTCGCTTCTAGAGTGAATCTTGAGTACTGTTACGTGCCGGGGCCTGTTCTAGGAGCTGCCTTCACGGAACCTCCCTCTAGGGTTGGTCTGTGGTCCTCTGGCCTGGACTGGTGTTCAGAAGACCTGCGTGTATAAGAGGTCCCCTCTCCCACCTACGTGGCTCCCGACTCCCTTCCATGTCTCTGCTTTTTGCAACTGCCGTTTCTTCAAAGACCTGCTCTGTGATCTCCCCTACAGCTGTGACCTTACCTCCACCTTACCTTCTTAAGGCTCACCTTACACTCATCTGCTGGACCAGCTATGAACTTTCTGAGGGCAGATCTACTCCATTCTTGGCTCCTGCTCCCCCACAGGGACAAGGGGGTGTCCCTAAAGTGTTTGCTGAATTGAACAGAACTACCAAGAGCTGCCAGCTTCAAGTGGAGAGCTGGAGCAAGCTATGTATGAGCCCAAGTCCCAGAGTCAGACAGGACCTGCTAGGTCTGAGTCCTAGCTCTCCTTCCACATGACCTAGGCAAGTGGCCTCACCTTTCTAAGCCTCGGTTTCCTCAGCTGCAAAAAAAAAAAGGTGGGGGGGTGGACAACCCCACAGAGTTGCTGTAAAGAATAGTGCTTGGTATAGTACCTGGCACACAAAATGCTCAGAAGGTGTAGCTTATGTGGGGGATTGGGAGTGAGCGGTGTGGGGTGGGAACACAATAGTAACCCAAGGATAAGCCATAGCCTCACCTTCCACCTTCCAGGAGCACATACTCCCTGCCCCCCTCTCCCTCCTTAAATCTTCTAGTCAAGCTCCTGTCTGTTAGCCAAGGGTAACGTGGCATCCTGGTGCTTGGGCCCTCCAGTCACAGGGTGCCTCTCCTGTCTAGGTGCTTGGTGAAGCCCCACTTACTCTTCATGGCCAGTTTCAATGGCATCCCCCCCTCCTCACCCAGGAACTCTTCCTGGGCTTCCTGTCCCTGGTTCATATTTCTTCTCTTTGGCACCCACTGACCACTGCCTCAGACTCCCCAATTACCGTACTTATCATACTGTGTTGTCTCTTGTTTGTTCTTCCCCTACTAGCCAAGGAACGCCTCCAGGTCAGGAAGAATTGGTCTGTTCCTTGACTCACGGCACAGGTGGGTGTGTGGATGGGTGTGTGGATGCAAAAGAGGTAGGTGGACCTACACATTAGAAGATCTATCTCTGAAAGCAGCCTTGTTAACTCTGAAAACAACAATTTGAGGAACTATTGTTATTCTTAACTATTTTATAGATAAGAAAAAGAAGATCTTGGAGGCAGAGGAAAGCCTTGAATCCTGGGCTCCACCTGCTAGATTAGCCCAAGGTGGCCCATTCTCATCTTGGAGCTTCAAAGTCTCAATGGCTAAGTCAAGTGTAGGGAATGGCTCTAGGGCTGGATTAATCACAGGAGGCTTCCTGAAGGTAGAAGTGGTAGAATCAGATCTGTGAGGGGAGCACCGTCTAGCCCAAAGAGGGCTTTGCTGGGGTTTGGCCAGTCACTGGACAAGTTGGCCACTGGGCTGGAACAAGAGTCCAGAGCCCCTTCCACTATTAGGATTAAGCATGGATGAGAGCTCCAAAGTGAGACTGGGCCCGTGGGGAGCAGTCCTGGTTCAAGGCCCAGCCTCTGCCTCCAGAAGCCTCTTTTTGTCGCTGAAGCGGTTGACCTAGCTCCCAACTGACTGTTAGGCGCGTGGTATGGACCAGGTAGGGAGCGGGAGGGGCGGGGTTGGGCAGAACGGCCGTTGAGGCCAATCCCAGGGCCATGGGGGTCCACAGTCCCTCCCAGGAACTCCAGGAGGGAAAACCAGAGGAGGCATGGGTGTGGCTTTCCTGAAACACATTTGTTTTCTAAGCGGGAGGGATCTTTTCATCTTTGTTAAAGGCAGCTTTTCTTTAGGTCCAAAGGCCGTGGGGTGGAACCCCCTCGTGGTGGATGAGGTCCAGGATACCCGGCCAGCCGGGCGCCCAAGTTCTTACTCCCAAACCCACCTGTTCTGATGCTTAAATGATGGCCTTGGCTCGCCGTTGCCCTTCCTCAGTCTCGCTTTCTGAACAACAGGTCGGCCGCCAAGATGGTCCCCGGGCCGCCTCGCCGGTCCTGGTCCCAACCGGGAACTGCCAGTGGGACCCGGCACGCCCCTCCCCGCCCGTTTCCTGCGGGGCTCGCGCCCCAGCGTCCCCACCACCTGCACGCGCGCCGCCTCGTCCAGCGCCAAACCGACCGGGTGGCCGCGGTGCGAGCCCAGCACCGGGCAAAGCGCGCACACGCAGCGGCGGCAGCGGCGACAGAAGAGCTCAACCACGCGGTCGCCGTGCTCTGAGCAGAGCCAACCGCGCGCGTCTTCGGGCTCCGCGGGGCCCAAGCCCTCAGGAGTCCCCTTGAGCGCCGCCGAGCCAGCCATTCACCCCCAAGTTTCTGGGCCGCGGCCGAGCAGCAGCGAGAGGCCCGTGGGGAATCGAAAGCTGGGCCCTGGGGCGGGGGCGCGCCCAGTTCCGGCTGGGACAGGCGGGTAGCAGGGCGCCGCACGCAGGCCGGCGGGAGGCGGGGGGGCGGCGGGTAAGGCCGCAGCGCAGCAGCAGCATCCTGAGGACTGCGCAGTGCCGTCCCGCCCACCTGCCCCGGCAGTGAATGCATGCTCAGGCCTGGGCTCCCGGCTCAGCGACTAGCTCAGAGGCGGCCACAGCAGAAACAGGGGTCACATCGAATGGGCTACCTGGAAGGAAGTGGGCTTCCCCGCTAAGTGACCCTTGTCTTGATCAGGAAAACTGCAGCCCTGTGGGTGGGACCAAAGTTGACTGTGGCCTTCTGGAATGTTGTGCGTTACCTACATTTTTCATTTTCCCTTAATTCTCTCTTGCCTTTTCCCCAAGAGAAATAACCATTCCTGCAATTGTGAGAAACCGTTCTGGAAACTCCAATTGCCCCCATGTCAGTTGGCATTATGGAAGTTCCTCAAAAAATTAAAAATAGGACTACCATATGATCCAGCAATCCCACTTCTGGGTGTATATCCAAAGAATATGAAGTCAGAATCTCTGAGATATCTGCACTCCCATGGTCACAGCAGCACTATTTACAATAGCCAAAATATGGAAACAACCCAGGTGTCCATCAACGGATGACTGGAGAAAGAAGGTGTGGTATATGTATGTATAGTGAAATGTTATTCAGACTTAGAAAGGGAAATCTTACCATTTTCTAAATAAATGAGCCTAGAAGACATTATGCTAAGTGAAATAAGCCAGATGGAGAAAGACAAATACTGTACCATATCTAAATATGTGGAATCTAAGGGGAAAAAAAAAGTCAAACTCATAGGATCAGAGAGTAGAAAAGTGGTTGCCAGGGACTGACAGAGGTAGGGTAGGGGAAAAGGGTACAAACTATAAGTTATAGAACCCATACGTTCTGGGGATCTAATGTACAGCATGGTGACTGCCATTAATAACACTATATTGTGTACTTGAAATGTGTTGAGATTGGCTCTCAAATGTTCTTATCATGGACAAAAATGGTAATGTGAGGTGATGGATATGTTAATTAACTTGATAGTGATGACCATTTCACAATATATTTATATATTAAGTCATTACCTTGTACACCTCAAGAAATCACAAGCAACATAAATATATACAATTTTTGTCAATCACACCTCAATAAAGCTACAGGAAAAAAAGTCTCAGCTCCTGCCTACAAGGTTCTTGCCTCTTAAAATTTAAAAAAAAATTTATTTATTTGGTTGTGCTGGGTCTTCGTTACTGCACGTAGGCTTCTCTTGCTGTGGCGTCTCTTGTGGTGGAGCATGGGCTCTAGGGAACATGGGCTCAGTAGTTGTGGCACATGGGCTTAGTTGCCCCATGGCATGTGAGAATCTTCCCAGATCAGGGATTGAACCTATGGCAGGCAGATTCTTAACCTCTGGACCACTAGGGAAGTCCCCCTTGGCTCTTAATACCCATGATCTCTGCCCTGTCTATGCTACCCTTTGCTTGTTTCCAGACCAGGGAATAGGTAGTTTTCTCTGTGTGGAGCACCATTTTCCTCAAATGCCCTTTGCCTTGTTTTTTTTTTTTTTTTTTTAATTTGTTTATCTATTTTTTAACTTTACAATATTGTATTTGTTTTGCCATACATTGACGTGAATCCACCATGGGTGTACATGTTTTCCCCTTCTAGAACCCCCCTCCCACCACCCTCCCCCCTTTACCTTGTTTACTCCTATTTATCCTTCAGGTTTCTGCCTAAATATCATTTCCTCCAGGAAGCCTTCCTTGCTTCCCCTCCCAAGAGCAGCCTGCATGTCCCCTACCCTGGCCCTCCCTTTCCTTCCAACCACGACTGAGGACTCTTTGGAGGCCAGGAACCAAATCTGTCTTGCCTGTTTCCCAGGCTGGTTTCTGGCCCAAACAAATAGGTGTTGTTGTTGTTGTTTGTTGTTTAGTTGCTAAGTTGGGTCCGATTCTTTGCAACCCCCATGGACTATAGTCCACCAGGCTCCCCTGTCCAGGGGATTTCCCAAGCAAGAATACTGGAGTGGATTGCCATTTCCTCCTCCAGGGGGATCTTCCTGACCTAGGGATTGAACCTATGTATCCTGCATTAGCAGACAGATTCTTTACCTCTGAAACACCAGGGGAGTCCCACCTGTCCTCTAGTCTCCCATAATTCCCCATCTACCAGTCTCAATAACACAACATGGTGAACACAGGGACTCTCTACATAACCTTGCACTTGGTTCCTAGAAGGCCCAAATCACATTTCTTCATTTCTGCACCTCTAAGTCCTTGTGCATGCAGATGGCTCTCAGCAAAAGTTGGTTGTTTGACAGAATGAAAGGATTTATTTTGGCTGTATGAAACAACTCCGTTTCTGAGGCTGTTAGCTTAGCTGATTCTAAACTCTGAGAAAGCAGTGACTGTCTCACCTATCTGATATTATTCCCAGCACTTTGCCTGGAACCTGGCACTTACTGGGTAGGTACAAGGGCAGATGAGAATTCCAGGGAGAGCCCATTTAGTATAAGGAGAAGTACTCCATGTTGTCAGAAGTGGGTGAACCTCACTGGTCCTCTTTCCCCTGGACTCTGGGGGGCAACTGGTACTACTCATCACATCTCCCTGAAACACACTTTTCTCTAATCTTCCAAGATCCCACATCCCCTGGATTTCCTTGCACCCATAGCCACTCCACTCCTCTGAGGTCATCTCATCCTCCTCTTCTCAATCTCAAACTGTCCAAAGAGTTCATAACCATCTCTGCAGGACACTCCCTAGGCGCTGCACCTCTCCATCCAACTGCCTTCCTGGCTTTTCGAAACAGATCTCTCCTGCATCTGTCGTTACAAAATATACTCCTCTCCCAGGCTCCCTCCAAAAGTTCACTGTATGCCATCTTGCTTTCACAAAAGACCTACATTAGTATTTGCTTTCACTAACAGAAAACTGAAGCGGATTTTCGCTTTTATTAAAATAAAAGGCAAAAAAAGCAAAAAAAAAAAAAATTCAGCATTTGTTTTGCAGTGTTATAGAGGCATCAGGCACCTCCTAGCACCTCAGGCAGTGAAAGTGGCACTGTCAAACTCCTTTTGCAGGAATGACACTCAGCATCTCAACATTAAGCTGTCTTAGCTTTGAACTGTCTGTGAGCATCTGTGCTTCACCTTGACTTATTTTGCGTTAAGGTAATTGCTTTTTCACTTTTTAGCCATTTTGGCTTATGAAAGTTTTCATGAGTACCTTCTACTTTCAGATAGTGAGGGAAACCTGTATTTGTGAAACAAATCAAGGAAAACTCCATGTATTAAAATGTCTAGGCAGATGTTTATTATTTTGTTACCTTCTTTCCATTGCACGATTCCACATCTATTTATTTTCACTTTTACTTATTTTTTTATAAAGGTACAAGGAATTTCAGAAACAATATTAAAACAAAGGATTTCAGGCACGGTTTCATATTAAAAGCATAGTTCGATTTCTGACTTCCTGCTTCCCTCTAATGATACAATCTCAATGATTGTAGATACACCCCAGAGCTCATCACCCAGTGCTGTCTTCACTCTCAGAAAGTTCCTGAGTCAACAGTCAGGGGGTTCTTAGGGTATGGAGTAAGGAAACGAGTACACAGTCTGCTTGTCCTGAGCCTGAGGGCCCTGCAAATGCTGGGCAAGTCCTACTTCATCAGCCAAGAACAAAAACAATTTTTTAAAAATGGCTTAAAAAAATATCTGATAAAAATTACCTATCCCTCTCCCTTGCTGTGAAATAATTTAAATAATTTATTGTAGATGTAAAAAAAAAAGGAAAATAAGTTTATTCATGGATGCCTTCGTATTGTTTTTAAGCACGAGGTACGGGTCCCTTAGGGGTGGGGAGAGCTTGAGCAAGAAGGAAAGGCTCCATGTGGAGGAGGCATGTGGGCAGCTCCCCAGACAGGACCTCACCTTCCTGCCTTCCAGCTTGTGCCTTTGGGCTTGATGATTCTTCATTCTCTGAGGCTAGGTATTCCCTTTTGAACTCGGGGATAACAATGCCTAGCTCACCCGTATTAGAGTAGGACATGTGAGTGAGTGGGGGTGAGAGGGCTTTGTAAACTGTGAAGTGCTGGTCACAGACAAGGTGGGGGGAGGTAACCCCATTCAGTGGAGCTCTGCTTCCCCGACAATGCCTGAGATTCGGCCTTTGGCAAGCTTGGCAGGACCCAGAAACTTAGTAAACACGACAGGGAACGTGGGCATCTGGTGTGTGTGGGCAAATGAGGGGACTCAACCATGGCAAGCGGAGGGAGCCATCAGGAGCACAGAGCCCTCACTGTGCTGCAGTTGGGGGTCCCAGAGACCCCCAGGATGATGTTTCCTACTTTTTAGGAGCTTTCAGCCTGTACTTAGAAGATGGGGTTGGACCCAGATCCTATCTGGTGCTCACTCTCCTCATCTTCACTGAAAATAGGTACAGATGGGCCAGTCCACTGGGTCTCTGTCTTGACTGTGTTGCAGAATCATCTGGGAACTTAAAAAACATATACCAGGCCAAGCCCTACTCTGGAGATTCTGCTTCAATGGTCTGGGGTTGGGCCTGTATACTGTGGTTCCTGAAGGCTCCCAAGGGAATTCAAAGGTACAGCCTGCATTGAAACATACTAGGCCCGAGTGGCCTCCTGCAGTTCCCATCTTAGTTCCAGGATCACCCTGTGCATTGGGCAAAACTCACAGCTGGCATAGCCTTGGTAAAGAGGGGCACATTTAACTTCCAGAATTCCCTGTCTCTAGCTGGGCTGTTGTACTGACCACTGTGAGAGAGAGCACCTTAGAGAAAGGGCTTAGAATACAGAATAGAGAGACATAGAAAAACTGTCAGTCTGGAAGGGAAGTCAGGGTCATCTGGTCCCAGTTCCTTGCCCACTACAGTCATCCCTCTCCAGAAGCCCTCCTAGGTGGGTGTCCATGGGGCTCTGATGCCACACTTCCAGGGCTGGGGCTCCTCACCTCCTGGGGACCTCTCCTGCTACCTTGGGCTGAAATCTACCTACATCATCCTAGAGGAGGCAGGAGGAGGCAGGCTCTATGACCTCAGGGCTTTGGTGGTGGCAGTCAGTGGTCATGGGCACCACTCTGCTGTCTGCATCCCCACCCAAGGGACAGTGTCTACACATATTTGGCTGATTCTGGTTGAAGGGAGAGAGCATGGCCTTCTGTCTGTGTTCCACAATTAGGCGGAACCTTGACTTACTTCCTGGAAGTTAAACTTCCTCTGCCCCTTTGTCAATGTCTTTTGAGTTCCTGCAGCAAACCCAGATCATCACCCTGCAAAGTAGCTTTCCTCAGGTCAAGGCCAAGGTTTTTAATCTCAGGTGGCAGATCTTCTAAATGACAGCACATTCAGGGGCCTCCATGTTCAGATGGAGAAAGTGAGACCAGAGAGTGAATGACTTCCAAGAGGTCACAGAGCAACTCAGGGGCACAGATGAGGCCAGAACCAATGGATTCCTGCCCTGTGGGCTGAGAACCTCACATGTGCTGCCTCAGAAACAGCAGACAGACAGAACCAGGAGACCAGGAGCTCAGCCCAGCCCAGCCATGGACTCTCTGGGGACCTTGATTACTTGCCTGTCTCTGGGCCTCAGTTTCCCCACCTATGAAATAAAGAAGCTAGACCATGCCACTTCTTCGCAAACTTCTAATTTTTAGTAGCAGAATTATGTATTCCATACAAGCCAATATTACAAAACAAAACAGCCCTCCTGGCTTAATCTTCTCCACCCTGCCTTGGTATGAACCACAGCTTGAAAACCAGAGGCAGCCTAGGTCTTTCCAGCTCTAACTTTCTACTGTATTGTTTTCCCCTTAGAAATTATCATGGACCCTTCAAAACAAGTAAACCGAAGGCAAGGTATCATCTAAAAAGAGTCAGTTCAGACACCATTGTTTTAAGAAGGCAAATGGAAAATCAGCAGCAGGTCCCACTGGAATCTTTCAGCGACCAAGAGTTTCATTTCTGGTAAAAAAATATAGAAATAGTAGCTGTTCTCGGAGGAACTGTGGTTTGGTTCTGGACCTCCGCATGGAGCCAACTGGTGTCCCTGAGGGCGAGGAGGGCAGAGGACTCGGGTCAGAGCCTCGGTGAGCTCATACGCAAGTTTCTGATCTCCAGTTCCAACTGTTTGGCCTGGACCTCGCGCTGGGTCACCAGCTCCCGAAGCCTTCGGATCTCGTCTTGTTGCCGATAGAACATCTGCAGCAACTGAGAGAGCACAGAACAGAGGAAGGGTCACTGGGCTGTCCTGGGATGCAAGCAGGCAGGACACCAGCAGAAAGCATTGACATTGCCCCTCTGCCACTCAGAAAGGGGGGTCATTATATTAACATGGCTGAGACTTGAGGGGGCAGCCATGGCAGATCTTTTATAAAAACCTTGTTTTCTTCACCCAGTAAATGAAATTCAAAAAAGAACTGATGTTTCAGATATTTCTTGTCTCCTTAGATTTCCCCATGGGTGGAGAAAAGGATACTTGGACCTGAAGTCCTGGAGACTGGAGTTTTCACCACCACTAAACTATGTGACCTTGGACAGGTTACTTATCCCCTCTGAACTTCAGTTTCTTCCCCTGGAAACTGGGGGTCAGAAAACTAACCTCAGCATTACTACAGTTGCTGCCAGTGTACAGGATGGCACTAGATATTGGGTGTTTCCCCTAAGGATCTTTGTTATTCCACTGAATGCTGACAATACCCCATGAGGGCGGGAAGTAGTATTCGTGCTCCCATGTCACCACTGTGGAAACTGAGGCTGAGGGAGATTCAGCCCCTGGGTCCCAGAATTAGCGCTCAGGAGAGCCAGACTCAGAATCCCTCCATGAGACAACAGCCCTTGTATCTGTTAGCTGCTACTTACTCCCTGGGCTGTTGAGAAAATACAATCAGATGATATGAGTGCCTATCTAACTAGGACCCGGCACAAGGTAGGCACTTAACAAAAGGTGACTCTGAGAGCACAGAAAATCCTAGAGAGTCAGAACAGGAGGGACTTTAATACCCAAGTCAAACCCTTAGCTTTTTACAGATGGTTCCTCACCATCTGTAGGTAAACCCACCGTATCTTGGCATGTGGATGGTGCTCACGACCTGCTTGTGAAATGAACCAGCAAGGTGAGTTAAGTGGCCAGGCCGGGCCACACCGCTGGTCATTTTTCTCACCCTCACTTTCTCCCTCCCCACCCCAGCTGCTCCCCGCCCTTGGTAGACCCACCCCCACCACATTCACACCTCATTCTCTGTCTTTGGTGGGGGGCATTCAAAGATGTCAAAGCCATCGGTGAGCCAGGGTTTCTTCTCCTCCAGTCTGTGTTCTGCCGCCCACCTTGGCGCCTTCTCCTCTAGCAGGGAGAAGGGCCTCCGGCCATCCTCTGCAACCAGCGTTTCTGTCTGGTTGAAGAGATGAGGCGAGGTGGGGGCCGTGGGCACGGAGAGGGTTCTCTCTGAGGGCAGAGGCTGCAGGCTCAGTGGCTCGGCACCAGGCCTAAGGGACATCAGGACGGGCTCTGGGAGGGAAGCAGAGGGCTGTGAGAGGCTGGAGTGCCCCTGAGCAGACGGGCCTGAGGGGCGCTGACACACACGGAGCCACACACAGACACAAAGATACATGCCACACGTGTGGCCCCACACAGACAGGCACAAGCCCACAGGCTAGAGCAGAGTGTAAATGCACACTCATGTGATTAAGCGAGGCTTGGTTTGCAGGGGCTGCCCCAGAACACCATGAGCTCCTCCCGCTGCACTGTACTCTGCCATCTACCAGTTTATGAATTCTCCCAACACCCGCCTCCCACTGTGAAGGCCCTTGTGTTGGCAGACCCAGGAGGGAGGGTCAGGGCAGGCAGAGGGGGCAGAAGGGCCCAGGCAGGGGCCGCTGCCTACAGGGTCTCTGGGGTCAAAGAGTAATTGCAGAAGTGGTGGGAGGATGGGCAGGGGATCCAGCTGAGACTGTCCAGTCACTCTGCACAGCCCAGGGTTTAAAGACATTTTTCACAGAGCAAAATTCCTTGAATTGGGGGGAGTTTCCTGAGCCACTTGGGGCAAGCCCCTTCCTGCCTGGATCCACGTGTATGCATCCTAATGGCCAGAGTCTCACCCACTGGACCCCCAGGAAAGGCCCCTAGTTGCTCTTAACCAACTGTCAACCACCAGTCCTCTGGGGTTATGGGTTACGGGAAGACATAAATATCAGCCAGACCCTCTCAGTCACTTGGGGCCACTGGACACTCCAGTGTCCCCCACATTCACCCGAGCCTTTTCTCTGCCCTCCTCACCTTTATTCATCCCACTGAGCCACTCCTGGGCTGTCAGAGAGGGCTGGGCACTGGCCGTGGGCGGGTAGATGTCCTCTTGGTAGGATTCTGACTGCAGGAGCAATCAGGACAGTGAGAATGGGGATGGTTGGGGGAATCTCTTAGAGAGCCTGGGGTGCAGACTCTCCCCCAGCCCCTGTGAGTGCAGGAAACAGGCCCAGAGCAAAGGGACGTGCCCCAGGTCATGGAGTAACTCAAGAGCAGCAGTGGGAGGGAGGGCACACTGATCATGAGAAAGGCTTCCCTTTGAGGAGGGGCCATCAGCTTCCCGGTGGCTCCCCCAGCGGCATGGGCTCCACGCTCCAGGTCCCAGGCTCCTCTTTCTCCAGAAGGGGTTCCTCCCTCCCTTGGAAATGGCTCCCAGCGCCCTTACCCGCCGGGGTACAATCATGGATACGGGCTCGATGAGGCTTTTGGTTGTGATCAACTTGTAGAAACGGAAGATCTCACAGGAGGACACATCGAGACCTCTCTTTGGCATAACACCTGTGGGTAGGTGACGGAGGAGGGCCAAGAGATTCCTCAGCTGGGGCCTGGGGCAGCAGGGCCCCAGGGTAAGTGGCAAAGCCAGGCTTCACACCCAGATGTGAACAGAGACCACCCTGCTCCCACTGTTCTTCCCTCAACAAAGAGTCCTACACTGGGTCAGGCCCTGTGCTGGGGAAATGGGGTTGGAACCATCAGACTTTGCCTCCCATCTTCAAGGATTTTAGCCAAACTTTTACAGGAAGTGTGCTCTGCTCAAGGCCCTCCATTGCTATCCCCACAGCTCCCAACCCAGATGGTCTCTTTTTTTTTTTTTTAAAGTTTATTTATTTAGGTTGTGCCGCTTTAAAAAAAAAAATTTAGGTTGCACTGAGTCTCAGTTGCAGCATGTGGACACTTAGTTGCGGCATGTGGGGATCTAGTTTCCCGACCAGGGATTGAACCCAGGCCCCCTGCATTGGGAGTGTGGAGCGTTACCTGCTGGACCACCAGGGAATTCCCCCAGATGCCCTTAATACAGAGACTCCAGCTTCCCTTTGATTAATGTCAGCATGCTATCTTATCTTTCTCCATCTTTACTTTTAATCTAGCTATGTCTTTATGTATAAGTGGGTTTCTTGTAGAGGGCACAGAGTTACATCCTGTCTTGTTTTGTTTCTTACCCCTAAACATACTTAAAACCTAGGGCCTCTCTTAGATCAGTGTCCCCCATCTTCTTGCTACTGTTGTAACTGCTCAGCTTTCAGCTAGAACACCTTCATACTCTCCCCATGCCTTGCTCTGCTTCCCTTTTGGCTCTGCAGGTCTTGCCTCCTCCAGGAAGCCCTCTCTGGCTTCTTCCTGTGTGCTCACAAAGAACCTCCCACATACCTCAAGTAGAGCTCCCATCGACTCAGAGTGTTGATCTGCTGTCTCCCCTCCCAAACTGGGGAGTCTTTTATGGCAGGGCCTGCAGCTGACTCATCCCTGTCTCCCCAGGCCCCACATGGCCTCTGTGTCCCACACTCACCAATCCCCTTCTGTGGATTATAGGAGTGGTATTCTGTCAGGTAATTCAGGTGAGGTTTGTTGGCACTGATCTCATAGTAGTGGATGTTCCTGTCTCCCTGCAGACAAGAGGGTACCATTCAGAGCCGGGTCCCACAAGCCCCCCTCCTGGCCCCACTGCCACACATTAGAAACCTGACATTCACTATGAGTGGCAGAGCCACCTCACACAAGGGCACACAGGGAATGGTCACCAAGGCAGCAGGGGGTCCTCACTTTAACACTCAATCCCCCCAACCATGACCCAAAGCCCACCCATGTGCCTCCAAGGCAGAGTCTTGGGGAGCACAGACCTGAACCCCGCTCCATCCAAGAGTTGCACATGACAGTCAGAAGTGAGGTGTTCTGAGACCATCCAGTGGGTCTTACCCCTGGGGCACTTCAGGTTGTCACTGTCATAATGACTGGGCGGGCAGGTGGCTGCTGTGCCTGACACTAGGGGAAGGGGCCAGGGATGCCAAGTACAGGACAGTCCTACCTGCCCCAAATTCGTGGATGCCCCTGCCAAGAAACACCAACTGGTCCCTCCTCATCTGGACCCAGAATTGGCAGGGGGAGACTAGCTCAGGGTGTCTGGCCAAAGCCCTGGCCCCAGGTGTTTCTGTGGAGCCAGGAAGATGGGAGAGGGCTGCGGGCTCACCACAGGGGTAGAGGATCCAGCCACTCTTGCCTGGCCCTGCCTCTGCCCTGCACTCCAAGGGCCCCAGGCCAGTAGGACCAGGCAGCACATCCATTCCGTGCCAGACTGACCTTTCCCACCACGTAGAGCATGTTGGTGTCAGCATCATAGAAGGGAAATAGAACACCTGAGGAACCATCGAGGTCCACCTCTGTGATGGGCACAGAGAGGTCATCCTGCAAAGGAAGGAAGACCAGGAAGGCCTGTAAGTCACTCATGGAGGACCCTGGTAGTGCTAAGATGCAAATTCCTGCCCCAGGACTCTGTGTGTATGTATGTGTGTGCGTGTGAGAGACAGACCACCTCCTTTTGCCTTGCTGGCATTTTGCCTTTAACAAATCACTTCTCATATACACAACGTCACTCCAGCCTTTCTCCTACTGTAGTCTATCTACTATGAGGCGAGGAGATGCAGAGACAGAGAGGAAGCAGTCTGTCCAACTCTGGCCAAGAGCTCCTTGAAATCAATACTGCTTGGCCTGGTTCTCACTCGCTTCCCTACTCCCACCCACGTTGAACAGGCAGCTCTTCCTGCTCACGTGCCTCCCTATTTCATCCTAAGTCCTTGCTCCAGCTGTTCCCCCCATCCAGAAGGCCCTTTCCTTCTCCCGCCCCACCCTGAGTCCCGGTCCCAGGCTCAGCCACCTCCTCTCCCTGACATCGAGGCTTCTCCTAAGTCCTAACCCCTCCCCCTCCTTGAATGACAACATGCACAAGGTCTGGATGAGCGCCATCAGGCTGTTGGCACCTCCCTGGTTTTCATCAATCAGTTTGGTCAGTGAGTGGCTGCATGAATGAACAGATGAAGCCAGCACTCAGCTAAGGGGTGCTGAGTGGGTGGTGCTGGTGAGGGGTGCTGGTAGGGCTGCTCTGGTGACTCACCTGGTCCCATAGGGCCACCTGCCGGTTGTTCCATCGGGATGTGCCTGTGGACAGCAGCTTCTTCAGGTTCCCCAGAAATAGCACTTTGTTGGCCCGGTGCCCTTTATAGTTGGCTTCCTGGAGTGACATGTGTGGTCAGGAACTCCTTGTCTTCCACCCAAAATGCCTTCTTTTCTCATCCCAGCTCTGCCTGGGGAATCCTTCCAGAGGCACCACCTCCAGGAAGCCTTCCTGGATCTTTCCCATCCACATAAAGTCTCTCCCACTATTTTTGTTGCAGGTTCTTTTTTAAAATTAAAACAGAGGCAGACTTCAGCCCAGCTCCACGTTTTTGCTAAGATTACTATTGAGCCTCCACTACATGCAAGTGGGCACTGTCACTTGGGTTATTTCATTTAAACTTCCCAGAGGAAGGACTAACGGCCTATTGTTGCAGATGACAAAATAAAGCCTCAGAGAGCAGAAAGCACTTGTCTAAGGTCACACAGTGGATAACAGTGGTACCTTATGGTCTCCTGACTCCATGTCATGCCTCCTGACAGCTGAGGCATATTGACAGCTTTGGAGCTAGACCAGGTTCAAGTCTCAGCTTTCAGTGTGGGCAAGTCCCTTAGCCTCTCTTAAGTCTCACTTTTTTCATCTGAAAAATGAGTATGATATATTCAACACCTCCCAACAGATGAGGATAACATGCATAAAGACTTTGGCTTGAACACTGATAGCATTACTGCTCTGTTCTCAGAAGCCCCTATGCTCCCCCCATGCCCACTCCACTCCTTGCTCCTCTGACCCCAAGCCAGACCCCAGCCCAGCACTAACCTGGAGGATGGTCCCTGCTCGGGGGTCTAGAACCCGAATCTTGCGGTCTTTACAGGCAGTGGCCAGCAGGCTGCCATTGGTGTTGAAGGACATGGAGAGGATCACGTCTTGGTGACAGTTAATTGTCTTCACAGGGCTCATGATTACAGACTCCTTTGAATCCAGGTTCCAGACCATCACCTGTACGGCAGAGAGCCAGCTCTGAACCCAGCCCCGCCCCCAGCCCCGTCCCAGTCCCCACAGTCACACGCCAGCCAGGCTGCAGTGAAACATGGTATCCCCAGGAGGGAAGCCACAGATGGCAGTCTGGCCAAAAGGCCTTGGGTGAGAGGATGGATCTGCCTGCTGAAGTGGCCACGTGGCAGGAGGGGGAAGCCAGCAGTCAGGCTGTCTGGCAGTGAAAAGAAAACACCATCTGCTTGGAGCAACGAAACATCCATGCTGAGAGGACCCCAGGGAACCAGCTAATCCAGGGGGTTTCAAACAGTCATTAGCAACAGTTTCCACCACACAGTTAATAAGGGCTGCCATGTTAGCTGCACAGGCTGTGCACTGCACAGCTCCAGGGCAACCCATTCCCATAGTCCAAGATGTGAACAGAGCCCCCTGGAGTTGTGTACAGATAAAACTATACAACCATAAGCAGTGAAATGAAAGTCACTCAGTCATGTCTGACTCTTTGCACCCCATGGACTGTAAGTCCATGGAATTCTCCAGGCCAGAATACTGGAGTGGGTAGACTTTCCCTTCTCCAGGGGATCTTCCCAACCCAGGTCTCTCGCATTGCAGGCAGATTCTTTACCAGCTGAGCCACAGGGAAGCCCGTAAGCAGTAGCACCCCCTATCTAAACAGATAATAGAGCACTTCTGATCAGAATGGGGTAGAGGACTTTTCAACCACTCCCATCCCACCCTCTTATCCATCACAGAGATCTCTGAGGTGACTCTGTAAAGACTTATAGAGTTGTGAAAGGAAGAGTTTAGAAGTTATGATGGCATCTACCCCATTTGTGTACAGACTGAGGCAGAAGAAGTCCCAGAGAAGAACAGGAACTTTCCCAGGTCACACTGCAAGTCAGAGACTGAGTGGGAATAGAATCAAGGTCTCCTATACTGTGAATTTTCTCATTCCACAGGTTGCTAGCTTGACAGTCAATGAAGGAGGGTAAGGCATCTCTGAGCAGGGTCCAGCTCACCCCCTCCAGGAAGACTAATGGATTGAATAGTGTCCCACACCAAAACTTATGTCTACTCAAAACCTCAGAATATGATCTTATTTGGAAATAGGGTTTTCACAGATGTAATGAGGTATCAATACAATGAGGCTATACTGGATTTGGGTGGGACCTACAATGACAGATGTCCTTATAAGAAGAGAAGACACACGGATACACAGAGAAGAAGATAGAAGACGGAGGCAGAATGCAGGATGCAGCTATAAACCAAGGAATGCCTGGAGCCGCTAGAAGCTAGAAGAAGCACAGAAGGACTCTTCCCTATAGCCTTTGGAGAGAGCATGGCCCTTCTAACATCTTGACTTTGGATTTCTGGCCTTCAGAACTGTGGGAATACATCTGTTGTCTTAACCCCCCAGTATGGTTCTATGTCAGGGGAGCCCCAGGAGACTAATACACAAACCCACCTTGTAGTCGTAGCCAGAGCTGAAGAGGATGTTGGCAGCCGTGGGGTGCCACTCCACCAGGCCCACTTTGCGGGCATGGCTCACCAGCTCCTTCCTGAAGGCTGTGAGGTTCTTGGTCAGCAGCTGCTTGGGGATGTCCCAGATTTTAATCTGTCAGGGGAGACACAGCCCAAGAGGAGTGTTAGCTGGGGTTCCCCCACACCCCGACAACCCTCAGCAACAGAACTGGCAGTGCTCCGCGAAGAGGGCCAGGGCAAGTCTCTCTGTATCTACCTGTCATTCAGTGGAGAGGCAGCTTGGGCTCCTCAGAGGGACAAGGGCTTTCCCAAGGTCCTCCAGCCCAAGCAGGGGCTGGAGATGAGCCCAAGCTTCTGGGAATCTGTGCCATCCTAACCCGTAGGTGAGTGGATTGGCCACAGGCCTGATTCCAAGGCTGGAGATCACAGCAAGTCTGCCTCTCAGCCTCGAATATCCCTCAGAGTACAGTGGTCCCAAAGGCTCAGGGGAGAGCTCCGAATGCCAAGAGGAAGAGTTTATGCTATATTCTCAGGGTACTGGGGAGCAAGCACAGTCTCTGGAGCAGGATAGGGCAGGGACAGCCCCCAACCCCTTCTGTGAGAGGGGCCCCCTTGGATGGCCCAGAAGAGGAAGACTAAAGGCAAGAAGGTAGGCATTTAATGCTCCCAGTCTTATCCTTTTAAATCTTCCCTCTAAGTAAGATCTTCCCTCCCCCCGTCTATGAGATTATATGGCATAATATTTTCAAGCACAGAAAAAATGCCCTTCACAGCATTTTTTTTCCCCTTCACAGCATTTTATAATTTTCCCGGAAGATGTGCATTCCCATCAGGAAATGACACTGATCTGCATTGGATGGTTGGGAGCTATTAGGCCCATTTTATAGATGAGGGGACCGAGGCCCATAGAGAGGAGGGGCGGCACCCCAAGTCCCACAGAGCCCATAACTTCTCTTCTATCTAACTCATGCCCTCCTCACACAGTGACCTCACCTTGTCAAGGATGGAGGAGTCAGGAGGGTCAGAGCTGCGTCCAGATGCCATTCTGTCTCCCTCCACCCCAGCCCCACTCCTCTTGGGAAAGGGGCACTCACCGTGGCATCTTCAGAACAGGAGGCGATCTCAAAATCATTGAAAGGGTTCCATTTGACATCTAAGACATTCCCTCTGTGCCCGCAGACCTTCGGGTAGTGGGGGTCCAACTTTCCTGTCTGTAAAACAGTACCCAGGGAGGTTGAGGAGAGGATGGGGCTAATTCCACTTTAGCATCTGGAGGAGGGTCACTCGGGCAGCCAGCAGTCACTGAGTGGACAGGAAGATATAGAGGGAAGAGCTAGTAGGGAATCCAGGACTTAACCACTAATATCTGTGTGATCCTGGGGGAGTCACAACACCTCTCTGAGCCTCAGGAAAATGGACGCAGTAATAGATATTTCAGAAAGTTCGAGTGAGGTTCATAGGAGGTGAAGTATGGGAAGGGTCTACCACAGTGCCTACCACATGGTAGATGTTTAATAAAAGGATATTTCCCTTCATATACTGCCGGCAGGAATGCAAAAATGGTGCAGCCACTGTGGAAAACAGTCTGGCAGCTCCTCAAAAGGTTAAACAGAGTTACTATATGACCCCATAATTCTACTTCTAGGTACAGCCCCGAGAGAAATAAAAACACAGGTCTACAAAAAAACTGTACACCAATGTTCACAGCAGCATTATTCCTAATAGCCAAAAGATGGAAACCCAAATGTCCATAAATAGATAAACGGATATATAAAACCGTAGTATATTCATACAATGAAATATTTTTCAAAAAAGGGAATGAAGTCATGTCCACCTCTTTCCAACCCTGTGGACTATAGCCCACCAGGCTCCTCTGTCCATGGGATTCTCCAAGCAAGAATACTAGACTGGGTTGCCATTTCCTCCTCCAGGGGATCTTCCCAATCCAGGGATAAGAACCCGCATCTCCTGCATTACAGGCAGATTCTTTTATCGCTGAGCCACCCAGGAAGCCCCAGTATATTCATAAAATGAAATATGTTCAAAAAAGGGAATGAAGTACTGACACATGCTACAACGTGGGTGAACACTGAAAACATTATGCTAGTTGAAAGACAGCAGACATAAAAAGCCATGATTCTGCTTAGATGATGTACCAGATATGGTTTTGCTGCTTGAGCAAAGGAACACCCACCCCCGTACCTAGAATTCTGAACCCTGACTGATGCACGTGAGAAGTCCAGGATAGGGGTAATTTCCTATCCAGTGGTCAGGACTCTGTGCTTTCACTGCTGGGGGCCTGGGCAAGCCTCAAGTTGGGGAACTAAGATGCCAGAAGCTTCTAGGTGTGGCAACAACAACAAAAACCCAAAATAGTTAAATCCATAGAGACTGAAAGCAGATTAGTGGTTGCCTAGGGCTGGGGGGAGAGGGGCATGGAGAGTGACTGCTAATGGGTATGGGGTTTCTGGGGGTGATGAAGTTATTTTCAAATTAGTGGTGATGATTACACAACATATGAATATCGAAAACCCACTGAATTATACACTTAAATGGTGAATTTTACAGTATGTGATTTATGAAAGTGAAAGTTGCTCAGTCATGTCTGACTCTTTGCGACCCCATGGACTATGTAGTCCATGGAATTCTCTAGGCCAGGATACTGGAGTGGGTACCCTTTCCCTTCTCCAGGGCATCTTCCCAACCCAGGTATCGAACCCAGGTCTCCCGGATTGCAGGTGGATTCTTTACCAGCTGAGCCACAGGGGAAGCATGTGAGTTATACTTCAATTAAAAAGAAAAGGTGGTTTTTCCTGGGGGCACAGTGGATAAGAATCCACCTGCCAATGCAGGAGACACAGGTTCAATCCCTGATCTGGGAAGATCCCATATGCCATGGAACAACTCAGCCCATGCACGACAACTACTGAGCCTGTGCCCTAGGGCCAGGGAGCTCCAACTACTGAAGCCCGTGCACCCTTAGAGCCTGTGCTCCACAACCAGAGAAGCCACCACAATGAGAAGCCTGCATACCGCAACTAGAGAGTAGCCCCCATTCACCACAACTGGAGAAAAGCCTGTGCAGCAACGGAGACCCAGCACAGCCAAAAAGAAATAAATCAAAAAAGAAAAAGAAAAGGCATTTCCTTCCTTCCCCTCTTTCCTGCTGAGAATTCCTGTCTAGGGGCTGGGAGGACACACAAGTTTCACAGCCCTGCAGCTGAGAACTCCTGGGTCATGAGAAAACTACACCAGTTCAAGCACAGAAGCTGGCAGCTGGCAGGGACCAACACCCTGATTTTACACATCACACTGCATGGCCCTGGCAGTACAGGGGCCAGAACCGGGCCCTCTGCCTGCCAACGCAGACACCGCCCACATCTGCTCCCTAGCCTCAGGTTCTAGAGCCCACCCACCGGAAGGCTCCAGCCTTATATCTAAGTGAAGGAGACAGGGGAGAAGAAAACTAGCTGACACCCACCCATCTGGCAGATCATTACAAGGAACCTGGGGGACAGGCCCAATGCAAAGTGCTGGGTGAACGTGAGACGCAGTACTTGACCTCACAGAACTAATAGTCTCAGGGATATTTAAAAATGTGTTTTCAAGGACAGAGTGAACTCAGGGAACATCCACAGGCTCTTCTTCCCTCACCTGCCCAACTCTGCAGAGACCCCTGCACTCTTGTGGGATGTCCTGAGACCATGCTCAAGGGAGAGGAAGCAAAGACCAGGGACGCTCTATGGCCTTGCCTCCTAGGGCTACAGAGAGGGCAGCTGCCGTGACTACAGACAAAGAACATCCCATTACCTCTGGCAAACTAGGAGACAGTCACCTGAACCTCTGGTTCATGCATCTTAGCTCTGAAAACAGGCCGTGGTCCCAGGCTCCCCTTCGGAAATCCTCTGCCCAATTCCGATCTCATTCCTTGGGAAAGGGTCTTAGACATCTCTCCCTAGACTGGATCCCTTTCAGGAGAGGGAACCCTATAAAGCACATTACTTGACAAATTGGGGTGTGAATGGTAGATAAAAGTATTGTAAAGCTCAACTGAGTGAATTTGACAATGTACTGTGGGTACATAAGAAAAAATTCCTATTTTTAGGAAACATACTAGTATTTAGGGATGAAGGGCAAAGATATAGGTAACTTACCATCAAAGGGTTTAGAAAATAAAAAAGTACTTTCACATACATTGGAAAAGACCCTGAGGCTCGGAAAGATTGAAGGCAATAGGAGAAAGGTGGCAGAGGATGAGATGGTTGGATAGCATCACCAACTCAATGGACATTAATCTGAGCAAACTCTGGGAGACAGTAAAAGAGAGGGGAGCCTGGCATGCTGCAGTCCATAGGGCTGCAAAGAAGTGGACATCACTGAGCAACTAAACAACAACAGACATTCAGAGAGAGAGAGAGAGAGAGAGAAAATTAAGACTTTGGATGTGTCATTTGATAGTGCTGTATGAGGAGGTGAGCAAAAGATCAATTTCTTTCAGATGGTTTAGCCTTCTTCATGGATGAAGAAAATGGGCCCCTGGGCAGAGAAGAGAGCAGCAAGGCAGCACCTGGAATGAGGGCCCTGAAAAGAGATCACCGAACCCACAGGCCCAGCTCAGGTCTCCATGGGACCATTGCTCCAGCCACCAGGTCATTTTCTACTGTCCTAAAATATGACTAATAATCTCTTCCTTGCAGGGTGATGAGGGTAGAATGATGTACTGTAGCTGAAAAGTCCAACAGTGATGTCCTATAGTGTCCAAAGCTTTTATTATATGTACATGTGTGTATACACGAACATGCATGCATGCTAAGTTGCTTTAGTCGTGTCCGACTCTTTGCAACCCTAGGCACTGTAGCCCACCAGGCTCCTCTGCCCATGGGATTCTCCAGGCAAGAATACTGGAGTGGGTTGCCAACACACACATACATCGACATATGTGTATATATACATATATACATATATATTTTTTTGATAAAAGTTTTTGGTTGTGTCTCTTGGCATGAGGGATCTTAGCTCCTCCCTGACTAGGGATGGAACCTGCATCCCCTGCATTGGAAGCACAGAGTCCTAACCATTGGAAGACCAAGGAAATCCTATACATGGTCACTAAAGTTGAGAAAAAAAGACTGGAAGGAAATGCATCAAAATGTTATTCATGGTTATCTCTAGATGGTGAGCTAAATGGGTGTGGCTTTTTAAAAATAATCCTAGGTATCTTAAAATTTTTTTTTTAACTATAAAAACTGTAAAATTTTGCAATAATAAAGGTATTTAAGAGGGACGTTCAAGAGGGAGGGGATGTGTATACCTATGGCTGATTCATGTTGATATAAGGCAGAAACCAATGCAATATTGTAAAGCAATTATCCTTCGATTAAAAATAAACAAATTTTTTTAAAAAGGTATTTAAGACAAGACTACAGACTTTCTGAAAAGATCACATCCTTGCAGGATTAGCTAAAAATTTCTGATAAAACTGCAGAGCCTGAGGGATTCTTCAATCAGGAATGGTAAAAAACACAGCAAAGCTCAACTAGCCTGCACCTGTAGCAGGCATTACTAATGGATCACTGACCACCCCCACCCCCACTCCCACCCCCCAGACTGGAGGAGGAACTTGCCCAGGGTCATGGGGAAGGTGAAGGGCAGAGCTGGGCTGTGGTCTGAGGGAGCACCAGCCCTCTCTGAGTCAGTGTCCTGACCCCCTTCCTGCACACAGCCTTTCCCTTCTCTTGGATCATTTCCTGGGCCAAAGGGCCAAAGCAGTCAGCAGCGCTGTCTTTGACTGTGGCGTACCCAGGTACTCTCAGGGCCTTGATCTCTGCACTCTGGCCCAGGGCCAAGCCCCAGTTTCTGCCCTGAGAAAGGTTTCTCGAGAGAGCTGATTGTCCCTGGCCTTGGCTGACTGGAGGCAATGTGCCCAGGAGCCCTGTTCAGACTCCAGCCCTCAGCTCTGTGAGCCTCAGACTCAGAGGTGCCTGAGAGCCAGGCCTGGCTTTGGTGGGCACTCCTCCCGGGCCTCTAAGAACAGAGGCCCCAGCCCGATACAGCTTCTCTTCCTTCTTAGTGAACAAAGGATAGCAGGTGGTCCCCAGAGGCTGCTCGGCCCTGTGCCTAAGAGGGTTTCTGCGGGAAGACCCACATTAATAGACATTAGCCAGTCTGATGGGCTATTGACCGGGCTGCTAAAAGCCCTGTCAGGACAGGGATATTTATAATCCAGAGGCCACTGCTGCTTTTCAGCCCATTAGGCCAGCAGTCAGCCAAGGACAGGCCTCTGATTTATGGTTGTGTGTGTGTGTGTAGGCTCTAAATGGGGGCTTCCCAGGTGGTACTGGGGGTAAAGAACCTGCCTGCCAATGGAGGAGACATAAGAGATGTGGGTTTGATCCCTCAGGAAGATCCCTCAGGAGGAGGGCATGGCAACCCACTCCAGTATTCTTGCCTGGAGAATCTCTATGGACAGAGGACCCTGGAGGGCTACGGTCCATAGTGTTGTAAAGAGTCGGATACGACTGAAGCGACTTAGCGCACACAGCACAGACTCTAAATCAGAGGAGACACACCTGCCCTCCTCGTAGACACCAGGGAGCTGCTCAGCCTGGAGAGACAGCACCTCCGAGTCTCTGACGGGCTGTCCTGGGGCAGATGGAGTGGATGGGACTGTAGGACTCAGAAGGCAGGAGCCAGGTGGGGTGGGATGGGGGAGGCTGTGGGGTTACTGTCATGACCTTAGGGCTCACAGGGAACCTGCCTCTCAGTCAGTTTCCTCATCTACAAAATGGCAACAGTAGTAGAATCTCAGGGTGGACATGAGGATTAAATGAGTTCATACACATACAGTGCTTAAGACTTTGTCTTGAGAATTCCCTGGTGGTCCAGTGGTTAGTATTCAGAGCTTTCATGGCCAAGGCCTGGGTTCGTTTCCTGGTCGGGAAACTAAGATCCCACAAGCTGTGTGGAAAGACCAAATGAAAAAAAAAAGACTCTACCTGGTACATGGTGAGCTCTCAGGAAATTCACTAATATAAATTCATCAGAACTAATCCCAATTACCCAGCTTTATTGTTGCTCAGTACTTTGTAGGGGCCAGGATGTACTTAGTGAGGCCAAGGGGTCCTCAGTGAATGCACTCAAGCACATTATCACATCTATAAGGAACATATTTGCAAGTACTTTTCTTTAGGAACCATAATTTCAGGAGTCATTTATGTGCCAGGCCCTGTGCTAGGGGCTCTGCTCAATTATTTAATTTCCCTCCAGCCACCCCAGGAAGTAGTACAAGAATCCCCATTGAGAACGCAGAAGCTGGGGATAGGAAGGGTTGATAATCAGAGCCACTCCAACCACGGCAGAGCCATGAGAACTGGGAATGCTTTCTCTCACTGATGGTCTGCCTCTTGCTATCCTCACACCATAGTTATCATCAGCATCATGCAGGCCTTTCAGTGAGGACCTACTATGCGCCAGATCCTATGTCGCACGCAAGTGGCGGCCGAAGAGGAATTACTCATGACCTGTGACCTCCAGGAGCCGCCAACCTGTGGAGGAGGCAGGATATAGTGTACTCAGGGCTCAGAGGCAGAAGAAATGCCCTGGGGGATCAATCAAAGAAGCCTTCCTGGAGGTGGATGCCTTTGAATTGGGCCTTAAAGAAAGAAAGACTTTGACCAGACTAGGATGAAGGGGAGGCATTGCAAGTCAGAAAGGCTGGGCCATACACAGATAGGTTTTAAGCAGAAATATCCTAAAGCAAACAGGAGGAAAGGTAGACTGATGGGTAGGAAGGTATAGGAGTCCAGACAAGAGGGGACAGGTCACCTTGCATAGAGAGAGATGCCCATGGAGAGATGGACAAGTGGACAGATGTGAAATGTCCTAACTAGAGTCGGTGAGACTTAGCCAGAGGGCTGCCCAGAGGAAACAGCTGAGCAGGGAAAAGATGACAGGAGTGTTCCCTAATCTTGTGAATACATGTGCTGCTAAAATGCAAATCATGTTCCCAGGAGGATTTAGGGAACGCATCATTCATCAGCCCTCCTCTCACATGCACAGATGAGCCTGGGGAGGGTCCACTGTAGAACCCCACATCCAGGGCTGGAAGTGGTGAACAGCAGAGGCTATCTGGTAACCTTGCTTGGTCACCTCCAGAGGTGGGCAGCCCACTTCCCCGCTAGGTGGCTTATTTCACTTTCAGACCTTGTTACAAACTGTGAGCAAACACTTCTTACTCAGAGCCTAGTATAGCCTCCCCGTGGCCCTCCCCACTCCCCTTCCTCTCCACTTCTGGTTCTAGCTCTGTCCTTTGGATCCCAAAGGACACCTCCACCCTACGCCATCTCCCTGGTCCCAGGTCAGCTCCCTTCCAGACTGAACAGACCCTTAGAACTGGAAGAGACTTTCTCCCCCAGAGAAAAACAGTAAAACAGTCTAGCACACACCCTGCACCTCTACATTTCTAGAAGGGGAACCTGAGTATGGAGGGAACAGGTGTATGCTGTGGAGGGCTCTGAGGGTTACAGCATCAGCTGGGATGTGGATAAGGGTTCTGGTGAGAAAGGCAGGACTTTGTGTGCAGGCAATGGGAGAGGGGGTGGGTCCTAGGAGTGACGCGGCATGACACAGGCTTAAGCAGGGCCTGGCTGGCCTCCAAGAGCACAGCAGTGAAGTGCTCCCCTCCCCCTGCTCCCAGGCACCGGTTCACCATGCGTCCATTTGGCCCCTCAAGCCCATGCCCTTCTCTGGCGTGGTCTACTCCCAGCGATGTTGCAGGGCTTGACCCCAGAGCTCTGCCTGTTCTTGCTGGCATTCCTCCCGACCTCCACACCTCACAGCAAAGTCCACCTCTCACCTGATCAGGTGGGTCTGCTGTAGGCCTGGTGCCAGGGTCCAAAGCCCAACCTGGCACGTCCCCCAGGCTCAGGGCGGGCGTGTCCCCAGACCTTCCCACTGCGCCTTTGTTCCCTGAGCGCAGCCCTTGGTTGCCTAGGCTGCCAGCGCCACCCTGCAATGGGTTCACCCTGGGTCACAGGGCTGAAGAGAAAGGGACTGCGGAGTCACTCCCTTCGGGACACCTGACACCACATGGGGCAGCCTGGCCCTTCTGAGAATAAATCCTATACATAGTGGTGAAGCCAGGAACCTTCCAATCCTGTGCTAAAATAAAGAATTCGCTAGCTTGTCCTTTCCTTCCTTCCTTTACTGACATCCTCTGTGCCTGGATGGGACTTAAACCCTGGTAACTGACAAAGAACCAGTGTAAACCAGAGCCAAAACTCAGGAGTGCAGGTCGGCTAAATGAGAGTGGGGCCCCAAGACCATGCCCAGGTCTGGGGTCACACCCTTCCTGCTCAGGGTCCTTCCGACAGCTCCCTGAGCCTCAGCATCCTTATCCATATAATGGGGCAACACTTCCCATAAAATGGGCTAATAAAGGTGCAGCATAAGCCCTGTCCCTGCTCACTACATGGAAAAGGGCCTGCAGGCCTGTCTGCCCAGGAAAGTGCTGCACCATGGGACCAGCATGGGTCCTTTTCCTCCCTCCTGCTCCATCACACTGGATGTGGTTACTTAAGAAGATGTCAACCAAATGCAAAGTGTGGACCTTCTGGATGCTGATTCAAACAAACCAGGAGCAAAGAGGCATTTATGAGGCAATCAAGGGCTTTTTCACATAATAGGAAATTGGACACAGGAAATGTTGTTGATGCTGTGATCCTGGCATTGTGGTTATGTCAGAATAACCACATTTGTTGTGTCACATTCTGTTATGTCAATAACAGAAAATGTTATTGTTTTATAGAATTGCAAACTGAACTTGTGGGGGTAAAATGACAAACTGGGCTTTGCTTTAAAAGATTTCAGGAAAAAAAGGGATGGATGAAGCAAGCATGGCAAAGTCTTCAAAATTCTTGAATGTGGGTGTGAAGAGTTTATGATATTGCTTTTACCTACCTCTGTGTTTGAAAATTCTTTTTGTAATAATAATAAAAAAAAAGAACTAGAATAGAGCCTAGCTGCTGAAAGACAGCAGCATTGGCATCACCTGGGAGTAGAAACACCAGATTTAACAAATAAAAAGAGGATATCTGGTAAAATTTGAATTTCAGATATAGCAAAGGACTTTTTAGGAGAAGGTATGTTCCATGTAATACTTTACTTATGCTATAAAACTATTTGTGAAAATAGCTTGGCAGTTTCCTATAAAATGGAACATGTAACTACTTTATGATCCAGAGATTGCACTCCTAGGCATTTATCCCAGAAAAATGGAATTTACTTATGTGCACACAGAAACCTGTACACAAATGTTTATAGCAGTTTCATTCCTAACAGCTCCAAACTGGAAATAGTCCAGATGGCCTTCAACAACGAAGGGTTCAACAAACTGTGCAACCACACTACAGAATACTACTCGGCAATAAAAAAGAATAAGCAATTGATACATACAACAACCTGGATGGATCTCCAGAGAACTCACTCAATGAAAAAAGTTAAGCCCAAAAGGCTACACATTGTATGGTTCCATTTGTATGATATTCTTAAAAAGCAAATGTATAGAAACAGAGAACAGATTTGTTCAATCAATGAAAATTTATAAGTACCAACTGTGTGTGCCCATGGGGTGATATACAGGTAGGCAAATTATTGGTTCTCCCCAACTCCTCCCACATTGCAAGTACATTAAGGAGTACTACCAGGAGAACACAAGTGACTCTGATTCCAAGTACTCAGGGCATGGTATCCTAAGAAAGCAACGTGCTATGGAATATATAATAAAAAGGAGAATGCTCTGGACATTTGGAAGAGGGGGAAAAAGTGACTATTAATGAACATGGCACACATTTCCATTTACTTAGGTCATCTTCATTATTAGCCTGTCAATGATGCTCTGTAATTTTCTCCTATTCAGTTTTGCTTATTAATTCCTGGGTATTTACTCTTCTCATTCTACTGGAAATATTTACATTTTTCTAAGCACTCTTGTTATGTAAAAATGCAATTCTGACTTGGATTCTGATTTTTCATCCAGTCACCTTCCAAACACTGATTATTTTTCTAGTAATTTGACTCTGTGTTCTTCTGGTTTTCTACGTAAACAATCACATCAGTAAATAATGTGGTTTTATCTCTTCCTTTTCAATCCTTATACCTTTAACTTATTTTTCTAGTCTTACTGCGCAGGCCAGGACCTTTTATGTTCTTTTATTTTGGGGGAGGGGAGTTAATTCCCTGACCACGGGTCAAACCTGGGCCATGGTAGTGACAGCTCAGAGTCCTAACCACTGGAAAGCCAGGGAATTCCCTAAAGGGATGTTCCTTTTTCATGAGTGATGTTTGCACCATATTAACAAAGAGATCAAATATCACCAATATCACCAATAATGGGACAAACGGACCTCATGTGTCATACAACATAATGAACTGAGGATACAACATCACTTATTTAATATTCTTGCCAAAAACATATAACATGAATCTAATCACAAGAAAACAATGGGTCAGATTCAATTTTAGCAGCATCCTTCAAAACAGCTGGGCTTTACAGCTTTAAAATGTCAGTATTATGAAATGAAGTAGACTAAGTAGTCTAATGAGTAGACTGACAACTAAATATAATGCATGATCCTGGGTTAGACTTGACCAGAAATAAAATTTTTTTATACACATATATGGAGAGAAAGATATTAAAAAAACCAAAAAGTAAATTTGGCAGAATCTTAACAACCAGTGAATCTTGGTGAAGGATAATTATTTATTTAACTATTTTTGCTACTTTTCTGTAGGGTTGAGAGTCTTTCAAAACAAAAAGTTTAAAAAATTCTGTTTCCTAACCAGAATTGAAAGAGATGCGTGTACCCCAATGTTCATCGCAGCACTGTTTACAATAGTCAGGACATGGAAGCAACCTAGATGTCCATCAGCAGACGAATGGATAAAGAAGCTGTGGTACATATACACAATGGAATATTACTCAGCCATTAAAAAAATACATTTGAATCGGTTCTATTGAGATGGATGAAACTGGAGCCCATTATACAGAGTGAAGTAAGCCAGAAAGAAAAACACCAATACAGTATACTAATGCATATATATGGAATTTGAAAGATGGTAACGGTAACCCTATATGCGAGACAGAATAAGAGACACAGATGCATAGAACAGTCTTATGGACTCTGAGGGAGAAGGTGAGGGTGGGACATTCTGGGACAATAGCATTGAAACATGTATATTATCATATGTGAAACAGAACACCATTCCATGTTTGATGCATGAGACAAATGCTCAGGGCTGGGGCAATGGGATGACCCAGAGGGATGGGATGGGGAGAGAGGTGGGAGGGGGGTTCAGGATGGGGAACACATGTAAACCCATGGCTGATTCATGTTAATGTATGGCAAAAACTACTACAATATTGTAAAGTAATTAGCCCCCAACTAAAATAAATAAATTTATTAAAAAAAAAAACAATTCTGTTTCCTAGAAGACAGGAGCCAGGTGGGGTGGGACGGGAGAGCCTGTGGTGCTACTTCCCTAGTGGCTCAGTGGCAAAGAATCCACCTGCCAATGCAGGAGATACGGGTTCAATCCCTGATCTGGGAAGATCCCACATGCTGCAGAGCAACTAAGCCAATGCACCACAACCATTGAGCCTGTGCACCCTAGAGCCCGTGTGCCACTGCAATGAGAAGTTCGAGCACCGCAACTAGAGAAAAGCCCATGCACAGCAACCCAGCACAGCAGAATAGAAATAAATTTTTTAAAAATTCTGTTTCTTATGTTAGTGAAGATCCCTTTTCCTAGTTTGCAAAGAATTTTTATTTTGATCATGAATGAGTACTGAATTCTGTGTGTGTGCATGCTCAGTTACTTTAGTCGTGTCTGACTCTTTGCGACCCCAAGGACTGTAGCCCGCCAGGCTCCTCTGTCCGTGGGATTCTCCAGGCAAGAATACTGGAGTGGATTGCCATTTCCTCCTCCTGGGGATCTTCCCAACTCAGGGATCAAACCCACGTCTCCTGTGACTCCTGTTGGCAGGCAGATTCTTTACCACTGCACTACCTAGGAAGCCCAATATAAGCATAAGTGCTGCAAATTTCCCTTGAAGCACCACTTCGCTGCATCCCCATAATTTTATTGATATATTTCATTTTCATTCATGTCCAAGTATTTTTAAATTTCCATTTTGATTTCTTCTTTGATCTAGAAGTTATTTAGAAAGGTGTTTTTATTTATTTATTTTTTTGGCCAGGCTGATCGGCATGTGGAATCTTAGTTCCCTGACCAGTGATTGAACCTGTGCCCCCTGCAGTGGAAACATGGAGTCTTAACCAATGGACCACCAGGGAAGGCCCTAGAAAGGTGTTTTTAAACTTCTAAATGAAGGAGAATTTAAAATTTCTCTTTCGTTATTGATTTCTAACTCAGTTGCACTGGGATCAGAAAACCTGATCTGTGAATCCGTATTATGTGTGATTTTAACATCTAAAGTCCTTTAGGGCTCTAAGTCCGTTGGTTGTTTTTTCAGCTGATGCTTACTCATGGGGGCTTACATGCTTGGTAGCTCTCAGCTTATGAACTTCCCTAATCTTAATCTGTGGGAGTCCTGTTCACACTGAGATACTTTTCTCTGGAGAAAGTTTCTATCTGCTTCCACCACAAACCAGAGGCACTACCAAACCCTCCAGTCCCTTCGGAGATGCTGCCTCAAGGCAGAGACTCAGGATCCTGAAAAGATCTGCTGTTAAGTTAATCTATAAGAATCTGCCATTTTGGGAGTCAAAGACTGTTAAATATCAGCAACTGCATATGTCCCAACTTCTGCTGTCAGTGGTTGCCACAAGACAAGCCTGTTCTTCCTGTTCACTTGCTGCTTACCTCTCCTACTTAGATTTCGCCTCAAGGTCCTTTTCTCTCTTGGAGACAGGAGCTGGCTTTGGAGATTTCCCCAGTGTCTCATGAGCCCGGCAATGCATTTAATGTTATTCAGGAATGAATTACTTTGCAGTGGGGTGGAAGGTTGGTCATAGGAGTCCTAAACAACTGCAAGAAGCTGAAATCCCAGGAGAGGCATACTTTTCCAATGAAGAAACCAAGACTGAAAGGGGTGAAATGACTTATTCATGGTCACACAGCAGGGCTAAGACTTGAACCCATGTATGGAATCCAAACTGAGGCTCTTTCTACTCTCCCTCTGTCCTGTGCTGCCTCCAGAGAGCTGTTTGGGTCTGGGCTTAGCAGGCGTCCTTACCTGGTGCAAAGGGATGACAAGGAAGGCACCCCCACCAGTACACTCAGTTACGACTGCAATGAAGTGGGGGTTCACAGCGCAGAAATGATTGTCTTGGACGCTGTGGGTGATGGGCACAGAGTCGTAGCAGTTCTCCTTGCTGGCTGGTTTGCCAAAGACGTGGCGGAACTTGGAGCTCCGGTACTGGGGGTGCCATGACATCTGTGAGAGACAAATGGGACACAAGAGGCATGAGGTTCGCCCACTGAGAACAGGACTATGGAGTCTCACCTCCTCTCAAGGTGAGGGTATGAGCAGAACAGTGGTCAGTTCTATGAGGACAGTGATGTGCTAGGAAAGGTACCCAGGTGAAAAGGCTAGACTTGTGGCTACTTGGAGGGGCCTGGTGAGATGGTGTACAAGTACTACTGACCTGTTTGCTTTTCATTCCTTCGAGTGCAAACACAAAAAAGCAGAAAAACTAGAGAGAACTCACCCCACCCCTTTCCTTATCCAGCACCTCACCAGATAGCCCAGCCCAGCTAAGTGGGTTAACACTGCATCCTCTGGAGCCAGCCTGCCCGGGGTTCCAATTCCAGTTCTGCGCTTACCAGCTGGGTGGGCAAATAACAATTTCTGAAGTCTCGGTTTGCTTATTTATAAAATGGGAATAAAGAAAGTATCTGTCTCAGATGCATCATGAGATTAAATGAGATGATACACTAAGATCCCTTGCTCAATAGTAATAATTACTACCACTATTAATCATCCAGGCATCTTGATCTTCCCTCACTCCTCATTCAGCCTTCTATTTGTTCACTCAATATGTACTGAGCACCACAGTGTGACTAGGCCCTGTGCCAGACACTGGGGGTTTGGAAAGAGCAAGCCTGAGCCCAGCCTTACAGGAGAGAAGAGTCCCATGAGTGAGGCCATTAGGGGAGTCTGAGTCACTGGGACCCAGGGTACCATAATAGGTAATAATGGAGGTTTGTACATGGCAGTCAGGGAGGACTTGCTGCCCTCAGAGGAAGTGACACGTGAGCTGTGATTTGAAGGATGAGTAGGAGTTGGCCATGTAAGCTAGACCAGGGTGAGCTGGGGAAAAGGTGTCCTAGGCAGATGGAACATCCTGAGCAAAGGCCCTGAAACAGAGGCCAACATGGAATGTTTGGAGAACTGTATATGCTATATATGTAAGATTAGCAAGATACTAAAAAGAAAAATAAATACACACACACACGTATCCATGTCAACTGGATGACGTGAATGAGGAGAACATAAGCTGGAGGGGTAAGCAGGGCTATATCATGAATGGCCTGTACGAGGACCTAGGGCTCATTAGTGGCCAAATCTATGGGGCCATGTGGCCTCCTCTTGCCCCTGCTGCTGCTCAGTTCAAACCCCTTCCTCTTGGTCTTGTTGACCCACTGGGCCCTCCCACCCTCTCTCCCCATGCAGCCAGAAGGATTGTTCTGCACAGCAAGCCTGGCTGTATTCCTCCCACCTAGGCCCCTACCTCAGAGCTCCCTTCGATGCTCCCCATTCACTGCTGCTTTATAGGATCAAGGCCAAACTCAGCTTGGCTCCCACCCCATATTCCAAGATTCCCTTTTTCTTGCTCATCTTCTAAATGGCACCTTCTAATAAAAAACACCACCCAGTCTCCCTGGTACCTACTTCTGCATTTTCAGTCCTCTGGGTCTTCACCCTTGTCTTTCCCTCTGCTTGGCTTGTTCTTCCCAGGCCCCTGTTGTCTGTACTCGTCTCTCCTCTCCCCCAGCTCCCAGGTGGCCTCCACCAAAGAAACACCGAGTAGCAGAGATCTCACTCTTCTGTCTCTCCTCCCTGCTCTGAATTGGAGTTTGGTGTCAGGGCTCCTCTACCAGCTTGCAGGTTCCTCAACAGAAGGCCTGGGGCTGCCCCAGGAATGCCCAGCATAGTTCTTTGCCTACCCATGCTCCCAGGCACTTCCCAGGGGAAGGCATGTTTGACTGAGAGGTCAAGACAGGGCTGGCGCTGGCCCAGCCTGGGTGGTCTGCCCCTGAGGCTCTTCTCTGTGCTCAGTCCAAAGGCACAAAATTGGACTGTTGACCTCAGGAGGTCACAGTGATCAGGGGCCTGACACATGAGCCAAGCTTATACAGCACCAGGTAGCCCATCAGCCTCATGGCGGCAGGTCTGTTCTGTGAAGCTCAGACATTTCAACCCTCCTTTTGGGAGCTTTGCCCAAAACCCTGGTGGCATTTGCCAGAGCTACAGGAAGCAGCACAGAAACGCAGGGACTGCTTAATTAATGCCCATTTGATCTCAGAAAGGATGCAAGAAGCCTTAAAGAAATAGAGGGAACACAGATAGAAGGAAATAAAAAGAAAAAGCCATGGTGAGGAAATGGGGACAGAGGGAAAATACAGGAAAAAAGAGATCACTAGGAATGTAGGGGGAGCAAAGCTATGAATGTGGGTTGCCCGATCCTATACACAGAGGAGGTGGGTCTGGGGGATTTATGTCTGAGCTTCCTAGCTGTCAATTCAACAAGGGAAACAGAATCAAAAAGGGATTTAGTTACTCAGTGCCTGTAAGACAAATGCCACCACTTGCTAAGGAGCCACACGGGTCTTCTCTACACTGGGTCCCGAGAGTAATAAGTCCTAAAGATTGTCTTAGGAAAGAAGAGCAAAAATAATGGTCTCCCTTCAGTTCAGCTCAGTTGCTCAGTCATGTCCAACTCGTTGCGACCCCACAGACTGCAGAACGCCAGGCTTCCCTGTCCGTCACCAACTCCTGGAGCTTGCTCAAACTCATGTCCATCAAGTTGGTGATGCCATCTAACCATCTCATCTTCTGTCATCTCCTTCTCCTCCCGCCTTCAATTTTTCCCAGCATCAGGGTCTTTTCCAATGAGTCAGTTCTTTGTATCAGGTGGCCAAACTATTGGAGTTTCAGCTTCAGCATCAGTCCTTCCAATGAATATTCAGGACTGATTTCCTTTAGGATGGACTGGTTGGATCTCCTTGCAGTCCAAGGGACTCTCAAGAGTCTTCTCCAACACCACAGATCAAAAGCATCAATTCTTCGGTGCTCAGCTTTCTTTATAGTCCAACTCTCACATCCATACATGACTACTGGAAAAACCATAGCTTTGACTAGACGGACCTTTGTTGGCAAAGTAATGTCTCTGCTTTTTAATATGCTGCCTAGGTTGGTCATAACTTTTCTTCCAAGGATCAAGTGTCTTTTAATTTCATAGTTGCAGTCACCATCTGCAGTGATTTTGGAGCCCCCCAAAATAAAGCCTGTCACCGTTTCCATTGTTTCCCCATCTATTTGCCATGAAGTGATGGGACCAGATGACATGATCTTAGTTTTCTGAATGTTGAACTTTAAGCCAACTTTTCCACTCTCCTCTTTCACTTTCATCAAGAGGCTCTTTAATTCTTTGCTTTCTGCCATAAGGGTGGTGTCATCTGCATATCTGAGGTTATTGATATTTCTCCCGGAAATCTTGATTCCAGCTTGTGCTTCATCCAGCCCAGTGTTTCTCATGATGTACTCTGCATATAAGTTAAATAAGCAGGGTGACAATATACAGCCCTGACGAACTCCTTTTCCTATTTGGAACCAGTCTGTTGTTCCATGTCCAATTCTAACTGTTGCTTCCTGACCTGCATACAGATTTCTTAGGAGGCAGGTCAGGTGGTTTGGTATCCCCATCTCTTTAAGAGTTTTCTACAGCTTGTGGTGATCCACACAGTCAAAGGCTTTGGCATAATCAAAAAAGCAGAAGCAGATGTTTTTCTGGAACTCTCTTGCTTTTTGATAATCCAATGGATGTTGGCAATTTGATCTCTGGCTACTCTGCCTTTTTTAAAACCAACTTGAACATCTGGAAGTTCACCGTTCACATATTGCTGAAGCTTGGCTTGGAGAATTTTGAGCATTACTTTGCTAGTGGGTGAGAATGGCGCAATTGTGCAGTAGTTTGAGCATTCTTTGGCATCACTTTTCTTTGGGACTGGAATGAAAACTGACCTTTTCCAGTCCTGTGACTACTGCTGAGTTTTCCAAATTTGCTGGCATACTGAGTGCAGCACTTTTATAGCATCATCTTTTAGCACATTTGAAATAGCTCAACTGGAATTCCATCACCTCCACTAGCTTTGTTCATAGTGATGCTTCCTAAGGCCCACTTGACTTAGCACTCCAGGATGTCTGGGTCTAGGTGAGTGATCACACCATCGTGATTGGGTCGTGAAGATCTTTTTTGTACACTTCTGTGTATTTTTGCCACCTCTTCTTAATATCTTCTGCTTCTGTTAGGTCCGTACCACTTCTGTTCTTTATTGAGCCCATCTTTGCATGAAATGTCCCCTTGGTATCTCTGATTTTCTTGAAGAGATCTCTAGTCTTTCCCATTCTATTGTTTTCCTCTATATCTTTGCACTGATCACTGAGGAAGGCTTTCTTATCTCTCCTTGCTATTCTTTGGAATTCTGCATTCAAATGGGTATATCTTTCCTTTTCTCCTTTGCTTTTCACTTCTCTTCTTTTCACAGCTATTTGTAAGGCCTCCTTAGACAGCCATTTTGCTTTTTTGCATTTCTTTTTCTTGGGGATGGTCTTGATCACTGCCTCCTGTACAATGTCATGAACCTCCGTCCATAGCTCTTCAGGTACTCTATCAGATCTAATCCCTTGAATTTATTTTTCATTTCCACTGTATAATCGTAAGGGATTTGATTTAGGTCATACTTGAATGATCTAGTGGATTTCCCTACTTTCTTCAATTTAAGTCTGAATTTGGCAATAAGGAGTTCATGATCTGAGCTACAGTCAGATCCCGGTCTTGTTTTTGCTGACTGTATAGAGCTTCACTATCTTTGGCTGCAAAGAATATAATCAATCTGATTTCAGTATTGACCATCTGGTGATGTCCATGTGTAGAGTCTTCTCTTGTGTTGTTGGAAGAGGGTGTTTGCTATGACCAGTGCATTCTCTTGGCAAAACTCTATTAGCCTTTGTCCTGCTTCATTCTGTACTCCAAGGCCAAATTTGCCTGTTACTCCAGGTGTTTCTTGACTTCCTACTTTTGCATTCCAGTCCCTTATAATGAAAAGGATATATTTTTGGGGTGTTAGTTCTAGAAGGTCTTGTAGGTCTTCATAGAACCGTTCAACTTCTTCTGCGTTACTGGTTGGGGCATAGACTTGGATTACTGTGATACTGAATGGCTTGCCTTAAAAATGAACAGGGATCATTCTTTCATTTTTGAGATTGCATCCAACTCCTGCATTTTGGACTCTTTTGTTGACTATGATGGCTATGCCATTTCTTCTAAGGGATTCTTGCCCAAGTAGTAGATATAATGGTTATCTGAGTTAAATTCACCCATTCCAGTCCATTTTAGTTCACTAATTTCTAAAATGTCGATGTTCACTCTTTCCATCTCCTGTTTGACCACTTCCAATTTGCCTTGATTTATAGACCTAACATTCCAGGTTCCTATGCAATATTGCAAATAGATTCAAACAGTTATTTCTCCACTGATCACCAGTAGCATATAGGTTACCTACCGACCTGGGGAGTTCATCTTTCAGTGTCCTATCTTTTTGCCCTTTCATACCGTTCATGGGGTTCTCAAGCCAAGAATACTGAAGTTGTTTGCCGTTCCCTTCTCCAGTGGACCACATTTTGTCAGAACTCTTCACCATGACCTGCTGTCTTGGGTGGCCCTACATGGCATGGCTCATAGTTTCATTAAGTTAGACAAGGCTGTGGTCCATGTGATCAGATTGGTTAGTTTTCTGTGATTGTGGTTTTCATTCTGTGTACCCTCTGATGGAGAAGGATAAGAGGCTTATGGAAGCTTTCTGATGGGAGAGACTGACTGAAGGGGAAACTGGGTCTTGTTCTGATGGGCGGGGCCATGCTCAGTAAATCTTTAATCCAATTTTCTGTTCATGGGCAGGGCTGTGTTCCCTCCCTGTTATTTGACCTGAGGCCAAACTATGGTGGAGGTAATGAAGATAATGGCAACCTCCTTCAAAATGTCCCATGTGCGCACTGCTACACTCAGTATCCCCAACCCTTCAGCAGGCCACACCTCCACCAGGGGCTCCTGGACACTCATGGGCAATTCTGGGTCAGTCTCTTGTGGGGTCACTGCTCCATTCTCCTGGGTCCTGGTGCGTACAAGGTTTGTTTGTGTCCTCCAAGAGTCTGTTTTCCCAGTCCTGTGTAAGTTCTGGGGGCTCTTTGGTGGGATTAATGGTGACCTCCTCCTAGAAGGCTTATGCCATACCCAGGTCTACTGCACCCAGAGTCCCTGCTCCTGCAGCAGTCTGCTGCTGACCTGTACCTCCGCAGGAGACACTCAGACACAGTTCTGTCTCAGTCTCTGTGGGGTCTCTGGGTCCTGGTGCACACAAGGTTTGTTTGAGCCCTCTGATCGTCTCTGGCAGGTATGGGGTTTGATTCTAAATGCGATTTTGCCCCTCCTACCATCTTGCTGGGGTTTCTCCTTTGCCCTGCAATGTGGGGTATCACCTTAAAGTTGCTCCAGCACCACGCAGCCACCACTCCAGTGCCCCGCAGCCACCATTCTGGCAACCCGCAGGTAATTAGTGGCAGCTGAGGAGTTGCCTGGGGCCTGGGCTGGGGGTGGCAAGTCAGCAGGCTCAGCTCCTGGCCCACACCCCTGCCTTGAGCAGCAGTAGGGGAGGGAGGGGCATCTGTCTGTGGCCCTGATGCTCACCAGACACTCCATCACTCCCCTCATATCCCAGCTACCCTGCAGTTAGTTCTAGCCTGGGCTTCCCAGGTGGCTCAGTGGTAAAGAATCTGTCTGCCAGTGCAGGAGAGTCAAGAAACTCAGGTTGGATGCTTGGGTCAGGAAGATCCCCTGGAGAAGGGAATGGCAACACGCTCCAATATTCTGGAGCGTGGAAATTCCATGTCCAGAGGAGCCTGGTGGGCTATAGTCCATGGGGTGGCAAAGAGTCGGACGCGACTGAACACGTTAGTCCTAGCCAGTGGATCGTGGGCGGATGTGATATGTCACCTGCCTGTGACCCTCCAGAACTCTCATCCTTGGCTGGAGGGATGAGGAGGCCACAGGTTCCAGATGGTGCAGCTTCTGTCATCCTGAGTCCCCCAGGCACTCTGTGAACATGGTACCTCTCACCAACTGACTCATGTTGGACACACAGCGTGACAGAGAATTAAACTTGTAGAGTGAACCACTGAGAAACAGCAGGGGTATTTGTCACCGAGCATAGCCTACCCCTGGTGGCTATTGGGCTTCCCTGGTGGCTCAGCTGGGAAAGAATCTGCCTGCAATGCAGGAGACCCGGGTTCGATCCCTGGGTTGGGAAGATCCCCTGGAGAAGGGAAAGGCTACCCACTCTAGCATTCTGGTCTGGAGAATTCCATGGACTGTATAGTCCATGGGGTCGAAAAGAGTTGGACACGACTGAGCGACTTTCACTTTCACTATAGCTTACCACTCCTGACTAACACAGAGTTGGATATGACTTACTGACTCAACAACATGCACTGCTCCTGCGTGCATGTATTTATCAGTTCACGAGTGAGTTTCAGGACTCAGCAATTCAGAAAGCAGGAGCTTTACTTTCCCCACAAGCAGGTACTTGCCTGGAAATGAGTACTATAGTGGGCCCTTAGCACTGTGAGGCCCTTGCCCACAGGCTGGGCCAGAGCACAGATCTGGGCCAAGTCTACCCCATGTCACTTGTCCTGTCCTGCCTGGTACCATCCAGCTGGGCCCACATCAAAGCCATGGCACTTCTCAGGTGGAGCAGGCCAGCCCCCTGGGGCACAAAGCAGGGAGTGGATCCTTCTGCTGCTGCTATCCCAAGGGTGCTTAGCGGGCTAGATGCCACGGGATTAGGCTCTTTGGGCTGTGAATTCCCTGCCCTGCAAAAAGATTAGTCATCAACGAGTTTAACATCCCACTGAGGGTTTTTAAAACAACAACAACAACAACAACAACTTATTTTTATTTTTTTGGCTGGCCATGTAGCATGCAGGATCTTAGTTCCTTGGCCAGGGATTGAACTCACACCCCCCGCATTGGGAGCACGGAGGCCTAACCACTGGACCACCTGGGAGTCTCCATTGAGTTTATTTCTTAATGCCTGACAGTGGACTAGCTCGATGCCCTTACAACCTTCCTGAGGCCTGTTGTCCCCATTCGGTGCTGAGGAAGCCACTTGACCAAGATCACAGGAGTAGGAGCAGCAGATGGGTAAGCAGAAGCCACTACCTGGTCTAGTTGCTGCTCTTCCCAACTCCTGCTCCTCTGGGACTTTTGAGAGAGGTAGAGACATAGATAGGACACAGAGACCCAGAGATTTTCCTGCCTGGCCTCAAGGGCCTGTCCTCCCAGCCCAGCCCTGAATCATTGCAGGACAAGGGTTAGCTGCAGGGTGGCTGAAACCGTACCCAAACTGGGTGTGGTACAGAGCAGCATAGCAGATTATTCATTAATGGTGCTGATCCTGGCTTCAGGGAGAGAATGAAATTACTTGATTTGGTCTTTGAATGTCAGGGGTGGGGAGGGTTATCCACCAGTTCCAGGCTACTATTGTCCCCTTAGTAAGCTTGTGTTCCACATCTAATATTTAGAATTACATTTTATTTATTCTCTTAAAACCCAACCTTGTGGTCATCAAGCTGCCTCCAGACACACCTCGTGGGAGGGTATGAATCACCACACTTAACTTCAGCCACAGTTAATAGAAGATTAGAATCAAAAGTTTCTTAGCTTCACAAAGTGAAAAAAGATGATCATAACTGTATTTGAAGGTGATCTACAAAGACCAAGAATTAACACAATACCAAGAATTAACACTAATTATGGATAGGTCCCATATCTTGACTTCAATCCTGGGTTGACAGTTATGGAACAGGAAGGAAGAGGGCAGGGCACAACCTTTGAAACTATGTCATAGCCCAAGGGCATAACATAAACTGATTAGAACCAAATGGGTCCAAGATGGCAGACAAGTCAACCTGACTAGACCTGGATCCTCAGGATACTCTCACTAACACATCAGCAAGCTAGCTGACACACCCAGAGTTGCCATGACAGTTGCAAGGTCAATTATCAAAGACCAAAAAGTGGGCAGTGGCCCAACCCCAGAAATCCACACCCCTTCCCCAAAATAGTTGGAATAATCCTCCCACTCATCAACCTATGAAATTACTCAGCCCATAACAGCTAACCACACCATATTTTGAGGTTGCACTCATCCTCTGCAATGGCCCACACTCTGTGGAGTGTCTTTCTCTCTGAATAAAAGCCACTTCTCACCTATCAGTTTGTCTCTCACTGAATTCTTTCTGAGATGAGACATCAAGAACCTGAGCTTCATTTGGCTCTGAAACCAGGCCTGCGATCGCAGTTGGAAGACCGTGGGTTTCGACTGGGTTCAAGTCCCATGTATTGAGTTTTGGCTGGGTTGGAATCCCAGCACATGGGTTCAAGTCCCATTCTGAGGTAAATGGTTTCAGCTTTCCATAACAGAGTTTATTCTGATCCTGGCCTTGACGCTAAACTTGACAGGAAGTTTCTAATTCACTCTCTAATTCCTTTCTAATTCACCCGCTTAGATCCCCCACCCTCACCCCGAGGACTGGGTGAGATATCTGGTTCAGGAAGCCAAGGCCCAGTTGAGGTCGAGGCCCACCCTTGCTGTCAAGACAGGTCTCTGCCTAACCATGGAGCCCTCCTTTATTATCAGGCAGAAAGAAGAAACCACAGGTCTCAGCTACTTCTCCCAATAAGAATTCTGTTCATCTGAAGTCAGGCCCTGGCTTAGCTGTCACTTCTTGGTACTAGGTGTCTTTATTTTTGCCTACAACAGGCCAGTGACAGGGTCTGAAGTGATGGGGGAGAGGGATGGGTGGGGTGGGGTGGGGCAGAATCCAGGGAACTGGGACCTCATGGTCTCACCCCACAGGCTTAGTTTTCGTCTCTCTTTCAAACCAAGGAGAGTCCTTCTTGCTCCCCACAGAAGCAGGGACACCAATTGTTCTGGTTTGTCCAGGTTAGGATATGGGGTGGGTATTCCTGGGATGCAGGACTCTCAGTGCTAAAATCAGGAAACTTTTGGACAAACAGGGAAAAATTGGTCACCTTGCCACCTACTGTAGAGGCCTCCAGAAAACTTTTATCCTATTCACATGCAATAATTCTACGATAAGTCACGAGTAGCCTTGACTCTGACAACTTGCTTATGAGACAGAAGGCTCCAGAACGACTTCTTAAAGAGCCCATCATACTGAATCAAAGAACAGAACATCTCAAAGCACAAAAAGCCAAGGTCTGTAAAGAGAGGTGAATATGCGTACATGCCTGTATACTCAGCTGTGTTCCCACTCTTTGCCATCCCATGGACTGTAGCTCCTCTGTCCATGGGATTTCCCAGGCAAGAATACTGGAATGGGTGGCCATTTTCTTTTCCGGGGGATCTTTCTGACCCAGGGATGGAACCTGAATCGCCTGCACTGGCAGGCAGGTTCTTTAGCACTGAGCATGAGGGAATAATTTAATTCAATCAGCAGATTCATCCACTACTGACTTAGTGCTTATTCTGTGCCAGTCTAAGGGTTGAGTGCAGGGGTAAGGGGGCAGTTCAGTCACTGTTCTCCACTTATGTGTACTTCTCAGGGACGTGGCTGAGAGCAGGAAAGGATGCGATGCCATGGTCTTAACAGGATGCTAAAGCACAGGGCAGTGGTTTCCAATTTTGAATGCACATCAGACTCACTTAAATCAGATCATCTGTTAAGGGACCCAGGCACCAGCTCTGTCCAACGTGGGAGTCTCTAATCACACATGGCTTCTAAATTAAAGTTAAAGTCAACTAAGATGAATTAAAATGTAAAATTGGCTACTCAGTTGCACCAGCAACATTTCAATTGCTCAGCAGTCACACATGGCTACCAGGTACCCAACGGAACAATGTAACTACAGAACACATCCACTGTGCCTGTGTGACCTGGAGCCAGTTACTTAATAACGTCTATTTCTCACTAGTAAAATCAAGCATAACAGATAACAGCTAACACATTGCTTACTGTATGTGAAGTGTGTTCCAGGTACTAACCTCATCCTCACCAGGTAAGTATAGCTGTTAGGGAACTATTGACTGAAGCTGCCCTCCCTGGCCAGGCACAATATTGATCGCTTGCAATAGTTATCTCACAACAGGAGGGCCCAATAAGGAACATGCTATCTCCAGACTGAAGAAATCAGGAGGGGACAAAAGGAGGGAGCAGACGCCAATCCTTAATATGTCCTACCAACCTCCCAGAAACCTTTGCACATTTGGTTTCCATCTTGGCTGAGAGATGCACGTGACACTAGGAAGGACCTTGAGTCAGACCAAATATGGGCACAAGGAAGATGACTGCTCAGAGACAACCTAGAAACTAACCATTACCATAAAACCTGAGACCGCCACCCATGTGGCAGAGCAGCTCTCCTGGGTTCCCTCACCCCACTGCTCTCCCCTCAGGTGCCCCTTTCCAATAAAGTCTTCTGCTTTCTCAGCACATGCGTTTCCTCGGACAATTCATTTTTGAGTGTTAGACAAGAGCTCACTCTTGGGCTCTGGAAGGGGTCCCAGAATAACATTATTATCACCCCATTATTACAGAGGAGAAAACTGGGGCACAGGTAGGTTAAGTAACGTGCCCAAAATCATGCAGCAAGTAAACAGATGAGCTGGAATCCAGAGCCCAGGAGTTTAGTCCTGGGTCCACACTCTCCTATGGGGCTGCCCTGACAATTAGAAGAGATAATCCATAGAATACATGGGCCAATGCCAGTGCACATTGTTCCCAACAGATGTTTGCTGTGAATGTTAGGGGAACCATTGACTGAAACCGCCCACACTGGCTAGGTACCATAGTAACCACTTGCATGAGTAGTCTTAAACAGGAGGTCCTGGCAAGGAACGTGGAACTAACAAACTACTACCAACTGAAAGAATTCTGGAAAGGTCAAAGGGAGAGAGGAGACGCCAGTCCTACCAACCTCCCAGAATTATTCTTACTGGAATTTATCTTGGCTGGGAGATGTGCAAATTGAGACTATTCACCTGATGTGAAGAACTGACTCGTTGGAAAAGACTCTGATGCTGGGAAAAATCAAAAACAGGAGGAGAAGGTGACCACAGAGGATGAGATGGTTGGATGGCATCACTGACTCAAGGGACATGAACTTGGGCAAACTCCAGGAGATGGTAAAGGACAGGGAAGCCTGCCGTGCTGCAGTCCATGGAGTCACAAAGAGCCGGACACGACTGAGTGACTGAACAACAAAATGTGATTTAGTACATGACAGGTATGTGCTGAGGGCCCAACATTTTGGAGATATGAGTAAAAATCTCAAACCAGAAAGGGCAAAGCAGCCTGCTGGTGCAGAGTTCTGACCCTCAGTAATCATCACATTGATGAGCCACATGAAAAGCTAACAACCCCTGTGGATCCAGAAGATCCTGGCTGGAGAGGAAAGGCATATATTCGTGCATGTCTCTGGCAGAGCTCTCTAGGATACAAAAGCCTGCAGCCTCCTAGACTTCCCCTTAGCTCCAAAGGGCAGATTCAAACACTTATTAATCTTGGAGGTGAGGGAATGCAGAAAGAAAGGAGAGGCAGTCAAACAATAGCACAGTGAAAAAGCAGAGTTCTGGTTCATCCTTAAGGGATATACGTACATAACAATATATCTTTGAGCTCTCCTACAGGAACTAAGGCCCCCCCACCTAGATGAACCAACATTTAGGCTGAGCACAAGATTCCTGGACCGTTCAGTTGCCTCACCACCAACCAATCAGAAGAAAGTAACACATCCTGAAGCCCTCACCCTAAATGTTGCCTATAAAAACTCTTCCCCAAATACCACTAGGGAGTTTGGGTCTTTTGAGCAAGGACCACCCATTCTTCTTGCTTAGCCCTGTAAGAAACCTTTCTCTGCTCCAAATTCTGACTTCTTGGTTCGTCTGGCGTCACTGTGCATTGGGCACATCGATTTGGGTCTGGTGGCAGAGGCCAGCAGCCTAGTTTGGCCCTGTGCTGAGGGGACCAAGGGTGTTGGTGGGAGTGGGAGAGGAGGGTGGAAGGGCAGAGGAAGCCCTTTGGTTCTCTCCATGGGCACAGCCAGGGCTTCCCTGGTGTGGTTCAGCAGTAATGCATCTGCATGCAGTGCAGGAGACCCAGGTTTGATCCCTAGGTAGGGAAGATCCCCTGGAGAAGGGAATGGCAACCCACCCCAGTATTCTTGCCAGGAGAATTCCATGGACAGAGGAACCTGGCGGGACTACAGTTCATGGGGTTGCAGAGTCAGACACGAGTGAGTTACTAACACTTTCACTTTCACATGGGCACAACCCAGGCCGGAAAGCAGAAAGATGCTGCCTGGGGACGATTCCCTCACCAGCCAGTCCTCAGCTGCCTGGGTTCAAAAGCAGTGGAGGCTGAGGAGCCCTGCAGCCAGCATGTGGACACAGTCCTGTCCCCAGGTTCTCTCTGTCTCGATTACCCTCCCGCCTCTGCCTTTGTCACCCCTCCTCCAGCTCTACGGTCCTTCTGGTCCACACAGATGCCTCCCTGCAGGCCCACAGGAAATGCAGATTGAGTCAGAGAGAGCCAAGAATGCCTTTTTCCTCTTGATGAGATTAGGCCTGAGCTACTGCCTCCTCCGGACATCTGACACTGCCCAGAGCCAGGTCCCTGGGCCCCAAGGGGGAGCAGGGCATCTCCTGAGATGACCCAGCCTCCTGGCCCCACGGCGCCCTTGCTCTTGACCCTTCGCTTAAGCTGTGCAAGGCCTGGTCAGCCTTTTTTCTCATTAACTCTGTTTCTCCTCCACCCCAGCCCAGGCCCCCTACCCTGCCCCCACCCTAACCCTGTCATTTCCCTTAAGAGCTCCCCCTCCCCCCCGCCTCACAAATCACCTCCGTCCTCAGGATAAAGCCCTCTGCTAGGCTTGCATTTTGAGGCCCCTGCTCATTTCCTGATAGCCTTCCCCTCTGCTCCACACACCTGCCCTTTGAGCCACACTGGTTTATCTGAGCTCCCCTCAAAGTGTTGGCTTTCCCAGACACCGCATCTTTGCTCACACCCCTTCTCTCGGCCTAGAGCCAAGTCAGCCCAGGTAATGCCAAGGTTGGCCCTCAGCTGGGTTCCTAGGATGCCCCCTCCTCTCATTCCACTTTCCTGGGCTGGCTCAAATAGGACTGCCCCCAGGGAGCCTCCCAAGCTCCAAGGCCTGGGCAGTCTCTCTAGCCCATGAGGTCCCCCATCCTGATACTCAGGGAGGGGAAGAGGAAGCACCTGGTTCAAATCCTAGGTCCCCACTTGTCTCTGGGTCTGCCTGCAATGTGTGAGACTCTGGTTTGATCAGATCCCCTGGAGAAGGGAATGGCAACCCTCTCCAGTATTCTTGCCTGGAGAATTCCATGGACAGAGGAGCCTGGTGGGCTACAGTCTACGGGGTCACAAAGAGGTGGACATGACTGAGTGACTGACACACACGTGTCTCCCTCATGGGGCCTTATCTAGGATTAAAGGAGGTAACAGATGTAAAATGCCTTGCCTGTGTCTGGTACTGTAATTGGACACAAGTTCATGTGCCCGACGCACGGTGAGGCCAAACCAATGCAAAGTACAGAAACACTGGAGTTTGGAAGAGAGAAAGTTTTATTGCAGGGCCAAGCAAGGGGCTCATGCTCAAAACTCCCAGACTCCCCGATGGTTTTGGGGGAGAAGTTTTTAACAGGAAAAATTTGGGGTGAGGGCTGCAAGGTGTGTGACTTTTCTCTGATTGGCTGGTGGTGAGGTAACAGGGAGGTGTTCCAGGAATCTTGGGTCCAGCCTGAAGATTCCATCCTCTCCCAGGGTGGGGGCCTTAGTTCCCACAGAAGGGCACAAAGGCATTGTTATAAATATCCCTTGGGGAGGAACCTGGATCCTGCTTTAACTGCTACACAACAGCTAATTTTTCTTTTTTAAATATTTATTTATTTGGCTGTGCCAGGTCTTAGTTACTACATGCAAAATCTTCGATCTTCGTTGTGGCTTGCAGGATTTGTAGGTGCGGCATGTGGAATCTTTAGTTGCAGCACATGTGATCTAATTCCCTGACCAGGGATCGAACCCAGGTCCCCTGCATTGGGAGGTGGGAGTCTAAACCACTGCACTCTAGTTTCTTGATTGTTTCTCCTTTGTTTCTGAATACCTTATTTCCCTAATTAATAGCTTTTTGCACCTGCCCTTTGGAACTCTGGGAAGATCTAGGAGACCAAAGCCTTTATCCTACAAAGAAGAAATGGGGGAGCCGGAAAGGCTTTTGTGCCCCAGGGGGCCTCACAGGGTCCTACTTGGTTTCAGTACTAAGTAGTTGATGGATGTTCCATTCCATTTCTCCTGTCCTGTTTCCTGTGTTCCTTCCTTCTTTCCTCCAGCCATCCATTGGTCCATCCAAGCCCAAATGGTCCTCTCCCTTCAACTTTGGCCACCCACAGGCCAGACCCCACAGGCAGTTACCCAGGAGGAGACTGCCCTAGCTGCTGGAATGAGCTTTCACTCACTCCACAGGCCTCTCCTGAACAGCCTCTCTCTGGGTACTAGGAGCCAGGGACTGTGCCTGTCACTTCCACAGGAGGTTTGCTGGTCAGGTTGGAGAGTCCTAATTCTGATGCCAATTTGCTACATGACCTTGGACAAACTTGTCCCTTCTTGGGTTTTGTTTGTCTGCTCATAAAATGGTAATGCCTCTGCCCTACCCACCTGTTAGAAGCATTCATTGAGGGTTCCGCAGCCTGCAGGTGCCAGACCCCGGGGCCGTGAGGGCAGTGGGACTGTGAGCCTGGCAGCTACCCCAGTCCCAGAGCTTTTCCTACCTTGACCTCTGGAGACACAGAGCAGGGCTTCTTCCTGTCTATTCCCCCTGACTAGGCCCCGACCAAAACTCCACAAAGATTTATTGCCCTACAATTTCCTTATCTGGAAGTTTCAAGAGACAAGGGTCACAGAGACTTTTTAAAGATGCCTCCTGGAGGTTGAAAATCTGGTAGCTTCACTTCCTGCTCAACCGTCCACTCTCTGGCAGAGCCTCTGGATCTGTCTTTGGACAGAGAGGGACACTGAGACCCAGAGAGGGAAAATGCCTCGTTCAGAGCCCCACGGTGATCCTGGGGGAGGGCTGAAGCAGCCCCATCCTGGGATGGGCACCCAGCCAGGGGGCCTAAACTCTGTTGTCAGTGGACCCACACATCATCCTGCCCAGCTGCAGGGACCTGGGGCCCAGAGTGAGTTCAGGTAGCATCCCTGGGACCCTCTCTGAGCCCTGCCTGCACCAGATGCTGTAGGGCAGAGGCAGGAACAATCCTTACCCACTAGGAGCCCAGAATGAAGGGAAAGGCCAGCGAGCTCAGTTCAGGGCAGTAGGGAGATTGAAACCCAGTGAGTGGCTGAGGACCACCAGGAGGCTCTGTTTGATCTCAGCCTTCAAGGTTGAGCAGAGTGAGCCCAGGACAGAGCAGGGCCAGCACTGCAGGGGGAGGGCTCAGTGAAGGCAGAGCAAGGGGCTCGCGGTGGGGGGGATGGGCAGGCAAAGGCATATTCAGGGCACCCAAGGGTCCAGTTCAGCTGGAGCCTGAGCAAATGCAGAGGAGCAATGAGGGCTGAGGGCTTCCCAGGTGGCGCAGTGGTGGAGAATCCGCCTGCTGACGCAAGAGACGTGGGTTTGATCCCTGGGTTGGGAAGATACCCTGGAGAAAGTAATGGGAGCCCACTCTAGTATTCTTGCCTGGAGAATTCCATGGACAGAGGAGGAGCCTGGTGGGCTACAGTCCATGGGGTGACACGACTGAGCAACCAACTGACTGAATGAGGGCCGGAAGCTGGTTGGGCGAGGCTCTGAATACCCGCTGAGCTGGCACTTGAGTCCATGGAGGGTCAGGTGTCAAAGTCTGTAACCAGGTTGTGACCTGTTGGGACTGAGGCAGATTAGGAGGGCAAGAATTTTCTTTCCTCAAGTATGGGCTGTGTTCAAGGAAGAAATAAGTGGGTTCATTTCACGCCTGGCTCCTATCTGCTGGAGGGGCTGTGGAGCACGTTGAGATGAGGAGGATTCTGAGGCCTTCCTTATCTGGACTCAGGAGAGAGGAGCCTCACTGACCAGGGAAGAGCTGGCAGGCAGTTGACCAGGCGCCAAGGCCTGACTGCCCCTCTGCCACCCCCAGACCTCAGCTCTTTGAGAGAAACACTGAGTCAGGAGACCCTGCCTCGAGGTCCATTCCTGGGCCACAACTCAGCAGCTAGAGTTTTAAATCAGAAATATAGCTTCCTTTCATCATTCAACCCATCTCCCTGTGGAAAGAGTCCCCAGGTATGACTGAGGGCTGCCTGCTCCTGCCTGAGCCTGGGCAGCCCAATATTTCTTTCCTGGCCAAGCCACACACACACGAGGGTGATGGGAAATTCCTACCTGCTTCTCTCCCACTTGCTTATCCACCTGGAGATAAATGCCCCTGCACAGCCTTAATCAATTCCCCAGGCATTGTCTGCAACAGATGCCAGGAGAGGATGGTGAGGCCTTCTCCCCATTTCCAGCCTCCCTGGACTCTACCCTCATCTGTTCAGGCTGGTCCTGCAGGCCAGGGAGGGAAGGAGGATGGGAGATCCAGTGTAGGACAGAGTAGAAGAGAGATGTCAGCACCTCCGGCTGAGGAGGCCTTTCTGCTCCAGGACTGACTCTGCCAGGACCTGTGACAGTATCTCATTTACACTTTGTAAGAATCTCTCCAACAGGGAGTTCCCTGATGGTCCAGTGGTTGAGAGTCCACCTGCCAGCACAGAGGACATAGGTTCAATCCCTGTTGCAGGAGGATCCCAAGTGCCATGGGGAAACTGAAGCCATGTGCTACAACTACTGAAGTCCACAGGCCTAGAACCCATGGGCCTGCAACGAGAGAAGACATCGCAATGAAAAGCCAGAGCACTGCAACAAAGACTGATCACTCTAACAATGGTTCTCAAACTTGAGAGCACATCAGGGTTTCCTGGAAAGCTGATTACTACCCAGACTACTGGGCCCATCCTTGAGTTTCTGATTCAGCAAGTCTGGGGTGGATCCTGAGAATCCTGCATTTCTAGCAAGTCCCCAGGTAGCACTGATGCAGCTGGTTCAGGGACCACTGTGAGAACCACCGCTTTACAGCCCTGCTCTGTGATTTACAGAGACCTTCCCATTCACTGTTCAATTCACTCCTCACAACCACCTTGGGGGGTGGAGAACTAGCCCCATTTCCTGGATGCAGCAAGCCGCACTCAGCTGGGAGCGATGGAGGCACTTTCCTGAGGTTACACAACAAGGGGGAACCTGACCTCCAACGACTCTGTGAGCACACAGCCACATCCTAACTTGGGGCCACTGGGGGCCGTGGTCCTGGGCTTTCTCTCTCCAGTATTCTTTCAATACACAAATGCAGTTCAGGCCAACATCAAGAATTGGACAGGTGTTCTCATCACAGCTTCACCATCTGAATAACAGGCATTGAGGGCAGGTGGTCAAGACACTGGCTTCAGAGTCAGAGACCTGGCCACCAACCCAACTCACCTTCCCTGTGTCTTGGCACTACATGGCACCTCCCAACAGCCAGGCTGTTGCGAGATGAGGCAAGTAGTGGGACGGAGACCCTAGCCTTGGCACACAGTGGGGCCTCAACAAACCAGTGGGCACAGACAAGAGCAGTGAGGGATGTAAGGAAGACCCAAAATCTCTCTGTGTTTCAGTTTCCTTAACTGTAGACGGGTCAAAACAAAAACTACCTTAGAGGGGAATCATAAGGATTCCATACATTTATACATTCATATTGCCTTAGAACAGTACCTGACACAGGGCAAACTGTGTTAGTGTCCTACGTATGGTCCCTTTGCTAAGCATGATAGTTTAGCACTGAGTGCTCACTTTTCACCCACACATGGAAGCAAACCATTCAAGAATAGAACACGAAACAAAAAAGAAAACATTAACAATCAAATCAAAACAAAACAAACGAATAGAGTAGGCTGTGAGTGCAGGCGTGCTAAGTTGCTTCAGTTGTGTCTGACTCTATGGGACCCCATGGACTGTAGCCCACCAAGCCCCTGTGTCCATGGGATTCTCCAGGCAAGAATACTGGAGTGGGTTGCCATGTCCTCCTCCAGGGGGATCGTCCCAACCCAGGGATCGAACCCGCATCTCTTGTCTCCTGCATTAGCAGAAGGATTCTCTACCACTAGCGCCACCTGGGAAGCCCCAGAGCAGGCTATGGGCAGTCAAAATGAATGTGCTTCATGATACAGAATAGTATACTTAAAAATGGTTAAAATGATAACATTTGATGTTTCGTGTATTTTACCACAATAAAAAAAAAGAAAAAGAGAAAAAGAAACAGCAGTGCCATACTAGATCAGTGCCCAGCTCTCCTGTACTCCTCCACTGTCTCTGCCTCTGCTTCCATGCTTGTTTTCCCAGGGAGCTCCTGCTTATTTCAACCCTCCCTGAACTCTGTCCTTAGAGTTGGTCCCTGGTGTGACTTCAGGGGGTGCAGGACAGGTTGGTTTCTCCCTCACCCTTTCATTTCAGGCTAGTAAGGGGCTCCTCTGCCTAGGCCTCGTGCAGAAGGGGCCCTGTGGGGGAGGATCCTCACTACTCTTCCAGGCAGGTGCCTTCAGGACAGCCTCGCCCTGCTCCCAGGAAGAGGGTGGATCTTCCATCGACCTCCCTCTGGCTTGCTGGCCCTCTCTGTGGAGCTGGCTCTGCTCCTTGTGGTGAAGGAAGGGGCCCCTTGAGGGAACAGTGCCCTCAGTGACCAGCACATGCTCCCACAGGGCTTTGGCTGGAGCCCTGCTCTGTACAGAGAAGGTGCACAGTTATTGAGACTGGGGGTTGGGCTCCAGTCTGCTCTGCCCTCGTTTGCTGTGTGATCCTGCTCAAGTCATTGTCCCTCTCTGGGCCCCAATGCCCCAGCCATAAAATGCGAACGTGAATCCCTGCCTGAGACCCTCCTAAGGCTTTAGGGAGGCACTGAAGGGAGAATAGAGGCAAAGGTGCATTCTTTCTTTATTATACGATATGACCATGTCAAGAGGTTGCAGAGCACTGGTTACAGACACGGTCAGGAGCCCGCCTACTGGGCTTGAACATCAGCACCTCCTCACACCAACTGGAAGACCTTGGACAGATTAGTCAACCTCTCTAGACCTCAGGTTTTCCGTCTATAAAATGGGGTGGTAATTAGTAAATGAACTCATATCTAATAAGCACTTACAGTACTGCCTGGCACATGGTAGTCAGTCAGTTGCTAAGTCGTGTCCAACTCTTTGTGACCCCATGGACTGTAGCCTGCCAGGCTCCTCTGTCCATGGAATTTCTCCAGGCAAGAATACTGGAGTGGGTTGCCATTTCCTACTCCAGGGGATCTTTCCATCCCAGGGATCGAACCTGGGTTGCCTTCATTGCAGGCAGTTTCTTTACTGGTAGTCTGAGCCACCAGGGAAGTCAAAAAAGTGTTAGTCGCTCAGTCGAATGCAAGATAAATTCAAAATAAGTAATAGCAGCTACACCGTGGACAGATCTAGAGTACTATGCTAAAATACACTATTGTCTATAACAAAACAGCGACAGATTCACAGACATAGAGAACAAACTAGTGATTTCCAGTGGGGAGAAAGAATGGCGAGATGGGGCATGGGATTAAGAGACACAAACTACTATGGATAACATAAATAAGCACCAGGGATATATTGCACAGCACAAGAAAATATAGCCATTATTTTTTAATAACTTTAACTGGAGTATAATCTATATAAAGATATGGAATCACTATGTTGTACACCTGAAACTAATAAAATATTTTAAGATGCCTATACTCAATAACGGAGAAGGCAATGGCAACCCACTCCAGTACTCTTGCCTGGAAAATCCCATGGTCAGAGGAGCCTGGCAGGCTGCAGTCCATAGGGTCGCGAAGAGTCGGACAAGACTGAGCAACTTCACTTTCACTTTTCACTTTCATGCATGGGAGAAGGAAATGGCAACCCACTCCAGTGTTCTTGCCTGGAGAATCCCAGGGACAGCAGAGCCTGGTGGGCTGCCGTCTATGGGGTCACACAGGGTTGGACACGACTGAAGCGACTTAGCAGCAGCAGCATACTCAATAAAAAATAATTTAAAAAATAAGTAATAACTTCTATTGACTACGCACCATGAGGAGGCACGGTTTTAAACTGTTTACCTGTATTAATGGATTGAAATGAACATTTAGCAAAAATGAGTCAGGACTTTGAACAGGGCTTACAGATTAAACCAGAAGCACAAAGGGCCCATGTTCCTTTTCTCTTCAAAGAGGCGACACCTAAAGACCTAAAGATCCAGGGATGGGAGGGGTCATCTGTGCTCAGAGCCAGGAAAATCTCCTTAACTGGAGGAAAACAGAGGAAGCCTTGTGCCCCTCCCCCACCCTCAGCAAAGATTTCGAATCTAAAGCTCTAATTCTTATCTAATCTAATTCTTAGCCAGGCCCACTACTCCCTCTGTCAAATGATCTTATTACATCTGGAGGCAAGAAACAGACGCATCCCAGGACTGCCCAGGGTCAGGGACCCAGAGGGGCACGCAGCCCACTCTCCGCTCTCCTTTTCCACACCATTCCATCTGAAAAGTCTGCAGGTCTAGGCTTGCCCCATTCAACCGTAGAGAAGCTCACCCCTTCCGGGGACAAAGAGCTCAACAGTTAGACTTCCTCCTTTTACGGAGCGGAAATCGACAGTTTCCTCCACGGCCCTGTCTCCATCCCTGGATCCCCACCAACCACATCCGTTTCTCTGCCCCACAATGGCCTTTCCAGAGATCTGAGGCACCTGATCACCTGTCCCCGGGGTGGCTCTGCTCCAGGTTGGGGAGTTTCTTGTGTGACTCAGTTTCCCATCTCCCCATTTTGGTTACCTCCCAGTTATGCTCCAAGCTGTCCCCATCTCTCACCCAGTTTGGAAGGATCACAGCCAAATCCTCCAGATGGAGGCTAAGAACCACTCAGCAGAGCAGGTCTCCAAAAATATCCCAGACTTTTCATCTCAGAGAAGCAGAACTGGCCAGACCCCACAGAGATCATGAGGTACAGATGGGGTAACTGACTTACTGTGCCCAGGGCCACCCACACAGGGCAGAACCAGGAACGGGATCCAGGTCTCCAGCTCTCAAGCCTAGGAGAGTCCTCTAAGACGCGGAACAAGGTTTCCTTTGATCCTGCATCCGGATACAGTGTCAAATATTTTATTCCTTATCTGTGCTGCTGTTCTTGAAGGAACAAATTCCAAGGATAGCTGGGGAAGAAGGTCTTCTAATTGTGAGGCCGAGGGTCATATCCCCTAGCTAGGGCCTCCCAAGGCTCAGCCCTTTGGAAGGTGGGCTGTCTTTCTCCAGAGTGAGGTTCAGACTGGGAGAGATGGGGCTCCTTAGGATAAGGAGAGGAGACAGACCTCAAGTCTTTGCTGCTAGAAAATCCAGCAGAGCATGAAGGGTAAACTAAAGCACATCAACTCAACTCATATTTTCTAAGTTCCTAGTTGGAGACAGACCCTTATGCTGGGCTCTGCAGGCCCAGAGGTAGTCTTGGAATCACCGCCCCTGGCACGGGAAGAAAAATGAAGAAATTGCATCCCACTCAAACAAAGGACAATCACAAACGTGGTGGTGTGTCAGAAGTGGCAGCAGCAACAAAGAGACCAGGAAGTTGGAGCAGTGGAACCCCAAATGTTTTGATCATTTACTACTTTCAAAGGGAAAAAGACTGAGCTCACCCACCCAAATATATTACATACAAGTAAACATGGGCTCGGAGAAGGCAATGGCACCCCACCCACTCCAGTACTATTGCCTGGAAAATCCTATGGACAGAGGAGCCTGGTAGGCTATAGTCCATGGGGTCGCTAAGAGTTGGACACGACTGAGCGACTTCACTTTAACTTTTCCCTTTCATGCACTGGAGAAGGAAATGGCAACCCACTCCAGTATTCTTGCCTGGAGAATCCTAGGGACGGCGGAGCCTGGTGGGCTGCCGTCTATAGGGTCGCACAGAGTCGGACACGACTGAAGCGACTTAGCAGCAAACATGGGCTTCCCTGTAACTCAGATGGTTAAGAATCTGCCTGCAATGTGGGAGATGCAGGTTCGATGCCTGGGTAGGGAAGATCCCCTGGAGAAGGGAATGGTTACTCACTCCAGTATTCTTGGGGCTTCCCTGGTGGCTCAGACGGTAAAGAATCCATCTGCAATGAGGGACACCTGGGTTCAGTCCCTGGGCCGGGAAGATCCCCTGGAGAAGGGAATGGCTACTCACTCCAGTATTCTTGCCTGGAGAATTCCATGAACAGAGAAGGCTGGCAAGCTATAGTCCATGGGGTCCCAAAGAGTCAGACACGACTGAGTGAACAACACTTATGCACTTAACCATCACTAACAGACATAAGGTACAATCTATACAAGAGGCAAGATTGAATATTAACCAGAGTGACTAAATCTCTACTTCAAATAGTGTCCTCCCCCTCAAAATATCTTAGACTAATTTCTTATCTCATCGTTGTTTTTTTTTCCCCTTTCCTTGTGGGTGATGAACTGATTGTGCTAAAAAGCCAAGTGTTCATTCTCCCATTCTCTTATCCTCATGCACTAGCATTATCAAAATTACTAACAATTCAGTGTCCTGGTAGGAATCTTTTAAAATCACTTGCCCACTTATTGAGGGTTAGTTTAGTTAAAACTAGTCAAAATAACCCACAAATCCAATCTGGATTAATCTAGACTGACCTGAATTGACGGACCAGGTTAATTAGTTGAGATAACCTGCCTAAAATGAACTGAAGAGTAGGGTATCTTTATCACCCCTTTCTCAGAGACTTCTGGAGACACGAGACATGAGGCTGCGTGACCCCTTCCTGGAGAGGGGGTCAGTGTGTCTACACCTGGCAAATGATAGCAAACTTGAATTATTTTCTTGTTTAGATAATACTTTTTCCTGCACTGCACTGAGCATTTTGTGTACCTTGTCTTGGATGCCACCAGAATAGAAGACAGGGTGATGCTCAGAGAAGATGGTCAGGCTGCAAGGGACAGTAGGGATCAACCAGTTTAGCCCCTCATTTTGCAAGTGAAGAAACAAAGACCCAGGAAGGGCTACAACTGGTCCAAGGTCACCAGGCTGGTCAGTGGCCGATCCTAGAGGGAATGCAAATCTCTAGTTCTTGATGTTAATACCTCTCTGTCCCGGCCACAGTCAGCCCCTTCCGGCCTCTCTCACTGGGCCATAGGCAGCTCCTTGACCTCTCACCCTTGGGGCTGCCTCTCTTGTGATGTAAGATCACCTGCTGGGCGGCAGGGAGATGCGCATCTCAGCAAAGGTTACAAGTGCTACCAGGATAGAGGACGTGGTGTCTCAGTAGGCCACGGTTCTGAGAGTCACTCTGAAGCCTCAGTTTTGTTATCTGTGAAATGGGACTAATCAGGTCCAGCTGTTGTCTGAGTGCCCATGCGGTCCCAGCAACATCTCTATATGGGGAAGTAACCCCAAAGGGTATTACTACTGTCCTTATTACTCTGGAAGGCTCTGTTTAGGAGGGTGAGATCTGGGGAGCCCTTAGAGCCCAAGCATTCTGCCTCTGACCACCAACTGCAGCCCAGGACACTGTAGGACTTGGAGCCCTGCAGCACAGTGGTCCCCAGGGTGTGCCAACCTAGGCCTGGTAAGGTGGTGGGCATTTGTAGGCATGGATCCTGGGACTTCTGAGGCATTGGCTAGAATCCTGCTCCTGTCTCTGGGGCTCTCTTCCCTCCTGCTGTGAAGGGGAAGCCGGGGGCGGCAGGGGGTGGGGTGGGGGGAGACGTAGGCAGTAGGGAGCTGAGCAGTCAGCTGGGTGCAGAAAGTAAGGGGGTGCTTTTTCTATAAAGAACTTAAAAACAATAATAAAATCAACAAAAAGCCTGGCTTCATTATCGTGATGTGCCTACAGTTCTAAACATCAGTGATAAAACATTCCTTCCTGCCAGGGTAGGCTGCTCCCCCCTCTCTGCCCTTGGTGTCTGGCCAGCGTCTGATACTATTAGACTGAGCCCGACCAGACTGTGTGTTTACACCCCAACAGGCTCAATGTGCTTCCCGTGCCAGCCCTTGGCTTCTGCTGTTCCTTTGCCAACATCTCCCTCCTTACCACTCTGTACATCCAGCTGCTACAAGGCCCAGCTTAGATGCTTTCTCTTCCAGGAAGTCTTCCCACATGCAGTTCCAGCCATCCCCTAGCTGGCTCCGATTATCCTCCCAAGATGCAGGCTAAGCAGTGTCATGTTCTCAGCTCAAGAGCAAGATAAGTGAAAGGGATTACCCTCTGAAATCTGGAATCCACAGCACAGAAAACCATACCAGGGAGTCACTTCCCAGCTGTGTGACTTCAGACGAGCCCCACCACTGAAACAGTCCAACCCGCTTCCAGAGTCACTAGTTCAAGCACCCCTTGCTGACCACACCCTCCCTGCTTCCAGCTTACTGGCACCTCCGGATGTGACCCACCCCCTGTCATTACCCCTGATGGATCAATAAAAACAGGTTCAGGCTCAAAGAGAGAGCTTTGGACCAGAGACCCCTCTCCAGGACAACATAATCCCTCAGGCTTGGCTCCAGTTTTTCTGAAAGGCCAGCTTGTAGGATGGTGTCTGGGCCATGTGATATTTGCATACCATGATGCCCGTTTCTTGTCCCAGCAACCCAGGACATCAGGCCAGGCTTCACCCACTGTAGACACCTTCCCCCGTGAGAACTTCCATCACTGGCTTCCTCTACCTTCTCTTCCCCATCTGCCCATTCTCTCTTCACTCTCTTTCTTCCAGCCAGTTCTGTGATCTGTTCTCTCACTCTTAAGAACACCATAAAATCTTTCTTCCTCCTGACTTCTCTCATTATCATCTGGCAAAACCCTGATGCTGGATGAACCAGGATATCTAAACACTTTGGGGGAAAAAAATAGATGAAAAACAGACGAAAACCCACAGGGTGAGATCCTTTTCAACTACTGCCTGTCTCCCCCCAGCACCCCTCCCTCTGTGAGTCAGGCCTTGTGAAAGGCACAGTGGGCAAGTGAGATCCCAGCAGTGTCCTCCACATGCATGCGTGTGCAGTCACTCAGTCATGTATGACTCTTAGTGACTCTGTGGACTGTAGCTTGCCAGGCTCCTCTGTCCATGGGCTCCTCTGCCCATGGGATTCTCCAGGCAGGAATACTGGAGTGGGCTGCTGTTTCCTCCTCCAGGGGTTCTTTCCGACCCAGGGATCCAACCCACTTATCCTGCATTGGCAGGCGGATTCTTTAACACTAAGCCATCTGGGAAGCCCCTTTCTCCTTGCATCTAAAGCCAATCCATCATTCACCCCTCTCTCCTCTACTTCCTAAACAATCTCTTAAACCGTCCACATTGGCTACCATTCCCACGGCTACCACCGTGTTCTTACCTGGTCACATAGTCTTGGATAGCAAACACCTTGCCCCTGATCTTTTCAAAAGATGGAAATTCAGACTTCCCTGGTTATCCAGTGGTTTAAGAATCTGCCTTTCAATGCAAGGGACACGGGTGTGACCCCTGGTCGGGAAACTAAGATCCCATATATCACAGGGCAAATAAAGCCCGTGTGACACAACTAGAGAGCCTGTGTGCCACAGCCAAGACAAGGCCCAACCAAAGAACAAAAAAGATGGAAATCTGCCCATGCCACTCCATGGCCATTGCTGCAAGGCCTGAAGGGTCTGGCCCGCTCTACCTCTCCAGATTCACCTTGGTCAGGGATCTGAGCTACAGACACTTGGGGCTTTGAATTCCTCAACAGTCCATTTCCTCCAGCCTCAGGGCCTTTGCACAGGCTGTTTCTCTGGTCTAGCAGGTTCCATTCTCATGGAGCATGTTCCGCCCTCACCTGGCTACTCCCTGTTTATCTTTCAGACCTCAGCTCAAAAGTCCTTCCCTTAGAACAGCCTTCTGCAGTGATCCTGGACTAGGCACATTTCTTCTGCATGCTTCATATGCCCTCTCTTCTCCAGGTTTTGTGGGACTTTCTGGGTACTGCCCAACTCTCCTTTGATCTGTGAGCTCACTGGGGCAACCCCTAGGTTATCTGTTTTGCTCTGTTTGATATCCATAGCACTGAGCTGTGTGATGCAGAAAGTGATCAATACGTGAACAAAGGTCTTGCTCAAATAACTTAATTGAAGAATTACTTATTTAAGGAATGAATGAGTGGGCCAGTCTAGGTGAGGTTCTAGGATTATCTGTGCAGGACAGACCTCCACAGTCTCTCTCCACGGCAGGCCATGGGCCAACCTACTCTTGGAAATGGTCATAACAAGGATGAGATTAATGAGGCAAGCTCTCAAGCCTCCTTCCTGTCCACGAGCTCCTCAGCCCTCTTCCAGGCCCCCCATTACTCAGAGCACCTGGCATTTAACCGCCAGTCCACCAAGGCATTTCTGCACTGACAATACGTTTACTTTGCTGAACATTATTTCCAAGAGTCAGAGCTCAGGAGCTGGTCTTTGTGGAGTTGGATTAGGAGAAAGTGGTGGAATCCAGTGAGAACAGGGTTCAAATCCTAGCTTTACCTCTGGCTGACTGTATGATCTTGCAAGCCACTTCTCTGGGCCCCAGTTTCCTCATCTGTAGAAAGAGGCCAAGAATATCTAGCCACAAGGTTGCTGCACATATTAAATGAATAGATATATAGTAAATTAAGAATCTAGGTAGGAGCTAGTCACATGTCGTATTTAACTGATTCTAAGACACACAGTTTTTAACATCTCTGAAACTGGGATGCAACTTATAGTTTAATTGCTTGTCCTTTTTCTTCCTAATGGATTATAAAATAATGGTATATCTTACAACAGGCGGTGCTCTGCATTCCATGAAATAGCACAGTAGCTTGATTTTTCTACTCTCTTTGCAAAGAGGTGGGACAGTTTGTGAGAGTCCCAGGGACCAAAGACTGAGAATGCACATCACTGAGGATGAAGGGTCTTCTGGGGTCTGGTACGCTGAGGCGGAAGCCTGAAGCATCGTGGAATCTGAAAGCACAGGCTCCTCCCCAGCCTGGCGGCCTCTGGAACACTCCCAGATGGCCCAGTCCCACTCAGGGGGCAGCCCAAACTCCAGCAGGACCCTCACTTCTCTGGATCTGACTCTATGCTTCTGCTGATGTCACCCGGGGTCCCTGGCTTTGGGCAGTTGGTCATAATGCTGACTGCTTACCTAAACTTCCAGTCTTTGTCCCAAAAGAGAGCCCTGGGAACCATTCTGGAGGCCCCTGGCGACCTTTCCTCCCGTGTGATACCTACATCAAGCCATCCCTGGCCCCTGCCCTCAACTGTTCTGGAAGACCAGCACTGAGGATCCACTCCCCAGGCTTTACCCAAGTCCTCATGCTGTGGGTACCTCCTTGAACCCTCCATCCTGGAGACAGGAGACTGGCTGGATTACTATACCATCTACATTCTATTTTAACACACATTACATACAGCCACCTCTTTATAGAAATACAATGTCTATCACAAAAAATTTCAAAATACAGAAAAAAGAAAGCAAAATTTTCCCATCTAGTGATAATCAACCAGCTTGATATGTGTCAGTCTGAAAATTTTTCTGTATTTACATGTGTGTAGATCTAGTCTTTCTTCATATTCAAACCAAAATGGGCTCACTCCATACACTGCTCTTTTCCTTGATTTTCCAGGTAAGACAAATTTGCAGACCTCTCACAACACAAGCTGGTTTCTTCCTGGTGACCTCACGGTGCCCCCATCTCCATCCCTTCACCTGGCATGTCCCTTCAGCCCCCCTTGGTCAGGTCCCTGAGGCCTGGCCCAGGTGCCCAGCCTCTAGCAGGATGCAGTGCTTATGGCCTGAGAGTTTCCTATGGACACTTGCCCCCCTTCCTAGGGACAGGGCTGTGACTGGATCGCAGTCGCCCTCAGGGCCTCCTCAAAGCACAGCTGTACCCCAGCACAGAAACACTCTAGAACTCTTAAATCAAGGGGTGTGAGGTGAACAGTGGCTGTCTGTCCCTGCTGAGCTTGACTACAGAGCTTTCAGAACAGACCGAATGTTCTCCTGGACTCAGATGCTGCCTTGGTATTTCCCTAAGCCCTGAGGACTTCAGATAGCACAGTAAACAACAGAGAACAGGTGCTTGGCATTCACAGTTCATTGAGTGTTTGCATGCTCTCTGTCCAGTTTTGGAGCTCACAACCACCATATTCATTAAGCAAAGCAGGTGTTTATTATCCCCATTTTACAGATGAGGAGACTGAGGCTCAGAGGTGGGGCAATTTACCCATTGACCTTTCTTGCTTCTCTCCCCTTCAGAGTCTGGCCAACTTCAAATCCCACTAACAACCTGGCCCAAGCATCACTTCCTCCAGGTAGCCTCCCCACTCTACCCACCTCCCCAGGCTGCATTAGATGCTCCTCCTTGAGGGCCTACAGATCTGGGGTTTCCCTATCTGAACTGAGCCCCTGACCAGAATGCGTGCCCTTGAAGGCACTGATGGGTCTGGCTTATTCCCATTCTTACTCCCCAGGCACAGTAAAACCTCAGTAGATGGCTGCTGAGGGATAACAGATCCCAATAGATGGAATGAAGATGGTTATGATTATTAAGGCAGGAAATGCCCTCCCTCCCCACTTTATGGAAGAGGACAAGGGGTATAAAGAAGGGACAGGACTTGCCTACAGAGCATGTCATTGACCAGGACAGGTCTCCCTCTTCAGAGGGCTCTTTTGTTCAACTGTATTCCTTGTTGCTTGCCATCTTAGACTCCAAGCCTCTGCTTGGGGTTCATTTCCATCTCCTCCTGCACTGGCTAGGCCTCCCTGGCCAAGCAGGTGTAAAGGGGAGCACTGAGGAGGGGGCTCTGGCTGGGAAGGCTTAGTCCCCCAGCCTGGGCCAACACCCTGTGGTAGCCCTAGGAATAGCAAGAGCAGTTGGCTCTCCATTGAGCTCTTCCATGTGCTATGCCCTGTGCCAGAACTTTCCATCTACATTTCCTTCGTCCTGCAGCTAGCAGTTGGGGAGGGAAGGATCCCAGCCTGAAGCTCACCCAGCGGCTGTGCTGGGATCAGAAGCCAGGGCTGCATCCCTAGCAGCAGGCAGCCCGGGGAGTTTGCTGGCACTTGTGCCAGAAATAAATGCACAGTCAGAGTACCAGAGACAACTCCCAGGGGGCCTGCAGGCTTGGCAAGGTCCCAAACTCTCCTTCCCTACCCCGGTCACCTCCCAGCAAGACCTGCTGGAGGGCTGAGACCCTTGGGCCCAGGGAAGACAGGCCTGCCATAGAAATGCCCAGCGCTCTGTGTATGGGCAGGTCATGGCACCTGCCATCCCCCTGCAAGCTCTGGGCTCAAGGCCAGGCTGGAAGCAGCTGTCACATCAACCCTACAAATCCTCAGCTCCTGTTTCTTCTTAGAATGAGATCACACATATCTGTTCCCAACTGGCTGAGAGATGCTAACTAAACAAGGCCTTACCTTTCACTGGGCCTTAACTTCCCTGTCTGTGAAATAATGCTGGGGTGGGGTGAGTGGGGGCCGTGTGTCTAAATAGAACTTAGTAACGGACATTCTAGTTTGCCTACAGGTAACGTAGCTCAGTGATTAAGACCCTGAACACTGGAGTCAGATGATATGGGTCCAAATGTACGACCCCGGGCAAGCTGCCCAACCACTCTGGGCCTCAGTGTCCTTATCTGCGAAATGAGGATAACAGTAGAAAAAAAGACAAAGTAGATAATACTAAAATATTAATATTGATTATCTGAGATAAAAAGAGAAGACTGAATGATTTATTTTGTTTTCCTCTCTTTTTTCTAAATTCTCTATTATCATCAAGTATTTATAACAGAAAAAACAAATATACTTTCTGGCAAATTAACTTCATTGAGATATAATTCATATATAATATCAGTTTAGACGCTCAGTCGTGTCCGACTCTTTGCGACCCCATGAACTGCACCATGCCAGGCCTCCCTGTTCATCACCAACTCCTTGAGTCCACCCAAACCCATGTCCATCGAGTCGATGATGCCATCCAGCCATCTCATCCTCTGTCGTCCCCTTCTCCTCCTGCTCTCAATCTTTCCCAGCATCAGGGTCTTTTCCAATGAGTCAGCTCTTCCCATCAGGTGGCCAAAGTACTGGAGTTTCAGCTTCAACATCAGTCCTTCCAATGAACATCTAGGATTGATCTCCTTTAGGATGGACTGGTTGGAACTCCTTGCAGTCCAAGGGACTCTCAAGAGTCTTCTCCAACACCACAGTTCAAAAGCATCAATTCTTCAGCGCTCAGCTTTCTCTATAGTCCAACTCTCACATCCATACGTGACCACTGGAAAAACCATAGCCTTGACTAGACGGACCTTTGTTGACAAGGTAATGTCTCTGCTTTTTAATATGCTGTTATGTTGGCCATAACCTTCCTTCCAGGGAGTAAGCGTCTTTTAATTTCATGGCTGCAGTCACCATCTGCAGTGATTTTGGAGCCCAGAAAAATAAAGTCAGCCACTGTTTCCACTGTTTCCCCATCTATCTGCCACGAAGTGATGGGACCAGATGCCATGATCTTAGTTTTCTGAATGTTGAGCTTTAAGCCAACTTTTTCACTCTCCTCTTTCATTTTCATCAAGAGGCTTTTTAGTTCCTCTTCACTTTCTATCATAAGAGTGGTGTCATCTGCATATCTGAGGTTATTGATATTTCTCCTGGCAATCTTGATTCCAGCTTGTGCTTCCTCCAGCCCAGCGTTTCTCATGATGTACTCTGCATATAAGTTAAATAAGCAGGGTGACAATATACAGCCTTGACGTACTCCTTTTCCTATTTGGAACCAGTCTGTTGTTCCATATCCAGTTCTAACTGTTGCTTACTGACCTGAATACAGGTTTCTCAAGAGGCAGGTCAGGTGGTCTGGGATTCCCATCTCTTTAAGAATTTTCCACAGTTTATTGTGATCCACACAGTCAAAGGCTTTGGCATAGTCAATAAAGCAGAAATAGATGTTTTTCTGGTACTCTCTTGCTTTTCCGATGATCCATCGGATGTTGGCAATTTGATCTCTGGTTCCTCTGCCTTTTCTAAAACTGGCTTGAACATCTGGAAGTTCACAGTTCACGTATTGCTGAAGCCTGGCTTGGAGAATTTTAAGCATTACTTTACTAGCGTGTGAGATGAGTGCAATTGTGTGGTAGTTTGAGCATTCTTTGGCATTGCCTTTCTTTAGGATTGGAATGAAAACTGACCTTTTCCAGTCCTGTGGTCACTGCTGAGTTTTCCATATTTGCTGGCATATTGAGTGCAGCACTTTCACAGTGTCATCTTTCAGGATTTGAAATAGCTCAACTGGAATTCCATCACCTCCACTAGCTTTGTTCGTAGTGATGCTTCCTAACGCCCACTTGACTTCACATTCCAGGATGTCTGGGTCTAGGTGAGTGATCACACCATCGTGATTGTCTGGGTCATGAAGAACTTTTTTGTACAATTCTTCTGTGTATTCTTGCCACCTTTTCTTAATATCTTCTGCTCTGTTAGGTCCCTACCATTTCTGTCCTTTATTGAGCCCATCTTTGCATGAAATGTTCCCCTGGTATCTCTAGTTTTCTTGAAGAGATCTTTAGTCTTTTCCATTCTATTGTTTTCCTCAATTTCTTTGCATTGATCGATGAGGAAGGCTTTCTTATCTCTCCTTGTTATTCTTTGGAACTCTGCATTCAAGTGGGTATATCTTTCCTTTTCTCCTTTGCTTTTCGCTTCCATGTCACGAACCTCCATCCATAGTTCATCAGGCATTCTATCATATATAATATAATACATCCATTAAAAATAATAAGTAATAGTAACTATTCTATAGAGTATTTTGAGGATTGACTGGGCCAGTTAAAATCTTAGATGGCGCCTGAAACAAATACTATTAAGTATTTAATACTTCGGCTCGGCGCAGAAGCGAGGTGGCTCGGCGTAGAAGCATGGCCGAGAAGAGCTAGGCTGGGCCGGGGGCCGGGGGCAGCAGCCAAGAGGGGCTAGGCTGGGCTGGGGGCCGGGAGTGGAGGCCGAGAGGGGCTAGGCCGGGCCGGGGGCTCAACGTTCAGAAAACTAAGATCATGGCATGTGGTCCCATCACTTCATGGCAAATAGATGGGGAAACAGTGGAAACAGTGGCTGACTTTATTTTTTTGGGCTCCAGAATCACTGCTGATGGTGACTGCAGCCATGAAATTAAAAGACGCTTACTCCTTGGAAGGAAGGTTATGGCCAACCTAGATAGCATATTTAAAAGCAGAGACATTACTTTGCCAACAAAAGTCCGTCTAGTCAAGGCTATGGTTTTTCCAGTGGTCATGTATGGATGTGAGAGTTGGACAGTGAAGAAGGCTGAGCGCCGAAGAATTGATGCTTTTGAACTGTGGTGTTGGAGAAGACTCTTGAGAGTCCCTTGGACTGCAAGGAGATCCAATCAATCCAACCTAAAAGAGATCAATCCTGGGTGTTCATTGGAAGGACTGATGTTGAAGCTGAAACTCCAATACTTTGGCCACCTCATGCGAAGGGTTGACTCATTGGAAAAGACCCTAATGCTGGGTAGAATTGGGGGCAGGAGGAGAAGGGGACGACAGAGGATGAGATGGTTGGATGGCATCACCGACTCGATGGACATGGGTTTGGGTAGACTCTGGACGTTGGTGATGGACAGAGAGGCCTGGCGTGCTGCAGTTCATGGGGTCGCAAAGAGTAGGACACGACTGAGCGACTGAACTGAACTGAACTGAATACCGAAATCAGATTGATTATATTCTTTGCAGCCAAAGATGGAGAAGCTCTATACAGTCAGCAAAAACAAGACTGGGAGCTGACTGTGGCTCAGATCATGAACTCCTTATTGTCAAATTCAGACTTAAGTTGAAGAAAGTTGGAAAGATCACTAGACCATTCAGGTATGTGGAGAAGGCAATGGCACCCCACTCCAGTACTCTTGCCTGGAGAATCCCATGGACAGAGGAGCCTGGTAGGCTGCAGTCCATGGGGTCGCTAAGAGTCGGACATGACTGAGCGACTTCGCTTTCACTTTTCACTTTCATGCATTGGAGAAGGAAATGGCAACCCACTCCAGTGTTCTTGCCTGGAGAATCCCAGGGACGGGGGAGCCTGGTGGGCTGCCGTCTATGGGGTCGCACAGAGTCGGACACGACTGAAGCTACTTAGCAGCAGCAGCAGCAGCATTCAGGTATGACCTAAATCAAATCCCTTACGATATATAGTAGAAGTGAGAAATAGATTCAAGGGACTAGATCTGATAGATAGAGTGCCTGAAGAACTATGGACGGAGGTTCGTGACATTGTATAGGAGGCAGGGATCAAGACCATTCCCAAGAAAAAGAAATGCAAAAAGGCAAAATGGTTGTCTGAGGAGGCCTTACAAATAGCTGTGAAAAGAAGAGAAAGGCAAAGGAGAAAAGGAAAGATATACTCCTTTGAATGCAGAGTTTCAAAGAATAGCAAGGAGAGATAAGAAAGCCTTCCTCAGTGATCAATGCAAAGAAATTGAGGAAAACAATAGAATGAGAAAGACTAGAGATCTCTTCAAGAAAATTAGAGATACCAGGGGAACATTTCATGCAAACATGGGCTCAATAAAGGACAGAAATGGTAGGCACCTAACAGAAGCAGAAGATATTAAGAAGAGGTGGCAAGAATACACAGAACTATACCAAAAAGATCTTCATGACCCAGATAACCACGATGGTGTGATCACTCACCTAGAGCCAGACATCCTGGAATGCGAAGCCAAGTGAGCCTTAGGAAGAATCACTACGAACAAACCTAGTGGAGGTGATGGAATTCCAGTTGAGTTATTTCAGATCCTAAAAGATGATGCTGTGAAAGTGCTGCACTCAACATGCCAGCAAATTTGGAAAACTCAGCAGTAGTCACAGGACTAGAAAAGGTCAGTTTTCATTACAATCCCAAAGAAAGGCAATGCCAAAGAATGCTCAAACTACTGCACAATTGCACTCATGTCATATGCTAGCAAAGTAATGCTCAAAATTCTCCAAGCCAGGCTTCAACAGTACGTGAACCGTGAAATTCCAGATGTTCAAGTTGGATTTAGAAAAGGCAGAGGAACCAGAGATCAAATTGCCAACATTCATTAGATCATCGAAAAAGCAAGAGAGTTCCAGAAAAACATCTATTTCTGCTTTATTGAATCTGCCAAAGCCTTTGACTGTGTGGATTACAACAAGCTGAGGAAAATTCTTAAAGAGATGGGAATACCAGACCACCTGACCTGCCTCTTGAGAAATCTATATGTAGGTCAAGAAGCAACAGTTAGAACTGGACATGGAACAACAGACTGGTTCCAAATTGTCAAGGCTGTATATTGTCACCCTGCTTATTTAACTTATATGCAGAGTATATCATGAGAAACGCTGGGCTGGATGAAGCACAAGCTGGAATCAAGATTTCCGGGAGAAATATCAATAATCTCAGATATGCAGATGACACCACCCTTATGGCAGAAAGTGAAGAGGAACTAAAGAGCCTCTTGATGAAAGTGAAAGAGGAGAGTGAAAAAGTTGGCTTAAAGCTCAACATTCAGAAAACTAAAAGATCATGGCATCTTGTCCTATCACTCCATGGCAAATAGATGGGGAAGCAATAGAAACAGTGACAGACTTAATTTTGGGGGGGCTCCAAAATCACTGCAGATGGTGACTGCAGCCATGAAATTAAAAGACACTTGCTCCTTGGAAGAAAGGTTATGACCAACCTGCTGCTGCTGCTGCTAAGTCGCTTCAGTTGTGTCCGACTCTGTGCGACCCCATAGACGGCAGCCCACCAGGCTCCTTCGTCCCTGGGATTCTCCAGGCAAGAATATTGGAGTGGGTTGCCATTTCCTTCTCCAGTGCATGAAAGTGAAAAGTGAAAGTGAATTTTCTCAGTCTTGTCCGACTCTTTGTGACCCCATGGGCTGCAGCCTACCAGGCTCCTCCATCCACGGGGTTTCCCAGGCAAGAGTACTGGAGTGGGGTGCCATTGCCTTCTCCTATGACCAACCTAGACAGCTTATTAAAAAGCAGAGACATTACTTTGCCAACAAAGGTCCGTCTAGTCAAAGCTATGGTTTTTCTAGTAGTCACATATGGATGTGAGAGTTGGACTATAAAGAAAGCTGAGCACTGAAGAATTGATGCTTTTGAACTGTGGTGTTGGAGAAGACTCTTGAGAGTCCTTTGGACTGCAAGGAGATCCAACCAGTCCATCCTAAAGGAAAACAGTCCTGAATATTCATTGGAAGGACTGATGTTGAAGCTGAAACTCCAGTACTTTGGCCACCTGATGCAAAGAACCGACTCATTTGAAAAGACCCTCATGCTGGGAATCATTGAAGGCAGGAGGAGAAGGGGATGACAGAGGATGAGATGTTGGATGGCATCACTGACTCAATGGAAATGAGTTTGAGTAAACTCCGGGAGTTGGTAATGGACAGGGAAGCCTGGCGTGGTGCAGTCCATGGGGTCGCAAAGAGTCGGACACGACTAAGCGACTGAACTGAACTGACTGAAATAAATAAGGCCCAAAGCCAGCGTGGCTTCCTCCTCCTCTGGCTTGGATTCCTATCTCACCCCAGGGACCAAGCTCTGCAGATCCTCTGCCCCCATGTTCAATGGTTCATGCTGCCCTGGTCCAGCTTCATCATTCCAGGCCTGGACTCTTTCCACAGCCTTCTCTCTGTACCCCCAAAGAATCGCACTAACACTCAGAGGTGGCCATGCTCTTTCCTTGTTCAAAACTTTCCATGGCTCCTACTACGCTTGACCAAAAGCCCTAGCTCCTCTATGAGACAATGTTTCACCAAGTTACTGAAACTCTGTATACCTGTTCCTTTAAATGAAAAAGAGAAAAATTGTACCCCCCTTAAACTTACAGGATTCCATATTGCAGGAGACGGGGTACACAATCTGACCACGGGCCTCCCTCACCTGTATCCTCTTCCCTCTTCCCACTGCTCTAGTCTGCACTGAAGGTGCCAAGCATGGTCCTACCTTAGGGCTTTTGCACTGGTCATTCCTTCCACCTGGACAGCTCTTCCCCCAGGAATCAGCCAAGCCTTCTCTCAAAGGTCACCTTCTCAGTGATTCTCCCCACCTACTATTTGAAACCACAACTCTTTCCTTTCATCCTCCCTCATACACTTGAAATATCCTCTTATGTTTTATTTGCTCCATCTCATTTATCACCACCTATTTTATTGTTTGTCTGTCTTCTTTTCCTATTAGACTGTAAGCTCCTTTAAGACAGATTTTATTTTTTTTAGTCTATTTTGTTTATTGTCAAGAACCTCTCCTCACCATACCTAGAAAATAACCTAGTGCAGTGAAGGTGTTTAATCAATGAAAGGTTGAATGATCAAATGAGAAGCCCTTAGGACAATCAGGCAGGTGGTAACTACTCAATAAATGTTAGCGTATTATTATTGTTATTGATTATTCAAGGTAAGGCTCCCATGTTCTTCCTCCTTGACTTCTCTGAGCTTACACAGTAATCACTCTTTCCCCCACCGCACCCTGCCAATCTCTCAATTATATGGTAAGGAACACAGTGCTTTTTAATTATATCTTTTTCCATTTAGGCTGAACCAAATAAAACAGCCATTTCTTGTAAGTCAAAAACAGCCAGATATTGGCCTTTTCACATAGTTTAACTTAATACATTTCCCATGGTGGCCTGCAGGCCCCCGGGAGGCACCTCAAGGCCTAGTACACAGTAGGTATCCAGTAAATGTTTGTTCCCCAACTCTTGGCCCTTCATAATAGGTGTGATTGCTAAACACCTATAATCTGTTCTGAAGGAGGCAACATAAAATAATACATGGGGGATCTTGGTGAATTGTTTTCTAATCCTCCTGGAAAATCTCTGTCCCCTAAAATAATCCAGGTCTGGCCATTTTGAGATAACAAAGCTCTAAGGCTGAGGGAAACCCCTTCCCCAGAAGAAAAATGATAGCTAGTTGTTTGCCTCTAAGGGGATTTATTAATGATGGGGTGATGGGGTAGGGAGGCTGGAACATTCTTTGGTTATCCTTGTGTTCCCTGCTCTTCCTAATAAAGGCTTCTGCTACAGAGATGTGCTCAGTTTACAACGTGAGTTGTCAAGAGCTCAAGGAAATTCAGCAATCACTGAGTCTACCCCATTTCACAGATAGGGGAAGTGAGGTACAGAAAAGTGCAGGAATTGACCTGAGATCACAGGATGGGGTGAGGAAGAATCTTCGCTGGAATCTATGCTGACATGAGTCTTGTGGCTTTTCCTTTGGAACACAGTGCTCCTGTGTTGGCCAGACTCTGGCAATGGAAACTTCAGTATCACTATTTTAAAAGCTGTACTTTTTAAATGAAATGCTTATTCAGCCATAGTAAAACACCAAGTGCTTCTTTACCATAAGATAACTTCTTGTAAATAACAGCACTACACTCATCTCTCTCTATAATTACTTCCTTAGGGCAAAGTCCTCAAAGTAGAAGGCTAGGGGCAAACGGAAGTTAGGACCATTTTCATGGACTTTTGGAACAAGCTGCCAGATTGCCCTGCAAAATTAAATGCTACTGGAGAATTCCTATAGCTTTACTAGCATAGAGTTTTATCCTTTTATATTTATTTCTGCTAATTTTATAGGAACAAATACTGCTACTTCAGCCCGAGAATCCCAGACTTGCAGTCAAAGGTAGCTCACCTTCGGCAAGTGCTTGGCCAACCTCTGCTCACACACCTCTGAGGACCCAGCGGGTACCCCCTGCCCCAGCAGCCTCGCCCTTCTTTTGGCTGTAAGAAAGCTCCCGGGTGAGGGACAGGTCTCGAGGGAGGACAAGGGAGACCAAAAGGCCCAGACCTGATGCTCTGAACCTCAATCAGGGAGGGTGACAGGAGAGGATAAGGCCTGGAGAGGGGCTCCTCGGGCTCCTCCTCTCACTCCAGACCTAAGGCAGCTGCTCTGCTGCTGCTGCTGCTAAGTCACTTCAGTCGTGTCTGACTCTGTGCAACCCCATAGACGGCAGCCCACCAGGCTCACCCGTCCCTGGGATTCTCCAGGTAAGAATACTGGAGTGGGTTGCCATTGCCTTCTCTGAAGGCAGCTGCTCATCTGAAGGTAAATCCTGAGGAAGTGGGTTGTGAACAAGCCCCAGGCTGACTACTGCCCCCTCTGGGGCAGACACCTCAGCTCCCCGGTCCCGCCTTTGCTCTCTTCAGTTCCAACAGGAGAAACAATGCTGGATGTGGGGCTGTTTATCCCTGAGGTGAACTGACTTAAGGGTCCAGATGACTGCCCCAGGGTGGGAGGCGGGGAGGAGTCAGATGTCTGTGTGCTCAGAGCAGGACTAGCAGATCCTAGCTCTGTTTACAGCTAGTGAGATTCCCATAATAAAGGGTGTGCAACTGGGCAGCAAGACCTTCCAGAGGGGATCTGACCAAGGGGCTGGGCCAGATGCCAGGGTTCTTCTTTACACAGAGAGCCTGGAGCCACACACAGTCCCTCGGACACCTGCTCTGTCCCAGACCCAACCCCACCCAGACATGGCTCTCCTGGTGCTGGAGCCCCTCTGGGGTCCATGCATGGACCTAGCCCTATCACAGCAGGCTGGGACACCGAGCTGAGCGTCAGCACCTGGTGGGGAAGGGAAGAAGAGGGTCTGGGGAGGGCAGGTTCCACACCATTACCTAAATCCAGGTGTCTGCACAGGTCTGGTCTAGGCAAGTCTGGGGCCGAGGGCCCCAGAACCTCCAACCCAGGGCTCCCGCCACCCAAGACCGCGAGGTAGACTTGGCTGGCAGACTCTGATGGCCCCACCCTGCATGCCCAGGGCGGCTCCACAGGGACCTGGGGGGTGTCCGCTCCCCCTGCCTATTTTTCGTGCCGGGAAGCTGAGGCCCAGCAGGTTTCTCAGCCAGGAGAGGGTAGAGTGCCACACGGGTCGGGGCACCCAGGCCGCTAGCGGGGGGCGGGAGGGAGGCGACGGTAAGGCCCGCCACACCCAGCATGAGCCGCGCTCACTCCGGGTGGGCAGTGCAGACAGTGCCCATGCGGGCCCCGCGCCGTCGGGAGGCTGGAGCTTGAGGCGGCCCCTACTCTAACAGTCAGGCGAGGAACGTGCCACCACTGCGCCCGCTATTCCGATGGGGAAACTGAGGCCTGGAGAGGATCAGTGCTTTATGCAAGGTCACGCGGAGGGGCTGGAAGCCAGGTCCCCCGCGCCCCGCCGAGCCCCAGCATCCCTCCCCAGGCGCTGCAGCCCGGAGGCGCAGCGCGCACACATCGCACAAACCGGAAAGGTATGGCCGGCGGCCCGGGGCCGCCCTACCTTGATGACTGCCGCGCAGGTGGCGGTGGCGGTGGCGGCGGCGGCGGCGTCCAGCTCCGGCTCCGCTCTCTTCGCCGCCGCCGAGTCCTGGCGCCCAGCGCCGCCACCTCCTCCTCCCCACCGAAGTCGGCGGGCGGGGCCGGTGGGCGGGGCAAGGGCCAGGCACATGCCCCGCCCTCGCACCCCGCCAGTCCGCGGGGGCACCCCTTCTTCCTCGAGCCCTCGGCTCGGGAGCAGCGCTCGGTGAACCTGGGCTGGTGGAGTAATTCCTGAGGCTTCTCTGTCCGCCTGGAGGAAGAGGGCGGGGAGGGCCCAGAGGACGCCCTTCTTTCTCTCTGTAGCCAGGAGGGGGCGCTGCTGCCCGTTCTCGCCCGCTCTGGGGTTTTGCATTGGGACGGAATCCAGCCACCACCAGCCAGCACTTATTGGGCCGGGCACAGTTCTAGGCACCTTCAATGCATCACCATAGTTTACGTCACACAAACCTATGAGGTTACCTGTTACTCATCTATAACACATCTATTACCTGTTACACATGAGGAAGCTAAGGCACAGAGAGGTTAAGTAGTTTACCTAAGATCACACAGGTAGTAATTCAACCCTAGGCAGATGGCTCCCAAGCCCAAGCTTATAACTAGACTACCACACCACCTCTCTTGTGAAGAGCTCTTTGTTTAGTGGTGTATCTCTAGGAGCTAGAGCAGTTCGTGGCTCAGTAAGTGTTAATTCACCTCAACGTCTTAATTTACCTAGTGCCAGGGCCAGTAACTGGTGCATCCCCCACCCCCTTGCACTGTCACACATCTATGCCTTTGTTCACGCTGTCCCCTCTGCCTGGAGTTCTCTTCCCTCACCTCCTACTGTCCTTCCTTCCAGGGCTGGTACCAACGTCCCTCTCTGGGAAGTCTTCCCAGATTCCAGTGGATGTGCCCTCCCAGCTGTGTATCTGCCTTTTACCCCTCTGTACCATGACAGTTGGTGGCTGGGACTGCGTTTGACGAAAGGCTGGTTTACAGGGACCTTTCTGGGGGGCCTGGACATATGGACAAGTGGGCCAGAGGGGAGGCCATTGGAGGGCTCTGCAATAGACACAACCTGGGACTTTTCCTAGAGATGCTGTGTAGGTGTGCTCATCCTCCTGTCCCTTCCATCCCCTTAACACTGTCCATTTGATGAAGGCTACCTGCCCAGTGGTCACGTACGATTGTGAGAGCTGAACTGTAAAGAAGGCAGAGAGCCAAAGAATTGATGGCTTCAAATTGTGGTGCTGGAGAAGACTCCTGAGAGTTCCTTGGGCAGCACAGAGATCAAACCAGTCATTCTTAAGGGAAATCAACCCTGAATACTCGTTGGAAGGACTGATGCTGAAGCTGCGGCTCCAGTATTTTGGTCATCTGATGGGAACCGCTGACTCACTGGAAAAGTCCCTGATGCTGGGAAAGACTGAGGGCAGAAGGAGAGGGTGTTAGAGGATAAGATGGCTGGATGGATGGCATCACGGATGCAATAGACGTGAACTTGTGCAAACTTTGGGAGGTGAGGGACAGGGAAGCCTGGCATGCTGCAGTCCATGGTGTCGCAAAGAGTCCGACACGACTGGGGAACTGAACATCAACAACACCCGCTGACTATCTGAATTGGACACATGGGGAAACTGAGGTCAGAAAGGGAATGACCTATCCAGGGGTCTCTAGCTAGGAAACACACAATAGGTCTGGTCCCAAAGTTGGGTCCATCTGCTAGGACCTTCTCTTGGGCCTTATTGCTGATTGAGATTGGCCAGAAATCCAACATCTCCCTGTGTCAGCATGGCCTTTGTTTAATTTGCTGTTTGTTGGGACTTTCCTGGTGGTCAGTGGTTAAGACTCTGCACTTTGAAGGCAGAGCGTGCAAGTTTCAACCGGTGGTTGGGGAACTAAGATCCTATATGTTGTGCGGTGCGGCCAAATTTTTCTTTTTTTTAAATTAACCTGCCACATGTGGGTAAATGTCTTCTGGGTGACCAGAACCTGTGTGTGTATGTGTGCAGGTGTGTGAGAGAAAGTGGCAAGTTCTCCCCTATCTGCCCAACATGGAGCTTTCTGTACAATGTGGTCCTGTACCCATGGCAGGTTGAGCTGAGGAAGGAGGGGACATGTGCACCTGGGAGGATCAGAGTTAGGAGGAGGTTCTGAACATGTGGGAGAGCACCCTGAGCACAGACATCCTGTAGAAGTGAGTGTGCATCTCCCACTTTAGGGTAGGGATCTTCCACAGTGCCCCCCTCCTGCTTTGAGGAGCCTCTTTATTCTTAGGGATATTGCCCTAGGAAGGTTCCCTGGGTAAATCCTTTCCCTCACCTGTAGAATGGAGCATGTCCTGATTGCTGGGGGCCTTGTGTCTGGGAGAGGGATGCTCGGAGCTAGGGGGCCCACCCCTGGGGTAGGGAGGTGGGGCTGTGAGGGATCAGATCCTCCAGCCAGGAAGGCAGCAATCCCTGGGGATGGTGGGGGCGACAGCTGTGGTGCGGAGCCAGGAACCTGACACTAGGGCTGGGCCCCAAACGCCTTTCAGGAAGAGCTGAGGGAGGGTGGGCAGGCTCCCAAGGAGCAGCAGCCGCCCCAGAGATTCTTGGAGTTGGGCCCCACCCCCAACAAGTCCCTGCTACAACCTCCCTTGTCAGGTAGATGGTTCTTCCTCCCATTTTCGTTTGCCTGGGGTAGCCCCACCGGCCCTCATGGCTCGGGAGGCCATAGGCCAAGCTTGCCCTTTCTCCTGGGTTCTTGGGGGAGGTGTTCTAGCTTGGAGGAGCTCTCCCTGGATTTTCCAGTTAGCAGCCTCTAAGGCTTAAGCATGGCTTAAACCCTTGTGGCTTTTGTGACTTTGGGCAAGTTGGTTAACCTCTCTGAGCCGTCTCCTCATCTGTAAACTGAGCTCTGTCTGGAGGGAGTGGGGGCTCTAGGACAGGCAGTTCGCATTCCTGGCTCTCGCTCCAGCTCCCCGATACAGGGCTGGTGGCCCTCGTTGCCTGTGGTCCCCAACCCTGTCGCCCTATCACAACACCCATGCCCCACAACAGACTCTGACCCAGCACTCAGGTGGCACTGTGGTGCAGCCAGGTAGGAACCAGAAGTGACACAGTGCTGGGTCAGCTGCATAGTACTACCCCTGCCAGTGAGGGAGGAGGGGAGAGACCCTCAACTTTGAGCAGAAGTTCTCTGCCTGGGTGTGGCATGTGTGTACGTGTGTGGCGGGGGTGGGCGTGGAGAGATGAAGCAGAGGGAAGACAAGTGAAGAGGAAGGATGAGAGGGAAGTGGGGGCAGAGGCGGGTGGCAGACGGGAGGGGAGGGGTGGGGGTGCTTTATCCAGCAGCCCTGGTCTGAGCTGGGGTCACGTGCTGTATTTTTGCGGAGGAGGGAATCTGGTTTTAAAGGCTGGAGTCAGAGGGACCAGCTGGACTCAGTCTCTCCTGGAACCGCAGGCCTTTTCTGGCCCTCAGGGCCCTCCTGGTGATGCCTTCTTTATGAAAAGGCCATTCACTGCCAAGGCTCTGTGCTTCACTCTGTGCCGGGCAACCAGATTCAGCAACAGTGTCATCTCCTTTAACCCTCCTGGTGTTCCAGGAGGCCCCCAGTCTTCTTGGTGATGGCCCTGAGGGATACAGCCTGCAACCTGTTGGGGTGCAGCCAGGACCCCCCCCCCCCAGGCTGCCCTCAGACCACCATCATGCTTCACAGTTACTGTTTGGTGGTGAAAGGACCTCAGCAGACGAAAAAAGTTTAGCAAATATGAAAAGACCATCAAGCCTTGGTGTAGAGTGTTCACAGGAAACTGAGCTGGCCAGCCGCCCTGATGAATGTGGGAGGAAAGGAACCCTGAGGGTCCCTTCCCTGGGGCTGGTGGGGGTGGTGATGGGAGGGAACAAGGGGTCTGGTACACCAACCCCTCCAAGTTCACACTGGTGGGTGAGAGAAGGGCCTGTCCCTTGTCCCCAGCAATGGGTGTGGCCTCCCTCCCAAGCCTCGAAAAGAAACTTGGATCAGAGCAGGAGGCTTTTCTGTGAGAACCCCCACCCTAGTGCCTCATAGCAAAGATTGCTGAGCCCAAGGCTAGCCTGGCAGACAGTCTCAGGCTTTGCTGAGGAATGAGCTGCCCATATCACTTGTGCAGCCTTGACCCCCTGCATGGAGGGGGATGGGGAAAGCCTGTCTGCTGAGGAAGGGCCTGGAAGAACCCAGAAGAACTGAAGCTGAGTTCTGTACAAGCCAGCCCTGACTTGGCTGCAGGCTCTGTCTGTCTCACCACCTTTTTTTCTCTCTCTCCCAACCACCCAGTTTTCAAAGAGGTGACTCTTCTTGCCCCTGACTATGAAGTTGGTGGTGGGAGATCAGACTTTGGGCAGCTAACCAGGGCTCTCTGTTCAATCCCCACACCAAGTTTCTCTTGGTGGTAGACAGGGGTTTCCCTGGAAACCCCCCAACACACCAGATGGGCTGTGAGGAGAAAGGAGAGGGCAGATACAAGCCTCAGGAAACGGGTAGGTGGGAGCTGGGCCTGGATCAAAAGCCCAACCAGTATTTGAGAGACGCTGTCACCCACAAAGACAGGAGCTATAAATGCATATGCACCCAGCTCCTCCGGGAACCAGGACTGGCCCTGCAGAGACACCATGAGAAACAGCAGCCAGGGACATCCTAGGCTGAGAAGGCCCTGGTGGTGCGACATCCTGGAGCCCCAGGCCCACCCAGGAACAACCAGTTACTGAGAACTGTTTGGGTTCCAGAGCTTGTGAACTATTTCCAGTATTTACACTGTTATACACAGATAAAACTTAAAGAATGTTCAAGGTTACCCTATAAAGACAGCACTCTTGCTTGTCTGGGTGCTAAAGTGCTCTGCAGAGGAAGTGAGAAGGTGTGCATCCTGGGTGTGCTCATGAGGAGAAAACCCAACCAGTGGCTTCAGGAGCCAACATTCCAATGGGGAGACTGAGTCCCAGAGAGGAGAAGGGACTTGCCCAGGGTCACATATTGCTCCATGGCCGTCCTTCTCTGGGCCTGCCAGCCCAGGGAGAGAAAGGGCTTGGGGAGGGCAGGCAGCCATGTCAGGGCTCTGCTTCCCCCTCATCCTCACTGGGGCAACCCTCGGGCACCAAGGGGCCCTGGGCTGCCCGGGTCTCCAGGTACTCGGCCTTGAGCTGCTCCAGTTCATTCAGCTCGGCCTCAAGCCGCTCCCGATGGGCCACCCGCAGCTGGCGCAGCTGTTTCATGGGAAAGGGGTTCATGTCGTTGAAGGCGATGTGCATCAGCTTCCTGGGGGGAAAGCAGAGTTAGAGTCAGCGGGTGTCCTGGGCATCCCTGCATTCACTCCGCTCAGGCAGCTGAGGCCCCTTCCTGAGAGGAAACAGTGACTGAGAAGACAGTTTCCACCCGAAGTGTATAAGTACTGAGGCGGGAGGAAGCTTAGGGCTGAGGGAGAGCAAGTTGATCAGGGAAGGCTTCCAGGAGGAGGGGACTGTGAGCTGAGTTTTGAGGGAAAAGCCTGGTGGGCCAGACTAAGACGGTGCTGGTGGGAGTGCAGGGAGGCATTCTAAGCAGAAGAACCTGTAGGGCCAGAAGCTCAGAGATGAAGGCTGTCCTGGGAACTTAGATAGCTCTGTTTGGCAGGATCCTAGGGCATGGGTGTTGGGGGCAGGAGAAGGTAGGCAGGAAACGAAACTCCGTGGGGTCCTTGAATGCCATGTTAAGGGGACAGGCAGATTCTGAGGCAGTGGAGTGTCTCTAAAGATTTCTAAGCTGTGATGGAGGATCAGTGTTGCTAATGAACCTACACTGGGAACACCAGCCTCCTCTCTGCTCTATGTCCTGGGGTCGAGCATATAGGGGGTGGTGGAGGGGCGGGGGCAGGAGCGGGTCTCACCGGCTGTCACAGATGGTCTTGGTGAAGAAATGCAGGTACTGGTAGATCTCTAGGCTATCCTGTAGCCTCAGGAGTGCCTCCTCATTGTACTTGAAGATGGCCAGGGCATAGCGGAACACCACCTGGGGGGCAGAGTGTGGTTCAGGGTGGGGATGGGGAGCCAGGGCAGGGAAGCCCCAGAAGCCACACCCCCAGGCAGTGTGGACGGCCCTGGACAGGCTGCAGAGATTGGAGGCTTGGAAGAAACATGTGGGGCAAAGCTAAGGCGGGGGGTGGCTGGAAACCCCTCGGGGGAGCTCAGCTGGCAATCTGGGGATTGGGAGCCTGTCTGTCTGACTGTCCTGGGAGCCTGGGCAAGGTGTTGCCCCTGTTGGATCTAATGACAGTAACCTTGTCTTTACATGGGGTGCCAGCAGGAATGGAGAGTCGGATCTGAGGGTGCTTGGTGAACTGTGAGGTCCACCACCATGGGGAAACATGGCAGAGGCCAGGGGAGGGCCTGCCCAGGGTCTCCTCACAAGAAAGAGGGCAGAGCTGGGAGCAGCACCCCCATCTAGGGCTCAGTCTGAACAGGAAAAGGAGGAGGCAGCAGTCACGTGCCTTCTGGGTAGGCTGGAGCCCCCTGTTCAGGGGAAGGGAATCCTCCCAGCTCTAGGATGGTCGTCAGAGGCAGAAGCGCCACTTCCTCTCAGGGGTGCAGAGCACTTGAGCTGATGAAGCCAGGCTCCCTAGAGAGGTCCCCCAGAGCCCCGCTGGGTGGGCTCCATCCTCCCATCATCCAGGGGCAGAGTCAAGACCCAGAGGAGGCAGGGACTTGCCCAGGACCCTCCCGCTCACCCTCTGCAGTGCCCTACCTTGATGCCCTCGTAGAGGAAGGCATCCCAGACCTGGAGGAGGATGTTGCTGATGAGACTGTCTGCAAAGACCACAAGGAACCAGTTGAAGGTGATGAAGGACAGGTCCACGTGGCGCTGCCCCAGGTGGGCCATCAGCTTGGGCAGCTTCTCCAAGAGGAGGTCCTGTAGCACCCGCTGGTCCACCTGCAGCCAAGAGAGGACCTGTCGGCTGCCACCCTGCAGGAGGGGCTGCCTGCTTCCCGTCTACCCCTCACATCCAGCCGGTCTACAAACAGCCCTGGGGCTGCTCCCAGTGGGTCCTGCCCTGGCTAGGGGTACAGAGTGTCTGGAGGAGCTGGTGCCCAGCCTGACAGGGAGACACGTCACTCCATAGGTGAGTAGCCCAGGTTGGAGCTCTGATGTGGAGGTCTCTGTAGATCAGAAGTTTTTAGCCCGTAGAGTCTGGGCCCCTTTGTCCTGAACCCCAAGCCAAGCAGGAGCTGAGGCTTGGATCGGTTGACACCACAGCCACGACTTTGCACCTATTTGGGGTCTGATGCACAAGATGCTCAGGGCAAGGTCATGGGGCCCGGAGGTGATGCTGCTGAGCGTGGTCACTGTCATGCCTCCGTCTTTGTTTCACTGGACCTGGTTGATCACTCCCAGCACTGGCTCCTTCCCTGCCCTAGGATATGGTTGTTCTGTGGTTGCCTCCTATCTCAGTGATGAGCTCATTTTAGGGTCCTCTTGCTCTGTCTTTCTTGGAACTGCTGGTTTCTCAGCCCTCTCCCTCTGTTTAAGTCTTCTTCCAGACTTAGCTCTCGGCTGTGGTGAACACCCTCTTCCTTCCTTCCTCACCCTGAACTCCAGGTCCGCTGTGGATCTCAAAGCCTAGGGTAACTCACTAAATCTAAGATGCCACTGAACCCACTGAAGGATGCATGGATGGACTGATGATGTCTGATATTTACTTCAAGGTCATCAAAGTAGGGGGAGTGGTGTGAGTATAGGTGAGAATAGTACTGGCCTCCCTGTGTTGATAATTATTGAAGCTAGGTAATGAATATGTGGAGGTTCATTACACTTTCTCTCTGTTTTTGTATATTTGAAATTTTCTGTATTTCAGAAAATACATGACCAGAGATGGTTTGGCCATCCTGTGATCAGAACAGACAGCCAGAAGGAGCCTTTAGCTTTCTCATTATCTGTGAAAAATAATCCTCCATTTAAGCCACTATTAGGAGAGATTACCTCAAGTTGGAGGAGTAGAAGGAAGTGAACTCCTTCTTATGAAAACACCAAAATCACAACTATCTGCTGAACAGCCATCAACAAAAAAATTGCTGGAACCTACCAAAGATGGCACTATTAAGTTGGGCCTCCCTGCCACACAGCAAAACCCAATCCTCACCTGATTCACCACCTATTTCCTGATGACTCCTAAGTCTTCATCTCCACCCCTGATCTCTCCTCACCTCTCCACCCAGGAGCAAACAGTGTCGAGTGCTCGAAGTAGGAAAGGGGGACAGGATGGGAGGCAGGGAGGGTTCAGGTAATGGCTTGGTAGGTTTTGATGGGGAGTGAGAAGGTTCCCTCTGAATAGCATCTGTCTCTTCATCAAGCAGATGCACCGATGCAGCAAGAATAGGGCAAGAGTGAGGAGGGAGAGGCTGGAGGGAGGAGGTGTGAGATGGTCTCGCATTTACACCTCTCAACAATCCCAGGAAGCAGCGCTATGCCCATTCAAAAGCAGGCAGGCCTGAGGTTTGGAGAGGTGATGCCACTTGCCAAGGGCCCAAGGCTGTTTTCCGAGGGGCTGGTTCTGACCCTAGCTCCGCCTGATCCCAGGGCTGGCCTGTGCTCAGAGGACAGTGGAGGGGTTGCGAGAGGACAGAGGCAGCAGTGCTTCTCAGTAGGCGATTATGTGAGCATGTGAAGCATGCCAGTCATCCCACCCTCCCAAGTCCCAGCTTCGTCGTTACCTGACCTCTCTTTTGAAATTCTTAGCTGGCAAACATGAAGTGACACTAGATTTTCTCCTCCTGCCTTCCCTAGGATATCTGCTGTCTCTCATAACATAATGTCCCCACTGGAGTAACAGCAACCTGTGGTGTGGGCAGGGCCCTGACAATTCTCAAGGCCATCAGCTCACTGGAATATCACAGCAGTCCCAGAGCAGGGTTTATTGGCCCACTGCACACAGGGAGAAATGGAGATTCAGAGATTCATTGGCCCTTAGGAACAATTCAGCGGCACCAACCTGCATGGCCCCCAATCCTCTCCCTGCCCGGCTCACCTGAGATGCCACGAGTGTCTTGCTGTAGTAGTCAGCTGGCATGATGGTCTCCACAATGGCCACCAGACACCAGAAGGCACTCTCCTCCTCATCCAGGACCAGCAGAGCGATGGCCGCCAGTCTGGAGTGGGAGGAAAGGAGGCCTGGCGTGACCTGCGCAGTCACAATCAGGCAGCCCGGGGAAGGTGTGGCTCCCTGGGGCATGTCCTCCCAACCACACTCCCTAACCAGGCTGGTGTTCCTGGAAACTGGGGTGAGTTGAACATGCTTTTGAAGAGGACTACCTAGGGGATTTATGGAGCAATGGGGATCATCTTAGAGCAGGGCTTCTGGAGTCCTGTTGCCTGGGTGTGAATTCCGGTCCTGTAGCTTCCTTGCTGGGTGACTGTGAGCACGGTACTTAACCTCTCTGAGCCTCAGCCTCATAATAATCACAGGACTGTTACAAGGACGAATGGAGTAAATACACGCTAACTGCCTAGCACAGTGCCTAATGGGCTTCCCAAGTGGCACTAGTGGTAAAGAACCCACCTGCCAACGTGGAAGACATGAGACGCAGGTTCGATCCTTGGGTTTGGAAGATCTCCTGGAGGAGGGCATGGCAACCCACCCCAGTATTCTTGCCTTGAGAATTCCATGGACAGAGGAGCCTGGCAGGCTATAGTCCATGGGGTCACAAAGAGTCTGACACAACTAAAGTGACTTAGCACGTATGCACAGTGCCTAACATGCAGTGAGATAGCTTTATAAAGTTTAGCTGCTCTCATCTTAATATTCACGGGCTTTGAGACCTTGGCAAGTGTGTTAATCTCTCTCAGCCTCACTCTCATTACCTGTCAAGTAGGGTTAACAGTAACCCCCTCCCAGGCCTGTGAGACATGAAGGAGACAGACACACAGCATCTTGCTCACTGTCTTGCACCTACCAGGTGCTCAATACTCAGAGTTCTTTTTCTCCTTTGCTTCCCCTCTCCTCCAGAGTTATCACGAGGCTCTAGAGATCATGGATAAAAAAGAAGAAAACCCCACAGTGCTGACCAGGGATGTCTGCCTGGAAGAAGCACTATTTTCTCTCCTTCCTTGGCAGATTTCATCCAGGGTGAATCCTTTTTTTTTTTCTTTTTGGCTGTGCCAAACAGCATTCAGGATCTTAGTTCCTGATCAGGGATTGAACCTGTGTCCCCTGCAGTGGAAGCACAGAGTCTTAACCACTGGATCGCCAGGGAAGTCCCCAGGGTGAATCTGAGAATACATTGCCCAGGAATGTTCATGGCATTATTCATAATAGCCAAAAGGTAGAAACAATCCAAATGCCCATCAGCTGGTTAGTGGATATTCAAAGTATGGCACATCCATGCAGTGGAACGTAGCTCGGTAAAAAAAGAACAAAACGTGCTGTGACAAGGATGAACCTCAAGAACACGCTAAGGGGAAGAAGCTTGATGCAAATGACCACACATCATATGACTGGCATATAAAATGTCCACAGCAAGAGCACCTACAGAAACAGTAGGAAGATTTGTCATTGTCCAGGGCTGCAAGTGGGAATGGAGAGTGACTGCGAATTGGTACAAGATGTGTTTTAGGGGTGATGGAAATGCTCTAAAGTTGAATTGTGGTGAGAGTTACACAACTCTGTGAATTTACTCCAGATCCTTGAGTTGTACATTTAAAACTGGTGGGGAAAAAATGGTCAGTGATCAGAGGCTGCTGGCATTTACTAGGGGCCTATCCACCTCCTGGGGCTACAGCCAGACTCCAGCTGAATACATTCAGGCCTGAGAAGGTCTGCAAAGGAGGGTGATGTGAGGAAGAAAAAACTATTAATACTTTAAATAACTCTACTTATATATTAGACAGAAATGAATTTCAAAATTTTGCTCTGAATTAGCATTAAATCATTACTATGATATCTGTCTTGCTCTAAACAGGCTGGATTTGTTGCATAAAATCAGGGTCTGTCCTCTTGAGACACCACACATGCAGTTCTAATGGCTGCCACTGGATGGCAGCACTCAGGCAAGTGAAAGGGGCTGGGTTTGAAGGGCCTTTGAAAGAATACAGTGCACTGTCCACATTTCAACAGGCTCTATTACAAATGTGTGTGTGTGCGCACACGCTCAGTCATGCCCGACTCTTTGGGATCCCATGGATTGTACAAATAACCTTCTATTTAAAGCAATAGTATGAATATCTGCCTAAATGCCAATAAATACAGCATTCAAAGAAAGAACTAAAGAAATACCTCAGGTCTTGGTCTCAGCTGTTCCTCTACACCCCTCAGCAGCCTTTGTGCAGCCTCTTTCCACATCGGGAGAAGCTTCTTTCCTTCTACAAGGCTTACCTCTAGACACTGTCTTGCTATGGGAATTTCCCCCTGCTCCTTTAGCATAGATTAGACTCCAAAACTCATATGTGGCTAACCCCACTCTTGCTCTCAAAAAAGTTATATATGATCAGAAAAAAAAGTTTCTGAGTGCTCTCAGCACACTCTTTGCCACAGCTCCCACTGTGAGTGTGGGCAGACGGTAGGAAGGACCAGGTCTGGGGGCTGGAGACCAGGGTTACCAGTTGGCTCAGCCCCTATGCATAGTGAGATCCAGGTCAGGTTCCTTAGCTTCTCAGACACTCTTGTGTCAGCTGGGCAATGTGGGCACCAATGCCCACCTCTCAGGGCTTTCCTGAGGATTAGATGACATCAGGTATGTACCTGGCATCCAGGAGGCTCTCATTAAGTCTTAGCTCCTACCTGACCTTTGCATGAAATGTACAAATCATTCATACTAATCTCATAGCTTTCAGCTCCCTTCAAATCTCATCTTAAAGAGGATTCAAAAGTTTTGTCCGTTCTGAATTTTAACATGTTCAAACAGATAAGTGCAAGTTTCTGCTCAGCTGCTGAGTGAATAAATGTATAAATTTCTATGGACATCCCCTATAGCAGATGTTTAGAGTAGTATGAAATCTGAACAAGTTCCCAAAGAGGTGTAGACTGAGAGGCATTATTGTTCATGTTTAACTCTGAATTCCTAGAAATTGTACATGTATAGGGCTTCCCTGATGGCTCAGTTGTAAAGAATTCGTCTGCCAGTGCAGGAAATGCAGGTTCGATTCCTGGGTCAGGAAGATCCCATGGAAAAGGAAATGGCAACCCATTCCAGTATTTTTGCCTGGGAAATCCCATGGACAGAGGAGCCTGGCGGGCTACAGTCCATTGGGTCGCAAAGAATGGGACACGACTTAGCAACTAAACAACAAATGCTCAGTTTCACCCAATCTGAGCTGGGAAAAAGGTATTAAAAACAGCTACCTTTGGGAACCACTCCATTTTGAGTAGGGACACTCTGAATATTTATTCTGTGTTAAGTAAATGCCACATACTTCCTATTCTGAAAAAAGAGCTTATATATGAATGGCTTATGTAAATTTTGTCTGAGTATATATGTGTTTAAATTAAGTTGAACCAAAACTTGCTTTGGGAAATATTTGAGATTAGGCCACCTCTAGGGGGACAGCCTTGAGAGCGCCCCGTAGTACTGGAAAGGCACCTCTCTGTCTCTTTGGAGCCTCCCAAGAAATCAGAGAGGTCAAACGGATGGGCACAAGCAGGCAAAAGGACATGTTGAAGACAGAGTTGGGCCAGAGTCCCAGCCCTACCAAGTCATCCCATCCCAGCCCCGCCCTACAATCCCTTGTCTCCTGCTGTTGAACCAGAAGTAAAAATTCATCCAGGCTGGGCCAGATTCCTTCCTTTGGGAATTTAGGCCTGCGACATGAGGGTGTCAACAAGTGGGTTGCTGAAAGCCTTGACTCAGGGGCTAAGGTCTCTATTCTGACAGTCCTGATGGGTCGGAAATATCCACAGAATGACAGTGAGGCTGGTCTGCTGAGAGAGAAGGAAGCAGCCATGTATTATGAGAGCGGTCAGAGACCTCCATGGAGGGCTGCACAGTCTCAGGGAACAGCATCTCCTTGGAATACGGCACGAATGGCACCCCCTGGGGTTCTGCTGTGGCAGCACTAGAGACAGCAGTTGCCTCGGCTTGCAACGACCATCTGCCCCCTAGCTCTACTTCCTTTCCCGATTTTCGGGAGCTTCCTCTGTAACATTTACGAATTCCCTTTTCTTTGGGCTCCTCCGAGTGGATTTTGTTCAAAGCAATGATCCCTGACCCAGGCAGCTGTGCAGTACATGAGCGGGCAGTGTGCTACACGATCCCAGGGGCCCTCTCGTGTGCTCTCTGTGGGAGCGGCCCCACCCCAAGGACACGTCACAGGGGAGGGCACAGGATGAGGAGCCTGGGGCTCTGGCCCAACTCTGTCTTCAACGTGTTCTTTCACCTGCTTGTGCCCGGCTGGTTGACCTCCCTGGCTTCTTGGGTGGCTCCAAAGGGACAGAGAGGTGCCCTGGAAGGTCGAGGCTGCGTAGCTTACCTGTTTAGGCCCTGGCAGTAGCCAATGGTGGGGTTCTGCCAGGAGAAGGCCAGCAGCACCCGGCGGAGCTTGTCAGGGAAGCTGGAGGTGGGACAGGTGAAGTGCTTGTTGTTGGGGAATGTTCGGTTCAGGTCCAGCTCGATCTGGCGGGCAGCAGGGTGCTTGCAGGCCTGGCCCCGGCTCAGCAGTGCCTGGTAGTAGCCGGGGGCCTGCAGGTGCCGGACGCGGAGGCGGATCAGCCACCTCCAGACACGCGGCCGGTGCTCGTGGGGCACGCCCGCCCGCAGCAGCTGCTTGAGTTCTGCTGAGGGGGCCAGCTCACCCAGGGTGGCCCAGCGCTCCCGCAGTGGCCTCTCCACAGCCAGGTGGGCCAGCAGGTGGTGGGAGTGCACTTCCAGTGCCTGGATCTTGGCCAGCAGCCGCAGGTCCTCCACCTCATAGTTGGGAACCGTTAGGAAGCCGTACTCGTCATATTCACTGCCAGCAAAAGCCCGGGTCAGCGACACTTTGCAAGGCCCTTCCCCAGATAAGGGGCAGTGAGGAGATGGTGGGGCCTGGGCAGGGAGCCTGTGGGACTTTACTGGAGGTTGGCCATGTGACTCCGAGCAGGTCACTTCAGTGCTCTAGACCTCAGTTTTCTCTGTACAGTGGGTACAGGGGCTCCTGCACTGCCTCATGAAGACCCAGTGAGATCCTTGGATGTAAACCGCTAGGGGCTAGACAGTGCCTGGTACACAGCAAGTGCTAAAAGAGATATGCTCATTCATTCTGTGCAAATATAAAGGACTCTCGGGACTTCCTGGTGGTCCAGTGATTAAGAACTTGCCTTGTAATGCAGGGGACGTGGGTTCAATCTCTGCTTGGCAAACTGAGATCCCACAGGCTGTGGAACAATTAAGCCTATGCGTTGCAGCTAATGAAGCCTGTGCGCTCTGGGGTATGTGCGCTACAACTAGAGTCTGTGCGACACAATGCAAGATCCTGCATGCTGCAACTAAGACCTGATGCAGCCAAACAAAAAAGTATTTAAAAAAAAAAAAAGAACCCTCTTATTACTCCATGAAGCCTTAGGTCCGAGGAGGCCTGTACTACCATTGGACAGCCACACTTCCCCAGCCAGGAAGCCTAAGGCCAGATGGGGAGCAGGCAGTACCAACAACAAACAGGACCGAGCAGTGGAGACCCATTCCACACAGCCTTTCACCAGTCAGCATTCATTTGCCCCTATTATGTGCTCTGCCTGTGGTGTCTCATTTAATCCTCATGATCCTGTGAAGCTGGGATCTTAGCCTATGTTTTAGGGAGGCTGAGTAGGAGGCTCAGAAAGGTAAAGTGACTTGTCCAAGGTTACACAGTGAGAAAGCCAAGTCCGGCTCCAAAGCCTGGGTGCCGGCCACTGGACCACCCAGCCTCTAGGGACCTTTGACCCCAGCCACAGCCCCTTCTGTTTTATTTAACTGCCCAGGTCCACTGTCCTCAGCAAAGGCTTGGCTCAGAGGAGGCAGGTGGCTTGTGTCCCCTCCCCTCCTCTCTGACAAACACCTCTGGGAGACAGTCTGGGGCAGTGGGGAAAAAAACGGAACTCAGGAGGCAGGCCCATGTCACCTACACTAATGTGCTATGTGGCCTTGGGCAGGGGCCTGCCTCGGTGCCTGTGACACCTCTCGGCTATAAAACGGGGCTCATCCCAACCACATGCTCATCCATCTGAAGGTACAAGGAGATAAGGGTTGGGCAGCGCTCATACATGGTCAGCAGCACTGGCAGCAGGGTGGCTGGCAGCTCCCGGGGTCTGCAGACCCAGACCTGCTCCGGGCTCACCTTATGGGGCTGAGCACGACGCTGTCGGCGGAGGCCTCGCTGGCTTCCCACTGCAGTGCCTCCTGGATGAGCTGCCTCAGGAGCTCCGAGCACTCACCGGCCTCCACCCCCAAGGCCTCCTGCAGCCTCCGCAGCCCTGCCAGGTACTTGCTCTCCACCTGACAGTTCTGGGCTTGGAGGTAGGCGCACTGTGGGAGGGAGAGGTGGGGGATGGTCAGGCCACCTGGTTGGGCTTGGGCCAGAGGCCTGAACAGCTTTAGGCAGTCCACCCCTTCTTCCAGCTCTCATCTCCCATCCCCCCTACCCCAGCCATTCATATGAAGAAAAGGAGAGGAGCCCTGAACACAAGAGTTTACACTAAGGCAGAAAGAGCTCCAGGTGAGAGAACCAGGCCCAGGGCTGGAGCTGGATTCCGAAAAAAGAGGGCAGAGGTGGGCAGGGGCAGCACAGGCTCTTGCATGGCCTGCAGTCCTATCCTAGTTCAGCCTCTACAGGCTGGGTGACCTACAGCAAAATTACTTAACCTCTCTGTGCTTTAATGTCTTCATCCGAACATTGAGGATAATAAGAGTCTGCCTCAGAATTCTTGTGTGACTCAGATGAGCCAAGGTATCTAAAGCCCTTGCAGGGCACTTGGCCCAGAGCAAGCTCCCTGCTGTGTGTATACCCAAGCAGTGCCCAGGGGATGGACGTGGAGCTCTGGACACTGCCCTTGTGCCTTCTAATGCGACCTGGGGGGCTTTTTCTGTTCCTCCAGCACACCACCTCTCTCCCACCTCGTGGGGAACACACTGCACATTCCCCATCTTCTGGTCCCCATATCTTCCTGTTTCTTTGTATGCCTTGTGATATTTTGTTGGAAATGGAACATCTGAACCTAATAAGGTAGAGTGAAATTAATTAAAGAAAGCTCAGCGAAGAAAAGAGTCCAGTTAGGCCTGTATGGGGACCTCTCAGGTCCTGTCACCTGCATCACTAACTGCTCCAAACAGGAAGAAGTGTACACCTACATTTCTGATGGAAAGGTGCCTCCACTTCATTCTCCAGCAGGAAAAGCAGAGACTTCAGCAGTCCAACCAATGAGAAGCCTCCATACCTGGGGCTCCTGGTTTCCTCTAGTGGACTTTCTGGTTATCACAGTCCCTCCTAACCCTTCCCTTTTCCCTATAAAAAGCAAGTTTCCCTTCCCTGTTCCTTGAATTTGCCTGCGGTTCTCCACAGTTCATGGATCCCAAATTGTAATTCCTCTGGTTAGTCCCAAATAAACTCGCTTTTGCTTGTAAAATAACTAGCCACTATATTATTAAAACTGACAGTGGTAGCTCTGGAAATCAGATTCTCCCTGTTACTCTAGGGTTTGCTGTCTTTGTTTTGATTGTTTATACCTCAAGGACAGCCTGAGGTATAAACTTAAGTTCTAGGTCTTTTCTGCGCCTTTCCCTGGGCACGTGTGGTCACTTTCTAATTTCCCCCACATCTGCAGTTGTTTTGGAATATATATTTAATACCTGGCTCCCAAAAGGGGAAAAAGAGAAGTATGAAGTTGGCGGGGGGTGGGGGTGGGGGTGGGGGTGGGTAGGTAGGAGGGGAAGGGTGCTGGCCCTTTAAATCCCTGGGCAGTTACTTTAGAGGGGGGCCAGGGCTTGCTAAAAAGTGGGGAGGTAGGACAACAATGGCTGCCTGCCTCTTCCTCTCACCCCTGTGCTCAGAAGCAGCAGTCAGCAGAGCACAGATCTCTGACATGTGGATGAAGTTCATGAAGGGCACAGTCCAGAGGGCGAGCAGTTGGGTCAAGGGGAGAGAGTGAGACAGTGGTGAGGGGGTGAGTGGACTAGAAGGGTGGCTGGAGACAGAGATGGCCAGACCTGGGCTCCTGGCTCTCACCTTCATCAGGAGAGCCTTCTCCTTCTCAGCCACCTTCCTCCAGATCTTTGTGACCTGGTGGATCTCAGAGTTGAGAAAGCGGTTCTGGGTCCGGTATGCTTCCATGTCATCCTGAAGAAGAGAGCAAAGCATTTAATGGGTTGTACCAGAACCATCTCCCTAGTCCTTACTCTCAGATGTGCTGCCAACACTTCCTTCAGAAATTTCCAGTAATTCCCAATATTGGCAAACAGAAAAGGAACTCTGAAAGAAAAAAAATATTGATAGTCCCCTTCTCTAATCTTGATGCCAGTGTGATATGGTAGAGAGAGCATTAAGCCTAGAGTTCAAATCCTGGCTCTGATTTCCTGGATGGGAGGTCTACTGAGTCACTCTGACTCTGTTTCCTCTTCTGTAAATGGGGCAAGTTCCAACAAACTCACTTGGCAGCTGGAGACCAAGTGAGGTAATGTGTACACTGCTACAAGGAGCAAAACAGCAACCATTCCAGTAGTGTTTGTTTTTTAAATAAACATATTTTGTCACATATTGGTGGTCATATTGAGCAATTTTGGGTGAAAATTTTTTACTTAGTGTCACTTTGCAAATATTTTTCTGTGTTTCTACAGAAGCTTCCTAATGATGATTTTTGACGTCCGATGACTATTCTATTAAGTGAATTTATCATAACTTAGATATAATCCTTCTCCTGTTGCTGTTTTTTCATTTGAGCCCTAGATATTTTTGGTTTGTCTCTCTTATGAATGAATCTGTGAGGCTTAACTCTAAGCTTAGAGTTCTCCTTTTTGCAAGCTGTCCAGTGGAGGGAGCATGAATCCTCCTGCCTGGGGCAAGGAGAAGCTGGTTACCCACTGAGGAGGGTCAAGCAGGAGCCTGAAAGAGCGACCACAGCCACCACAGCCATGGCTCCATCTTTATTCTGCTTGGAAGGACTCTGCAGAAGCAGTGGACAACACATGTTCACGTGATTCCAGGGCATTTACTAGCTGAAACTCAATCGCTTTCTCTTGCATTCAAAAAATTGTACTGGGCTGGCTGTAGGTGAGTGTGAGAGACAGCTGCAGGTGTGATTGGATAGGACTGATAGGGGCAGAGTGAAGGGACAAAGTAGGTGATTAAATAATTCATAACTCAGGAACTCACACCAGGGCACTGTAACAACCTAGAGGGGTGGGAAAGGGTGGGAGGTGCGAGGGAGCTTCAACAGGGACGGGACATATGTACACCAATGGCTGATTCATACTGATGTATGGCAGAAATCAAACCAATATTGTAAAGCAATCATCCTTCAATTAAAAATAAATAAATTTAAAAAATAGTTAATCCCACTAGGGGATTATAAATAGAAAAATCATAGCAGACCCTTGTAAGTTAATGATTACTTGAAAAAACAGGTTTGCTTAACCACAAAACCAAGCAGGCTTGCTTAGCAGCCAATCCATGCAACAGAAGCATGAGACATGCCCCCAGGTAATAAAACAATGGTGGCCTGAGACCACATCCTGCCCAGTGAGCTCTGTAAGTTAGGACACGTTCTCTGCATACATAAAAAACAATAATTTGTGGACCTAGCTTGACCTTGGAAGGACAAGAAAACTCCCCTGCTCAACTTGGAGAAGCTGATGATGGAAACATGATGTCTACTTGAGAAAGACAAAGAAGGTCTTCTCCCTCTACCTACTTTTCTTTCGATTATAAAACTGTAGCCCAGTAAGCTCTCAAGCACGGCACTCTCTCACCTGGCCTCTTGTAAGCCTCACAAACGTCCTATTTCAATAGATCACTCCTTATCTATCACCAGGCATCTCATTGAACTCTTTCTGTGCTGAGACACAAAAGACTACTGTACTGGAGCTCCTCGGAAGCCCCTGAAATGCCCCATCTCTTTCAGGCCCTGATTAAGAACAGCACACCTTGCCTGTAGCACTTCAGCAATGGGGATGGGTCACCTGCACATGGCTGACAGGCCATCCTGACCCTCCACACTGGCCCAGCTCCCTCCCAGCCCAGAAGCTCCAGTTCACGTCCAGGAGCTCTCCAAGGCTTGGGACGTGTTGCACAGGGTGCCCTGCTTGCAGCCCAGACAAGGAGGGCAGGGACGAGTGCCCTGTGGAGCAGCTGTGGGCCTGGTGGCGTCCGGGGGTGGCGTCCGGGCAGTGCCTTCCCGTTCACTCACTGCCCTACCCTGAGTGTTCTTCTTGGCTCAGAACTGTAGGAAGGAAAAAGAGAGACCTCAGAGAAGAGAAAAGCCATGTGACTGTCACCAGGGAAGCAAATGAGGAAAACACAACTGGAGAGAGGGGACAGGGAAGAAGAGTCTGCCCACCTGCTCTCACAGGGACTAGGGAGCCAGGAATCCTCTTTGGAAAATGGTGTGTAGACCAGCCCTGGTGCTAGTGGGGGAGGGAGTAGATTGGACATGGGGAGACCCAGGGTCTGGCTGTAGCCCTGTCACTTCTGCTGTGTGACCCTGGATTAGTCCTTCCTCCTCTCCAGGACGTGGCTGACCCTGCCAGCCAAGCTCTGATATTCAAGAGGTCAGCGATTCTGTTTTCACACTGGCAGTTTTGACAACAAGGGGGGATTTCCTCAAAGTTGAGGGTCCTCAACCACAAGGGCAAGCAGGAAATGTGAGTATGTTCTGTCCCCAAACCTACAGACAGTGGAGTTTTGATGGATCTTCTATTTTTTTCCTGGATCAGGGACCCAAAGGCTAAAATTAAGGGAGTCTAGTATGTACAACTCTTTCTAGCACAGAACACCTCCACGGTGTCAGCTGAAGGACTGATGGCTTTCTAACAACCTTGGAGGAGCAGCCGTCAATGTAAGCATGGATGATGTGAATCGTACCCAGAGTCTCTTCATCTCTGAGCTCACTGACAAATTCCTGGACATGCAAATTCAGGGGCACATTCAGTCTCCTAGGTGAGTCCAAGCTTGCGCAAATCTATCTCTCTCACCCCCATGCTGCTCCACGGGGTCTTCAACAGTGGGTTCCAGCAGAATGGGCACAGAAAGGAGAAAGACACTTAGCAGGCGGAGCAGAGTAGGAAAGCAATCTGATGGAAGCAATTTTCACTGCTTTGCGAGGGACTCAGGGCTTCCCTTATGGCTCAGCTGGTAAAGAAACCACCTGCAATTCAGGAGACCTGGGTTCGATCCCTGGGTTGGGAGGATCCCCTGGAGAAGGGAAAGTCTACCCACTCCAGTATTCTGGCCTGGAGAATTCCATGGACTGTATAGTCCATGGGGTCAAAGAGAGTTGGACACGACTGAGTGACTTTCACTTCAGAGCTTTCTAACAACCTAGCTACATCTGCATTTGAAAGATTTTGTTTTCCTTTTGAAGGCAAAAGAATCTCTGATTTTAGACCAAATAAGAGAAAAGGTTCAGAGACTGGTTATGTGCTTTTTCCTGATGAAAAAGAAAGGGAAAGAAATTTGGGTTTCATGTTGTCTTTTATCCTTCTAACAACTGTAGGACTGGCTAGGCCGTGTCATAGAAAGGCAAGATAACTTGCCCAAGGTCACATAGCTAGCAAGAGGTAGCCTGCTTGACTTCAGAGCTTGGGGAGTGGCTACTGCACCACACTGCCCACTGGTTTCTCAAAAGCTCCTGCATTTCTTTCTTTCTTTTTTCCTTTCCTCTTCCTACCCCTGCCCCACCCCCCACCCCCGCCCCAACCCCCACCCACAGCAGTTCTTTGATATAGCAGTTTGGGATTCCCATGGTAATCTGACATATATTTATGTGGCTGTGAGTGTCAGATATGGGGCAGGACTGACTGGGGCTATATAGCTGCCTGTAGGGACAGTGGGGGCTAGGAGCACCTGTTCACAGCTCCTGTCACCACCCTCCAGGGAGGAGGTTGCAGCCTGTGACAGGCATCACACCTATAATAAAGTCCTCACCTCCTGAGCTGTAACTGGTCCCTGGGAGATGGGTGAGAGCCATGGCCTGCACGAGGGTGAGAAAGGGATGACAGTGGTGGCTAGAAGCACTGGGAAGGCAGCAAAGCAGACAGAATGGTCAGAGAAGGGAGCTGGAACCCGGGTCCAGTCCCCTCACTTCCTCCACACACAGCCCTAGGCAGGCTACTTCACCTTTCACAGCCCTGGCATCCTCATCTGTATGTGGGGAGCACGTAAGTGGCTGCCTTCCAGGGCTGGTGCAAGGATTAAATGAAGTGATGTAGAAAGAGCACTTAGGATGGTGGATGCCTCACCATAAACAATCTGTATGTAGGTGTACTGATTATTATTATCATCATGACCAACTCACAGCAGCAGGTCACCACTTGTGTGCAGGACTGCTGAAGAGGGTCACTGGGCACCTCGGTGGCTTCCAAGGACATTAATGTGGCACTGAAGGAAGCTGACCAGGCCGGCCCCAGAATGCTTAGGAGTTCTGACTCCATCTTGGGTTCTTCCATCTCTACTCTGATAATGTAGAGATACGTTCACTTTTCAGCTTAGGGTATCATGAAAACGTCAAGCTGCATTGGGTCCTCTGGTTAAGAAAGTGAGGGAGTGTGCAGCAACACTTTCACCAACATCTGTTTCAAATATGAATTCTCCAGTATTAAGGATCATCCCAGTTCTACCTAGAAAACCCCTGGGGTCAAGATCGGTGTCCTCCCCAAGGGCCCAGGGCCCCTACCTACCTTTAGGTGCTCCATCTTTTCCTGTTGGCTCAGGAAGTCCCTGTCGGCCTCCTCTGGGGGCTTCATGAAGTCTTGGGTGACCTTCTCGGAGAGCTTGCAGATGACCTGCTGCTTGGCCTGATTCTTGTCCAGGAGCAGCTGCACATGCCGCTGCAGTTCCTGTATCTCCTGCTCCCGCAGGCTTGCTGTCTGCGCCAGGCTCTCCCGCTCCCGCTCCAGGGCCTCCACCCGCCGGCCTAGCTCCGCAATCTGCCGCACTTTATGACGCACCAGCTCCAGCCGGTCCTTGTCCTGGGCCGCTGCCAGGTACGCGCTGGACACCCTCTTCTCCTGCTGGGCTGCCTCCAGCGCCTTGTGCAGGATCTTTACCAGGTCCTGCGTGGGAAAGAAGCGCCCAGTGAACTTGGGGAAGGCCTGTGAGGTGCCAGATGCAAGGCGTACGCCATCATCAGTTCTCCTAAAAGCCCTGGGAGGTGGTGGGCAGCATCTCCTGCATGCATGCCAAGTCGCTTTAGTCCTGTCCGACTCTGTGCGACCCTCTGGACTGTAGCCCGCCAGGCTTCTCGGTCCATGGGATTCTCCAGGCAAGAGTGCTAGATTGGGTTGCTGTACCCTCCTCCAGGGGATCGTCCCGACACAGGGATTGAACCCATGTCTTTTATGTCTCCTGCACTGGCAGGTGGGTTCTTTATGACTAGAACCACCTGGGAAGACCATCATCTCCTGGGATATCTCGTTCTAGCACCCACATTCTGTCTTTCTGTTTAAAAGAGTTTTAGGGACTTCTCTGCTGGTGTAGTAGCTAAGACTCTGAGCTCCCAATGCAGGTTCAATCCCTGGTCAGGGAACTAGATCCTGCAAGCTGCAGCTAAAGATCCAGCAAGCCATAACAAAGATCCAAGATCCTGCAAGCTGCAACTAAGATCTGGCGCAGCCAAATGAAAAAAATTAATGTACGTGTGTGTGTGTGTGTGTGTGTGTGCGCGCGCTCAGTCGTGTCCGACTCTTTGCAACCCCAGGTAGGAATACTGGAGTGGGTTGCTATTCCTTTCTCCAGGAGATCTTCCCAACCCAGATATCAAACCTGAGTCTCCCACACTGAAGGCATATTCCCACACTGAAGGCATATTCTTTACCATCTGAGCCACCAGGGAAGCCATCAAAAAAGTTAATAAATATTAAAAAAAAAAAGAGAGAGAGAGAGTTTTAGTTAGACACATGGATCCCCAGCAAAGGATTACATCGCCCAGCCAAGCTCATAGCTAGATGTGGCCAAGTGATTATTCTGCCTAAATGGGATATGAGAAATACTGTGGGTGGTTTCTGGGTCATACCTTCCAAACCACTGCACACACAATGCCCTGGCCCGGTTCCCTTTCCTTCTGCCTGGAAAATGGCAAGAACTGAAGTAGCCACGTTGGGCTCACAAGCAGAACTTGCATGTTGAAGATGACACAATTGTCCTGCAAGCTCAGAATTGCGCACTTCACTCTGGATTCTTCAATGTCAGAGAGAAATTAACTTCCAATGTTACAGGCCACAATACTTTAAGGCTTCTGCCCATACCCTAATACATGTCTGTTTCAGAAATGAACAAACGGAGGCCCAGCAGAGTGGAATTTAATCCCAAGTCATTCAGCCACTGAGCCGCCTGTGCTTGGTCAGTATTGAAGGTGGAGTGGCAGCGGTGTGGTACTTAGGCATGGCTCTTCCCTCTCACTCCTGAGGCAGACGTTAATAATCAATCTCAGTACTCCTTCCTGCTAACCCTAGCTGAGGCCTCAGAATCCTTTTGAACATGGCATCCATGCAGTCACTACCGATTGAGTTGAGGCGGCATTAGAGAGAAAACATGCTGGCAATCCTCACACCAAGCCACAACACCTGGGCTTCATTCAATCCATCTGTGTCCACACCTCTGCCTACCAAACGATGCCTGTGAGGCTGGTACAAGGAAGCAGCAGGGAGTTCAGAAGCAACAGACCTTGATTTAATTCTTGGCAGGGCCACCGGATTCATTCAAGTGAACTGAGCATTCAAGGTTTGGTTCCCTGTGCCTTTGAACTTCCAACCTTCCCAGCACTGGGGACATGTTCTGTCCCAAAGCAGGAATATGAATTCATCTGGGGCCAGGACCAGGATATCAGAAATCAGGCAGCTCAGCAGCCAGTCTCATATGAACCTCAGACCTGTGGGTGGGGTCTTTAGGTCACACTGCCATGCTCCATGCCAGTCTATCTGGAAAAACGTGGTTCCCTGGAGACACATTAACTGTATGTATGCCAAAACATTAAAACAAATGATTGGCTGGATAGGGTGGTTTGCTAAGAACAATTCCATTTTGGAGAAGAACTGCTCCAAATCATAACTTCATTGGAGAAGCTAATGATAAGACCAAGTTAGCATACAACTTCTGAAACCTTCGTACTAGTGACTGTCCCTTCTCTGGTTCTCTTTCGTCTATCCATCCATCTAACCTGTATCAAGTGCTCACTCAGTGCCAGGCCCCATGCCAGGCCCTGGGACCCAGAGAGGGACCAGTCACTGTTCCCACCCTCATGGGCCACAGAGGCTGGTGGGAGCAAAGGTGAACTACTGCTGTGGAGTGACTTACTGCGAGAGATGGAAGCAGGGGTGTCGGTCGGGGCACAGGGCAGTGGGCAATGACTTTCGTCTGGGGTGGAGTCAGGGGTGCCAGGGGCGGGGCGACCAGTACACTTCATAGAAAGGCGGAGCAGCTTAAACTGATCCTGAAGAATGAGGAGGGCCAGAGATGGTCAAGCAGCAGGTGGGAGACATGGGGCAGATGGAGGGAGCTGAGGATTGGGAGGACTTTGCAGATGGGGCTGAGCCAACTGCTTAAGCAAAGGCTCAGTGGAATGAAAGAACAGGTACAGAGCTACAGGTCCTGGGTGTGGCAGGAAGGTGGGTGGGGAGGGCGGTTGCAAACCAAACTGGAATGTTAGGAATTTTTAGAACTCAGCTTCCCAGGGCTGTGCAAAGAGAGATTAGCATTCCTGTGGCTGCAGGTAACTGAGCAGCCCAGATCATTTTCTGCTTCAGCTGAGATTTGGAGGCTACCCTGGGTAACTGCCTGGTGAATTAACCCCACACAGGCCACTGTTTGGACTTGCCCTAGCCTCAGAATTGGGTGAGTATCTGTCCCTCAGGTTTGGCAAAATCATGTCTGCGGCCCATTTCATTGTATCAGCTGTCTCCCCCTTCCCACATCTGGCTCTCAAAATCTAAGACCAAAACACCAGGCCAGGAGTCTGTCCTCTCATCCCAGGATCCGGGCACCAGAATGAGACAGGAAGAAAGGGACTGGAGATAGTGGAGCCAGAGCAGCAGGTGAGAGGAGGAATGGATCATGGATTTGGGAAACCTGGAGGCTGGACGGCCCTGGGAGACCACCTGGTCCGGTCACCCTACTGTCACATGGGGAGACTGAAGCTCAAGAAAGCAGAGAACTAAAGGGACCTAGTGGATCCCCACGAGTGGGGAAACTGCAGCTAGAGCAGAGGGCTCCCAACTCCAATCCTAAGACCTTTGACTTCTCCATGATGTGTAGTTAATGGGTTTTGCATAGAAATGCTTCTCTTGATTTCTTTAAAAATAGAAATAACCCATATTCATAGCAGCATTATTCACAAAACCCAAGAAGTGGAAACAATCCAAGTGTCTATTGATGGTGCATGGATAAATGAAATGTGGCATACAATGGAGTATTGTTCGGTCTTAAAAACGAAGGAAATCCTATTACATGTTACAACATGGATGACTCTTGAGGACTTTATGCTAGGTGAAATAAGGCAGTCACCGAAACGCATACATACATCAAATAGAAATACTAAAAACAAAAAGAAAAGCTAGAACATCCCATTTTGAAGCTGCTTTTGTCCTTACAACACGTGAAGGCAGCTCTCCAGGTCAGTCATTATCGAACAACACTCATTTGCAACAGTTCACGAGTATTCCTTGTATGGAGCACACAATACCCTTCATCCCATCCCCAAGGATGGACACCTGGCTTGTTTCCAGTTCCCACAATCCCCAGCAAGGCCTTAGGACCGAGGCTTAGAAGAGCTGGCTGAGTGATACTTTTAACATTTCTTAATCGAATCATTGTTTGGCCCACCTTAGATTTTAACAATGGGTAATAAGTTGTCATTTTAGGTAAGTATTTTAAAAGCCAATAAATCATATATCTTATGAACGAGTTGATATCTTCATCACTCGCTAAAATCAAGGTGGGTGGGTCCAACAGTGCTTGTGGGAAGAGCACTGGACTGGGCGTCCTCTTTCCCATAAGGGGCTCAGGGCCAGCTCTGAGCAGGTGAAGGAGCACTGGCTTCAGAGTTACAGAGGCCTCGGTTCCCATTCCAGATCCATGAAGGTGGATCTAATGTGGGTGTTTTAGAAAACTGAACCTCAGCTTTCTCATGTGTAAAATAGAGATAATGGTCCTACGCCATCAAGAGGCACCAAAAGGATGAGAGAGAAAGTGTGGCAAGAGTCCTTTCCCATGCTGAAATACCCCTCTCAGTCTCTCAGTGCTGAAGGGGCCCTTTCAACTCTCCCTCTGTGACCCCAGGACCCGTATTCTTAAGTCTCTGGCTGCAGCTCTGGGAAGTGAGAGGTTGCACTTTGCTCCAACCAAGTTTCCTAAGTGAGTTACACGCCTTCACCAAGTAATCCTGAGTGTGCTAAGCTGGCCCCAGGCAGGGCCCAGGAGGAGTTCATCCTGCCTAGGAATCAGCAGATGGCCAACATTACCACAAAGGCCAGCCTTCCATCTGCTGGAGCAGACAGCCTTCAGGTTGGGTGCAAGGCTGTCGACTCTAAAAGCCTGATTCACTGGGCCAAAGCTGCCTGGTGAACTCTGGACACCTCCCAGAGTCCAGATCTCCCCTAGGGCCAGCACTGCAGGGGCCTAGGATGGGTAACGGCCTCATGGGTATTGGAATCACAGGAAGTGCGTTCATTTCTCCTGAAGAGCAGTTGAGGTGCTTTGACTGACACGGGGCTATCCTGTGAGACTATGGAGGAGGTGGCTGCACTGTGAGGAGTCCTGGACTTGGGGAAGGATACCAGCGCCCAAGGCCTGGCTCTTCCAGCTGTGTGACCATGAGCAAGTCACCCACCTCCTCTGAGCCCCTTGAACAGGGTGCAGTGAAAAGGGCAGAAGCTCTGGAGGCAGACTCCAGAGACTGATCCCTGGTTTGGCGCAGGAGGTTACGGGCATGCAGAACCTCCGAGGACTCTGGTGTCTGTCAGGAAAGGTGAGGATAACTGCTGTAAGTTAAGGAGACAGTGCATGGAGGGCACCAGCCAGCACAGTGCTGGGGCCACACTGCACACCAGCAGTGACTTGTACTCACATCTTCTCCGTGTACCAGACAGTGAAGTAACTCTGTGCCCTCTAGAGCAGCCAACAGAGCTTGAGATACAAACTCTTTAACAATCACTAAAGCTATTGGCAGTGTCTGCCTGACTGACTGAGTCAGGACAAGACCTCCAGTTCTTCGGTCCTTTTACAGCCTAAGGCAGGAAGGTGGTATCTTCCCACTGAAGAGACACAAGCGGGCATCTTATAGCGCCAGGCCCAGGAAGTCCAGTGGACTCTTTCTGCAGCTGAAGAATTAGACTTAGATGGTCTCAGATGGAGAGTTGCTCTCTGACCAGCATTTCTGAGTGCCTGGCGTACCACTGGGTACCCCAAGATGGTGCAGCCTCCTCTGTCTCATCTCTGGGTCAAGAGTCTACCTCTTTTCCTTCCTCTCTTTGGTTTTGATATTTGGGTTGAAGGCAAAACCCCAGACTTGGTGAAACTGTGGTCCCAGTTCCAAATGTGGAATAAAGGTAAGGACAGCCTCTGTCCCACAAGTAGAATTCCCAGAGGCCCTCGGGGTGTGTGCGGGAAGGAATCAACAGGGAAGGCAGGGAATGCCGAAATCACAGCCAAAATGACCACAACTGCATGTTTGGGGCAGCTGCTGGGTGCCAGGTACTGGGTTTTGTGAGTCTTGACACAGGCCTTTTCAGTAAAACATGAAAATAGCTCTTTTTGATGATAGCTCCATTTACAGAGGGGGAAGCAGAGGCTGAGAGAGGTTAGGGAACTTGCTCAGGGCCAGGACCGTCTTATTTAAAGGCCTGCGCGCTGAATCGCCCACTAGACTGAAGTGAATTTGGGAGATGGGTCGGAGAGCATGCAATTCACTTATTCCCTGAGGCAAAAGCTCAGCCCCAAGACTTAGTCTCTTCCCACTCTCTGTCCCAGGAAAGTGCACGAGTAAGAAAGTCTAGATTCTCTCATGCTCGAACAATTTCTCCCTGATGTTTTCAGGCTGACTGTAGGGGAGCTGTCAACAGCCTGGGCATCCCTTACTAATGTCCAAGAGCTCATTTACTGAAGAACGAAGAATCCTCCAGGGTTGCACAACCACTAGGGGCAACCACTAGGTCTCCAGGGCTTCTTCACTTCACTTGACAATAACTAACGCCCTAAGAGGAAAGGCCACCCACACTTCCTAGAAAGAAGGGAGAAGATGCACAGAAAGGAGAGGAAGTGTCTGCATTCTCCATTTCTCTTCCTCTCCAAGTCAGGTTTGGGACTTCAGCTGTCCTGGTCCAGGAAGCAGGAAACTACTACAGCTCAGCTCAATGCCGTTGGTTCTCAGGAGCGGCCTCACGACACTCATGACAGGAACACAAAGGTGATGGGAGGCAAGAGTGATGGCTGGGCTACTAGGTGGCATCAGAGGAGACTTCATGTGCTGTAAGGATATATTTGGGTGCAGTAAGGGCTGTGTCTTTTCTCACTGCTTGTTCTCCAGCGCCTGGAACACCGTGTGCCTGCAACAGGGCCTCAGAGAAGGCTGGGTGAATAAACAAATGAGTAGAGAACATAAGAATGGATGAGTTTCCTCCTTTGAGGACTCTAATCACCTGCTGCTTCATGAAATGCAACCCCTGACTTGCCAGGTATGAAGGCTCTGCTGATTCCCAAAATAACTGTTTAGGGGTGAGAAAGGCAGAGAAGGGGCAAAAATGAGGTAGGGAGAGTGCTTTTCTGGACTGTGTTCTCCAAAAACAGAACAGAAAGGAAAAGAAGAAACGAACAAAGGAGAGAATATTTAGAAGTAAATACAGTATACTCTTTACCTCCCCAGGAGCAAGAGCACAAATAAAGCAGAAAGAATCAGGGTTTCATAATAACTTTCGTGTTGGGTTTTCTTAGCCAAGGCTCAAGCATGAGAGTGTAGGCCTTCCTCTCAAAGGAAAAGGAGCCTGGGACCTCAGTGGGGCCCATCTCTAGAGCACCACAGGCCCTAAGCTCAGGATTTTTGGCAACAACTGTGCTGGTGTAATTACTCTTATTGTGCTAAAGAGAGCCTACTGCTCCTGCTGCATCCCCCGTCGCTGCTCTGCCACGTGACCCTGGCTACTTCATGAGGTCACTGCCAGATGTGAACCTGATTTACCCTCTGGGTAGTAAGATTTTTGAAGGATTTGCACATCTGTGTATGTGTGTGATCTGTTTTCTACAACGACCATGTAGCTCTTTCTTTTAACTGCTAGAATTAACTTCTCTTTCTACAACGCCCAAATCTTCCTCCCTGTCCTCTGTGCTTAGCCCTAAGCACTGTCCTCTGTGCTTAGCCCTAGGGCCACACACACAGATCTGTCTGCTTTTTCTGTCCTGTGACAGTCCTTCAGAAATCTGTACCCAGTTACCAGCTGCCAGCTCAAAGATCCCCCAGTTCCTTCGGTGGCCCCTCCCAGGAACTTGCATGCAGATCACTCTCCTCCAAACACTGTCCCTCTTCAGGTGTGGGGTCAGGTCATGCACAGTCTCCTAGGGGAAATTTGAGAGACCCTGTCCTTGGTGGCCTTTGGTCACCTAGTCTGAGTGACAGCATGTCCCTGACTGATCAACAGCACAGCATTCCCAGCCACCTGCAGTTTGGCAGTTTAAGGACCTAGACTAGCGAACGCATCATATCTGACTTGTCCAGGGGCACCAGGCCCAGAGGGGAGCACCAGAGCCTGGGGCCTCTCTGGGGCCAGAGCTCACCTTCTGAGCCTTTAGCTCCTTGGTGAGCATCAGAACCTGCTGCTCCAAAGCCAGTATTTTCTCCTGGGCGGTTCGGTTCCTCATGAGCCCTTCGCTGAAGAGTGGGAAGGTGTTGCTCTGGCTCTTGGCTTTCCGAATGAGATTGGTGGTCAGAGAGGACTTGGGTGTAGTCTTCGGAGAATTCGCTGGATCTTTCCCTGCTCAAAAGAAGAAACACAGAGGTTGTGATCAGCAGCCTCAGTAGTTCTCAACCTTGGGGTTGCTGCAGAAGCCCTGGAAGGCCTGGTAAAATGTAGATTGGGGACCCGACTCCCAGAGTTTTTCCATCAATAGGCCTGGGGAGGGGATTGAGAATTTGCATTTTTAACTGTTCCTAGGGGATACTGATACAACTTGTGCAGGGATCACATTCTGAGAATCAAGGGACTAAATCAACATTGTTTACACTGTGCTGGCTGGCTCATGCAGCCCATCCTCCAAACCATGCCTGCTCCCTACTCTCCAATCTCAACCTGCAGGTGCTACCTCCTATGACCCTGCTGGTGTCTGCCAAGTGGCCATCTCCTCAGCCACAGGCCCAGGCTGGATGCACTTTTTCTTATTTCAGGATTCCTCCTCTACACTCCAGGCGATTTTCAAAGCACACAGATCTGTCCACGATAGGAGCACAGAGTATCCATACTCTGCCTTCTTGCCCCAGAGAGTAATGGAAACCTTCATTTGATTCTAATTGCAAGCTAAATTAGGAGGGACATACTTCCCATAGCTGAATGTCTTGAGGCTATATCCTTTTATTTCCTCTAGAGCCTGGGTCAGCAACCAATGGCCCATAGGCCAAATCAGGCCCTGGCCTGCTTTTGTAAATAAAGTTTTATTGGAACCCAGCCCTGCTCATTTATGTGTGCATTGTCTGCACTGCTCTCACACCACAAAGGCAGAGTTGAGTACTTGCCATTGAGACTGCATGGCCCACAATGACTCAAATATTTGCTATTCTGGCTTTTTGCAGAAAATGTTGGCTGACCTGTGCTAAATTTTATTCTTAAATCAAATCTAGTGTTTGAAAAATCACTTGCCCAGAGCTTCTTGTGCCACCCTACTCCCAGACTGTGCTTTAGGGCTCTGCCATCAACCTGCATGCAAGGCCATGTAATGGTCTCAAGGTCAAGAGATCTTGAGAATTTTGACTGCATGGCATACATCATGTCTGTTATGAGGCCGCAACTGAAATTCTTCTCAGCTCTCAGTGCCAGAAAAAACTTTGCTTCTTTCAAGAAAATATGTGTTTATAGTTTTATGGACACTGAGAAATAATCTAACTGCTTACATTTCCCTCTTTGCCTTGGCTGCTGAGAAGCTCAGAGCCACATTTGCTGCCCACTTTGGTACAGTGTAGGATTTTTTTCTTGAGCCATCTAAATTTTATAACTCTATTTACTCATTTATCTTCCCCCAATAGTACATCTTAGTGAGTCATATCTAGTCCTTTTATGACTATGATGTTAAAACTAAGGATGAAGTAGGAGATCCCAGGGGAGAGGACAGATAGAACTCGAACAATGGGTAGGATGACTTAAGCAACTTTCTTCAGGGCCCAGGCCAAGGGACAACCAGATAGTCTGGAACAGATAGAGAACAACTCCTTAGCCTTGCTGAAGGTAGGAACAGAATGGTCTTATTCCAGACTTAAAAGAAACCTGATTGTTGTTGTTGGGTCACTTGGTTGTGTTCGAGTCTTTGTGACCCCATGGACTGTAGCCTGCCAGGCTCCTCTGTCCAGGGAATTTCCCAGGCAACAATACTGGAGTGGGCTGCCATTTCTTTCTCCAGGGGATCTTCCCAACCCAGGGATCAAACCCTCACCTCCTGCTTTGTAGGCCAATTCTTTACCACGGAGCCACCAGGGAAGCCAAGGCTGCCATGGAAGCCCAAAAGAAATCTGGCTGGGCCAGGTACAAAGCAGCCTGTAGTGCTCAGATGAATGCAACGCTTCTCTCTCTTGCCACGTGGTCCAAGAGGGCAGGGAGGCTCCCTGGAGCCCTGCTGCCCTCTGATAACACTGCTGTTCACCAGCCCTGAGGGCAGGCAGGGTAGCATCACTGTGCCTATCTTACAGTTGAGGAAAACTAGGCCTAAGGCAGTGGTTTTCAATCAGTGCCCTAGGATTTCACAGGAGTGCCTCAAAGGCTGACTAGGGAGAGGCTCTGGGAGAGTCTAGACTCCAGGTTCCGCTTTTATCTGCTTTGTGTATCAGATTTTGCTTGTGGGGACAAGGTTTCATGGCAATAAAGAGGTAGATTGCAAAGGCAAGACTTAGAAATGAGGCTTCAGGCAGCAGTATGGGGCCAGATTGTTGGGCTTGAATCTTATTCTGTATTCACTGTGCAGCCATGAGCCAGTCACTCCACACATCCATCCCCAGTCCACTCAGTTATTAAATGAGAACAACAGTATTTACTGCTCAGGTCATTGTAAAGACTAAAGGGCTTAATGGAGTGTAAAGCCTTTCATGCATGTGGATGAAACTTGAAAAGATTCTGCTTTAGTAAAAGACACCCATCACAGAGGACTACATGTGGTAGATTTCATTTCTATGCAATGTCCAGAAAAGGTAAATCTATAGAGGCAGAAAGTAGATTAATGTTTGCCTAGAGCTGGAGGAAGATGGAGACTGAGACTGATGGCTGAGCAGTACAGGGTTCCCGCTGAGGGTAATAAAAATGTTTTAAGGACTTTTCAGTCCGGGGGCCCTGGGCTCAATCCCTGGTTGGGGAACCATATCCCACATGCCACAACTCAAGAATTCATAAGCTGCAACTAAAAGATTCTGCATGCTGCAACTAAAACCTGGCACAGCCAAGTAAATAAAATAAGAAAAAAGAAAAGTTTTTAAATAGATTATGGTGATGGGTTGCACAACTCTGTGAACATACTGAAAGCCACTGAATCGTATGTGTCAAAGGAGTGAATTGAATGGGATGTGAATTACTGGCAATTTGATCTTTGGTTCCGTCTTTTCTAAATTCAGCTGAAACACCTGAAAATTCTTGGATATCTTAATGAAACTGTGACCCCCCACTCCTGACCAAAAAAAAAAAGAAAAACGTTTAGAGTAGCCCTGGCACAAAGAACCTGCTACTGATTCGATATAGTACTGATCTTCTCTTGGGCTGTTGGTTGTGATCTGCAGGGCCTCACCAGACACTGCTCCACAGCAGTGCTTTTTCTAAAGTCACTTCTGTGCAGCCTAGGGGTTCTCTCTACCATAAGACTTAGCTAGTTTTTTCCCAATTGTTTCCAAGTTAAAATATGTTCTAAGGGTATGAATGCCCATTTTAAAGATGCCAACCCACCCTGATGGGTAACTCATATTTTGAAAAACAAATAATAAAGTGCCATATGAAGGATTGAGGGCAGGAGGAGAAGGGGACGACAGAGGATGAGATGGTTGGATGGCGTCACCGACTCGATGGACATGGGTTTGGGTAGACTCCGGGAGTTGGTAATGGACAGGGAGGCCTGGTGTGCTGCGATTCATGGGGTCGCAAAGAGTCGGACATGACTGAGCGACTGAACTGACTGACTAACTGAATTGACTGATATCATGGTAGGAAAGAATACTTTGGAGTCACTTGTTCTGCTTCTTCAGGCTGATCTGATTTTAATCATCCCAGAAAAGCATTTTCATATCCTTTCCTTATAAATTAAAAAAAAAAAAAAAAAGGAAGAGAGAAAAAGTGAGAGATAATATCCTTTATTACTTCAAGAATCATTGCCTGGTGTTTCAGTTTGGGAAAATGAAAGGTGTTCTGGGAGTGGATGGTAGTGATGGTAGCACAAGAAATGTGCAAGTACCCTACACTTAAAATTGGTTAAAGTGGTAAATTTTGTTATGTATTTTTACCACAACTAAAAATAAAAGGCGGGGGGTACTTCCCTGGTGGTCCAGTGGCTAAGGCCCTGCATTCCCAATACAGGGGGCCCAGGTTCAATCCCTGGTTGGGGAACTAGATCCCACATGTCACAACTAACAGTTTGCATGCCGCATCTAAAGATCCTACCTACCGCACAAGAGATTCAGCACAGCTAAATAAATTCAATTAAGGAAAAAAAAAAAGAATTGTTACCCCTGCTAGACTCATGAAAGCCCAGGAGGACTGATCTGGAGCGTTCCATCTTTGACACAAAAGCAGGCACGCTGGTTTAGGGGAAGACAGAGGACACCCACTTAGTCTCTGAAGGCAGCTTGGACCTGGGCAGAGCTCACCTGGGGCACCGGGGCCAGGGGGAGAGGGCTGCTCCTCTCTCTGCGTCTCCTCGCTCAGTGGAGAATCTTCTCCGGGGGGTCTGTGGCCTGCTCCTTGGGTCTGCTTGTTGCCCCGGATGTTGCACATTGTGTTTCTGAAAGGAAAATAGAGGGTCACGAGGCTGATGGCCCTGCTATGCTGCCCACTGCCCTCCCCGTTGCCACTGCTGGTGCTCAGGCTACATCCCCAACCCCAATCACAGCCTGATCAGCCTGCCTGACTCCGGGCTCCCTGCAGGATGCACGCCATCTGAGCCTCTCCCAATGCCCTCATCCTTCTCTTTTCTGCTTTTTCATCATACACATTACCTTCCATACACAAAATTCCTTGTAAGCAATACAAGCTTGACTCCTCTGCCTCCAACCCCACTGCTGGAATGTAAGCTCCATGAGGGCAGGGGTGTTTGTCTGCTTTGTTCACTGAAATAGACTTGTCAGATTAACTTTCCTGAAACCTTCACCTGGTCTTATAACGACTTGGCTTAAAAAGCACTAGCGGCTCCTGACTTCTGCTGAGACAAGTTCCAAACAGCTCCCGGCCTCCTGCTCCCTTTGCCTTCTTTCTCTGCTCAGACCAGTTCTCTCCGCAGCCTTCACTGACCACCTCACGGCCTCCAAGGAGCTTACTGCACTTCAGGGACGGGCCACCCTTTGACCAAGCACTTGCCTAGGCTAAGTAATGGTGTCTTTTCTTCAAGGACGGGGCGCTAACCTACCTGCATGCCGTGGGTACCTGGCACTGGGTCACATGCGCCCAGAGTGCAGACTCAACAGATTTTTTTTTTTTTTTAAATGTGGACCATTTTTTTAAAAGTCTTTATTCAATTTGTTACAATATTGCTTCTGCTTTATGTTTTGGTTTTTTTGGCCACTAGGCATGTGGGATCTTAGCTCCCCAACCAGGGATCAAACCTGTACTCCCTGCATTGGAGGGTGGAGTCCCTGATGAGAAAAGTTCCCTCATCAGATGTTTGCTTTGCAGGAAGTAACTCGGTATCACCAAAAGCTGACCTGGCACTACAGACCACAGAAATTCACAATGAGTTGAAATGGATGAAAAGGCAGTTTAACTGAATTTATTTTCCCTTTGCAAAGCGACAAAAGCAGATATATTCCAAAATATAAACAAAGAAGAAAAAAATGACTGAAGAGTTCACTACGTCCATGTTTTTTAAGCAGGATATGAACCATTGTACAAGCTCAGTTGTGTCTGACTCTTTGCGATCCCATGGACTGTAGCCCTCCAGGCTCCTCTGTCCATGGGACAAGAACACTGGAATACTGGAGAGGGATTGCCATTCTCTTCTTCAGGGGATCTTACCAACCCAGGGATTGAATCCGGGTTTCCTACATTGCTGGCAGATTCTTTACCATTTGAGCACCAGGGAAGCCCTTGGTAGACTGAAAAATCAGTTTGCTATCATGATAAACATCTAAAAAATGGAATAGAAAATATCAGAATGCACCCCACTTAGAAAGGGTTTTCTTTTGTGAATTACATATATGCATACGGAGCTATAAAAATAAGATGGTCCTGTGTGTGTGTAAGTTTTTGATAACTAATTCAATCTCTTTATTTGTTATAGGTCTACTTAGATTTTCTATTTTTGAGTCAGTTTCAGTAATTTGTTTTACTTGGAATTTTTCCATTTCATCTGGGTTATCTAATTTGTTAGCATAGAATTGTTCATGGTATTCCCTAATAAACCTTTTTATTTTTGTAAGGTTGGTAGTAACGTGCCCCTCTCTTGTTTCTGAGTTTAGTCATTTGAGTCTTTTATTTTCTTGGTCTTTCTAGCTAAATGTTTGTCAATTTTGTTAACCTTTTCAAAGGACTATCATTTGATCTTAAACTTGTTTTTAAAACAAAATCCAGTTTTTGGTATAGTTGGGTCCAGCATAGGAAAAGAATGAGATTGTTCTCTTATGGCGAGTACAGCTGACTGATGGAAGGTAAAATTAATCAATTAAATTAAGAACAGAGAAGAAATTAGAACTCAGCACTCCTAACACCTGAACTTGAATAAGGTAACCTTGACTCTGTGGGCTAGACATTTCCTCTTCCTAGTTCTTACTTTGAAGGTATTAGTTGCTCAGTTCTGTCTGACTTTTTGCAACCCCATGGATTATGTAGCCCGTCAGGCTCTTCTGTCCGTGGAATTCTCCAGGCAAGAATACTGGAGTGGGTAGCCATTCCCTTCTCCAGGGGATCTTTGCAACCCAGGGATCGATCCTAGAGGAGCACTATTACCGATTATCACTCTGTGCTGGGTCTTGTACTGAGCCCCATCACATGAATCTCACATATGATTTGGCGAAGACCCTGGGGAACATCCCTGTAGCCAGAGGCACTGTGTGGTGGGGTGACTGCACTTTGCCTTGCCCAGGGACTACAGCCTCCCCAACATGTCCAGGGCCTCACAAGTAGTCACTCCTGGGGTATGGGAAGGCACAGAAACCCCAGCTTCGTTCAATAAAGTTCATTCAATAAAGATCGTTCTAAGCCCTAGCATATGTCTCCATTAGGGACAGGCGGCTCACTAACTACTGTCACAGACCAGGTGGCCACAACCCAGCCAAACTACTGTGCTTGGAAGAGGCATCTCCACTCTATTGACTTTGCTTACAGTAGTTCATGGATCATTTTCTGTGTAGGTTTAACTAGGTCTGAAAGGCCTGGTTGAGCATGGGAGCAGTGGTCATAAAGCCTTGTTCTGGAAGGACAGATAACCTTGGGCAGGTCATTTATCCTCTCTGAGTGTGGGTTTTCTCATGTGCAATGAGATGAGGGATATATCCATAACCAACAATGACCTGGCCCTTTCATGGGCCAGGTTCAAGATAAACACTAGGAATTCACTCATCTCATCCTCACCCACACACATTCAACTCATTTACTCCTCACAGGAGCCCAACGAGGTAAGTCCTGTTATAACCTCCACTAGACAGGGAGAACTGAGACTTGGAAAAGTTAAGTAATCAAAGCCACAGAGTGAGCAAGTGGTGGAACTGAGCCACAGATGTGGATGTCTAACCCATGTCTGAGAACCTAACCATTAGGTGCCACTTTACTGGTTTGTCCAGACGTCTCAGTGAGAGCATAAAGCACCTAGTACAGTGTTCTTCCTCGAGTATGACCAGGGCTCACAGCATTGCCAAGAGCAAACACCAAGTCCAGCCAGGCAAGGGCGTGCAGGAGACAAGGGTCTTTCCAGGGCTATGGGCAGACAGGGCACTTGCAACACCATCTCACATTTTCTGTGGGTTATTTCAAGTAACTGAGTGATCCTTGGAAGCTTCCTTTTTTGCATGTTCTTGATTCTACTTCTGTTGTTTGGTGGCCATCAGTAGGCATGACCCTGGCTTGATCTTCGTGAGACCACTCTGGACACACACTGGTTGAGTGGTTGGGCTCCTCAGGGCCCCTCTCCCCGAGGCAGGCTCACCCCCCATACCCAGCTCCCTCCTGCTTCACCCAAGAGAAGATTCTCTGCAGGTGGCCCTCCTTGTCCACTCATCCTGGGGGGCTCAATCAGGCCACATACCCCCAAGTCTCTCTCTTCAGATAAGATCTCTCTCCTGAGTTCTAGGCCTTTCCATCCAAATGCCTGTGGGGGTAGTTTCATCTCCAGCCAGTAGGTCCTCAAGGACACTCATTGTTATTTTCTCTAAAATCTGTTTCTCTCCTGGGAACAGCACCACTCTCCTACTAGTCACCCAAGCAAATTCAAACACTGAAGCCGACAGAGAGGAATGCTACGCTTGAGTCACACAGAACCAGGGTCTCTAATTCAAGTCCAGCAAACAATCTATTCTGCTTTCTAAGAGGCCCCAGCTCATCTGATGTCCACAGAGAAAACAAGCACCCAAACAGGATCAGTACTGGGTATCGTCTGAATTCCCCAAAGCTTCAATCCCTTCAATTAGAGCAACAATAAAAGCAGCAGATAATATTCAATATTTAAGTGCTCACTGATACCCAAGCACAGTTCTAAAGCAGTTTACCTTCAAACTTCTTCTTGCCCAAACACACACACGGCAAACATTACTGCATTTACATTTACTAACAATCTGAGAGAAGCACAGAGAAATCAAACATCTTGCCAAGGGTGGAACAGCCCATGACTCGTGGGGCCAGGATACAAATGCAGGCAGTGTGGTCTGAGAGCCAGGCTATAGTACTGTCTTCTTATAAGGTGTTTAAAAAAAAGCCTGCCAGTAGGAAATATCAATTATATATATCACATATGAGTAAATGAAAAAGAAGCTGAGACATAATCGACATACAGTAAATTATACATGCGAAAAGTGAATAATGATGTATTTGACATTTGTAGAAAACTGTGAAGCCATCACTCCGTTACACTGAATAGATCTCAATTATGTGCATATGTATGGGTTTCCCTGGAGCTCAGTGGTAAAGAATCTGCCTGCCAAATAGGAGATAGAGTTCTGTCCCTGGGTTGGGAAGATCCCCTGGGGAAGGAAATGGCAACCCACTTCAGTATTCTTGCCTGAAAAAAATCCCATGGACAGAGGAGCCTGGTAGGCTACAGTATATAGGGGTCGCAAGGGAGTTGGACATGACTGAGCAACTAAACAACAACAATGCACATATGTATATGGAAAATGTGAGGAAGGAGATGCTAAGAATGCTTGCCTGGGTAAAAGGACTATGGGTAATTTTAAAATTTATACCTTTCTGGGTGTTTCTAATTTCTTACAGAGAATGTGTGCATTTTAAAAATCAGAACAAATGCAGTATTTTAAAGTAATGATGTCATGAATTGAAAATAAAGAGCCTAACCCCCAACCCAGGTCCACCTCCCCGCAGGGGAGTCATACCAGATCGCTGTAAGCTCTGAAGGAGGGGCTGCCTGCAGCTTGGCAGGCCCCTCAGCTGCATGGCACTTACTGTATTTCAGTTCCCAGATGCTTGAGGGAAATATTCTGAAGGGCCGAGGGCTTGGCATGGACTGGCTGCCAGGCAGCTGCCACACCCACAAGCTCAGTGGGCATTTTCACGGGACACAGGAACGCCTCCAGCTCCTCCTCCTCCTCTTGCTCTGGGGAACAAAGAAAAGGGAAATCATCCATGCTCCAAGTCACTGCACTTAGGAAGACAAGCTGGGCAGTGTTATGACTGGGAGCAAGTGAGAGTGTGAGCTGAAGAGCAAGGCTTCCCTTTAGGTTAACAGCAGCCAGAGGCAGGCTTTTCGCCAAAGGTTTTGCTGGGACAACCTTCCTGGAAAACCCCTTAAAAATTTGCAGAACTGCAGATATTTCTGCATCTGAGAATCCATCCCAAAGAAGTTGTCGGAAATGCAGACAAAGCTTTATGAGCCAGGAGGCTCATCCTGGCACTGTTTGGCCTCACACTGGAAATAACGTTAAGGATCTGGGGAGAGGTTAAACACATGATGCCTTCAGGCAATGGACTATCACTCAACCATTGAGAACAATGCTAATGAAGAATGCTTAGGAATATGGGGAACATCCACGGGATATAAAGTGGAAAAAGTTGGGATTCTAGTATGATCTCAACTGTCCAGAAAAAGTCTCAAAGAAATACACTCTGCAATCTTAACAGAGGTCAGAACTGCAAGATGGGGTTAGAAGTGGGCAGGTTATGCTCATTATAGTTTACTTCTTCCCCTACCCCACCAAATTTTCTACACTAAACATGGATTCTTTTTATAAACAGAAAGTATGTATTCATCAAAAGCAGATGTTAATAATGAGATTTTATAACACAGGGAAATTTTAGGGACACAATACTGAGTGCCAAAAAAGCTAAGTAGGGCCTTTTGTATTATTATATGATCAGAGATGTGTTTAAATAAAAGGTAGGCAGGAGTCCATGACATAACAACACTGGCTGTCTCTGGGTGATAGGCTTATGGTTACTTTTTCTTCTAGTTTTCTATGTTTCCAATATGTTCTGCTTCCTCCAAAATTTTTAATAGTAAGGAAGGTTTCAAGGCTAAGGAAGCATTATTTGAAGTATAAGAGAGGGAGGCAAAATATTTTGAGGTCAGTTTTGAGTGTTACAAAAAGTGGGAGAGAACTAAGGCCACTTGAGGGGTGGCATGACCCTGATCAGGCAGCCCCTGAGGATGACAGGATGGCAGACACTCTTCGTTTGGAGCCCTCTCATTGAGAGAGTAAAAGATTGCAGGGGTAGAGGAAATTTATTTTTGTACTACATCTACACAGAGGGCATGGGTGCAAAAACATATAAAACACAGCACACTTCTGAAGGGCTGAGGGCTTGGCATGGACTGTTTTATGGGTTCAGTTCCAGACAGATGCCCCCATAGAAAACAGAACTGATATGATCCAAGGCTCTGGTCTGGGGTCTCTGGACCCCTCTCCAGCCTAGATAGGGAGGTGTACATGCCCTCAGGGAGGTGCCCACACAAAAAGCTTTCGGCAGCATTTACTTGTAATTCTCCTTTTGCCTGAACTGTAGGGGCTGCCAAATCACCAGTCTGAAGAAATCAGCACAATGAAATTGCCTAGCCAGAAGGTCGCTGTTTCCCCAAAGGGCCTTGAACACATGACCAGTTGCCCCCACAGCCTGAGGGGTGTCGGGGGTGTGTGTGTGAGTCTGAAGACTAGGGTTCAAATTTCAGTGCTGACATTTTCTTGCTGTGTGACCTTGGACAGGTCTCTTGACCCCTTCAAGCCTCAGTTGCCTCTTCTGCAAAATGGGAATAACTACCTACCTAAGATCTCTGTGAGGATTAGGGAACTTGAGGCAAGTCAAGTATGAGAACAGAGTCAGTAAGTGGTATGCGTATTTCTATGATGACATACATAAAAGTCCTTCATAAACTGTGTCCTACTTTGGCAAAGTGTTATTATTATTATTATAGATCTGCTGACTCCCCCTTGATCCTCCACGGCTCTTATAGAGACCAGTGTTTAGGGCATCTATAAAATAAAGATGTAAACACTTAAAAGCTGCAGAGAACATGCCTTGCAGATTGCTCAAGGACATGATTAGACACTTTTGCAGAAGATGAGGTGTCCATGACTCAAAGTCAGATGAGAGTCTGTTGGTTTTTGCTCCCCTAAGAGCATGTCTCTGCTTCCTCCCAGGAAGGGTGGAGGCTGGAGAGGTGGGGCAGTCTGCTCTAGACGGCGGATCCGGGGTCTGCCAACTTGCTCAAGACTCCGGAAATGTCTTTCTGGGGAAGGTTCCACAGGGCCCCTGTGTCCAGGAGGGTGGAGGCTGCTGTGGGATGAGAAAGGCTTCCGAGGAGAAGCCTATATCCTGGCTTCCTGCATCTTACCCCCCCCACCCCCCCACGACCCCTGCAGGAGACTGGCGCCTGGTCATTAAGGCAACCACTCTCCTCCCTCCACACCCTTTGCAGGGGCAGGCCCAGAAGAGGCCCACCGAGTGTGCTGAACCGAAGGCATTCTTCTGATAACCTGGTTCTTTGGACACTTGGGAATCCTGTCAACGGAAGGCTTCCTTGGTACTTCTAGTCTGAGGCTGGTCTGGCAACTGTGTCATTCAGCCACAGGTTCTGGCGTAGTCAGGGCTATTGGCTCTCCCGGCGATGGGAGTGGAGGGTGAGAGGTGCAGAAGCAAAAGCAAACACACCCTTCCCCAATGAAAGTGCTTAGAAACATAAAACACGCAGAAGGTTCTCTGGGGAAATTATGAATGATTATCATAAACCATTAAAAAGAAGCATTTACCATGACAGGGTGCACAGACACATATAGTAACTGCATTATTAGGACAGTTCTCAAGCACTGAGCATTCACTATGTATCCGGCATTATGCTAAGGGCTATATATTCCTTTTCTCACTTAATGATAAATTCAATGTATTCACTGATACATTCATTTAGTAGATACCCAATGTGCCTGGCAGGGCATCAGGTACTGAGGATACAGGTGACAGAGACATGGAACTCGCCCTTGGAGGGTAGGGGGCAGAGACTGACAAGCACACTGTGATTAGAACACAATGTTAACTGTCTGCAAAAAGTGTTGTGGGCTCACAGAATCCAGCTGGCAGAGTCCTGGAAGGCTGCCAAGAGGAAGTTAGCAAGGAGATGACAGTGGAGTGTGGCCAGAGAGCGTAAGCAGGAATGTGTCAGGTGGACAAAAGTAGGCAGGGATGCCTCTGGTGCTGCTGAAGTGCACAGCACAAGGTGGGCACTGGGCACACAGGCAGAGGTGAGACCAGGAAGGACAAGGCCTGAATCTGGTGCTAAAAAGCTGGGCCTGGGACATGGAGGGTGGCCATAGAAGGTGGTGGGGCTCAGGCTCTCATTTGAGAAAGCTTGCTTGGGCTGCAGTGAAGAGGTTGGGTCTGCGGTGGCAGGCTGTGATATGCGGACACCAGAAAGGAGTCTGCTGTGGGTTGCCCAGCTAAGAGTGGAGGCCTGACCCAAGGTAATAGCAGTGAGGGCCTGGATCTGACATGCAGGCCAGAAAGCAGACATTGCTGGCCCAGGCGACTGACTGGACTGGCTATCTGAGATTCAGGAAGGGGCAACTGTAAATGAAGTGAATGAGGGGGCAAATGGTAAATGAAGGCCATTTGCTGAGGGAAGGAAAAGTGGGGAGAAGGATGAAGGCAGATGAGTTCGGTCTGTAATGCATCTGGGTACCAGGGTCTAGGAGGCGGCTGGCCACAGGTCCCGCCCTCGCCCACAGGCGTCCCTCTCAACTGATGGTGAAGCATGTTAGACAAGCTACAGCCCTGTGGGTGGTTTTCTGTCTCAGTTCTAAAACCTGCCAGTCACAGTCCTGGCTGCAATATGGGGGTGGGAGGGTATGAGCTCCAGGACTCCTCCATGGTGAGATGCTTTAGGATTTGGGTTCTTATGGGTCACCTGGGGGTGAAGGCTCTGCCCTACATAAACATGGGATAAGATCACAGATCTACTCGACTCACAGCACAAAAGCATTTATGTCAGAAGCAACAACAATAACTGCATTTTCTCATTAACCTTCCTCACAGGTTGTGAAATTTCTTGAGATCTTCGCATAATTGCCATCATCATCATATTAGCTGACATCTACTGAGCTCTGACAATACTCAGGCATCATTCCAACCACTTAAGCTGCGTAGATTCATTTAATCCTTATAATAACCCTAAGAAGTAGGTATAGTTTATTAACCTCATTTTACAGGGAAGGAAATTGAAGCTCAGAAGGTTAAGCAACTTGCCTAAGACTGCACAGGATGAGGATCTAAAGCCAGCCAGCACGGCCTCAGAGCCTGTGTTGTTGCCATGGATGCTATACTGTTGCCTTAGCTGATCCTGAGTCACATCCCTGGCTCTCTGCTTCTTTAGCAGAGGACTCCTCCCATTCACTCCCAACAGGTGGGTAGAAGCTTGGTCACCAAAAGCCCTGGGTGTGTGGGCAGAAGGCAAGCCCGTTGGGTACCTAGCTCAAGGCGCAGGGCAGGCCCATTCCCAGCCAGGGCAGCGTCGGGGGCAGCAGGAGGTGCAGGCAGGCTGTTGTGGAACTCCCAGCGCTTCATCTGCAGTTGCTGCAGCCAGTACAGCATCACTTGCTTGGTGGCAGCCTGAGAAGCACAAGGGTTAGTTGGCAAGGCCCTGTGCCCACACGGTGGGACTGGGTGTGGGATGTGAGGTCATGAGAAGTTTGGCAACTCTCTCCTTCCTGAGAAAACAAAAAACAAAACAAAACACTGCCACTGTGGATAGGTGCCCATCTTTGAAACACCACATGCTCCTTGGTCACAGAAGATAACCAGGCTCTGATCTTCCACTTAGAGATATCTTAACCTTTTTGGGCCTCAGTTTTTTCATTTGTACTACAGTGATGATAACACTCACTCCATAAGGTGGTTATGAGAGTGAAATGAGGGAAGGAAAGTGTCCAGCAGAGTTCCTGATACGCAGCAGGTGCTCAAAAAAGTGCTCACTGGGTAAAAGAGTTTGGGGACGTTGAGACAAAGGGAGAAAGCTTTGAAATTCTGACTTGGCTGGGGCCCGGGTAGCATCACTACATTCTTGTGTGACATCGCAGTGTCCTAGTTAACTTTGTGGAATGAGGAGAATCCCTCCTTTTTGAGAATGGTACGACTGGGACCTGGAAAGTCACATGCACACAACAACAATACAGTTGCACCTCCAGGCAGCCCACACGAGGTATGCCTGATGCTGGTCATCAGTCCCCCAGCACTGGATGATCCACACACCTACTCTCACATCCATTATGTTGCCTGATCCTCCACTGGGGAAGCAGAGCAGGAGTGCTTAGCCCCTTCTATAGATGGAGAAGCTAAGGCTCTGAGGTGGCCCAGGCAGGTGGTGGTAGAGCTGGTCCCAGAACCTGGGTCTCCCACTTCTAGACCAGAGACCTGTTATAATTTATGGCCAGGAGATTGTGACTAACAGACAGAAGGCCTGGGATCAGATGGGCTGCAGAAGCTGGGCAGCTTGCTAGGATTGGATGGTGAGCCTCACAGAGATGACCACAGTCAAGGCCATGTGAGAACATGAGCAAGCAACCAGGGCAAGCCCTCTTCTCAAGAGGACCACTGGTGAGGTGTGCAGAAGGCTGGGGGCTCCATGAAAGGGGCCCTCAGCCTGCCATGGAGGGATCAAATAGGACAAAATGCTGCCCACCATTCTCTTTGTATATATCAATACTTCCCCTGAGAGACCTCAGCTTCTTCCAGGGCTTCACCATGACCTTGTGCTCACAAACTCCCACTCATACCCAAACATTCCATTTTATTTATTAATTCTTTGGGCATGTGTATACTGAGCATCTGTGGTATGTGTCAGGGACTGTGGTAGGCAATGGAAACACTGGTGAGCCCACACGGCCCCTCGCCTCTTGAAACTTAAGAATCTACCAAGGGGACATATGACTGTATGTCCTGTTGTTTCCTCATCTGGGGTTCCCTCCCGTCAGTGACTGGCCCAATCAGGCAGTCAGCCAGTTACACAAGCCATCCTTGACTCCTCTCTCATATCCACAGCCACCTGCATATGTCTCCTTCCCCAAAGCCACAGCTCAGCCATCATTCATTCTCTCCTGATGGACTCTTCCCCACCCCCCACTGCAGCCTGGTCACAAGACTGGCCCAGTCATTAAAGTGCAACTAAAAGCTGTGAGCTATATCCAGGGGGCTCAATAGATTCCCCAGTGGCTGGAAGTGGGGGTGGAGGCACAAGAAGACTGGGCAGGGGTGGGAGGGAAGTAGTCTACCGGCACTCTCCTCTCTGAGTGTGAATTCCAGAACTCCTAGCCCACACCAATCTTTCTTTCCAGTTAAGTTCTAGGCACTTTCATTTGACAAGAACTTTCTGATCTTGGTTCTGTCACTATGTGTGCTCATTCAACAAATATGTATTGAGCACCCAATAGGTGCCAGCAGTAGTCGAGGCTGAGATTAATTCAGCAACTTGTAGGTGCCTGTATGTGCCAGGTACTTACATACCTTGTTTTAGTCTCACAAACTATCCAGGTACTAAGAGGTTAACTTGCCCAGAGTCACACAGTTAGTAAGTAGCTGATGCAGAATTAGAATCCAAGCCTGTCTGATTTCAAAGCACATGGCCTTTGCAATGCTTCAGGCTTTTCCAATTGATAATAAAACAGAACCTGATGAGAAAACAGGTTTGGATATGCTTCAATGAACAATGTAGGTTGATCAGCGAAACCTAAGCATTTATCTCCCAATCTCTGCCAACGTTTTCTCAGAATTCACTCCCCTTGGCTACAACATCAAGAAAAGTAATTCAGAATCCAGGCCTTGAAAAAGGATTGCAAAGCTCATATTTTGACTATACTTCAGCTCTAAGTAAGAAAGTTATGGTAACTGCCTAGTTTTTTGTTGTTAAGCTGGTAAGTCTTGTCTGACTCTTTTGCAACCCAATTGACTGTAGCCTAAAAGTTTTGATAGGGTACTGAGAGGTAGGAAAGCTATGAAATTCCAAGTGTGAGCTACACTACTTTTTAGTGGTGTAACTCAAACCAGTCCCTTTACCACTTTATGACTCAGTTTTTAGATCCGTAATATAGGTCCATCATCCCGGCCTTTATTGCAGGAACCTAACGAGGAAATGGGTGTGAATACGCTTTGAAAAACACAAAACCCTGGGCACTCAGGGTTCACTGAGGTGATCGGGGTCGGCGATGATGGCAAATATATTATGACTACCCACCTGTGCTTGGCGGTGCCCTGGGATCCCGTACCGGCCAAAAAGGGAAAAAAGTGCTCCATTTACCTTCTCGTTGCCTGTCCGCCATCTTTACTGGGGGCAGCTTCCGGCGTGGGGCAGGTTGAAGGCGTGGTGTCTCTGAATTAGTTAACCGGCGGAAGGGAAGCTGAAAAAGACGACCGTACACGACTACACTGCTCTGGTAACTCGCGTAATGACGTGGAAGGGTAGTCCCTTCTCGCGCCTCATGGGCCTCCCGCTTTTTCAACCCAGGTGCCGCGCCGGTCACCGTCGGACGGCGGACCGCGCGGCCATTGGCTGAAAGGGACACCCTGCTCACTGTCGCCACATCCGGCACCGCTTACGGCGTGTGGGGCTCGTGGGCTCTGCCAGGGTCTCATTACCCGCGGCTCTTTATTTGTGACTCACCCCTGACCGCGGCGGCCTTTCCTCCCTCCGTCCTAGCTCTCACATGCCTCCTTCACTGGCTGTTCGCGTTACAAGGGGCGCCTGGTCCGCCTGCTGCCCTGACGGAACCGGGTGCCTGACGCGGGTTGGACTCAGCAAATTGTGTACACAGACAAATATGTACCTAGGCCCTGACTAACTCACTCAACTTCTTGTCTCATTCTACTACTTGCCCTTAAGTTTTTCCCCTTCCCTCCTGTTTTAGGCGCATCCCTCCACTTGGGCTGTGGAGCCCATTTCTGTCCACCTCTTTCGAGGAATCACGGTGCCCTAGCCCTTTCTTAGTTCCTCTCCCTTTAGCTTTTCTTCCTCTGTAATCCTTAACAAAATGCTCATTTTTCCGGGTAAATTATGCCCAGAGACTGAGATTGTCTTTGCTAGTACAGTAATTTATTTAACACAGGTTCACTGCAGAAATTATGATTTGTGATAACAGTATTTCACAAGTCACTAGTATACGGGATAATGTCTCTTAATAAGCTAATGAAGAAGTAACATCCTCCGAACTCGAAGAGGGCCACAAGGTTAAAACTGTTTGGATAGATGATTTCTAAAACTGTTTTTCCTGTCTTCCCCTTGCGTTGCTGGGAACTAAAATTTGCATTCTTTGTTACTGATTAATGCTGGTGGGCATTCTTGCTGGTTTTGCTTGTTCCTCTTAACGCCAATCGCCAAGACTTTCCTTAAATACTCCTAGTTTCTCTCCAGAAGGCAGGATGGTAATTTTCAGGAAGTTAGTCTGCTACTGTCCTTATTTGCTGGCAAATCAATAAATTTCGCCTTCCATTATCCTCAGAACCTTCTTAATATTCTCAGTCTGCATTGGAAAGGAGGACCGAATTTTCAATGACAAAATCAGTGATATGTTACTTATACTGTTGTTCCAGGCAAAGGGGGGAATGAAAGCAATAAAATACAAATTTAGTTCAGGTGTACCTTTCTATGAGTTGGTTCCTGGTATAGTCAGTCATTCCTTCTAGTTGGATATCAGGCTTAGGTCCCATTACCAGTGTTGGTAGAGGTTGCTCCAGAGGTTATTCCTCCAGGGACCCTTACATGGCTTGTGCTACCGCCTACAAGGACTAGCACTGCCAGGGCAGAAACAGATCTCCCTTCTCTTCTGAGACTGCTGCACAATTTAACACCACTCTTGACCAGGAGTAGCCTGGCTGGGGCAGGAGCAAGTGTCTCCAGAGCTTCACAGAGCTATTTGAATCAGTAAAGAGTAGCCTTGCCCAGACGGAACACCCTAGACTTGATGATCAGACTTCTTGGTTTTTATCATTTAAAAGTCCATCATGTGATGGACACCACTGTTATTACTCTAGTATAATGATGTAATGGTCCTGTCCACTCCGGGTGTGAAAGTTCTGTAAGAAAGTCCTAATATCCTGCTTCAAAACAATTTTTTCAAAGGAAATTCAAACCACAAACAACTTTGTCCCAAACAGCTAGTTTTCCAAAGGTGGATTTGAAATCATAATCAGTCGATACCGGACACTGGTGCACTCTCAGTGATGGTGATGAGAGGCAGTGGATGAAGGTGAGGGTTCTGTAGTCCCTTTCCAGTACTGCAGTCTTGAGTGATTTACTCATGCAAGGTCTCAGACTTCTCATCTGTAAACATGGAACTAAGGAGAACACCTGCCTCGGGAGGCAGATTTAGGTAAAGTTAATGAGACTTAAGCTCACCTACAGGGACTAATCAATTTGTTATATTTATTTTCTTATTCTGAAAAAGCATCCATCTTTGTATCTAGCTTTGTGTTCATAATTGTGTATTTTTTTCTCTTCAAGTTGTGCAGGTTTGATAGGCTTATTTTCTTTTCCTTTTTTTTTTAGTAGAAATTAAGCAGAAATTTTATTTCCAAGTTCTTCAAAGATTAAAACAAATACAAATAAAGTATTCTTTTAAGTGTCCCAAATTAAATCAAAGGCACATCATCAAAATAATACACCTGTGATATTAAAAATTCATTTAGGTTGTCATATTTCACATTGCTTTTTAAAAATCATTTGCAATGCTCTGTAGATCACATTTAAATATGAAATAATTTAGTATTTTTTTTTAAGTAAAACCACTCCTCTAAAGTAGAGGAACTTAAGAAGACGAAGATCAAATCTGCTTCATATACAGGATGGGGCAGTCTCATACAGAAAACAACATTCACCTTTTCAAACAAGGTTGCTAAGAAACAGATCCCATGCTTAGTGTTTAAAATAAAACAGTCTCCTCATTTAGAAAAATCAAGACATCATTTGATTAAAAAAGTCCATTCTTCCCCCCAATTTTATATCTGTCTGTCTTCATTTAGAAATTATAAATTCATGAGAAAAGAACAAATTTTGTTATGGTATAAAGATCTTAGTTGGGAACAGCAAATTACATATATTCAATTTTTTAACAAAGAATACTGTTTTCCTTCCCAAAATGTAAACATCTAGTAAGTAAAACATACATAACATTCCAGGCATGGAAGCACTAGTAATTCACTTAATAAAAGACGTGTATTTTGGTATATTTGGTGGTAAGGTTTTTGTTTAAGTATAAAGCACTTCAACAAAGAATCAGGCCATTATTATTTAAACTCTACACCTTCACCCAGTTTCCTTATTTGAGTAGAAACATCAATTTCTGTAGAATGTTGGCTAAAGGACCAGGTCACAGGAAAGGTCCTGTGAAATATCTAGAAGTCATGTGGCTAGAGAAGTGTTCCTGAAATTTGGAGGCAGTCATTCATCAGTTTGTGCTTGAAAGCATTCTTTAGCGAACTTCTCGACAATCTTCAGAGTAAAGCACAGGATCTGGGCTCCCGAAAGGGATTGCTTCCAGCTGGAACACCTACCAGCAGGGCATCCTTGCAGGCATTCTGCGTGCAGTATTGCTGAAGCTCTGAAGCCGCCTGAGAGACCTTGATCCTCTCCACGCCGGCCTCCAGCTTGAGCTGCTCCACCAGGCGCTGCAAGGCGCTCACGCTGGCCCCGGAAGACATGGTGGCGGCCTGGGCTCCGAGAGGGCCGGCTCTTTTCTTCTTTTTTAAAAAATATTTACTTATTTCTTTGGCTGCGCTGGGTCTTAATTGCGACAAGTGGGATCTTGAGTTGAGGCAAGCAGAATTTTTGTTTGTGGCATGCGAACTCTTAGTTGTGACATGTGGGATCTAGTTCCTTGACCAGGGATGGAACTCAGGCCCACAGCATTGGCAGCATGAACCACCAGGGAAGTACTGTGTATTTTTTCCCCTAAGTCCTGTGTATTTTTCTTCAATACTGTATAAATTCCAATTTCCATAAATCTGGATCTGCATCACCAATATTGCTAGAGTTATTTTGGTTTTAAAGTAATTTGTGTGAAACTGCAAGCACAGAGGGTGGAACACAGTAAATGTTAACTATAATTAAAACTCAGTAAAGAAGACCTTGAGGCAAAAGGCAGTAAAGCAGAGACAGGGGGTAGATTATATAGTAGAATTCACACCATTTAAAACTTGGAAATTCTACAGTTACAATTGGAGATTTTAGCACACCACTTTTAGCCTTTGTGAGATTTGCTGGAAAACAGCCACAAAAGACAAAGATACAGAGATCAGAATGCTATGATAAGGTGAATCAATTAAATAGGGATTACTTAGCTTTTTACATTATGCTCCATGTCAAAAAGACATTTTTGTTATCTAGAAAGATTTCGTGCCAGCAAGTACCTTGTCATGAAAATTTAAAAATAATAACAAAAAAAGTTAACCAAACAATCTAATCTCTTAGAAGTAAAAACAAATTTTCTAAATAGCTATTGGGTAAAAAGGAAAATAGCTGCCATTATGAACTATTTGGTGGAGGAAGTTAAAGACAATAAAAGCTGTGCTTATCAATATTCAGCTTGAATGCTTAGTCACTGGTGTCATATAGACCTCCAGTATTTGAATTCTGGCACCAGTGGTTATTAATTGTGTGATCTTGGGACATAGACTTGAACACTGCCATTCTTGTGGGTAAAGAGTTAGAAGGGATACTGCACGTTTCTCAACTTTTTCATCCTGTTACAGGTTGCATTGTCACCCTTAAATTCGTATGTTGAAGTTCCAACCTCAGTATCTCAGAATGTGACAATATTTGGAGATAGGGCCTTTAAAGAGGTAATTAAGGTAAAATGAAGTCAGTAAGGTGGGCCCTACTCCAGTTTGACTCATGTCTTTATAAGAAGAGGTTGACACACACATACACACCCACACATGCACTCATGCTAAGATCTGGGGAAGACAGCCATCTACCAACCAAGAAGAGTGGCCTCAAAAGAAACCAGCCCTGTCGACACCTTTATGTTGGATTTCTAGCCTCCACAATTGTGAGAAAATTTATTTCTGTTGTTTAAAGCCCAGTGTTTCTTTAGGGCAACCCTAGCAAACTAATACACTCCCTGAACAACAGAGAGCTTCCTTGGAAACCCATCACAGGCACAGTTCATAATGAATTAGAGCAGCCTTGAAAACCCTATGAAACTTTATAAACATAAATAGCTGCAAATTCATATCAGTTTCATATAAAACATTTTATGTTAATTTCTAAAAAGCTGAACAGTGGAACCCTACTCCCAATCACTTCCACGCCGAGGGATGGAGGAGAGGCAGGGTGTACAGGCCCCAGCTGGGGTGGTGTGTGTTGGGAAACCTGGTCACTGGAATTTTCATTGGCCTATTATAACCTCTCTGGGTTTTGGTTTCCTCATCAGTAAAATAAGGATAACAATTCCTCCTCAGGGCATCCCACTGAGTGTTTGTGAAGACTAAAAAGTAATTATGGAAAATTTGGGGGTCGGTACCCCTAATCTGCAGTGATGGTAACATGCTCATGGTGGGAATTCCATGGTGGGCCAGTGGTTGGGCCTCTGTGCTTCCACTGCAGAGGGCGTGAGCCCCAGTCAAGGAACGTGGATCCCTCAAGCTGCAAAAAACAGAAAAACATGCTCTGGGTTGCTCCAGGGGAAAAGAAGATGAAGACGGTAAAAATAGATTTAAGTTTTAGGTTTAGGGATATTAGAGGGAAACTTCTGTTAATCTGGATGCATTAATTGCTATGTGTTCTAGTGGATGCACTTCTGGTTATTGCATCAAAATATAGTAACATCCTTCCTCTTTTTTCCCTTCAAGATTTAGTAACTTCCTTCCTTCCCCTTGAAAAATAGTGTCTGCTGCAAAGCTAGAGGTTGTCAGAAAGTGACACCTTGTGGCCTTTGTGGTGTACTGTCCTTGGGTATATTGCACGTTCCCAGGTTCTCTGAAAAAGTTAGCTTAAAACGCAACATTCCGAAAACTAAGATCACGGCATCTGGTCCCATCACTTCATGGCAAATAGATGGGAAACAATGGAAACAGTGACAGACTTTATTTTTTTGGGTTCCAAAATCACTGCAGCCGTGAAATTAAAAGATGCTTGCTCCTTGGAAGAAAAGTTATGACCAACCTAGACAGCATATTAAAAAGCAAAGACATTACTTTGCCAACAAAGGTCCATTTAGTCAAAGCTATGGTTTTTCCAGTAGTCATGTATGGATGTGAGAGTTGGACTATAAAGAAAGCTGAATGCCTAAGAATTCATGCTTTTGAACTGTGGTGTTGGAGAAGACTCTTGAGAGTCCCTTGGACAGCAAGGAGATCCAGCCAGTCCATCCTAAAGGAAGTCAGTCCTGAATGTTCATTGGAAGGACTGATGCTGAAGCTCCAATACTTTGGCCACCTGATGCGAAGAACTGACTCATTTGAAAAGACCCTGATGCTGGGAAAGATTGAAGGCAGGAGGAGAAAGGGATGACAGAGGATGAGATGGTTGGATGCCATCACCGGCTCAATGGACATGAGTTTGAGTAAGCTCGAGCTGGTGATAGACCGGGAGGCCTGGTGTGCTGCAGTCCATGGGGTCGCAAAGAGTCGGACACGACTGAGCGACTGAACTGAACTGAATAGGCTCTTTTGCTAAAGTGCTAAAGTGAAGTAAAAGTCGCTCAGTGGTGTCCAACTCTTTGTGACCCCATGGACTATAGAGTCCATGGAATTCTCCAGGCCAGAATACTGGAGTGGGTAGCCTTTCCCTTCTCCAGGGGATCTTCCCAACCCAGGGATCCAACCCAGGTCGCCTGCATTGCAGGAGGATTCTTTTTTTTTTTTTTTTGTAAAGGCATTTAGTTTATTTTTCAAAAAATATTTTTGCTAGAAGGTTTGAGTAATTTTACATGATCACAATCTTTAAGTTTTTTCTGACCAAGGTACCATTTAAGTGGACAGCTTGTCTAGATCTGCTTTTGTTAACACCCAAATACAATTAGCATATTTGATGGTATTCCCTAGGTCTTCTTAAATTATCTACAGGCCAGGAGGCAGAGCCTAGCACATAACAAAGTATGTGCTTTATAACTGCTGATTAGTTCAGTTTCATAACAATTAAGCAGAGCAGGTAGTCAGTATATCTAATTCACACTATTAACACACTGGTTCTTGCCTGAAGGGTCTGATCATTGCAGAGCTCCCAGTTATTCCTTCCAATGCAGGAAGTAGTAAACCACAACTGCAGAGAAAGGTGGCAGCTCTACTTAGGCTAGTGCTGGCGATGTCTCAGGTCTGTTCCTTTGTTCCGACTATGAATTCAAGGTGACCAGTGTTAATTATAAATTCAATGATATGTAGAAAATATAATGCAAAGCCAAAAAAAAGAGCGGCTGCTTCTCCCTTTCTTAAGAGAAGATTGGTTTTCTATGATTGAGAGAACTAAAAGTGAAAGTGAAGTCGCTCAGTCGTGTCCAACTCTTCGCGACCCCATGGACAGTAGCCTACCAGGCTTCTCCGTCCATGGGATTTTCCAGGCAGGAGTACTGGAGTGGGCTGCCATTTCCTTCTCCACAGGAGGATTCTTTACCAGCTGAGCCACAAGAGAAGCCCCAAAGGGCTTAAAAGAGGTACCAAATAATGTTCCCTTTCCCTCACAATATATCCTAAACAGGCAGGTTAATAATTTGACATCTTTAAAACATATATATTTTACATATTCCTTCAGCCTGATTTTTAGTGAAGGGTAGAGAAACAGATTTTCTATTAACAAAATCATGTATTTCTTTGTATTCAATATAAGGGTTTATTACATGCACTAAAGAACATTTTTTCTTAAGTAATTTGCAGTTGCCTTCAATGTTGAGTTTTTTTACTTATTAATACTTTGGGACAATTTCAGTTCTCTTATTAAGGAAGGAGTACAGTCTTATTTAAAATATGATTTAAAAATTTTAGGCTTTCTGGTCAGGAAAACGTCATCATATAATGTCTAACATTTATTTTTGAGTAATATTTTCAATTGATAATAAGCCCAAAGAATTAATGTTTATTTGACAGTTTTTATTTTTAAATACATTTATGATTTTGTTCTTCCAGTGTTATTGAGATATAATTGACTTACAGCACTGAATAAATTTAAGGTGTATAACATAATGATTTGAGTTACATACATCATGAAGTGATTATCACAATAAGTTTAGAAACATCCATTGTCCCATGTAGTTACAAAATTAAATAGAAAATTTAATGGAAAAATATTTTTTCCTTGTGAAGAGAATTCAGGATTTACTTTCTTAACTTTCATATATAACATACATACAGCAGTATTAATTATCTTTATCATGGACATTTTATCCCTAGTACTTATTTATCTTATAACTGGAAGCTTGTACCTTTGACTTCCTTCATCCATTCCCCCCCATACCCTATGTCTAACAACCATAAATCTAATCTCTTTTTATGAGTTTGTTTGTTTTTGAAGTATAATTGACTTAAGACACTGTGTTAGTTCCTTGAACACAGTATAGTGATTTGATATTTCGGTACGTTTCAAAATGATCACTACGGTAAATCTATATATACTCTGTCCCCATACAAAGATTAAATAATTATTGATTATATCCCCAGACTGTACATTTCATTCTTGTGACTCATTTATTTTGCAGCTGGAGGTTCGTACCTCTTAATCTCCCTCACCTATTTCTCTCCTCCCTCAACCCCCTCTTCTCTCGCAACCACCTGTTTGTTCTCTGTATCTGTTTCAAAAACCCTGTTTCTATTTTGTTATATTTGTTAATTTGTTTAGTTTATTTTTTTGGCCACACCACGTGGCATGAAGGATCTTAGTTCCCCAACCATGGATCAAACCTGTGTCCTCTGTAGTGGAAGCTAGGAGACTTAACCACTGGATTGTCAGGGAAGTCCCACTTTTCTTTTTTTAGATTCTGCATTTAAGTGAAATCATACAGTGTTTACTTTTCTCTGTCTTTTTTTTCATTTAGCATAATGGCCTAGCTTTATCCGTGTTGTCACTAATGGCAAGATTTCATTCTTTTTTGTGGCTATGTAATATTCCATTGTGTATATATGCCAGATCTTCTTTATCCATTCATCTGTTGATGGGCACTTAGCTTGCTTTCATATCTTAGCTATTGTGAATAATGCTGCAGTGAACATAGGGGTGCACGTATTTTTTTTAAATTAGTGTTTGCTGGATTGTATGGTAGTTCTGTTTTTAATTTTTTGAGGAATCTCCTTACTGTTTGCCATAGTGGCTGTACCAATTTACATTCTCACCAACAGTGCATGAGGGTTCTCTCTTCTTCACAACCTTACCAACACTTGCTATTTGTTATCTTTTTGATAATAGCCATTCCTATTATCCACAGATCATTGTGATTTTAATTTGCATTTCCCTGATGATTATGATATTGGGCATCTTTTCATATGCTTGTTGGCCATCTGTATGTCTTATTTGGAAAAATGTCTGTTCAGATCTCTGCCTGTTTATTAATTGGATTGCTTGTTTTTTAAATGTTGAGTTGTATGAGTTCTTTGTGTATGTTGAATCTTAACCCCTTATCATATAAGTTGCTTGTAAATATTTTCTTTCACTCAGTTGGCACCCTTTTTGTTTTGTCGATAGTGTCCTTCACTGTGCAAAGTTTCTTGGTTTGAGGTAGTCTTGTTTGTTTACTTTGGTTTTGTTTCCCTTGCCTAAGGAGACGTCCAAAAAAAAAAAAAAATGCTGCCAAGGTTGATGTCAAAGAGCATACTGCCTATGTTTTTTTAAGTCTTTAATCCATTTTGAATTTATTCTTGTGCATGGTGTGAGAAAGTATCCCAGTTTGGTTCTTTTTGCATGTAGCTGTCTCAGTTCAGTTGCTCAGTCGTGTTCGACTCTTTGCGACCCCATGAACTGCAGCACGCCAGGCCTCCATGTCCATCACCAACTCCCGGAGTCTACCCAAACCCATGTCCATCGAGTCGGTGATGCCATCCAGCCATCTCATCCTCTGTCGTCCCCTTCTCCTCCTGCCCCCAGTCCTTCCCAGCATTAGGGTCTTTTCCAATGAGTCAACTCTTTGCATGAGGTGGCCAAAGTATTGGAGTTTCAGCTTCAACATCAGTCCTTCCAATGAACACCCAGGACCAATCTCCTTTAGGATGGACTGGTTGGATCTCCTTGCAGTCCAAGGGACTCTCGAGAGTCTTCTCCAACACTGCAGTTCAAAAGCATCAATTCTTCGACGCTCAGCTTTCTTCACCGTCAAGCTCTCACTTCCATACATGACTGCTGGAAAAACCATAGCCTTAACTAGACGGACCTTTGTTGGCAGAGTAATGTCTATGCTTTTCAATATGCTATCTAGGTTGGTCATAACCTTCATTCCAAGGAGTAAGTGTCTTTTAATTTCATGGCTGCAATCACCATCAGCAGTGATTTTGGAGCCCCCAAAAATAAAGTCTGACACTGTTTGCACTGTTTCCCCATCTATTTCCCATGAGGTGATGGGACCAGATGCCATGATCTTAGTTTTATGAACGTTGAGCTTTAAACCAACTTTTTCACTCTCCTCTTTCACTTTCATCAAGAGGCTCTTTAGTTCTTCTTCACTTTCTGCCATAAGGGTGGTGTCATCTGCATATCTGAGGTTATTGATATTTCTCTTGGCAATCTTGATTCCAGCTTGTGTTTCTTCCAGCCCAGCGTTTCTCATGATGTACTCTGCATATAAGTTAAATAAGCAGGGTGACAATATACAGCCTTGACGTACTCCTTTTCCTATTTGGAACCAGTCTGTTGTTCCATGTCCAGTTCTAACTGTTGCTTCCTGTCCTGCATGCAGGTTTCTCAAGAGACGGGTCAGATGGTCAGGTATTCCCATCTCTTTAAGAATTTTCCACAGTTTATTGTGATCCACACGGTCAAAGGCTTTGGCATAGTCAATAAAGCAGAAATAGATGTTTTTCTGGAACTCTCTTGCTTTTTCGATGATCCAACGGATGTTGACAATTTGATCTCTGGTTCCTCTGCCTTTTCTAAAACTGGCTTGAACATCTGGAAGTTCACGGTTCACGTATTGTTGAAGCCTGGCTTGGAGAAGTTTGAGCATTACTTTACTAGCGTGTGAGATGAGTGCAATTGTGCGGTAGTTTGAGCATTCTTTAGCATTGCCTTTGTAGCTGTCTAGTTTTCCCAAATACATAATTTTAAGGGAATTTTATTTAAATTTATTTATTTAGTTTTATTTAAACACACAAGTCATTTGCAAATAGGATTCTTACTGACAGTTTTCCTATTAAAATATTGAAGTAGGCAGACAGAGAAACAATGTTTAGTTTTGCATGTATACTTCATAATGTCACATGATCTCAGAAGTTAAGATATGCTTCCCAGCTACCTGGCAGGGTCACTGTAACAAAACGAATGTCCACTACATTGATCAAATTTTGCATGATTGAACATAATGGAAACTTAGTTCCACATGTCCAGCACACATTTCACAGTGTTAGTTGACTCTTGAAAGAAATGACCTGACATTGAACAGTTTTATTTTATATTCCCTTTTGAATTCTTAATGTAAACCAGGTTCTGGAAAAGGAACTTCAGTTCCAAGGAAACTTTCCTTTTTAATTGTTTTATATTTTAAAGAATCAAATAATGTGGGAGAATATATTTAGTTTAATTTTCACAGATTTGTAAACCAGAGAAATGAAAATCCGAATCTCTGTGTTTTGTTTTCTTGATGGGCTTGGCAAGAAATGTAGCAACATCAATTAATAGGTAGGGAAAAGAAATTCCTATGGGAAATTAACTATCAAATCTTGGTGGCACTGTCATCATTTCTTTTCTAGCATCTCTGGAGTTAGACTGTCTGGCTTTAAATTCTGGCCCCATCATCACTAGATGTGTGACTTTGGACAAGTTACTTAACCTCTCTGTGCCTGAGTTTCTTCTTCTGTATATCTGAGGATAATCTTTTTTAAGAAATTAAAAAGTATTTTTTAAAGTACAGTTAATTTACAATGTTGAGTTAGTTTCAAGTATACAGCAAAGTGATTCAGTTATAACTAAGGATAATCTTAATACCTATTCTGTAGTGTTATTACATGTGAGATAAACCACCTGAAGTGCTTACACAGTGTCTGGCCTATAGAAAGCATTTAGTAAGTGTTGGCTACTATTATTAGCATGAGTTTTAGGAATCATAGGTTTTTTGAGCTAGTAGGACTCTCAACATTCATTTGATCCAGGTCATTATCCAAAATCTCTTCTTTTTATTCCAGTCTAGCAGATAAGATAGTTTTTCTATTTATTGCTGGTTTCATTAACAGGATGCTCCGAACTCTTCTAAAAGGTAGTCAACTAGATGGTAGTCTTCCTTCAAGGAGGAATAATGTTTCTTTAAAAATGTAAATGCTTTTGAACTGTGGTGTTGGAGAAGACTCTTGAGAGTCCTTTGGACTGCATGAGATCAAACCAGTCAATCCTAAAGGAAATCAGTCCTGAATATTCATTGGAAGGGCTGATGCTGAAGCTGAAGCTCCAATACTTTGGCCACTTAATGTGAAGAACTGACTCATTGGAAAAGATCCTGATGCTGGGCAAGATTGAAGGCAGGAGGAGAAGGGGACGACAGAGGATGAGATGGTTGGATGGCATCATCAACTTGATGTACATGAGTTTGAGCAAGCTCTGGGAGTTGGTAATGGACAGGGAAGCCTGGTGTGCTGCAGTCCATGGGGTCACAAAGAGTCGGACACAACTGAGCAACTGAACTGAACTGAAAAACATAAAACGGCCACTGTCCTGGAGGTGGTGTGCATGGTAATGGGTGCATGACCCATTAGTCCATGCACATTTCAGGAGCTGCCTTTCTCCTTTCCATTGGGTTATTAGGAATCTCACTCCAGGGCTGAGTGCAAACAGCCATTTGGTGATTTTCTGTGCTGTTCACGTGCACTGCAAATCTTTGGGAGTGCGGGGAGAGAGGGAGAATTCAGATAACATAGCTCTATGCTACTGTTTCAGATGAAGGTTGAGAGTTAATAGAATACAGCTAAAGTCACTTGATCACTCACCTGCAGAGAAAAGGCAAGTAAAATATACATGGGTTAAGTGGGTTGAGTACAAGGGGAAAACCCTGTAGTGCAGGCAGAGTAATAAATGTCAGTGGACACTTGGCTGTGATATTGGGTAGAGTAGGGAGTGGTGCTGGCCATGGTGAGCTAAAGAACATAAGATCTGTGGAAAGGGGCACCTCTGCTCAGCTCTGTTTCCAATAACAACGACAAAACACTCTGAAGGCAAACAGTGTACTAATAAGAGCAAGTGCATCTGTTTGCCCCATATGACATGCATGGCATCAGTTTGCAACCTCCAAACAAAGGTCTTTGGGCTTACGCATTCCAACTTCTCACCTGATTTAGGGATTCCCTCTCTAGCCTCCCTATTTGAACACTTCCAGAGAGTGGCCACTTCCTCATGAGGCTCTCTGCTGAAGCAAAACTGTCTCTGAACTGGCTGCAGGTTGTCCTCCTTTGTAGAGATGAGGAGTAAGACACATCTTTGGTAAATGATGACTTCCCAAAGGAGGTAATAGTTGTCATGCTGGGCTTCCCCACTGCCCCTGTCTTTCTTCAACTGTGACATGACATGGTTTCTAGGCCTCACTGTCTGGTTCCTGTCCTCCAGAGCTGCTTGTTCAGAAGCCTCATGACGAGAACTGCAGGTATGAGGGTAAGGCGGTACTTGCACACACCTTGTAACTTTTATCTCCAAGAGGCCAAGCAAATAGGGACATCTGTCCTGCCAAGTCCTATCTTCCTCCTTTGACATATTTTGGGTCCATCAGAGAGTGGGAAAGGGAAGATCTCATTTTTGCAAAGCCTTGTGGAAAAGTGGAAGGATTTTACTGAGAAAGGAGTTTCTTTGAAGATGGTAGGTGTTTACCCTGGGACCTTGAGATGCTCTGAGAACAAAAGGAGATAACAGAAGCCTGCTCTGGAAGCTCAGCCTCCTCCTCTCTCCTCAGCCTCTCTTAAGATTGCTGAAACTCCCACAACCTTCCTCAGTGTCCATTCAACCCATGGGAAACCTATATCCCATTTTAAGCCACTTCATGGGAATGCTACTGGACACCCTGGCCCTCCTCCTCCCCTCAGGCTGGGCCACCTTTTCCAGCCTCTTTCTCCACACTCCAGCAGCACCAGCTCTAGGCATTGGGCAGTCCAATGGTTCTGAAATTTTCAGATGAAAGGTGTTGCCAGTCCTTTATTGGTGAATGGGAGAAGGTATGTACAAATACTTTGGGTGCCCCTAGTCTTACAGGGGTAGGAGAACTTGTCTAATGCCCACCCTGCTCCCTAGGGCATGGGAAAGCGATGGCTGTTGCTCCATGAACTCTACACTTTCTTACCTCCTCTACTGTTGACCAACAGTCCCCACCTCTACCACCCTTCAGGCTGTATGTATGGGGTCAGAAGTGATTAGTGAGTGAATGTGCATGTTGGGCCTGCTCTGCAGAAATCACATGAAATCGCAACTCCGTATAGGCCCTGCATTAAGGTAACTGCCTCACATCTGGTGGCCCTTTGAACTCAGAATGGAGGCTCTAAAATCAAATCCAGAAATGCTAGTAGCATTCCACCACGCTTTCCCAGTGCTAAGTTAGAATTTACTTCCAAGTAACCTCTACAAACAATGGGAAGAGGGTGGCCTGGATTTTCTCCCTTCCCCGGATTCTTCTCATACAGTGCAGACTGCTTGAGCTTTGATAAATGTGCATGAGACACTTTCTCTAGTTTCAAGAAATGGTCTAGGTGGAATTGTTATATGGATTTCCCCCTATTGGGTGAGCCATTGTAGCATGAAGTTGTGAGAGGGAAGGGGTTCAATGCATGGGTTTCTTTTTTTTTTTATTTTATTGAAGTATAGTTGATTGACAGTGTTGAATTAACTTCTGCTGTACAGCAGAGTGACTCAGTTTTATACATATATATATGTTCTTTTTCATATTCTTTTTCATTCTGGTTTACCACAGGATATTGAATATACTTCCTTATATATACAGTAGGACCTTGTTTATCCATCCTATATGTACTACTAGTTTGCATCTGCTGCTAATCGCAAACTCCAAATCCTTCCCTCCTCCACCTCCCTTCCCTTGGGAATCACAAGTCTGTTCTCTATGAATGTCTGTTTCTGTTTCGTAGATATGTTCATTTGTGTGGTAGTTTAGATTCCACATATAAGTGATATCAAATGGTATTTGTCTTTCTGACTGACTTGGCTTAACATGATAATTTCTAGGTCCATTCATGTTGCTGCAAATGAAATTATTTCATTCTTTTTTATTTCTGAGTCATATTACATTGCTTAAATATGTAACATGTCTTCTTTATCCATTGATTTGTTAATGGACATTTAGGTTGCTTCCATGTCTTGGCTATTGTAAATAGTGCTGCTGTGAACACAGGGTGCGTGCATCTTTTTGAATTATAGTTTTGTCTGGGTATATGCCCAGGAATGGGATTGCTGTATCATATGGCAACTTTATTTTTAGTTTTTTGAGGAATCTCCAGACTGTTTTCTATAATGACTGCACCAGTTTACATTCCTCCCAACAGTGTAAGAGGCTTTTCGCCGCACCCTCTCCAACATTTATTATTTGTAGACTTTTTAATGATGGCCGTTTTGACTGCTGTGAGGTGGTATCTCATTGTGGTTTTTCTTCCCTGGCTGCACTGGGTCTTTGTTGCCCCATGTGGGCTTCTCGTGGTGGTGTGTGGACTTCTCTCATTGTGGCTGATGGGAATCTTAGTTCCCCAACCAGGGATTGAACCCATGTCCCCTGCATTGGAAGGCGGATTCTTAACCACTATACCACCAGGGAAGTCCTTCATATAGCAGTCTTTATTTAAAGTCTGTTTTGTCTGATATGAGTATTGCTGCTCCAATTTTCATTTCCATTTGCATGGCGTACCTTTTTTTATCCCCTCACTTTGTATCCTTAGATCTGAAGTGAGTCTCCTGTAGACAGCATATATATGAGTCTTGCTTCTGTATCCATTCAGCCAGTCTCTGTCTTCTGGTTGGAGCATTTACTCCATTTACATTTAAGGTAATTATTGATATGTTTGTTCTTATTGCCATTTTGTTAATTGCTTTGGATTTGTTTTTGTAGCTGGTTTGTTTTTTTTTAAGTCCCTTTTTCTTTTGTTCTCTTGTAATCTGATGACTCTCTTTTTTTTTTTGTGGTTGTGCCCTTGTGGCTTCCGGGATCTTAGTTCTCTAACCAGAGATTGGACCCAGGCTCCCACAGTGAAAGCGCCAAGTCCTAACTACTGGACTGCCAGGGAACTCCTTAATGACCATCAGGGAGTGTTTGGATTGCTTTTTCTTTTTTGTATGTGTATTTGTTGTAGATTTTTGGTTTGCAGTTAACATGAGATTTTGATATAGCAGTCTGTATATATACAAGATTGTTTTAAGTTGGTTATCTCTTAATTTCAACTACATTTCCAATGTTCTGCATTTGTACTCTCCTCATGAGAGAGTACAAAACCTTGCTGGTTTTGATACCATGTTTGTATGCACATGATTTCCTATCTTTACTGTATGTTTGCTTTTACTGGTGGGCTTTCCTATTTGTAATTCTCTTGTTTCTAGAAAAGTTGTTAGAGAAGTTCCTTTAGCATTTGTTGCAGAGCTGGTCTGGTGGTGCTGAATTCTGTTAACTTTTGCTTGTCTGTAAACCTTTTGATTTCTCTGTTGAATCTGAATGAGAGCTTTGCTGGGTGCAGAGTATACTTGGTTGTAGGTTCTTCCCTTTCATCACTTGAAGTATATATCATGCCACTTCCTGCTGGCCTGCATGATTTCTGCTGAGAAATCAGCGGATAACTTTATGGTAATTCCTTTGTGTGTTGTTTGTTGCTTTTCCATTGTTGCTTTTAATATTTTTTCCTTTGTCTTTCATTTTTGTCAGGTTGATTATTATGTGTCTTGCTGTGTTCCTTTTTGGTTTATCCTGCCTGGGACTCTCTGCACTTCCTGGACTTGGGTAACTGTTTCTTTTGCCATGTCAGGGAGTTTTTCACATTTTTTAAATCTCTTCAAATATTTTTTCAGGTCCTTTCTTTCTTCTCCTTCTGAGACCCCTATAATGTGAATATTGATGCATTTAATGTTGTCCCAGAGGTTTCTTAGACTAACCTCACTTCTTGTCATTCTATTTTCTTTATTCTGTTCCACAGCAGTTATTTCCAGTCTGTTTCCCAGGTCACTTATTTATTCTGCCCCATTTATTCTGCTATTGATTCCTTCTAGTGTATTTTTCATTTCAGTTATTGTTCATATCTGTTTGTTCTTTAAATCTTCTAACTCTTTGCTAAACACTTTTTATATCTTCTTGGTATTTACCTTCATTCTTTTTCTGAGAACTTGGATCATCATTGTTCTGAATTCTTTTTCAGGCAGATTGCCTGTCTTCACTTAGTTATTCTTCTGGGTTTTTCTCTTGTTCCTTTGTTTGGAACATATTTCTCTGTTATCTAATATTGTTTGACTTTCTGTATTTGTGGACTCCTTTCTGCAAAGTGCAGGATTGTACGTCTTCTTGCTTCTGGTGTCTGCCCCCTGGTGGGTGAGATTAGGCCAGGGGCTTGTACAGGCTTCTTGTGGGAGGTAACCACAAATAGGTTTACCTATGTTTTCATTTTAAGATCATCTAAAACAAATTAAATGGGTATATTCTGGGTCATCTGAATCCAGCTAATTCTGTTGAGGCTATTTGTTGTGCTGTGCTCAGTTGCTTCAGTCATGTCCTGACACTTTGTGACTCCATGGACTGTGGCCTGCCAGGCTCTTCTGTCCATGGGGATTCTTCAGGCAAAAAGACTGGAGTGGGTTGCCATACCCTCTTTCAGGGGATCTTCCCAACCCAGGGATCAAACCCAGGTCTCCCGCATTGTAGTTGGATTCTTTACCGTCTGAGCCACCAGGGAAGCCCTGAGGCTATTTAAAAAGTATAAAGAGGTTGTATTCTGGCATTGGACTGCTGTGTTCAAATTTCCTCTCTCCATCCCAGCTGTGTGATACAGGACAGTGCTCACACCCTGTGCCTGAGTGCCTTTAGCTGCAAAAGTGTGGCAGTAATCGTTCCTACTCTGGAGTCCCTGTGAAATCTAGGTGAGATTATACTTTCCTTCGCCTAGTGCTTAATGAGCATCAGCACTCAATCACCATTCGATTTGTGTGTATTATCTGGATGGCCCCACGATTGTCAGTAGCTCATGAGAAAAAAACAAAGGTGGATTTAATAGAGAAGTGATGTGTTAGAGTAGAGTGAAGGCCAAGTGATATTACGGTGTGCTGAATAAATGAAGTTTTCACAGTAGTTTAAATAAAAGCGGTGTGATAATTGAGTCATCACACCAGGCAGACTGAACTCAAAGAGACGTGCCTGGGAACAGTTGGTACTGTGCTTGTGTTAAGAACTGAAACTTATTTTTCAGCAAAACCTCATTTATTCCTTTAAATCTGTGTTGTTAAGATGTTTTTATCGGTCTTGTCATTTTCTGTGCATTTAAGTCATAAGTCTATTTGGCTTTTATATGGAAGATATAAGCATGAGTTTACATCTAGTTTGAACATATTTAGGTAACTCTCTGTATAATAAAGCAAGTTACCTAATGCATTTTAAAAGGTATCCCTGTGGTTTCAAGTACTGCTGCTGCTGCTGCTAAGTCGCTTCAGTCATGTCCGACCCTGTGCGACCCCATAGACGGCAGCCCACCAGGCTCCCCTGTCCCTGGGACTCTCCAGGCAAGAACACTGGAGTGGGTTGCCATTTCCTTCTCCAATGCTTGAAAGTGAAAAGTGAAAGTGAAGTCGCTCAGTCGTGTCCGACTCCTAGCAACCCCATGGACTGCAGCCTACCAGTCTCCTCCATCCATGGGATTTTCCAGGCAAGAGTACTGGAATGGGTTGCCATTGCCTTCTCTGGGTTTCAAGGACTACCGTAGGTCTTTTGGATTGGAATTCAGATGGAGGGAAAGCAAATGTTTTTCCTCTTGGTGGAGGGCTCTAACTCTCCAATTAGGGTGTGGTGGACCAGAGCAAAGACCTTGAGCATGACCTCGAAAGCAAAGCCTGCCAAACTGACAGCTCTTCAACACCACCAGTCTGCAGGCTGGTGGCTTCTCCAGTTTTGACCCCCTCCAGAGCTTTGTGTGTGGACTTGATTGTGTGATCTAGTTGACCACAGTGTTACTGGCTGTGTTAGTGTTGTGTTAGTCTCTCCATCGTGCCCGACTCTTTGTGACCCTGTGGACTACAGCCCACCATGCTCCTCTGTTCATGAGATTTTCCAGGCAAGGATACTGGAGTGGGTTGCTATTTCCTTCTCCAGGGGATCTTCCCAACCCAGGGATTGAACCCTGGTTTCCAGCACTGCAAGCAGATTCTTTACCGACTGAGCTACTTTCTAGTATTTCTGCCTTTGCAGTCAGGATCTTTGAGATGGCTCTAAGGGATAAAATGTTTCCTGTTACTTATGTAACCTGGATGTCAGCAGGGGTTACACTGCCTAGTGAAATCTAGAAGGGGTTAATCCAAACTTCCCATCCTTACCACACCTGATTCTGGAAAACGCCAGTGCCTTTCTGGTACATGTGTGGGTTTCCACAGACCTTGTACTTATGCTAACCTCTGGCTCCCTGTTTCTGCTTGTGCAGGGAGATTATTTTCCCCTCTGAATCTTCTTTTATCCCTACTTTGATTTCCATCCAGACATAGAATTTGTCCCTTTCTTTCATTTCCACTAAAACCCCCAAGACTTCTGCTTGTATAGTAAACTTTACCGAGGGTTTAGAGGTATTTTGTGGGAGAGAGTGTAGGGAAAGGTAGAGGCGACTTTATTTTATAGCAAATGAAGGACAGGGGAGCCTGGCACTCTGCAGTCCATGGGGTGACCAAAGAGTCGGGTATGACTTAGTGACTGAACAAAATGACTTGACATCAAATGTTTAATGCTTCTGTTCTTCCAGATCTTTCGGCCACTCTGCCCTCTTCCTCTTTCACCTTTCTCTTTCTTTCTACTCCTAAATTTCTCGTCCTTTCAAACAGAACTGTTCCCCTGTCTCTATTTTAGCCTTGTCTTCAGAATCTCACTTTTCTCCCCCACCTCTTGTCAAGAGAGTCTCCCTAACAATGTCCTTCCCAGGATGCATTCTGTTGTTAGGGAGTTAGATTGTGGGCTGCACCCTGCACTGATTGAAGCTCTTCACTTTACATTCCTCTTGTCTGGGAATAAAACAAAGATCAGCTTAGTGCTTACAAAGCACTTTCACCTACATGAGCCCTTGGGTGAGATATGCCCATTTTACAGATGTGGAACCGGAAGCTCAGAGAGGTTGAGTGTATCATCCAAAGCTACATAGTCAGATGCGTTGGGGAGTAGAAATTTGCATCCAGATTTGAAGATTTTCATCTGTGACCCATGTCATCATACATAGATAGGATGAATGCTGTCTGAAGCTTCCGGCATCGGAGGCCACACAGATTCCAGTGTGGATGATTAACATGGGATAACCCTGTCGGCCTAAATGGGGGGTGTCGGGGCAGCCCCAGCAGCCCCAGTTGGTGTATGCGTTCTGCAGGAGTAGGACTAACAGTTCCCACCCCATCCCTACTCTCCCTTCCCTCTTTTGCTGGCTAGCTCTTTCTCATCTTCAGGTCTAGGTGTAGAACTGGCTACATAATATGGGGGACTCAGTACAAAATGAAAATGTTGGGCCTCTTGTTCAAAAGTTATTAAGAATTTTAAAATGACAGCAGAACATTAAGCTAAGTATTGGACTCTTGGAAGCAACTATACCATCACATGCACAGGAAGGCAGACCTGTACGGAGGTTACACCCGCCAGGAAGCATCCTCTGGCTCTCCATTCTGAGCTCCCCACTTTGAGCTTATTACATGCTGTCTTTGTTTCTTCTTTATGTACCTGTTCCCCTGTTTCTCTGTGAGACCTGTGTCCTGTTCACTGCTGTTCCCATGTTCCCAGCACAGGCCCTGACAAAAAGCGGGGGCTTAGTAGATGCCCTCTGGGGGTTTGGGGCCCCTGGAAGTGGGACCTGAAGGAACCAGGTGGTGAATAGTCATGTCCAGGCAGGACCCACCCAGGCCCAGTCGTGACTGAGGCTATGGGACTTGGCAGGGGTTTAGGGCATGGGGTACAGGTTGGGTAGGGACTAATTTTCTCTTCAAGAGACTGTGTTAATCATTTACTGCCCAGAACCTCAGAGACCCTACTGCTCAGGACCAAGTAAGGTGTAACCAGTCGGGGAGATGGGGCGTAGGCAGAGGACAAGCTCAGAGAGCATGGAACAGACAGCTCCTTCCTGGGGCTACACAGCCTGACCTACACTGGACCTTCCTTAGCCTCCTTAGGCTTCTAAGGCCCCCTCTCCCCTTACCTGCCCTCCTTGCTCAGTGGTGGGTATGGGGACGGATATATTTTCCTAATGTCTCCTCGTAGCTAAGGGAAGAGAGGGGGCAGAATTCTCAAAGTTTCAGACAACAGAGAGCCTCAAAGGCAAGTATGTCTTTAGGGATTGCTGATCCTTGAGCCCAGATTATGTCAGAGTTGTTTCTATTTTTTTCATTTCTCTCCAGTTGTAAGGCAAGATTTGAGACTAAACTCTGGCTGAAACCTTGGAAGGGCTCTGATTGGCTGGGCTTAGGTAAAGACCATATCTTTAAGCCAATCTCTATGTCCAGGGAATTGGACCTCCCTTGTGGCTCAGCTGGTAAAGAATCTGCCTGCAATGTGGGAGACCTGGGTTTGATCCCTGGGTTGGGAGGATCCTCTGGAGAAGGGAAAGGCTACCCACTCCAGTATTCTGGCCTGGAGAATTCCATGGGCTGTATAGTCCATGGGGTCACAAAGAGTTAGGACACAACTGAGCAACTTTCACTTTCTTTCCGTGTCCAGGGAAGGGAGCAAGGATGGTTCCTCCAGGGTCCCTCCCATAGGTCCCTCTCCTCCTCTAACAAACAGAGCTGTGCTGCCAAGGGGAGGGGCAGGAATGGACTGGACAGGCAGAGCAGCCAGTGACTACTGCTGCATTTTTTTTTTTTTAAAACCCAGCACCACCTCCTCTCCCTGTTCTTGGCTTCTGAGCCTCTGGAGTCAGATCCCATGAGGATCCTTACAGAGCGGAGACTGCTGAGCATGGAGAACAGTCTGGAAGGTCAGGGCTCTGGCTGGTGCCCCAGGTTCAGTGTTTTCTAGAAACCTTTCCCACCTTCCTTCAGAGCATATCATCCCAGGGTCGTTTCCACAGCACAGGGTAAGGAGACTGCCAACCAGCATTTTCTCAAAGTGCTTAAACTCCGGAATGCTTCTCTTTGAGGCTCAGAGATAGTCTTTATTTTAGTTTTACCTCAAAAACAAGCTAATCATAACTAAAGAAAGTCAGAGACCCCTAAATGAAAGAATGAGGTGCCCACCATTCTTGGGTCCTTTCCTTTAGACTTCAGTTACCACAGAGCTGCTCCCCAAGGCCAAGCAAGGCATGAAGATGATGGTGATGAGCGTTTTCTTCAGTCCCGTGAGAATTTTCAGCAGTGTTAGGAGGAAAGGCTAAAATTTTCTTCAGCTGATTCCGTATTTGGTGGGGAAATAGGAAGACTTCTCAATAACCTGAGGTGGTGGAGTAGTGTCTCCCTGCTGTGGTTGTTCTGGGTCAAGTGTGAGGCAGGAGCTGGATCTCAAAGTGAAAAAATCCAGGTTCCATGCCTGCCCTCTCAGGACTGTCTGCTTGACCTTGGCTCCTGTCATTGGTCCTCAGCTTACCCCATGTGTGAAGTGAGGGGCTGGACAAGCTGACCTCTAAGGTTCTTCTTAGCTCCTAATTTCTGTGAGTCTAGATCAGGTTGAGAAGGCAGATTAATCAGGATTCTGGTTCTGTCCCTGCCTTCACCATGACTCATTTGGTGACCTTAGATAACCTTGTTGTTCCCCACCCTGACCATCCTGTGTTGCAGAGGAGGGCTGTGTAAAAGGTGGCCAGGATTCAGGAGACCTGATCCTCAGCAGGCTCACCACTGAGGATCTTGTGCACTAGGAAACTCCAGCCTGGATCCAGCCTTCTAGTGAAGTCTGTGGGTCCAGCCCCCCATTTTTGGGACTCTCACCCAGTCACATGGCTTCAGGCCTCCCTGGCCTGCTTTGGCCACGTTGGCCTTGCTTATTCTTCCAGACCTGGAAACTAATATGGACATGCCTCAGCCACAACGTTCAACTCTGCAGAAGCCTCGTCAGGGACTGTTCCTTGCCAGTGAGAGAGCTTGATGCTGGGGGAGGTGGGGACATGGAGGAAGTAGACATACCTCCCATCCTTGGGGAACTCGTGATCTGGGGTGGGGAGGAAGGGCCAGCATAAGCCTGTACCCAATGTGGTGGGAGAGGGACAGCAGAAGAGAACATTTCAAGTTGAGAGAACTAAGAGGACACTTTGGATGAGACCTTGAAGGATGGGGTGGACTTGAGATGGAGCTGTAGACTGAGGGCCAGTGTGGTGAAGGAAGTGCAGTCAGTCTCTAGGGTCCAGGGGGAGGTGGGTGATGTGTCTGGAAGGAGCTTGGGACCAAATCTGGACAGGCTGTCACGGCCTGGAATGGGAGTCAGGGCCAGGGAGGCAGTGAGGCCTTTTGGTTGCAACTGCTGGGAACTGAACTTGAACTAACCTAGGCAGAAAGTGATTCATTGAGAGAACTGACAATCTGAGGACCAGGGGTCTGCTGTCCTTCAGAAACAGCTGACCTGGTGCTTGGACACCACCATCAGGACACATCTGATCCTGTTTCTCTCTATGCTGGCTTCATTTTTCTCTTCTGTGGGTAACTTCTGTGCCTGGGAAAGAGACTTACTGGCCCAGCTGAGGTGAGGTTCCCTCCCCAGGACCATCACCAGAAGGCCATAGGGCTGCTCTGCTCCTGTCTGCAGAGCCAGCATCTGAAGGAAGGGACATGCTGGGCAGACTCCCCCAGAGCTACCCCCCGAGTTTCTGAGCAGAAGGATATGGCCTGATCTGACCTGCATTTGGGGAAGAGTAGGCATTAAAGACAGTTTTTTTCCTTTTATTCATAAAAACAAATTTGCAACAATTTATTAAAAATTGATACCATGCAATAGGGGTACGAGAAATTCCTCATTTACATTTGATTCTGGCAGTTCCAGTCTAATTTAAAGCATTTGTGCACTAACGTTCATTGGAAAACACCTTCAGGCTGAAGCCTCTTAGGAAATGTATGGTGTGTTTGCTGCATATAAAAGAACAGAACCGTTAAATAGCTAGAGTCACTTCTGTGGGTCTTGTTATTTGTGGGGAAATTGAAAAAAAATCGGGTGAACCTACAGTATCATTAAGACAGAGAATGTACTGTGTGGGTTAATCTAGAAGACTGTGCACGCTCAGGAGTCACAACGGGTCACGGACGCACACACTCACCTCTGACTGTCCGATACTTTTGTTTTTTTCCTGCTATGCTGGATTAATATTTCTACAGGTATTGTTTGTGTGTGTGTGTGTGTGTGTGTGTGTGTGTATACATTATGTACAATGAATTGTCTCTTTCCCCTTGAAAAATTAAATGTGATCCTTTAAATTAAATCTGGTTTGGTGAAATCAAGAAAGCAAGTAAATACTGTAATACACAGTGAGTGACAACACCGATTTTTAGTGCCTAAACAGACAGTGACTTCAACTTGACCTGTGATGTGTTAACATTTTTTTTCCCCCTAAAAGCTACGTTCCTCCATAACCTCTCTTTGGGGGAGGGGAGGGGAATGCTATGCTATGTGAAATAGGGTGTTTTGAAATGTTGGCGATGGTTGCGATTCCCATGGGCCCTTTTGTCAAAACCTGGTGGTGACAGCGCTGTATTCCTGACTTCGGTGGTCTGGGAAGAGATTATTGCCTGCCTGTTGAAGCTGCCATTAGGTTTCTTTAGGGAGTTGAGCGACTGCTCAGTTGTGCAGACGTCCCGGACGTTGTCATTCAGGCCTTTCTTTAGCAGAGAATGAACCTGTCTAGGAATGTCACAAAAGTCATCGGGAGCCCCTCTCCAGCTGGGTGGATCCTGGCAGAGGGCTATGCTGGGTGCTTCTCTGGGCCGCAGCCCTGTCCTGAGGGCTGAAGGTCATGGTCATCCTGATACCTCATGGGTCAGGGCCGCTTCACTAATTGGTAGGAAGCTTTTCTGGACAAGATCAAGTTTTGATCCTCAGAGCGACCCTGGGAGGTAGGCAGGACAGGTGTTATTTCAACCCCAGTTTGTTAGTGAGGGGAAACAGGCTGAGAGAGACACAAGAGACCTGCCCAAAGTCATGGAGGGAGTTAGCAGTGGAGCAAGGGCCTGAACCCAGGTCTGTCTCACTCACAGGCCGGTGCTCTTTGGAGTTCCTTTAAAGGGGAAGAGTGATCTTATGGATGAGAATCAGTATGCTGATCGATCACCCCGCCCCCCCTCCCCCCCACCCCCCGCAAGGGCAGAGCCTGCTAGCTTGTCTGGATGAAGGTAAGGGAAGCGCTCAGCTAACAACACTCTCCCCATGACTACAGGGATGTTCTCTAGCAGATGCCCCCAATTCACTTTGGTCAGAAACAAAGTCAGTGGAAAAAAAAACAAAACAAAACCCCAGCCAGCCCTTGGGCCCTGATGAGAGAGGTTAAAGTGCACAATCTTTCTTTATCGTGTTTGCTGGGAATAGACATTCTATGATTAGCTCGGGTGTTCCCCTTATTATGGGGAGCACCTGATAGGAACACAAAGACATGGCCGACATGGTAGGTGCATGGCCGACTGTGGGTGAATGCTGCAGAGCGTGTCTGCAGTGACGTGCCCTAAATCCCCACGGTCCTGGAATGGGTGTTATTGTGTTAATGTGTGAGTCAGCCTACTCCGGTACCCCAGCCCTCGGCCCGCAGAGCTGTGCCCGGCCCCCCTTCCCGCAAGACTCCCTGTTCCAGGAAGGCTGGGGTTGGCTGGACTGGCCGCTGGAGGCCTGGCTGCCCCCTGCCTGCCTCCTTCCCCAGAGGGGAGAAGGGCTGGCCTGGGGGGCCACAGCCAGTGCGTGTGTGGAGAGGCAGAGGCGGTTTCTTCAGAAGCCTTCGCCTCTTCTCAAGGCTGCTCAGGGCCACTCAGTGACTTCTAGCTGGAGTTCTAGCGACTTTCTCCTTGTCTAGGATTTTTTTTTTTTTTTTTTTGCAAAGTTTCAAATATCCTAGCTCCTCTTCCTTTTCAGACATGAAGGAAGAGGTCATTTTCATTCCTCTTCTTTGTGAAAGAATAAAAACTTCACAAATAAGGCGCGAGGTCAGGTGCCAAGTGCCCCCCATCCTGTGCACCGCATGCCATCTGAGCAGTCCAAGGCCAGCCGTGGCGCCAGCTTCTCCACAGCCAGTGCTGACAGTGTTCTGTAGCAGCTGCCTCTGCTCCGTGTGGTTCTGTCCTGGGGGAGGCCCCGGCCCCAGGCCTCCCGCCCTTACAGGCCCGAGACCATAACTCGGAAAGAGGGTGGGACGTGTCTGTGACGGGGGCTGGCGGTGGGGCTGACGCAGGGGCTGACACAGCTGGCGTCCACGCCTCCGATGGACGGGAGGTAGGCGTGGTGGAGGATGGGGAGCTGGAGGGACAGCCGGCGCTGGATGCTGTGGCAGGGAGAGAAAGAAGGGAGGAGGGTTAGTGAACACCAGTTGGACATGCTCACCAGGAAGGCCCCTGGATTTGCATGAGCCAAGACGCTGGTGGTAGGAGTGCAGTTCTCTCTCAGTCCAGCGTCTGACCTTCCTGTCGTCTAATCACTTACCTATCTGGCAGGTGTTTAATGCAGGCCTACCTGTGCCAACTGCTGCCCGGCAATAACCACGGTGACAGTAAGCAGGGAGGAGGCAGGCTTCTTGAGCTTCCAGTGCTTCCTAAGAACAAGACTTTGCCCTTTGAACAGGGCTTTGCTGCAAACACAGACAGTTCTCTACTCTTGCAAGTCTCCAAATGGACTTGGCTTTGGGTTCCATCCCTGAAAGGCTTCTCAGCTGCTCTGTCCTCCCTCACTGGCTTCCCTGATGCTGGCCAATTCCAAAAGGTTCCTTCCTGGTCTTTTGGCTTCTTAGGTGACTAGTGTACTCTTTCCAACACTGGAATGGGGCATTCAGGGCTCCCCAAGATCTGCTGCTTGCCAGGTTCTCCAGGTGAATCTTCTACCTGCTCCCACCAAAAATTTTACCCTCTTGTGGCTAGTTTTCCCTAAAACCCTGCTTATGGGCAGTCTTCCAAGCCTCTGCACACGCTGTTTCCCCATCCTAGAAAGCTCTTCCTCTGCTTTCCCTCTAAGGTCCAGTTTAAATGTCATCTGTTTTGTGCTACCCCCCCCCCCCGAAAATGAGCTCTTTCCTCCTCTGAGCCCCCAGAACCCTTGGTAAATTCCAAGAAATGCAGTAAAAAAAAAACCCAAAAAACCTGGGGCTGGGTAAGCAGGATGACAGAGGAGGAGAAAAGACTCCCTGCTTACTGCTTGCCCTTCTGCCTGCCTTCTCATTAGTCCTCATGACCAGCAGGCAGCAGTCACCTCAGTTGTTGTGAAGGCTGCTTTGGGGGATGTGGACATGCCACTGATCACCTGCTCTGCTGCATCGTGTACAATGCTCCACTGCATCTGGGAAGTTGCATTCCCTGAACTCTTAGGCCTCCTTGTGTCCCACAGGCCACTCAGGTGGAAAAATCCCTAGACCTTCACAGAAGCCACTAGGCAAAAGAAGTATTCTATTCCCATTATAAAGATGAGGAAAGGGTACAGAGAACCTGCTCTTCTGGGTACAGAAACAACCAGAACTGGGGAAGGTGGGACTTCTTCTGTTGAAAGACAGTGCTTTATGGGGCAGTAAATCAACTCACAGGTGCACCTGGTGTGTTGGTGGGGTTCTGAGATGCATGGAGCCAGAGGCAGTGCTACCCCCACTCCCTAAGGACCTGCTGGCCAGAATGGTGTCTCCCAAATGCTCATGAGAGATTAGTGTATTGGAGACCTCATTTTGAAATTCAGGTTGAACTTGTATAATGTCATCAGTGTTGGCAAAGAGTCCAGGAAAATGGGGAGCTGAAGAATGAACCTGACCTGGGAAAGGGTGTTGTGCCTGAGCATCCTGAGCAGGGTGGGATCTGTGTGTTTCTGTCAGAGCCACGTGTTCTGCTGTCTGCTAGGATCCTGTTTGCTTTTTCATTAATTCAGTGCTAGAAGCTGTGTTCAATCCAAGGGACATAGGAAGGACTTACACCTTACCTTCAAGGTGTTTGCACTCTAGTGCACGGAACTCATAGGTAGATCAGTGATGAATGCCATGTAACCATCAGTGATTACACTGGACCCGTCAGCTTCAAGGCCTTGGAACTAAGTGGGTCAAGAGGCTCTTAACTCGGTGACTACATGGCCCCAAATGACACTGCAGTTGGTGAATGGGCTTCTTTTGCTGGCTTCTCCCCCCGTGTTGTCACTTCCTAGGGAACAAGTTTCAGGGTTGACATTTCTAATTGCTGCTTCTAATCTGCTGTAAACTGGGAAGAACTAAAAATTACCGGTGGGGACAAAGCTACCAGAGATGTCCGGGGCTTTGCTTAGATGTCACGTTCTCACTGAGCCTGCTCTGACTTCCCTGTGTAAAATTATACTCTCTTAATTTTTCTCCAAAGCACCTCTCATTTACATACAGGGGTTTGCTTTTTTGTTAAGTTATTGTCTTGCCAGATAGAGGGTAAACTCCATGAAGGGAAGGATTTTTATTTGTTTTCTTCACTTCTGTGCTCGATACATGTAGGTCTCAGTAAATTAGTGTTAAGTAAATGTATTCATTTTACATGTAACAAAGGCTGTGTGCCTGCTCACTTGGTTCAGTTGTGTCCCACTCTTTGTGACTCCATGAACTGTAGCCCGGCCAGGCTCCTCTGTCCATGGGATTCTCCAGGCAAGAATACTGGAGTGGGTTGCCATTTCCTTCTCCAGGGGATCTTCCTAACCCAGGGATTAAACCCCTGTCTTCTGCACTGCGGGTGGAGTCTCCTGCTGAGCCATCTGGGAAGCCCAACAAAGGAAGAGAACATGGGATTTGACATTGGACAGACCCAAGTTCAAACCCTATCTCTTGCATTTGGCAACTGGTAAGCTTTGGCAAGTCACCTCGCTTCTTTGAGTATTAGTCTTCTTATCTGTAAAATAAGCATTGTAATTTGATCTGTATCATGAAATTACCGTAGAGTTCAAATAAAGTAATGCATGTGAAAACATGGTGCCAATTGTAAACTCTTGTGCAGTACTCTTTGGCAATAATTCCAAAGGAGAAGGTACTTACTGTTCTGGGGAGTTTATATCTTCTATAGGATCTTTGCCTGTTCGAGAGGGCTCTGTTGTGTTCCACTGTAGCTGGGGATTTTGATCAAGGTGATTTTTTAAAATGGCCTTTCCCCCATCTGAATGCAGAACAACAATATTGAAATAATTCCATTAATTTTTAAAAAATCAACAATGTATCCATTTTTAGGATACTGCCCAAGAAGACAGAATGCAGAAGAGCCCACTTCCCCTGAGTTCTCTAAGCCCTGGTCCCTGAGCTTCTCTCTTGAGCCCAAGGCAGGGAGCCTAGAAGCTCCCATCCAGAGATGGACATGGCATGCTGGAGATGTGGATGGTGTGCCCTGGGACCTCCCTTTCTATAAGAATAAAGAGAATCAAGTTGGCCAATGTAGGTAACATAACTTAATAATGAGAGGTTCTAATATGAAGGTTCTTTTCATGGGTGTGTTAGGAATGTAATGATGAAGAAAAAAGAACTCCAAGATTGCCACAGACTGAAAAGAATAATAATAGTAAACTTCTGGTGGGAGTATAAACTGTCATAATCTTTCTGGGAGGTGCTGTCAATAAGTATCAAACACTTTAAAAAGTATGTTTCTTTTACTCAGAATTTCCACTTTGAGAAACTATTCCAAAGAAATAGTTAACAATCTGTGTGACCATGTATACAAGATGTTTAAATCACTATCCTTTACAATATCAGAAAGTTGGAACTAACCCAAATTTGTGCAGTAATAATGGATTTGTTATTTACTAATATGTACAAATGGGGCCTCCAAAGAAATACTGTGTAGCCACAAAACATGATCCTCTCAACCTTTTTTGTGCTTCAGAACCACCTGGAGAGAACTAAAGAAATATCAAAACATGACCTCGACCTGAGAGATCTGGATTCATTTGGTTTGGAAAAGAGCTTGGGTGTTTTCTTTTTCTGCTGCAGGGGGCAACCTTATATGTATGTCATTTTGCATCCACGTGAACACAGTCAATCCTCTTCATTCATGGATTCTATTTGTAAACCTGCAGACATCTATCTGTAACCCCAGAGTTGAATACCCATGATGCTTTCACTGTCATTTGATAGCACACACAGAGCATCAAAAATCTGAGTCACTCTCCTAGTTGAGGTTGAACAAGGCTCTGCCTTCTTGTTTTAGCTCTCATGTTATAAGTATGCTTATTGTGGTGTCTGAAGTACCACATTGTTCACAGTTTTGGGTGTTGTGTTGGTGATTATTTCACTGTTTAGAATGGCTCCCTTGCCTAATGCTGAAGTACTGTCCAGTGTTCTGGTCAACCTCTTTTGTGGTTTCTCTGTTTTACATCAAACTGAAAAGATTCCCCTTCCCCTGCTGAGATTACAAAAGAAGCTCTCCTATGGTTTCTTCTGGTACATTCATGGTGTCACTTTCTTATATTTAAATCTTCTATCCATCTGGAATTTATTTTGGGGTAAGTTGTGAGGTAAGGATCTAACTTTATTCTTTTCCAGGTGGCTACCTATTTATCCCAATGAAATGTATTGAATAATTCATTTTTCTCCACTAACTTGAAGTGCCCATCTTTACTAGATACTAGAATTATTAGGAATAATTTTTATTCTTTCAATTTCCTTGTTACTTATCTCAGTATAAACTTTTAACAATCAACCCTCAATATGTAAGAATTTTATAATATTGTTTATAAAATAAAATACTTATTACTTATATAATAAAAAGGAAACTAAAGATTTTTCATTGATTTAAACAAACTGATTTTATAAAATTAATGACTATATGCTAATGACAGGATGCAAAGAATAGAGAAGTATATAAAGTGAAATTAATTTAATTTTCTCACCCACTCTCCTCACATACTGTCCCTTTCACACAGGTGGATACTGTTAACAATCTGGTGTTTGTTCTATCAAATCTTGTTTAAAAAATGCACTCATACAAACATATATACATACATGTGTGTGCATTTGTGTATATCTTAATTCTGGTCTTCACTGAACTTTTCTTAGAGATCTTTCCATATCTGCACAAATAGATTTTTGTTGTTTGGTTGCTGAGTCATATCCGACTCTGCAACACCATGGACTATAGGCTGCCAGGCTCCTCTGTCCATGGGATTCTCCAGGCAAGAATACTGGAGTGGGTTGCCATTTCCTTTTCCAGGGGATCTTCCTGACCCAAGGTTCAAACCCACATCTTCTGCATTGGCAGGCAGATTCTTTACCACTGAGCCACCTAGGAAGCCCTGCACAATAGATGCACCTCACTTTTTAACAGCTGTATCATGTGCCTTGTTTGGGCTGTATCATAATCAATAAAACCACCCCAAATGACAAACAGGTAAGTTAATTCCAGCTTTTCTCGCCTACAGGTAGTGTTACAATAAGCACTGGGTGTCTACACCTTTGACCATATGCGACTGTTTCCAAGGGGCAGCCTCTTGCTAGGGGAATCACTAGTGAGTGAGCTTAACACCTGACATTTAGAGAGTGCCAGAGCAACTTCCAAAACATTGCAGGAAAATGTCCATTTCTGTATGCTCTTAGCAACACTGGTGATCTTTTAAAAAGTTTTGCCTAAATGTAGGCAAAAAATGGACTGTTGTTCTTCATGTGGTTCGTGGGATTGAGCGTTATGTCATCTTACAGACTGTCCTTTTCTTGTACATTGATGAGGTGTGTTTGAAACTGTAACGTTGGGAGAAGTATGAGTACATTATTCACTAAGAACAGTGTGCCCCCAGTCAGAACACTGGGAATACTGGCTGTGCTGTGGACACATGGAGCTGAAGCCTAGGGGACTGAGGAACAGAAGCACTGTGCGTAGGTGGATCCCCAGGTGGGCTCCAAACACTGAACTGTGCTCAGAAGTCATGGGTTTCAGACACTCCAGCTTGGCTTGTGGGACTTTTAGACCTGCCCCGCCCTGTCCCTCTGAGCCTCGGTGTCTTCATCTGTAAAATATCTCATACCCAGGGTCCCACCTCCTCCTACCTGTGCTCTCGGTGAAGTTCCCCAGGTTGAGGATGTCGTTGAGCTCTTGGTAGTGGTTCTGTTTAATGTAGGTGGTCTTTTCTGGTGTGTCCTGCAGCTGCATGGTGACCTCTTCCAAGTCTTTGTCCAGCTAGAAAACACAGGCTCCAGCTGAGTGAGAGCTCTCTCCCTGGCCCCAAATAGGAAACTGAGTTTTCCCAACTCATTGCTATAATCGGGGGCTCACAAATCTCTAAGAACTCCTCCTGCCAGAGAATGTCTTGAATAGGGCATCGCTGAACCCCATAGCCTGGGCCAGGTGGGCAATAAACTCCTGTCAGATTCTGTCTAGTTTATGTTCCCCCAGTTCTTGTTGCAGCCATAGTGACAGGAGATGGGGCTGCACCCTCATGATGTGGTGATGCTCTGAGGGGATGTGGTGGGAAGTGGCAGCCCAGAGAGTTCCTGCACGAGGCAGAAGGGCCCAAGTGGGAGGATGGGGCCCTGATGACCAGCCCTGTGGGAAGTACCTCTGTGATCTTCATTCGCAGGCGATGGTTTTCTGACTGTAGGCCCTCTAGGCGGGATGTGCTTGCTTGGTTCACGCTGGTGACTGAGGTGGAGGTTTTAGAATCTTCTTTCTTCTGATTCTGAGTGAACTGGAATCGTCTGTTCTGAGTTGCTGCATCTGGGTTTGTTCTCAGAGTGATGAGCTGAAAAGATAAAGGAGGGCTGAAAAGAGGACTCTGGGGTCCATACTTCCCCCATGTCTATCCAGCTGCTTCTGGGGTCCTGTGCTGGAGCCAACATGGGACCCTGGGAACCACACAGTCTGGGAGTCTGGAGCCCAGGTTCAGGCTTTCTCTGTCCTTTTGTTTTGTGTGTGCCCTTGGGCAGGCCCTTCCTCTTGCTAAGTCTTGGTTTTTTTCCTTGCTCCTAGATGGCTGGTCTCTTGACCCTGATTCCATGAGAATCCCAGCCATCCTGCGGAGCCCACCCAATGCCCCTTAGCCTCACTCCAACTGAGCCTCATTCCACCTTAGGCCTTACTCCACACAGAAAATAAAAACAGTTGTAGGCGACAGCTGTGAAGACAGTGTGCAAGCTTGTGCTTGTTAGAACCATGGCCACAGCCTCTGTTCACTAGGACCTCATGGTTCAGAGGCAAGGAGCAGGGATGGAGAAGGATCTTCACCAGGCCAGAGTGCTCACCATGCTGCTCTGGGCCTGGGCTTGGATCCATGGAGGGTCTGTAGAAGGGTGGTGAGGATAAAGGAAGTCTAGGGAGAAGGAATGGAATATACAAACACAGGGAGGCCTGGGGCTCAGGGTGCTTATAGAGAAGGGCAGCTGTATGGTGGACAGAGTTCTTTGGGAGAGACAAGGAGATCTGATGGTCCTGGAAGGCGGTCCTGTGTTGGGGACTCGATCCTGGAGCCAGGAACGCAGTGAAGAGCTATAGAGGGTGAAAAAGCAGAGTGACCCAGTAAGAGCTGGGCTTAGAATCATCTGGCATCTTCTACAGGGTGGAGAGGAAGTCAGAGTGCAGGCAAAGAAGCTGTGGTGTTAACCTGGAGCCTGGGAAGGTGTTGACAGCTAAAGGAAGGAGTGTATGCCAGAGGCGTTCTAGAACAGAGCTGACACTGCCTATGCCCAGGAGGCTGCAGGAGCTGTGGGACCCCCAGTGGTCTCTCTCCCCCTTTTCTAAGGCAGATACTCCCTAACTTGGGTCAATGGCTTCTCAGCTGTTTCTGTTTCCTACTCCTCCTTTTATTCTTGAAGGTCAGGTTTCCCTCTACACAGATCAGCCTAGTGCAGGGGTCAAGGCCTCTGGTTCACCTGCCCACTGCTATATAGGATAATGTTTGGAAAATATCTCTCAGGTCAGCCCTTCAGATAAATGAAAAATATAAGTGGTTATTAAAAATGCTTACTCCTTTTGACCCACCAATACTACTTCTGTGACTCCACCTTAAGGTTATAATTAGAAATAAGGAAAATGTGTTATGTAGAAAAAAAAGTTCATTTATAATATAAAAATCTGGAAGAAACTGTAATACTCACCAATAAGGGATCAAGTGGATGAGTAAATTACAGAACTTGCCCTCGATGATTATAAAATGTGGGACAGTACAAAGGGCAGAAGTTAAAAAGGCAAACTACAAAGTGTATGATAATTGTAGCTATATCTGAAAAAGCATCACTGCCTAAATCATTAAAAAAAAAAAAAAGACTAACAGTAAAAAAACCAAACCATAATATTAACAGTGATTATTTTTGGGCAGCAGGACTATGTAAGATTTCTGAAAAATCTGGTTTTGCTTTTCTGCATTTTCCAAACTTTCTGTGATGTGAATTGTGGTCATTATTTTTTTAAAAAAGTGCATAAAACTTTCAGAAAGTGGAAGAAACATAGCAATCCCCTTGTGACGAAGCCAGAGGCCAGATGCCAGGGTGGTGAGGGTGGGGGTTGTCGGCGGCTGCCCCATACCTTTGGCACAAACACCAGGCAGAGGGTGATGGTGCTACAGAAGATGATGACTAGGGCCACAATGCAGAACTGCACGTTTGGCTGGTCCCGGGTCAGGAAGGAGACGGCTGCCCCAATGATGCACATGATCCCCACATTGTAGACGCTCATCCCGATGTACTTGCTGTCATTGAGTGCGGGGATGCTGACATTTCGGGTCTCCCAAGCTAAGAAACAACCGAACAACTGGAATGGTGAACAGAGAAGGGAGATGGTTGTTAGCAAGTGGCGGCATACACTCCTGCTCTGAGAAGCTACTGAACTGAGGGTTTTTCTGTTACTCCTGCCTATGCTGAAGTGAGGACCAGCAGGGAGGTAGGCTGGGGGATTGCTGCTGGCCAGGTCTTCTGGATATCACAGTCTGTCCCCACTTGTGGCCCTGGGTTGAGTCCTGCCTAGGAAATGCAGAGTGGGGTGTTACACTGTCTGTTCTCCTTTACTTCCACCGCTGGTTTACACACAGACTCACAGGAGGCCACAGTGGGAAGGAATTTCAGACACAGTCTCAACCACATCCCCTCCCTTTACAGAGAGATGAAAGGCCCAGAAAGGAGGATGGGACTTGCCCAAGGCCACAGAGCAATATGGTGACAAAAGTGGACTGTAGAGTCTCTAGACATTCAGGCTAGTCTTTTTTTCTGTTAAACCTGGGAGAACTCTTGTGTCTAGGACTTCTATTATCCTCCAATGCACCTAGCCACCCAGAGTAGTGAGACTCCATTTCCTAGCTGTCCTTGAAGCTAGGTATGGCATATGACTGGGTTCGAGACAGTGCCATGTAGTTAGAAGTATGTATAAGCTCTGGGAAGTGTCTTCAGAGGAGAAGGCTATTCCTGTTCCACCTTCTTAGTAGATGGAGTGGAATGTGATGGCAGGAGCTTGAGCAGTCATCTTAGACCATAAAGTCATCTTAGACCATGATGTGGAAGCTATACGATGAAGGTGAGGGAGACAAGATGCAAAGGGCTCAGATTCTAAGAGCCTCCACATCAGCCCTTCTGCTTACCTGAGAGGGAAATTATCTATTCTTAAACCACTATTGTTGTGAGTTCTCTGTTACTTGCAGTTCTGAAAAGTCAAAGTGTTAGTCACTGGATCGTGTCTGACTCTCTGTGACCCCGTGAGCTGTAGCCTTCCAGGCTTCTTTGTCCATGGGATTCTCCAGGCAAGAATACAGGGGTGGGTTGCCATTCCCTTCTCCAGGGGATCTTCCTAATACAGGGAATGAACCCGGGTCTCCTGCATTGCAGGCAGATTCTTTACCATTTGAGCCATCAGAGAAGCCCTCACTTGCAGCTCTATTCCTGACCAGTATATTTCCAACAGAAATGAACAGGATAGAAGTCAAATGTGATCTGAAGTAGAATGTGCTCTGAAGTACGCATCCCAATGTACTTGCTTTCATTGAGCACGGGGATGCTGATGTTTTCAGGTCTCTCAAGCTAAGAAACAACCGAACAACTAGAACAGTGAACAGAAAGGAGAGATGGTCGAGGGTTTAGCCTCCCCTCTGAGGATTGTCTGAGGGGAGGGCAGGTTGCAGAGAAAGGCAGATGGGGTGCTGGGCAGAACGGTGGTGTGGGCGGGAGAGCTGACCACAGCTGTTGACTGGTGCAGGGCCTCGGCTGGGGTCCAGCCCCTCCAGGAGGCCATCCTACAAAGGGTTCCTTTCCCTCTGGCTTTATCATTGAAGAAGTTTGGGCATCCAACAGCTCCATGAGCCAGTTAACATCATCCCAAGGGCCTACACTATCTCACAGGGCTTCTATCCAGATGAAATGAGAGAATGAATGTGAAAGCATTTCATAAACCGGTATATCCATTATAAGTTAATAATTATTTTGTAATTTGTATTTTTACAACCATAGTTGTTTCCCTGTCCTCTAAGTGTGTTATCTCAAGACTGTTTAATTGTTATTTTTAATTCCAATCAGAATGGGAACCAGAAGCCTAGGAAGCAGATACTGAGAGAGGGAAGGAAACCACAGTGCTGAAAGCCTGCTTCATTCTGGTTCCTTCAATCCTTCAGCTGAGTATGGCTGTCTGCATCCTCAGTTCAGTTCAGTCGCTCAGTCATGTCTGACTCTTTGCGACCCCATGAACCACAGCACACCAGGCCTCCCTGTCCATCACCAGCTCCCGGAGTCCACCCAAACCCATGTCCATCGAGTCGGTGATGCCATCCAGCCATCTCATTCTCTGTCGTCCCCTTCTCCTCCTGCCCTCAACCTTTCCCAGCATCAAGGTCTTTTCAAATGAGTCAGGTCTTCGCATCAGGTGGCCAAAGTATTGGAGTTTCAGCTTCAACATCAGTCCTTCCAATGAACACCCAGGACTGATCTCCTTTAGGATGGACTGCATCCTAGAGGGGAGGAAGCAGAGGCCTGGCAAGTCTACAGACCTGCCTGGGTTCTTTTGGCAATGTGAAGCAGAGCTGGATGCTGCCAGGATGCCTGCTCTCTGACAGGGTGTCTGGGTACCTCCTCTCTGCCACAGAGGCAGACGGTGGCTTAACTTTCTTGAGGGTGCAGTGGCCAGTGTCCTGACCCTGAAGGTATTTAGGTGCGGGGGTGTTTTGCACAGGATGTGGAGAGAAGATTCAAGGGTCAACCCAGGATACGGTCGGGTGGAACTGCCCTTTCAAGTCCTTCCCAACCTTAAAATTCGACAGTCATGTGAGGTGGGCTTGGTATGTGATCTTTGTATAACAGATGAATGGAGTGGAAAGAGTATTGGGTTTGGAGGTTACCAGGTGGCCGCCAGCAAACCCTTGAACTTGTCTGAGCCTGACTTGCTGCATCTGCAAATGGAGATGATTCCACTCACCTCCCACAGGATACGAACATGCATTGGATGTCAACAGATTGCTGTCAGGGAGCAGGACAGTGGCAGCCAGGAGGCACACTCACAGGTTTGGGGGTTATTCTGCCACTTACCAGCTCAGTGACCTTGGGCAAACCAAGCCTCAACGTCCTCATCAGTGAAATGGGGATATTATTTGTACCTATCTCATATGGTTGCTGTGGGATTGAAATGGTACGTGCCGGCCACTGAGAGTGGCAAAGAGCAAGTGCTTAGTCCTGGGGGTTCTGTTTACTTTTACGTTGATGGAGGCCCTAGGAGAGGGAGCTTTGCCAGAGAAGTATCTCCCCTACTGTGCCTGTAGCTGTGCACCTACCATGAGAAGCCCCTTATAGGCATAGACGATGCCAAGCCAGATGGTCATGTGGGTGTTCTCACAGTGCTCCAGGAGAGGCCGGATGGAGATGTCCCGTCCTGCTGGGTCTGGCTGTGTGAAGAGAAAAGAGAAACCCAGGGATGGCACTGGACACCCTCTTAACAGCCAGGTCCCTGTTTCATAGCCCATTTCCATCCCATGAGCCACAGCCAGTACTACCATCCAGGAGGCCTTTTGAACCCCATCTCTTGTGTTCCATGAGGCTCAGCCCTCAGTCAGCATTGACTGCTTTCTGTTTGTTGGTTGTGATTAGCTCTAAACTTCAGTTATCTGAGTTTTTTATGCCTTTCCAGCTTGAATCATAGAAAAGAGAGGAGGGACTGGGTCACTTCTGTGCCCATAGTACATAGCACAAGACTTGGCCCAGCGCAGGCATCCATCCATAACATTTGTTAAAAGAGTGAAAGGAAGAATGAGGCACAAAGTCAGGTCAGGAGGCTTCAGATTTCTCTGGAATTAACTTGGGTAGTTGGAAATATAGTATCTAGTGGCTAGACCAAGCATGAGGCCTGCCAAACCCCTTTAAGGAGATCCTCTTGCCCACCACCTCCATGGAGGAAGCAGTGGTAGCAGCCATGTTATGTACCACATGACGCACTCTGGGCTAGAGCTGATTTTACAAGGGGTAGACCCCTGAACTCAGGCAGCCAATCCAGAGGCTTGTCAGAGACCTGTGCACTTTCCTAGTGCAAAGTGCTCTGCCTCAGAGGGGTGGTAGAGAAGATTCAACCCAAGTGTCCTTCTCTGAGGAAAGTGAACTGAGAAACTCCAGGAGAGAATCAGCCAGATGGTGGTAAGAGGAGAAAAATACAACCAGAAAATGAAAAAATATAAACTGTACATATATTTTTAGTGAGCCATTTGAGAGTTAAGTTTCAGACATCATGGCCCTTCTTCATCCCTAAATAGCATGTATTTCCTAGGAACAAAAAGATTCTCTTACATAACTACAGATACCTACCAAATTCAGGAAATGTAATATTGATAGAGTATATTATCTAATACACTACCTATTTTTTAATATTGCTGATTGGTCCAGTAATGTCCTTTAAGGACCCAGTTAAGGACCATGTGTTACATTTACTTATTGTGTCTGTAGTCAGCCTTGGTACCAGCCCTTTCTCCTTCAATCTCAAGACCTCAGGAAGCCTAAAAATAAACCCACATACAACTACAATCAATTAATCTTTGACAAAGGAGGCAAAAATATAAAATAGGAAAAGACAGTCTATTCAGCAGTGGTGCTGAAAAGGTTAACTGTAAAACAATCAAGTTAGAACACACCCACACCGTGCACACACAAAAAAACAAAATGGTTTAAGACTTAAATAAGATATGACACCATAAAACTCCTTGAAGAGAGCATAGGCAAATCATTCTCTGATATAAATCATATCAATGTTTTCTTAGTCTCTCAAGGCAGTAGAAATGAAAAACAAATAGGACCTAGTTAAGCTTAAAAACTTTTGCACAGCCAAAGAAGCTATTTTTTTTTAAACAAGCCAGGAACTTCTGTGGAGACCCAGTGGTTAAGACTCTGCACTTCCAGCTGCAGGGTGCACAGGTTTGACCCTTGGTTAAGATCCTGCATGCTATGTGGTGCAGGCCAAAACCCAAAGAAACAACAACAAAACCCCCAAAGCAGTCTGTGGAATGGACAAAAATATCTGCAAATGAGGCTACCAACAAGGGCTTAATATCCAAAATATATAAACAGCTCATACATATAATTCCAAAACAACAACTAAAAACCTCCAAACTGAATCAAAAAATGGGTAGAAGACCTTAATAGATACTTCTCTAAAGAAGACCTATGATGGCCAATAGGCACATGAAAAGATGCTCAACATCACTGATTATTAGAGAAATGCAAATCAGAACTACAATGCGGTACCACCTTATACTGATCAGTATGACCATCATTAAAACGTCTACAAATAACAAATGCTGGAGAGAGGGCAGAGAAACAGGAACCCTCCTACACTGTTGGTGGGAATGTGAGTTGGTGCAACCACTATGGAAAATGGTGTGGTGGTTCCTCAGAAAATTAAAAATAGAATTACTATATGATCCAGCAATCCCACTCCTGAGCATACACCTGGACAAAACTATAATTCAAAAAGATACATGCACTCTTATATTCACAGCAGCACTAGTTACAATAGTGAAGACATGGAAACAACCTAAATGTCCAATGATGGATGATTGGATAAAGAAGATACATATATACAGTGGAATACTACTCATAAAAAAGAAGGAAATAATGCCATTTGCAGCAACATGGATGCAACTAGAGATTATCATTCTTGGTGAAATAAGTCAGAAAGAGAAAGACAAATACCATATGATATCACTTACATGTGGGATCTAAAATATGGCACAAATGAATGTATCTACAAAACAGATACACAGACATAGAGACCAGACTTATGGTTGCCAAGGAGGAGGGTAAGAGGGAGAGGGATGGACAGGGAGTTTGGAGCTGGGAGATGCAAACTATTAAATTAAGAATGGATAAACAACAAGGTCCTATTGTATAGCACAGAGAACTATATTCCAGTCTCCTAGGATAAACCATAATGGAAAAGAATATTAAAAAAGTATGCATATAACTGAGTCACTTCACTGTACAACAGAGATTGGCACAGCACTGTAAATAAACTATACTTCAATATAAAAAAGACCTCAGCCCACGTCAGTCATGTCATTGGCATTTCTGAAGATTCCAGGTTATTTTGTAGAATGTCCTTCCATTTGGGTTTGTCTGAATGTGCTTTCAGGACCAAATTCTGGTTATACATTCTTGGCAGGAATCCTAGGTAAGTGATGTTCTCATCTCCTCGGTGTTTCACATAAGGGTCACTTTATGACACTTTGTCCCATTATTGGTGATGTTTGTGATCATTTAGTTGAGATGATGTCTACCAGATCTCTCCACTTCAGAGGTACCTATTTCCCTCTTGTAATTAATAAATAATCTGTGGGAGATACTTTGAGACTGTGTGAGTATCCTGTTCCCCCACAAACATTAACTCAGTGGTTGCAGCTTCCATTGATGATTCCTATTTTTGAGTCATATTACTTTGGTGGCTGCAAAATGGTGATTTTCTATCATTCCATTTAAGTACTTGGCAATATACTGTTAATAAGATATTTCCTTTCCTGCCACTCATTCATGTATTATCAGTATAGACTTACGGGATCCTTTTAGATTCAGTGTCTTATAATCCTTTACTGTTATTCATTTTGTTTGAAATCTTCCAGGTTTGGCCAGTAGGAAACCCCTTCATGCTGCCTCCTGTGGTTTTTTTAACATGTCCTCATAGTTTTTTGGGAGCACTTTTCTACTTCTAGGCACGAGATGTTCCAGGCTGTCCTTGTATTCTCCTTGCTCTAGTCTTGGAATCAGCCATCTTCCTGAGGAGTTCTGGTTCTTTTTAGCAGAGAATAGTATTTAGAAACATATCTGGGTACTTGATGTGCTCACTGTTTCTGGGCTATCATTACGTCTACACCCTTTTATCTGTCTTTCTATCTGTCTATCCATCCATCCACCCACCATCACTCTAGCTATCTCTTCATCATCTATCTATAGGTATAAATAAAACCCAATAGCACTGCTTCTTGCTTACTCTCCCCCATTCAATATTTGCATTTTTATTCTCCCACAGTGAGATCCCTGGTTTTTAGCAACATCAAGATATTCACCCATTTTCTCAATTCTATAACAGACTCAAAATATCAAAATTGCTACATTCATATACTACCAATAACAAATTTACTATGCTGAAGATTTCCTTGTAAATTTGTCTGCAGCACAGATCCCATTGAGGGTATCTCATCAAAGAACTGTGTTCTGGATGTTGCCTTTTAAGGCCCATGATAAAGCCCCACTTCTGAGGGTGAAAAGTAGCCCCCCCCCCCGAGGTCAGTCACAAGGAAGAAGGGGCATGTTGGTGGGATCCAGGGATGGGAAGGGTCTTGGTCAGGTGGAGGATGGAAACCCTATTTCTCTTAGCCCTGCTCACTAGATTTGACCTTCAAGGCATGCCATTGTCTGGGTACCTGGGGAAAGATAATGCTCCCACATGGATGCAGGAAGAGCTGGGAGGAATGGGGCCAGTGGACTCAGGCCATTTTGTAACTAGATCATCCAGTGGCATGCTCTCAGGATGATTCCCCTTTCATTGTCCCAAGCCACAGAAAGCCTCAGCTTAGCCTCTGCAGTGGTGGCCATGGGGAAACACCCCAGGGTAAGGTGGTCCCCAGGACCACAGTCAGAGATACTAGGTCTAGAGATGTCCTCTCCACTGCTACCGACCCAGATTCTAAGAGTGGCGGGGGCTTCTTGACGTCCTTTCAGTGTTTAATTGAGGAGACTGGGAAAGGACTTGGCCCCAAGGTCAGCAGTGACCTAGTGGCACAAGTCTGACAACTAAGCAGACCTCAGAATGCAGTAGCATAGGCCCATTACCATCTTGCGTGAACAGCAAGCCCATTAATGATGGTTGTGTCTGTTGTTCTACAATGAAAGGTGATAATTTATGATGAACTCTTAGATTCTGGGTAGAAAGGACTTACTCTGTCATACTCCATTGTTCAATGTAATGAACAGTCCATTCATGGGAAGCTGACAATGACTGCTTGGCTTATACATCCCCACGGACAGAGCCCCTTCCTCCCACTCTTGGTGAGATGGCTGCACAGGTTTTTTTCTTTTCTTTTCTTTTCCTTTTTTTTTTTTTTTAATTGAATCAGAACCTTCTCCTATACCTCCCACCACTGATATCAAACTCTCTCCTGTGTCTGCACGCTCTTCCTCAGGAGGGCAAGATCTAAAGTGAAGCATATATCTCTCCCCACAACTTGGCCTGGTCCTCCTAAACTGCTTGAGTTTACCTTTGATCGGCGAACCTAGAACTGAGCTCAACACTTTAGGTGGTATTAAGCACCCTTGCTCCAGATCTCATTGGCTTTCTAAATAACTGCCTTCCACTGGTGATTCACATGTTCCTTATGGTTATCCTCCCCTAGGTGGAGACTTCCCTAGTAGTCCAGTGGTGAAGTCTCCATGCTCCCAATGCACGGCACCTGGGTTTGACCCCTGGTCAGGGAACTAGATCGCACATGCCGCAACTAAGAGTTCACATGCCACGATGAAGATCAAAGATCCTGCCTGCCGCAACTGAGACCCAGCCCAGCCAAATAAAGAGTATCTTTTAAAAAGACCCCACAGGTAGTTTTCATGGAACTTCAGCTAGCTCTGTCTTTTCCCTTTGGCCACTGACATTCCAGCCTCATTACCCTTTGCCTTGCTAGTAACTCTCTCCTTATGCCCTCCAACCTGGTATGCTCTGCCCTCTTCAAATCCTGAAATCCAAATTCTTGTATCTGGTCTTTCAGTCCCCCATTCACCTCATTAACCTCAGGCACAGCCTTGCCTGCAGAGGTGGGAGGGAAGCAAAGAAACAAGGGTCTGCCTAGAGTTCGAGGATCACGGTTGGTAGAAATGGTTCTACTCCATCTGCCAGCATGCAGGCACTGATGCAGAAATAAGCCACATGTATCTGCTGGTCATCAGTGTCTCTCTCACACTGCCCCATGTCTGTGCACACTGGTCATAGATCAGTGATTTGGGGTGGTTTTATGAGTGATGAAGTTTATGTACTCATGGGGCTGGAGGACAGGGAGTCTGAATACAAAGTCAAATGAGCCCTGAATTGAGTCTCAAAGCAAACTATAAGAGCCATGCCATTTCTTGTATGATCCATCCTGACAGTGCCTGGGGCTGGAGTTCAGAATGCTCTGAGCAGTCACACATACATTCCTGACCAGGCAATGGTAGAGGGCAAGGAACCTGGGTCACTACCTGAGTGCTTACTTGGTGTCATTGTCGTGCACCAAAGCGCCACTGGAGGGCACCAGAGAACCGTGTGGAGGGTCCGCCCGACAGCTGAGGATCACCCTCTGCTGGGCATACAGAGCTACTTGTGAGGCTCGGTGGGGCCACAAGTACCACCACAAGTGGTGAGCTGTCAGTAGCATCCTGTGTTAGTTGAGAAGGCACTCAATTGGCCTTAAATGAGGCTAGACTTCAGGCACAGAGTTGGAGGGGATATGGGGGGGTACTGGGGAAGGAGGGGTCAGAGGGCCCAGGCTGTACCTGACCATGACATTCCCCCTGCTTCTAGTGGGCTGGCCACGCAGGCCAGCACAAGGGAGCACAGGGCCTTGACCTCTGGGACCTGATGTCAGGGCCTGAGCCAGGATTTCAGGCCGACTTCTCTGTCTAGTTGTGGACTGTATTATTTCCACTGGCCTAAGACTGTTTCCCTTTCCCCAGATGACTGGCCTACAGGAACTTTCAGCTTGCTTTTTCCTCTTTTATTTTCCTTCCTTCCTTGTTGTTCACCTGGGCAATTTCCTAAGTAATCATTTATTCATTCATTGCATAACTGTTAAGTACTACACTGCCATCTTCCAGGTAACTGTTTTGGGTATGGGGAAGGCAGGACTGATGAGAGCCGTGTCTTTAGGGGGCTTCCATTCTAGTAAGATCAGGACAGTTTCATGAGAGATGACTTCAGAGGGGAATGGGCTGGCCTCAGCCAGTAGTAGCCACCCTAACACCAAGAGCTGCCTTGTCATGAGTAACAAGTGTGCTAGTTGTGAACCTGTGAGCTCTAAACATGTTATCTTGTTGAAGCTGCATAAGACCCTAACAAGGTGTTAACCTCATTTTACATGAGGAAACAGGCACCAAGAGGTTAAGAAACTTGCCCTAAATCTCCATCTATTAAGTGTCAGAGCTGAGATTCAAACCCAGGTTTGTCTGATTCCCAAACCAATGTTTGTTCTTTCCTCTCTGTGTGTGTTCCCTAACCAGCCCTGCCTCATATTCCAAGGAGACAGTGGGTCTAAACCTGCTCTCTAATCTGTGAGGTACTGCTCAGGGAGAAATGGCTTAATTGCTAAACATTCAACAGGGGCCTCCCTGAAGCCCCGGAGCTCTGGGAAGGCTGTGCTTTGGCGCTGCAAGAAATCAAGCTGATAAAATGCTCTTTCTGCCTTACAGGGTGCAGTGCCCAGCAGAGCGGCCACACCTGTCTGTGATGGCCGGAGGCTGCATGTGCTCACACCTGACTCGTGGTCCGGCCGCTGCTCAGCAGGAGGCAGGCAGACGCTGCCTGGGAAAGCCTCCCCCATCTGTGCAGTGAAAGGAGAGCAGCTGGCCTGAGAGTCCCTCTGCATGATGCAGTTATTCACAATGTAGGTCAGTGGCCCCTACAAACATCCGGCTTTGTCAGGCTGCACAAGTGGACCAGCAAGGGTCTGAGCATGGCTTGAAACTTTGAGGCCTGAAAGGTCAAAGGGCTGGGTCCTGCTATAGACTCACTGGGTGACCTTGGGCAAGTCCTTGCCTTTTTCTTGACCTCAGTTTCTCATCTGCAAATAAGCCCAAGGGTTAATTTACAGTATAGTTAATGTAAGCCTGAGTAACTGAGAGATGACTCTATTTGTCTTACATCTCACAAGTGTATTTGTCCTACATCTACTCATTCAGAATCAACTTGGCCAGTAGTTCTCCTGTGCCTGCTGTGGACCGCACACTGTGCTGGGTGCTGGGGTCTGGCTGTATAAGGATGCTTGCTTTCTTGGAGCGAGCATCCTGGGGAGGGGACAGCAATGTGACGAACCACAGGGCACAGGTACAAGTAGAGGGGAGAGGGGTGTTCCTAAAGAGAACCACAAGGCTCTGACGGCTACTAGCCAGAGGACCCACTTCAGATCAGGTTGTCAGGGAAGGCTCTTCTGGAGTGGCGACATTTAGTCTGAGACCTGAATGGTGGAAAGACCAGTCAGCTGAAACCCTTGGGGGAGAGCATTCCTGGGAAAGGGAACAGCAAGGTGGCAAGACCTGAAAAATGGCAAAGACTTTGGCATGTTTTAGAACCAAAAGGAGGCTGGTGTGGTTGGAGTGTAATAAGTGAGGGGCCAGCATTGCTCCTCACTTCTTATATAATGTGCACACAAACCACCCCAGGGGCTTGTTAAAGTGCAGACGGCTCAGTAGGTCTGGGCGGGGCAAATCTCAGTAGCTCCCAGGGATGCTTGATGCTGCTGGTCCAGCACTGGCCTTTGGGCAGCAAGGCCTCAAACGATCTTAAGCAACAGGATGACATCTGGTCAGCTTAGCAGGCCTGTGGTTAAGAATGCAGACTCCTTGAAAAGGGAACCCTCCTATACTGTTGGTGGGAATGTGAGTGGGTGCAACCACTGTGGAGAACAGTGTGGAGGCTCCTCAGAAAACTAAAAACAGAATTACCATATGATCCAGCAATCCCTCTCCTGTCCTGATACCCAGACAAAAGTACAATTCAAAAAGATACGTACACCTCTATGATCATAGCAGCATTATTCACAATAGCCAAGACATGGAAACTACCTAAATGTCCACTGACAGATGAATGGATAAAGAAGAATGTGGTACGTATATATACAGTGAGTACTACTCAGCCATAAAAAAGGAAATAATGCCATTTGCAGCAACATGGATGCAACTAAAGATTATCATACCAAGTGAAGTGAGTCAGAAAGACAGATGACACCTGATATCACTTACATGTGGAATCTAAAGTATGGCACAAAGGAACCCATCTATGAAACAGAGAAACAGACAGACATAGAGAACAGAGAGGTGGTTGCCACGGGGGGAGAGGGTTGATGGAAAGATTGAGTGGGAGGTTGGGGTTAGCAGATATAATAAGCTTTAATATATAGGATGGATAAACAACAAGGCCCTACTGTATAGCACAGGGAACTATATTCAATATCCTATGATAAACCACAATGGAAAATAATGTATAAAAATGTATATATACATGTAACTGAATCACTTTGCTGTCAGCAGTAATTAACACAACATTGTAAATCAAATATAGTTCAATTGAAAAAAAGTTGAGACTCCTTTTGTCACTCACACACCTCTGACACAGAGTGACAGCTAAGCACAAGGGCAGACTTGTCATTGCATGTCTGCGTGTTCAGACCCTAGGTAGGGAGGGTGAGGAGCCTGGTGGGGGGGCATGAAGGGTGCCATGTGCGTCCCCTGTGATTGTGGGCCCCTTGGCTCTGGCCTCAGACTTTTCAGGCTGCCACTTCTGTAGGCAGCTCAGCTTCCTAAGCCCCACCTGGCTAGAGCTTCTTTAAAGGAGGGGGTTCCTTCCACCCTTTGACCAGCTTCCAGAAGCTGGCTTTTTGTCTCTGTTTAAAATTTTAATCTCAAAGCTGATTTTTGAAATATATGGTAAAATTGGTAGGTTTCTCTCCTAGAGTTGTGTGTATAAATGTGAGTTTGAGTGTGTGTGGCAGGGAGAGGTGGGAGCATGTCTGATGTTTCTGGGCTGCATTTCAGTCTTGAGATGCTTCTTTTGTCCTGGGAAGGCATGTGAGTCAGCACTGCCTCTTTTAGGGGAAGATTATGGGATGGGGGAGGGGTCCCACCAAGGAAGCCAAGGCAGGGAGAGAGGGGCCACTGGGTTCAGATCCCAAGTCCATCCCTTGCCAGCTGTGTGACTGTGAACACGTCTCTAAGCCTTTCTGAGCCGTGATTTCCTCATCTGCAACCTCCCAGGTTTGGCACAGTGATCAAAAGTGGTAACTAGCATGTTTAGCAGGCTTTTGAAACTGGAAAGCCCGCTCCTTATGTGTAAACCATCATCATTATCTCCCACTGCAGAGAACCACAGAGCGCTGGAGCTAGGAAGAAACTTCCAGACTTCTCTGGGGCTGGCTGCTTATCTCAACAGCAGCAGCTCCACATCTCCGAGGCAGCAAAGCTCTAAGCTGTCATTTCAAGGTAAGATTTTCCTTTTAGACTATTTGATTATGAGTTTAGGTGGATTTTTTCAGAATCTCAGATCCAGAAGGGACCTGTGAGATCACCCACAAAGTTTTCTCTCTGGGGCACTTCCGGCAGTTATTTCCATGTGATTCTTTGTTGTGAGGGCCTGTCCTGTTCAGTGCAGGGCACTCAGAAACTCTGGTCTCTCGGCACTGAATGCCAGGAATGTCCTCTGGTCACCATGGCAGCCAAAATCTCCCTCCCCAGGCTTCCTCACTTTAAAAACACTAAAGGGATTATGTTCTAGTCCAATTCTTCTTTTTACAGACGGAGAAACAGGCCCAGAAAAGGACTCCTAGCAAGTGGGTGACTGACTGGAGACACAGGCGCAGGTGTCCTGACCTTGATCCCATGCCCTGTGCTGCACAGCCTCGTGGGCTGCTCACCAGCCAACATTTATTGGAATGTAGCATTCCCAGGTGCCAGTCATGGCCAAGTCAGCCCCTGGAGCTGGCCTGAGGGCCAGCCTCTGGCTTTTGGACTTATCCAGTCTGCTGGTACTGTGCACCCTTGCTCAGGTGTGCCTGGGGCCCAGAGTGGCTCACTCTATCCTCACTGGCCCTACCCGCCTGGAGTCCTGCTTTGTGGAGGGGAGATGAAGTGGGGGAGGTGCCTGGGACCTGGCTGGGGAGGGCAAGGAACCTGGGCTCAGCATTAGAATGCCAGTGGGCTAGCATCCCTGACTGGTCCTGTTCAGAGAGGCATCCTGAGTTTGACCTTGGAATCTAGCAGGAAATTCTGTGGTTGTGTAAGGGTCATAGCTGAGGTGAGAATTATCTTGGGGAAGTTAAGGGCTGACAAGTGCAATAATAGGTCCTAACATTTCTAGCCCGTCACAGCTCATACATGCATTCATATTAAGGTCTCTTTGATTTTGACCTCAGGAGCCAAGAATTTTATACCCATGTTACAGGTGAGGACACTGAGGCTCAAAGAAGACAAGAGACTTGCTTATGGTGACAGAGCAAGTCAGAGGCAAAGCCAAGCCAGACCTCTGTCCTGCAAAGCAAGTGGGGGCAGCTCAGCTTCTGTGGCTTGGTTCTGTTCCCCTTCCTGTGGATATAGGCCTGCAGGGGGTTCCCTGCTCTCTGTAGGCCTTTGTCTGAGGCCTCTGGGGCAAGCTCAGAGCAGAAAAACTCCCAAATGTTGCTGCTGAATGCAAAGCCAAGAGGTGCTTGATAGGGGTTGGGGGCTTCCACAAGGCACTCTGTGAACGGGTAATGGTACTGCTGCTCCGCTTTACTTCATGGTCTGCAGCGCCTCCTGGCACAGGGGTAGGGCGTCGCACACTGTTCAGCGGGCCCGACTGTGCTGGGTAGTGAGAGACCAGGGCCCAAACTGGCACTTCCCCAGAAGAAACGATGACCCAGTGCTGAGGACAGGGAGGTGGCCCCGCACTCCTCAAGAGTCACCAGGAAATGGCTGGGCCCTGGGTGGGGAGCCTTCCTCAGCCCTACAGCAGAGAGACACTCGTGCCCCTCAGGCAGTGTGCAGGGCTGCAGGTGTGTTGAACTTCACCTCTACAGCATTTAACATTTTCAGACTTCATAGTCAGTATTTAAACCTCAAGTAATTCCACACAACACCCAGATTTTTGGCCTCTTGGAAATGAGAGACTCAGCAGCACAGGACCTGTCTGTGTGCGTGTCACTGCTCCTGAGCTGGACCCGTCTCCACCCTCCCGTATCTTGGCCAGCACAGCTCCAGTATTTGTTACAGAATCAAACAAATGCTTGGAAGGGCTTATAAGTCTAAGGGCATATTTGAAGCAAGTGTGACAACTGTTCTTTCTTAAGCTGGTAAAAGAACTGGAGAGAGAGAGAGGTGGTTGAAAGCAACTGATGTGGATGAGGACAGGTGGACTTCACTGTTGGAGAAATCACCACTGTCTTAGCAGCTGGAGGAGAGTTCCCTTCGGGGGAGCAGCGACTTTGGTGGAAAGTGCTGGCTCTGGAAGGTGACTGCCATGGGCACCAAGTGTTCAGAGGAGGCCAGATGTACTGCAGGAGCCAAGAAAGAGATTGGTTTGTTCCTGGGAGGGAGGACCGGGGAGGAGGCAGGCGGCTGGGCCACCACGTTTCTCCCCCACAGACTTCTGCAGCTTTAGGAAGTTCTACTAAAATGCAGGACGTGTTTGGTTGGTGAGAGAGGAACACTGAGGAACCTGGCAGAAGGGCCTGAGACTTATCCTGGGTTCTGTGGGGTGAAAGAGAGATGGCATCCATGACCTAGGAGCTGGACCGGGCCTACCAGAAAGCTGGGAAAGAGCCACAATCTCTGGTGGGCTTGGGATGTCCCTAGGCTTCCCCACCTTGGGGATGGAGGCAGTTCTTCCCATCCTACCCTGGAATATGTGGAAGAGTGGGTTAACTGTTCCCAGGATCACCTGGTTTATGTGGAATTGGTGTTGAGTAGAAAGGTCTGCAGGCCCACTGTGGACAGGCAAGCCCTTCCCCTCCAAGTGCCAATACTTGGTGATTCTGCGAGGAAGCACACTGCCTGGCTTGGCGGCCTGGAATCTCGTGTGCGCCCTCGTTCAGCAGGACCGGGACTCCGAGACCCTCATGCTGTATAGCCTGCGGGGGCCCCCATGTTTCCCAGGGGATGCATGAGGACCACGTGTGCCTGCATGCCCTCCACCCTGAGAGCACAGCCTGCTTCCTTGTGGTCCTGGGACCTGCCTGACCCACCACAGCTGGGTGTCTGGGCCTCGGCCAGGGATGGGGGGGCAGGGGTGAGTAGAACCATGAAAGGAGAGCAGACAGAAGAGAAGGGAACCCCATCCCTCAGATGCTGATGCGGTACAGTGAGACTCTGAAACGCTGTAATCTAAGCCCTGAGAATGAACAACAAGAGCTTCACGAGGCAGCAGCCACTCAGTTTCTCCGTTGCACTGACTGATAAGTGATGAGGGCAGGACACCCTCCCCCACCTTCCCCCCCACACTTCCTGCCCCCTGATGGCTTCTCTCCTGTGAGTTACTCTGCTTCTCTGCCCCAGCCTGGTCCAAAGCTCCTTCCTGCTTTCTGCTTCTCAGGTGATCTGGCCCCTTTCTCTGGCCTCCAGTGGAGTTTTCTGAAAGGCTCCTTGTACCCCACCCACATTCCCTACCTCTTACCCCGAACAGGACTCCCCATGGATCCAGACCTCCTCGTGACCAAAGGCAGGGGACACTGTTTAGTCCTGACTCTCATTTCCAGGCCGGGTCCTCTCAGAGTTCTTTGGTTCTTTGCCCTCCTTGGCTCAGCTCCCTGCTCTCACGCCCTCCACCTGCTGATCAGCCCCCCACCCCTTCTACTGAGCCTTTCCTAGCCTGAACTCATCACTTTCTTCCTACGCCTTCATTCCTATTCCTCCCAGGTTTGCCGGCTCTGAGAGCCGTCCCCACATCCGCTCAGGTCAGACCAGAACCTGGGCCTCTTTCCAGGACCTCCCAACTCTCCTGTGCCATTTACCTTCCCCTGTCTCCACCTCCCCTGCCACAGCTCCCCCTCTGTGCTGCTTCCAGAGTGATCTTCCAAACAAAGTTAATGCCACGTTCAGAGAGCTTCAACGGCTCCTCATACCTCAGCAAAGTTACCCAGACCCTGAACCCGGCATGGTGACCCTCTGCGATCAGACCCAGCATATCTGTCCAGCCCTGACTCCTGTCACCCAGTCTCATCCACGGCCCAGTCCCATAATCTCCCTCCTGGTCCTTTGCTGAGCCGTCTCCTTGTCCTGTGCTGCCCTTCCTTCACCCCATTCCTCCATCTCTGGAATCTTCCCAGGTCTTCTCACCCCAAGCCTGCCCCTCCAAGGCCCCTATGCTTCCGGCCTCTCTTTGGGGAGGACTGTGGTCTCATGGCAGAGTGGACTTCTTCCTGCCTCTACCTGCCCCCCATCCCCTCTAACATTTGTACTTCCTGTCCTCTGACACGTGCTAACTACTCACGGCGTGCCAGATTCTGGGCTAAGTCCCACTTCCTCTAAACTTCTTCCCTCACCAAGGGAGTGAACCCCAGTACACCTCCATTTTAGGGGGTGATGGATAGCGCTTGGAGAGGCTGAACCATGGGCTCGAGATTACACAGGCATTCAGTGACAGCTGAGACTTGAACCTTGGTCTGCCTAACTTCCCAAACCTTTGCTTTAGACGCCAATCCAGAGCTACCTGTAGTGGTGCCTGTTACTGGTGTGCCAGTAATAGATTACAGACGTCCCAGGACAGTGTTCTCATGTCTCGAGATGCAGGGCTAGGGCCAGGCATCTCCAGCCACAAGCAGACTGGGCCACCCAGGTCCCATGAGAATCATGTATCGCAGTGTGAAAAAGGATGGAAAACCCTGCACTAAACTGGACTTGGTCTTCGCCCTTAGTTGGCCCAAGGCAGTTCGTTCACCCTGTAATTTCAGCCTGGCCTGGGAATACCTGCTGAAGTTTCCCTCTTACATCCTACCTCTAGGCCAGCACCCCCCAGGCCAAAGGATGTCCATGTGTGGGTAACTGTCCCTGGCCTGGGATAAGATCAGTGGCCCCAGAAGTGAATGGAGCTTTCAGGGGGTGCTGCCCAGCTCAGCCCTTGGCCAGAGAGGCCTCCCGCCTGCCCAGCCTTCAGACCTCCCAAGCTCAGACCTCAAGGCAGCTGAGTGGCCCTGCTCAGCCCTGGCCTGGCTACACCCATGCCTTGTCTCTTGTCACCCTCTCACAGGGGTCTGCTGCTAGCTCAGGGAACGACCTGGCTGGTGGTTCATGGAGACCCTGCTATCAAGTCAAGGCCAGCTTGGTGTGAACGGGGAGGTGACAGAACTAGGGTGCAAAGATGCTCTAAACCAGGAGGCTGGAGCCCTGGGATCCTGGACAGACCTACTCTACTCCACCGCTGCTGGGCACACCACTCAAGTTTATGCTTTTCAAGTGTCATTAGGTCTGCCTAACAGCGCTAGGAGTTTAGCTTCTTTGCTATTTTGCATAGATCCTGAGCCCAGGAATAGACTTACTGACCCAAGGTCACACAGCAAGAAACCTGAGGAGCTGGCATTTGAGCCCAGGGTCCTCTGTTGTTTGTACGCCTCCCTGGGAACTCTGGCTAATTCTGGGAGTCCCAGCTCCCAAAGGAAGGTGGCTGCCTGGACAAGCCTCCAGGGTTCCCTCTCCTGTGCCCTCCTGCATCTCAGAGTTTACAGTTCGCCAGTAGCTAAAGGCAGCCACCTGCCTTGCCCCTGATTGAGGGTCTGGCCTGGGTCTTTCACATGCTCACTCTGAGCCCCAGGTTCTCCTTTGGGACGTGCTGGAGTCACCTGCTTTGTGAGTTGTTCTGAGCATTGAGCAAGAGCACGAGACAAAGGGCTACAAAGCAGAGACGCACCCCCGTGGTAACACATGCAAGAACAATGCATCTATTTCGTTTGCCTGTTGCCATTTAAGGAGGCAAGCGTACTGGGAGCCCCAAAAGGTTGCAGAGATTGCTTCACAATAGGAGGGAATCCCTGGGCAGCAGCGGGCCGGGAGCATGTGCACGACCCTTCTTTCCTCTGCAGGGGCTCCTTTTCTGGGGCAGGTTCCTCTTCCCTGTCGGTGCTTTCTCCTCTGCACCAGTGTGGGGTTTCCTAGGTGAACAGGATGCTCCAGTTCACTGTAACTATAAAGCTGTGCTCAATGTGTCTTTCACACCCAAAAGCAACAAACAGAAGTCTTCTGAGGTCACGCTATTCTGGTTTGTAATTACACAACTTCTGGGCTCAGATACACTCAAGTGTCTTCTTTTGCCTCCTTTCCATAGTGTGCAGTCCCTGCCAAAAACTTGTCCAACCTTTCTTTGCACAACTCTGGTGATGAGAAACTCACTACCCTCTCCAGAAGCCCGGTGAATTTCTGGATGGGGCAGACGGCAAGGTGAATGTTCTTCCTCATCCTGAGCTGAAGCCTGTGTCCCCAGAAGTGCCCCCGCTGACCTTGGCTCTTCCCTCTGGGGCCCTGCAGGTCCTGACTCCTCTCTTGGACCAGGGACAGCCCCTCTGAAGTGCAGTGACAGTGACGGTGTCCCTCTGAGCCTCCTCTTTGCCAGGTTGACATCAACCCTTTCTGTGTGGCACAGTTTTTTGTTCTTTGCCCATTCTGGCTGCTCTTCATCTTGTCACTGTCTCCACAGGGTCTGGGGCCCAGATAAGACACAAGGCTCCAGGAGGATCTTAGAGGACGAGACTGCTGTCCCCTCTCCACGCCGAGGGCCTGATTCACCTGGGCTGTCGCTTGATCTAGCACTGGTTATTCTGCAGCCAAGCTACACCATGAAGCTTGACAGTCCATACTGTCAGTGTCCACATTTGGGGGACTGCTGGTGCTTGGAATAGCCACACACACACACACACCACCCCCGCCCCAGTGTTCCTTAGAGATCTACAGAACCATGGATCATGTGGAGCAGGACCCTGAGAGTTTTCTCAGCTGTCCAGCAGAAATGTGCCAGTGGCCTCCTTGTCATCCCTCATGGCATTCCAGGGTCACCTTTTCCATGCGGGGTATGCTGCCCAGGGTGCCATTCCAAAAAATAGGTCACCAAAGGCTACTTATAAGTGGCCCTAATGATCTCACTGAAAAATTGTTTAAAAGACTCAAACAAGAGGAGGAGTGGGCAGTCCAGAGGTGAGATGGACTTGGGGAAATAAGAACAGCAATGTAGATTTAAAGAAAGTTGATGTCATACATTTTTCCTATGAACTTACGAGTGTGATGTGGCTTTGGCACAGCACAAAGTAAGCATATGCTCACTTCTAACTTTGACTTAGCATTTTTCACATACAGAATTCCGTGTGCCCCTCTAACACTCCAATGTAAGGCAGGATAGGCAGTGTTAGCTCTATTTTACAGATGAGGAAACTGAGGCTCAGAGTGGCTAAGTGAACTGACCAAAGGGACTGAAGGACTGGCAGAGGCTACAGCTCCCCAGATATCCCACCTGCAGGCCCACGATTCTCAGCCCCTGTACGTTAGTGGGAGTCACATGACTAATTCTGGCTGGTGGGCAGTGGGCAGACGTGACATTTGACCCTGATGGGCTGAAGCACAGCCCTGATGGGCTGTTTGCAAGACCTGTGTGCTTCCTTGTATTGGGGTTCAGATCATGGAGCTGTCTTATGGGAGATGGTTGCTATGGAGACCACCCAGCTTCACAGGTGGACTTTGTAGGAGTGAGGAGTAGAGCTTTGTTGCGCTCACCTGCTAAGATTTAGGGGTTCTTTATTACTGTAGCCTCACTTAGCCTATCGTGACTTATATGGAAGGGCAATTTGTTCTTATGTTATAGTGTGTCAGGCACTATGCTAATAAGGACTTTGCACATGTCCCCTCACACAATCCTTGAAACTGTCCTGTGAGGAAAGCATTACTGTTCCTCTCTACTATAGGGGAAATGGAGACACAGAGAAGCAGAGCCATTTGCCCAGGGTCACAGAACCACAAGAATGTGGGCTCGGAACCTGAATCTGGGTCTGTCTGATGCGAAAACCTCGATGAGCTCTGGTGAGTTGCAGAAACAGATGCTATTGTGTCCCAGCACCCCGTAGGGCTAACTGCTTCCTTGGAAGATGGAAGACTGCACAGACTGCTTTTCTCATTCAGATTTTATGCCTGAGTAAAACCCTTGTGCTGTGATTTATTATAGCAACACTGATTTTCCAATTTCAAGACAACAATGCAACTTGAAATAAAATGGAAAGAAAACACTGAAACATTTGAAACCTTCACTTTAGATCCTTATTACGTCTTGCTTGAACTGTTCCAGGCCTGAATCATTTTCTCCTCCTTTCTCCAGTCTTCCCTCTTTCCAACTGACTGCCAGAGCCAACTTTGTAAAGCCGAATCTAAGCATACCCTCTCTGATTCAGAACCCACAGAAAGGTTCCTGATCCCCTCCACCAGTACTTCTTAAATTACATTCCTCATGCTGCTAAGTCGCTTCAGTCGTGTCCGACTCTGTGCGACCCCATAGACGGCAGCCCACCAGGCTCTGCTGTCCCTAGGATTCTCCAGGCAAGAATACTGGAGTGGGCTGCCATTTCCTTCTCCAGTGCATGAAAAGGAAAAGTGAAAGTGAAGTCGCTCAGTCGTGTCCGACTCTTCGCGACCCCATGGACTGCAGCCCACCAGGCTCCTCCATCCATGGGATTTTCCAGGCAAGAGTACTGGAGTGGGGTACCATAGCCTTCTCCATATATATGATGTAAATATACTACATCCTGCTAGTGAAAAAGGAGTTCCATGGCCAAAGGAGTTTTGGAAATGCTGGTTTAAAATATTTATTATTGGACTTCCCTGGTGGTCCACTGGTTAAGAATCCACCTGACAACACAGGGGACATGGGTTCAATCCCTGGTCTGGGAAGATACCACATTCCACAGAGCAACTAAACCTGTCCACCACAACTATAATACTGAAGCCCATGCATCCTAGAGCCTGTGCTCCACAACAAGAGAAGCCATCGTAATGGGAAACCCACATACCTCAACTAGAGAATAGCCCCTGTTTGCTGCCACAAGAGAGAGCCCACACGCAGCAACAAAGAACCAGCACAGCCAAAAATAAATAAGTAAAATATTTATTATTGGGACTTTCCTAGCAGTCCAGTGGATAAGACTGTGCTCTCAAGACAGGGACCCCAAGTTCAGTCTCTGGTCAGGAAACCAAGATCCCACATACTGCAACTACTGAGCCTAAGAGCCCCAGTGAAGACCTAGAGCAGCCAAAATAAATATAAATTAATTAAATATTTATTATTAAAAATTAAAGTTAAAAACTTCTGGTTAAAAATTGTAAACTGTAGGACTTCACAGAGCCTTTAACATGTTAAAGCTTTTTCAAGAGGCAGATTCATCATTTTTGGCATTTCTTAGACTTTTGGACCATGAAATCTCCCCAATACCTTTCATTTGGGGATACCTAATGGAATTAGTATTCCATGATGTATACTCAGGGAGAATGCTGGCTCTTGGGTAAAGTCTGGACTTCTCAGCTAACATTCAAGGCTTCCTGAGACCTGTTTCCAGGTCACTTTCCAGTCATCTCACAAACCTGTGCCTCCATCTACCCCAGGGTTCAACCCCTCTCACTCCTCCTCCTGGACATGTTACTACATATCACTCAGTGTTAGGCTGTGGGACTCTCTGAGCTGTGACCTGGAGAGGAAATGAGGATTGAGGAACGAAGTCAGAAACAACACAACATAGGTTCCATTTGGGACAATGTTAAAAGCACCCGATCAGTGACGTGGCTGAGATGAAAATGGGAATGATGATTATGAGACTAATTGAAAGCCATGTGTTTACCGAGGCTCAAAGAATCCCTTCTATAAGTGGGAACTGGGCCTGCATATGCCAATGAACAAGGCAAAATGGGTGCATGCTAGAAACAAAAGGCACCAAGATGTGCTGGGCAGAACCAAAGATATTAATGTCATTAATAAAGTAATTAACATGCACAGGAATGCAAAAGCTGCCAGGAGGCTGATAAGAGAGGGCTATTAAAAAAGAATGAGCAATGTAGCAGGGAAGTGAAATTAAGTTTTGCATTTCTTTTTTTTATTGTGGACCCCCAAAATACTCTATGAGTAATAAACAGGCCTTGATTTACTGCAAAGATACCAATAGGCTGGGGCCAGAATTTGCTGTTGACCCTCTCCCTGGCAAAATAAACTGACAGATCAATCACTCAGTCAGCCAGTCTCTGAGAATATGGGGGGACCTGCATCCTGTGCTGTAGTTGAGAGTAAGGTGATTAAAGATGTCAGATCAGAGGCCAGAGTGCCTGACCTCTAGTCCCAATCTTGCCACTTAGAAATGCTGAAACCTTGCAGCAGCTATTCAGCCTCACTGTTGCCATCTGTAAAGTGGGTCTAAACACAGGATCTCCTCATACAATTGAGGATTAAATATGCGGATATTAGTAAAGCCCCCTGACCAACACCTGGCCCAAGTGAATGACTCAGAGTCACCAGTTGCTATCAGTCACCCCATCTCCACCACCCTGCAGCAATCTATACAACAAAAAGTTCTCAGTTAACATATAAACTCAGAAAATGTTTCAAAGGATTCACTAAGAAAATCAGAGCAAACTCACGTTCCCTCCTCATTTCTCCTGTCTGGTTCCCAGAGCATTCAGGGGATGGGCAGGAAAGAAAACAGGCACATGAGGATGGGTGTAAACTGGTAGCTTATCCCAATGGCTTCTCTGGTTTTGGGACCTCGGGTGAGTCTACACCTCGGTTTCTCCATAAGGGAAATGAGGGGTTGGTTTAGGTGATTTCTTAGGTCATTTCAAGCTCTGAAATTCTATGAGTCATGTGTTATGTTAGTCATATTAGCAAGCATCCATTACCAAGAGAGTAAAAATGACCCTCCTTGGAGGCTCCTCTTCCTCCTTGGCCGTCTTGCAGCTCTATTCCTGGCCCTGGGGTCCTCCTGGGCCCTCAGGCTGGAAACTGCAGTCATGAGACGACGGTGCCCCCCTCATCTACATGCCCACCTGCCCCGAGCCCTGTGTCTCAGGTCTCTGCCCGTCTCAGCATCGGGCCACCTTTGGCCCCGGACCATGGGGTTTGGTCTCTCATGCCCTCACTGCACCAGTTCCCCAGCCTGTCCCTCCCTCAGAAAGGTCTGTCTCTCCCACTGCCACTTTTCTTCTTTTCTCAAATTGTTGTGAAAAGCTAAATAGTACAATGAGCACTTGTGTGCTCTCCTTCAGGATTCAAAAATTGCTAACATTTTGCCATATCTGCTGGGTCGCTCTCTATATATACACTGTCCCTGAAACCATTTGAAGGTAAATTTCAAGCTCCATACACTTCAGCATGTAGTCCTATGTGACCACAATATTATTATACCTACGGAAAGTAGCAGTATCTCCATAATATTGTCTGAGAGCCAGAATGAACTTTTTTAGGAGTCCCTCACGCTGCTACACTGCTGAAATTCCTTTCCTGGCTCCCCACTGCCTTCAGGTTGTGGTACAAGCCCCCTTCAGCTCTGCACTTACTTTCTGTCCACAGGCAGCCAGATCCAATAGATTCTTGAACTTTTCCCCAGACATACCCTCCACCTTCCTGCTCATGGATTTTCATCCTGGAACACCACTGCCTCCAATATTTTCCCCTCAAGGTTTTGTCCATTATGTAAAGCTCAGCTAAAATTCCACATTGTCCAAGAAATCTTCTAAGGCTTTTCTAGTTGAAACGTATCTTTCTTTTCATATCTCCGTAACACATGGGAAGTTAGTATGATGATATAGTTCAAATATGGAGGAAGGCAGAGACAAAAGAGACAGAGAAATGGACTTAATCTCGGATCAAACGGTGCCTGAACTCTACATTACCTCTGGAATTTTCCAGGGTACTGATACGTTTCCTCTAGGCTCAGTGGTAAAAGAATCCACCTGAAATGCAGGAGATGCGGGTCTACGGGTTTGAGCCCTGGATCGGGAAGATCCCTGGAGAAGGAAGTGGCAACCCACTCCAGTATTCTTGCCTCGAGAATCCCACGGACAGAGAAGCTTGGTGGGCTACAGTCCATAGGGTTGGGAAGAGTCAGACACAACTTAGCAACTAAACCACCACCACTGTGTACTCCAGTTTGAATTAACTATAGCCAAAAGCACCCTAATGAATACTGCAGGGATTAGGGCTGACAATCCTTTAGCGTTCTAAAGCTGTGAAGCAACGGTAGGAAAATACAATGCATTATACTCCAGGTACACTGGATGCTTTCTGGTTCCTAAGACCATTTTCCCTTCCTCCTACCCTTGCTCTGGAATGCCCTCATCGACCTTGTCCTGCCTTTAAAAAAGAAAGAAAAAAAAAAACTGAAGTAAAATTCAGAAAAATTCACTACTTAACCATTTTAAAGTGTACATTTTAAAGTTTACAACATTGTTTAATCGTATCTACTATCTAATTTCAGATAATTCTCACCACTTCAGAAAGAAATCTCATATCCATTAGCAGTCACTCCCCCATTCCTCATCCCTTTAATCTAGGTTCTATTTCTATGGATTTGCCTGTTCTGGATATTTCATATAGACGGAATTGTACAATATTTGGCCTTATGGCATTTGGTTTCTTTCACTGAACATTATATTTTCAAAGTTCATCTATGCTGTAGCATGCATTCTTATTTATGGCCAAATAATATTCTATTGTATGGATATACCATATTTTATTTATCCATTCATCAGTTGATATAGACATTTGGATTGTTTCCACTTTTCTGGCTATTATACATTATGATGGTGTATTTGAATATACTTTTTCATTTCTCTGGAGTGTATACCTAGGAATGGAATTACTGGGTCACATAGTAACTCTAATTTTTTGAGGAACTGCCAGACTGTTCACACAGCTCTTGTTTTCTCTGTCTAAATCCTACTGTTCTTTCAAGAATTAGAAGAAAAAGTACCTCCTCTTTCATGAAACATTTCTCAAGGCAGGATGACTAACCACTTCCTCTGTGCTCCCCCAGGGCTGGAGGCTAAGCTATCCTAGCACTTACCACCTGCAGTGACATTCTCCACTTATACACCTGTCCTTCCTGGACTGGGGGAGTCCTAAGAGCAGGGATTACGCCTTAGCCATTGCTGTGACCCCAGCATGTGGTACACAGCGAATGCCCACTAATGTGAGTTTGGCCAATGAATGAACAGCATATGTCTCTCGAGTGTCCTCATGGTACCCAGCCTAGCTTACAAGGGCTTCTTCATCACAGAGGGTGGGCTGTGCTAAGAGCTTCCTGGATGCGGGAATGAGATCACGAGAGTGGAGCAGGGGGTGTGGATACATGAAAAGGCACGTGGAGGGGGAGTGGGAGTATGCGTGTGTGGATGCAGTTCTACAACGCTCGCCTGAGTTCAGAGACTGCCATGGAACCAGCTGAATGAGACCGATCCAACTGGATTATCCTAGAAGAGGGAGGACAACACAGGGGGATAAAAGGAGGTGCTTGAGATAATCACAGTGACAGGCCTCAAGTTGGGGCAGAGCTCTGCTCCCCAGGAAGCAGCTTCCCATCCATCATCTCATTGGAGAGTCAGCATGTGGTATGGAAGGAGCCTGCCTGTGGGGTGCGGTGGCCTGTATGAATGCCTATGAACCCCACTTGCTACCTGTGTGGTCCAGAGCCCATTAGTTCAGTTCAATCGCTCAGATGTGTCTGACTCTTTGCGACCCCATGGACTGCAGCACACCAGGCCTCCCTGTCCATCACCAACTCCCAGAGCTTGCTCAAAGTCATGTCCATCGAGTCGGTAATGCCATCCAACCATCTCATCCTCTGTCATCTCCTTCTCTTCCTGCCTTCAGTCTTTCCCAGCATCAGGGTCTTTTCAAATGAGTCAGTTCTTCTCATCAGGTGGCCAAAGTATTGGAGTTTCAGCTTCAGCATCGGTCCTTCCAATGAATATTCAGGACTGATTTCCTTTAGGATGGACCGATTTGATCTCCATACAGTCCAAGGGACTCTCAAGAGTCTTCTCCAACACCACAGTTCAAAAGCATCAATTCTTTGGCACTCAGCCTTCTTTATGGTCCAACTCTCACATCCATACATGACTACTGGAAATACCATAGCTTTGACTAGACAGACCTTTGTCAGTAAAGTAATGTCCCTAGAAATGCTTTCAAAGGTATAAATCTACTCCACAGGCAGCAGCACTGCTCAAGACCTCCCTAGGAGGCAGGCTGAGCCATCATGTTACTTTCCCTGTAAAGGCAGGAAGTTCTGAGTCAGGGGGTGGGAACAAAAGTCACAATGATGGGTCTCCTGGGTGTCAGGCTTAGTGCTAGGCACTTGAGCATGACTCCAGTCAGTGCTTATGGTAAACCTGTAAGGGAGGAGCATATATTTCCTTATGGCCACTGAGGCTCAGAGATGGTGAGTCACTCACACCAGGTCACACAGCTAAGAGGTGGCAGAGTATGGATCCAACCTTGGATCATAGTGTTTAAAGCTACTGTTATTCCTCCTGAGCCTACAGTGCAGGAGCCTGGGTTGGTGAATGCATTCCATTTCCTTGGTATGCGAATGCATTTTCATAAGGCTGCCATATATATTTAATAATTGGTGTGACCATATAATCTCTTGTCAGCCAGCTTCCTTTCTGCTGCAGGACGCAGATAAGAAAGAAAGAGCAGAGTGGACGCAGAAAAATCCTACACACCTGTTGGCAAATTTCACTCTGGCCCAGAGTTACCTTCTTGATTTAATTCCCCAAGACTTCTACGTCTGAATCATGTAGGAAAATGACTTCTTGGATGAAATATTAAAAGGCCACACGTGGATGTTCACAGTCTCCCTCTGACAGCTCTGGCGATAATGGCTCAGAGGGAGAAGTGGGCTCTGCAGCCTGCATCTGGGAGTCAGACTCGAGTCCTCTGGGATTCCTAAGCCAGGAACATGCTGGGCTGGGCTAAGGGGTCCCAGTGACAAGGAGTCAGACACAGGAAAGTGGTAAGATGAGGGACTTACTCTGAGGGGGTTCAGGGCAGGGCTGCTAGAAGTGATAGATAACACTTCACCTAATATCTCACCTTCATTGACTGGTTTCAATATGCTGGGCACATGCATGTGCTTCAGAGGCACACGGTCCCTTTTAATCCTAACCCCAAAGCCTTATGAGGTGGGACCCATATTATGCATGAAGAAACTGTGGCCCTCAGAAGTTGCCACTGATTCTACTAGTTTCCCAGGGTTGCCACAGAAATCTCCATAAACTGGGTGGCTTAAAAGGAATAGAACTTTATTCTTGCACAGTTCTGGAAGCGAGAAGCCTAAAGGTGCTGGCAAAGCTCCGCGCCCTCTGGAGGCTCTTGGGGAGAATCCAGGGCCTCTCCTCATTTCTGGTGCTCCCAGCATTCCTTGGCTTATGGCCGCATCTGTCCTATCTCTGCTTCCATCTTCGTATGACCTTCTCCTCTGTGTCCTCTCCTCTTCTGCTTCTTTTAATGACACTGAAATTGGACTTAGGACCAATCTGGGTAATCCAGGATGATATCATTTTAAGATTTTTAGTATAATTGTATCTGCAAAGACTCCCCTTCTAAATAAGTTTGCATTCCTGGGTAAGGATGATGATGTCTCTTTTGTGGGTCACAATTCAACCTACAACACTTACCTAACTTCACACAGTAAATGGCTGAGCTGGCATCTGAAGTTTAGCCTAACTCCACAGTTCATCTGCTTGACCACTGTGGGCTAAAACTGTGTACTTTCCTGCTGTGTGACTGTGGCCATGCTATTCAACCCCTCTGTGCCTCAGTTTCCTCACCTGCAGACTAGGGTATTAGACAATAATGGTAATACTTCATGAGGTTGTTGTGAGGATAAATGAGTTGATAAAAGAAAGCACTTGGAACAATGTCTGGCACAAAGTATGAACTCAACAAAAGCTGCTGCTATTATTACTTTTGCTATGGTTACTCTCAAGACAATGCAGCTTTGCTGGCATCGTGGATGGAGGCTGAGCAGACCTGCTACTGAGGATGAGGCTGGACCTGGAAACAATGCTCTCAGATCTGAATTTGCTGGGTTTGAACATCTGCTCACAAGTGCTTCACTCTTAATGAAACATCAACCAGATAATCACAGATGAGAGACTTAAATATCTATAAGACAACACTCTGCACAATGGATGATAATAATTTTCAAAGCATCAATGAAGGGAATGTTTCTTTAAAACAAAACCAAGTAAAACATAGAACCAATGCAAAAAGAAGCAGGAAGTATGAATAGACCAACAGACCAATCCCAGCAGAATCGATCCTGAGTCATCTAATACCACCTGGCCCAGGCTGGGTGTGTTTCCAACATATAGGTCTTCTCAGGCCAGTCAGTTCATCCCTCCAGCCTCAGTTTCCTCATCTCCAAAATGGCAATGTCAAGGTGCTTTGTAAACTGTGCCTGCTGTAGAAATGTGAGGCACTCTTATTATTATAGTATGTATTTGCCAATGTGGGACAGATTGGGCCCTGGGGTTAGGGCCCCAATCCAGAAAAGCGCAGAGGATGGGTGGGCTGGGAACTGAGAATTGAGATGACAATGCTGAGGTCCCCTGAGCCCTTAGGAGGGACCCACATGTTGTGTCAGCGTCTTCTGAACTGAACTGAGCATCTTTGGGTCATGTTAAGTGTTCCATCCTATGTCAAGGTCAAAGTGACCCAGTATTTGAAGTTTAATCCACTGTCACTTTAAGGAGACACTCCTAGCCAAACAGTGGCAGAAATAATGAACATCCCACCAAGTGGCTGACGGTTCTATTTCAGACAATTGTGGGTGCCGAGGTGCCTGGACACTCTGGCTCCCTTATCCCTTGCTTCCCTGTCCGTTTCTGTGGTTGATGGCTTCCTGTAGCTGCAGGCCAGGTGTTTTTTAACCTGCCTAAAGTTCTGGTCTGCAACTTGCTCACCCTCTGACTCTCAACTGCAATGAAAAATGCTAAAGAAAACAGAAGTCTCGTAGTTTTTTCCTTCTCTCCTATCCCTTGCTCTCTGTTTTCCATGAGGGAAACAGATGTTCAAATGATGATTCAGGACTTTCAGGAAAATGTGAGTGTGGAGGGACTCAGTCAGGTCTGTGGGGTCTGCACATGTGAGCCTTCCCAAGGGGCCCCCCTCCAACTCAGTCTGCATTTTCTTTGTCCCCATCATGGTCTCTAGCTGGGGGTTGGACGTAGGGTTGGTAGGGGGCCTGGGAGTCTGGACTTCAGGGTTCTTGGATTAAGGTTTTCCTTCCCACCTCTTTTAGCCTTAAATGTACTGTCCTGGGTCTGTTTCTAACTCTGGTATCCAAAGTGCAGTCCTAGGCCCTTCCTTGAGGTTGGTGAGGGTCTGGGTTCAGAAAGTTACAACCCTGGCTGCACACTAGAACCCATGGCAATTTCTAAAAGATCCCAATGTCCAGGCCTCTTTCTAAACCAATTAAATCAGAATTAATGGGGTGTGTGGCATAAGTACCAGTACTGTGAAAAAGATTTTTTCTGGGATGATGTGGCCAGGATTGAAAACCACAAATCTAGCCTACCTTTATGTAAATAACTCTTACAGCTCAACAGTTAAAGGACAAATAATTCAGTTACAAGGAATGGGTAAAGGACTTAGGTAGACATTTCTCCTAAGAAGATAATACAAATGGCCAATAAGCACATGAAAAGTTGCTTAACATCATTAGTCATTCAGTAGTGAGTCTTATCAAAACCACAATGAGACACCACTTCATACCTGGTAGGATGACTATAATCAAACATGCAGGTAAATAACAAGTGTTGGCGACAATATGGAGGCCCTGGAACCCTCATGCATTGCTGGTGGGAATGTAAAATGGTGCAGCCACTGTGGCATGGTCTAGCAATTCCTAGAAATGTTAAAAAGAGTTACCATATGACACAACAGTACTACTTCTATATATGTGTGTGTGTGTGTGTATACACATATATACATATGTATACACACACACACACACCCCATCATGGTTATCTGGGTCATTAAGATCTTTTTTGTACAGTTCTTCTGTGTATTCTTGCCACCTCTTCTTAATATCTTCTGCTTCTGTTAGGTCCATACCATTTCTGTCCTTTATTGTGCTATCTTTACATGAAACGTTCCCTTGGTATCTCCAATTTTCTTGACGAGATCTCTAATCTTTCCCATTCTATTGTTTTCCTCTATTTCTTAGATTGATCACTGACAAAGGCTTTCTTATCTCTCCTTGCTATTCTTTGGAAATCTGCATTCAGATGGGTATATCTTTCCTTTTCTCCTTTGCCTTTAGCTTCTCTTCTTTTCTCAGCTATTTGTAAGGCCTCCTCAGACAACCATTTTGCTTTTTTCTATTTCTTTTTCTTGGGGTGGGAGGTGGTCTTGATCACTGCCTCCTGTACAGTGTCACAAACCTCTGTGCATAGTTCTTCAGGCACTCTGTCTATCATATCTAATCCCTTGAATCTGTTTGTCATTTCTACTGTATAATCATAAGGGATTTGATTTAGGTCATATCTAAATGGTCTAGTGGTTTCCCCTACTTTCTTCAATTTAACTCTGAATTTGGCAATAAGGAGTTCATGATCTGAGCCACAGGCAGCTCCCAGAATTATTTTTTGCTGACTGTATAGAGCTTCTCCATCTTTGGCTGCAAAGAATATAATCAATCTGATTTCTGTATTGACCATCGGGTGATGTCCATGAGTAGAGTTGTCTCTTGTGTTGTTGGAAGAGGGTGTTTGCTATGACCAGTGTATTCTCTTGGCAAAACTCTGTTAGCCTTTGCCTTGCTTCATTTTGTACTCCAAGGCCAAACTTGCCTGTTACTTCAGGTTATCTCTTGACTTCCTACTTTGGCATTCCAGTCCTTTATGATGAAAAGGACATCTTTTTTTGGTGTTAGTTCTAGAAGGTCTTGTAGGTCATCATAAAACCGTTCAACTTTAACTTCTTTGGCATTAGTGGTTTGGAGCATAGACTTGGATTACTGATATTGCAGACATCCTGGAATGCGAAGTCAAGCAGGCCTTAGAAAGCATCACTATGAACAAAGCTAGTGGAGGTGATGGAATCCCAGTTGAGCTATTACAAATCCTAAAAGTCAATGCTGTTAAAGTGCTGCACTCAATATGCCAGCAAATTTGGAAAACTCAGCAGTGGCCACAGGACTGGAAAAGGTCAGTTTTCATTCCAATCCCAAAGAAAGGGAATGCCAAAGAATGCTCAAACTACCACACAATTGCACTCATCTCACATGCTAGCAAAGTAATGCTCAAATTCTCCAAGCCAGGCTTCAATAGTACATGAACCAAGAACTTCCAGATGTACAAGCTGGATTTAGAAAAGGCAGAGGAACCAGAGATCAAATTGCCAACATCTGCTGGATCATCAAAAAAGCAAGAGAGTTCCAGAAAAACATCTACTTCTGCTTTATTGGACTTCCCTGGTGGCTCAGACGGTAAAGCGTCTGCCTACAAGGTGGGAGACCCAGGTTCAATCCCTGGGTTGGGAAGATCTCCTGGAGAAGGAAATGGCAACCCACTCCAGTATTCTTGCCTGGAAAATCCCATGGACAGAGGAGCCTGGTAGACTACAGTCCATGGGGTCGCAAAGAATCAGACACGACTGAGTGACTTCACTTTCACTTTCTGCTTTATTGACTACGTCAAAGCCTTTGACTGTGTGGATCACAACAAACTGTGGAAAAATTCTTCAAGAGATGGGAATATAAGACCACCTTACTTGCCTCCTGAGAAATTCGTATGCAGGTCAAGAAGCAACAGTTAGAACCAGACGTGGAAAAACGGACTGGTTCCAAATTGGGAAAGGAGTACGTCAAGGCTGTATATTGTCACCCTGTTTATTTAACTTCTATGCAGGGTACATCACGTGAAAAGCTGGGCTGGATGAAGCACAAGCTGGAATCAAGATTGCCAGGAGAAATGTTAATAACCTCAGATATGCGGATGATATCACCCTTATGGCAGAAAGTGAAGAGGAACTAAAGAGCTTCTTGATGAAAGTGAAAGAGGACAGTGAAAAAGCTGGCTTAATACTCAACATTCAAAAAACTAAGATCATGGCATCCAGTCTCATCACTTCATGGCAAATAGATGGGGTAACAATGGAAACAGTTACAGACTTTCTTTTCTTGGGCTCCAAAATCACCGCAGATGATGACCGCAGCCATGAAATTAAAAGATGCTTGCTCCTTGAAAGAAAAGCTATGAAAGACCTAGACAGCATATTAAAAAGCAGTCATTACGTTGCCAACAAAGGTCCGTCTACTCAAAGCTATGGTTTTTCCAGTAGTCATAAATGGATGTGAGAGTTGGACCATAAAGAAGGCTGAGTGGCAAAGAATTGATGCTTTTGAACTGTGGTGTTGGAGAAGACTCGTGAGAGTCCCTTGGACTGCAAGGAGATCCAACTAGTCCATCCTAAAGGAAATCAGTCCTGAATATTCATTGGAAGGACTGATGCTGAAGCTGAAACTCCAATACTTTGGCTACCTGATGCAAAGAACTGACTCATTGGAAAAGACCCTGATGCTGAGAAAGATCGAAGGCAGGAGGAGAAGGAGATGATAGAGGATGAGATGGTTGGATGGCATCACCGACTCGATGGACCTGAGTGTGAGCAGGCTCCGGGAGTTGGTGATGGACAGGGAGGCCTGGTGTGCTGCAGTCCATGGGGTCACAGAGTCGGACACAATACAGTGACTGAACTGAACTGATACACACATATACACACAAGTACATACCCAAGAGAAGTAAAAATATGTGTTCACATGAAAACTTGCACATAAATCCTCATGGAAGCATTACATGAAATAGTCAAAAAGTGGAAACTACCCAAATATCCATCAACTGATAAATGGACAAATGAAATGTGGAATATAGGGGAATATATATATATATTCCATATAGGGGAATAGCACTGAGTCATAAAAAGGAATGAAGCACTCATACATGCTACAACATAGAAGAACCTTAAAAACATTATGCTAAGTCAAAGAAGCCACATACAAAAAAATCACATATTATTGTATGAGTCTATTGGTATGAAACCACCAGCAACAGCAAATCCACAGAGCCATGAAGTAGATTAGTGGTTGCCCGGGGCTGGAGAGGAGGAGAAAAACAGGGTGATGGGTAAAAAGAATAAGGTTTCTTTTAGGGGTGATGAAAATTTTCTGGAAGTAGATAGTGAGGACGGTTGTACAACTTTATGAATGCACTGAAAACCACTGCAGTATATATTTTAAAACTAAACTTTATAGTACGTGAATTATATCTAAAAAAAGATATCAGCCATGCAGAATGGCTTGGAAAGGGCTACAAGTGGGAGCAGACCTGCTTAGAAAGTCGTGATAACAACAATAAACAACTTAGTGACCTACACAGTGAAGGTTCTTGACTCATTGTCCCTGTTGTGCAGTGTGTGTCAACTGTAGCTCTGCCTCATAGCGCCCCCTCTGGGATGGGAGACGATGATACTTTGGACCTCAGTGGAAGGAGTGAAGTGGTGGATTGGGATAGGATTTGGTAGTAGAGTATGCAGGACTAGCACAGAACTTCTCAGAGAATATCCCACTGATCTCATAGTAAGATTGCCCTAAGACTGGCTTCATTCAGTTGTTCAACTAGTATTTATTGAGTGTGTTCTATGTGCCAGGCATGTTTGCAGGTACTGGGGATACAGCAGTGAATAATACACAATTTTGCCTCCTCCATATTCTCATGCAGTTCACATTCTAGTGGAAGGCAGGCAGCTGTGACAGTGATGGGAAGTGGACGGGAGGCACTACAGTAGTCATTACGGCTGAACATCAATACCTATTTCTTTCTCTCCTGGGTGCATATAGGACTCCTCTTTCTTGCCCTGCTGAACCCATGCATGGAGAATTAACATGTTAGGGTGAATGAAATATGAGTGGAAGTGACATGTGACAGTTTGGAATGGAAACTCGTACCATGCATTCTTTCCCTTTGACACAATCACCATCCTAGAAGGTGCCCCACCAGCTGTGTCTTGGGGTGAGGATGCTGCGGGTGGAGGCTACAGTTGATTCTCTATGAACAAGTGCTATGATGAGCAAAACCTAGCACACCCAGTTCTCTTTCATTTTTCACCCTCTGAGGGACATTACATCCAAACCCAATCCTGGCTCATATTTTAGAAAAGCAAGCCCAGTATCTCAGCACATAAGGCAAACATAAAACCAGGAATCTGGAGACATGTGTTATGGAGAAGATGACAGCCCATCCTGTGTGCATCTCATTTTGCCCATCAGACTGTGCAGACCACACAGGAGTCTGAGGATGGCACACAACAGGACTCCCATCAGTGACGAAGGAGTGACCGGGTGACAGGAGGTGGACCATTTACAAAGAGGTGGGCTGGTTGGAATTCCCCACAAAACGGAGGCAGTGTCTCCGTGTTGCCACAGCCCATGTTTCTGCCAACATGGACATGGTGGGAATCGTATTTAAAGGCTGTCTTTGCTCAAGAACTGGAACGTCTTTACTAAGTGGTCAGAAGATGCCAGTATGGCAGATGATTTTCCAGCTGTTTTGCCCCATGGCACTTGGGAATTCCTAGTACACAGCCCACCGCCTGGAGAGCACCTGGACAGGTAGAGACCAGAGGATTTCTCCCCACAGGGCCGTCCCCTGGTGCAGTGGGTTCTGCATCTCTAGCTTTGTGTCCTGAGGGGCCTCAGCAGCCCAGGTACCTCCTGAAGACACTAGGGAAGCCAATAAGGAAGCTGAAACAAACTGCAGTCTCCCATGGACCCAAGATGCCTTCTGAGGAGAGGTGTTCCAGAAACCCAGCTGTGGGTTTCTGGCAGAGTGGCCTGTCCATACCCGGGGCCCACAGTGCCAATGGCAGCTGGAGGTGAGCCGGGATTCCTGCCAGAAGGAAAATGTCTGCGGGCATCCTTACAATGTCTCTCTGGCATATCATTCCAATTAAATCTCGCCTAGTGTTCTCATTTTAATAACTTAATCTGGAACTTACACCTTGTCTCCTCTCCCAAAGGACCTGAGGCAGCACACAATAAAAGCCCAAACACAACAGGACAGTTAAAAATAAAGACGAGTGATCAGAAGGCGAGATAATCCTTCAGGAACTCGATGGTTATGATGGCTGAGTGTTGAATTTGGCTCCAACTTTCTGGCAGCCAAGGTTAAACAGAAAACAGAGTGGCTTATTCAGTTAGGATTGCTTGATCAAAGGAAGGAAGTAGATGCAAGTTCATGCTGGGGCGGGGTGGGGGGGTGTCGGGGGTGAGCACAGCCCATTTCCTGGCACTTTGGTGAGGATCTTTCCTGTGGATCTTTATCTTGGGGGCATTAAGTCACACACTGAACAACAGTCTTTTATAGAAAATGCTGAATCATTCTTCAATTGGCAGCTTTAGCTTCATAAGTGGGCCCTTGATAAAAGGTGAGAGTGTAATATTAAATTAAATTGCAACTCGGCAAAGACATTTCTTAGAGAAGTCGGCTTAATGGGCCCGGACAGATGGGGTGAATTCGGACATATGGAGGCACAGGGAGAGAGTTCCAGGTGGAGGGAACAATTTATTCAGTAAATATTTGCCGAGTACTTACTGCAAGATAGGCCGGGCCAGTGGGTGCTGGGGACACGCAGATGGCCTTGGCCTCTGAGGAGGTCACAGACTAGGAGGGGCCAGGTGCACAGACAGATAATTACCAGCGTGTGACCAGATGAGGCCAGCAGGGTGAGGCAGGGGCCCAGACAGTGGCATCCAGGGCACCCTGCTGTTCCAAAGGCTCCTGGAGAAGATGCTTCTGACAGCCTCTCGAAGGTCAAGTAGGAATTTTCAGCACGGAGATGGCTTATTGGGGTGGGAAGGAAGGTGTCCTGGGCAGAGGACAGCAGGTACATGGGCATGGAGGGATAGAGTGGGACATTTTGGAGAAGTGCCAATATGAAGGGGAGCTGAGCACAGGGGCTGAGGGTGGGGGCTGAGAGATGAGGTGGGGCAGGGGGCGGGAATGAGGCCAGATCATTGAGGTCCTCCTGGACTGCTAAGGAGTGAGCTCACCCTCCGGTCAATGGTGGGGAGAGGATTTAAACAGCCGAATGACAGGGTCAGGACGTCAGATAGTGTAGCCCCTCTCCTGGAAGGGGTTAGGGTGCTGGGGTGCTCTCAGCGAGTGGACCCACCCAAGGTCCAGCTGAGTCCCACGACCCTGGCTGGGATGAGGTTTGCCTCGGGTGGGGCCTGAGCAGGGCCATCCAGAACCCACGGATGGCTTGCGATGAGAGACCTGTCCTGCGGTTCAGGGCTGGCAGCGATGACCCACTGGTTGGAATGTGACCTTGGCATTGAAGCCTTGGGCCACCAGGATGCCCAGGGGCAGCCCACAGAGCAGGGTGCACCCTGCACACCCCTCACCCTGGCCATTCTCATATTTCTTATTTAAAAATGAACAGTGTGAGATGGAGCTTGGACAAGCTTTATGAAGATACCAGATGTTTCTGAAAGTGCTTTAGGATTGGATTTTTTTTTTTTTTTTTCAGCGCAACTACAGAGGGAGGCAGAAGATAAAAGTTAAAATTATTTAAAACTCGTATGTATTTGCCTCTTCCAATATCTGTTTCCATAGAAACGTAACTGGAATAAGACACCAGTTTCAGCGCCAAGTGCAGCCCATGACTTCCAAAGCCCCCATCTGCTTCCACCAAAAAGCATGGCCAAAGCACAGAATTTGGAGGGAAGTTTGAAACACTCCTCTGGCCTGGAGTGCCCTTTACTCAGTTACTGTCTGGATGGCCAGAAAGCCACAGAGCCCAGAGCCTAGGTGGTTCCTAGGGTAGACTGCCTGGCAGCCTGTGCTGCTAGCCTGCTGCCATTTCTGTGAGTGAACGTCACACACGTGGCTCCCTTGGGTGACCATCTGCACGTGATTCCATCTCTGCTGCCACCTGTCTGGGAAGCAGATGGGAGGAGCTCAGGGAACACAAGGCAGCCTGGGGATGCTGCCTGAGGGGCTGCTGGGGCTTCAACGCTGGTGGTCATTAGTGCTGTCGGCTTTTAGAGGTCATCTCCTCTCTCTTTCAAAACCCCTTCAGAACAGCCAGGTGGAGGCATAGACAATGGCCCGGTAGAGAAGGAAGGCTTGGAAAAAAGCAGACAACCCTTCCATCTAGATTCAAAGGCTGTCTTCACACCATCCTTACACACTGCTTTCACTATAGGGGAAATGATCTCAAATTATTTTCCTTAAAAGAAAAAAAATTCCACATGGGTGTGTATATATGCGCACACATACACAGTGTCAGCTCTTGGTTTTCATCTTACTTGATCTAAAAGCAGCATTTGACACGCTTCATCAAAACTTCCTTCTTGAAACATTTTCTTCATTTGGTTTCCTAGACACCAGACTCATCTGATTTTCTTCCTGTCTCTATGGTTTCTCCTTCTAGGTCTCCTTCGCTGTTTACCTCCTACTTCCCAGATCTCCAAACACTGGGGTAACTGAGGGTCTGTCCTTGGTGCCCTTCTTGTCCCCATCTCTGTGCCCTCCTCCAGCCCCGGTGCTCTCACTTAAGGCTCTGTGTCATCTATATGTTGACTGCATCCAAGTTCCCCTCTCCAGCTCACATTCTCCCTGAACACCACACCCATATGTCCAACACCTACTCACCATCACCACTAGTAGAGCAGGTAGACAAAAAAGGAGAGTTTTCCCCTTTTATTCCAAGAATACAAATTGTATTTTAAAAATCTTTTTAACATATTTGGCAGATTTGTCCACACCTGCTACATCTGAAATGTAGAAACAGCTGATCTTCCCATCAGACTCCATAAAGCAGAGGACGCAAGGGGTGAGGTGCCATGCAGGAGCACTGAGGACTGGGACAAGTCATCAAGGTGGAGGGAGCCTGTTAGTCCTTGTCTTGGTTGGAAGCCTTCGTCTCTGGAGGCCTCTCCTTCCTTCTTCAAACACCTCCCATGCAGAGACAGCTTTCTCTCCCTTGCCCCCATCTCTGGGGAGTTCTCTCTCCTGGCTAACCCCTTCCTTACTGATCACCAGGTCAGAGTCCTCTTGCCTGACCTCCTCCTGTTTCCATCATTGCTTAGTGATTCCTTGGGCTCCAGTCAGGACGTCTTCACTCTGACTGGACCCATTCCCTGGGTGACCACACTCACTCAGCCCCACATCTCCCATGCTCAGTGTGTTGACCACTCCTCTCCCACATCCCTATCTACTGGAAGAACTGCTCCCTGTGCTCTAGGACACTGCATCGTTTTCTGAGGCCCTCTGCCCAGAAAGGAACCCTTCACATTCCCTCCAGAAACTGCTCCTCATTCTGTACCTGACCTCTGTGATGAGGTCCAGTGTCCATCACCCAGTCAGAAGTCTGGGCACCGCCCTTCCTGCCTCCCTGTCCTTCCCCCTTAGAGTTGATCAGTCACCAAACCCTGTCATGTCTGCTTCTGTAATGTCTCTCAAATCTACCCACTTCTCTCTGTTCCCACTGCAACTGCCCCGCTTTAGATCTCCATCAGCTCCTGCTTGGATTACTGCAAAAACTGTCTCTGAGCCATTTCGGCCCTTTGGCCTCACCCCTTCATCTGTTCTCATCCTGCAGCCAGGAAATCTGATCATGTCACTCCCTGATTAAATGTCTTTAATTTTGGATTTTAAACTCCTCTGCTTAGCAAACAAGGTCCCTAATGACCCAGGCTCCACCTGTGTCATCATTTGTCCTTCCTGTCAGCTCCCCAAAGGCACCCTCAACTTTGGACAGCAGAACCATATTGTATATTTTTAAACCATTTAGAGAAAAAATGATCAATTAACATCAAGTTTAATCTTGAGAAACTAGGTGCTTTCCCTCTAAGATCAGAAAGCAGGCAAGGCTGTCCTTTTTCACATTCCTGTTCAACATTGTACTGGGAATGCTAGCTGACACAGAAATAAGACAAGAAAGGAAACAGAAGGTATACGGATTGGGAAGGAAAAAACAAAATTGTCCCTTTTGTTGATGACATGATTATGTAGAAATTCCTAAAGAATCAACAAAAACACTCCTGGGACTAACAAGCAATTATAGCAAGGGTGTACGACTCAAAAGACTTTGTAAGATGCAAAAGTCAGTTGCTTTCCTATACAATGAGCAATTGATTTGAAATTTAAAAACACATCATTTATATTAGCACTGAAAACAAAGAAAAATACTTAGGTATAAATCTAACAGAATATGTATAAATTTATGAGGAAATCTATAAAATTCTGACAAAAGAAATCAATGTAGATCAAAATAAAAAGCTATTCCATGTTCATGAACAGAGACACAATATTGTCAAGAGATCAGTTTTTTCCAACTTGATCAATAAAGTCAACACAATCCCAAACAAAATCCCAGCAAGTTATTTTGTGGATGTTAACAAACTAATTCTAAAATTTACACAGAAACACAAAGACCCAGAATAGCCAACACTATACTGAAGAGTAAAAGTCAGAGAACTAATACTATTCAACTTATTCGACTTATTAGGACTTGGGAGTTTCACTGCTACAACCCAGGGTTCAATCCCTGGTTGGGGAACTAAGATCCTGCAAGCTGTGAGACATGGCCAAAGAACAATAACAACAAACAAAAAACTAAAATATACAAAGAATTCTTAAAACTCTAATTAAAAAGTACATAAGAGATCTAAACATATACCTCACCAAAGAAAAAATGTAAGTGGCAAATAAGCATACAAAAAGATGTTCCACATCGTATGTCATTAGGGAATTGTACATTAAAACAACAACGTGGTACCACTACACACATTAAAATGGCTAAAGTCCAAAATACTGACAACATCAAATGCTGGCAAGGATGGAGCAACAGACACTCCCACTTACTGCTGATGCGAATGCAAAAGTCACTGTCACAAGATAGTTTGGCAAAACTAAACATAATCTTAGAATATGATCTAGCAATCTTGCTTCTAGGTGTTTACCCAAATTAGTTGAAAACTTATGTCCATATAAAACTCTACACAAAAATACTTATAGCAGCTTTATTCCAAACTTGGATGCAACCAAGATGTTCTTCAGTGGGAAAATAAACTGGTATATCCATACAACAGAATACTACTCAGTGATAAGAAGAAATAAGCTATCAAATCATGAAAAGACATGGAGGAATCTTAAATGCACGTTGTTAAGTGAAAGAAGCCAGTCTAAAAATGTTATATCATGTATAATTTCAACTATATGACATTCTGGAGAAGGCAAAGTCATGCAGACAGTGAAAGGTCAGTGGTTTCCAGGGGTTGTTAAAGCATAGAGGGTATTTCAGACGGTGATACTGTTCTGTGTAACACTTTAATGGTGGATACACAACTTTATGCATTTGGCAAAGCCTGCAGAATGTATGGGGCTTCCCTGGTAGCTCAGCGGTAAAGAATCCACCTGCAATTACAGGAGACCCTGGTTTGATTCCTGGGTGAGGAAGTTCCCCTGGAGAAGAGATAGGCTACCCGCTCCAGTATTCTTGGGCTTCCCTGATGGCTCAGATGGTAAAGAATCCACCTGCAATGTGGGAGACCTGGGTTCTATCCCTGGGTTGGGACGATCCCCTGGAGGTGGGCATGGCAACCCACTCCAGTATTCTTGCCTGGAGAATTCTGTGGACAGAGGAGGCTGGCGGGCCCAGTCCATGGGGTCCCAAAGAATCAGACATGACGGAGCGACTAAGCACAGTGCATAGAATGTACGACATGAAGAGTGAATTCTATGTAAACTATGGACTCTGGCGAATAATAATGTATCAGTATTGGTTCATCAGCTGTAACAAATATACCACATAAGGCAAGATGTTAATAGTGCAGGAAACTATGGTGTTTGGGGGAGGACATACGTGGAACTCTCTATACTTCCCATTAAATTTTTCTATAAATCTAATAAGTATACAAACTTTTTAAAACTGTTAAGCATCATGTATTTAGAATAATATCTAGCACATGACAGTATTATACAAATATTTATTACATACAAATGAATAAATGTGGAGCTGGGAAGCCCCCAGTAGGACCCCAGAATCAGTTTCATCCCCCCAACACTTGCACTGAGAGAACCTCTTCCACAAGTCATTCCAGAACTCTTCTGTTATTCTTGAGCCTGTCACCCTGCTTATTTATTTCCAGCTGCTACCAGAATCTATGCAGTCTAAAGTGACTGTGCTTATCTGCTTGTGTACTGTCTGCCCCCCACTAGCCTGTGGCCCCGTGAGCTCAAGGTCGCACTGTGGTGTTCACCCCTATCTCCCAGGGAGGTGAGGTCTCGGTTCAGGAGGGTGATCTACAAAGCCCTGTCCTGCAGATGTGGGCAACCCCGCAGGGGAGGGCCGGGCAGAGCTGCACACAGCAGGGGTGAACCAGACATGCCGAGTGTCCTGAGAGGAACACCTAGATGCTGGGGACAGGAGTGGGGAAGAGCAGGGGCTTAAATCTGGTGGACCTCAGGAACACATCAGCTAATACAGGGGCCTGGAACTGAAGTTCATTTACTTGTCAGAGAAGGTTCTGGAAGAAGGAGACAGCACGGACAAAGGCTTGAAAGTGCAACATAGAGCAAAGCCTGCAGTTGGACTCCTGAGGTGTTCAGAGCATCCAGGGAGACCAAAGGCATCCGTGTTCTGAGGGCAGGAGAGAACAGACCACAGAGATCTTTCATCACCTCACCCCCAAGCATAAACTTTCTTTCTCACTGAGGGTTCTGGAGAAAACAGCCCCTCGAAAAGAATTTAGGGCCCTCAGTCCTTGGGCACACTGTTCAGTCCTCCTGCTGAGTCTGACAGAGGAGGGTCTGAGGGAAATCAACCGACAGCTTGGTTATGTTTGGTGGAAAAATGACAATAAACCGACAGGATTGTGGGTCGACAAATCAAAGGTTCTGCTGCCATGGCAACAGAATGACAGGGCAACCCTAAAATTAGAGGAGAAAAGAGGATCAAGCCAGAAAAGGTTTGGAAAGAAATCTCAGCAGATACTTAAAGAGAAACACAGAGACAGGGTAGCGGGGCCTTGAGCCAGGGATGTGGCCAGACCCCACTCAGAAATCTAGAGGCCACGGCAGGACCCCTCCTTCAGAGGCTCTTCTATACAGAGAAGCACTTCCGTGGCATCCGGCAGCTCCTCAGTTTGAGAGCCATTCCCTGGAAGGTCTGGAATGGGCTCGGGCTCTAGGCACAGAGCCATGGGGAGAAGCAGTGCTTACCACAGAAAACAAGGAAGGAAGGGGATGTGAGTGATGGTAAACTGTCACACTAATGGCCTGCACAAGATCCATCTCCTGTAAATGGTCCAAGGGGACGGGCTTCCTGGATTTATTTCTAGAGTCAGCTTATTCAGGCTGCCTCTAACCCTGCAGCCTCTCCCCCAACAGCCAGATCCTGGGGACCCTGATGCATCTCAGCACCCCCCTTAACCCTAAGTGAAGGTGGCAGCGCCCTGCCTTGCCGGCTGCCGTTGGGCTCAACACCAAGCCATCGAGGTCTGTTCTCTGCTCACCTGCCCCAGCTCCAGGTCTTCCCATGGGCTCTGCCTGACTATTTCTGTTACCTAATATTAGGCTTTACCTGCAGAATGTGAAAACACTTCTTTGCCCAACCCACTTCACAGACCAGTCAACAGTCTATGACAACACCTGAAAACTACAAAGCACTGTCGTATATTGAAAGACAGGATGGGGAAGTGGGTAAGACAATAGTTGGTGGTGTTGCCACTAAACTGCAAGGTGACCTTCGTCTGTTAGTCGCTCAGTCCTGTCCGACTCTTTGCAACCTCGTGGACTGTAGCCTGCCAGGCTCCTGTGTCCATGGAATTCTCCAGGCAAGAATACTGGAGTGGGTTGCCATTTTCTTTTCTAGGGGATCTTCCCAACCCAGGGATAGAAACCGGGTCTCCTGCATTGCAGGCAGATTCTTTTACCGTATGAGCCACCTTAGGTGCCTATATAATCTCTCTGGGTTTCTGTTTCCTCATCATTAAAATGAGAATTCAGGATAGCACCTATTCCACAGAGTTACTGTGACAATTCAGTGAAATTAACACAAACCTCTAGCATCATTATTATCATTACTCTTATTAGCATTATTGCTTATGATTATCATCTCCCTAGCCAGGGGGCCCAGTTAGCCAATAACAGCTCTTCCTCCTGTTCACAACCTGTCTGGATTTCCAAATCCTGGTGGTGGGTGGTGAATTCCCCTGGGATGGAATTGAGGGCAGGGCCACTCCTTTGTCAGTTGTGTAGACAAGTGATGATCAGACATCACCTCCCCTCCAGCCACAGCCTGTCTGCCTGAGGGACCTCAGCTGAGTTCCTACCCCGTTGGCCCACGAGCACAGCCAGCACAGGTCTGTCCTCTGCCAAGTCTGGCTTTGCCTGTCTGGAGTCCTGCTTCCTCCCAGGATGGACACTTAAGGCAGTGAGATGAAGGCACACAGCCCTAAATCCTTCCCCTAAATCCATGTTGTCAGGAAACCGCATTCTCTGCCACTGCTCCGACTGTATAACTTCTTAACTAGGTTCAGTGAACCCTCTGCCTGTCTCCAGACAAATGAGGCTGGGCAACTTACTTGCTAGAAAACCTTCTTGTCCAGAAGGATAAACACCTATATCCTCAATGCATAAAAATGACTGTTTCCAGTTTAGTTTTAAAATTCACACTAAATCCCACAGAAAGATTTCCCTAATAATGCAGTGAGAGCACTAGAGAAAACTCCAGTTTTCTCAATAGAATATGCTAACCTATAGGGAAATCAGATAGTAAAGCCACTGCCTTCAAGCTGGCTCTTTCCAACAAAGGCGTGTTTAACTCTTCGAGAAAGTCATCACTACCACTTCCCTAATTGTGAACTTCCCTAACTGGAGCATCCTAGGAAGACCAATGTGAGTTAAGAGCAAGGCCAAATGCAGGACTACTAAAATATATATTTAACGGTACTTTTATGTAAGGTTCTCCTTTTTGACAAGACATCACTTTGAAGATTCTCTAGTAACTAGAAGGAGCTATCAGAATGTTTATTCCCTAACAGCAGTCCTGAGGGAACTCACTTTAAAGGAGAGATTAAAAAAGCAATGTAATTTTTTGATTGAAGCATCATATAAATGTGGGCTTCTACAATGTGTAAAAAATACACTGGTTTAAACGAATCAAACTTTCTCTTTAATTCTGCATATAGTAATATATCTAGGCAAACTCACCATCTTTTCCCAGGAGTGACGACCTTATATTTGGCCTTCCTGAGTAATACAGATCTCAAGGGAAAGGAACAGAAATAAGGAGATGTTCCTGATAGGGATTGTGGGTCCACACAGAGCTATGATGATTTCCTCGTAATCACCTTGATTTCTTCTCAAGAAGCACACCTGGGGCAGCCGGGAAGACGTACTGCCTCCCTCTGACTGGTGCCGGGCGCTTACCTCCATGCTATACCTCTCCACTGTCCTTCTCAGGGAGACATACTGCCTCCCTCCAGCTAGTGCCGGGCGCTTACCTCCATGCTGTACCTCTCCACCGTCCTTCTCAGGGGGTCTACAGCCTGCCAGCAGATCAGGATGCACAGGTCAATCAGCAGCATGCCCCCGACAATCACAAGCAGTTTCTGGTCCTTGATGATCTGCAGAGAGGGTGGGGGCAGAAGGGACGTGAGGGCTTCCCAAATAGCAGCCAAGGGGCCGGGTCAGGTGGATGAGCAAATGGCTCCACCTGAAAATTCCCCTGGGCTCCCCATCACCAACAGGGTAAATGCAGACAAGCTCCCTTGCTTGGCATTCAAGGCCTTTCATGAGCTTGGCTTATCCACGCCCCAGACACACACATATACTGAGTTAAGTTTGATGACTCTCAAGCTCTGGCCCTGCTGTGATTTTTCACCCCAGGACTTTATGGGTGCTGGTTCTTTTGTCTAAAACACTCTGTTCTATGTGACAGACTGCTAAAATCCTTAGAGACTCAGATGCACTGTCGCCTCCTCCGTGAAGCCTCCCTAACTCCCACAGCAGAACTAATTACTCCCACAGCATTTTGTTCCCATACTTAGTTATACTTAATAAGTTCAATACTTATTATTATGACTAGTAATAGTAGTAACTACAAGAAGGAGATTACAAATGCTAACATTTAGTGAACACTGTGCCTGCCTCGAGGTTGATGATTATTCCCATTTTTCAGCTGAAGAAACTGAGGCTAACACTGGGGGCTAAGTAGCTTACTCAGTGGAATAGAGCTACTAAGAGGTAAAGCCTGCAAGCTCCTCCCGTCTCCAGAGAGCACACCCTCAAACATTTATAGCACCTACCAGATGCTACAGTGATTAGGTGCTGTATTAAGTTGTATACAGTCTACCCTCCTCAGTAAACTAGGGAACCCCAGACAGAAGGGAAGCCTGTTTTATTTATTTGTTTCCCTTCAGCACCTAGCAGGGCCTGGCATGCAGTTGGTACCTAAAAATTTGATAGATTGAATTGAGATGAAGGAATATATAAAGAAGAACTATAACTCCTGTCCCACTTTGCAGCTGGGGATATCTTTATTACACTGTGAAATTCCCACCCCACTTTATGTCCATTTGATGGGGACTGGCCTGGGGACAAATGCTGTCAGGGGCAAAGCTAACCTGTATTTCACTTGGTGGGTGTTTATGTGTCCTTGCTCCCCTCCCCTACCCCTGCCCCAAAGCCAAATAAAAGCTAATGTGATGAAGTAGTTCTGGAAAAGACTATAGAAAAATAAATAAAACTGAAGTAGAAGCTTAAGAAATATCACCAGGTCTGGTTTTTAATGATTAAAGCCATCCTTAAAGGAGAAATAAAAACTCAAGAGGCCTCTCTGTGGCTAAACTGTGAAAAGAACAAGAGAGTATTGCTGAGTTAAGGCCAAAGAGATCAAATCCACCAAAACCACTTGATCTGGGGCCGGGGCGCTGACCAAGTCCCAGCATCTGAGATTTTACAGAAATATCCAGGGAACCCCTGATAGCTTTAGAAACCTGGCTTGACCCTCGCCCTCAGGGGAACCAGGTCATACCCTGTTGGCCTTGAGAAATTGGGGCAAAAGGAAGAAATGCCTGAGGAACTTAGGACAGGCTAGAAGGGGGCTCCCTACTTGATGCTCACCCAGCTTCCCTGACTTATTTTTCAGCTTTCTCTTCAAAAGTTGCACAAACTCTCCTCCATTATGTCTGTGCACACTGATTCCATGAAACTCTCTCTGAGGCTAGGAGGTTACTAGTGCTCCATCCTCACTAAATGAGAGATTGGGAGTGAAGGCACGCAGGAACAATTAAACATCAAGTTCTGGAATCAGAGCTGAGTTTAAGTCTTACTAACTAGCTGTGTGTCCTTGGTAAGCTTCCTAATCTGTCCAAGCCAGTTTCCTCATCTACATAATAGGGGATGATGACCACACAAACTGATAGATTACCATAGTCTGGCTTACAGTCCCTGATCAATAGATGTCAGCTATTATTATTAAATGTTACTCCCCATGGTTTTTCAGAGCACAGATAAGCAAACTATGAATTTGGCCCACTGTTTGTCTTTGTAAATAGTTTTATTGGAACACAATCACATCCGTGCATTTATGTGTTGTCTCTGGCTGCTTTTGTTCTACAACAGCAGAGTTAAGTGGCTGTGACAGAGACTGTATGGCCTGCAAAGCCGAACATATTTACTATCTGACTTTTTACAGGAAAAGTTGGCTGACATCTTTTTTTGAGAAAATAGCATTTCTTTATTTCTTCAAAAGACTTCAGATATTTTGACTTGATTCAGCCTTGTCTTCCACTAGGCTCAGCTCATTGCCTACTTCCAGGGACGCCTTTCCAGAGGGAAGAGAGCATGGATGGTGCCCCTGGGTCGTACAACCAGCGGCCCTGCCTTCCTGCCATCACTCAGATGACAGATACTCTCCTGGCATTTTCCTGAAGCTGAGCCTGGATGAAATTCTGAGCCTGATGGTATTATTTACAACAGTATCAAGTTATATGTGTAGTAAACTTTCTTTGTCCTCCAAAAAACAATTGGCTACAAAACAGAAGATCTCATCTCTGAGTTACTGCTCTAGTGTCAATGTTTCAACTTGGTCCTGGTAAGAATAAGAGGCAGAATAAAGATGGTGGTAGTGAGGCTTCTCAATTCAAGATTTTACAATTGATCTTTACGGAAAAAACGGTTACATACTATAAAAATACCGAATTTAGAAGCATTAAGTCACCACATGTCAATACTTCCTTTAGCAGGCTTTGTTTTGCTTAATGTCTTTAAAAATGTAGCCATCTGGGGTAAAGTTTGTATTTGTGTGTGTTTGGGGAAGGCATGACACGGTGGGTAGAGGGAGGACAGATGAAGTGGGAGCCAGGGAAGGAAGAAAAGGATAAAAAGACTGAAAAAAAGTGTTAGACTGCATTTACAAATTTATTTAAATCTTGTATATGCGTCAGTAAAAAAAAAAATTAAGGGGCTCACTTTTAAAGTCTAAAACTTAAAGAAAAAAAACCAAGAAAATACAGAACAATAACAATAAAAACTGACCTTTTGGCTCCATAAAAGGTTGGAATCATGGAGAATTCAATCCCAGTTTTGCCCTGTGACTCCCACAACCCTTTCAAAGCGATCTGGTTCCTGACTTGAGATTTTGATCTGTGAAAGGCAAACATTTCTCTTCTACTCTTAACCTCCTCTAATTTGGCTGGTAAATGATACTCAGCTTTAGTGCCACAAGGCTGTTACTGGAATAACTAGAAAGCCTAGAGCAAAAAATGTCTCACATTGGAAAGGTGTATTCATCTGGCTTAAATCATTTTCATAACCGACTAAACTGGTGACTGAATCTTGTACTCAAAGCCTTTGACAGTGTCTCAGACAGACCCCCTCCCTGGACACCTGCCTGGCTCTTACTTTGCCCAACCCCTTGGGGTACAGCAAGTCCCCTTGTCCCAGGCAGCATAGCAGGCTGTGGCCACATCACAACTCCAGCTTCCGTGGAGTTTTCAGACAACTCAACTCTTGAAGTCTTCCCTGGCATGTTCTGTCAATTGTTGCCAGACAATCTGAGTGTTCTTGTTTAGTGATCACATGAGTATTGGAAAACAAAGGCTACTTCTTTATTACCAATAATGCTGCTGCTGCTGCTGCTAAGTCGCTCAGTTGTGTCTGACTCTGTGCGACCCCATAGATGGCAGCCCACCAGGCTCTGCCATCCCTGGGATTTTCCAGGCAAGAGTACTGGAGTGGGCTGCCATTGCCTTCTCCGATTACCAATAATAATATGCATGAATCACATACTGACACAAAGGAACCAATACTGATTCTTTAAAACCTTGATGGACTTTTCATAATGACAGAGCCACAGAGCGGGAGGGGCCCCAGAAGTCACGTGTGCCTGTCAAACTTTGGCTTGCATCAGCTTCGCTGAGAGGGCAGGTGGAAACACATATTCCCAGGCTGCAGGAACCTAGCTGTTAGGGCTAGGGCGGGGCCCAAGAAACTGCATTTCTAACAAGCTCCCAGGTGATGCCAATGATGCTGCTTTACAATTTATACTCTGGGTAACCCAGGTCTAGACAGAAACCCAGGCTGTATATTAGTACAACTTGGGGAAGTCTAATAACTCCTACTGGTCAGCTCCAGCCGAGCAGGTGTGGGCTGGGTTACTTTTTGTAGTTTTCAAAAGCTCCCATTTGATTGTAATGTGCAGTCAGCTCTGAGAAGGACCAAGTGGCCAGGCTCCTCATCTTACAGACAGAAGGGTGTGTCACAAATGCTCCTGAGGCCCAGTGAGAGCAAGGCCTTCCAGGTGAGCACAGGCCAGTGGGTGGCAAAGCTGAGCTCTTTCCTCCCTCCAAACACAGCCTGTAGTTTTCCCAAGATGGTCTGGTAAGGGGGGTGGGGTACAGAGAATGAGACTACAGTTCCCCTCCCCCATCTGGAGAGCAGTTCCTAGAGTAGCCCTGGTGGTGAAGGGGCGGGTGGTGGGGCTGACGCCTGAGAGGTACCACTGGGCAGAGACAGAATCACAGCTCAGGAGACAATACTGTGTCAGTGCACCCCCATTCCACAGACAAGGAAACAGAGGCCCTGAGAGATGAAGTGCATGTGTGTTAGTCTCTCAGTCGTGTCCGACTCTTTGCAACCCCATGGGGTGTAGTCCATCAGGCTCCTCCGTCCATGGGATTTTCCAGGCAAGAATACTGGAGTGGGTTGCCATTTCCTTCTCCAGGGGATCTTGCTGACCCAGGGATCAAACCTGGGTCTCCGGCATTGCAGACAGACTCTCCCATCTGAGCCACCAGGGAAGCCCTTCATCTCAGCAGGGAAGAGATGAAGAAGTTTGCCAAAAGGACCCACAGCAGGTCAGTGGTGAAGCAGGGAGTAGAAGCCTGCTCTCCTGCTGTGCCTGCTGGCCCCACCACCTTGGGCTCGCTGCTGTCTGCCACAGGCACGAGGGCTCATGACCCAGGTAACAGGATGGCAAATGCAAGTTTGGGATGAAGAACTGGAAAAGAGGCACCGTGTTCCAGAATAGGGTGAGGTCACAGTGCAGGATCTTCGAAGGAGATGTCTGTGAATGGGTTTTACACACATCAGGGGTTTAAAAAGTGTGTGAGGGGGGACATGAGGGGTAGAGGGGGAGTTGAATCAAGAAGAGAACTTTTGGAAAGTGGTGTCATGATGTTATCTCACCTCATCTCCAGGTGAGAGGATGGGGGATATGCTTCCTCTATGACCTCAGATCAAGAGGGAGGCTTAAGGAGAACACTCAGATGACTTGAATGCTAGGCTCCCTGCAGCCTGGAGACCTGGTGAGCCTATGTCTGACTCCTGCCTGAGAAACCCCCGGGAGGATGACGGGTCAGCTGCTCCACCATGGAGCAGAAGAGGGGAAGTGGCTACGGCCGGATTAGTCTCCGCCCCTGAGTGTGTAGGAGTGAAGGATGTGTGAGTGCCTCCTGAGCAGCAGTGTGGGCTCCAGGTGAGGGAGGGCTTGTGCCCAAGGCAAGCTGGAGGGGCGAGCCCAGGAGTGGGGCCCTACCACGTGCCTGGGGAAGGAGCTACAAGTGGCCAACCAGGGGAGTATTTTCCCCATGTTGGGGGCACTGAAGGAGAGTAAGTCCCAGTAATGGGGGCTTTGAAAATCCCACAGAAGGACTCCATGAGAGCCTAAAGTGAAAGTTGCTCAGTTGTGTCTGACTCTTTGTGACCCCATGGACTATACAGAATTCTCCAGGCCAGAATACCGGAGTGGGTAGTCTTTCCCTTCTCCAGGGATCTTCCCAATCCAGGGACCGAACCCAGGTCTCCCGCACTGCAGGCGGATTCTTTACCAGCTGAGCCACAAAGGAAGCCCAAGAATACTGGAGTGGGTAGCCAATCCCTTCTCCCGTGGATCTTCCCAACCCAAGAATTGAACCAGGGTCTCCTGCATTGCCGGTGGATTCTTTACCAACTGAGCTATGAGGGAAACCCATGAGCGCCTAAAGGGCCTGCTTATCCTCGCAGGAGCAGCAAGGTCAATGCCGCTCCTTAGAAGTGAGGTCTTCTCTGCCCCTTCCACCACTTGAAGCCCCAACTCTGGAGGGCTTGGAAACCTTGGAGATGGGATGGTGGGGAAGAAACTCAGCCTGGCAAGACAGAGAGGCAGCTCATCCACAGCCCCTCCTCTCCCAGGGCAGGTGACCAACTGCTCAGGACAAGCCAGGGGAGAGAGAGGTGCTGCCTCTGAATGCAGTTTGGGGTTTTGAATGTTATGATGGACTCCATGTATTAGTTGTTGACCAGACAACCTTCTAAGTCAGGAGACTTGCCTGAATTTTTCTCTAGGAGTAAGGGAAAATAAGTGCCAGCTGTCGGAGGAGTTAAAAAAGACCAGCGTGGGGAAAGCTCTCTGAATGCATCCTAAGGGTTGAGCTTGATCAACACGGTGTTTACAGCCAATGACACGGGTGGCAAACGCTTTCCTTCCACATGAAGGCAGGGCTCCTGTCCTCTAAGGTCCTCTCTGAAAATGGAAGCACTGCATCAGGCCCCTTCCCTGTTTCACTTTCTTCTTTCAAGGGCTTCTCACTGCCCACAGGTTACAGTTCAAATTCCTAACTGTGGCTCCTGCCTTCCCCTGCAGCCTCCTCTTGCACCCTGTCCCCATGGACCCCTCAGCAGCTGAACTGTCCCCTCCCTTCCCCAGGCCTCCCTGCACATCGTTCTCTCTGGGAGATGGGTAACCCCTCAGCCTCTGCCTCCCTCTCAGCCTCCAGGTCTTAGCACAGGTGTCACTTAATACACCGACCCCTCCCTGAGTGCTGTACCCCAGTATCCCCATACGCACCCAACCAGCCCTTATTACTCTGCCTTGTAAACAATTTGTAAAGTGTCTGATCTCCCCAGCAGGCTGACGGTGTTGGGGGTTTGGGTTGGGAGTGGGGGGAGGGTTGTGTTTAGCTTGAATCCCCAGCAAGCAGCCCAGTGCCTGGCTGTACAGTAGGCGCCTAAGAAGTCTTTTAAAAATAAATACTGGGTGAACACTGTAAACACTCTGCGACAGAAGGAGCCATTACCTTCTTCTTCATTTTCACATTTTTGAAGATGGCGTGGACTCTCCATGTCTTTGCAAACATCGCCCCGAAGGCGGTGGTGTAGCCCACGGTGAGAATCCAGGTCCTGACCTAGAGGCCATGAGAAAACAGAGGGTCAACATCTTCCAGGTGGACGGACCTTGTCTTTTATGCGAGTGTCCTAACAGTGGGACTCCAGATGGTAGGGACAGATGCTCTACATATGGTGGAGTTTCACTAGCATCAACAGTCCTTCCATCACATGTCAATCTGATGGACCTTTACTTCTATCAACCACTCACCAGACCCAGGGCCCTATGTGCAGAGGCACGTGAGATTCAAACTCTGCCTTCCATGGGCCCACCGCCCAGTCACTGAGAGAGGCACAGAGGGTCCCTGGGACCACTGAGGGGCCACAGACCAGCCTTCCGGTCCACCCTTCCTCCTTCCCTTCCTTGACGGCCTTTTGTGTGCCTGCAAGGTGACTGTAATTGCTGATTTCTCTGCCTCCTCACTCAAGTCTGTAGGAGACCAGGCAGCCCCAGGAAGCTCTTCTGCAGTACTCCTTGCTCCTGGGGTGTAGACAGTGGCGAGGGCAGGGCGCTGAACCATGGGGGCTGAGATGGGGCAGAAAAACAAGCTTGCATGGCCCTTCTCTGGTATTAGTGACCCGGCCACTCCGCTAGGCAGGGCAGGACTCAGCCAGAACTGGCCCTGGGGACACATGACTGGCAGCTGCACCAGCCCAGCTCCCGGCCATCATGAGGGGCTGTTCAGTGTTGGGGTGGAAGGCCAGAGGAGAGGGGCTGTGACCTTCCCACTCCCACCTTGGGCCTATCTCCTCAGGCCTTTAGAGAAAGTTAGGAGCGACACTGCCTGGGTCTAGCCTTGGTCCCTGAGCCCACACTTGGACCTGGGGTCCTTGCTTAGGACTAAGGCTTTATCTGGCTCTCACCTGATCCCCAGGACTAAAGTGTGCCCTGATCCCTGTCCCCAGGCTGGTGGCTGCCAGAAACCATCAGCCCTGATAAGAGCAGAAAGCCTGATTCCTGCAGACGGAGGTGGCCGGTAACCATCTGTTAGGTCATGGGGGCATCCTGGGTGCCCACTCTCCACCTGCACTGCCACTGTGGCCAGGCCCCAGCCTCTCCTGAGTCCACCCTCACTGGCTGGTCTGGACACCCTCCAAGACCCAGGAGACACATCTCCTGGGCCCCCAAACACAGCCCAATCCTGGGCTGTGTGCCACTACTTTCTGGGGCCTCCCACTCATGGGGACAAAAAGGCTGTATGCTCTGTGAGCCCTGGTTCTAGGCTATGGTCTTCCCTCTGCTCTTCCTCAGCTCTGCTGGGCTGAGTTAACCTCTGAAAGGTCCCCACCTGCCTCAGCTGAACTCAGCAGGAAGGTAGGTATGGTAGGGAAGAGAGAGACAGCTAGGGTGGACAGGTCAGCTCTCCGTGTCCAGAGCCCAGCAGGTTTGCCAGGCCTCAGTGGCCCATCCAGCCCAGGGCTGCAGGTCGTGTAGGAGATTCCCAGATACACTCCCTTCATGCAGTCCCTTCACTCTGCCTTTTAGCAACTTAGCTTCTCAGCTTCTTAGAGACAGAATATTTCCCCTTTCCATTTTATCTGCAAAAATAGGAACTGGCTAGGGAGATGGAAAGACCAACCCCCTAAGGAAAAGACAACAACATTATGGCGACTGGTCAGGAACACAGACACATGAGGTGTGAACGCTGATAATGTGAGGACAGGTGAGGACTCAATCTTTTTTTTTTAATTTTGAAAATTTGAGACAGGCAAGAATGAATCACAGTACTCTAGAGAAGGTGTAGGATGGCCATATTATAAAACAAGGATGCAAGAAAAGTAAGCAGAGCAGAGAGAGGGAAGGAGTCAATTCCTGAGCTTATTCAATGATAAGATTTCACATTCCTAGCCTGTTGGAGTTACACAGGACCTTACAGATGATTTCATTCATTTGCTCATCTGTTCATTCAATAAGGATTACTAGGTCAGAAGCTGAATATATAATGATAAAAACAAACGAATAAAACCACCACCACCAAAATCAGGGTGATTTTTCTGGAGTCATCAGTTGAGCGAGAAAACCCGTTTGTAGATGAAGTAATGGAGACTCAGGGCATTGAGGTATTTCTCTCAACCATGCAACCTGGCTCCAGAGCTAAGCTTGGAACTCAAGGCCTTGACCTAGTCCAGCCCTTTCTCCTCCACATCCTGCTGCCTGTCCCTCAGAGAGCCTCCTGACCCAGCCAGGTCCACCCTGCCCAGGAGGCAGCTGCCAGGACAGCACACCTGGGGAAGCCGCTGACCAGCCTGAGAACACTTCCTTGGCTGACTTCAGCACACTTTGAGAGCTAGTGGTTGTGTGAAGACCAGTGGTCTCCAAGTGTTTTTGACCGTGTTCTTCTATTAGCAAAAACCATTTAAAACATGAATATATACAGAACAAGGAAATATTAAAAAGGACGGTAAGAGATGGAATATTTTTCTTCATAATGTGGCAGACAAAGACCTCATACTCTCAGTAAAAGTATTACTCCAATATGCTTGGCATTATCATATTTGCTTTGACTTATGCTTTCTCTGGGGCCATTATTTTCAGACTACTTGTCTACTCTGTAAGGCCAAACTCATTAAGACATAATAGTACAAATGAGTTAAGTTAGTTAAAACTCGACAATATACATTTAACTGGGCATCTGGAAACTACAATATGGTGCCATAAACTGAAAGCCAAGAATGGACGAGGATGCCTGGGCAGAAAAGAGGGAACCTACAGGGCCCAAGACCTGCTGGCAAGGTTCACTTAAGCTGGTGTCTGAGAACCTGGGTTTGGGGAGCGTCCTACCATTTGCCCAGTGATAAGAGTGACTCTGTGCCTGAACGGTTTGTGCAAACAGCATGTTTTATGCCACAAATCTGCCTTCCTTTTGAGAGCCTGGAGTTTGGGTAAGTGTTCAGGAGAGGGGACCTGGGTGACTGGCCTCCAGTAAAAACCGTGGGTGCTGAGTGTCTGCTGAGTTCCCTGGCATACATTTCACGTGTTTTCACAAGTCAGTGCTGGGGATTTAAGGGCATCCTATGTGACTCCACTGGGAAGCTCGCACCTGCTTCCCCGTGACTTCATCCCATGTGCCTTTTAGCTTTGCTGATTTTGCTTTATGTTCTGTCTCTGTAATTAATCATTGCTGTGAGTATGCTTCTATGATGGGTCCTAGAGAATCACTGAGCTGGGGCTCGTCCTGGGACCCTGGACACAATGCCCTGGGGCTGGCTGGTGTCACAGTTGACCAACCACTCTGTCCTCAGAAGAGTTCTGCATGAGACCACCAAGCACACCCACTGCCATTAGATTTTAGTAAAGCTTAATTTCTTTCATTTTTTCTTCATATAAAGTAAGTAAAGGCCGTAATATATTCTTCCACAGCTCCCCTGGTGGCTCAGACAGTAAAGAATCTGTTGGCAATGCAGGAGACCAGGGTTCAATCCCTGGGTCAGGAAGATCCCCTAGAGAAGGGAATGGCAACCCACTCCAGTATTCTTGCCTGGAGAATCCCATGGACAGAGGAGCCTGTCCATAGGATTGCAAAGAGTTGGACATGACTGAGCAACTGTCACCCTTAATTTCTTTCATTTTTTTCTACATATAAAGTAAGTAAAGGCTGTAATATATTCTCCCACAAGATGATCCCAGGGGATTCACGTCCCTTTGGAGACAATCTGGAGCTCTTCAGACAATGATGAAACAACAATAGAAGAAATATTCTTAAAGCAGGACAGTGGGACCCCTACCAGCAGAGCCACCCACCTCAGGCTGCCTCTGCTCAAGGTTACCCCTGGGCTTGGCCTTTGCAAAAGGAGGTAGAATTTCTCTCTCCAGTCTGCCATCATCATTTTAAGATGGAAATGGACCCTGGGGCTCAGTCCTGAACCCGCTTTGTCCTAAAAGTGCTCTCCCTGGGTTATCATTCCCATCCTCAGGTGTCAACCATTCTCCTTGTGCTGACAATTCCCTCAGCTCTTTCCCAGCTCCTACCTCTCTTCTGAGCTCCAGACCTGCATATGCCACCATCACTGGAGACCAAGGTGACACTTAGGTGTTCACCAAACCTTCACACTCTGGAACCAGAACTGAGCCCATCAGCCCTTCTGCTGAGTAGCTCCACTGCCAGCCAACTCAGGGATGGTGCTTTTATCCACCTGTCACCGGAAATAAGGACTTGGAAGTCCCCCAGGAACCCTCCCCTCCCACACTTTCCTATTCAGTCCCCAAGTGCTTCTCCTTCTGCCCCCCTTCTCATGCTCTGAGAGGTGGGGCCCCATGCCAGCACCTCCCAGTTCCTTTGCCCTCTGGTTTCTGTCTTGATGGAGGGTACCATCAGGAGACTGGAGAGGGCAGGAGAGAGAAGACAGGGTGTGCACTACCTGTGGCCACAGCATCTGCGCCGGCTCTGGCTGTAGCTGGGCTCCACATGTGGCCTGGCCTCTGTGGGTAAAGGAAAACCCTCCCTCTTTACCCCTTCAGGCCCAGGAGTGGTGAGGGCTTCCTGCAATGGCCTCTATACCTGCTTACTTAATCCCACCCACACCTCTGTAGGTGGTCCCTTCACTGCACCTCTCTAGTGAAGCACCCAGATGGACTCCCCATGCTTCCAGGACTTTGACGACTGTCTTACTCCCATGTCTCTTGTTAGTAACCCCTCCTCTCTGTTCCCATGGTGCCATCCAGATGAGCCATTATGAGCAGGGACTCTGGAGTGAGACTGACAGAAGTTCCAGTCCTTGTTTTGTCACTTACTATCTATGTGAACCTGAGCAGGTCACATAACCTCTTTGAGCCTCAGTTTCATCTGTGAAGTGGGGGCAATTAATGTATCTGACTTCGTGGGGTGGTTGTGTGGATGAGATGAACGAAGGTGTGTAAAGGACTGAGGTTCTTAATCAAGACTTGGTTTTTGTCCAGGTATTCCTTATCACCGCCTTCAGGACCACGGCACGAGCCTCCAGCTGGCCTCCTGCCCCTCGGCTCACCTGCTGCTCATCCATCAAACACTCCCCCAAGAGGAACAATCCTCCACAGCAAATCTAAGCAAGTCTCCTTGAGTTTAAAGCCTTTACTGCCCCATTGAGCCCACAGGTTAAACTCCAGATTCTTAGCAGGGTGTGCCCTCCATCATCCACACCCCTCCTGCCACTCCCCACACAGCATTTCACATCCAGGCAATTCCACACTGCTTCAACGTCCCTGCGTACCACATAGCTCACACTGTGGGCCTGGCATTGGCTATTTCCTCCACTCAGAATGCCATCCCCTCTCTCTAAGTTCCTTCGCAAATTTTCATGAGTCCTCCAAAATCCAGATTCACAGGTCACCCCCTCTGAGAAGCCCTCCCAGGTCTTGCAAGGAGGTCACAGCTGCCTCCTCCCTGCGACTTCTGTCCTCATGCATGTCTGTGCTGTGCTGGTCACACTGAGATCATGTCCATTTGATTACCTGGTTGCCTCTCCTACGATATGGTGCAGGGCCTACATTGCCCACCTTTAAATCTCTGGATCCAGCACTGAGGGGGTGATCAGGCTGGGTGGGCTCACTTAGGAGGTAATGAGATCTCTGTCACCAAAAGTGTGCAAGCACATGAAAGGAAGACCATAGAGGGAACTGGAGCACTGAATGGCAAAGGAGGCTGAGCTTATGGCCTCAGTGGTCCCTTCCTCGCAATGAAGTATCTGTGAGGTAGTGAGCTCCCCATCACTCCATGGATTCAAACAGACCTTGGAGGACCCCGTGTATCAGGGTGTTATGGGGCATTTCCTGCACTGGGGAAGTTTCATTTGATTTCATCCCATGTATTTCCCTTCTGGGTGGTTCTATGATGCCAAATCAACTAGAAGGTTCTGCAGGGCTATAATGATTCTGTTTCTAATTGTTGTTGTTAGCTGCTAAGTCATGTCTGACTCTTTTGCGACACCAAACCCTGGAGGAGGGCATGGCAGCCCACTCCAGTATTCTTTCCGAGAAAAATCTCGTGGACAGAGGAGCCTGGCAGGCTACAGTCCATCAGATCACAAAGAGTCGAACACAACTGAGGCAACTGAGCACAGACTGTAGCCTGCCAGGCTCCTCTGTCCATGGGATTTCTCAGGCAAGAATACTGGAGTGGCTTGCCATTTCCTACTCCAGGGGATCCTCCTGACCCAAGGATCAAACCTGCATCTCCTACACTGGCAGGAGGATTCTTTACCGCTGAGCCCCCTGGGAAGCCCCTGTTTCTAATACAAGTCTACTGATTCATCAACATAAGACAAATAGCTACTTCACTCTCTCCCAAAGTCTTAAACATATTTATTCTAATTAAACATAATTATTCTGATGTTAAAGTCTTCCTTTTTCTCTCCTTAGCCATAAAGTTTTCTGGCCCCTCTGCACACAGTGTAATAGCAACCATGGGGGAGAGGAACTTTAGGCAGGCAATGCTCATCTCAGTCTCAACCATGAAGAAGGAAAAAACAGTGCACATCTCCAGATGGAAAGAAAAATCTACACCTGAAACAATTCTGTTTAGATGCTCGCTCAATTGATTTTGGGAAGGCCTGCCTGGCAGAGTGAAGGGCTTTCAGTGCTCTTTGGGGACTAGCAGGAAAAGAGACACACAGCCCCTCCCGCAGTTCTGTTCTACCAATGTCTGGGGGTGGAGGAAGCCGTGTCAGCTGGATGGATGCTGGGTGGCGGGGGGCAGGCGGGGTGGTTAGCTGTTTGCCTGCTGTCCAGAAAGGTTAGAAAAAAGGGCCTTTTGTTTCATTCTGACCATCCACCCCAGATGATCAATAGTGAGAGGCAGGCAAGGGAGACCAGACTATCCAAAAGCAAGCCCCAGACCTCCATTATCATGAGGTGCTATAGCCTGGGGCTGAAAGGCTAGGGTTCAGCCTGGGATCTCCAGGGCCTGCCTTGTCTTCCTGGGGAAGAGTGCGGGTGCTGGAGAGATTCGCAGTGCTTCTAAAGGCAGGGTACCTCTGAAGAGCATGCTCCAGAAACAGCTCCAGAAGACTATCTTACCCAGGGTCCTTTAAGTAAGATCTGCATTGAAAATCCTTCCAGGGTTTAGAGTACAGCAAAGACTTTCTGGGTTTCCCCGGTGGCTCAGTGGTAAAAGATCTGCCTGCAGGAGGTATGAGTTCAATCTCTGGGTCGGGAAGATCCCCTGGAGAAGGAAATGGCAACCCATTCCAGTATTCTTGCCTGGAAATCCCATGGATAGAGGAGCCTTGCGAGCTACAGTGCACAGGGTCACAAAAGAGTTGTATACAACTTAGTGACTAGACAACAACAACAAAGACTTTCTGGGGGAACAATTCAAGGGCTCATGGCACAAACAAGGGTACTTTGGGACTCAAGTTAGGGCCAATGGGGTATCTTAGGAGCTCTGGTGCAAATCAGAGAAAGCTGCCCCTCTCTCTGAGAGGAGGAGTTTCCAACAGGAACCCCTTGAGACCCTTTGTGAAAGATCCCCACCTCCATAAGACCTACCAGCTGAAGAACTCAATCCAGAGAGCAGATCACAGGCTGAACTCGGCGCCTGCCCACTTCTGACACCAACAGCCTTATGCAGTGCACAAAACACACAACTGTACTTCGTGGCCTTGACTCAGGCTCCGAAACAGGCAGGAGGCCCTTCTCCCCTTCTGCCCTTCTGCCCGACAGCCCTAGCAGTGACTGGAGGTTGGGGAGCTTCCTGGAAGCACAGCGTCCTCAAGATGGGCAGTGGAGACAGCGGGGTGTGGGTGTGTGCTGGGGAGGGGGCTGATGTGTGGCTCCACACAGCTCTGTGGACTGAAGATGTGGATAAGTGGGTGTGGGGGCAAGAGCAGAAGTGAGGTAGGCAATATACAGGCCCCAGGCTGAGCAGCTGCAACTGGTTTAGGCTTCGGGCTGAGCAGCTGCACCTGGTCTCCTGCTGACACTTCAAGATAAGATACCAGCAGGAGCAGATCCTGATCAGGTGGAAAGACAGCGAACACAACATCTTCATTGTCGTGGCCAAGGGGAGGGCCCAGGCTGACGCATGCACAGAAGAGGCCCTCACTCTAGGGGAGGGACAAAAGGAGGAGGAGGCACCAGCTCCTAATATATCCTGCCAACCCCCCCTTTGTGCTAGAAGCCATCTTGGCTGAGAGATGCGCATGCCACCAGGAAGGACCCTAAGTCAGACCAAATATGGGCACAAGCATGATGACTGGCCAGAGACAACAGGAAAACTGCCCCCACCCCATATAAGCAACCTAAGCCGCCCCTATTGCACACAACACACTCTGAGTTCACCCATGTGCTCTTCCACACATACTGGGCTTCTAATAAACACTTTTATCTTTTTCACAGTCTTGGTCTCTGCTGAATTCTTTCTTCAAAGAAGCCAGACTGAGGTCCTTCTTCTAGCCATTCCACTGCTGGAATGATAACAGGAGGTGAGTATGCCATCAGGACTGCAGCTGCTAGGGAACTTGTGAGCAGACAGGAGGCATCTTTCAGGACTTTCAGAAATAATCACAGCTCATTCTGAGGGGGTCTCCTATTTTAAGTCTCCCCTGATTTGTCCCTCTGCATCTGGCCCTCACTGCCTCATGTAGGCCTGTCTGCATCAGGGCATAAAACACACTGAATGGGAGTTATTCAACTACATCTTCCCATATGCACTGTGGACTTCCTGTGGGCAGTCATCTGTGTGTCCAGCTCTGGGCCTGCAGAGCCTGGCACATAGTAGGTGCCTGGGAAATGTTATCACATAAATGAATGAATTGTAAGACAAGGATCGGGGCTTGCAATAACCCATGTGAGGCTGTGTGGGATGAAGGGACATCATCTGTACATTTGCTGGAAGGTTTGGGGAGCCCGTGGCATTCTCCTCAGCCCCCTCCTCTGGAAGCTAGAGGTCCAGGGAACTTGTCACAACTAAAGGCCCCGGATGGCCAAGCATAGAGGAGACAGGGGATGGGAAGGCTACAGCCTGCCCAGGGTCCTAACTGGTTGAAACAGACTTTGTCAGTATCAGTCCCTATAACCACAGCCCTACGTTGCTCTAAACCAGCCAGGAAAGGCCACCATCAAACCTTGTGGGCATCCCCTGGGCTAGCTTTCCAGCCACCTTCTGAACGCACAAAGATCTTTATTATGGCCAGCCACAAAATCATGGGATCACATGCTGAAACAGTCCCCAAACCACATTCTTACATCAGATTCTCTCTCAACTGTCTCAAAAAAAAAAAAAATTCTCCAAGCAAAAAAATAATCACAAATATTTATGGTCTTTCACTTGAAAACATTGCTAATTCCTATCACTCTTCAGTTTACTGGGAGGTCCGTTGGGTGTTCCCAGGTAGCCTTTTGAGTCAGTTATAAAATCCTAGTATCTCTGGGGGGGAGGCTTCCCCGGTGGCGCTAAGTGGTAATGAAACTGCCTGCCAATGCAGGAGATGTGGGGTCAGGAAGATCCTTTAGAGGAAGGCATGGCAACCCACTCAAGTATGCTTGTCTGGAGAATCCCATGAACAGAGGAGCCTGGCAGGGCTACAGTCCATAGGGTTGCAAAGGGTTGGACATGCCTGAAGTGACCTAGCACAGCACAGCACAGCATCTCTAGGAGGGCTGGAAGAGGATACTTCCTCTTTGCTTCCGAATCCAGTACCTGTACCCCCCACTATTTCAACCCTTCCCAGCTGCTGCCCATGCAGAGCTCATCCATACGCCTGTGAGAGGGTGGACGGCTGAGAGCATGCTCCAGGACCCAGAACCCAGTGCTCTGTCCTGTGATGGGATGGATGGCCCTGCTTCTGAGATTCCAAGGTGGAAGTCTATGATCCCCTTTCCTCCTCCCACTGATCCTCACGGGACAAGGTTTCTGGTGCTTCCATTGTCTTATATCACTGGTCTCCAACAGACAAACTCAATAATAAAGGATGGTTTCTAATCTTGATCTCGTTACTCTAACTGTGGTCTGTGGATGCAGCAGCAGCATCCCAGAGCTTATATGAGCTGCAGCGTCTCCAGCCACCCCAGACCTAATGATCACCTGAATTCCCCAAGATCTGCAGGTGATTTACATGCCCTTTGAGCAGCACTGTCTGTGCAGGCAGAAGTTAGGATGGTGGTTACTCTGGGGAGAAGGGTGCAGACAGTAGCTGGAATGGGGTAGGAAGGGCTTCTGGGATGCTGGTAAGGGTCTGTTTGTTGATCTAGATTCACAGTTGAATCCAGTTTGCGAAAACTCACTGAGCTATACACTTATAAAATGTGCATGTGTGTATTTACATTAATAAAAGGTTAAACAATAAAGGAGTCAGGATTCTCAGCAAGTGGAGGTAGCTGGGAGGTAAAGCCGAGCTGCACTCCTCTGCGCTGCCATCAGAGCAGCACTGGGCTGAACTGGCTTATGCAATGACTGGGGACTCACGTCCAAGTAAGTGCCCTTGGAGGTCTCATGTGCATCATTCTTCCCTCCCTGACAGCCTGCCTCGAGGCTTCTCTCTACACTCAAGGTGGCAGAAGTACAGCAGCTGGGCTTTGACTTAGGCAGGCCCCGAGTCTGTCCCTGACCCAGATCGAGCAGAGCAAGGGCATGGAAAGATGGAGGTTTTGCCATGGATGTACCTACATCAAATCAATCAGCATCAGCCTCAGTTTTCCAGCCTCTTCTTCATCCCAAGGTTGCTGTGTTTTATTTGTAACTCTCTTAGAGGTGTCCAGAGGTAAACATATTTGTCCAGACACAGTCTCATCACTCATTCATAATGATGGTGACTAGTGCTTATTGAATCTTATGTGACAGGTACTAAGTGCTTTACATACACTATCTCATTTAACCCTCACAATCCTATGAGAATGTCCATTTTACAGAGGAGTCAACTAAAGCTCAGAGATGTTAAGTAACTTCAAGTCACACAGCAGGGAGGTAGTATAGTTAGGATTTGAATGCAAGCAGTCTAACGGAAATTCCCTTATACATCAGGCACTATGATATTACTTTGGGGGTGTATAAAAAATAAATGAATAAATACACTAAAACAACTGAATTATACACCTTAATAGGTGAATTTTACAGTATGTGAACTATTGTCAATCTCTGTATCTGTGTGTTCCACATCTGTGGATTCAAACAACAGGGAACAAACTGAAAACATTTTTAAAAAAAAATTCTAGAAAGTTCCCAAAAGCAAAACTTGAATTTGCCACACCAGCAACTATTTACATAGCATTTACATTGGATTTACAACTATTTACATAGTATTTGCATTGTATTAGGTATTATAAGTAACCTAGAGATGATTTAAAGTACATGGGAGGACTGTGTAGGTTATATTCAAATATTACACCATTTTACACAAGAGACTTGGACAACCTCACATTTTGGTATCTGTGGGGGTTCCTGGAACCAGTCCCCAGTGAATCCTGAGGGATGACTGTGTACCCCAAGTTTAAAAAATCTGAATGGACAAACATTTCGGTTGAGATACATATTGCTCACATCTCTAAGAATTTAGTTGACCTGTTTCTCCTGGTATGAACCAGCTAACAAAAAAATCAAAATATTTCTTTAAAAAACATGAATGAAATGTCCCAGATATCTCTGTAGTCTGACAGAGCTGGTTCCCTATTTCAGCCCCGCCACCTAGCCATGCATTAGAGCTTCAGTTTTCTCTCTTATGAAGCAGGGACAGTGAACCTTCCGTGTAGGTGGCTGTGGAGATTGGAAGGAGAGGCTGCACCTGGTGGCTGGCCCAAGGTGAATCACAGTGGAGAGCGCTCATTCATGAGGGTACAAGCTTGGGGAGGGCACATGGCACCGCCGAGCGCCTCCATGCCCAGGAATGCTCTGGGCACCCCTGAAGCTGTGGAGATCAAGGCCTACCTGGGTCTTCTTGCCCACACCTGCAGAGTCCTTTCTTACCCCTCCACACTGTGCAGGGGTTTCTGCCTAGGATTCGACAAGGAAGGCAAGCACCTTGTCTCTTCTCCACCTGCCCTGCTCACTCTCTGGGCTGCCAGGGGCTGGGATTCCTGAGCTGCGTAAGCAAGTGTGAGGGCTCTTCACCCCCCTGGCACCGGGGCTCTGGCCCACACCCAGCACTGTCCTCATAGGTAGCTCTGTGCCCACAGGGGCCACGTTGCTATGGCGACTCCACTACCCACACAGTGTCCAGGGAGACAGCACGGTGTAGCTGGAGCTGTTAGCAAGACTTGCTGAAACTAGGCTGGGAAGATGCCAGGAAGGGTCAGAGGGGATGGGGGATGGAACTGAATGTAACTGCTTCCCTAGCTCTGTGTGTATATGTGTATGTGTCTGTGTGCGCATGTGCACGTGTGTGGCCCTCACCCCACTGTCCAAGTTATAATGGCCCTTCTGAGCAGAGGCACAGCCCCTAGAGAGGCACAATCCCATGACTGTCACAGGTTGCTTCCTGAGGTGGTGTTCACTGTTTATCTCAGTGTTTAGTTTCTATGTTGAAAACTAACAGGGGAAAATGTGGCACTCATATGGCAGCAGAACAGAGTGAAGGGAGACTTCTACAGCTCCACATCTGAAGCTGCTTCCTGAGCCACCCTGTCTCTTGTCCTCTAAGATTCCCTGCAGAACACAGAGTGGACACCAGGAGACTGTACCTGACGGGGAGGATGATGCCCCCTTCTTCCTACTTGCCTTATGCTCCAGGTGGCTTCTCTGAATCGTCTTATGAAGGCCACACCACAGTCCTGTGTGGGGCTTACCAGGTGGCACTAGTGGTAAAGAACCTGTCTGCCAATGCAGAAGACAGAAGAGGCGCGGGTTCGATCCTTGGGTCGGGAAGATACCCTGGAGGTGGGCATGGCAACCCATTCCAGTATTCCTATCTTGAGAATCCCATGGACAGAGGAGCCTGGTGGGCTACAGTCCATAGGGTCATAAAGAGTTGGACATGACTGAAGCAACTTAGCATATGCATAGCACACACAGTCCTGCATGGGGGTTTATTGTGCTCATTTTACAGACGACAAAACTGAGGCTCAGAGGGGCTAAGTCACTTCCACAGTCTGGAGGCAGTATGTGTACGAGGTAGGAGTGAAGCTCAGGCTGTTGAAGACCTGTGCTCACCGCACTAGGGGGCCCTGCTTCACCTCCGTCTCCCCACTTGGTGGGAGTTTACTGGGAGTGTCTTCTAGGTTCAGAAGGAACGCAATCCAAGGCATCACATGAAATAAAGAGACAGCCCCCCTGGAACAGCAAGTGGAGGACCACCCAAATCATACCCACTGAGACTGGCACTTAGGCTCTAAATTCAAGAGCTTTGGGTTCCCCTTCCTGAGCAACATTGTGAATTATTGAATAAGTGACCCCGGTCCTAACCATGTACACATTTGTGCTGACCCAATTCAATCCACAGTAGTTATGCCTTTCCCCCACAGTCATGAATGTGGGCTCCCCCTTGCAGAGCCTCTGAAGCAGCCCTGACTGAAAATAAATGAATCTTTGGGGTGGGGAGAACCAGGCCCTAACATCTTCAGAGCCCTCATGTTCCAGCTAATGCTTATTTGTAAAGCACTTTATGCTTTATTCATATCGCCTCGCCAGGCTTCCCAGGACAGCCTTCCCCTCACACAAATGAGCGTGACTCCCAGAACGGGATGTCAGGCTTCATTAAAAGAAAGCACCCGGGTGTGCAGGATGTCCTCAACCAGGCTCCCTAGTCTGCGTCACCCGGCATCTGAAATTTGGGGCTCACTCCAGGGAGCACGTGTGCTCTGACAGCCTTTGGCTCGTGAGCAGGGTGAGGTGGCAGGAGCTCCCCTCTGGGAGGGAGCGGCTCCCTGAGGGCTGGGGCTCAGATCTCAGCACAAAGACTGGACCTCAGGCCAGTGGCTGCGTTCCCAGGTGGCAGATGCCAGTGACAAGGAGCCGGGAGGGACCAAGCGGAGCTCTGCCCCCTGGTTCGCAGCTAGTAGATGAAGGTGGGCACCTCGGCTCTTGGGGGGTCACTGCGAGAAGCGTAAATGAGGAGACACCAAACTGGCCCTGGGACCGTTTCCTTTACCGCCATTGTCAGGGTTTCCTCAAACTTGGGGAGGGCGGCCCCAGGGACAGAGGGGAGCCAAATACTCTCCTCGTTTAGTTCTTTCAGGGGGCCTCGGGAGCAGCCCCTTCCTCAGGCCTCACTACTGCCCAGGAAAAGCGACCACGGACACACACGGTGCCCATGAGCCCGCAAGGCTGCACAGGGCACGTAAGTCACGCAGACGCAGAGATGAAGGGGGACCTCACGCACTTCACACCACCCCAGTGAGCAAGACACAAACTGCAGTCATCATCCTCGTGTCAGGGGCCACATTTCTGAGGGAACAAACCCCTCACTCACAGCCACAAGGACTTCCAGCAGTCTGATGCCAGGCATATGGGGGTCTTGTGACTCTTGACTTCACCTCCTTAACCCCCAGAAGGGCAGAGTGAAATGGAGGCAGAATAAAAAACTCTGAGTGGGAGGCCTGAACCAGGTGAGCTCTGGAGCACATGGGGTCTGACTGCCCTCCAGGTCCATCCCAGAGAGGAAGGATGCCTGAGCAGCCCAGGGACCCCCAGGGTATTGGGGACTCGACTGTGCACTTCTCAAGTGGAACCTTTCAAAGAACGTGTTCCAGGGACATCTCACTAGCTAGACAATTCATGCTGAAGTTACTGGTGATTAACAGAGTCAGTCCAGCGTCATCATCTGCAGGACTTAGGGGAGCATCATCATGGGCTCCAGGGCTCTCCCTCCAGTCCATGGGCTGTCCCAGAGTCTAGGGACCCACTGCGGTCCTGAAAGTCCAAGGTGTGGCTGGTGACCTGCAGCACATTTAAGGGGTCCTCCGTTTGTTTATCCCTCGATGCCAACCTATACTTCATAATCATCCAGTAGTGGACAACACTGAGACCACAGAACAGCAAATATAATCTATTAATGAAAGGGACTGCTTCCCCCCAAATGGACCTAGATTGCTCTCAACACCTTAAAGGAAAATAACCTTAATGCAAGAGTTGCTTTTGGATTAACCTGGTCAACCCTGATCCTTTGACCGTCCCTTCCAGCTCTGGTCCTCCAGGCAGAGTATTAGATGAATTACTGCATTTGGGACAATAGAGAGACCCAAACGTCTAACCCAGTTTTGAAATATCACCATAAAGTCCAGAAATAAATCCCAGCTGGTCATCCTCATCTTAGAAAGTAACCAAAGATAATTTCAACTGAGAGTTCTACACAATTGCTAAAAAAATTAATTTAAAAACAAAACTAACAACAACAACAACTAGGCATCAACATTTTTAAACAGGTTAATTTTCAAAACAACATTGGTAAAATACAGTAAATAAATTACACTGTTTTCGGCTTCCTTAAATTTATGCATTCTCAATGGGAGTGATAGCAGTTCCCAAGAGGGACAACACTGAATGTGAATGTGAATAAATGTCACTCTTTTATGTAGAAACTATAGGGTTGCAAAGAGTAGGACACGACGCATGCATAAATATATATATGTACAGCACATAAACAGACATACAGCATATCTTTGGAATTTAAATTTCAAGAGTGGATTATTAGAAAAACAAGTCTAAAGAGGCTTCTTAGAGGGGCAGTTAGCAAAAAAAAAAGGTGGGGCGTTAAGAAACAGCGCTATTAAAAAGAGGATAAGGACCATGATCTTTTCCGTACAACTTGAAGTCATCCATGCAGACATCTCTCCTTACATTCTGTCATGGCTGTTGAGGTTGACGGGCAGAAGTATTCCTTCTTACATGGCCCTGACCCTGACTCCAGGCACAATGCTTTTCTGGGGCTAGGGTATTTTTCTCCCTTGCTTTTCAAGATTACCCAGTCAATTTTAGTGGGCTGTCTTCTAGCAATGGCCTGTTAAATCCATGATCTTAATTTTACAAGCTATACTTAATTTTATAAGCAATATTCTGTTGCTGGTCCAATATTCTGGTCCAAAAGCTACACCATGCTTGCCCTGTTGAACCGCTTGAATGGCTGAACAAGTTGTCTGCCACCTGTTCATGCATTTTCACGCAATTCTGGGTTGTATCTGTGTTTCTGGTGATCATGGCCACCAAAGAAAAGCTTATATCACAAACCACTGGAACGTGCAGAATGACTTACGGTGCAAAGGGTTTCAAAAGTCTTTCCAGAGACAAAGGACCCATCAAGGCCAAAGAGAAAAATGGATGCATAGGAAAGCATTCCTCCCAGGATGATAAGGTTGTTCATATATGGACTCGACATCTTTATCAGCCTGACGAGAGAAAGAGATACTACAGTTAACAGAACTGCTAATGTAGCTATTCCTTCAGCAAATATTTTCTGAATGTGTATCTTGCCACCAAGGCTAGAGGGGGAGAGACAAATGGAAGCCCTGGTTTCCTCCACTGCCCCCTCCCCAAGGTGCTGCCACCTCCAAGGGGCTTGTCTCCCCCTCACTATAGGACCCAATGCTATTGATTTCTAGGTGTTGATTTTCTTGTCTTCTCAGTCAAGTTCATCTATCACTTCTCTGGGGATAGCTTGTAGCATCGGCTTCTTCAACCATTAATTTTTAGTTTACACAAAGACATTAAGTCAACATTTTTTGGGGGAGGGAACTGGGTCTGGGAAGACAGCCAAATCTAGAGAATTCTAATCTAAGTTCAGCAACCTGTCACAATGCTGGGCTATACCACACTCTCCCGTGCCGAGTGGGCCAGATCTAGGAGACATACAGGTGAGAATTCAGGGCTGCTCAGAACTGTGGTCATCAGGTGGTAAGCCAGCACCTACTGGGGCTGCCTGAAGCTCACACTATCCAGAGCACAAACAGAGCCACGAGCACAGTGCCTCTCAGCACCAGGTGACAGAGGTGGACCATGGAGTCCCCACCCTCACTCTCCCTCTCTGTCTTCAGCAGGCTATGTCAAACCATCAGACGGCTGCCATTTACCCTCAGAGGTGCCTGGCTCCCCCAGCACACTCTGTTTGGAATGTCCTGGGCTTTCAGGTGTCCCCATGGTCCAGGTGCTCTTTTGCAGACTGTAATTGTAATCAGTTGTTCCCTGAGCATTTCTTTTGCATTCTGCAGTTATGTTTATCCTTCCACACTTAAGTGCAGTGTCAAAGTATTAATAGTCGAGAGATAAAAGACCAGCTATAAATTGTGGACCCCTCATGGACTTTTGAATTAGGAGCCCTGAGTCCAGCAAGCGCCTGTGTAACCCCTCAAGGTGCATCCCCAGCAATCCAATTAGCGCACTGAGTTTCCTCACCTATAAAACACAGATGTCCTTGACTAGGGCACACACGAAGCTGAGAGGGGCTGGGTCCCTGAAGGTCCTTTTGCACACCATGAACCCCTAAGGCTCCTTTACTCTTATTACCATATGAAGCTGGGGAGGGGAGAGGCCAGGAGTCCAGGCAGGCTTCCTGGATGGGGCGGACCTTAAGGATGAGTAGCATTAAGGCAAAAGGAGAAGAGAGTGGCAGAGGATGAGATGGTTGGATGGCATCACCTACTCAGTGGACATGAGTTTGAGCAAACTCTGGGAGACGGTGAGGGACAGGGAAGCCTAGCGTGCTGCAGTCCATGGGGTCACAAAGACATTAAGGAAGAGAGAAGAGAAGGGGATCTGAAACTACAGGGACATTTATTTCCTATCTCTTTGCAGACTCTTTAATCTGCAAGGCCAGTCAAAAAATTTATACAGAAGCCAGCCTACTGGAAAGAGTAATCCCCCCCGCCCAGGAGGCCAAGAGGGGGCAGTCAAGGAATTAAAGGAGCATAGTCATACCACAGGGACCACTTGCTGCTATGGTGAGAACTCTTGCAACTTGTAGGAAGGAAATCTAACATTGAGAGCTGACTATGTGCTCAGACCTTGCTCCAAGTGCTAACAGGCATGGTCATCATTTAAGGTTTGTACAGAGTAGATGAGAGATGCTTCAATTTTTTTTTTCTCTTGAGGCAATGTATGTGATAAATAAGACAACAGAGAATAAAACTCGTTCTTCAGGAAATAGGTTTGACCTAAGCAGCTGCCTCTAAAATGAAAAACAAAACAAACCCCAAAACAACAACAAATCCATCCTCTGCAAGCAAGGAGTGAGAAGAACTTCTTCTCTAGGGATTCCATGTGGTCCTGCAGCCCGGGAGGCTGTGCTGTGTGGCTTCTGGGCCCGACGATGGCAGAGCTGCACTGCTGAGGGTAGGCACAGGGTTGTGTGCCTGATGGCCCACACGCTGAGCCCCTCCTCAGCACTCCTACAACAAGGTGGGGAGCAGGGTGAACACCACCGCCTGGGGTGGCGGCCCATTCTACCCCCAGTTGACCAGAATAACTCAGAAAGTGAGCTGCTCTCTTCTGGAGAGGGAAGGGCAAGCGTGCAGGGAACCCAGGGGATGGGCTCTGCCACACGCAGCAGCGCAGTCTTGGGTGGTGGTGCTCCAGCCTCCACCACTGAGCCAGCATTCTCTTGTGGAACTGGGATCATTATTCTAGGGTCAATTGAGACGATGAAGGAGGTCACTTCCTGCCTGTAATGTGCTGTACGGATGGGGAATGCCCTGACTGAGCTCAGTGGTCCCCTTCTGGCAGTGCTTCCTAAAGGCCCTGGGGAATGAGGCAAAGACGTGTGGGGGATTCTACACTTTGTCTATGAGGCTTGTCAATCCAGAAAGCACTGTCCAAGAGAAGGGCATGAGTGACTTACTTCTGATTCCGATTCTTGATGTTGAAGAAGAGAAAAGCGCTGGCCATGATCATTCCCAGTATGGTAAGGGCGGAGAGGATGCTGTAGAGAGGCAGGGAGATCTTACGAAGCTGCTCCAGGATGATGGTCTTGTCTTTTGGCGGTTCGGACCCTAGAAGATCAAGGAAAAGGCATGAGATGAGTCCAGTGCCCAAATGAGACCCCCGAGAACATCCTTGCCTGGCTGTCCTTGACACTGGCCCCCTGTGCACACAGTCTGTGCAGCATGTGTCCCTGGGTGAGGGGACGCCAGCGGCTGGCCAGTATGCCCAGCAGGGAGCCTAAGTCAGGACTTACTTCTTTCTCAAAACAGAATCAATAAGGGATTTGTGATGCATTTAATAGCCATTAGAAGACTAGAATTTGATTTGATCTACCACCATAGTGGTACCCTTCCCCAAAGGGTAAGGGCTGGGTGCTGGAAGTGGGTACCACTGGGTGCCTCTGAGGGTGAGGAACTCGGCTTGAGCTCTCAGGGATTCTGTTCCAACACATGATCAAGGTGTCAAGTGCTGGACACCTTGCCTGTCAACTCCATGAGACATACAGGTGCTCTGGCTGTGGATTTTTCTGCCTCAAGGTCATTATGTTATTAAAGCTCTTTCTGGTTTTCCACTCGCATAAGACTCACTAAAGGCGGGAGGCAGAAGCTACTGGCAGTCCTTCCCCTCCCTGCTGTGCCAGGACTGGACAGAAACTATAGGATTCATCCTGCCATGTGACTGTAGCGATGGCCCTGCTTATTTTTCAGGGACACCAGGCACCTGGGGGGAGCCACAAGGGCCTCAGAGTAAACTCATCTTTATGGACGGTGGCAAAATTGTCCTGTTCTACCAGGAACAGACTGCAGGGACACCCCCTCCTCACCTTCCCACCTCTCGTTTCTTACAAATCCCCCCCTTTCTCAGTTGCTATTTCAGGTCAGGTTTCTGCTACGGGACTATGAAACTTTGGAGTGTGTCTCCCAGTGGGGATGTGTGGAATCAGCCAGATGCTCAAGAGCGGTCAGACCTGAGAGAACCACTAGGGTTCACGATGACCCCACCATGGCTGTGCCAGCCTCGGTGATGCCTCCACTCCCAGGAGACAAGCAGAGGATGGGCAGATGGGGTTGCAGGGACTGAGAACTCCCCTGAACACCCGTGTTTAAAAACTCTGCTAGCAAGTTCAAATGTGTTTGGAAACATTCAGTGGATAAAAAGAGTATGAACCATCTAAACAGTACAGGGGAGCTGTCAGGTTCAAAAACAGCTAAGAGTCTTCTGGCTTGATTAATGTAAAGCATTAAGCACATCTATGCAAGGTAATACACAAGCAACTTCGAGGGCCAAAAGTCAAGGCAAAAGCAAACTCAAGGTGACAGAGGTAACACCATCTCTTGTCCCTAGAGGTAAAAGCTTAACCCCTGGAAATTTTTCCTGCTACTTCCCATCCTCCTCTTCCCCCCCTACCCCCCACATAGTGTGGGCTGCATTATCCAAGAGCCTTCTGGGTAGAGAGGATTATTCCCATTTTACAGGGTGAGGGAATAGTTTTCCAGGTGCTAAGTGGTTTTTATAGATAGTGAGTGGCAAAGCTAGCCAGACTGGAACCCAGATCTGCCTCGCCAGAAGCCTGTGCTCTGTGCACTTTGCAAACTGCCTGCAGTGGTGGGGTATGGGTGGTGTGAGAGCACCAGGCACAGGGAGGCCTGAGTGGCAGGCAGGAAGCAGAGTGGTCTCGCCCAATGAGCTCAGGAAAGGCTATAGAAAGGAGATGGTGTGGGAGCCAAGTCTTGGGAGGAAGGTAAGTAGTTGGCTGTTTGCGAGGAAGACATGGACGAAGGGGCATTCTGGGCAATGGGCCCAGTACAGGCAAAGGCACATTTGCAGAACTGTAAGCAGTCTTGTTGCGGAGACTGGAAAGAGGAGACAGAGAAGTGGGGGCAGGGTGTCATCCTGGAGGTCTTGGAACCACCCCTCTCTGTGAGCAATGGGGACTATGTGAGCCTCAGAGTGGGGTGTATTTCAGTGCAACATGACAGTCAAGGGCAGAACAGACTTGAGGGGGTTAGACTGGTGGTGGGTGGGTAAGACCCAGGGGGCTGGATGAGAGCTGAACCCAGGTGGGGTGAGGACAGGAGAGCTGGCTTCTGCCTTGTGTCCAGAGGCATCCTGACTTGGCTCTGGGCTCAAAGACTGGTCATCCACCCTCTGGGTGGTGCAGGGAAGCTCTGAGAAGCAGGAGGTGAGCCAGGAACAGCTGCTGCCTCAGGGTTACCCTGGTCTTATGCTTCCTAACTAGAACGAACTATTATCCTGGCTGGGCTGTTAAAATTTTTTACTCACATTTTTCCTCTCAGTTATGTTTTGTGGTTTTAGTTTATTTTTTGTTTGAATTTTTCTTTCAGTTTGTAAACCCAGAATCCTTATTCAGCAAACCCAGATCTCCTGCATCCAGGAGAAAATAGCCCCGTCTTGGGGATCAGACTCTCGTGGTTAGAACTGGCTTTGTCTCTCACAGGCTGTGTGAATTTGGGGTTTTCTGAGCCTTTTTCTCATCTGTACAACAGGAATGACGGGACTCAACCAACTACCTTTCAGAATTTTTCTGTGGCTCCACGAGGTAATATGTGACTACAGGCTTAGTGACAGCTCCCTCAGGTGGGAATGGGAAGACCACGCCTCCTCTCTGAGACCACCTGGAGCTTGGAGTGATCCCACAGATCCAAAAGCTAACCAAATGGTTCATGGGATCGCCTTTTCTGGTGGCCTTGGATTTAAGAAGGTACTCCAGGTGCAGAAAGCCAGATGTCTATTCTTTGCGTTCCCAGTGGGATCAAAGTAACAGCATCCTGGTGCTGTGGGTATGCAAGCTTCCTCCCCAGCCACTCCATGATGAGGCTGGCCATCTACCAGCCCCCCTCTCCCCATCTATCCATCCATCCATCCACCCACCCGTCCTTCCACCCATCCATCCACCCACTTCCTCACCGACTAATACGTTCACCCATTCACTCATTTATTCACCCACCTACCCATCCACTGACTTGATCAATCATGAATTATTTTTTCGTCACATATCACTGAGCCCCCAACATGTGCCAGAACCTGGCTGGTGCCGGGAATTTAAAGTCAAATAGGATCCAGTCAGGGAGCTCATGGTCGAATAGCCTAGTAATTTTAATGCAAAGGGACGGCAGCCATGGGAGTGACAGAGACGAAAGACTGTGGAAGCAAAGAGAAGAGCTCCATGAACTCAGTTGGGGGCCACCAGGGCAGGCTGAACAGAGGAGGAGTCATCTGATCTGGTTCTCGGTGCTGAGGACGAGTTCTCCAGCAGAAGAGAGGGAACGGTCTTCCCAGAAGAGCAGCAGGTGGAGAGGCTTTATTACCAGCCCATCCACATCTTCTCCGAGGGGGAGATAGAGCAACATTTAACTGGGCCACACATGAAAAGAATTACTCCTGGTCACTCAGTGGTTTAAACACAGATGCCTTGGTGAGAGCTAGCACTCCATGCAAATACAAGTGGCCCGTCCCAGAGGCTGGAACCCAGCTCCCATGTGAGTGATGGTGGCCCGTCCTCAGGGAGTGAGTGCACGGACTGAGAGGAGTGGATTCCTTCTTTCCTATGAAACCAGTGACTCTGAGCTTGTCCCCAACTCTCAGACAATACCCAGGCCTGGGAGGACCTGAGCAGGCCCCCTCCTCTGAGAAGTCCACCTGCCTTACCTTGGAACCTAATGGTGTCATTGATGATCTCCAGTGTGTCAGCCACAGCATTGTATTCTCCCACCTTCACCTCCCGGCTGTCTGCGGGAAACAAGGGATGGTGGCTGGTTAGATCTGAGTCCTGTGTTTGTTCTCTGCGTGCTCCTGTCTCAGCTCTTGCTCGCCCGCAGGCCCCAGCTATATTCTTGCAGGCTTTTTCTTTCTCCCAGTGCCTTTTCCAAGTGGACTCACGAAACATCCAACCTGTTCTGGGCTGGGACAAACACTCTCTCACTGGTCTCATCAGCTGGTCATTCATCCTCTGCAGTACATCTATGGATAGGGAGTCTACCCCCTACCAAGAACGGGACTCTCTGCCTGTTACCAAGTCTTTTGTGTGTTATCGAGCTGAATACTTTCTCCGTAACTTTAGTCTGCCATCTGGCTCTGCCCTCTAGGACCACACAGACCACCCCTGCTCCCTCTGCCCCTGGAGAGCTCTAGAGACTTGAAGACAAAAACACATCATCCTTCTGGCAGTAGCCCCGAACCCCACCTTTTGTTGTTGTTTAGCTGCTAAGTTGTGTCCGACTCTTTTGTGATCCCATGGACTGTAGCTCACCAGGCTCCTTTGTACATGGAATTCTCAAGGCAAGAATACTGGAGTAGGTTGCCATTTCCTTCTCTGGGGGATCTTCCCAACCCAGGGATTGAACCCACGTATCCTGCATTGCAGGCAGATTCTTTATCACAGAGCCACCAGGGAAGCCCCCGCCCTCCAACCTCAGTGCCCACAGATCATCGGGATGGAGACATCCTTGGGTCTGGAGCCAGGGGAGCAGGGGTAGGGGGTGGAGAGAGCTGGGGTCATTAGCATGTACTGAACATCATTTCTACTTTCCACCATATCCAGGCCCCAACTTAGACCACACCTCACAATATCACTGTCCGATAGGGTGTAGACCCAAGGACTGACCAATACCCTTTAGGCATGATCTAAAGTCATGCGAGTAGTCAGCAGCAAGTAGAAAGGACAACCTCCTCCTTCATTCTGCACGTTATATTCCTATTAATTCATCCTGAGGCAAAATTCACATTCTTCAGAGGCCGCACTGCTCTATGTTACACCCAGCACCAAGTCTCCTTTATATGTTCCTGTTCTTGGTTCCTCCACATATATGCACTTGTTCAGGTATCTTTTCAGATCCAAGTGATACATGTGAATTTACCTTCATCTTTAATACCATTCTGTTGCCAGGCTTAGATCATGACAAAGACTTGCCCAGGGTGGTGGTAGGAGGAATGGAGAGGTGGGGATTAGATTTGACAAGTTTTTTTTTCTCCAGGTAAAATGTGGACAACTGGGTGATCAGTGGGTGGGGAAGATGGGGAACAGAGGAATGAAGCAAATGAGGGGGCAAGGGGCCTCAGGGCCATTCCCAATGGGAAGCCCAGGAGGGGTCAAAGAAGGTGGAAAGACAACAAGTTCCAGTGTGGACATGCTGAGCTTGAGGTACCCATGGATCATCGGGATAGAGACATCCTTGGGTCTGGAGTTGGGGGAGCAGGGGTGGGGAGTGGAGAGAGTTGGGGTCATTAGCATGTAAACTGAGAGCTGGAGCAGGGGGCAGGAAGGAGACCTCCAGGGACAGTGCCAAGTGAGAAGAGAAGAGGATCAAGGGCAGACCCTGAGGAGCACTGATCTCTGGGGTGGGCAGAGCAAAGACGAAGCAAAGAGACTGGGGAAGAGGGGCCAGGACGCCAGGATAGAGTGGGCGCAAGGAAAGGGACAATTTCACAAGGGAGCTGGCCAGCCATGCCACATGCCACCAAGACAGGGACAAGGATCCCCTTGAACAGAGGGTTCATTCAAGGTGGGGTTAGAGGCAGAGAGACAAAGGCAAGGAGTAGAGAGTGGGGCCCCAGAGTAGAGCAGGCTGGGACAGGGTGGCGAGTCGGCGGGGAAGGGCCAAGGGGATTCAACTTTATGTGCCTTTCCTTGTTTAGTTCTCACAGTTGTGTGGAGTTAAGTGGTTTCAGTCCCACTTTACAGATGAGAAAACTGAGGCTCAGGCAGGTTAAAGCTTTGTCTAGGGCCTCACTGATCCTAAGAGCAGAGTCAAGGCTCAAACCCAGGACTGTTTCCATGTGTGGCTACCTCAATGGGATCTCTGAGAGGTGACAGTTTTGGGCCTGAGCTGCGCACTCCATGGACCACCTGGATATTCTGAGTGTAATAACTACAGAGAGGAGTGCCCACCTGCCCAACAGCGGGGCAGGAGGGTACCCAGAGCTGCAGATCCTGGTGCTCAGAATGCCCAAGGGTCATAAATAGACACAGCAGCAGGAATTCCAAGACCGCAGCGGCCGGGGGAGCTGCCCCTGGGGCTCTGGCTCTAAGTGCAGATATGCTGCTGCTTCCTTATAAAAATTCAGGAAACGAAACAGGGAATCCCACCGGCCACATTTCCGCCTGCATTCCTTTGACTGTGGGGTGGAACACAGGGCTGTAAAAGTCACTTCCTTCTCCCTGCAAAGGTCTCCCTGCCACTTGTGGGGGGGCCTCATACTGTGTAGGCGACTGTCACTTGCCGGGGTCACCCAGCTCCTAAATGTCACATTAGCAGACTCTGCTGGGAGCTCCAGCATCCCTGCTCTGGCCTTTTGAAGTCTCAGCCCTAATCAGCTCCCACTGCTCAGAGGAGTCTCTGATTTATTTATTTGGTGTGGGGAGGCAGCACATGAAATATGCAGGCTGATTGGAATAAATCACCAGGAGCCAGAAAGTGCTGTGGCTGGCACCTCACCGCGCCCCCAGCCACACAGCCCGCCCCTCTGACTCACACACCCCACTGTACCATCCATCCTGTGGCACCAAAATAATACTCAGCTTCCTGCGACGACCATAATCACCGTAATCTCTCCCTGGGGGCACTGCTTATAGGCTGGGGGAGGGGAGCTTCACACATTCCTGCATCCAGAGTTTCCCAGCAAACCCAGTCTGCAGTGAGGGAGGAGCCTCAAGTTGGTAAGCGAAAACTGAGTGCCACGTGCTGGGCAGCGACTAAGGGGTTGCCTGAACTTGAGTCTCAGTTCTGAATTCAGAGCATCTTCCCTACACATACGGAGCAAGCAGGGCTGCTGGTTATTCGGCCCATACTTATTGAGTGCCTACTGCATGCCAGGTCCTGCCTAAGCTATTTCATAATGAAGAATCCCTCAAAAGAGCAGGTGGTAGAAGGTGAGCTATGTTCTCTTCCCTGACTGAGCTGACCTTGGACATCTGGGTGCTGAAGGCTGTTTATATTAAATCTCTTAATCACTTCATTCATTCAATAAACGTTGGGGTGCCAGGCTCTGTGCTGAAGTTACAAAGATTAAAAAATAATTCATAATCTCTGACCTCGTAGTTTAGTGACTGTGACCTCACCCAGCTCTATCGAGTGGGCGAAATCTTCCCAGTTGCAGGTCCTACCTTCCCAGTTGCAGGTCCTACCTTACCAATTGCAGGTCCTACGTCCCTTCCTGCTGCGCCCTGTGAGCAGCTGGGCTCTAAGTGTAAAATGGCAGCTCTCAGAGCGGCTGTGAGGACTACAGAGGAGACTAGAGGCAGTTTCTGGCTTGGGGCCTTACTCACAGCAAGTGTTCAATAAGTTGTAGCTATTTGAGTCATGACAAAAGTAACTGTGAGCTCTTTGTGGGGTTCCTGAACACTCTGTTACTACACTATGGCACTTTCTTACTACCATTGTTTCCCACAAGGGTCTCTCTGCTTGGAAGGTGGCTTTCCCTTCCCTCTAGCAAACCAACACGTCTGAATCCTATTCACCTCTTCCAGGAAGGCTTCCCTGAGAACTGCTCCTCTCCAGTTGCTGTGGGCTCAGGGCACGAGGTGACATGTGAGAAGCTGTGCTGGAGCCATGCCCTTGGTGTGCCCAGGCCTTGTGATTCCTGCCAGCCGGTCAGTTCCTGAGTGGAACCTGAAGTCTCGCTTCGGAGGTCCTGGGCAGCACAGGGTCCCCTCCCCTGCAGTAGGCCCAGCCAACCCTGCCCTGCCCAGCTCTTCGGGGGAAGGATGGTGTCCCCTGCATTTCTCCCTTCACCCACAGCCCAGCCAGGTGGTAACCATGAGAGGTGGGCACTTTCAACTTTTAACTCTTGGGCTCCTTGGTAACTCTGTTGTGCCAAGAACATCAACCACTTATACAGACATGCAGACTGCAGAACAGGGGATTTATGGACAGGCTAGAAAGAGCACTCACTGGGGCAGGAGAGGATAGAGCAGGGCTGGGGGGAAGGGGCTGTGGAATTGCATCTGCCACTGGCTCGCTTCCCTGCCCCGCTTGCCCTGCTGGAAGTTGCTGCTGACTTATTGTGTGACCCTGGACAGATCATTCTCTTTTTCTGGGCCTCAGTTTCTCCACCCACAAAGTGCACTGCAGGGGTTCCAATAGTTCTCAGTCCCGGCTAGGCACTACAGTCACCTGGGGGATTTCTAGAAAATTCAGATGCCTGGGTCCCAACATGGATCCATTATATTAAAATTTCTAGTTGTGGGGCAGGGTCGGGTGGGGTTGAAGGGTGAACTCTGGGTGGCAGTATTTTTAAAAGTTCCCTAAGTTGACTAATGCATAACTAGAGTTGAAAACTGCTGGATAAAACCAAGAACCCTGCAATGCTGACAGTTTCTGTTCTCAGAGGCTCAAGATACTGTAAAACACAGAGCCCCTTTTCCTGTAGGATAATACCGGCTCCTTGTTGTGGTGCAAAAAAAAAAAAACTGTTTTCCTAGAAAAGTGCATTTTTTATTTTTGTTTATTTCAAACTTTGGATTTGGATGATACATAAAGAAAATAAGTCCTATTGGTGAAAATTAGACTGCCGAAAAAAGTCCAGTCTGAAAATACTCTCTGGCTGTGGGCCCGAGACCATCCATGAGACAGCTGGGGGACCGCTTCAGTTACAGAGTGATCCTGCCTCCCTCCTGCCTGCAGCCCGTGGGTGGGAGGGCCAGATGTAGGGTCGCCTATCTCCTGCTGCGGCTGGAACCCACATCCTGCTTCCTAGCCTCTATTCCCCTCCCCACCAAAGGTTCATTCTTCCTCAACGGACTCAAGGTCTGCACTGAGGGAAGTATGCCTGCATGCTCAAGTTGTTTAGTCATGTCTGACTTTTCACGAGCCCGTGGTTTGTAGCCTGCCAGACTCCTCTGTCCATGGGATTCTCCAGGCAAGAATATTGGAGTGGGTTGCCATGCCTTCCTCCAGGGGATCTTCCCGACTCAGGAATTGAACTCCCATCTCCTGTGTCTCCTGCAGATTCTTTACCCACTGAGCTATCTGGGAAGCCTGAGGGAAGTATATGTGTCCTTTAAGGTTTAATTGTTGTTGCAAACATCTAGAAATGTAAAACTCTGAGGTATAAAACGAAAGACAATCTTGGCTCAGCGAGAATCAAAGATTCTAGAAGATTACTCCATTCTAGGACTCAGGGAAAGGAAAGAGCTCTGGCTGGAGGATAGGGCCCCTGGAAAGGGTCTTGGTTTTGCCGTCTTCTCAGTAATGAGTCCTGGGGAAGTGCCCTCCTCTGCCTGGGTGTTGATAAAACAAGTGGGCTAGACGGGGAAATCTCTGTGCCCTCCTGCTCTTGTTCCACGATTCTGCAACTGCTCTGAAGGGTCTTCCTCACTCCAAACTGAAGTGTGCACCCTGAGACTTCCCCTCTCAGTCCTGGCTCTGCCTGGGGCCACACATCATAGCCACTCCCACTCCTGACCAGGCTTCAGACAGGGACATGGCGATTTTGAGTCTTGATTCTGTTTTTCTCCAGGCTGGCCAGCCATCCCTCGGGAAGTGATTTTTCACTCCCTTGACCTACCCACCCCATGGACAGAGGAACCTGGCGGGCTACAGTCCATGGGGTCACAAAGAGTCGGACACAATTGAGCGATTAAGCATGCATGCACACACCCCTTCCCTAGAAGTCTGGTCACTGCCTGTGGACAGGACCTGGATGGTCACTGTCCTCCCATGGGGCGCAAGCAGGTCTCAGCAGTACGTCTCAGCAGCACCAGGCAGAGAGGGCTCCCTTGGCCTGGAGCCCTCCGCCCCAACTCGTCTCTATCACAAACGGTACGCCATTGCCACATTTTTAATAAGTTAACATCATCAACATTTGTTTTGATATTTTTAACAGGTTAAGTGGACACTGGCCAAATGCCCAGGAGTATAATAATCTTGCCAAGGGTAGACTTGTTCACTGATTTATGCAAACTGTCCCAGAGACAAAAGCTGAATACCTGAGGAGACACAGAACATGTACAGACACAATGGGTTATTTGCGTCTAGAACACCTTTCCTCACTTCCTCTTGGCTGACTCCCACTGGTCCTTTAGAGTTTATCTGGAATGCTGCCTCTCCCAGGTAGCTTTCCCGGGATCTGCCAAGTGGAGCAGATTCAGACTTTCCTCTGAATGTCCTTATCACCTATAACACTCAGGTGGGGGTCCTGTGTCTGCCCCCTGTTAGACCAGGGTTCCCTGATGACAAGGGCTATGTCTTGTCCATCTCAGTACCCCTGTGCTGTGCTGATGCCAGGAAATGACCAATGAGAAACTTCAAAAGCTCAAACCGTAGGATCAAAAAAAAAAAAAAAAGAAAATTAACACATCAAAATTAAGAACTTCCGTTCATCAGGGACTTTAAGTTTAGAGACAAATGACCGAATGGGAGAAGATGTTTGCAAAGCCTAAAGCCCCAATAAGGAGCTGAAATCGAAATTATGTGAGGAACTCTTGCAAATCAACAAGAAAAAGACAATACCCTCAAAATAAAAGTGGTCCAAGGGTCAGAACCGACAATTAACAACAAACGGCTGACAAGCACAGGAAGAAATGCCCAAACTCATCAGTAATCAGAGACAAATGATACTTAAAACCCCAGTATAATATTACTTTATATCTTTAGACTGGCAAACAATGAGAGAGCTGGGAGACACCAACTGAGGGTGGGAGGTAGGGACATGGAACTCCTCATGCTGGTAGGAGCTGCATGGGTAGGGACATTTCTGAGAGCTGCCTGGCAAATTTTAGGCGTGTGCAGTGTTGACACACCTTCTGACCCAACAACTCAGCTCATGGGCGTTTGTCCTCAAGAAACGCCCAGCTAGGTTCATAGGGAACATGTACAAGGACACTCATTATGTGTGGAGGCAGGGAGTTGAAGGTGATCTAGGTGGTGTCATCAGGAGAGTGGAGGGCTATGTTTTGTGAGGGCCACGGCCTCAATGTACACCCGGCCATGTGGAGTAGCTTAAAAACAAAGTGCTGAGTGGGAAAATAAAGAAACATCCAGTTGCCTCGATGCAAAGCCAAAATATGCACACAAAACAGCAATACACATTTTGCAAGGACACATACAAACACAATATATGCATTAAACATTTAGAATGCTTGCCTTTCTTGGGGTAGGCAGGAGAGGCAGATGAGAATAGGTAAGGGAAATAAAGGTATAAACAAACAAGCAGAGGGGCTTCCACAGACCAGTGATAACAACATTCCATGAAATGAGGGGTGTGAAGTGTGTCCTGAGGAAGCAAGACAGCACCTTGCTCAAGCAGTTCTGGACGTGGTAAATCTGGGATCATTGTGAAGAGCGTCCGTGAGCGGAGCAGGAAGCCAGTAGCTGTCCCGGCTCTTATCTGCGCTAGTCACTGAGCCAAGCTCATTCACAGCCTCATGTCAGTGGATCCTCACCATTACTTTTAAGCAAGGAAAACCCTTCACTACTTTAACTCATTATTGACGAGAGAGGTATTAACACATCTTTTCTTAGCCAACTGTTATTCACAGGAGATATTTCAATACTCACTTCCATAACAAATCACCAGCCACGGGTGTTAGTTCCTGCAAAAATCCCCTGGTCAATAATGTGTTAAAATAAGCGCTAAAACGATGGCTCAGCAAGATTAAGCCACAGTGCACGGCTGGCGACGATTAGGAGTGCCTGCTTAGAAGCCCATAACTTTCCACATGACAGGAGGTGACTTCCCTGTCACCGGAGGCATTCAAGCAGAGGCAGTGCTATAAAGGAAAGTCAGGGTTCCCCTCAACACGGAGAGTTGGTGGCTCAATGAAAGACAAGGTCTGCTAACGAATTCTGTCTTTCCAAGCCATCTCCCTTGAGCTCCAAGAAAAATAAGCCCTGGATCATGAGGACTGGGAGGCATCAAGCTCAGGGGCAGACTTCCAGCCTGAAAGAGCCCATATTCAGGTGTGTCCTTCCGTATCTGCTGACCCACAACCCTTCAGGTGTAACCTGCAGTTTAGTGGACTATGTCTCCACTCAACTACGTCAAGCTGAGTGGCAGTCCAACAAACTGCTGTTTCCAAACCCACAGCTTAGTGAAGAGGGCTATGATACATGCCTTCACAGAAGGAAAAGGATATTAAAAACCAGCCCTGAGTTTCAAACTGGAGTCAAACTAGCTCTGAAAGTTTTCTAGTAGGTTCTTGGAAATTATCTTCCCTCTTTTATAGGCACTGGCACTTGGCCAGGGAGATTATGAAGCCCCTGCGGGGAGGGGCCGTATCTTATTCAACTTGGTTTTCCCAGAGGAGCTGGTAAAGCACCTGGCAGATGCTCAGGAAATGCACACTGAATAGAACCATATCTGTTACCCTGAAGACCAAATGGTAATTAATGTTTGCAAATGGGGAGGACAAGCCTGCATTTCATAGGTACCTTCTGAATGACAATTGTGTCGTTAGATGGTGGAGGACCCCATTCTTTCAGATCAGGTGCTGAAGTATAAAACTTCAAAGTCTGAGTCCTTTATGCTGCACAGAAGCAGTGCAGAATTCAAGCAGATTGTCATTCACCGAATTCTTATAAACAGGCCTAATGAAGGCAGGGGTGGTGAGTTAGAGCGGCAGATGCTGGGGTTTCACCAAGAACAGCATAAACAAGGCTCTAATCATGGCTTCACTCAACTTCCTTCCCTGCTGCAAATTCTGAGCCATGTTTAGACTTCGTTAGTAACATGGATTCTTTCTTCTCTTATGGGGAAAAAAGCGCCAATTCCCTAGTATTCATCCTCATCTACACAAGATTTGGTGGAAGTCAGCGATGGCATGGAGGGAGGGGTTCTGAACTTGGAGATGAAAGGGGGTTAGGCCCACTGCACCCCAGGTGTGTGGTGAGGGGATACTAATACCTGCCTTACCTAACGCCATGGGTGGATCCCTCAGAAGGGTGCCTGAGACAAGAGAGAGAGTGCATGTAATTTATTTGGGAAGTGATCCTAGAATACTCTAATAGGAGTGTGGGGAGGTGAGACAGGGAAGGGAAGGGAGCCAGGGCAAGATGCATTAATGAGCAGGTTCCTGAGAGCCCAGCTGAGGCTCAATTCCATGGGGACCTCTATAGACAGAGCAGACACACCTTGGAGTTCTTGGGAGTTTCCAACCAAGGGAGGAAGGACACTGGGGGATTTATCCTCTACTCCTCATCCATCCCCAGCTCAGGGCTGCCCTGGAAGCATTCTCTCCCTGGATATTGGCCCTACTCCTTGCATAGGGTGAAAAGTACAGGTGCTCTTAATAAGATGATTGTTTGGAACCATGAATGCTCAGGGACTACGGGTGGGACAATGATGGCATCCGCCACACCTGCCCTCTCGGATTGTCCTGTTGGGAGGTAAGGTCCCTGGGAAGTCTTGAAAATGGAGTGAATGGAGGGAAGCCAGGAGTGAGGAAGGTCATGCTTGGGCTTTGAATCCCTCTCTGGACTCAAAATGTTTCACCCTCAAGAGGGACCAGGAGGTCCCTGACACATTATTTTAGAGGTAATTCTGTCTATCCAGCACTCCTAAGTTTGCAAAAAAAAGTTCATTTCTCTAGCCTGGGACAGCAGTGGCCACCATTGTGAAGTAGCTTTGGTATACATTCCCGTTGTCAAGACCAACCGCTGTTTGTCAGACATTCTGCCTAGACTCAAGCCACTGGAGACCACGAATAAATGAACATACTTTCAAATTTCCATGAGCTGAATCACTCCCAATTCAGTAAACATTTACCAACAGCTAGTCAGGAATGAGGAGGCATGCTAGTAATGTGACTAGTTTCCTATCATCCAGAATTTATAGAGCAAGATCACATACAGCCCAGCCCCAGGGGACAGGCAGGGTTGGTATTAGTGTCATCCATTTTCCAGAGAAGGAAACTGGGGCTTAGGGAGATGAAGTGACTTGCCCAGGGTCACATTGCTGGTAAACTTCAGCGTACAGGCTTGAATTCAGGTCTTCTGCCTGCAGGTTAATTCAATAAACTTGTTCCAGGGTCTACTGTGTGCCATGCTCTTGTGATACCAACCCTACAGTTTTGGAATCAAAAAGTCGAGCAGGACCACGGATTCCTGGCTCTCCTTTTCATCTTTTTCTCTAAACTGCCTCCCATTTCCAACTACTTTGTGTTTTAGTTTTACAAAGACGGCAACAGAGCCTCCTACTAAATGTTTCCTCTACAACAGATACAAGGGTTTAGAAGGCACCAGGAACTCTATAAACAAGAAGCCAAAAACAGCATCTTTCAAGGTCTTCAGAGGGAGGGTCGGATGGGACAACTTCCAAGATCCTGCCACCGAGCACTGAGACAGCCTGAGTGTCTCTGCAAAGGGAGCCCCACTGCTGGGGCTGGCTATTTGTAAGTCAGCTCTGCTGTTCCACTATTCCCTCTTAAAAGAGGGCAGGAGGTGAGGGGGAGAGAAACAGACAGGGAGAGGGAGGACTTGAAGGGCACAGCAGAAAACAGCATAGCGACCTCATTTAGAAGCCTTTTTTGAGGTCAATGGCATGAGGCAATTTAGGATCTAGTAAACCCAAGGTAGAGGTCAGGCCCACCCTCTAGGTAAATTTCAGAAAGGTCGCAAAAACAGTCTAGGCTAGCCTCTCTTGGAGGTGAACCGTGAGCCCAGAGAAATGAAGGAACGAACTCACTGTCCCAAAGCCAGTTCCTTCCCATGTCTGAGTCTCAGTTTCCCCTCTGAAATAAGATGACAACCAGGAGCCCTTCCAATTTGGGCAGCCTACTCAATAAATCAGTGCCTCTCCATCCTGGCAGTAAGGCACATCTGAGATCCTATGAATTTGGAAAACTAACTGTTGTGCTGATGTGAACATGCTCCCAGCACAGTATCCTCTGCCAACAAAATCAGTGTCTGTTTTAAAAACATGTAAACGGGAGTATCTGCAAGGCCTGGCTCTGACAGTCAATAAAAGCTGGACACAAAAGTGGCAAAGGGAGGACACTTGGGCACAGGTGTGCATCTGAGCATGCAGAGGCTGGCACTTGGGGAAAGCTGAGGTCTAGTCCCTGCTCTGCCACCAGCCAGTTGGGTGTCCCTGGGTGGAACACCTCCCTTCCCTCAGTTTCTCCATTTATACCATGAAGTAGTGGGGCGAAATCATTTCTAAGGCCCTGCACATGTGACACCGTACATGTCATTAAGCGTTGGGAACATCTCTAAGAGGTACGTGGGCTTCCCACCTGGTGCTAGTGGTAAAGAACCTGCCTGCCAATGCAGGAGACATAAGGAGACATGGGTTTGATTCCTGGGTCGAGAAGAGTCCCCTGGAGGAGGGCACAACAACCCACTCCTCCCATGGACAGAGGAGCCTGGTGGGCTACGGTCCATAGGGTCACGAAGAGTCAGACACGACCGAAGTGACTGAGCACGCACGCGTGCATAAGGGGTAGGTAGAGAAAGTGGCACCCAGAGGGTTTCAACACACCAAGAAAATATGGATTTGCCCTGGGTAAGTATCATAATTTTTGAGTAAAAGCTAATCATGATAGCTACTACTTGCTGAGCAAGAAAGATATGCACATGTTTCTCTGTGCTGTCTCATGTAGCTCTTCCCAAATGCCAAGATGGTAGATAGGATCATATCCCTGTTTTATAGATGAGGACTCTGGCATGTGACTCAGAGCGGTGAGTCACAGCCTATACACTTGACTTGTGCTCAGGTGGTTTTCAACTCACCTCTAAACTGCTGTTTGCTACAATGCTTTCTTTACAAATGCCTAAAACCAGTCACTGGAGTTGCTGTCTAATCCTAACATTCAGGGGGAAAAAAGGCAATAAAATTGGCATTCACTTGTAGCTGTGATTGGCCAATCAATATTTTACAAAATATTCTCCCAGAACGATATAATTTGAGAACTGGAAATGTGACAAGAGAATTTAGTTGCAATCACTCAAAAAAAAAAAAAGTAAGTATAACTTTGCCAAGATGCTTACATTGTTCAGCCAATGAAGAAGTAAGACTTAACAAATGGAAAAATAATTACGTTTGCCTAAAATTACATCTTTTGTGCACACCAGAGAGCTGACATGTGTTTCAATTATCCCCTACGGGAAGACAAATGGGTAAATCTACAAGGTCGAATTATGGAACGGTGGTGCCAGAGAACACCTGATTGATCTGAATCTGGTTGAGATTTGCCTGAATGGATCTCAATAACTTGATTTCATTTCTTGATTTTCCCTGGATGATTCTGGGATCTGCTCAAAATGAGTGGACACAGAAGGCACTGCTCATTTCTGGATTTTCCAGAAACATTCAGATATTGAAAAACATTGCATTAATGAATGGTCTGTCTTCATGGTTCTGCCTAACAACCCTACTAATGACCATAACAGGCTGAATCAAAGTTCCTCCAGGCAGAACACCTGGCCCAGATCCTCATGGATGCCCTATGGGCCTCCATTTCCTCCTCGTCACATGAAGAGAGTTGTCTGAATGACTGCTGAGGTCCCTTCTGATTCTGACAGCAGGAAAATCCAACAAATGATTTGTTTTCTTAAAACAAAACAAAACAAAAATGGCCTGCAAATAGTGTGTGGGGAAAGATTACAGATTAAAAGGGACTAAAGAGACACGTCAACCAAATGCAATGAGTGGACCTTGTGTGGACTCCCTAACAAACCAATTATAGAGTCGTTTTCAAGACAATTAGAGGAGCAACATAGACTTGGAATAAGTATATTAAAACCTGTTAAATGCTTAAGGTGCAATAACAGTATTGTGGTGATGTTTTAAAAAGTCCTTATCTAGTAGAAATGCATACTGTGATATTTATAGATTCAAATGAGATAATGTCAGGGAGCTGTTTTAAAACATTATAGCAAAAAATGGGGGGTGGGGACGGGGCGAGTCAAGATAAACCAAGACTGGCAAAATGGAGAAAACAGTTGAAGCTGGGTGATGGGTACATGAGGTTCACTGTGCTGTTATCTCAACTTTAGAGTCTGAAAATCTCTGTAGTTAAAAGCTGAAACAATGCCAGATTCCTCAGAATACTGGCACTGACTTAATTGCCACTCCCCATACATTCATGCGCCTGAGTCATGTGGAAAGACTGAATAGCCCTGAGAAATAATGCAGTTGAGAAAAAATATTCTAAATAAGTTGAAACTAATGTTTTCACAGAATATTTTCTATTGACTTTGCCTTGTCTTATCTGGAACATTGTACTTTCATTTCTTCTGACATATTTTATTGCATAAACACAACATCTCTGAATATAGAATTCATCAATTAGAAAGAATAAGCATCAAAAAAGCCTACCTTGAAATTGAGTAAATTTAATGGTCCCCATTCTCTCCCCGTTCCGGAATACAACTTGACCCTAAAAACAAAACAAACAAGAACAAAGAAGAAGTGCCATATTAGCCCAAACACTAGTGATCTCAACTGAAATTCATTAATTGTAGAATGCAATTATTACTGGAGGAAGAGCAGAGTCCTGAGGAACCACAGATGCAAAATTAAACTAATTGTTTTTAGAATGGTTGTGACTTTATCTGGATAATTTGAGGAGCACAAAATAATGAAACCAACACATGTATATTAAGGCCAAGATATGCACCACCATTATCATCATGATTATTTATTAAACACCCATGTGCCCTGTGTTATCCCAGGACAAGGTCTTCCAGGGTGGTTGGAAAGATGGAGGAAGAGATGAAGCCCTTGGAGCCTGGCCCTGGCTCTGCTCCCTTGCCCCACCCATGAAGATACGGGTCTTTGCTGAGGCTGTTTATCTGAAGGGCCAGAAGGGGGCTCGAAGCCTGTATTTCTTAAGGACAGAGAATGTTTCTGTAAGTTCTTCGTGAGTGGTGATGTCAGCCCCAATTATCACTGGGCTATGGGGCAGCACAAAATTAAGCTTCTTGAGCCAGTGAGACCTGACTAGTGTCACAGGCAGCTGAGCACCCCTCATTAGGGACCCCAGGAGCTAAAGACAAGAGACATCTGCTGCATCTGCTTTGCTGGCTGATACCCGGCTTCTTCCATATGCTGGGCTAAATAAACCAGGAACATAAAGAGGGGGTGTGGTCTCTCTTTGTCTATTTACGGTCCACCTAAAATTCTGCAACTGTGCAAGGAAACTGACACAGGTTATATCAATGAATCTTTATGACACGCTTGAGTGGAAAGGAAGATGATTCTAATTTTACAGATCAAGAAACTGAGACTGAAGGAGGTTATGCCAAGGTCATTGCAAGTGAGGCTGCTGGATTCAAACCCGAGTTTGATTTTAAGGCCTGTGCAACTTTACCACAGCATGTTGTTTCTGATCCAGAAATAAATCTCTTCCATTCTTTCCATTAATGTGAAATTAAGAAAATGAATTGTCTTAAAGGTACACAGCTTTACGAGCACAGTTATGAGCTTGCATCATCAGGGAAAAGCGATACAGACGATACCACGGATTCTGTGCAATTCTCAAGAGAAGGTGACAGAAAGTACATGTCTTCCCATGGTGGAAATCCAAAGTCTGAGGCCCTGAAGCTTTTCGAACAAAGAGAATCACTCAACCTGTTGTGGGAATGAGAGACACCTTCTAAGGCTACTTTGACACCTTTTTGAAATCCTGAAGACAGCTGCGAGTAGTATCAGTTTGAAACTAACGCCCACTGAATTCTATATTCAGGTGACGGTAAGCAATTCCCTGGAGTGTGAAAACACTTCAGCGTAAGGTGAGACAGGAGCTGTGATTTTGTTTCTAGGGATGATTGAAAAATATAGAACATCTTCCAAAGGATCACTTTTATGCAAATGGACCACTTTGCAAGGGTGGAAAAGATGCAGATATTGTGCACAGGACATTTCTTTGTTTGACAAAGGTGGACATCTAACTAATTCACTCATCTTCTCCAAGCTTTGAAGAACTCCAAAGAGCTCTAGATATAAAATGTGGACAAATTCTGAAGAATCTTTATTAAATGAAAAAAGTATATTGAAGGGTATTCAACGTGTGGATGGAATAACACTGGAGTGGAATACAGGGCGGCTGTGAGAAAGAATCTCCTTTCACTTTGCGTTTTTTTTCTTTTTTTCCTCTCTCCTTTACTTTTTAGATAAAACTAATTAGTTCATCTTGGAAGTAAGGTCTGTCATATTTTATTTTTCTCACAGTAACTATGTTTGTAAACAGGTGCTCCTCCTATCTCAATTTTTCAGGTAATGCAGTGGAAGGAGGCCAGCGTCTGAGTATCTCAAAGCTGGGTTCAGGGCCCCCTCGGGCAGGTCCCTGAGCACCTGAGTTATGGACCCAGCACAGCTCCTGGTCTTCAACAGGCACTCAGTAAATGGCACCAATACTGTTTATCTAAGCACACTTAATAGTAGAGAGCTGAAATAAAAAAAGATTTCAAGCACTAAGAAGCTTTCCAACCTTTGGGAAGACATTTTCAACATCACATGATTTCAGCTGGCAAAGGGGTAAACTGTTGGGCCCTAAGCCAAGGTGGCTTCACAGCTCAAAAACATCGGCCCCTAAGTGACTGAGTTCCCAAACCACAGGGGCCACTGTGTGTTCAATCAAAGGGAAAAAGCTGAGAGCTCTGTGACTGTGGTAACTGAGAGTAATGTGGCCATGTGGGTGGGTAACTGGCTATGTAGAGGGTCTGCACCAGAGAAGGGCATTGAAGCTCGCGAAGCCCCCTTCTGAGGAAGATTTGACATGTGATTCTCTCCTAAGGTTGTGACCATGGCATCTGCTGGGTTTGACAGTTGATGCCAACTCTGAAAACTTGACCATGGCTGACTGGATGGGGACCACCGTCCCAGCCAAGCCCACCTGGATAAGACTGGACACGAGTGAGGAAGGCCACGAGCCAATCAGGTGATGTTCATGAAATTCTGCCTGATGGATGTCCTCCATGCGAGCAGGTGCTCAACTCATGACATTCCACAAATATTTACCTGCTCCAGGCCGAGTCCTCTTTTAGGTGCTGATTTCTGCTCTCAGAGACCTTTACATATGATTGAGACAGACAGGCAAAACACGTTCACCAATAAATGAATGAGGTCACGTCAGTTACTGAAGAGTGCTGTGAAGAAAATCAAAAGGCAGTGCTTGGGCAGTGGAGTGAGTGTGGTGGCTCACATGGTAAAAGAATCTGCCTGCAATGCAGGAGACCTGGGTTTGGTCCCTGAGTCAAGAAGATCCCCTAGAGAAGGGAATGGTTATCCACTCCAGTATTCTTGCCGGAGAATGCCATGGACAGAGGAGCCTGGCGGACTATAGTCCATGGGGTCGCAAAGACTCAGACATGACTCAGCGACTAACACACTTTCAGGGAAGACCTCATTGAAGAGGGGACATAAGAGCTGAGGCCTGCACGGCAAGAGGCAGCTACTCCAGGCAAAGGGAGAGGCCAAGACAGAGGCCCTCAGGTGGGAAGGATCAGAAAGGGTCAGCAAGGGGGAGTGAGATAAGGTAGGCAGAGTCTGGGGTCCCGACTGGGCTCTGGAGGGGATGCTAAGTGCAATGAACAGCCATGGGGGTGGGGAGCCTAAACAAAGAAGTAATACGATCTGATTTAAGATTTGAGAAGATTGCTCTGGTTCTCGGAGAGAAAGTGGGAGAAGAGACATGGGAGGGAGGCTCAGGCATCTGGTCATCCAGGTGTGACGTGACAGTGACTTAGACTACGGTGGTGGTCACACTCTCCCTCTGACCAGTTCAGAGTGCGTCGCCAAGGTGCCTGAGCATGTGGCTGGGCAGCAGACACTTCCCTTCTACTTCTGTCCTCTGGGAGGGGATGTGGTGAGCACCGTGGTGTGTGACCAGATGTCCCCAGGATACAGACATATTTCTCTAGCATCTTGGCTGCCGCTGGGCTGCTCGAAGGGTGACGATTAAGGTTAAGTCCCTCCCTGGGGGCAGCCTACATCCACTGGTCAAAGTGAAGGCACACAGCGGTTTGAGTCCCCTTGCTCAGGGCAGCTGTGAAGGACCGTGGACTCCAGAGGTCCCCCAGGGGTGGCTGAGGCAGGGACTGCTGCTGCGCCCAACTCAGCTTGTTGCTCTTCCTGATTCTGCTTCCCTCCCTTTGGTTTTCTCCTGAGAGACTCCCTGATAAACCTTCTGTATGTTAATCTCTGTCTCAGAGTTTGTTTCATAGGTAACCTGGCCTAAGACATCTGCCATCAGAGGTCACTGGTTTTTTCACAAAGGAGCCTGAGCGATAACCGGTTGGAAACAGAGGCAATGGGTTCCGAGTCAAGTGTGCACAGCAACTAGACTCTTTGGTTTCACGGTGGCCTGGCATCTTAGCCAGGGAAGCAGGGCTGGCTTTGGTTTCTAAAACTCCAGCTTGATCAGGGATTATTTTCTGCTCTTCTCCCCACACACATATTCTTTATGCACATAGAAATGCTGAGACTCTCCTTAAGCTTTTGTTGTGTGCGGTCCAGGCTGTAACAGAGGATCATCTCATCGACCTGAGACCAAACCACGTGACGCGTTACGTTCCAAAGCAGTGGTGTTCGATAACTTTGTCTGGGGTGGGGGCTGGAATCTGTTGGCTCCCAGTTCACGCTCACTCTACTATGTCCTCCTTTGTGTCACAGGGGCCCACAGCCCAGAAACCACACTTCCCAGAAGCCCCTGCCAGCTGGTTTCTATTTAGGTTCTGCTAATGAGAAGCATTCACAGGGGGTTAGAAAGTGTGCAGCAGGGAAAAGCTTTTTTTATTTTTTTTCCTTCTTTGGTTGCAGCAGCAGGAGCTGAGTGACTGCAGGTGTCCAGGGCCCCAGCAGCTCCGCACTGTTAGTGTGTGTAGTGGGGCTCTGGCTAACTGCTCAGTAGCAGAGCTGGGGTCCCAGCGGCAGCAGAAATTGCAGTGGCAGGAGCCTCAGAGGCCAGAGTGCTGGGGTCTCCATTATTTTATCTGCATTTCCAGTCTGCTCTGTGGCCACTTAAAGACTCCGAGGAAGTTGGAATCCATTACCAATCAGCATGCAGCCAAGAAAACAGAAAGTACTTCAGGCATGTCAGCCAAGAAAACAGAAAGTACTTCAGGCATGTCAGAGGCAGTGGCAACACCAGCCCACTTACTGCTCCTGCAGCCCAAGGGGCCTGGTCATTTTCTGTAAATACTTATCTCTGGTGACAGTGCCTACCTGATTTGCTCCTCCATCCCTTCCAACAAAGTTGTAACCAGTTCCCCGTATTAAATTTCCCTCTGAAATGCCTGAAGTGCTTTCTACTTTCTGGACTGCAGGCTGATTGATAACGGATTCTAACTTCCAAAGGAGCTTATAAGAATGACCACAGAGCTGATTTGGAATGCAAAGAAAATAATGGAGGTAAAACCCCAAGTGGAGAGTTTAAAAGGAATTTTCTTCTTCCTGAAAGAGATGTTGCTCATGTCAAAGACAGCAATATGTTTCATAAAAGCTGATCCAAACTAACAGTTCAGGTTGAACTGGGACTGGTAAAACTGAATTTTCTTTTCTAGAAGAATCTTCAGAACACATAGGATAACATATGGAAAAAAACTTTAGTTTCTGCATTCATCAGACAAGAGTAAATTTGCCACCAGTGTGACCTTGGACAGTCATTGAATGTTTCTGAACAGGAATTCTTCTACTTGAAAAATAGGAAGAAAAATACCTCTCGGGATTGTCTGTGAGAACTAAAGACAATTATGAAAAAAGCAAAATCCAGAATTGCTGCACACAAAGGTTAACTCTTATAATCCTCCAGATAATCTGAGTTTGCAAAATTCCACCATGATGTCAGTTGAGAATCCCCAGAAAAATCAGTGGAGAGTAAAATGTACACTAAGGATTTCAGCGGTCAGTAGGATTCAGTGGCCCCCTCTTAGAAAAATTAATTCTGTTTTCACTGTTCATCTTTAATGTTTCACCACTAAGCATGAATGAAATTTATTCCAACAACAGTTTATGAATTGCACAGGCCAAGCCCTACATTGGAAAATTTTTTTTATCTCTTCAATTTCACATCAAAGGGCAGGGACGCCTTGCCTGGAAAATGATCTGACATTGGGCTGGAGCTGAAGGCTACAAAGAGGGAAGACTTGCTTGGCTCAGCCTAATCTCACGGAGCTCTGGGCCCACTGAGGGACATAGTCTCAGCCGGATACACTGCATTTAGGGAAGGCATTCGGTCTTTAATACGGCTCTAATTGCACTCTTGTCTCTGGGCAGTTGTGTTTTTCTTTGGGAGGTGTGAGCAAACATGATCAGCTGAGTGTTTGATTTATGCTGTGGGGAAACAAGATCTGCCCTGACATGCCACACAGACAGCAAAATCTCTTTAGAGATGGAAGCTGAAGGGTGCTGGGGGACCCTGGCTGGCCCATCATTGTCTGTGTGGATGACTCAAGACCACTGTGGGCTGTTCTGCTGCCAGCCCAGCGCTTCACCTAGGACAACACTGGTCTCAAATGAATAAGGAGGACTTTGAGAAAATTTGGGGGTTACATTGCTGGTCAGATTTTTCATAAAGAGTAGAGCTCCTCATCAGGTAGGCTTGAAGAAGAAGGTGTTTTCTGTTTCCCAGGGGATGACAGGGCATAAAAGAGAAATGCTGAGAAACTGGGTATATCTACCCACATGTTCTGCAAAGGGGAAGAATACTCCTTTTTTCCCTGCATATCCCTTGGGCTATAAGACAAGGCATATTTTGCATACTATTTAAGATATTTTCTTACATAAAAATGCTTTTGATAGACCTAAGTCTTGAAGAAAATTTGATGTATCCATTTAGTCTTCAGCAGCTGGTTTGCAGTGAACTAAAAGGAGGGGCAGGATGGGAAGTGTGCCCTATCCACTGCCATCCTTCTGCTGGTGCCATTAAATGCAGGGGCATCCTTCTGAGGGATTGTGATCAGATGGCCCATAGGGTTAAAGTGGTGTCCAGCCACAGAGGGAGTGGTGGTCTAAGGCAGGGTTTAGTGAAGTGGAGAACAGTGGAGACCAAGAGAAGATGGCTGGCTGGATGGCCCAAGAGAGGTGGGACCAACTCTCTCTTTTCTTCCTGTAATGATACAAGAGTCAAGCTTATTTAGAATAGCAAACTATCAGATATGAACAAGATATCCAAGAAATAAGGAAACACTAAAGTAAAGTGAAACGGACGCATGATGAAATATTATGACACACGCATTCAATAAATCAGCGCTGTTGAACATCTATATGTCAAAGCTGTGCCAGGCAGGCACTGGATAAAGAGCGAGCAAAGTTCATGTGGCCCTAGAGTGCATGGAGCTTGCAGTCTGGTGGGAGCTACAGACATTAAACAATAAATATGCTGATAAATATATAATAACAAACTACAATAAGTGATATAAAGGAAAAGAACAGGGTAGTACAAGAGAGAACTGCAAGACCTCAATTAGACTGGGGATCAAGGAGGACTTCTGGAGAGATGGCATTTGCATTGAGGCCTGAAGGAGTTAGCTAAGAGTGAGGGAAGAGTTTCCCCCCAGGAAGAGGAATTGCAAGTACAAAGGTCCCGAGGCAGGAAAGAGATTGGGAAGTGGGAGGAGCTGAAACAGTGCCAGTGGAGCTGAGGGGAAGAAGAGCATGGAGTGGAGTGGGCAAGGTGGTTGTTGTTCAGTCGCTAAGCTGTGTCCAGCCCTTTGTGACCCTACAGACTGCAGCACGCCAGGCTTCCCTGACCTTCACTATTTCCCAGAGTTTGCTCAGATTCATTCTCTGCTGCCCTCTTCTCCTTTTGCCCTCAATCTTTCCCAGCATCAGAGTCTTTTCCAATGAGTCAGCTCTTCACATCAGGTGGCCCAAGTATTGGAGCTTCAGCATCAATCTTTCCAATGAATATTCAGGGTTGATTGGTTGCTCCTGGGTTGTGGGATTATGGCTTTTTTGTCTTTTTACTTTTCAATATTTTCCAATATCCTCTAATGAGCATGCATTATTTTAATAACAGGGAAACTTTATTGAAAGGCTATTATAAGGAGGCACATTTTTTACAGATAAAAATAGCAACATCATCACCAACAAAATAATACTCCCTCTTGGAATAGATTAAGTTTTACTGACAGCTTAGAGTTTTCCTGAATAAGAGCCAAGGATCTGTGCAAGCATAAGCATATTTCCCCCTCAACTTAGAAGAATGGAAAGAGCAATGAACAAGGGGTCTGAGAGGTAGATTTGGGCTGTGCTCTGCCATTTTCCAGAAAGGGAAGCTGGGGCAAGTCCCTTTTCATCTCTGTTCTCAGGTTTTTCTCTGCAGAACATGCAGTGATAACAATCGTTAACTTATTTTTAGCTCTGCTAAAACACTTGTGTATGTTATCTAAGATTTTTTTCCTGGGGTCCTTCTTTATTAATTAATTCTCAACAACAACCTCAATGGAATGAACTATGTATTATTATTATCATCTCCATTTTAAGAATAAGAAAACTGAGGGCCTGAGAAGAAAGTTGCCTAGGGTCACATCTAGAGGCAGTAGAACTGAGATTCACCCTACACATGTCTAACTTCAAGCTCAATCTTCTAACCACATACTACCCTGCCTTCCTTTCAAAAACTAGTCAGCGATCAGAAAATTAGCCCTTTGTGGGGGTGAGAGTGAGTCCCAAGCAGCCTTGGGCTAGGGGGAAGGAGGAGAAGTGGAATAGGAGGTAGGTAGAAGAAGGAGTCAAGAATGTGTTAGTAACTGTTAAACTGGCTTTTTGGAGTGGGAGCTGATCTGTAGTGTTTGCCAGTTTCCATAGTGTAAATATTCCCACCAAGGCCAATTTCAAGCAATCAACCATTAACAACTGGCTCTAGGCAGCCTGCAGGAGCTGGTTCCAGCACAGTGGCCTGGTCAGTTTCTCAGGAATATGAAACTGCAGAGAAATTAAAAATTCCTAGTTTTTACTGGCTCAAGGGATGGATGAGAATCTCTTCTTAAAGGGGAGGGGGCTTCAAATCGGAGTGGGAAGAGCTAGAGGAGGGGTTGTCCTATTACTACTATTGTCTCTCAGCATCCAAGCTCCCCTGGTCCCCTGGGCTCTGGGCCTGGGATTCTGTGGGCCATGTCTCCCAGCCTCCTTGTCAGCTCTGCCAATAGCCAACCCTAGAGTGAGTGGAAGTTGGGGGAAGACACAGACAATACTGTACTGTATACTTGACACTTGCTAAAGGGGTAGATCTTAAGTGTTCTCATGACTAAAAAAGAAAAGAAAAAATAAAGATAATAAAAAGGTAAATCTGTGATGTGATGGCTATGTTAAGTACCTTGATTGTGGTGATCATTTTACAGTGTACTCATACATCAAATCATCAGATTGTACCCCTTAAATATATATCATTGCTATTTGTCAGTTATATCTCTATAAAGGGAAAAAAAAGAAAAACTAGTTTGGCTGCTGTGTGGAAAATGGATGGTTACAAGGGCAAGACTGGAGACAGAGAAGTCAGTTAGCAGCTGATGTGGAATCCAAGCAAGAGATGAGGGTGACACAGACAGAGAAGAGTTGGGAAGGAGGTGGACTCCTCGGGGCCAAGAGGTGGCTGGGATGTGAGGCATGAGGAAAGCGGAGAAGTGAGGAAAGGTGTTTTGATTCAGTGGTGCCACTTCTCATCAGCACAGCTGGAGCGGGGATCTGGCGGGGCCAGAGTGATTGGGGTCCTTGCCCAGGTTCCTGGGTGAGTGGCCATGTAGCTCTAAAGCCAAGAATCACGGAGCCTCCTCTAAGCTTTTTGCCCCCACCCTGAACCTCCCTTCTTTCCTGGTCATTTGCAGATGCAAGCATCCCCACGATTAGAAATATTTAATTTTGCTTTACTGTATGTTCTATTTTTGTTAAATAGATTAGTCTCCACAAGGAAAACCAAACTGCTGACCAGTCGACCTGAAAGTCTGAGACATGCAGTTTGCAATCTGTTGGAATCTTCACTTCAAGCCAGGTGGGCTGCAGACTGGCCTGGGGGCGAGAGACAGAGTTCAAATGAGGCAGCTGGTACTGCAGCAGTCCAGGCAGACCGCCAGGGGGCTCGGGCTGCAGGAGGTAACCAAGCAGAAATAAGGGCACAGACTGGAGAAATAATAAAGAAAAAATGGTCAGGACTTGGTGACTCAAGGACCAGTGTTTCAGAAAGGGTGTGGGGCTGGGAGGTAGGCTGCTGAGGTTCTAGCCTGGGATCCTCCACTTGATTTGGTTGTGATCTCTCCTATTATATAAAGAGATAAAATTTATATTATCTGAAAGCTGGGCTAAGAATTCCCCTTACAGAGGGAACAAGCTTGATGTAGAGAGGAATCTTGATTAGAAGAAAATGTAGGAGAATATCTTCAAAGCCTAAGGGCAAGGAAAAACTTTTCAAACAAAACTTCAAAAGGACAAACTATAAGGTAAAAAATTTGATTAATTTGATTATATCAGAATTGAGCATTTCTGTTAGACAAAGACCCCTGAACAAAGTCAATAGGTAGATGACAGAATGGAAGATTTTGTAAGGTCTACAGTCAAGATGATATTAACATCCAGATTGGACACAGCTTCTGAAAATTAACACTATATACAAGCAGCAAATCCATCAGAAAAATGGGCAAAGCACAAACAAGCAATTTACAAAAGACGAAACCCAGAGCAAAGAGACACATGAAAGGATGCTCAATATCATTAGAAATCAAAATTAAATTGATGTCATTTTATACAAATGAAATGGCAAAAACTAGAAATACAGATCATGCAAGTATTGGTGAGGACTTGATAATGACCTAGTGTGTCACTGGTAGGATGTCATAGGAGCAGATATTCTGAGCAACATCTGTCACTGCTTAGTCCACTTAAGTGTCCACATACCCTCTGACCCAGAATTCCACTCTTGGGATACAGCCTCAAGAAGTTCTCATAGGGGACTCAGAAGAGTGCTAATTACACACATTACAGTGTGTGTGTGTATGTTTGTGTGTGTGTGCATGAACGTGTCTGTGTGTGAGAGAGATGGAGGTGAGCTGGGGAGAGTCATCAGCAACAAATTAGATATACAACGAACAAAATGAAAGGATGCATATGACTTAATAAAAAAGTAAGACAAAAAGATAACATATAACACAATACCACTTACATAAATTAAAAACACACACAACAGTACACATTTTGTAAAACTACATACCAAAAAAAAGATATACTTAGATTTATTAGAATGCCTGTTGTGGAGAAAGGGGGGTGGCAGTGGAGAATGGGGATAAAAAGGAATGAATAAGTGAATGAAGAAATGAAACCGAGTTGGGCCAGTTCTCTGTGCCCGAGGGAGGTTAAACAAAATAAAACAGAACCTAGACTTTGTCTTAAGGGCATTAGAAGCCAGCTGGAGTCAAAGAGGTCCGTGGTCTGTTCATTTGTATGTTGTTCATTCAGTCAGTCATTCATACATTCATTCATTTATCGTGTATTGGAGACCTTTCTCCCTTAGGCCAGGCTTGCTGGTCTCTAGGGACAATGTAGTGAACAAACATATTCCTGGGCTCTGGTCCCACTTGTCAGGCTAAGTACGGTCTGCTCTGGTATTAAATGGATCCAAGTTTGGGCGAACCAGGTGGTCCACAGGCCTGGGGATATTGCCATCTTCCCATTTCTTGGATGAGGAAAACGAGGCTCAGTCAGGTGAGTCATACGCCCTGGGTCACTGCTGTGAGACGCAGACCTGGGGTGTGAGCTCAGGTCTGCAGAACTCTGAAACCTCCTTCTTTCCCTCCTGCCCCAGTAGAGTTCTGCCCTAGATGGGCTGTAGTCCCAGCCTCAGCTGCCTTAGCTTAGTCACTCAAGGAAGGCCTGTGAAGGCTTCAAAGAGGAGGCTTTTAAAAGACCCAGGCTGGAACCTTCCAGCTAAGTCACTCCTGAATTCCTGACTCACAGAAACTGTGTGAGATAATAAAAGTTTATTGTTGCTTCAGGCAACTACATTTTGGGATAATTTGGTATGAAGTAATAGACAATAAATACAAGGTCACGGGAGGAAACAATTCACCCTGGATGGTTCAAAAGGGACTTTCTTAAGGATCACTTACAGAGCGAGGGGCAGATTAAAGAAACAGACAAGGGAAGGTTATGTGCCTGTACACTAGCAAAGGCATAAGCTGTTATTTGAAGGCAAAGAAAGAGTGTCAGTGGAGCTTCATAAGATCGGGAGACACAGAGAAGACTTAGCCCTGGAGGGAAGGGCACAGCTATTTTAGGAGACGCAGCCCCAAAGTGGTGGTGGTGGTAGAGGGGCTGCACCCTGATCCCTCTTGCTCTTCCCACTCTCCAATCTCCTGCCTATGTTCTCCACTGACTAAACTCAACCGGAAACCCAAGGACAAGAGATCCTGGGTGATCTATGAAATCAGCCTCTCAGGGCACAGAGAATGGTAGAAAATGGGTCCGCGGGAGGGAAGAAAAAGAGAAAAACCAACAGAGGGATCTTCTAGACTCTACTCTCAGTCTTGAAGTTTTGTGAAGCTGACTCTATGCAGGGCTGGATCACATGACTTCAGTTCAGTTCAGTTCAGTCGCTCGGTCGTGTCTGACTCTCTGCAACCCCATGGACTGCAGCTCACAAACTCCCGGAGTTTACTCACATGACTTAGCCTAAGCCTCTAGCTACGGTGACTGGTTCAGGGATGGGCACATGACCCAAGATAGCCAATCAAGGCTAAAAGGGATCTCCAGGGATTTTGTTGGCACTTTTGGGGAAATGGGCTTCTCCACTCCCACCACCCCCAGACTTGGTGCTGTGATAATGGGAAGAAGAAGCAACTGGGCAGAGGCTGAGGATGGAGAAATGAAGATGCCTCATCCTGAACCTCACAGTCGTCTTCGGTTAAGTACGGTTTTCAATTACTTGCACCAGAAGAGTCCTGAATGAAATAGTCTCACCCATAGCTTTGATGATCTTTGTGGCTCCTCCCTGGGGTAGGCTGGGCAGAGATCATTAATTCCATTTTATAGATGAAGAAAATGAGGTTCAGTTCTCTTTATCACTTGGCATCCAGTTCGTTTAAATTCATAATTAAATTCACTATGCTGGCCTAGGTCTTTGCTGTATATTTTGTCTTTACATTGTACGGTTTTAGATTTCTGACTTCTGTTTCAGTGGCCTCGATGTATGTATGCCTATTATTGAAAGCTGCTTCAAACTCTTTTTAAGTAGATGGCACTCAATAGTAATTTTGATCAAACAAGCAAGCAAAGCATGTAGATCTCCACTGCTCTCCCTCTCTGTGAAGCTCTCTCCTCCCTACTGCTCTGCCTGCAAATTCCAGCCTCCTTGGGACTCTCTAAATTCAAATTTTCAACTCTCCTCAATGTGGAGAAGCATCAAACAGGCTGTTCGCCTGCCCCCTCTCCCCATGTTGTGGCCTGGAAACTCTCCAGGTAGTAGGCTGGGCAACCATAAAACTCATGCTCTTTGCGTCCCTTCTTGGAGAAGTCACTATCCTCTGTGATCTATAGTCCAATACCAGAAAACTATTGTTTCACATCATCTGAATGTTATTTTAGTTGCTTAAGCATGCGTGCATGCATGCTAAATTGTTTCAATTGTGTCTGACTCTGCGACACTATGGACCGTAGCCCACCAGGCTCTGCTGTCCATGGGATTCTCTAGGCAAGAATACTAGAATGGGTTGCCATGCCCTCCTCCAGGGGGTCTTCTCAACCCAGGGATCGAACCTGTGTTTCTTATGTCTACCTGCACTGGCAGGGTTCTTTACCATTAGCACCATCTGGGAAGCCCAATTGCTTAATGCAGGAGAGTCTATCCAGTCCTTGGATATTATTTCTCTATCTTGACCAGAAGTAGAAGCTCCCCTCCCGCCGATCCAAGTGCTCCAGACACGCTCCCCCTAGACTCTTGCACTGGCTGCTCATTGTCTGGATCACTCTTACCCCAGTCATTGCACGTTTTGCTCTCTTACTTCCTTCAAGTCTTTTCTCGTATGTTACCTTCCCAGTGAGGCCTCTTCTCGCCATCCTGCTCCCCTTCCTCTCCACTGGTGGCATTTCCAATCCCCTTCCTCCTGCATGTTTCTTTTTCTTTTTTTTCTTTTTCTGTTTGGATAGCAAGCATGCCTTCTAACCTACTATATAATTTACCTATTTACCGTGTCCATTATGGAGTGCCTCCTTGCACTAGCGACTGTAAGCTCTCTGAAGGATCTCTGTTCACCTGGTTCACTGCTGTATCCCTAGCTCCCAACACAGTAGCTGGCCCAGCGTGTTCCCAAGAATGACTCATTAAATGAATAAATGATTGAAAAGATGACAGAAAAAAAAAACAACCCATGAGCACTGTCATTAAGGTTAAACATTATGATGTCCATGGGGGAGAGCTGCTAGCACCCCTTCCGTGTGAACAGGCTTAGGAGAAACAGCTGGGAATGCAGGTTAGAGCCTGGGGTGGGGGTGGGACTCCTAAAATGCTAGGCTGTATCCTGTAGGCAGTGGGGGGGGGAGGGCATGGAAGCTCTTAATAAGTAATAACATGGTCGTAGGTTATTCAGGAAGAATAATGTGGTGACTGCACAAGCGAGAGCCAGAATACATGGGTGGCAAAGGGGAGAGAGAAGCGAGGCAGTACTTGGGATTTCAGAGTCAGCAGAGACTGGCAAGTGGAGGCAGGAATGGAGATGACACCTGGAGACGTTTCTCTAGAAACGTGGCTGGCGCACTAGTGCAAACTTGGGTTCCAAACGATTCCACTGAGGGAGGTGGGCTGGGGCGTACAATGAACCCGGGCACTGGAGGTGGCTGATGGCGTGCCTGAAACCTGGCCCCATCCGTCTCACTGTGTGAACCTGGGCACCATTCACCCTCCCCAGGGTGAATGTGGGCAGGCTACACAGGCTCTCGAACGCTGGTTTCCTCCTCTATGAAACAGTACTAATCACATCTCCCTCACAGGCAGGGCTTGCTCCCTGGACATTCAGTACCTCGGGGATTTAGCAAATTTTGGTTCCTGTTTTGAAAACCTTTTCTCTTACCCTATTTCAGCATCACAAGAAGCCTGAGAGATCTGAGAGGCCCTTCTCTGATCACGTCAGACAGCGTCCCCCCACCCCACAGAAGAGCTGAGGTACAGAACTCATCCCGAGCTGAGGTCCACAGCTGTCCAATGGAGGGGACGTCTGATGAATCCCACTGCCTGTTATGGTTGCTGCTGCTCATCAAAACGGGTAGGAAGCAAGAGCCCAGGGAGGAGATGCCAAGCTGGACATCTGCTCCAAATCTCATTTCTGTGGGGGTGGGGTGGGGGAAAAAGGACTCACTTCCATTACACTGGAGTTTAGAACCTCAGGATACTCTGTTCACAAGAGAGTTTAATTCCCAGGACAGCTGTCTAGTGGCTAAGGCCATTAAACGTGGATTACTGAGGCAGCTCTTTATAAGCTAGTTGATAGGATGACTAGATTTGAGGACAAACAGGGAATTTTTTTTGTACATCTCAGAAAGCACTGTAGAGCCTGCACATACTGCAGGGACCCTGCCAAACTACTGAAGGGGAATTGACAGCGGTTATGGGGATTAGCTATCACTACATATGGCTTCCCAAAGATCCTGTGTGCTGAAGAGAGAATCTAGGTCACTGTTTTATCACATACTGTGGGCCTGTAATAATATACACATGTGTTCATGCATGTATAGGATACATACATACACATATACAAAATCCTGCACTCTTCATCCATGTACACTAAGAGGCTACAAGAGCTGATCAGTCACAATTAGTAATTAACTGTACATACCCTAAGCCCTCCAAACCTCGTTAGCCCTCCAAAAGACTTTTTCAAGCTAGCCTATACCCTGTGTTAGGATGTGTAACACTCTATGTAATTTTTATTATACATATTCAAGATGAAATTGCATAACATGCCCTCAGTTAACTAGACTCCAATCAGTGGAGATCAACTCAGCGGAGGCTGGCGTGGAGAAGAAAGGAGATGGAGTCAGTTCTTCTAGGCCCAGAAAATTGAGACCCACATACCAGGGCAGGACACACTGAACGCCTCTCTGACATTTGCTCCCATCCTTTCTCCCCTATCTGCCCCACTCTTTTTGAAATTGAATCACCAAGCAATATATTATAAACAATCTATGCCATTAGATATTTTTCCATAACAACTATCTTTAGTGGCTGCCAACAATTCTACTGGAAAGATGCATCACAGTTTATTTAGCTAAGCCCAACCACTGGGCATTTAGGTTATTTCCAGGGTTTCCTCTGCCCCTACTGTGACAAACCATGTTGTCACAAGCACTCCAACTGGCCGTGTCTTTGCTCATGTCATGATTGCTTCCTGAGCAAAATACTTCCTTTTCTAGAAGTACAGTATTTTAGGTCTAAGGGGATATAGTACTCCTCACACAGGGATGGAAAAGTCTGTGTGCTTATTTCTAGAAAACATTTTCTTCCCTGCTCCAATGATCTCTGATTTTCCAAACCCAACCTGTCCTTTTGAAGTCAAGCCCAACTGTCTAGACTAAAAGTCTAGGCCACTGGCCCAGGGGCTCCTTCAGTATTTAAACCAATAGGATATGAGTCACATATGTCACTTAAAAGACTTCAGTAACCAAAACTAGTTCATCACAGTAATCAAGTTTTGTTTCTGTAGCATTAGGAGGGGAGATGGCACCATTCAGTTTTTCCTGGGCCACCATGCAAATTTTCAGCTTATCTAGTGTTAAAATGTACCGAATATCATAGAGTCTATACATGAATTTTTTTTAATTTACTGCAATAATCTCCACAGTGTATATAATTTGAGAACCTTTCAGTTCACAATAGGAAGCAACTGCATGAGGAGTACATACTTGATCATCCCCTCTTTTCTAGCATAACTGGTCAATAACCTTGCCCTGTGGTTTTTCTCCCAACACGTGCCTTGAATCTACCTGCCTCTCTGTGTACTCCACTGCCATGGTTGATACCACATCCCTGCAGTTGCTCGTGTCTCCTTCTCCACTGTTCCTTCCCACTGCAGCCAGGGGAAGCTTCTTAAGAACAGCAACCAGGTTCCTGCTGATCTTGGGATAACAGGCACGACATGATCTGTCCTCCACCTACTCATCTCCCCCACACTCAGGCTCGTCCCATCCCACCCTCAGCTCCAGTTACATGCGCTTTCTGTTGCTTTCTCAAAGGTGCCCACACCCCAAGGCCTTTGCATTGATTCTTCCCTTTTCCAGGAATAGCCCTCCAACCTTTATGTAAAGATCTGAGACTTTTTTGAGGTTATCACTGCTAAGGTGGAGGGGACAGCATGCAAACCTAGGTCCAGGGACTCCATGTCCAGTGCTCATTCTGCCACTGCTAGCTTCCTCTCCCAGCAAGCTAAACAAGCACCCAAATGAAAGAGTGTCACTTCAGTTTTGCCTGGCATTTCTCTCAAATGCTTTCAGAATCATTTTTGCAACTGAAACATCTCTCAAAGGAAGAAAACTAGTTCATCACAGTAATCAAGTCTGTCATAGAGAATGTGTGATGATGTTTGAAAATATAATCCTATGAACATCAGAACTGACAATTCTGAAACATCTCTAGGCTAAATCTGCTAATAACAGTCTTTAGCATTCAGGCTAGCACTCACATGGGTTTGGGGTGATACATTTCATAGCAGAAATGCCCTAACAAGGAACTTCCTCAAAGAGTAACCGGGTAGAGGACAGATTTTAATGAGGCCCAGTCCCTGAAAGGGTGAAGTGTGAGGGAAGAATAAAGGCCTGAGATGAAACATGGATTTCTGTGTGAGTCCGATGACAAGTGGGACCTCACATCAGAAAACGTGGCCAACACTTTCTAGAGAGGTCAGGACTTGTGCAGAAAAGGAGTCAAGACATCAGGGCTATCACCTCTGAAGATCCTCCCAGAAAAAAATGTGCTTTGATTAGAATGAAGCAGACACATATGAACTGCCAATGCCTCTTCTAAGCCTGCTGTTCACTCATTCACTCCTTCTCACCCACCTATCCACCCACCAACTTATCCACTCATTCATCTATGTCCATCCACCCACCTGCTCATCTACCTACCTATCACCTACCCATTTATCAATCCATCTGTCCACCTACCCACATGTCTACACATCCATCCATTATTCCATCTACTCATCTTGCTCCCACTTTCTCCAGCACCCATTCATCTACATCCATTCACCTACCCACATATCCATCCACCCACTCACTTATCCATTTGGCCATCCAACTATCTGCTCATCTGCCCAGTCCTCTCACCCGTCCAACTGGCTAGCCAGTCTTTCCTGTATACTTACTATGCATTAAGCCCTGAGGAGATGCTGAAAGAGGCTGGAGACAGGAGTGGTCATAAAAATATCTCTGATGTATTTGTTTCTTTACCGTCAGCTGGAACTCAAATACAGGCCAAACTGTGGACCTGAGAACAGAGAGGTGAACCTCAAACAGACCACACCCTCTAGGAGTGGGTAGTAGAAGCCTCTGCTATAAAGCTAACCAACTACTTGGGAATCAAAATGATGGCACAGCAGGGACTGACACGGGGATTTCCACATCATGCTGCTTGGGTTCAAGGGCCATGTTTCAGTGGACACCACAGGCAGCTCCACATGAAGCAGCTTGGCTCCTGCCTGTTTAATGGACATCCACCCCCTGAACAAACACATTTTATTACTAATACCACACAGATGTGGTGAAAGGGGATCAAACAAAAAAGGCTATTAACCCTACCACCAAAAACTCATATGTACAAGTACAGCACTATCTGCTGCTTTGATAACTGTACATGCTGGCTAAGGAAAACAAAGTTAAACTGCTGGTCAATCTCTCACTTGTTCTCCCTCTCATTCTCTTTCCTACTCTTTCAAGATTCATTTCTTAACCTTTTAAGAGGATGACCACAGTGCCTTTCAAGACAAAGTGAGGATAAAGCAATAAGGGGGTCACTATCTCTAAAACCTTCATCTTATGTGTGCCACCTTCACAATTTTCAGCCATCTGTGCTTTTATTAACTATTTGCCTATTAAGAAAAACTAAAAGAGAAAAAGAAAACGTATCTCACTACCTTAAATACCAGCTATGCTTTTACAGTACACATTAAAATCAAACAGAGCTATTAAAATAGAGTATAGATCCTCAAAAAACTAAAAATAGAAAAATTACCATATTATTGAGCAATTCCATGGCTGGGTATATACCATAAGAAAATGAAAACAGTAATCCAAAAATATACATGTACCCCAATGTTCATAGCAGCATTATTTGCAATAGCCAAGATAGATATGGAAGCAACCTAAGTGATCATCAACAGACGAACGGATAAAGAAAGTGTGATATATACATATATACAAATATATATGCATATATATACATGCATATATATAATACACATACAATGGAATATTATTACTCATCCATTAAAAAAAGAAATTCCACCATCTGCAACAACATGGAGGGATCTAGAGGGCATTATGCTCAGTGAATGGAGAAGGCAATGGCACCCCACTCCAATACTCTTGCCTGGAAAATCCCATGGATGGAGGAGCCTGGTAGGCTACAGTCCATGGGGTCGCTAAGAGTTGGACACAACTGAGAGACTTTGCTTTCACTTTTCACTTTCAAGCATTGGAGAAGGAAATGGCAACCCACTCCAGTGTTCTTGCCTGGAGAATCCCAGGGACAGCGGAGCCTGGTGGGCTGCTGTCTATGGGGTCGCACAGAGTCGGACACGACTGAAGTGACTTAGCAGCAGCAGCAGCAGCATGCTCAGTGAAATAAGTCAGACAAATACACTGCATTGTTACTTATATGTGGAATTTAGAAAATAAAACGAATGAATATAATGAAACAGAAACAGACTCACAGATACAGAGAATAAGCAAGTGGTTAGAAGTGGGAAAAGGGAAGCAGGAAGAAGCAAGATAAAGGTAGAGGATTAAAAGGTAGAAACTAATATGTATAAAGTAAATGAGATATTGGGATACATTATATAATACAGGGAAATACAGCCATTATTTTATATATAATAATTTTAAATGGAGCATGATCTGTAAAAATATTGAATGATTATATTGTACACTTGAAACTAATATAATATTGTCAATCAATTATACTGAATTTTTTTTTTAAAAGAGTGGAGGCTTGGGTACCAGCTAAGATCATCCCCTCCCCCACCTCTGAGGCATTGTCAAGGGACCTGCCACCAAGGCAGCCACCCTCTAGTCCTTCTCAGGGGCCTGACCAGGTTAAGCTGAAATGATGGTTTAGGCCAGATTCCCCATTAAGCATTTGCTTCATCTTTACTCCTGAAGAAATTTGTTTGCTGAGTTCTAAATAGAAAAGCATGGTTAACAAAGTCTTCCAAAGAGCAAATTTGAAAAAAATAAAGTAACATTAAGTATAATTTTAATGTTAATGTAAATGTTAAATGAGGAACAATGATATTGGGCTTATATGTAAAATCGTCTTTGAAAAACAAGTTTGAAAACCAGTGGAATAGACTGATAAATCGCTCTACATGCAATGAACATGAATACCCATAAATCATACCTTTAGGAGTGTGTGTATGTGTGTGTGTGTATGACTGTGCTACTGTGTCTATGAATATGAGAATGCGAATTACCAAAGATGGCAAGAGCTGCAAGAATACAACCGAAGCAGTGATATGGGGATCCACTAACCCCAATATCTCCTGGAAAATTAATTATAGGTGTTTGAGGGTCTAGAGGACTGTGTGTCATTGGTATCCAAATGGATCCTTGCTCATTATCCTTGTACTAGTTTAGCACTTACTATGGCCCAGGCATTCTGCCTATCTAAACCTCTTTAATCCTCACAACCCAGGACTTCCCTGCTGGTCCAGTGGTTGAGACTTTGCCTTCCAATGTAGGGGGTGCAGGTTTGATCCCTGGTCGGGGAGCTAAGATCCCACATGCCTCATGGTCAAAAAACCAAAACATAAAAACCCCAAAATAACCCAGAAATTCAATAAAGACTTTAAAAATAGTCCACATCAAATTAAAAAAAATATCCCCACAACCCTTTGAGGTAGGCCCTATTGAGGGTCTCAGCGAGGCCACTACCATGGGGAACTGCCTTGCCTAGGAACACATCTCTCCTGGGTCCAGCCATGGCCAGTGACTAACTGACAAGAAGATTCAAAGGCTCAGGACCTGTGCCTCACTCTGGACAGCGGTGAGGGCCTTCCCAGCTCCAGAACTCCTCTAGGATTGGCTGCAGCCTCAGCTGCAAACTTCAGGATCAACTTCTTGCTCTGCCCAATCCTGCCACCCTCACTTCCTTACAGTATATTTCCTAAGCTCATTCTTCCACAAACCTTCTACATGTAAGACTCTGTCCCCGAGTCTGTTTATAGGAAGTCCAAACTAAGATGTTATCCCATTTTAGAGATGTGAACCTAGGAAGTCTGTCTCCAGAGACCACGCTCTTAAGCATTTCACACTATTGCCTCTTAAGGAAGACAGAAGTGGGCACCTCCCCACATCCAGTCCCTTCCATACCTTACCCCCACCTCCACTCCCTGCTCCACAATCTACATTGCTCTGTTTAGACTCCAGGTCTCTTTTATTGTCATTTAGTTGCTAAGTCATGTCTGACTCTTTTGTGACCCCATGGACTGTAGCCGGCCAGGCTCCTCTGTCCATGGGATTTCCCAGGCAAGAATACTGGAGTGGGTTGCCATTTCCTTCTGCAGGGGATCTTCCCGACCAAGGGATCAAACCCGTGTCTCCCGCATTGGCAGGTAGATTCTTTACCACTGAGCCACCTGGGAAGCCCCCAGGTCTCTACTCACTGAAAATTAATAAAATTTCACTAAAAACTGTCATCAGGAGGCCAGAAGGGGGAGCTCTCAGACGCAAATCATATTACAACATACAGCCCAACAGGAAGAGACATACCTTGAATCTCTGGCAGGAAGCCACCCTAGCTTACTATCACCAGCAGGAAAGAAGATTTCTCCTTGCCTGGCCACAGGTCTGCCAATGAGAGACTGTCACAACTCAGCCAATAAAAAGCCACTATAATTCAAACTCCCCATTTCCTTCAATGGACTTGTTTATAATAGCCCCTTCCAACTTCCCCTTCTCTATAACAGAGTTTCCTCTCCCATGCTGAACTGGACTTACATGTGGTTTGCCATGGTTGCATGTCGTGAATTGCAATTCTTTGTTGCTCCTATATAAAACCCTTTTGCTGGTAACGGGCTTCTTTATTGTTTTAGGATAACATTACCAAACACTGGTTTTAAGCAAGAATTCTAGAAAGCTTGAATTCCACTGAAAAAGAAGAAAGGGGGTGAAGTGGTATTGCAATTCCATGAGAAAATGAATCTTTCCAGCTTCGTTCACCCCCTTCCCACAGGGCTGGCCATTAGCTTGGCAGGCACAGAGGGTTACATCCAAGTATATGTGAGTAACCCCTGCTCAAGCACACAGAGGCTGAGCTGGCATCCATTAGCGTTCAAAGCTTGTCAGCTGAAATTTATGTCAGCTGTCCTCCCCTGATCATAGATGACTTCCCTCCTGCTTAGCAAGCTCACAGGCTAACACACCTTGACACACACTGAGGGGCATACTGATCTGATGTAGAAAGAAATGCATGGGGTGTATTAATATTACAGGCCTCTTCAAATTTGTTTCCCATATAGGATTTGGGTATATCTTTATCTGAAGATTTTCCTTAACAGTGGGGATACCACTAATGTCTAACTATATTACTTACTTTAAAATGTTTGCTCACTATTTATATTCTCAACATTTTAAAATGTACATTCTTATGTTTCTGTATTGGAAAGGCAACCAAAATTTTGCTGGGCTAATAACTGTTTGGTTGGACATAGCTTGCAAATACTATAATTTCCCTTTAAAATGAGTTAGCAAATCACTTATGATATATTGATAAACACTTGAAAATAACTAATAAATATCCCCATAACAAATCATAGCTTTAAAATGATCACACCTAATGGGGAGTTATTGTTCAATGAGGACAGAATTTCTGCTTGGAAAGAGGAAAGCATTTTGGAGATGGACGTGGTGATGGTTTCACAACAGTGTGAATATGTTCAGGGTCACTGAATTGTATACTTACAAATGGTTAAAATGGTAAATTTAATGTTACATACATTTGATTATAATTTTTAAAAAAGGAGAGATGAGGTAAAAAGATTGAGAACCATTGCCATAGAAGAAGCTTTATAATGTGAGGGATCAAAACAAATGGTTGGAAAGAATTTAAAAAAATAAAAGATATCTGAGTGTGAAGTGTAAGTGCTTACAGGACCCCACAGGTCTGTCTGAACGATGAAGTAATGGTGACTTCAATTTTCTCTTTGGTGCTTGTCTTGTGCTGTTTACATTTTCTGTAATGGAAATGTGATATTTCAGTAATCAGGAAAAGAAACAAACGTGAATGTGTGTATAAATGTAAATATGTATGAATAAGAGGGTAGTAAAGTACCCTCCCTCTCCCCAATTAAGGACGCAATGAGTAAAAGGCAAGGTGCTGCTTCTAGGATGATCTGGCCAAACTGAGACACGTAGAACATCCCCCCGGAGAGCAGCAGCTGGGGATCAAGGAGCATCGCCCACTAAAAATGAAGGACCAGAGTCTTGGCTTCAGCCTTGCCTCTTATTTATAAAGAAAGCTGAGCACCAAAGAATTGATGCTTTTGAACTGTGGTGTTGGAGAAGACTCTTGAGAGTCCCTTGGACAGCAAGGAGATCCAACCAGTCTATCCTAAAGGAAATCAGTCCTGAATGTTCATTGGAAGGACTGATGCTGAAGCTGAAACTGCAATATTATGGCCATCCAGCTCCTCTCTCACGAGCTTTGTGATCCTGGGTAAACTAACCTCTCAGTTTTCTTGCCTGAAAAATTCTGATAATAACAGTCTATAACATCTCCACTGTGTGGGGTTGTACTGAATATTAGTTTGGTAGGGCTGCCTTAACAAAATACCCAGACTGGGTGATTTAAAAGAAATTTCTTGTTTCACAATTCCAGAGGCCAGAGGCCCAAGATGAGGGTGTCAGCAGGGCTGGTTCCTTCTGAGGGCCGTGAGGGAGAATCAGCTCCCCAGCTATCAGTAGCTTGCTGGCAGTCGTCGGTATTTCTTAGCTTATGGAAGCACTGCTCCATCTTCTCGTGGGGTTCTTCCCCGTGGGTATGTCTGTCTCCAAATTTCCACTTTCTATAAGGACACTATTTGCACTGGATTATCCTACTCCAGTATGACCTCATCTTGACTAATTACATCTGTAAGGACCTGATTTGCCAATAAGATCACAGTCTGAGGTACTTTTCATTAGAGTTCAACACATGGATTTTTGTTGTTGTTGTTCAGAAGCTAAGTTGTGTCCAACCCTTTATGACCCCCATAGACTGCAGTACATCATGCTTCCCTGTCCTTCACTATCTCCCAGAGGTTACTCAAACTGAGGTCCATTGAGTCAGTAATGCCATCCAACCATCTCATTTTCTGTCGCCCCCTTCTCCTCTTGCCCTCAATCTTTCCCAGCGTCAGGGTCTTTTCCAAAGAGCCGGGTCTTTTCCAAAGGGCTGGCTCTTTGCATCAGGTGGCCAAAATACTGGAGATTCAGCTTCAGCATCAGTCCTTCCAATGAATATTCAGGGTTGATTTCCTTTAGGATTGACTGGTTTGATATCCTTGCTGTCCAAAGGACTCTCAAGAGTCTTCTCCAGCACCACAGTTTGAAAGCATCAATTCCTCACACTCAGCCTTGCTTGTGAGAGTGGTCCAACTCTCACATCCATACATGACTACTGGAAAAACCATAGCTTTAACTATACGGACCTTTGTCAGCGAAGTGATGTTTCTGCTTTTTAATACACTGTCTAGGTTTGTCATAGCTCTTCTTCCAAGCTCATAACAGGGGTTATTATAAGAACGAGATGAGATACTACATTTAAGGGCCTAGGAGATTGCCCAGCATATAGCGAGCAATCAACACTGTTAGCCATTCCTATCATCATGACGTCAGTTATTACAGCAATGTTAGTACAACCACCATGTCACTGAAACTTCCCTTAGTCTGTTTCTTGCAGGGACCTGAACAGAATCTGTACCTAGGGCTTCTGCTGAAGTTCTCATAAGATGGCACACTCCTCCACACTGCTTCTCACAAGGAAACAGCTATTTTTGCCCTGACTTGAGGAAGTCAAACCTTCAAGCTTTGGAAGGCTAGGCATCAATTCAAACAAATTGCTAAACCACATTATTTTGATCTTTCAAATTTATCTGACAGCAGAAGGAGTAGGTTTCTTCCCTGTGCTGTACATTATCTGCAGTCATTTGTAATTGTGTTTAAATAAACGGGGGGAGAGCAGCCAAGCAGTACCCAAGAACAGATCTGAAGACACTTGCATTTAGAATCAGAAGCCCTGGGATGTGGATCTGAGAGAGGCTCACTAGCAATGCACCGTGGGACCCAAGCACAGCTACTTTGCCTTGCTGAGCTACAATTTCTTAATTCATTCAGTCAGCAAACGTGTTTCACAGAGTAAGAGCCAGTATTACACAGGGATACGAGAGGATTACAGGCCCCAGTGCCAGGTAGGGGCTCAGAGGCTCACTGTCCAGTGGGAAGGGGCAGATGGACACACAAATAACCCAGTGCAGAGTGGGGACCTCAATATCCTCTCCTATTAACATGGGGAGAGTGGTTCCTGCTCTCCCTCCCGAGCATCTAATATGGTTGTTTGGACAGTGAGTTCCTTGCAGGGCAAGCCTTTTATCTTACTCTTCCTGCCTGGCCCAGGCCTGGCTGATAGGGTGTGCTGGGAATGCTAGTTGAGTTAATAGAACACCTAAATGGTTAAGAACATGGGCTTCTGAGTCAGCCAGACTGGTCAGCTTTGAATGCAGTGACACTGGCTATTTGTAGGATGCTCAGTAAATCATTTATCTTTGCTCAGCCTGCTCAGCCTTTTTTTTTTAATTTAAATAATGATATGGTTGCTAATTAGCTATATCATTCACTCATTTAATAGATTCTTAGTAGGCATCTACTATGTCCTAGGTACCCAGTTCTAAGTCTTAGAGATATGGCAGAAAATGAAACAATGAATAAGAAAAAAAGAGTGCACATCAAGTCAGGTAACTATTGTGAAGAAGAACAAAAGGGATGGGACTGCAATTTTGAATAGGGGGCCAGGGAAGCACATGTGGATGTGTGGACAAAGATATGACATCGGTTAGAGAGGCAGATGCAGCTCACTGGGAGGAGCACTCCTGGCACTGGAAATTGCACATCCCCTGCCGGGTGGCTGTCTTAAACATCACATTCAATAACGTGTGTACAGTGCAGAGGATGCTGCCTGGGATGCAGTAGGAGCTCATTAATTGAGAGCTATTATTAGCATGACGTTAATAAATGTAATTGTATTGAGGAAAGAAGGAAACAGAGACTATAAATGTACCCTGTGCACAGGGCAGTCACATCAAGGATTATTGTTATAGTTGTTGTTTATTACTAGCAATTAATTACCTCCAGGAAATGCTCCTGACAGTCTGAAGTTACAGAGAGCCCAAGAGCCACTCCCTCCCTCCTCAGGCTCTGGGACTTGAGTCCTAGCAAAATACTGATGGGGAAGACTTGGGAAGGGGTAAAGGCTGGGTTTCTCTCCTGCCTCACAGAGGAAACAGTGAGAGCCCTTCATGCCCATACCCACACATACATGTGTCAGGGAGATTTCCACAACCTGCTTGAAACAGTGACACCAGGTGTCACAGCAGTAATTTTTGAATCACTATCAGCAGACTCAAGAACTATAGACCTTGTTAATACTTATGTTGTCAGTTCTGATTATTGATTGGATAGCAAAAGTCTTAGTTTATAGAAGTCTGGAAGGCAGCAGAGTAGGAGAGTGTGACTGAATTTCTCAATCGTGTGTGGATTCAATCCCAAGAAGCTAACTCAAGGTTACCAGCGTTTACTGGGCTTCCTCCAGGTGTAAGCGCTAGGCGAAGTACTGTGGGGACCGGGGTGGGGGCGGTGAAAACTGTGGTTACCACAAATCTGGGAGCTGCTAATTCATTGGAGAATATGAATACAGCTTTCCCACAGGCAGACTGCAAGAGGCAGGGATAGGAGTGGGGTGCAAGAGACTATAAGGGAGAGGAGTCTGGATCTGGCTACCTGGTGTGGGGGAGGTGATGGGAGAGGCTTGGTGCTAAACTTAATGCACAGTTAACAATTAGCTTACAGGAAAAATTCCCTCTTTAAAATGTTTAAATTTCCCACAAAGACACCTAGATGTCTCAGATTGGGTCCCCTGGAAGTAGAGCCTAGGACAGGGAATCATGTGCAAGGGATAGATTAAACATGCGTTCTCGGGAGAAACCTGTAAGGGAGAGAGGAAGAGGGAAGAGGCCAGGCTCTGTGGGACGTGTTTCCAAGTGAGGCAAGTCTCAGCCTGATCCTCCAGCGGGCCCCTGGAGGTGAAAAGCGCTGGTGTCACCATCACAGCAGCCAGTCATCACTGCAGGCTGCTGGGGGAGGGGGTGTGAGTCCCAGACACCTCCAGGCTAGGAGGTTGCCATCCGTGTGGGACACTGGCAGGGGCACCTACACAGCTGGGGAATGGGCAAATCTCACCTGACTCCTAAAAGGGCAGGGATCTGGCTGGGACACCAACAGCACCTGCTGCTGTTAGTTTTTGTGTATGATACCGAGTGATAATTCTTAGGGCTGTGGGACCCTAAGTGGCATGGAGCTCGACTAAAGAGAAGAACAGAGGGAGGACTGTGAGCAGATGCCTTCCACCTTTAAGGTGACTATCAAATCCCCAGAGTGAATAATGGCAGCAGGTAGAGAACTTGAAAGTGTTCCTACAACCTTAATACAAGTTCACAGATTTGCTGAGAGAATTAAATTAGATAATATACGTGAAACAGACTGGCACTTAGTAGAGAAAGAATGATTGTTAGACTTGATTCTGAATATTCCTTGATTTAGACCTGCATAAACTGGGCTTTGAAAAATCATCATAATAGCATGGGAATAATAATAATAGTAATGATGATGATACTACTGGGTACTAAACACCATTGTTATTTCTCATATCAACCCTATGAAGTAGGCTGTATTTCCCTACATAGATGAGGAAACTGAGGCACAGATAGGTAAGCAATTTTCCTGAGGTCACACAGCTCTAAGAGCTGGACTGAACTGTGGCCTCCTTTTGCCTGACTTTTCAAATCTTCATTTCCTGTTCGTCTTCATTTCATCACTGCCATGCCCTGGGAAATGGTGCATTTTATGTGAGTTTGAGGGTAGGCTGCTTAGCCAGGGAATAAAGGGAGAGAGATTGGGCTCCCAAACCAGCTCCCATGTTAAGTTTGTGTATAATGCAATTTCAGTGGAACTCCTTGGGTCTGGGATGGGGTGGAGACAAGTGGGGTGCAGAGGAAGTTCTGGAAGGGTTTGCTGTTGATCCTGGGCAACAGCCAAGAAACACTCATGAAAGGGAGACCTTAGAACAGAAAACCCTGAGTGGCGTTGGGAACTAGCATGAGGTCACTGGGACAAGTCCCGTTTTCTGGGACACGCAGTTGGCACATCACACTCGGACCATGGCAGAGTTTCTGACAAGCTCTCCAGTGATTGCTTTGAGGATAAAATCGAAACAGGTGGAATCAGGAGAGTCCAGGGGATGGAGTCATGACTGGTTGAATGACCAGCCCCCAAAAGGGTCAAATCCTAAGTTGGCAGGGTTTTCTCTACTTCTGGGTGGAGTTCCTAGTACTCTAGTTCTTGTCTCACTCAAATTCAACCTAAAAAAAAATCTATAGGCAAAATGATGATATCAAATATAAGGCACAAATGGGTCGCTGGTGGGAAGCTTCTGTGTTGGAGAATAAAACCAGGACCCCAAGGATCAGAGAGGCAGGAGAGATAGGTGGACTTGAACAACATGACGTTTAATTCATTCATGTGTGTGTGTAGTGTGTGTGTGTGTGGTGTTAAGTTTCCTGTTAGATAAAAAAAAACCCATCAACTTCAGGGTCACAGCGTGGCCAGGCAACAGTGGGAATGAAATAAATGAGGCTTCAGTCAACAGTGTGTCATTTTCCTGGGATGAGGAGCTGGTTAGCTTCCTCTAACGACCTGTTTTCAAGAACTTAGTGATCGGGATCCCAGACAAACTGAGCTTACTCTAGGATGTCCTCTTTTCAGGCCAAATATTGATTGGGGATGTGGGCAGCATTTGAGTCTTAGTAGAGATAATTTTTTAAAAAATCTCCCATAAAAACTTGAAGTTTAAGGGGCATACTGGTGAAGGCTGGATTCCCATTCTTCAGCAACAAACACAAACAGATCAATGAACTCTGCAAACTGCCACCTGCCGTCTTGGTAACCTTCTTGGTGAGATCAATTAGTGGTAACAGCCATCAGAGGTGACTGCCTGAACTTAAGGGTGCAGGCCTCTCCTGAGATGTTAAATTGAGATGTCTAGGCCCGCAGCTGTTCGAGAGAGGCCGGGCGAAGGATGAAGATTGGGTCTATTATTATATCTGGAGGAACTCATGGGTCACCCTCTTTGCAGCTGTGATCACTTCTATATGAGGTCCACCCACAGGGAGTGAGGAGGTGATCACAGTTGAAATAGTTTAGAAAGAATGGGCCCTCTTCTCACAGTCAAAAACATTCCCAAGAGCCTCTTTCAATTTCTCTATGCCCAAGTGCTCTTGAAAGCCTCACAGCCCTGACCCAAGCCTGGGGTAAATGCTCTCAGTGACTTCCTGGAGAAACTGGTGCACACGATAGAATATAATGAGATTCTATGAATTTAGCCTTTGTCATAGGCAATACAAAATAAATATGGTGTCGTTTCAAAAGACAAACCAGAAGGAACGTTCACTAAAGGAGGGATACTGCTGGTTAGAGACCTCGTATCTTGGTCTGACACACCCAAAGGATGTGTCCATTTTGAGGGCTGGAACATCATCCTTTTGGGGGAAAGAGACTGAAAACTGGGAAGAATTAAAACATGATCACCCCCCAAAAAATTTAAGCTTTGGTTTTTCACCTGGAAACTCAGCACACGTTCCCAAGTAGCCTTTGAAGGGTTATGGATATTAGCTTGTTGATGAATTCAGTGCCTCCTTGGTAGAAAATCCATCTTGGAGGAGTCTATTAAACCACAGTATATGGCCTTAGTGCTAGGGAGGAGGGAACTTGGCATTGCACCCTCACTCCCCAGGGCATGGCACAGGGAGAACTCACAGCACAGGCACCTTGTGGTTACCCACACATGGAGTTTTGCTTACTGAACTGAGGGAAAATCCAGGGCAGCTTCCTGAGTTTTACTCTCATAAGCAGAATGGAGTCCCTGCTCCAAGGGTCTGGGCTGACCTTGGACAGTGACTGGCAATTGTTATCTACTATCTTTCTACCACTGGGCAGGGAACCCACAGACCACATCATTCTTTGTGCTCCCAGCTCCTAGCACCCAGCACAGGATCTGCTAAGGAGCGAATGAATGGAGGAACATATACATCTGACAGAGCCCCAAGCAATTCTCAACGTCGCTATTTGAGACTCACCAGGGCTACTTGTTAATAGTGGGAATATTTTGGCGCTACTGCAAAGCCACTGAAGCAGAAGTTCTGAGGCAGGGCTAGGAAATTTGCATTTTTAACGAAGTTCCCTGGGAGATTCCCACATGTGTATAGAGGTTTAGGAATCCTTGCCCTAGAGGAACTCTGCTGACTGGGATTCTCAGAATGCTCTGGGCTTTTGAGACCTAACAGCCAATTCGAGACTGAGTTTTATCCGGTGTTTGTTAGAAGCAGGGTTTCCAGGTGAGAAAGCATTCTGAGATTTGCAGACCAGAGAGAGGCAATGACAGGGCCAGAAACTGGAACGGTGGGCTCAGGGAATCAGAGGTAGCAGGCGCCCTAGACCATCAGTGTGCAGTTCGGGACACAGGTCTTATTCTCCAGTGTTCTCAGAGGAAGGTGGCTGGGAGGAGAGCTCTTAAGAAAATTAAAGAGACTAGGGCCCCAGACTAAGCCAGAGTCCCGACCTGGGATGCCCGAAGAAATCTCTTTAACACACCAACTGGCAGCCACAGGCCTGGCTCCCAGGCGAGAATGCATACTGAATCAATTGAAATTGAGTCATGGATATAATTAATTTAATGTGTTTAAACGATTTTCCATATAGTAAACATGCTGAATGAGGGTGACCCAGAATAAAGTGCCTGCCTGAGAATGAAAAAATGGATACCGTGTGTGCTGTATAATGAAAACCCTTCAGCAAATAGAAAATGCTTCAATTTATTTCTACCTCCTGTTCCTTTCCTTTCCAACTCTTTATTTATATCTGAACTTGGCCTTCTGTGGTCTCCTTGGACCACAGGGACACTTTTTATTTTGTCAGAAGTTGGCCTTTTTTCTCTGATCAGAAGACAATTTTAATGAAACCTGTCTAGAGCCCAGTGACAAGCACATATTAATATGTGACGAAGGGGATAAGGAGGAAGGGGGAAAAAAACCTGAAGACCTGTTTCACTATTGCAATCTTTTTCTCAACTAATGGAAGATTTGTATAAAGAGGAGAGAGACAGCACCAGTGTGGTGACAGCAGGTGCATCTGAGCTACTGTCCTGCCTAAATCAAACCTTCTTTCTGTGTGACTTTGAAACTCTCCGTCTGTACCTCAGATACTCATCTGCGACCCGAGGGGGTTGAATTTGAGGATCTCTAAGATCGCTTTCAGTTCTGACATTCTCTGAATCATGAGTCACAAATGAGACCAGGCATAAATATGCGTCAAGGAATGTCCCATCAAAAAGAAACTCATCTTCAAGCTGTGCAAAGCCTTTCAGGCAGCCTCACTAATTGCGCATCAAGTAGGGATCATGTATTATTTGGCAGCATTTAGGAGTAGTTATAAATGATCTCCACCTAAGCTACATCAGGCATCTAGACAAAATGCTGCGTTCTAGGATTAGGAGAGGCTTCCTAGATTCTGTAGCTCTCTATCCAGCCACTTCAACTTGGGATACTACAAATTCATTCTATTAAATGGGAAACAAAGCGTGACAAGATGGCCTGAAAAAGTGGAACCATATTTTGAGACAGCTTTGCCACAATGCTACTAGTGGGACCCCTGGTGAATTCCACCCCTCTCTAAGGGTCTGTCTGTGAATTTGTTCCATGGACAGAAAGAACTTCTGAGGCATTTGGTGCTCTATGGAGCCTTTCTGAGGGAGAGATCTCAGGAGAGGTGAGGTGGGACATGGAGGGGGCTGATCTGGAAGTGCTCTGGGATCTTCTTCCATTCACCTGAGAATCTCCTCTTTAATTTATATTACACACCAGGGACCACGTACAATCTGATAACAAGAAGTTCTGGGGATAAAAAAAACTTTTTGAAACCACTGGGCTGAGAAAAGCTGTTAAAGTTTTCAGTCTGCATCCAGGCTGCGCTGCAGACATGGCCTTTACTGATAACTAACAAGAGCCTTCACTTCCGAGCTATGGGAGCAGATGTCCAGGTCTCAGGTCAAGAGGGGCTCTATTTAGGAATCTGGAACTCTCCTTCTTTTTAGCAAACCTTAATGCTCCCCAATGCCCAGAGCAGTGGTTCTAAACTCCACTATGCATTAGGGGGTCTGTTAACCCACCGATGGCTGTGCTCCAACCCTGAGATTCTGATCCAGTGGGTCTGGGGTTAGGCTCAAGAATTTGTATTCCTAACCAGCTCCCAGGAGATGCTGGTGCTGCTGGTCAAGGCACACTTGGAAAATTGTTGGCCTGTAAGAGAAGGCCAGCCTCCTTAGCTTTCCCTACAGAGCTGTGCCCCAGTTCACCTTCCCAGCCTCACCACCCTCCCTTTCAATATTCCCAACAAAGTACATGCACCTCACCACACTCCATCCGGCTGGACTGCCAGCCCCCTGTCTGCGGGTCTAAGGCACAACCCAAAAGATTCCACTTCCAAAGTCTTCCATGACTTCTTCATCAAAGGTCACAGAACCCCCCCAGGCTTACACAGTCTCTCCCATGGTGCTAAGCACTTTCAACCTCTTAATGTCATTTGAGTCCAGGTCTCACCCCTGCATCTGGACCACAGACTCCAGGACAAGGGGTCCATCTTACCTTGGAGTCCATACCATAGTCTACACTCAGCACCTGCACAAGTCCTGGCCTGTCAGACCAACAACCCAAGCCTGAGCACATGCACAAAGGAACATGAACATGTAAGAAATACCCCAGTCAGCTCATCTTATATACTGCCAAGACAGACTGATTCTCTAAATGCCTTTTTAAATGAGAACAATGGGCAGCACTTTAGCCATTTCAAACTATTCTTTAGGCAAATTTCCCTAATTTTCTGGGAGCACAGTCAGTGACAAATACATCATCATGAGACATAAATGACTACCACTTATGTTCATGACCAGAAGGTAGTGTGATGCAGCTATTAAGAGCTAGAACCAGGTTCAAATCCCAGCTCTACCTCTGATTAGCTGTGGTACTTAAATGTTCCAAGCTCCAGGCTCCTTAGCTCTACTGGGCGTGGTAACAGCACCCACTTCTAGGGATGGCACACAGACCCAGTGAGACAGTTATTAACTACAGCAATCACTAGCATTTCCTCCGTGTCTACATGTGCCTAGCACTGGGCATACATCATCAAGCTAATCTACATAAATGCTTAGCACATATCTAGCACATCATAAGCATTCAAGAAATAGTGATCCTCATCATTGCCAATTTTCCTGACTTCTGTGCAAGACAGTCATTATTACTCCCATTTGCCAGCTATTTCAAGAATATTGAAACTCAGAACAAGTAGCTTGCTCAACCAACTTCTAGGACAGTTTTTAATTTGTAACAGCTAATGTTTATGACTGCCTTGCCAGGTAGGTATTATTCCCATTTGGGGCTGAAAACACTCTGTAGTCTGAAGACCATAACTTGACAGTGAACGCCCAGGATTTGAACCTGACTCTGGATCTAGAGCTTCTGTTGGCTCACCCCCACCCCACCACCTGCTGGATTCCACCTGCCCTGTGTCAACTCACTATGGCCTTTATAATCCACAAGCTATAGAGAGGCAGTTTCCCAACACATCAGAGAGCGTTACTGGCCATGCCCGTTTCAGCAGCCTTGCAATCACAGAGCCCAGAGGAAGTTATTTCAATAGGCGAGAAAATGAACCATATATTAGAGGGCCTGTAACACAGTGCCTCTTGCTCTATACGTCTCCAAGCGGCGCTAAGGAAAGCAGAGCCCGGGGGCCTGGGACTGACCGTGACCCCGAAGAAGTTGGTCTCGTTCATGGCATTGAGGATGATCTTGCCCAGCGTGTGGTCCGTGTAGTTGAAGTCCTGGATCCGTTGGTGCCGGCTGCTGGCGTGCAGCGTCTCCATAGCCCTCTGAAGCGTCTTGGCGATGACCCAGATGCCGTCGTAGGCATACCCGTGGAACTTGCTGGGTCCTACTCCTGACCGCTTGTTGTTGTACTCTCTCTCATACTGCTGTGGCGTCTGGAATATAAGGAGACCCAGGGACACCAAGTTACAGCCTGCCGGGACACAAAGCACACAGTGCTGAGAGCTGACCCTCCCCAGTGCTTAGCGTGAGCCAGGCACAGTGCTAGGCTCTTAACGTGCATTATCGCATCTAACCCCCACAACAACCTTGTACACTGGAACTATTATTGTCCCCATTTACAGATGAGAAAATTGACTCAGGAAAGCTAACTTGACTGGGACCAAGTGAATGGCAGGGCTGGTATCTGAACCCTGGCTGTCTTCCAAGACCAGTGGAAGGAAAAATGCATCCCAAGCAGGCCTCCTGCTGACATTAGCTGGGCCTGGAGCTACAGTAACAGTGGAGGCCCATATACCATATGTCTACATACTAAGTTATAGATGACAAACAGACTGTTCAATAAAATATTTTCTATCTTTTTGACATAATGGGTTAAAGGAAGGTAAATAAACCTTCCTAACAAGCTGGAAGGCCAGGTTTGAATTCAGAAGTCTGAGACCCCTCAGAGCTTCAGTCTGGACACAGAAGCACAGGGGAAGCTAACTTTGCTCCGGGGCCCACCCCTTCTCTTCCCACTTGACTCCATCCCACAGGCCAGTCAAGCTCAGTCCACTCTCTTCTAGCATCAGTAGTCCCATGATCACCCAGAGGCTCAGTTCTCCCTGAAGAGGCTCCTTAGACCCTGGATGTGGCTCCAGGCATTTGGGCAGGGAATTCAGGGTATGGCCCAGGATTGGGAGGGGCGTAGGCTCCGGGCGGGCAGGTCCCGGTGACCTTGTGGAGTTTGAACCCCGTGGGGCTTGAGTGAGGACCTCTTAGAGCATGGGGCCCAGGGCAGGTCCTAGTTGTCCAGATGTAAGGTCCCTTCTGATCTCTACATTGTGCTCTTCCCTTTCATCTTCCATAATACAGCAGGGTCTGCGAATAACTTCGCATTAAAAAATTTTTTTTCTCCCATTGAGCTGGATTTCATAAAAGAATTTCATTGGTAATATTAACATTCTGATTGAGGCCACAAAGTAATGAAACTGCCTTTTTACTCTAGTCCCTGAGGCTTATAGATCCAAATGAATGCCGCTCCAGGGGAACCCATTACCCTCAGCTCTTCACGGGCCTTTTCTCAAATCACTTCCGAACTCCTCTGCCAGAAATGTCATCAGAGCCCAGTGGCTTAGTCTTTGGATGAACCCTCCTTGGGGACAAATCAAACATAGAAACCAGAACTCATTGTCAGTTTATACCAGAAAAGGCCCCTTAGAGACGGTCACACCTGCCCTCTCAATCTGCAGCAAGAGACACAGAGAGGTCTAGAGACTTGGCCAAGGTCACATAGCATGAGTGTGTGTGTGTCTCTGTGTGTACAGCTAGACTGGTCTCATTTTATCTTTGCTGCTTCTCACATGTTTGAATTTTGAGGTCATAATTGCCTTTTGAAAACTACCCCAAGTTGTTTGGGGCCAGTTCTGGTATTGGAGTAGAATGGTGAAGCTAAGCCATTGAAGACTGGGTTACTCTGTGGCTGGATCTCAAGTCTCTCACCCTTGGCTCAAGGTGTTAGCAGAGCTTGGGTACAACCAAGCCCCTCCAAATGTGGAATCTGCAGACAACCAAATGAGGAATCTGCCTGACCAAATGTGAATGGTATCCCAGCAACAAATCCACCACCTTTAAAAAAAACAAAAATATTTTGGCTCCTATCGGATAGCTCAGGTTTTATCTATTTATGATTTCCTTTGGATATGCATCATGTCCAGCCATCACTGTTCTGTTCATGAGTCAAAATACCCGGCAGAAGTTCTTCAATTCCAAAGGGTTCTTCAAGGAGACAGCACTGTCTCTAGCCCAGCCCAGCTCCTCAAGCCCCTTCTCATAGGTAATTGCACCCCTCCACTTGGAGGCTGGCTCTCCACAGGCATCCTTTGCCTGCTCACTTCTTATCAGGGAGCATGAGATAGTCTATTATGAGGCTTCCTCTCTTCCCTAAACCTGTTGGGTCTCCTTCACTCACACCAAATTTGTTTGCACTCGGGGCTGTTGCACTAGATGCCTCCTCTGCCAGGAAGCTTCTGCCCCAGCTCTTGCCTGATATTCTTGGCACACAAACGTCAACATGTGTCGTTTCTCAGGGATGCTTCCCTGACCCACCCTTTCCACAACCTCCTCCTGCCAGGCAATCTCTATCCACTAGTTTTATCTTCTTTATTGCAATTTTTACTTTCTGCAATGCATCTACCCAAAGGTGTTACCTTGATCACAGAACCCAAAACAATACCCTCAGAGACCCTTTCTAAGCATCAGTTTCTCCATCTGAAAAGTGAGGAGGTTGGACCAGGTGATCTAGAAGCTTTCTCCTGGTGAGTGATCCAGGCAGGAGCCTGGCACCATGGTAAGAACACAGGATTTGGAAGCAGGCTTACCTGCCCTCCAGCTCCAGCTCAGTGGTTTGGTAACGTGACCTGGGGCTGAGGTCCTATCTCCTACAGGTCTCTGCATCCTCCCGTCTAGGTGGCTGTGACAGTTCCGTGAGATGAAGTGTGCACAGCATCAGTCCTGTGTCCAGGATGTGTTGGTGCTCCAAGAACTCCAGTCACTGCTAGTAATAGTACAGGTGGTTGTTCACCTGGCCACCTGGAACAACTGCTCAGCCAGGATGCCCTGAAGACCCAAGACATCGCCTGTGCCGATAGGGGATAACAGCCCTCTAGTGTCTGAATGGCCTAGTTTTACTTCCTTAGCTAATTTCCAATTATTGGACACTGAGGCTTTTTCTAATTTTTCCCAATTACAGGATTGTAAAAAAAAAGCATCCTTGTATCTAAATTTTCTGAACACACACTGATAATTATTTTTTCGGAAGAAATCCCCAGGTATATAATTGCTGAGGCAAAAGGTATAAAAACCTTAAATGCTATTCACACATCTAAAGGGCCAAATTATCCTCCCTAAACATGAAAAGCTAAAATTCCACTCTATATGAAAGTGCCCATTTCCTTGCATCCTGGACCACAATAGGCATTTCTTTCTTTCTTTCTTTCTTTTAAGCTGCTCAGAATGCAGGATCTTGGTTCTCCAACCAGGGATCAAACCTGTGCCCCTGCAGTGGAAGTGCAGAGTCTAACCACTGGGATACCAGAGGGTCCCTCAATTTTTAAAATCATTGTCAGTTTCTCAAGAAAAAAATGTACATCTCTTTTCATTTTAATTTGCATTTCTCTGGTTAACTATTAAGAGTGATCTCCTTTCACATATTGATGGGCAACTCTCACTTCTGAGGTGTGTTTCCTCTTTATACCATATCGCTATGGTGAGAAGTCACAATTTTTAATGCTTTGTTTCAACATATCCTTGTTATTTTTCTATTTGGCTATATTTTTCTTGATTTTAAAATTTAATTTGGGGGAATTCCTTGGCAGTCCAGGGGTTAGGTAGGATTCCATGTTTTCACTGCAGAGGGCCTGGATTCAATACCTGCTCGGGGAACTGAAATTCTACAAGATGCGTGGCATGGCTGAAAAAAGAAATTTGGGTCTATTTCAGGCTATTAATTCAGCTATTGGCTATTTTTAAAGTATTAAAAATTTACCTGGATGTCTATTTATCTAATTAATTGCTTAAGCATCAAAGGAATGCGGCCTCTTGAACTCTTCTCTCCAAGACTTTACTGCTACGAGGCTTTTTCTGATGCAGGCAAAGGCATCCAAGGGGTGGTGGTGTCTCTTTGAGTCCTGTTTGTTCAACCTAATCAGTACATTCAGATGATGTTTTCAAGCTTTACCAGGCTGAATCTTGCTATCCAATACTCTCACAATTGTCTGAGAAAAGCTAATAGTTGTTCTTAAAGCAGGTCTCCAATTATTCAGGGCAGAAGAATTTCTTCCGCTGTAAAGCAGACACTGAAAACTGATTGATTACCCACTCTCTGAGGTCAAGTTTATTCTGAAAGGCTAAAAGTTTCTGAGAAAACAAGTTTTATATGAAGAGTCCCAATTACTGACAGGTTGTGCCCCACATATTTTTGAGAGGCAGTTGTTGGAACGTGGAACATATTTTCATACAGAAATTATGTTATAAATAGTGGTTAGGTTCCCAGGCTAGCCCACACAAGTTTGTTACCCCACACTGTGACTAAATGTTACGAGTCTGTCATCCCAACAGAACCAAGCTGAGTCCTGCTTCTTGGGAGAGGGAAGTCTCATGGACAGAAGAGAGGAGAAGGGGGAAACATCTCCTTCCACATTTCCAACTGCCACCCCCAAACCCCACAGAGTGGCAAAACCAGCAGAGTTTCTCTTAGCACCCTTTGTGGGATGTTGCAACCACAGTCTCCTTTGGAAGGTACACTAGGGGACAGTCTACTGGCTCTTTTACTCTAGTTTGTAGGTCACCCAAGGAGCCTGTTGAGAATGCAGGGCCCTACATTTTGTTTTATTGTGTCTGTGGGATAACTTGGACAACTGTATTTTAAAAAATCTTTTAAGACTTCAAGAATACATAAATTGGTTAACATTGATTAAGTCCCTCTTACAATCTGATTATTGGATTTTCTCAATAGCAACTTCCAGGTGTGTTCTGAGCCCTTTCTCAGACTATTTCAGTGCTGGGAAAGTCACTATGTCTTCAGGGAGAGCCTTCCACTTAAGGAATACTTGATGTCTATGAGATCAGTCTTCCAGATACAGAGTTTATACCTATCTCCCTGTACCTTGCTATGTTTTTATATGGAGCTGCAAAGAACAAGTCTGCTTCCCCTTATCCATAACATATCTCAAAGAGCTGAACAGTCTCAGTTCAGACATCCACTCTATGATGAAATAGGTTATGTGAGACTAAAGCTCCCATGAAGAACATTAAGGAAAGCAGAATAAAATATAAATATAGCTATCCAAAGGTATCAGAAAGCGACCAGGACATCTAGGACTTGAAGAACCAAGATCCTGGAGGGAAGAAAAATGTTTTGAGAAAAGTCCAACATTCTTTGCTGCTTCCCCCGGAGGCATTTGTTGATCTGTAAGTGGGAAGGCCAGTTGTAGGAACAGAAAACAGTGGATCAGTGTTTTCATCAGTCCCTCAGAGATGGGAAGACAAAAAACTATAGTTCAGGGTTATCTGGGTGGCAAGGCTTATAGGGCCAAGGTCTCACAGGAAGAGGAACCACAGGATACCAGTATGCACACTGACATCTGCACTTGTGATATTTGGTGATACCTAAGCTGCATAGGGAGGATGGCATGGCAAACCACTCCAGTATTCTTGCCCGGAGAATACCTATGGACGGAGGAGTATGGCTGGCTACAGTCCATGGGGTCGCAAAGAGTCGGATGTGACTGAGTGACTAAGCACAGCACAAGCTGCATAAAACAAGAAGGATGAGAGGCACCAAATGAAAACTGGTAGCTAAGGAGATAACAACACAAGCAGGTATGTTTAAAGTCTCAGGACATTAGGAACAAAAGTTGGAATCCAGGGCCAGTAAACATCCCAGGATTTTAGTTTAGAATGTTGATGGGCAGATAGGAATAAAGTCAAACCAAAATAGACCAGATATTATGAAAACTAAAGCCAAGCCTGGAATCATCTCAGTTCTTGACTGGATAAAGTGAACTGCCCCTGTTCTGTTTGCTCAAAGAGAAAAATCTTCTCTGAAGAAAGATAATGCCACCTGTAGCTTCTTTAATTTTTCATATTGAATTCAATTAATTAAACTTAGTAGGTATACCAGGTAATAGGATCAAATCTTAAAAAAAAAAGAAAAGAAGGAAGAAAGAAAGAAAAGAAGAAAAATAGGCAATGAAGCAGATCTACAGGTGGTTCATATCTTGAATATATTAGGCCTGGACTTTAATGTAGCAGGTTTATATGTTCAAGAAAATAGACAAAAGATACAGAATATCACCAGAAAACAGGGAGCAAAGAAAGAAAAAAAAAGAATAAACATGGAAGCAACCTATATGTCCACGAGCAGACGAATGGATAAGGAAGCTGTGGTACATATACACAATGGAATATTACTCAGCCATTAAAGAGAATACGTTTGAATCGGTTCTATTGAGATGGATGAAACTGGAGCCCATTATACAGAGTGAAGTAAGCCAGAAAGAAAAACACCAATACAGTATACTAATGCATATATATGGAATTTGAAAGATGGTAACGATAACCCTATATGCGAGACAGAATAAGAGACACAGATGCATAGAACAGTCTTAAGGACTCTGAGGGAGAAGGTGAGGGTAGGACGTTCTGGGAGAACAGCATTGAAACATGTATATTATCATATGTGAAAGAGAACACCATTCCATGTTCGATGCATGAGACAAATGCTCAGGGCTGGTGCACTGGGATGACCCAGAGGGATGGGGTGGGGAGGGAGGTGGGAGGGGGGCTCAGGATGGGGAACACATGTACACCCATGGCTGATTCATGTCAATGTATGGCAAAAACCACTACAATAGTGTAAAGTAATTAGCCCCCAACTAAAATAAATAAATTTATTAAAAAAAAAGAATAAATTTAAAATCCTAAAAATTTTTAAATATTAATACAACAAATGAAACTAAGAACTCAACAGATGGATGAAACAGGATATTAGACACAGCAGAAAGCAGGCTAGTGAACTGAAGAAATGTTAGCAGTAAATATTCAGTCTGAGGCACAGGGAGAGAAAAAGCACAGAAAATAAGCAATAAACAGAAGAGACATATGGAATGTGTTGAAAATGTATAGCACACATATACTGCTGCTGCTGCTATAAGTCGCTTCAGTCGTGTCCGACTCTGTGCGACCCCATAGACGGCAGCCCACCAGGCTCCCCGGTCCCTGGGACTCTCCAGGCAAGAACACTGGAGTGGGTTGCCATTTCCTTCTCCAATGCATGAAAGTGAAAAGTGAAAGTGAAGTCGCTCAGTCATGTCCGACTCTTAGCGACCCCATGGACTGTAGCCAACCAGGCTCCTCCGTCCATGGGATTTTCCAGGCGAGAGAGCACATATATGACTGGTGTCCTAAAATGTGAGAAAAGGTTAAAAAGGCAGAAGCAGTATTTAAGGGATATTTTCCTAGAATTTCCCCCAATACATATCAATCCACTGATTCATGAAGTTCCATAATGTTTAAACTCCAACCAAGATAAAACCAAACAAAACCGTACTTCAGCACAGCATATAAAACTGCTAAAGAGTCAAGCAAAGATAAAGTCTTAAAAGCAGTTAGAGAGAGAAAAAAAAGGATGCATTATCTTCAAAAGAGCAGCAGTTAGTCTGATGGCTGATTTAACAGAAATAAGGGATGCCAGAAGACAATGAAATGACCTCTGGAAGTGCTAGAAGAAAATAACAGACCACCTAGAATTCTACACCTAATTGATAGATCTCTCAACATTAAAGGTGAAAGAAAAGTTTAGACAGTCAGAAACTGAGAGAATGTGTCTCCAGCAAGACCAAAAACCGTCTTTTCTTTCTTTAAAAGAAAGACCAAGAAAAGTTCTATAGGCAGAAAGAAAATGATCATAAACAGAACAGAAATGAAGGGAGGGATGAGAAGTAATGAAAAGTGTAAATACATGAGTAAATCTAACTGAAACATGACATCAGGTTCAAGGACACCTAAGAAAATCTTCTAGAAGAAGAACAAAGATGAGGGACTTCACATTACCAGTCATCAGGTCTTAAAAAACTTCAATTATTAAGGCAGTGTGGTATTGGTTAAAGGATAGGCAAACAGACCAGTGAAAGAGAACAGAAAGTCCACAAATAGATCTACACACACATACAGATCCACACACAGTGAAGCTAAGTTGCTTCAGTCGTGTCTGACTCTTTGCGATACCATGCACTGTAGCCTGCCAGGCACCTCTGCCCATGGAATTCTCTAGGCAAGAATACTGGATTGGGCTGCCATTCCCTTCTCCACAGGATGTTCCTGACCCAGGGATGGAACCTGGTTCTCCTGCATTGCAGACAGATTCTTTACTGTCTGAGCCACCAGGGAAGCCCCAAGAATACTGGAGTGGGTAGCCTTTCCCTTCTCCGGGGGGATCTTCCCAAACCAGGGATCGAACCCGAGTCTCCCACATTGCAGGCAAATTCTTTACCGTCTGAGTCACCAGGGAAGCCCAACTCAGATGTTACATAAAATCAGTTTCACGTGATTTCTATATCTAAAAGTGAAAGGTAAAACAAACTTCTCAAAGACAAGATGAGCTTGGGTGGGCAAAGTTGCTTAAATAAGACACACATGATGTAAGTAATAAATATAACTGTCTAAGAATTCATACCCAGAATACAAAAAGAACTTTTACAAATCAGTGAGAAACATGCAGAGAATCCAAGCAGAAAAATGGGCAAAAGACTTGAATAGTCAATTTATAAAAGAGAATATCAAAATGGCCAATAATGATAAGAAAAGATCAACAACTTCATTACTTATCAAAGAAATGTAAATTAAAATAAAAATGAGATACCACTACTCACCCACTAGATTGGCTAAAATTTAAAAGCTAACAATGCCAAAAGTTGGTGAGTGTGTGAACCAAATGAAACTCGCAATCTCTGCCAGTGGGTGTGTAAATTGGTACAACCACTTTAGAAATCTGCTTGGCAGTGTCTGTTATAGCTGAGCATATGGATTCTCTATGACTCAGAAATTCCACCCATAAGTATGAACCCAATAATACTGTGCACATATATTCACTAAAATACATCAAATACCTATAAATAAATCAAATAAAAAACATGCAAAAGTTCCACACAAAAGATTTCTGAGAGAAATTTAATGGATGGAAAGACTCTATATTACAAAGATATCAGTTTTTCCTAAATCAGTCTATAGCATCAGTAAAATTCCAACAACAAACCTGAAAAGGTTTGTGCATAAAAGTTGACTCATTACTTCTTTCTCCTGACCTCAAGGCTGCTGCACTGATGAAGGAAGAGAACTACAATTTGTTGAGCACCTATTGTGTGCCTGGCACTTAGCAAGGTATTTTCTTCTGTATTACTTCATGTAATCCTTCTAAATCTGTAAAAGACATATTACTCCAGCATAATCAGAAACAATTTGAGAAAGGCCAAATGACTTGCTCAGTGTCACTGTATCACTGTTGATTAGGTTCAGTTGTATAATATAACAGACAAAAAATTATTGGTGACTTAAATGAAATAGTTTATTTCTTTCTCAAGTAAAAGTTGTCCATGGGTAGGTGGTGCAGGGCTTCTACGACAACTCCACAGTGTAACCAGAGACTGAGGCTCTTATCTTTATGCCTCGCTATCCTAGAGTAAAGTTTCCTTCTCAAGGTCACCTCTTGATACAAAATGGCTGCTATAACTCCAGCCATCTCATCCATATTTCAACCAACACAGAGGAGAAGGAAGAAGAAGGGTAAGTTCTCCTCTTAAAGTAGCCTTTTAGAAGTCTCGCATAATACTTCTACTTCAGTCTCACTGGTTAGACTTAGAATCCTGGCTCTATCTAGCTACATGGGAGGCTGGGAAATGTATATTTTCAGATGAATGGCAACGTATCCAGTTAAAAATCAGAGTTATGCTACTGAAGAGGAAGAAGGGCTATGGGTGTTGTATGGACAACTATCTGCCACACCACACCCTTCCTCCTGAGCCCATGTTCCTTTGCCACACTGCCTGACCCCCAGGGACGTGAATATCTAGGGAAGCAGACAGTAACAGGAGCTTTGTGGGGAAGGTGGGGGCAGAGGCAGCAGCATGGTAAAGCTTGACTCCCTGTGGAGCATCTCTACTTTTCCACAGCACCTTCTCATCCTCCTCTCTAGAGCCCAGAGCTTCCTAAAAGCCCCAGGTTCTTTGTTATGGCGCTCCCATGGCAGTGACAATGAGATGGGTGCCCCTTTTACCAGGTCATTGCTCTAATTTGAGGACTCACTAGATTTTTGTTTCCTTTTGTCCTGCTGTGTTGGATAAACAGTCGTGGGTGGCCACAGAAGTTTCTTGCTGGAAAACATTACAGAAGTTTTCCAATGAAAGAGCCTGTGCCTTTGGTGGAGGGTTGGGGCCACTTCTGAGGTTCCCACCGATTCCAGGGTTCTGTGAACACTTCCATCTGGTGCCTTGGCCCAACTCTGTGTATCTCAGCAGGAGAATGGTAACAGGGAAGAATGTCCTTATTGGAGAGGCTAGGCCATCACTGGAATTTTATACCAAAATTGTAAATACTCACAGTGGAAACAATCCTAATGGGACACTGAAAAGTGAAAGCTGACACTGGAAATCACTGATGTCAACAGAGTCACATTAAGGGAATAGTGTGGTGATGGGGAACTTTAACAAGGAGAAAGAGACACGAGAGCCAAAGCAAGTATCCAGAGGCTGTTTATGGGAGGTTTTGGAAAACCGAACTCTGAATGTGCTCGGGAAAGCCCAAAGGTCTGCACTTGTCCCATCACTGGAAATTCCAACTGGGAGGGACTGATGAATGTGCCCGGGAGGGAGACCTTGTTATTCCTCCTCCCAGAAATCTCCTGGATGCCAATGAACAAGCTGGGGCAGCTTGGCACTGGAGACAGGCATATGGAAGAGGGAACAACAGAGAATGCATTCCAGGAGGGCCCACTATTCTACCCGATTCTGTGACTTTATCATGGGTCACCTCTATCCTGGGGGTTCCAGAGTTTAACATTATAACCATATCACACAGCTCACTGTAATAACTCAATATCATACCTACACAGAGTCAGAGAATTTTGCTGTGAAAGGATGCCAGGAGTTATATGGTTCGAATCTCTCATTTTCAGTTGAGGAAACTGAGGCCCAGGGATGGTGAGGGTCTAGCTGAGGTGCCAGATTAGTTGGTGGCTATGCCAGAATTGGCACTAAATCTCCTGATTACTAGACTTATGCTGTCCTGTTCTGCCAATTACTAACAGGCCCACTAAGACATCGCAAAAAGGGCCGACTTGGATGTGTTCTGCTCCTAGGCACGTCACAAGTTGAGAGGAAGAGCATGGTAGAGGGGAAGGGGCAGTGAGTGTGGACTTAGTATCCTGGTTTCCAGTCCCTGGGTCTGTCCCTGACCTGCCGGGTGACATTATCAGTATCCTGCGGTAGCCATAACAAATTTCCACAAACTCGGTGGTTTAAACAACAGAAACTTATTGGCTCACAGTTATAGAGGCCAGAAGACTGAAACTAAGGTGCTGGCAGCGTTGGTTCCCTCTGGAAGCTCCAAGGGGAATCCATTCCATGCCTTTCTTCTAGATTCTGGAGGCTGCTAGAAATCCTTCGAGTTCCTTGTCTTGTAATTCCAATCTCTGGCTCCATCTTCACACGATCTTCTCCAAATGGCAAACCTCCCTCTGCCTTTTCTTTATAAGAATATTTGTCATTGGATTTAGGGGTCACTCAGGTAGTGGCGCTAGTGGTAGAGAACCTTCCTGCCAGTGCAGAAGATGTAAGAGATGTAGGTTCGATCCTTGGGTTGGGAAGATCCCCTGGAGAAGGCAATGGCAACCCACTCTAGTACTCTTGCCTGGAGAATCCCATGGACAGAGGAGTCCAAGGGCTACAGTCCATGCAGTTGCACAGAGCTGGACACGATTTTTTTTTTTAATTTAATTTTATTATTTTTTTTAATTTTACAGGTAATATATATATATATTTTTCTTTTTTTATTTATTTATTTTAGTTGGGGGCTAATTACTTTACAATATTGTAGTAGTTTTTACCATACATTGACATGAATCAGCCATGGGTTCACATGTGCTCCCCCTCCCGAACCCTCCTCCCACCTCCCTCCCCTTCCCATCCCTCTGTGTCATCCCAACGCTCCATCCCTGAGCATCCGTCCCATGCATAGAACATGGAATGGTGTTCCGCTTCACATATGACAATATACATGTTTCAATGTTATTGTCCCAGAACGTCCCACCCTCACCTTCTCCCTCAGAGTCCACAGGACTGTTCTATGCATCTGTGTCTCTTATTCTGTCTCACATATAGGGTTACCATTACCATCTTTCAAATCCCATATACATGCATTAGTATACTGTATTGGTGCTTTTCTTTCTGGCTCACTTCACTCTGTATAATGGGCTCCAGTTTCATCCATCTCAATAGAACGGATTCAAATGTATTTTTTTTAATGGCTGAGTAATATTCCATTGTGTATATGTACCACAGCTTCCTTATCCATTCGTCTGCCGATGGACATCTAGGTTGCTTCCATGTCCTGGCTATTGTAAACAGTGCTGCGATGAACATTGGGGTACACGCATCTCTTTCAATTCTGGTTTCCTCGGTGTGTATGCCTAGCAGTGGGATTGCTGGGTCATATGGCAGTTCTATTCCCAGTTTTTTAAGGAATCTCCACACTGTTCTCCATAGTGGCTGTACTAGTTTGCATTCCCACCAACAGTGTAAGAGGGTTCCCTTTTCTCCACACCCTCTCCAGCATTTATTGCTTGTAGACTTTTGGATAGCAGCCATTCTGACTGGTGTGTAATGGTACCTCATTGTGGTTTTGATTTGCATTTCTCTAATAATGAGTGATGTTGAGCATCTTTTCATGTGTTTGTTAGCCATCTGTATGTCTTCTTTGGAGAAATGTCTGTTTAGTTCTTTGGCCCATTTTTTGATTGGGTCGTTTATTTTTCTGGAATTCGAGCTGGACACGATTGAAGCAACTTAGCACGCACGTATGCAGGTAATCTAGGATAATCTCATCTCAAGATCCTTAAATTAATTACATCCATAAAGACTCTTTTTCCAAATAAGGTCACGTTCACAAGTTCTAAGTGTTAGGAACTGGATATATCCTTTTAGGGGCCACCGTTCCTGTTTAACCCACTACAAGTATCCTGGGTGTGCTGTTCCCCTTTCCGCTCCTCAGCTTTTCTATGTGTAAACAGTGAGGGTGGAAGAGTTCACTGACTTGGTTCTATAAGTGTTTGCTTGTTTTATGGATACTGACAGACCCCAAGGGCAAGGGCCAAGGGGAGGTGAGTGAGGCCTTCCCTTCAGAAGCAAAAGGAAGAAGGGGCCCAAAACCTCAGTAATCAATATTAAAAAAAAAAAAAAATCAAGACTAATGCAAAAAAAAAAAAAATCCACGATGAGCAAAAATTTAAATAAAGACAAGATGTGTTTCTGTAATTATGTGACTCAAATCAGTTCACATGGTGGCCTTGTGGATCCTGTCTTTATTTAACATTTTGATATTTTGTTTATCATGGATTTTCCCACTGAGGTCCTTGGCACCCCCTTAAATTCTGCCCTTAGACCTGGCCCTGGAACTATAAGTTACAACTGGAGGGGTGGGCCCATGAGGGACAAGGAATGCCTACAGGGATATGGTGGTTGCCAACAGGACCTGTGGAGGCCCAGAGGGGCCAGCGGGGAAAGTTAGGGGATAAGTAGTAAGTCCTGTGCTACTGGAAGGATCTGAGAGTCTGATGGGAGGCTGGTCTATGTGACCCATTGTTGTTGTTGCTTAGTCGCTAAGTCATGTCTTTGCGACCCTATAGACTGTAACCCACCAGGCTCCTCTGTCCATGGGACTTCCCAGGCAAGAATACTGGAGTGGGCTGCCATTGCTTTTTCCAGGGGAGATTCCCGATCCCCTGGAGTCCTCCCCTCCCCTCGGGGAGACTCCCGAACTGGAGTCTCCTGCATTGGCAGGCAGGTTATTTACCACTGAGCTACCAGGGAAGCCCACTAGGAGAGCCCTAAACCCAGAATCCCAGAGGCAAAGAGGCTGAAAATTTCCCTGTGTAACTTCAATCTTTCGACCTTGCGATTGTAAGAAATGCTACCTCTTGCCTCAGTGACTGTGGGACAGGGACTTGGTCACCTGGAATTTCAAAGCTGCCCCAAGCAGGAAGGCTGCCTGGCTCTGCTCCATCTGGGGAGATCCAGAAGTGGGTAACCCACACTGTGTGGTGAAGTGAAGAGCACTAGGAGTAGCTCCAAGGTGCCCATTCTTGTGTATAGTGATACAGGGATGAGGTCAGCCTCTTCGCGCATGAATGCTAAGTAGCTTCAGTTGAGTCTGGCTCTCTGCAACTCTATGGGCTAGAGCCCACCAGGCTCCTCTGTCCATGGGATTCTCCAGGCAAGAATACTGGAGTGGGTTGCCATGCCCTCCTCCAGGGAATCTTCCCGACCCAGGGATCAAACCCTAGTCTCTTATGTCTCCTGCATTGGCAGGTGGGTTCTTTACCACTAGCACCACTTGGAAAGCCTCAGCCTCCTCACTGGCCCCAAACTTAAAAATTTAAAATTAAAAAGGAAAGCCAGTGACTTGGGAGATGTTAAGATTCCCAGGTAGCTCAAATGGTAAAGAATCTGCCTGCAATGCTGGAGATCTAGGTTCAATTCTTGGGTTGGAAAGATCCTCTGGATAAGGGTATGGCAAGCCACTCCAGTATTCTTGCCTGGAGAATTCCATGGACAGAGGAGCGTGGCAGACTACAGTCATGGGGTCGCAAAGAGTTGGACACGATTGAGCAACTAATGCTTTTTGGGAGATGTTATAAAGTCAAAATGTTTATTCCAAAAAACACTGCAAAAAAAATGATCTTCCCAAAATACATTCCTGTGCATCTCTACATCCATGCCTAGGTAGCATTTATGCTCCTTGGAATTACATTTGCAGCCCCTGGGGCATCTCATGGCCCTTACCCCCACTTAGCTTCACAGATCTCATGTGTAATCATTTTCATATTTGGTCTTCCTTAAGTTTGTCATTTTAATTATTATACTGTCTGCCTGCATGGAAATGTCTTCTTAGTTTTTGTACTTTCCTCAAATTTTATACTATTTTTAGATTAAAGTATAGGGTATCCCTGGACCCAAGTATCGTCTAATAAACTGCAAACTTCAATACCTTTAAAAATAACATTTACTGAAATAAAAATGAGTTGTTTCTACTCATTATTCAGCATGTCCCATAACTTTATATGGTCACTGACTCAGGCATGAAAATATTTCTTTCAACATTTTCTACCCAAAATGTTTTTCCAGGACCTCTCAGGTGCCACATGATTTTAAGGGCTGCTTATAAAATGTGTCCTAATGATTTGCCATTTTTGGACAAATCAATAAATCATTCTTGTAGTGTTGGCTCTGACTGAGAATAAATAATGGATAAAAATAAATATATATATATATATATATATATATATATATATCTACTTTACAATGAAACTGATTCTTTAAGTGCAATTGAAGGTGGGTAGAGGATTTAAAAATCTGAGATCAGAGGAGACAGAAAAGAATTATGTGCCCTGCTGTACTAAACTTTGACTGGTGGTTAGAACTGAGAGATGGACGTTGCCATCTTCACTGGGGCTGTCACCATCCGGTTCTTGATAATGCTTTCAATGATAGAGAATAGTATACTTTGGAAATACTTTTACATACACCATGCTACCTATTCTCTCACAGCCCTATGATAAAAGTAGGCCAGGGGTTAGTCATACCTAGTGTGAACATCCTTAGTGGAGGCCTGAAGACTTAAGCACCCTGCCAAGGTCCTCCTCCCAGTTATGACAGCACAAGGTGCCAGGCGCCATGCCAGCCACATTGCACAACCTGCCAACCAGTCCTCCTTTTGATCCCAGAGGAGGATATTTGCACTGCCACGATACAGATGAAAAAAACCCAGTAGCTCAGAAAACTCAAGCTCAAGGTTACACATCTGCTAAGTGGCAAAACTGGGGTTTGGACCAGTCTTTCTGGTCTTCAGTACCTGTTTCCCCAAGTCTACCTGAGGGGTTATTCTTCTCTTCCAGGCTGACAGGAGCATCACTGAGACTGAGAAATGACATTCCAGGTCAGAGGGTGCAGGGGATGAAATGGATGGTCTTGTCTGAATGTCAATGCCTGCAGTTGGTGCTATAACAGTCATGACTCCATTCCTTACACATACACTGTATTATGTGCTTATAAAGCACCCTTACCTCATTTGATTCCCACAATTCCCTAGAAGAGGGAGACGGCCAGATATACTCCTTTAACAAATAAGTGAGGCTCAGAGAGGTCAAATGATTTGCTCAAAATCACACAGCAAAGGCCAGAACAAGATCTGGGCACTTTCTGCCGACATCACTGGACAACATGGCACTGACCTTCCCGGAGATGGTCTTGATCTGCTTGGAGCTCAGGGGCTCAAAGTCCACGCCGATGTAGCCCTCCATGGCAGAAAGCAGATGCTTCCGGAGACAACGCGATGAGTTGGCTTCTGTGTGCACCTGCTCCCACCAGGAAGGCTCATACCAGCCCGGGATGATCCACTGGTATTTGCTACCATACATATTCTCCTCATATGCCTGCAAGAGATGGATGGATTGATCATGAAGGCACCAAGAGACAAACATTTTTTTCAAAGCTTTGAAACCTGTGGGAAAGGTGGGGAGGAGGGGGGACTTGGGCTTCCTCATACCAGAGGATTTGTTAATTTTTCCATTACTTGCTTGGTCTCCTCCTCCTCATCTCTCAAGGTATCCAAGGTAGTTTATAGGAAACGTATACTAAAATAATAAAACACTTAATAAAAATGAAAACATAAGTGCCTGGGAAAATATAAATTATAATATGCTTACTGGAGGTAATATGCTTATTGGCGGTATCTTCCTGGGTCAGGAAGATCCCCTGGAGAAGGGAATGGCTACCCACTCCAGTATTTGTGCCTGGAGAATTCCATGGACAGAGGAGCCTGGTGTGCTGCAGTCCATGGGGTCGGACATTACTTGGCGACTGAACAACAACAACAACAAATAAGAATCTGCCTGCAGTTCAGGAGATCCTAGTTCAATCCCTGGGTCGGGAAGATCCCTTGGAGGAGGGAATGGCAACCCACTCCAGTATTCTTGCCTGGAGAATCCCCAAGGAAAGAGGAGCCTGGCAGGCTACAGTCCAAAGATTGGCAAAGAGTCGGACACGACTGAGTGACTAACACTACTGGAGGTGAAGGGAAGAGAAGATAGATGAGTCCACTGAAGGTTCCAATGCTATAGGTGATGAACTTCCTGGCAGCTCAACAGAAAAGGGCAATGATATTAATTGCAGAGCTCTCACTTTCGCTACAGAGAAGGCGATGGCACCCCACTCCAGTACTCTTGCCTGGAAAATCCCATGGATGGAGGAGCCTGGTAGGCTGCAGTCCATGGGGTCACTCAGAGTCGGACACGACTGAGCAACTTCACTTTCACTTTTCACTTTCATGCATTGGAGAAGGAGCTGGCAACCCACTCCAATGTTCTTGCCCTGAGAATCCCAGGGACGAGGGAGCCTGGTAGGCTGATGTCTATGGGGTCGCACAGAGTTGGACACGACTGCAGCGATTTAGCAGCAGCAGCAGCACTTTCACTAAGGAGAAAAAACATCAGTCCCTCAAGGACACAAAATGTTTTCTAGGCTTTAATCTCTTAAAAAAAAAAAAGCCTCATATGGAGGATACTGTCAAATTAGCTAGCATGGTATCAACAGTGTCCCCACAACAAACAGATTTCATAAGGGTATTTTTGTATAGATTTTTACGAAAAGCTGGGATCATAATCTTAAAATACAACTCAGGGGGGAACAATTTTGCAAGGGGGCCAAGAAAATTTAATGTACGCATGCAACTTATATAAGATGCCACTTGGCAAACTGAACTTCCCTCTGAATCTTTACCCAAAGCATGGTGGGCATAAATCCAGATCCTAAAAAAAGGGCCTTACATTTATATGCTTTACGCCCATCTTATTGGTCCTTCATGTTCACCGTTTGAGATGGTCTGGGCAGAGTTTATTAACCTCATTTTAGAGATGAAGAAATTGGGAACCAGAGAGGGAAAGTCAGTTCTGCAAGGTCATAGAGTCTGGAACCTAGGTCTCCTCCTCTTATGCTGCAAAGCCACACTGCCTAACTCCCATTTAAGCAAAAAAAATTGTCAGACTGTTCTCATACACCCCCACTTGGCTTTAATTCTTACTGTGATGATTTTGCATCAGGAAAAATATGCTTTTTGATAGCTTATATGCACCCAGAAAGTCCCAAAGTGTAGGAATATCACATTCCATCAAATCTGGGTCCACAATGGAGTTTCTGAGTAGAGCTCACAGCCCCCTCAGGAATCAAAACGCCCGGAAGTGACTACAGACGGTGATGGTTATGCAGATGGTCTAGGTGTGCTGTAATGAACTGCATGCATGTAAAATGTGAGCCTGAAACAATCCAGCAATTCGTTCCTGGGGAGTTACCTATGTTAGGAGCACATTGGGGGAAAACAATTCATGTCACACCCTTTATGTTCCTTGACTTACAAGAAAGACAGCATAGAGGCCAAGAGGGTGTGGAGAGAGGAACCTGTAGGATGGTTCTGGATGCCTGGGAGGTTTTGGTTGCCCTCCACTTAGGCTCTAGCATGCTAGGCCAAGTTCTGCCCAGAAAGGTGAGCCAGAGCCCCTATTATTTGTGTCTGGTACAGAATAGTTATTATCGAGTCCATGAGTTGGAGGAGTGTTCCTTTCATTCCTACATCTGGAGAGGCAATTCTAAAATTCTCTCCACATCTGAAAAAGCCCAGCCTGCAGTGTGAAGCATCTGCTTGGGGGTAAATGTGAATTAGGATATTTGTTCCTTAACTTAAGCTCAGATTCCATCTCCAAGGCCTCTATTCATTGATTCACTGAAGACTCCAGAGAGTAAACGGAGATTGTTTCATAAAACAGCTCAACTATCTCAAGTCAATGATCACATTGCCTGTTCTCTAGAATCCTCCAGTGATACGGAACTTTCACCTCCCTCATTCTAGACACTGGACTTTTCATGATGCAGCCTCAGATCCTAGTCATTTTCCCAGCAACTACATTATACTGTTGCCCCAATCAAAGCTGTTACAGAAAAACACAGCCCTTATATTACAATCACATAATAAAACCACAGTTCAACAAAAGAAGGCAGCCACCTGGGCTCCCCTCTAATAAATGGGGTTTAGCCACGGAAAATTTTTTTTGTTTTCTAAAGATAATCCCAGATCCTGGCTGTGGGCTAAACCTCTGAACAAAAGGGTCATTCCAACGATCCCAGGTTGTTTAATCAGTGGTCAAACCTGTGAGGGGGATTCCCTGGTGCAAAGTAGTAAAGAATCCTGCAATTGAGGAGCCACAGGAGATGCGGGTTCAACCCCTGGGTCAGGAAGATCCCCTGGAGCAGTAAATGGCAACCCACTCCAGTATTCTTGCCTGGGAAATCCCATGGACAGAGGATTCTGGTGGGCTACCGTCCATAGGGTTGCAAAGAGTCAGACATGACTGAAGCGACTTAGCACTCACTCACTCAAAACATGTGAGACTTCACAACTCTCATCTTTCACTGGCAGGGAGGAACTCACATATATTGAACCCCTATTATGTGCTTGGCCATTTATATACAGTATCTCATTTTATTCTCACAACAACTCTACAATGTGTATGCTATTATCTCTATTTCATAGATGAAGAAATTGAGCCTCACAGATTGAGGAATTTGCCCAAACACATTCAGTTAAGTCAAGAGGACAAGACCCAAAGTCTATTTTTCTGTTTTAATTTCCTTCTAGTCTTAGCAAAACAAAGTAAAACTTTTCTGAAGCTTTCTCAATCTTTTTTTATTTTGGCCGCATTGCTCAGCTTGTGAGATCTCAGTTCCCCAACCAAGGATTGAACCTGGGCCATAGCAGTGAAAGCCCGGGATCCTAACCACCAGGTTACCAGGGAACTAAGTTTTCTCAATCTTAAAAGGTGAGGCAAGATAGCCCCACCTATTAAGAATGTATGGTAAGAGTCAATAGACAGAAAGACAACATGAGGAGGTCTTCTCTTCAGACACAAAGGCAGATGTGCATTCCTCTCTGAGATCAAAGACCATGTGATCATTTGGAAGCAGCATGGAGTGGGAATCCAGGAAACTCCCAGGAATCTGCTGTGATAGCTGTTTGACCTGCCACTGTTCTATTAGGTGTTCCTTGTGAGTGAATTTTCCAGAAAACAGAAGCTCAGTCCATTTGAACGACAACATATTTTGTTTAGAACATTAGTCAATTTTGATGAACATAAAGTTTTTTCCATTGATCTCCTGGGGAAAAGAAGACTATAATCAAGCCGATTCTGTGCCACGTAGCATCTGGGTAATCTGGCCCATAACTCCTTGGATCTTGCTTTTCTCACCTATAGCCTGTGGAAAGCAAAGCCCATCTCATTGGGTTGGTGCAGAAATTAAATGAGGTTATATATGAACAAAAAAGCAACTTAATCAAAAATGGGCAGAAGATCTTTTTTTTAATTTTTTTTTAATTTTTTTATTTTTTTATTTATTTATTTTAGTTGGGGGCTAATTACTTTACAAGGGCAGAAAATCTAAACAGACATTTCTCCAAAGAAGACATACAAATGGCCAATAGGCAAATGAAAAGATGTTAAACATCACTAGTTATTAGAGAAATGTGAATCAAAACAATAAGATTTCACACCACATGGTCAGAATGGTCATCATTAAAATACGAACAACATTGTATTTACAATATCTACAAATAATAAATGCTGGAGAGAATGTGGAGAAAATGGAATTTTCCGACACTGTTGGTACGAATGTAAATTGGCACAGCCACTATGGAAAATAGTATGGAGGTTTCTTAAAAAACCACAAATAGAATTGTCATCAGTTCAGTTCAGTCACTCAGTTGTGTCCGACTCTTTGCGACCCCATGGACTGCAGCATGCCAGGCCTCCCTATCCATCATCAACTCCCGGAGCTTGCTCAAACTCATGTCCATCGAGTTGGTGATGTCATCCAACCATCTCATCCTCTGTCGTCCCCTTCTCCTCCTGCCCTCAATCTTTCCCAGCATCGGGGTCTTTTCACCTGAGTCGGTTCTTCGCATCAGGTGGCCAAAGTATTGGAGTTTCAGCTTCAGCATCAGTCCTTCCAATGAACATTCAGGACTGATTTCCTTTAGGATGGACTGGTTGGATCTCCTTGCTGTCCAAGGGACTCTCAAGAGTCTTCTCCAACACCACAGTTCAAAAGCATCAATTCTTCAGCACTCAGCTTTCTTTATGGTCCAACTCTCACATCCATACATGACTATTGGAAAAACCATAGCTTTGACTAGATGGACTTTTGTCAGCAAAGTAATATCTCTGCTTTTTAATATGCTGTCTAGGTTGGTCATAGCTTTTCTTCCAAGGAGCAAATGTTGTTTAATTTCATGGCTGCAGTCATGAAATCATTTGCAGTGATTTTAGAGCCCAAGAAAATAAAGTCTGTCACTGTTTCCATTGTTTCTCCATCTGTTTGCCATGAAGTGATGGGACCAGATGCCATGATCTTAGTTTTATGAATGTTGAGTATTAAGCCAGCTTTTTCACTCTCCTCTTTCACTTTCATCAAGAGGCTCTTTAGTTCCTCTTCACTTTCTGTCATAAGGGTGGTGTCATCTGCGTATCTGAGGTTATTGATATTTCTCCTGGCAATCTTGATTCCAGCTTGTGCTTCATCCAGCCTGGCATTTCACATGATGTACTCTGCATAGAAGTTAAATAAGCAGAGTAACAATATACAGCCTTGACGTACTCTTTTCCCAATTTGGAACCAGTCTGTTGTTCCATGTCTGGTTCTAACTGTTGCTTCCTGACCTGCATACCGGTTTCCCAGGAGGCAGGTAAGGTATGATCCAGTCCTGGGCATATGTCTGGAGAAAAATCTAATTTGAAAAGACACATGCACCCCTATATATGTATACATATATAGCTGATAATTACAGCATAAACTAACACAACATTGCAAAGCAACTATACTCTTTGTATAAAATAAAAACTTAAAGCTTAAAACAAATAAATAAAATAAAAGATACATAGAACCCCTGTGTTCATAGCAATACTACTTATTTACAATAGGCAAGACATGGAAGTAACCTAAATATCCACTGACAGATAAATGGATAACCAAGATGTGGTACATATATACCATGTGTACCGCATATGTAATGTGGTACATGGAACATTACTCAGCCCTAAAAATGAATAAAATAATGCCATTTGCAGCAATATGGATGGACCTAGAGATTTCATACTAAAGTGAAATGTCAGACAAAGAAAAATACCATATGATATCACTTATATGTGGAATCTGAAATATGATACAAATGAACTTACTTACAAAACAGAAACAGGCTCACAGACATAGAAAATAAACTTACGGTTATCCAAAGGGAAAGGGGGAAGGGATAAATTAGGAGTTTGGGATTAGCAAATACAAACTAGTATATATAAAACAGATAAACGGCAAGCTCCTATTGTATAGCACTGGGAACTATATTCAATATCCTATAGTAAACCACAATGGAAAAGAACATGAAAAAAATGTATATATAATCGAATCCCTTTGCTGTATACCAGAAACTAATACAACATTGTACGTCAACTATACTTCAATAAAATAATAACAATAATAATAAATGAGATAATATGTGTACATGCTTGGCCAACACTATGTGCAGGAGCATTTTAGCTGCTCCTTCTCATCCCATTCTCCTTTTGGTAACTCAAGGCTTTATTCTGAACATGAACCATTGTTTGGGCTATGGGCAGTGATACTTTTGAACATAGGGAAGATTGGTCCAAATACCAAATGGCCCCAGACTGTTGTTCTTGGAGTTTTTGATCCATTTTTGATGGCTTTGTCTCCTTCCTAGCTGTCAGGTCTAGGCTGTCACTTTCACTGTCATTAAATCCCTCTCCCCACTCTGAATCTGCTGCTTTTAAACTGCTATGGAAAGCAGGGATTGATATTTGTAGAAAAAAAGTACACAGGCTTTGAGTGAGGGTCTAAAAGGCTCTCCTGCAAGGGATGTAGACTGGGCTTAAATATAGCATCTAATGTCTACAGCAACTGCAGAGAAGCCTCCGAGCCTCCATTTCAGCATTCCCACATTCAGAAGAGCTGAGATTGTGGGACACTGACCTTTAAGAAGCTGCTAGTATCTTTGTCCGTCTCCTTTACCAAATAGGGAGTTTCAGGGTGGGGGGGGTGTCTGCTCTTCCCAGGATCCCCAGTGCTGAGCACAGTGCCTGATGTATAGAGGGCATCCAATAACTGGTTGTAGAGTGACTGAACACATTTTCAGTTGACTTGGTCACCCTGGTTTTCATTTTTTTTTTGCCTCTAGTAGGAATGTGGTCTCAGGCCCTGTGGCCACCAAACAGCCCTGCCAGGTAATGATGGGCAGTCCTGAGCCCATGTTCTTCAGCCCCATGAACCACTCTGTTCTCATTAGCTACAGACAGGTGGCCATGAGGTAATTTAAAAATCCAATTTCCTCTTTTTATTAAGTTTCCTTTTGCCTTCTCACCTCCCCATGCAAGAAGGACATTTCCCTTTTACAGGCACCTCACAACCACAATAGCAATAAATCCTCACATCAGTAAAGCAGTTCACAGTTGGGATGATGGTCATCCTTTGGTGACCTTGTTTAAGCCTCTCGACCATCCAATGAGGCACATAAGGCAGAGGTCATCGCTTCCACTTTAGGGGTGAGGCAGCTAGGGACTGGAGTTGCACAGTGGCCTGTCTGAGGTCACACAGCTGGCAGAACTAAAATCAGAACCCAGGTCAGAGTGCTGGAGAATTGAGAACAGACCACCAAGCAGAGAGGAGAAGACGAAAGTGACAGGTGACACTCATCCTTTGCTGGAGCCAAAGTGAATGTTTTGCCAGAGGGCTATAAAGAGGCATTGCATTTGCTGGAATCTGCTCTCCCACTGGTGGCAGGTCCAATCTCAAGAACACGCAGCAACATGCTGCAAAGTTTGCACTGCATGTGGCATTTGGATGGCAAAGACACGGCTGTCTCCATCTGGTTGCGCCTGGACCCTGACCCTGACACAGGCAGCAAGGTCCTGCATCTCTGCTCTAAGCAGCCTCTCCCTCCACCATATGCCAGAGTCTTGATCCAGTGTGAAGGCACTGAGCAGACTCTCCTTGGGATCTTCCATGCCTGCCAGAAGAGCTCCATCCTAAGCATGTAAGACGGAAAGTCCTGACAGGGAGGTCCATCTGAGAATCTGACACACAGAATAAATGCCAAACACAAAACTTCTGAGAAACACTTCAATGAATGAAGCTGCAAGCAAAGACTCTAAGAGAAAGGCCACTTCAAAATACCCGAAGTCTAAGAGGAAGTGGGATGAGGAGGTAAGATGATGTTCCGTGCTGTGGAAGGCAAGCAGCCTGGGGCTTTTGGTCAAGAGGGAGACAGCCACACTGTCTGTTCTGAAATGAAAACCACACTGCTGGAAACGCCACTTGGAAAATAATCCCAGCACAGAGGGAAATCACAGGCACACCTTGGCTTAGGGTTTGGCTCAAATCAGAACAGGAGGTCTGTCTACATTTTGTGCAAACAGGAGATGGCCAGGGCCCAGTGTGACATCTTGCCGGGTCATTTTTATTGCTTTGTTTTTCCTATTGGATCAATAATCACTCACTATGTGCCAGTTGTTTACAAGGCTTTGGGGATATGTGGGGATAAAATTCATCTTCTTCTCTAAATATTTATCTCTTCTAATTTGGAGCATTATTTTCCTTTTTCAAATGGGCCATTTCTGGACCTTAGATGGTAACATGCAAGGTATTATGAGTTTGAAGTAAAATGTATTAAATCAATTTGCTCTGTTTTTTCAATTTTTATCATGCTCCTCCTTACATTTTCATATGAAAGATTCCTTGTTATCCTTCACTGAGACATAGGATGCTTAACACAGTCTTGTAAAGTTCACCAGTTAGTAACCTTGCCAGCCCAACGGTGGTTCATTCCATCCTCAGAAACCTACATAAACAAAAAACTATTGCTGACATCTGTGGAGAGTTCACTGTATGTTAGGCATTATGCAAAGTGTTTTCGCTCATTTAATCTCTGCAACAACCCTATGAGACAGGTGTTATTATTATCCCCAAGTTACAGATGAGAAAACTGATATTCAGAAAGTGTCAACAAGCCCACATTCAGTTACTAAGCTGCAGATCAGGGGTCCAAGCCCAAGCAGACTGACTTTTGAGCACTAAGTGCTAAACTTAAGAGACATCCCCAAAACGGCAGCCAGTAGCTTCTGCCTCCTCCCTTCTATTTTGAGAGATCAGGCGGTTCCCACTTTGCTCCTGAGCCTTCACAAGGAAACATCCCTGTGTGACTGTGTTTTCCAACCACTGCTCTCTCCTCACTCCTGGCCTCTTCTCAGTTCCTTCATCTCTTCTAAAACAGGGCACGAGGAGCTGAGCAGGACACCCTGGGTGGGGTCTCTCCAGCAGACGGCAGAGAGACCACCCGCCCTGGTGTGGGTGTGTAGCCAGATGGTCACCTCGGCTCCCTGGTGGCTGTGCTCACACTGGTTACTCACGGTAACCTTGAGGTCACCTGAGACTCCAAGGCTCTTTTGCTCTAAACGCACAGTACTCCTCAGCTGTGCCTCTACCACCTCAGACACAGGCAGTCCAATTTGTTCTAATATAGCCTTATATTGTATGTTAGTCACACAGCTGTGTCCAACTCTTTGTGACCCCTTGGACTGTAGCCCACCAGCTTCCTCTGTCCATGGGATTCCCCAGGCAAGAATACTGGAGTGGGTTGCCATTTCCTCCTCCAGGGGATCTTCCCGAACCATGGATCGAACCCGGGTCTCCTGTGTTAGATTTAGCCTTCCTAGATTTAACCAAACATTCCAGCTTGGTAAGGTTCTTTGCACCCTGGATCTATCTTCCAACATGGTTCACAACTTCTAAAATTCCTATAAGCATATTTTTATAATCACATCCAAGTTACTGAAAAAAGGTCAAAGAAAACAGAGGCCTGTGGCCCATCACTCGAGACGAGACCTAGAACAACGTCATTCTAAGAGGAGGAACTTATTGGGTTGACAATGACTCATGTGACTAGGCTTTCACTCTGTTGACTTCTCTCTTGACCCTGAGGTGCAGGAGGGGGAGCCAGGGCATCAAAATAAAAAGATATAGTTCCCGTGTTAGAACTCTTACATGTGCTCAGGTTAGACTATCGTGTGGATAAAAGAGGATCTGATTGGGAATCAGGTGAACGGGGATGGAGTCTTGGCTCTGCCCTTGGACAAGCCCCTCCACCTCTCTGGACCTCTAGTTCCTCATCTATGAAACAAGAGTAACAATAGTAGCTTAACTTGGTTACTGAAAAGCTTAAATGAGAAAAGGTTTAAAAATATACTTTGTCATCTATCACACACCAGACAATGAAAAGGGTTTGGAGGTAAATTCTGAACGGTTGACGGTTTGTGCTAAGCCTGACACTCTGCGCCCTGCTTACAGGGCAGGAAGGGGTTTGAGGCACCCCATCCCACCTTGGAACCCTGTGTCTCCCTCTGTGTGGTGCATACAGCACTGCTCCATTAAACGTGGCTGGGTTGAGGAGACTTAGAACTAGCTGGCAGCACAAAGGCAATGGTTAGACAATGGGTTAGTGGGTTGGTAAACTGAGGTTCCTGGTTTCTCCTCAACTGAACTGTTCTGAGCCCTGGGGTTTTAGCTCCCCAAAAAGAGCAGTGAGAATAACACTTCTGCTTCCAACACCCTGGACTCTGGTCCTATTGAAATGGATCGGGACCCTATGGTCCTTGCCCACTCTGTGTCCCCTGCCTGCCTTTTGTCTGTGGAAAACTTTGGTCAAAGAATAAGTTTAATCAGAGAAATGAGACCACGCAGAAACAAAGGAAAACAGTCTAAGAAGACCATATAATAATAATGTAGTTATGAAGCATAGTCAAGGACCTTTAGTTTCTTCTCAAGAGCTATAGATAATACTCTTGAGCCATATCCTGTGAGTTGTCTTATAGATACTGAAACTCCAGGTGGAGAAGTTAACTACATGATGACCAGAATGTACCCATGACATAAGCTGCCACATTTCTAAGAAATGGCCTCAAAGAAATGGAAACAAACAGACCTTGGAACTGAAGATTAATTGTACCCAATCAACTAAGATGACACAGGTCAGACCTCTGATGACCAATTTGATGAGGACTGTCAGAGCTGACGATGCTGTTTCTGAATGTAGCCCCCTCCGTCTGTCTATAAAAGAGCTTCCCCACTGACTGTCAGTGGTGGGGAGCTGGCCTTTGGACAGACATCCACCCTCCTGCTGAGTTGCTGCCATCCGAAATAAAGCAAACTTTCCCTTCCATCAACCTGGTCTGTTTATTGGCTTTTGAGCGGCGAGCAGCCAGACCCCACGTCTTTCCATAACACTATGATGCTATTTAAGGATCAGGCAGTAAGAATGAATCCCAGAAGAAGCTTCATGAACCTCCCCAAAGACACAAAGGACACAACCGAAGTGTTACTTACACAACAGAACACTTTTGCTGCCATATTCTGGTCAAACTGGCCGAGGATGATCCGCACGTCATTGCCCTGTGGACAGAAGACACGGATGTGGAGGTGAGCATGTGATCGGCACAGCCCAGGAGGCCACAGGCTGCAGGCCAAAGCAAATAGCTCAGAAGGGCCTCGCCTTCCCTGCTCTCCTCCAGCAAGAGCTGGCAAACTCCGGGGGACATTGACACAACGTCTGCCTTCCATCCTCACTCTACGCTTAGGGAAACTGAGGCCAGACGAGAAAAAGGAACTTCCAAGGTCCCCAGGGGAGTTGGCAGCAGAAACAAGTTCCCAGGCAACACCCCACCCCTCAGTATGCTAGGCTTTTCCACCTTCCAGGAGTCCACAGAGCTTCCCAATTAAGACATTTCAGAATCTCTTCGAGTTCTAGGCTTTGTTCAAATCTCAGCTCCACTAAGGTGGCCTCCAGTGGCTCTTTTCCCCAACTTGGCCTCAATTTCCTCATCTGCAAGATGGGAATAATGGCAGTACTTACTTACAGTGCTTACTTAGAGGGCTAAATGAGATTATCCTTATAAAGTGCTTTACATAGTTCCTGACAGAGAGGAAACACCCAGCTAGAATAAGTTTTTTATAACCTTCTCCCAACCCATTCTTCTCCTTTTATTTCAAAGGAAAATCTATCTTCAAACGTTCTATAAAGTTATTATCTTATTAGCTCAATGGGGTTAATAGGTATATACTGTACCATAGGTCCTGTGCTGCATGCTAAGTTGCTTCAGTCATGTCCAACTCTTTGCGACCCCATTGACTGTAGCCCACCAGGTCCCTCTGTCCATGGGATTCTCCAGGCAAGAATACTGGAGTGGACTGCCATTTCATTCTCTAGGGGATCTTCTCGACCTAGGGATCGAACCTGCATTTCTTATGTCTCCTGCGTTGGCAAGTGGATTCTTTACTACTAGTGCCACCTGGGAAGCCCCACCATAGGTCCTATGACTCATTTATTCATTCAACAAAGATTTACTGAGTGTCTGCCTGAAGTTCTTTCCTGGGTCAGGGTAAGGGGTTCTTGACTGCTTTCTAGGGGACGGGATCCAGGCTGGGCCCTGCCCCATGGAGAACAGGCAGAAGGAGGATGTACAGGCAGAAGGATGTACAGGAAGCCTCCAGGAGACAGCCAGGCCTCAGCCCACACGCTTGCTCCCCATCGCAGACCTGCCCTCTGCACCGAGACTCAGCCCTGCAGGTGATGCTACCTTCCTGACATTTATCCTGTCCTTCCCAGCAGGCCGCAAGGCTCTTTGATGCATAAAGAAGAGAAACATCCCTTTAAAGATCAGTTTTTAGCATCTTTCAAAATTGGAAAGTGCTGACTGGGAGGCCATTTTACTCATCATGTACTTTAGCAAAATAAAAAAGGCTTGGATTCTAAAATCATCCTTCGTTTGCAAGCAAGAATGGAAAGACGGAAAAAAAAACAACAACAAAAAAACCTTGCTCTGAAAGGACTTTAAAAGATCTTTAACAGAGTCCAGTGAAAGGAAGGCAAGCTTTTGTCATCACCACGTCTGCAATGCTATAAAAAGTTCTAAGCTGCTTCCGTTCTGTGGCCTTGCTCCTGGGACACTTCAGGGTCTTTCTGCTTATTTGTTAAATTTTTTATAGCATCTCTTGCTGCTAACACTATTCACCTATCCATATCCATATCCATCCAACAAACATTTATGGAGCATCTACTTTGTGCCAAGCTCTGTGTTGCTAAACATGGTACAGTAGAAACAGCTTATTGGATTTTGGAGTCAGAAAGACCTTGGCTCACATCCCAGCTCCAGCACCTACCAGGTACATGACCCTGGGTCTTAATCTCCTGCAGCCTCAATTTTCTCATCTCTGAAATGGGCATAACACTCCTTACCTGACCTGGTGGTTGTAGGATTCATGATTAATGAACCCCCCTCTGCCCCCTGGTGCTGGCTTCCATGATGCTTCCTCCTGCCTCCTGGTCATTCCTGCTCAGATTCTCAATCAGCCCCTCATCCTTAGCCCACCCCTAATGCTGGTGTTCCATACAGTTCTGCCCTCATAACTCTCCCTGGGCAACCTCATTCATGACCCCAGCCACAACTCCCCTCTGAAAGCTGTGGATTTCCAAATCTCTCTCCTGAGCCACCTTTTCTCGAGCTGTCCTTTGGATACCTCCATGTGGATTCTCTCAGGCACCTGAAGCTCAACGTGACCCACTTGAACTCACCATCATTCCCCAAACGCCTCTTTCCTCCTCCTGTACTGCCTGTCTCTAGAACGGTGTTGACAACCTCCCACTCCCTAAGATCAGAAACTTGGGAGCCACCTAAGGTTCTCTCCTCTCCTCATCCTAGCCATAACCAGGGCCTATTGGTTCTGTCTGCTCACTAGCTCCTGAATCACTCTGGTCTCTCCAGCCCCATTGCTCTGGGTTGAGCCACCATCACTCCCTACTTGGTGAACCACTACAGCCTCCCAGCTGGATCTCTCTGCCTTTAGTCCTGCCCCATCCATCCAGTCTCCACAGAGCAGACAAGGGAATCATTCCAAAATTCAAATCTTATTGTATAAAATCTTTCCATGGCTTAGACCTTGACAGATCAAACTCTGAGCTCCTTAGAACATCTCAGATTCTTGACCAACTCACTCCCGCTCATTTCAATAGTCACATTTCTTGCTATACCTCCACATCCCAGAGAATGAACCACCTGAAGTTCTCTTAGATGGTCTGCCATACACTCATTCATTCATTCACTCACTCATTCATCCACTTTCTCACTCGTCCTCTCTTTCTTTATACAAGTTCACCCATCCAGAATGCCATTCCCTCCCACCCCACTTGTTCTGCCTGGAGGGCTGCTGCTCTCCCTTCCTGCCTTAGCTCAGGAGCTCCTACTCAGAGAAACCATTCCTGTTCCACCAGGCTTAGGCCACTTTCTCCTCTGTTAAGTTCTTTCCTGGTACCCAAGGGATCACAGATTTACTTAACTTCTTCCTAGAGATGCAAAAGGCTTTCCCAAATCCAGCACAGCACCCCAAAACCAGCACTCTCACCTTGGTGCCCCCTGACCATTAGAGGGCCCTGGAGAAAGAGCCTATCCAGGGCTAGGTTGCACTTGATGCAGGAAGATATTCACACCCACTCTGATTCTAGATGGTGAGTAAAGGGGCGAGGTGCTGCAAAATCTAGGAGAAAAGAGGACAAGCCAGCGATTGGTGCAGGTGGAGCCTGGATCCAAGGGTTTGGAGAGGACACTGGGAAATGTGTCTGGAGTGATACTTGGGGGGTGCCTTGAGAAGCATAAAGAGTTGAAGGTGTTCTCAAAATGGGATATGTGTACTCCCAGGGCAGAGGAGTTTCCTGAGAGTACAAAAACTGCAGATATACCTGGTTCTTCTTTCTGGAGCAGCAGTTGGAAGATTCAGGGTGAAGGGAAAGATTTTTGGATTGGGGGAATCTTAAAAGTTTTAACACACCCACACTATCACAAAAGTTCCAGAATCACACTTTTCAATGTTGCATAACATGCATGGTTTCCTTAAAATCCCAAGAAAGGAAAGAGCTTTGTTGGCAGAGGACCCGCTTCTGGCTATGCCCACCCACCTCCCTGCCAGGGGTATAAAGGCATTCTTCTCTATAGGTGAAAGGGCTTAGGGGGCAGTTGAAGGATTCCCAGAGGGTAGGGGAGGAGAGCCATGATCATCTTTGAGGATGAGTGTGCAGAACAGTGCTGTGATGTTAGAAACTCTGGAACGTGGCAGAGGGCAGGGTCTCACAAGTCCCCGCCATGGACTCTTGCTTGGCTCTGTAGGGGGCTATCTGGAGTGAATGTAGATGTCCTGAGATCAGACAAATGACAGCTTCTTCTTAGAGGGCTAGATCTAAGGTCATGGATGGTAGCGGAGACCTATGTTTACACTCTCAACAGGCCACACTCACAGGCGAATGCAAACATGGAAGGGAACAGCCATGGGGTGGGAGGCCCTGGAAGGTGTGGTCAGTCCAAACCTTGGGTGGATTTCCTTTCCTTTTTCCTGGCTCCTCTCATCTGTTGTCTAAAAAGAAGCCCTTTGTCTCTGGGGCCCTTAAAGGGAGCCAAAATCTCACAAGAAAATAACACTTAAGAAGCATGACTCAATTCAAAGCACTAGTGTATAACCCTCACAAACGACAGCTTCTGAACTCTTTCTAGCTATTGCCTTAGGAGGTTGGTGCTATTATTATGCCCAGTCTGGACAGTCTCATATGCAAAGTGAACCCCAGAGCCTTAAGTGACTTTCCTAGGCACAGCACATGCTGGTGGTCCTATGGGACCCCCTCCTCGGGGCTGGAGCACCAACCCAGCTCCAGTGAGGGTGGGCTGCCACCAGCTCCCTCCCTTTTTTGGAGAACTTCCCTCAGCCAAGGGGAGCTTCCAGGCCCTGGAAGGTCATGTTGCACCTCACCCTCCATAGCAGCCAGTGACTCACTCATACGGTAGGAAACTCCAGCCCCCTTGCTGAAAGGTGGGACGAGCTCTGTGCTGCAGATTGTGCTCCAGAGAGCCAGCAGGGCCAGGTTAAACCAGTCACCAGCCAGAAGGCATTCTGACCTAGCTCCCCTCTTGCCCTACCCCGCTTCTCTCCCATTCTCCTGAGCACACTCTCAATAAATCTCTTTCACAAGCGTCTCAGACTCTGTTTCTAGGGAGTTCAACCTAAGACATCAGGTCACAGGGATAAGAAGTGGTGGCTTTGGCCTCGACCCAAGGTGAGTTTGGCCCCAGATCCCAAGCATTTGACCACTCATCCCTATATATTCCCTCCCAAGCTGAGAAGGCCAACTCCCCAGGGCCTGGGCTGCTGGGGCTCAACACCCAGTCTGCTGCAATGACTCATGGAGAAAAGTACCTTGGATTTTGAAGTGGAAGGACTTGAGGGGCAAATGCAATCCTGAGACATTAAAATAGCTGATGTGCATTTAAAAGAGCAGGAAAGCAGAAAGCCCCCCATCTTGCTTCCCTGTGACAGTAGTGTGGGGGTTCTGCTAGAAGGTCAAGGTTGACCCTGACACTGACCTGTGAGTTATCTGATGTCACCTGACACCTGTGCATCTGTCTAAGCCCATGTTTAATAGCTTCCTGGCTTTCTACAACTTATTCTACCCATTAGGTAGCTGAAAAATCAAAAGATATCATCTTCGATGTTGTAGAAAGGAGTGCAGTGCAATAAGCACAAGATGGCTGAGCTATTAGAGGCCAGACACGATGTGGGCTGGGAGGTGGCCTGACCTGGGGCAGTGGGCACTGGTGAAAGGGTCAGAAGCCCAGGCCTGCTTCTGCTCCCTCACTTTGGTCATGAGACCTGGGGTAAGCCTGAGAGGGTTTGCCTAGATGCTTTCCAAAGTTCCCCCTGGCTCTGTCAGACTGATTGCACACCCAGAATGAGTATTCTCTTTCATTTAGCTAAAATTAGTCTTCCTTAGACTATTTTTCCTTCTCCAGAAGTGTCCCTAAAAGCAGAGAATCAGGAGCCACATACTCTTAAGGACAGGAGTGAAAGAGGGAACAGTCCCAGCAGCCCTGGTGAAGCATGGCACTTCTTTAAAGTTTATCATTGTATCTTGAAAATTCATGTATATTTAGCATTCTGATAACATATCTATGTTTATCTGAAGATAAAAATAATGATTTTCTTCCATGTCTCTGAGAAAAGCTGGCCTGCTAGGAAGATGCACCACATTTATTCTGTAGCTTCAAGTCCCCTTGGGGTACTTGTATGAACCTCAAGTTCAGGCAGTCAAGCTGGGCTCCTTGCCCATGAGGTAGACAGTAATTCCCACTAGGACTTTCCCATGGAGCAAAGTGGGGGGCAGTCCTCCTCAAGACCTGTTTTTGTGGCCTTCCTGTAATGGCTTCCCAAAGATGTCCATGTTCAAATCCCTGAAAGCTGGGGACATGCTATGACACGGCAAGGGGGAGTTAACATTGCAAATGGAATTAAGGTTGCCAGTCATCTGATTTATAAAACAGGGAGATTTCCCTGGAGTCTGAATCCTAAATGAGGGGTTGGTGGCTGCTCCAATGAAAGCCAATAAAGCAACTGAAATTGATAGGGACAGTGTAAAGGGACAAAGTAGGCAATTAAACAGTTAATCCCACTAAAGGATCATAAATAAGGAAAAAAGTATGGGAGATCTTGTAAGTGACTGCTCCATCAAGAGAGCAGTCTTGCTTAGCAATGAATGCAACAGAAGCATGAGACGTGCCCCCAGACAATAAAACAGTGGTGGAATAAGACCCACATCCTACCCAGTGAGGTAGGTAAGTTTATGACTCCTAGGACATGCTCCTCTGTGCACATTAAAAACAAAAATATAGGGAAAAGATGGCCTTAAACCGAAACCTGAGATGATTTACCATATTTTAGTATGTTTTACCACCTTCCTGCTCATTTGCATAGCTCCATGACAGTCCTAGTGCAGGGACAAGAAAACTCCCCTACCGAACATGGAGGAAGAGCTGATGCTGGAAGCCTGACATCTACTCAAGTACGAGGAAGAAGGTGGCCTTCACCTCCTCACTTTCCCTTTGATTTTAAAACCGGAGCCCAGTAAGTTCTCGGTGCAGCACTTCCTTGCCTGCCCAGTTGTGTCTCTCACAGCACCCTACACTAAAAACTCTTCCCTTACCTGTCACTCCGCCTCTGACTGAATTCTTTCTGTGCCAAGAAAGAAGAGCCCTATGCTGTACTATGTCCTGGAATGCGTTCTGTGGCTTCAAAATGAACAGAGGGGTACATATGGAGCCTGGTGTTCTCCCCGACACAGCCCTGAGCTCCAACGCGGGCACCACGGAAATATTCAGGGCCCTGTGAGGGGTGGCCTCCTAGCCCAGCCTGGTGACCATTTACATTAAACATTCCTGATCAAAACAGGTCCATCCGGAATTAGCTTTAAGGCCTGGGGTCTTCATCTCACAGAGACGGTTTTATTTCCTGACTTTCTTTTAGACAAACTGATATATACATCTGCTAGATCCGCCTGAGTAATCCCATTGTTCAGCTCCTCTAGGTTCTTGCTTATTTTTGAATGGCTGATCTGTCCAGGACCAAGAGAAAAATGTTGTGTGTCGATTCTTCTTGGCATTTTAACAGACCATTCTTTATCTATTTCAGTGAGATGTAATTTAGAGCGATAATGGTCCATGAGTACGCTATTCTCACGGTGAATTGTGCCTTTATCTATAGAAAACCACTTACTCCTGGTCAGTGCCTATACCTTGAACTCTCTGTATTCCAATGTGAACACCGGATCCTTGCTTCAGTTTGGTTTGCTTGACATACCTTTGCTTGACCTTTTACCCTTCACCTTTCTGTGTCTCTGTGTTGTAAATATAACTATAACTATAGCTAGCTCTTTAAAACACAACCTGAAAGTCTTTGCCTCTTCATAGGGAGTTTGACCTATGTGAATTTCTGGTCAGAATGACTATATTTGATTTTCAGTATTAGTTTATGTTTTCTGGTTTTCATGTTTGCTTTGTTTTTTGATACGTGGACTAGATTTTCTTTGCTTTTATCTTCTGAGTTTCAGGAGCTTCGGGTTCTGCTTATATTATAGTATTAACATATTTGCTATTAAGTTATTCAAAGCCTTTTAAACTTATATTTTTCTAATTATGAAAGTCATAAGCAAAATAGTCTCTTTTGAGCACCACTTCTAATTAAGATCAGGACTATTTTTTACTCACATTTTTGCCTCTGTTAATGGAATTTTGGTTTTTATATCTCAATTACTGTTATTACAGTATTTATTTGCATTACATGTATATTCATGTTTGCTTTCAAAACAAACTTCTCCATCTGCATGCACTTTTATAACAACTACTTAGCTCTCTCTACGGTTTCCATGATCCCTGCTCACCTGCTTCTGTCATGACCTCAGCTATAAAGTTAGCTGTTGTTCAAGGCAGGCTGACATAGGACTTCAAGGGTTAACTTCAAGGGCACCTGGCTAGTAGTACATCATGTGAGCCTCACATGTGGGAAAATGTCTCCTAGCTGCTCCATCATTTCTGGGATTGAACATCGCAGGGGAGTCGAGGTGGACTGATTTTGCACCTTTGTGGACAATTTGTTCTTTTTTCTGGCCTAGGTACTCGTAGGTTTTCCCTTTTGTGTTTGTACTTCAAAACTTTTAACAAAATGTGTCTGGGTCTCTTTTCACCAATTCTGCTAGAATGTAGAAAGGCCAGCTAGTCTGCACATACAGTCTATGCATTTCCTTATGAAACTGTTGACTTTGTAGTTTCAAAATGGTTCAATATTGGAAATTTTGTATGGTCCAATCTAGGAGTTCTCTCTTGAGCCCTCTTAAGTTTGTTGCTTATTTTTTTAAATAAATTTCTTGAGAATAGTTTTAGATTTATGGAAAAATCACAAAGAAAGTGTAGAGAATTTCTATATGTCTATCACCCAGTTTCCCCTATTATTAACATCTTACTTTAATATAGTACATTTGTTATAATTAATAAATCAATATCCATTCATAATTAACTAAAGCTCATACTTTATTCAGATACTCTTAGTTGTTTTTTTTTCTCCAGTGTCCTTTTTCTCCTCCTGGATCCCATTCAGGATACCACATTATATACTGTTTTCGTGTCTCTGTAGGCTCATTTTGGCTTAGGCATTCCTTAGTTTTGAAGACCTAAAAAGTTTTGAGGAGTACTGGTCAGGTATTTTGCAGGATGGCCTTCAACTGGAATTCACCTGATGTTTTTCTCATTGTTAGACTGGGTTTATAGGTTTGGGGGATCATATCAAAGGTATATACTATCAACAAGACTTATCATGTAAATGCTGACCTTGGTCACTTCGCCAAGGTAGCATTTATCAGGTTCTTCCACTCTAAAGTTACTCTTCTTTTCCCCCTTTTCATCCTGTGCTCTTTGGAAGGCAAATGGGTACTTCTGCTCCACTTCCTTGGGTCTGAAATATCTACACAAATTATTTGGAATTCTTTGGCATAGAAGATTTGTATATTCACTCCCATTTACCTACTCAGTCATGGGCATTTGTTTTATACTTTGGGTTATAATCCAATACTGCTTTTATTTTATTGCTCAAATGTTTCAGTTCTGGCCATTGGGAGCTCTTTCAGTGGCTACTTCAGTTGGCTGGTGAACAATTCTGACACCGCTCTCCTACCAAATCAGTGTGTGTTGTTGATGTGGTTTGAGCACGTCCTCAACTTTCTGGCACTACAGGACGCTTCAGGATTATTTTATATGTTTTCTGTCCCAGTCCCAGGTCAGCCATTTCTCCAAGGAGCCTCAGTTCTTTTCCATGGAGAATGGTATTAGAAGCCAAGATCTGGGTGGTAGCTGAGCTTATTGATACTTGGATGCCTATTTTGTTTTACATTTTGGTTCTGTTTCATTTGTCCCAGTTTTCCCTTAGCATCTCCCTTCTCCAGGGTCCATAACTTATCTTTCCTCTCATTAGATTGATCTCTTTGACCATTTCCTCTGAATTTTGGGAAAGCATTTCAAGTTTGTCCTGCATATTATTGATTTTTATTTTTCATGGCATTAACTCTGCTCTCTACTACCTCCAAAGCAGATTTTAATTCTGCTAGTCACTATTTAGTTTTCTTCCTTGTCCACTGTACTTCCTTCTCTATTTTACCCCACCAGATATTTGCTTCTTCTCTGAGCTCTCCAGAAGTTACTTTTCTCTGAGTGTTTTATCCTTGTGTTCTGTTGGCTTTGTCTGTCCAGATTTGGTATTTGGTTTATGCCCACTCAGCAAATTTGTCGAGCAAATTAGTTTGGTTCCAGGTGGTGGGGAATAAAACAGTGATCCAGACATACAGAAACTGCTGCTTCCTAGAGCTTTCATCCTAGTGAGAAGAGACAGATGACAAAACAACTGGGAAAAATGAACAGGAGGTCAGATATTGTTATGGGTTGATCTGCATCTCCCAAAGATATGTTGAAGTCTTAACCCCTGATACCTCAGAATATGACCTCATTTGAAAACAGCATCATTGTATTAATAGATGAAATCAGTTAAGGTAAGGTCATACTAGAGCAGGGCAGGCTCTTAATCCTCCAAGACTAGTTTCCTAAGAAGAAAATGATGTGAAGGGAAAGAGGGGAAATGTCAGTTGAGGCAAAGGAGTTACATAGCTGCAAGACAAGGAATGCCAAGGATTGCCAGTTGACACTAGAAGCTTGGAGAAAGGTACGGAAGAGTCCCCGAGCCTGCTATAGAGCATGGGCTTGCCAACATCTTGACCCTGGCCTTCTGTCCTTGAGATGTGAGAGAATAAACTTCTGTTGTTTTAAGTCACCTAGTTTATGGTGCTTTGTTTATGGCAGCCCCAGGAAACTGATACAGATATCTATCAGTGAAATGGAGGAAATTAACAGAAAGGGGGAGAAGGAGTGTGAGGGGCCGGGATTTAAATTTTAAATAAAGCCTCTGGGAAAGGAGGACAACTGAGAAAAGACTAGAGGAAGGTTCGAGAAGTAGCTACGCAGGTGGTGAGGGAAGAGCACTCCATGTTGAGGGGAGCCTTTGCCAAGAGACTGAGCGTGCTGTCCTTGGCTCTGCTCTCCCGGGCTTATCTGATGCTGGAACCCTCTCTCAGAACCGCAGCTGTGTGGGGCGGTGGGGGAGCTGGACCATGGTGTTGCCCAGATCCAAGTTTGAATTCCAACGCACCACTTGCCAGCTGGGTGACTAGGGGTGAGGTCCGTAACCTTGTTGAGCCTCAAGTTCCCCATTTGTGAAATGAGGATACAAAAATTCCCTCTGTCCCAGGGCTCTGGGGAGGGCTGAATGGGCAGGTGAAGCCAAGAGCTCTAGCCCTTGCTCAGGGCACTGGAAAGGCCGCCTGCTATTTCTATCAGCATTCAGATCACTCCTGCTTCTGGTGGCACTGGCTTAGCTTAGCAGAGCACCAAGTTCTATCCCCAGTGTCTTGTAGACTTTCAGCTAGTGCGTCTGCTCCACACACAAAGGCTCTCTAAATTTTAAAGCCCATAGAATTCCGCTGGGCCTCTCAGGTGCAGGAAGCTATTTCCAGTGCCCACCCTGGGGAGACACTGCGTGTCGCAGGAGAATGTCAGCGCAGCACCAGGGTCCCGACCACCCCAGGTGGTCCCTGCAGAGCAGGCACTCCTCCCCTCTGGATGCTCTGGGCCCCAAACAACCCAAGTCCACCCTCAGACCACACGGCCTGCGGGGAAAGAGCTGGGCACACACCTGGGCTGCAAGCAGGCCCTTCTTACTACCCTTTCCTCATCGGCAGAGGCTTCCGGCGCTGAAATATCACGTGCCCGTGTGGTATCTGCTCCTGAGCAGGTGACAAACAACTGCTGCTCTGCTCCTTCGTCCCCATCTCTGTGTCTCAGACTCCCCATGTGTGAACTGAAGGCTTCATAAGCTCTAAACTGCCACCTGCTCTGATTAGTATAATCTGGGATCAGGCCAAGAGAGAAGGGACATGTCAGCAATCGGCATCTGAGGCCCCAGGCTACTTTCAATGTGGGCATGGGGAATGGAAGAGTAGGGTGACAGCTCTAACTATGTCTGTACCTACGTACAACCCCCAGCAGCTCCCCGTTGCCTGGCATAAAAGACCAAACTTCTTAGCTCAACATTCAAGGCTCGTGGAAACTGGCTCCAAATTCTATTTCCAACCTTGGCATCTTTTCCGTGTCCCCATCCCAATACTCCAGCTTCCTGGAATTCCTGCTGATCCCAAGTGCACGGTGAGCATGGCCACCCTGCCCTCTGATTTTTACTCTGAGGGTCTCCACCCTGTCCATCCTCCATGGCTGTACCTTCTCTGCAGCCGTGTCTGAATCCTCTCCTGGGTGGGGTGAGTCACTTTCTCCCTTTGTTCCCCGGCCCCTCTGTTCCTGGTTTCCCTGGGATGTATCTGCCTTCAGACACCTGAGGACATAGGCAGGCCTGATGATGGCTGTGAACCCAGGAGAGGGTCTGGCACAAACCTGGTGTTTGAGAGAGTTTGGGAAATGAATGTACAGATGACAGCTGGGGACTACTTACAACTGCAAACATCTAGTTGACCCTTCTGTTCCTGGAGTGAGCGTCACTGGAGGGGGTCAGGAGCCTGAGCTTTCAGTTCCAACCATATTACTTCCTTGCTGTGGGTTTGGGCAAGAGAGGTTCTCACTATGAGCCTCTTCACAACAGGAAGGAAGTTCCCTGAAGGCAGGGGCCAGGTCTGAGTCATTAATGTTCCTCACTAGCCTGTCCTTGAGTAGGTGCCAGTGATGTCTGTCGTGCCCTGCTTGCCTCTCACGCTGTGCTGAGAGATACGAAATCACCCAGCAATTCCACATGGCCATGCACCTGGCAAGCAGACCTCTGGCCAGTGCTGGACAACAAGCAAGGGACAGCCAGCTCCTGGGAGCTTTTCCTCACATCTCAAATGCCAAGGACAAAATGAAACAGCCTGAATTCAAGACTTCTTCAAAGTCAAGGATTTTGGAGAACCCCAGGAGCATGCCATCAGTCTGGCCTCCAGGCCCTGGCCAGCTGCACCTACCTTAAGCTTTTTGACACTGGTGCAGGGATCATTGGAGAAGCTCTCGGTGTCCGAAATCTCGATATCCTCACCATACAGAACCCCAGTCAGGTCATTTCTCACCTGCCAGCAAAGAAAGAGCAGAGGGTGGGTGTGCTGGCAGTCACAGGAAGGGCCACTTCACAGGGGTCTGGGAAGCCGCTCAAATGGGAGAGGTGATTTTCTCCACCGATACGAAAAAGGAGTGGGTTTTATCTTCATTAAAAACTAGATTGCTCCCTGAGACCTTGGAGATTCCCCTCCCCTGAGGACACACAAGCAGAAGGAGGTCAGACAGGGAAGGGACTTACTTAAGTTGCCCAGGAATTTCCTGGAAGAATTAAGACAAGCATCCAAGTCACTGGAGTTTCATGCTGGTGTTTCATATCATCTCCAAATCAGATTAGGCAAATACATCACACTGTCTCCAAATTAGACTATTCAAATACTTTTCTATTTATATTTTTCATTATTTATTTGCAATATTACTTCATTTCTAGGGTGAGGAAATAGCTGAGATATTCAGATAGACAAAGCAAAAACAGAGGAGAGGGTGAGGGGGTGCGGAACCAGCCTGTGATGTTAAACATAACAATGTATCTGCTGACACACAGAATGACTAACATCTATGTGCTTACAGCAGAGAGCTGCAAACTCCAGTGCTCACACAAACTAGCCAGTGTGCGAAGCAGTCTGTGTGGAAGGATACTAGGGAGTGGTGGGGCCTGGTGACAGTGTGGCAAACTACTGCTTCACCTAAAGACAGCACTTGCTGCTCAACTCCAAACATGCTACGCCAGAATGTTGGTCCAGAATCACCAGACCTTCTGGTTTGGAAGGAAGAAATAAGAAATCTATATTTTTATTTATTTTTTGGCCACACTGCACAGCATGCAGGATCTTAGTTCCCCAACAAGGGATTGAACCCATGCCCCCTGCAATGGGAGCATGGAGTCTTAACCACTGGACTACAGGGAAGTTCCTAAATTTTTAAAATAAAGTAGGATCCCTCACATCTTAAAGGGCTTCCCAGGAGGTGCTAGTGGTAATGGGAAGATCCCCTAGAGAAGGAAATACAAGCCACTCCAGTAGTCTTGTCTGGAGAATCCCATGGACAGAGGAGCCTGGCGGGTTACAGTCACACAGAGCATCTCAGCACTGAGCATCTCAGCATGAGCACATTTTAAAATGGTGACACTATTTTCAAATTAAAAAAAAAATAAAGTTAGGATCAAAACAAATAAATCTGAAATCTGTATGCGACCCATGTCTATGACTGTACACCCTGGGACAGAAAGCCATGGAAACTAGATTGTGTTTTAGTAGAAATAACCAGGTGGGAGTTTGGGGACCCAGGTTCCAGGTCTTGCTCTGTCACTGACTTGCTTGTGACCTCAGCCTCTCTGAGGGACCCTTTCCCTCTTAGCATTTCAGTCTCTTCCTCTTTAACTGAAGATGAGCTTTGAAAGCACTTCTTGTCCATACCTATTAAGATAGCTATTATCAAAAACCAAAACCCTGCACGTGTTGATGAGGATGTGGATAAACTGGAACCTTGTTCGCTCTAAACATTTCCCATCGTATGGTAATATGATTCAGCCATTCTACTTCTGGGTATACACCCAAAAGAAGTGAAAACAGGCACTCAAAGAGGTATTCGGACACTCGTGTGCATAGCAGCCTTATGCCAAAAGGTGGAAGCAACCATCTTTTGGAAGCAATGTCCATCAACAGATGAGCGGATAAACAAACTATGGTTTATACATACAATGGAATACTATTCAGCCTAAAAAGGAATGAAATTTTGACACATGCTACAATATGAATGAAGACATTATGCTAAGTGAAATAAGCCAGATGCAAAAGGATAAATGTATGATTCCACTTAGGTGAGGTACTTAGAGTAGTCAAGTGCATAGAAACAGAAAGGAGAACAGTGGTTTCTAGAGTTGGGGGATGGGGCAATGGAGTTGTGGGTACAGAGTTTCTGTCTGGGATAATGAAAAGTTCTGGGGATAACTGACGGTGCTTCTTGCACAACAATTTGAAGGTACTTACCGTCCCTGCACTGTAAATTTTACAGTGGTTAAAATAGTAAATTTGATGTTACGTACATTTTGCCATGATAAAAAAGTACTTCTCTTTTCAACAATTGATAGATCCTCCCAACGTATATATCGAAATGTTTTGAATAATTTGGCCCTGAATGTTGCAGGATGGTCACTGGGAAGCCCCCACTACAGAAGGGGAATAAAAAGGGTTGTGGTGGGAACAGCCATATTTCATTTTTTTAAAAGAAATATGATGCCAATAGAGGAAAACATGAACACATTAACTCTGGGTAGCAAGACCATGGGTGTTTAGTGTTCTGTGCTCTGCTGAATGCTTGAAATACTTCGTGACACATACATTTGTAAGAAAAATGCAACTGTCTCAATCAGGGTGAACCTTGTCCATCTTTAGTTTTTACCTCTATTTTGATGGAAGATTGGGAACTAGTTGGTTGAAAAAAAAGTTGACTTTGCCATTATGGTTTGTTTCTGCTGTGTCAAATCCTTTTTGGATGCAGGTGGGGTTCCATTATTAGGTTTATGTGTCATGGGGGTGCTGTGGACCAACAATTATTGATATGCAATATTATAATGTGCAAACTCGGCCCTGCCAGAAGGCAAAGCAGCCAATGCATATACTACTAAGGCATGCACAGTTGAGCCCTGGCTCTCCATGTCCTCGCCACCCAAACTGAAGGAAACTTCTTGAGCTCTTTTGAATCTCAGTCTTTTCACCTATAAAAGGGGAGTTATACAGCATGTAACTTACAGGGCCCAGCAAAAACACTGAGGATGGGAAATGGCTTTGTAAATTCTAAAGTTCTTTATGCTGCCTAAAAGCTGGAATGATCATTTCCAGGTATAAGACCCAGCATCAAGGCTGTCAGTGGCTTGGAGTACCTATCTGTAAATAAGTGTGGGCATGAGAGCTGTATATAATTATGGCAGAAAAAAATATTTTATAGGCGCTCAGAACTTGAAACAAACCAACCCCAAACACCCTAGAGGTCATCTCATTTTGCCCCTAATTTCACAAATGAGGAGGCTTGTCACAAATGAGGAAGCTGAGGTGTGACTCCCAGGTCAGTGCTCTCTGAATGGTCCCAAGCTGGCTCTTTTGGATCCTGCCAGATGTGGACAGCTCCTGAGGCTTATGAGCCAGAACAGGTCAGAACAGACGATTGGTGCCATCAGCCACTCACTGACCATAATTTCAGCACCAAGAAGTCTGCTCAGCTGGAGTATTTACTCTAATGGACATTTTTAGGCAAAACAAGTGCAAAAAACTAGTAATAAATGGTATTTTAAAATAACCAAAGCATGGTAAAGAAATAATGCAATTGATCTACCTCACAAGGAAATAAATTCATACTCTCACATGTAGATGGAAGGATCATTCAATGCACTGGTCAAAGATTACTAAGTTAGAAAAAACACCTTTTTTTTTTTTTTCCCATTCTGGTACTGCAAGTAATCTCTTGTTTTACGGGGTCAATGTCTTTTATCAGCTTGCTTTTATCAGCTTTGCATTTCAGCAAAGTGAATCCTATTTTTTATTCACCTCCACTATAAAAGCAGAAATATGTTCTTCCTGGAAAGGAGTAACACTTAATTCTCAAGAAAATAAACTACATTCACACATACACACATGCTCAAGTACAACCGAAGTCCAACTGGGCCCTCATCTGCATATGGGGCCTCAAGAGGCAGCCATCAGGAGTCTGATTTGCTAAAGGGCCTGGCCATCCTGGGAGGAAGGGAGAGAGATGGGTGCTGATGGGCCGGGAGGGGATGGAGAAGAAGGCTGCTCATCACCTGGAAGGGAGGGGCAGGCTGCCAATGGAATGAGGAAGATGGTGAGTCAGGCCCCGAGTGCTGCTACAAGGGGGACTAGGAAGGGTTGGGAGTCCTCAAAGCCTGGGTCCTCAGGGCCAGCTCACAGGGCTGAGACTGCCTAAGGGAAGAACTCTCCCTGCTTCTGGAGCAATGAATCCCGGTCCTGGCCACTGGAGCAAATCTGGAAGGAACCCAACTCACTTGGCATCAGGGAGAACCAGGGGGTCAGAACTCTAGGAACAAATGATAAAAAATAGGCTTAGAGGCAACAGCTGTTGATTTTTTTTCCCCTTAAGAACTGGTATGGACTGTGGATACAAAGTCATACCAGAAAGCCTGTCCCTAAAGCAGTGGTTCTTGAAGTGCAGCCTTGGACTAGTAACACCAGCATCACCTGGGAGAACCTGTTAGAAAGGCAAACTCTCGGGCCCACCTGAGACCCACTGGGTCAGACACTCTGGGGCGGGGTCCAGCAATCTGTGTTTTAATCGGCCCTCCAGGTGATTCTGACATATGTTCAAGTGTGAGGACCACTGTCCTAAACGAGGCAGGGTAACTTTTAAGTGATCCATTAAATGATACGAAAAAAAATGCTTTCTATGGCTTTGATATTATCCCCTTGATTAGGAGACCAGGATGTGTTGATGTGAGTATGGCAGTTGCCAAAAGGGTGAGTAGGACTGGGATCCACATTTAAAAAGACATCACATCTAGAACGATGGAGGGGACAGTCACCCTCCAGTCTGCCCACCTCAGAGTACACCTGGAGTGCTGGGCTCAGTTCTAGTTGCATTTATCAGGGATCATGAAAAAGTGGCTCAGGCTCAGAGGAGAGGTGTGGCTACAACAGGGACCAAGAATCTTCTAAGAAAGACCATGGAGATGGTGGCAGAGGGGTTAGGAGTATAAAGGTCACAAGGGGTGATATCAATGACTCCTCAGGGATTCCGGTACAGCCTTAGGAATCACAGATCCAAATCTGAGAATTTTAACACTTAAACTCATATTTCAAGCCTAGGGAATTCCAACATCTTGAAAGAAGTCAAGAGCCAGGCAGAGTCAGTGGCTTTAGGGGAAAGCTCAGAGCTGGGAGTGCCATCCTGCTTAGGCCAGTGGCAGAACATGCCATCAGGTCAGATCAGTTGTCTGAACCTCGAGGCCAGGGGGTCGATCCACAACTTCCCTCCCAGCTGGTTCACGGACCGTGGGAGAAGGGGTGACAGGGACGTGTTACTCTGATGAAGCCATCACAGTGGCCTCACTCCTCTAACTGCACACACAGCCTCTATCCACAGGCTTGGCACTGGGCACTGGTCCTGAGAGGGCAGGCTAGAGGAGGAAAAGGGGATCAGAGGAAAGGGTGAAAAGCTAACGGAATCAGGAGAAGAGTTAGAGGTGAACAGACTATTCAGGAGAATTTCTTGGCTTAGCGTGGCTGAGTCCATGTGACCTGTTTTAAGCATAAATGGGTCCACCCTGTTCTATGAGGGAGGCTTGTCACTGCCTCTGAGCAGGCCACAGTGCCAGTCCACCTGCAGGCCTCCTCCCTGCTCTGAGGCAGCACCTCTCCACTAACACACCCCAGCTGCCCAGATGATTATCCCTCTCTGGAAATCACCTAGAGACTGGGCTTATGAAATAATGGCATGTGTGCTCCACCCTAAATAACTGCCGTGTGGGTCAGGCTGTTGTCCCTGCTTCAGGGTCCTGGGACCACATTTGCATGCCCTGCCAGGTTCCTGTCCGCCTGCAACCTTCTGCTGCACACAGGTAGGGCCCATGAACTCCCTTCTCCTAGAGAGCCCCCATTGCAGCCCTGGAACCCCTCTTCCTCCAGCAAGGTAATGTAAGGAGCCTGAGGCCAGGAGGCCAGCGTGGTGAGGGGCCTTCTTACAGTTTTCACTCAGAGCTCCTGCTTCATTTCTGGGGCTGGAATTCCATCTCCTGTCCAGTCACTCCCTAGCCTCTGGGCTTCATCCTTTTCTGGACTGCTACCTAGCACCTAGGCACCATCTTCCTTCACACCTGGGTCTTCTCTCCTGTCCCACTCAATAATTACATCTCTTCTTTAATCCCCAGATCTTTCTACTCATGGCCCCCAGCAGCACGAGCAGATCTGACCATGTCAGAAGGCAGAATAGTGAGAAGGAAAGCAGGGAGAAGGGGATGAGAGAGAGAGACAGGAAGAGAGTAGCAAAGGACCGTTACAGCTGCAGTTTCTCACATTCGTGCCACACGTCCCAGGCCAGGAGGACTCTGACGGAAACAGGGAAGCACAAAGTGGGGGTGAGGCCTCGGGGACTATCAAGACCCCAGGACACTGTGGGTCAGCAGTTTCCCCAGACACCTTCCCTAAGGAGGCCACTGCGCCAGCTGTGGAATCATCCAGAAAGGCAGAGATCCAGGTAAAGATGGGGAGAGCCAGGTCTGCACCACTTGCACTATACAACTCTTTGAAAATTCTAATTAGGTTATGAAATGAACTTGAGAGCAAAGCAAATTCCCAGATCTCCTATGGAAGCTGAGGTAACCTACTTTGTCATTCAAATACACTCGCTATATATAGCCCTAGATTGTGCCAAAATGTCACTCCTCTTACCTGACTAAAGTGTATAATTATAGATTTACTTCTATTCATTCATGAAATGTGTCTTCACTTGATTAAACAGTTCATTCAAGTAAAATCCATTAAAATATGGAACATGCGAAAATGTGGCTCGTTAGAGGTAGAGGGCACCGCTGTAGTTAAGATGCTAATTAGGATAAACAGGCATTTGAAACACTCAAATCTTTGAATATTCAGGTCACTTTTACTGGGGCTGGAGCTCCCCAAGATCCACCATTAATTTAAGCTAATTAAAAGATTAGCCTGGAGAAGAGTAAACTAAGGCAGGAAGTGATGGACGACTTCAAACACTGAAGGACTGTCACGTGGAACGGAGGGCACCCCTGTGTTGGAGATGGGACCAACAGATGGATGAGTCAGGCAAGCAGATTTTGTTTTAAAGCCAAATGCACTTTCGAATGGTGGAGTAGGCAACTTTGGTATACAGTGAGTGCCCTGTCATCAGAGGTATGCAAGTAGAAGTTCGTCGGGATGCTGAAGAGGGAATTTTTCTTTCACCACCAATGTTTGTGGTTCTAGGAGAGTAAGTTTCAAAACCTCACCTGTGCCATCCCCCCACTCTTTGCCTTTTTGAATTTTACAGTTGCTAAAGCAGCCCTCTGCAGCTTCGAAGTTTTTCAAAGATTCGAGGCATGTACTTACGGTCCCAGAGAAGTTATCCATGTGAGTGTATTTTTACCTTTCTAAAACTGATGAGCACTTACTGAAGAAACTGTTCCTTTTGAAAAATGGAGCCATCTAATTTTCAGATTTCTGTTAGCTCTTAATAACCTATAGCTGGAGTTAAGGATAACTGAAACTTGTTAAAAAGGGCAAGTACATAAGTGAACATGTATGGAATCTACTGCACATATGTGATACTTGCACATGCATGACATTTGCACATTCACACTGCAGAGCCAGTGGGTTGGATGGTGATGGCCAAAAAGGTGTGTCCCATCCTAATCATCAGAACCTATGTAAGTGACTTGACTTAGAAAAAGGGTCTCTGTAGATGTAATTAATTCAAGGATCATCCTGGATTACCTGGATGGGCCCTAACTCCAATGATAAAGGAGAGAAAGGCAGAGGGAGACTTGGGCAGAGGCATAAGGGAGAAGGTGATGTAAAGACAAAGGGAGGGACAGGAGTGATGCAACTTCAAGCTGAGGAGCAACTGGGCCCACCAGAGGCTGGAAGAGGTAAGCAAGGATTCTCTCTGAGAGCCTTCAGGGAGAGCATGGCCTCACTGATCCCTTGATTTCAGAACTCTGGCCTCCAGGGCTATAAGAGAATGAATGTCTCTTGCTTTCAGCCATTCAGTTTGTGGTGACTCATTACAGAAGCCCCAGGAAACTAACACACCTGGGGCCTCCTGAGACCTGGTGACTCACTCGTTCAAACCACACTCCCATGATTAAGCCCAGGTTTCTCGTCCTGTTTACACCCTCACATCACAGGCTGAGGTTTCCTGAAGGAACCCCGATTTCCCTCTATTCAATGGCCACTTATCTGTTCCCCCCAAATATGGCTTTTCTCACTTCCCCAGAGTTACAAAGAGCAGGAAAGCAGGCAGCAGACCATGAGTGGCAGAATTATGAGACATGGGGGTCTCTGTGGGGGGCCACCAGCCTCATGAGTCTCCATGGAGGGCTCAGGAGTCCAGATCACTGACTTTGTGCTGGTTTGCATAGCTGACCACAAGCACCAAGGCTGTCACATCCCTTCCCCAACTAACACGGCAGTGCTGCAAAGTGGGGAGGGGTGGCGCTTTATTTCCAGGATCCAGCATCATGCTTTGCATGCAGTTGGTGCTCAAAGCTGTGAGATGAACGAGAGAATGAGTAAATAAACACTGTCCATCTAGTCTATTGTGTAGATATTCTGAGCCTGGAAGGGTTTATGCTGCATCTTGAGATGGTCATGCAGGGCTGAGACAAATGCCCAGGGGCTGGGCTGCATGCCTCTGCCTGAAGACACAGCCTGCTGATGTGAGGACCAGGCCCGGGGACGAGACTGTGGTCTCTGTGGGCACCCATGTGGGGACTCGTGGGACTGAGGGCAGATAGTGTCCCCTGGCACAGTTCCTGTCCTCCCATTACTTAGGCACAGGGTTGAGGGGACCTGTGACCGAGCTCTGCCCAGATACATCAGCCCTTCTGACAGCTCCCACCTGCTGGGGGTTGTCCAATGAGTCCACCTGCTGGCTTTGAAGATGAAGGATGGGGCCAAGAGCCAAAGAAAGGAGGCTTCTAGAAGCTGGAAAAGGCAAGGAAACAGATTCTCCCAGAGTTGCCAGGAGGAACCAGTGCTGCTGACACCTTGATTTTGGCTGAGAGAGAGAGATTTTAAACTTCTGAGCTCTAGTACCATAAGATAGTATATGTGCTATTTTAAGCCACAAAGTTTGTGATGATTTGAATAAGAAATCTGAAATCCTACACATTCTCAATCGCCCCTGAGTACAAGAGACTTTCCCTCATTTCCCAGATAGCGGTGACACTGCCGCCACCCTCCCCAACCCCCACCACCCCTACTAAACTCCAGAGTCCTGTGCTCAAGGCCACTCTCTCTGGCTAAACAGAGGCTGTTCTGAAAGACTACACACCCTCCATCTTGAGATCCCCAGGGCCCAGACCAGGGCTGCCTGAGGAAGGGGGATCAGGCCCAGGCCCCCTTCTTGGATAAGGCATAACCTCCTATTCTGGACTCCCCAGCCAGCAGTCTTCCCTCTGCCAGTAGCCCCAAGGAACTCACCACTCAGCTGGCAGTCCCTGAAGTCAGGCCACACCGAGTTGTTGGAAATGAAATTAGCCTTCAGAACCGCGTTGCTTTCCTGTGACAAAGTGCCTATGTCTTTAATTGCAGCGGTCTCCTGGGACCAAACCAATATTTTCAGAAACATTTGGATATTAATAAAACAGGAATATTATCCAGTTAAGATGATGAACACAAACCTCTATAGGAAATCAACAAGATGCAAAGTGCACCTCTGACACCAAAATAGAGCAGCAATATTAGAGAACTCACACCTGTGAGCACTAAGGAATGCAGAACACAGAGTCCTTCTTTGGTTTCTTGAGCCCCATGCCTGCTCCCTGTCACTGGAGGAGTGGCTGAAGGGACAGGAGGGAGCCAGGTGGACAGGAAGTCTGGGCCTGTGAGACATCCCCCCTGCCTGTCCCAAGCAGCTGTCACCAACACTAGGGGAGTAGCATGGCATCTAGGAGCCATGGGAAGGGTCAGCATCAGTGGGGGAAGCCACCAGGAAATAGATTTCAGCTCCCGCAGAGGCAGAACTTTCTAATAAGAGAGCAAGCTAGGGATGGAAGGGCCTCCCCTACACTGGAGTGAGCTCCCCACCACTACAGTTGTGCAAGCAGAGGTGGGGTTGCTAGAGAAGGGATTCAGGCATCAGATGGAGAGGCAGAAAAGACAGCTGGATCCCCAAGGAATGTCTGGGATTCTCGAGTCTGTGCCCTAGATGAGCAGGACACTTCTGAGGGCAGCCCAGGAGGCACATGTTCACCCCTGCAGGAACAAGACCACCTAATGCAGCTTCATAAGCCGGAGAAGCAACTGGATCCAAGACCCACCCACTCAATTCATGGTGGAGCTTAAAGGACTCATCTCAGACCCTGGGGCCTCACTGCCCTTTTAATGCACAGCTTTCTCTCCAGTTCTGTATTCCAAGGTGTGTTCTTTGACCTCCACTCCAGTGTTCTGCCTGGACATCCTACAGCCTAGCATTTGAAGCCCTCCTTCTTAGCCTACCTGGACTATCTTCTTTCTCCAGGACTTCAGATCTGGGGGGCAGGTCGGGGAAGGAAGTGACGGCATAGGGGCCATTGGCTCCCCAGAGCCTGCCTCTCTTCCCCCGACTCTTTCTCAGCCCCCTTCTCCCACCCCTCACTGTAAGCCTTCAGGGAGCAAGAAGGCTGTAGAGGGCACAGCAGGATAATCCTGGAGTGAATTTCATCCTCTCAGCAATCTTAGGGAGCAGATGTCATCACTGTCATTTTACAGATGATGGACCTGAAAGGTTATGTGACTCACCCAAGTCCTTACGATTAGTAAGCCAGAGGGCTGAGATTCAAACTCGTGTTTCCAGGAGGGTTGGGTGGAGGGAGAAGAGAGAAGCCGGCTAGGGGGCACCACTGACCTACAGGGCTGTGACCCACAGTGACAGCACCCAAGTAGGGCTTGGTCACTTAAGCGTCTCCCCCAAGACTGGGAGGCCTGGAAGGTTGGAACTGTGTTGGAACCTCATCATGTGCCAATGTGGGACACACATCATGACCAGAATATTCGGGAGAGAGAAGATGGCAGAGCTGGGCATATCCAGGGGGCGATCATTTCAACCAGAAGGTGAAAATCATCAGGAGATGGGCAGATGCCCAAGGTGCACTTTCACTCCTCACCCCAAGGTCACTACAAAGAAGGCCTTCTGGTGGTGCTGCACCCTCAGGTCTCCCTCTGAGGGAGAGGCCGAGCTCAGAATGGGCCTGGCTGTTCCACCAATCCACCAGCCCTCACTGGACAGTGGAGGAAGCTGAGGTCCTGAGAGGGGCTGGGACATGCCCCAAATCACACAGCTGTCTTGGGGAAGAAATGAACTCAGTTTCCTGCCTCCCAAATGTTGCCTATAGCCCTGTTGTTAACAGCAGCAACAGAACAGTAACTCTGCAAAAAGCCACCACCTGCAGCCCTTAGGACCCTTTCCCAAATCCCTATAATACAAATGTTGCTTGAGGGCACTGCCAGGCCCTGTTCCTTGGTGTCCAGCACCCAGCACAGGGCCTGGTGAAGAGACTGCACAAAACTGGAAATCTCCCTGACATCAACTACCCTTGGGTTCAGAGATTTATGAGCAATGGCTCCCAAGCCTGCTGTGTATCACGTTCCCTCGGAGCTCTGCAGAAATACAGACTCCTGGGTCCACCCAAGAGAGCGGTATGAGAGGAGCAAGAGGGAGGCCAGGATCCTGTTTGTATAGAGTGCGCTGGGGTCTTGGTTACACAGCCAGATTGGAGACCACTGGCTGAATTATGCCCTTTCAGCTGCCCAGGTTTGACTGGTTCTTTAGCCTAAACAGAAGCAGAAGATATTAAGAAGAGGTGGCAAGAATACACAGAAGAACTGTACAAAAAAGATCTTCACGATCCAGATAATCACGATGGTGTGGTCACTCACCTACAGCCAGACATCCTGGAATGTGGAGTCAAGTGGGCCTTAGGAAGCATCACTATGAACAAAGCTAGTGGAGGTGATGGAATTCCGGCTGAGCTATTTCAAATCCTAAAAGATGATGCTGTGAAGTGCTGCACTCAATATGCCAGCAAATTTGGAAAACTCAGCAGCAGTCATAGGACTGGAAAAGGTCAGTTTTCATTCCAATCCCAAAGAAAGGCAATGCCAAAGAATGCTCAAACTACTGCATAATTGCACTCATCTCAATCGCTAGTAAAGTAATGCTCAAAATTCTCCAAGCCAGGCTTCAGCAATACGTGAACCGTGAACTTCCAGATGTTCAAGCTGGTTTTAGAAAAGGCAGAGGAACCAGAGATCAAATTGCCAATATCTGCTGGATCATCAAAAAAGCAAGAGAGTTCCAGGAAAACATCTATTTCTGCTTTATTGACTATGCCAAAGCCTTCAACTGTGTGGATCACAATAAACTGTTGAAAATTCTGAAAGAGATGGGAATACCAGACCACCTGACCTGTCTCTTGAGAAATCTGTATGCAGGTCAGGAAGCCACAGTTAGAACTGGACATGGAACAACAGACTGGTTCCAAATAGGAAAAGGAGTACGTCAAGGCTGTATATTGTCACCCTGCTTATTTAACTTATATGCAGAGTACATCATGAGAAACGCTGGGCTGGAAGAAGCACAAGCTGGAATCAAGATTGCTGGGAGAAATATCAATAACCTCAGATATACAGATGACACCACCCTTATGGCAGAAAGTGAAGAAGAACTAAAGAGCCTCTTGATGAAAGTGAAAGAGGAGAGTGAAAAAGTTGGTTTAAAGCTTAACATTCAGAAAACTAAGACCATGGCATCAAGTCCCATCACTTCATGGGAAATAGATGGGGAAACAGTGGCAGATTTTATTTTGGGGGGCTCCAAAATCACTGCTGATGGTGATTGCAGCCATGAAATTAAAAGTCACTTATTCCTTGGCAGGAAAGTTATGACCAACCCAGAGAGCATATTAAAAAGCAGAGATATTACTTTGCTGACAAAAGTCCATCTAGTCAAAGCTATGGTTTTTCCAGTAGTCACGTATGAATGTGAGAGTTGGACTATAAAGAAAGCTGAGCGCTGAAAAACTGATGCTTTTGAACTGTGGTGTTGAAGAAGACTCTTGAGACTGCAAGGAGATCTAACCAGTCCATCCTAAAGAAGATCAGTCCTGAGTGTTCATTGGAAGGACTGATGTTGAAGCTGAAACTCCAATACTTTGGCCACCTGACGTGAAGAGCTGACTCACTGGAAAAGACCCTGATGCTGGAAAAGATTGAAGGTGGGAGGAGAAGGGGATGACAGAGGATGAGATGGTTGGATGGTATCACTGACTCAATGGACATGAGTTTGGGTAAACTCCGGGAGTTGGTGATGGACAGGGAGGCCTAGCGTGCTGCGGTTCATGGGCTCGCAAAGGGTTGGACACGACTGAGCGACTGAACTGAACTTAGCCTAAACTCCCCTTCTCCCAAGGGCCCTGTGATGGATACTACAGTGTACTCCTGGAAACTTCCATTCTCCCAGCTTCTGACAACTCATATATTGTTGGCTACTGACAATTCACATCTATGTGTCTCCCTGGGATTTGCCCTTGACTAAAGGGGGTAGCCTTGTCTAAGGTCACACCCCTTTCCCCAGGGCAGCCTGTACCCAATGGCCAGTCCAGCCTCTTGCCTCAATTTGGGACACTCTGAAGAGCCAGCCCAGCTCCATGGCACTCCCTCCCCATGGGCTTGGCTCAGGCCTCTATTACAACTTCATTTTGTGTCAACTTTTTCTTCCACCTCATTCCCTCCTCTGAGCATTCCCCAATGAGCCTTCCACAAGTCTCAGGTTCCTAAGGGAACCTGACTGAGGCCAGGCTCACCCACGTTCACCTTGGCTCAGCTTAAGCCAGTGGTTTGTTCTGTTTTTAAACAATGACACCTCTTATGCTGAGAGCTCAGGGACAGCTGGTTGCTTCAGGGCACTTCTGCGCAGGGTTTTGTACCAGCTCAGACAAGTTTCAACCTTTTGACTCAAAGACTTTAAGCTTGTCCAAGTAATTTCTAAACTTCACTGAAAGTCTGAGAAAAGGGGGAAAGTGATACAATTATCCATATTCCTAATACACTATCCCAACTAGTATAATATCTTGTGTTTGTTGCCCTCACCCACACTTTCCAGCCTGCTCTCTGCTACTGTATTTCTGGAATTTGACTTTTATGTATGGCAGGACTTGAGCTCCCTTGTCCTGTGACTTCCAGGTAGGCTTGGTCAATAGGAGGTCCTGGCAGAAGTCAGAGGGCTAATAGGAAGTCCTGGCAGGGGTCAGAGGGTCAATGGGAGGCCCTGGCAGGGATCAGAGGACCAATGGGAGGTCCTGGTAGGAGTCAGAGGGCTAATGGGAGGTCCTGGCAGGGGTCAAAGTGCCAATGGGAGGCCGTGACAGGGGTTAGAGGGTGGGAGGAGAAAGAGCTGACAGTATCTCTCCCCACCTGCTCCCTGGCTTAGTTACAGCCCTTGTCAAGCAGCCCCTCCTCCCAGCCCCAGTAAGGCTGCTCCTTCTCCTCATCCTCCAGGGCACATGGGTGGTCTGACTCCCACTGTTGCTAGTCCGTGGTTGACTCCCCTGGTCCTGTCCAAAGTACTTCTTCACTATTTGAGCCCCACTGCAAAGAGCCTCTCCCCTGAGAAGTCCTTCTGGATTTTCCAATGAGCTGTGCTCACCCTTCTGAATGCTTCCATTCTCAGCTCCTCCCTCTGAGGCCTACATTTTCTTGGCCCAGTTCTGGAAGAACTGGGAAGTTCCTCAGGTCACCCACACCCCCATAACAGCACATATCACAATATGTCCTTGGCTTTAGTGAGGTGGCTAGGGGAGAATGCCAAGGCCTTATGGACTGATGGAGAGGAGCTAAGCTGTCAACAGCTCCTCCAAGGTCAGGAAAGACAGTCTGCCCTTGCCCTGGCCCAGAGCCTAAGGAGCCAGCCCCAGCCCAGAGAGGTGCTGAGTATGTGTCCTGGGAGGGAGGTGGCGGGTCAGGTGAGCCAACCACGTCCTGGGATGGACACTGCATCAAAGAGCTGAGCAGGCCAAGAGCCCAGAGTGGGGCTTGAAGGTGTGCTAAGCTAAGCAGTTTCTATAATGTATCTTCCTGGGAGCAGCATGCAGATGCTGGGGAACAGGTATCTACTCTGCAGAGTGCAAGGGGAATTTTCCAAAGGGGACCAGAATCTGGATGCACCGTGGTTATGGCTATTGTCACGGCTATTAACCCGTGCAGAAGACCTGGGTTCGAATCCTGGGTCAGGAAGATCCCCTGAAGTAGGAAATGGCAATCCACTCCAGTATTCTTGCCTGGAGACCCCCATGGACAGAGGAGCCCAGCACACAACAAAGAGTTGGACACAACTGAGTGAGTAACACTAACACACACTGCCCCTAGGCTGAGGCTCCTACAGGATGGGTAGCCCTGCTGAGGCCCTGTCAGACTTCAGCTTATGGGTCTGGCTCAGTCACCACTGACTGACTGACTGAATGAGACCAACAGAACACCCCATTCATCTGCTTGAGGTGAGCATCATTTATGCCTGCTGCCCAGGATTCTGAGGAGAAGGCTCAGGAAGCATCTGTGCTTTGTTTGTGCTGTGGAGTATTAGAGAAGATGAAGAGTTCTCAAGCAGCAATGTCAGAATGCTCCGGAAAGGAAGCTGCAGAGCAAAAGTGGAGAAGGCTGCGCATCTGTGGTAGGTGAGAGAGGTAACGACGACAGCTCATATTTACTGAGTGCCTGTCATACACAGAGTCCCTCACACATGTCATCTCACTCCTCTTGACCGTTGGAATAAGCCCAAAGGTATTGTTATGACTAGTTTATGGGTAAGTAAAATGAGGTTCAGAGATGTTAAGTCAGTTGCCCAAGGTCACAAAGCTGGGAAGTAATGAGCATCTGATTTAACTTCCAGTCTATCTCTTTCCACAGACCTGATGTAAACCATGGTCAGCAAATGTTTTCTGGAAAGGGCCAGATAATACATATTTTAGGCTTTACAGGCCATACGGTCTCTGTCACAATGACTCAACTCTGCCTTTACATTGCAAAAGCAACCACAGAGAACAAGAACGTGAACGGTCATGGCTATGCTCCAATAAAACTTTATTTACAAGGCAGGGGGCTGGATTTGGCCCACTGGCCCACAGTAGGAGACCCCGGCTCTGAACCCACAACAAGGGCCTGTGGTTCTATTTTCCCCTCTGGGAAGGTAGTGGGAAAGAGGAAAGAGTTCAAACTGGAGTTAGCTGGCTGCAGACTGGAAGTGCTTGGCTATGCCTCGTACTGGGCCGCCTCAGGCCAACAAGGGAATTCTTAAAACACTTTCCTCACCTGTAAAAGGGGCATAACCACAGCTTATCTTAAGATTGTTACACAGATTAAAATAAACTGATGACATGCTGCATCTGCCATGGCTGAGGTTCAGTCAATGGCAGTGTTCAGTATCAGCGGTGATACTGAGGTTGGGAGAAGGGAGGAAAGAGCTACTGGTGCTGCTGGAACGAAAGCCTGATGGGTGCAACTTCTCACGAAGGGTGGGTACTTTGGGCTTTCTTCAGGAGAATGTTATTCCACCCCCCACAAAACCCCAAAGGGAATTCACAGGCACCCATAGTGGGAGGAATCTCTGCACTGTCCCCGGAAGGAGCAGATGTGTGGTGCTTGGTGGCTCCCTGACAAGGGTATGCAGGCAGCTGTTCCCAGACTTGATATGGCAAATGGTGTGATGTGCTGTCTTCCTGAGGCTGCTGGCCAAGCAGCAATAGGGGCCTCTGCCACCATCTCCCCCACCACCTGCTGCCCACGTCTGCTGATTCACGCGGGAGGGCCTGTGTGCCAGAAGGAATCCGAAATGGCTCTAGTGCAACACAAGGCTTAGAAAAGAGACTGAGGATTTGCGGGCAGGAGGATGGTTCCTTCTCTGTTTCCATTTGAAGGTCATAACTTTGGCACAGAAAGGAGGATGTGGGAAACGCTATCAATATTGCTGGAGCCCAGGCTATGGCTTATGAAGCCAGAAGATGAGCCCCTAGAAAGGGCTGGCACTCACCACCCTAAGACTGGAACACCATGTTTGCTGGGAGCATTTATCCATCTGATCAAGAGGATGCTAAATTGAAATTTGAGAGGGAGAGGAAAAGTGTTCAGAAAAAATATAAAAGCAGATATGATGTGGGCCAGCATATGTAAGGAATTTTCAAAGGGGGCCACAGAAAAGGAAATGCTCAGAATCTGTCATATATCTGTATTCCAAAGTACAAAGTATGGGTAACAGTGTTAACTGTGAAACTTTTGAGAAAGATGGTAAAGCTGAGCACAGATGTCCAACTCCCACCTAAGCTACCTCCTTCTGCAAGTGACAGAAAGGACCAAGGGAGTATAAAAATAGGGGAGATCTGCTTCAGCATTGAAAAGTAGGAAAGAATGCCATCAGTATGCCACCAACTTTGAGGAATTTCTGCTGGGTAGAGTGCCAGTGGAGCCAGATTGAAGGCTGACTCACAACTCTCCTTCCTGAGAAAGCAGCATGGTGCTGCAAGGAGGGTGGACGCGCCCACGGGACCCATCTCACAGCCTTCGATGGCTAGTGAATGAGTGCTAGAGAAGAGGCTGGGCCACAGGAGGGGTGCAGAGGCCACACAGGGAGCCCACCTCTCACAGCCAACAGTCTTTAGGAGTGGTTGGACCATTTGATCTAGGACAAACAAAGCCTACTCAAGCCTGGTTCTCCCAGACACAAAGAATGGAAGAACAAGGAAGAGACCAGAAGGGATAAGATAGGACATGTTGGAAACAGCTCTGCCAAAAAAGTAGAGAAGAAATGTGCACAGCACAAAATGACCCCCAACCCCTCAGGCTGCGTGTCCCTAGTTGGTAATGTGAACTTTCATCACCTAGTCTTCCCTATTAATGTCTGGGGTAAAGCATCCAGATAAAGTAATGAGGGGGTCCCAGGAGATGTGAACCAATATCAGGTCAGGGATGACCTAAAGTGCACATGGAACCTATGAAAACCTTCTAGAACATAAAGGAGACAAACAAGGAATGCACACGGAGGAGGAACATCACCTCTAAAAAGATTCACCACAGGAACCAGAAGTAAATTGTATCATCTGTTTCGTACTTCAAGGAAGGTAAAGAAAACCTGGCCTCTGAGATATAAGAAATAGCATATGCGTTAGAAGAGATTGAATCTAAAAGAAAGCTGGTAGAGCTAAGATGATAATGACAGGAAATGAATAACTTTATGAGAATTTTGAGAGGCATTAGAGGCAGTAAAGAACAGAATTTAACTGTAGGAAACCAATCGATGCTGTGGAGTACAATAATGAGATATTTTCTCAGAATACACAGAACAAGGACTAAGACAAAAATGGCCAGAGAGAAAATAATAATATGGAGAACAAACAACAGAGACACACTCATAAATTATTGATATTTCTAAAAAAGATACTAGAACAAAAGAGTCTGATATAATTAAAGATATACTGGAAGAAAACTTCTGCAATCTGCACACTCATTCTTCAAATTAAAAAATGGTAATCATATTTTAAACAAAATAGACAAACATCTGACGTGAGCCATACTTTCTTTTTTAATTCCAAAGATTAAGAAAGAACCCAATAAACATCTAGCACAGGAAAAAAAAGTTATTGACAAAGAGATCAAATCAGATTACATCAGACTTCATTACAACATTGATGTAATGTCTACAGAGGTTTGAGGGAAAGTATTATGATTATAGAGATCTACACTTCATAGGAGAAGCAACAGAGACAGACTGTGGTCTATGCAACAGCACAGACCACAGTCTATGGTGTAGATAGTCTATCAGCAGATAGAAAAACCATATGCTTCCTGAAAAATATTATTCAACAATGTATTCATGCCATAGAGAGATAAATCAAGACACAACTCATGAAAGATATGTCAATAAAAATTGAAGCCATATAAATATGGATCTAAATCTTAAAATCATAGTTATTGTAATACAGTTTGCAAAAACTCGACTCATTGGAAAAGACCCTGCTGCTGGGAAAGATTGAAGGCAAAGGGAGAAAGAGGTGGCAGAGGATGAGATAGATAGCATCACTGACTCAATGGACATGAATTTGAGCAAACTCTGGGAGATAGTGGAGGACAGAGGAGCCTGGCATGCTATAGTTCATAGGGTCACAAAGAGTTGGACACAACTTGGCAATTGAACAACAACAACAAAAAGAATAAAGTCAAAATAGACAACAGACTTGTGGCTGCCAAGGGGGAGGGGGAGGGGGAGGGGAGGTTAGATTGGGAATTTGGGATTAGCAGATGCAAACTATTACATATAGAATGGATAAACAACAAGGTCCTATTGTATAGCACAAGGAACTATATTAATATCTGTAATATACCATAATGTATGAAAAAGAGAAAAAAATATATAACTGAATCACTCTGCTGTATACCAGAAACTAACACAACACTGTAAATCAACTATCCTTCAATAAAAACTCAAACTATGACAATTCAAAATTAGAGATGGTGAGGGATGTACAGTAAATAAATGTGCTAATTTCTGTAGATAATGATAGATATTGTATTTTCATATTAGTACTTAGAGAAGTAGATGCCTGACATTTTAAACTGAAAATGCTATTATAGAATAGTCTTATTACAATGAGGATGCCATATTATTTAGCTAAAAAAATAGGATTTGGCTAAAGTTGTAATCAAAGGCAAATGTATTGGCTTAAATACATTTGATAGCAACTAAAAAAGAGTAAAAAAATAAATATGCAAATCAAGTAGTTAGAAAAAGAATGGCAAAATAAACATAAATGAAGAAGGATGGTATTAATAAAGATAAAAACAGAAGAAAATAAATTCGGAAGCAGGCAAATAGAATCAAAGCCAATAAAAACCCAAGTGCTGGTTCTTTGGGTTTAAAAAAGAAAACCAAGATAACAGGATGTTTTTAAACTGAAAATTTACTTGTGTTTTTGCTTTATGTTCTTCAGCAAAGGAAATGTCTGGAAAACTTGTTTATCTCTGGGGAGGGGGATAAATCTTTAAAGGGGAAGCAAGAGGACCCCCAGAAGCAGCCAAAGTGTCCGTTTTAAAAAGGATGAGCAAAATGGAATAGGACTGTCTAGGGGTAGGGCTGTAAAAGAAATCTTTCTGCTTTGAGGAGTATGGGTATCAGAGTAGAAGAAGCCAACAGAGGCTCTGGATCCACAGGAGGAAAATGACCAAATCACCTCTGACAAAGTGTTCCTGCATCTTGGGAGGGGCTCCAAAAGGAACCCAGTGGGGAGCTTGAGGATGTCCAGAAGTGTGTCTAGGGACCCCCGTCAGCGGAGGTAACCAGTCAACCAGCATCAACAGCACCACTAAGTGGCTATAAAAGACAACCTCTCCCAGCTGGTCACTGGCTATTTTGGAGGAGGGTGACACAGACAGAGAGAGAGAGAGAGAGAGAGAGAGAGGCTGATCCCAGTAAATCTGGCAGGAGTGCTTGATGCAGGTTTTAATTTAATTTGGAAAAATTACAAATGTGACCATTTTTTGCATGCTGAATTTAAGATGTTAATACCAGTTGCATCAGTAAAGAAGCAAACCAGCTGGCTTAATCAAGAAAGAAGTAGGGAAACATCTGTAATGAGAAAGCATATGACAAAAGACAGAAAAAAATATTAAACTGTACTGAAATACATACTAATAAATTTGAAAATCTCAAGCAAATTTATTATTCTCTGAAAAATGTAAGTTCCAAAATCCACACAAGAAACATAAATCTAAAGTGATCAAGAAGCACGGAAGAAGCCAAAAAGATAACTTGCAACAAGGGTGGGATGGGGGACACAAAATCCTGAATGGTTTCACAGACTCACTGTTTGATTTTCAAAGAGCAGCTAATCTGTCTATTCTATAAACTGTTCCATAGCACCTAAAAAAAGATGGAAATCTTTCTGATTCATGCTGTAACACCGGAATAACTCTGACAACTAAACCTGATTGAAGATGACATAATCAGAGTAAAATATAACTATTATCATGTGTTTACAGAAAAAACTAGATAATTAAATTGATTAAAGAATAATTCAGCATAGCAAAGAAAAGTCTATTTTAGGAATGTCAATAGGGTTTAATGTAAACGTGAATTCCAGATCCATTTATGTTGCTGCCTAGTCAACATCTCCATCTGAATATCCAATAAGAATATCTAAACTACCTGTTGATTTCCTTCTCTAAAATTTGCTCCTCTGCATCCTTCTTCAAGTTAATAAGTGGTAACTTATTCCTTCTAGTTGCTCAGATCAAAAACTTGGGTGCTGTCCTTGGTGACTCTTCTTTTTCACATTGCGCATATATTCCCTCAAGAAATCTACTTGGCCATCTCTACTGTAAAAGAAATATCCAGGATCCAGTTGGTTTTCATGATCTAGTTCCAAGTGACCACCTTCTTCTCAGCAGCCAGGGTGATCCTTTTAAAATGTAAATCAGATCATCCTCTTATTTTTAGAAAAAAGGTCTCAAGTGGTCCAGAAATAAATCCATATACCACTATGGTCAACTAATTTTCAACAAGGATGCCAACACCATTTAATGGAGAAATAACAGTCTTTTCAACAGATGGTGCTTGGACAACTGGATGGCTTCACACAAAAGACCCTTACCTCACACCGTATATAAAAATGAACTCAAAATGCAAAAAGATATAAGTCTAAGAGCTAAAACTATAAAACTCTTAACGGGAAGCATAGGTTTAAGTCTTCATGATCTTGGATTAAACAATGGCTTCTTAAATATGACACCAAAAGCACAAATAACAGCAAACAAACAAACCAAATAAACCAGACTTCACCAAATTAAAGGTTTCTGTGCAAAGGATGCCATTAAGAAAGTACAACGACAACCCACAGAACAGGAGAAAACATTTGCAAACTAAACATCTGATAAAGGTCTGGTATCCAGGACTTATAAAGAACTAATACTCAATAGCAAAAAGACAATAACCCAGTTAAAAACTAGACCAAGAATTTGAATAGGCATTTCTTCAAAGAAGATAGACAAACAAGCCAGACACAAAATGCCATGTATTTTATGGTCCCCTTTTTTCTTAGTTTTATTGAGACATAATATCATATCATATAAATTTAAGGCATATAATACAATAACTTCATATATATATACACATATATATATATATATATATTGCACAATGACTATCAGAGTGTGTGTGTGCTCAGTCATGTCCAACTCTTTGCAATCTATACATAGACTGTAGCCCACTAGGCTTCTTTGTCCATGGAACTTCTCAGGCAAGAATACTGGAGTGGGTTGCCATTTCCTAATCCAGGGGATCTTCCCAATCCAGGGATCAAACCCTCAACTCTTGTATCACCTGCACTGGCAAGTGGATTCTTTAACACTCCACAAACTGGGAAGCCTGAATACCAAAGTAAGCTAGTAACCATCACTGCTGTTGTTGTTGTTTCATTTCTCTGTCATGCCCAGCTCTTTGTGACCCCATGGACTGCAGCATGCCAGGCTTCCCCGCTCTTCACCTGTTCTTCCCTGTTCTCCTGGAGCTTGCTCAAACTCATGTCCATCGAGTCGGTGATGTCATCCAACCATCTCATCCTCTGTCATCCTCTTCTCCTACTGCCTTCAATCTTTCCCAGCATCAGGGTCTTTTCGAATGAGTTGGCTCTTCGCATCAGGTGGCCAAAGTATTGGAGCTTCAACTTCAGCATCAGTTCTTCCAATGAATATTCAGGGTTGATTTCCTTTAGGATTGACTGGTTGGATATCCATGGAGTCCAAGGGACTCTCAAGAGTCTTCTCCAGTGCCACAGTTTAAAAGCACCAATTCTTCGACGCTCAGCTTTCTTTATGATCCAACTCTCATATCCATACATGACTACTTGAAAAACCATAGCTTTGACTAGATGGACCTTTATTGGCACTTAATGTCTCTGCTTTTTTAATATGTTTTCTAGTTTGGTCATAGCTTTTCTTCCAAGGAGCAAGCATCTTTTAATTTCATGGCTGCAGTCACCATCTGCAGTGATTTTAGAGCTCAAGAAAATAAAGTCTGTCACTGTTTCCATTCTATCTCCATCTATTTGCCATGAAGTGATGGGACTGGATGCCATGATCTTCATTTTTTGGAATGTTGAGTTTTAAGCCAGCTTTTTCACTCCTCTTTTATCTTCATCAAGAGACTCTTCAGTTCCTCTTTGCTTTCTGACATAAGGGTGGTGTCATCTGCATATCTGAGGTTTTTGATATTTCTTCCCCCAATCTTGATTCCAGCTTGTCCTTCATCCAGCCTGGCATTTTGCATGATGTACTCTGCACAGAAGTTAGATAAGCAGAGTGACAATATGCAGCCTTGATGTACTCCTTTCCCAATTTGGAACCAGTCTGTTGTTCCATGTCCAATTCTAACTGTTGTTTCTTGACCTGTATACAGGTTTTGCAGGAGGCAGGTAAAGTGGTCTGGTATTCCCATATCTTTAAGAATTTTCCACAGTTTTTTGTGATCTACACATTCAAAGGATTTCAGTTCAGTTCAGTTCAGTCGCTCAGTCATGTCTGACTCTTTGCGACCCCATGAACTGCAGCACGCCAGGCCTCCCTGTCCATCACCAACTCCCGGAGTTCACCCAAACTCATATCCATTGAGTGGGTGATGTCATCCAACCATCTCATCTTTTGTCTCCCCTTCTCCTCCTGCCCCCAATCTTTCCCAGCATCAGGGTCTTTTCAAATGAGTCAGCTCTTCGCATCAGGTGGCCAAAGAATTGAAGTTTCAGTTTCAACATCAGTCCTTCCAGTGAACACCCAGGACTGATCTCCTTTAGGATGGACTGGTTGGATCTCCTTGCAGTCCAAGGGACTCTCAAGAGTCTTCTCCAACACAACAGTTCAAAAGCATCAGTTCTTCTGCACTCAGCTTTCTTTATAGTCCAACTCTCACATCCATACATGACTACTGGAAAAATCACAGCCTTGACTAGAATGACCTTTGTTGACAAAGTGATGTCTCTGCTTTTCAATATGCTGTCTAGGTTGGTCATAACTTTTCTTCCAAGAAGTAAGTGTCTTTTTATTTCATGGCTGCAATCACCATCAGCAGTGATATTGGAGGCCAAAAAAATTAAATCTGTTTATTTCACTGTTTCCCCATCTATTTCCCATGAAGTGATGGGACCAGATGCTATGATCTTAGTTTTCTGAATGTTGAGCTTTAAGCCAACTTTTTCACTCTCCACTTTCACTTTCATCAAGAGGCTCTTCAGTTCTTCTTTGCTTTCTGCCATAAGGGTGGTGTCATCTGCATATCTGAGGTTATTGATATTTCTCCAGGCAATCTTGATCCCAGCTTGTGTTTCTTCCAGCCCAGGGTTTCTCATGATGTATTCTGCATATAAGTTAAATAAGCAGGGTGACAATATACAGCCTTGACGTACTTCTTTTTCTATTTGGAACCAGTCTGTTGTTCCATGTCCAGTTCTAACTGTTGCTTCCTGACCTGCATACAGACTTCTCAAGAGACAGGTCAGGTGGTCTGTTATTCCCATCTCTTTCAGAATTTTCCACAGTTTATTGTGATCCACACAGTCAAAGGCTTTGGCATAGTCAATAATTTTTTCGATGATCCAGCAGATGTTGGGAATTTGATCTCTGGTTCCTCTGCCTTTTCTAAAACCAGCTTGAACATCTGGAAGTTCACGGTTCACATATTGCTGAAGCCTGGCTTGGAGAATTTTGAGCATTACTTTACTAGTGTGTGAGATGAGTGCAATTGTGCACTCATAGTTTGAACATTCTTTGGCATTGCCCTTCTACGGGACTGGAATGAAAATTGACTTTTTCCAGTCCTGTGGCCACTGCTGAGTTTTCCAAATTTGCTGGCATATCGAGTGCAGCACTTTCACAGCATCGTCTTTTAGGATTTGAAATAGCTCAGCTGGAATTCCATCACCTCCACTAGCTTTGTCCATAGTGATGCTTCCTAAGGCCCACCTAACTTCGCACTCCAAGATGTCTGGTTCTAGGTGAGTGATCACACCATCATGGATATCTGGGTCATGAAGATCTTTTTTGTATAGTTCTTTTGTGTATTCTTGTCACCCTTCTTAATATCCATCATGTCACACAGTTAATATTTTTTTTCTTGTGATGAGAATTTTTAAGGTCTATCCTCTTTGTTGTTGTTGAGTCATTAAGTCATGTCTGACTCTTCTGCGACCCCATGGACTGTAGCCCACCAGGCTCCTCTGTCCATGGGATTTCTTAGGCAAGAATACTGGAGTAGGTTGCCATTTCCTTCTCCAGTGAATCTTCCTGACCCAGGGATTGAACCCACGTCTCCTGCATTGGCGGACAGGTTTTTTACCACTGAGCCACCAGGGAAGCCCTATTCTCTTTAGTAACTTTCAAATATACAAAACTTTATTGTTAACTACAGCTACCATGCTGTATATTACATCCCCAGAACTCATTTATCTTATATTTGGAAGTTTATACCTTTTGGTCACTTTCACCTATTTCCCCTACCTTACATCCCCACGGTTTCATTTATATGAAAACTCTATTATAGGCAAATCCATAGATACAGACCAGTTCTGGCTTACCTGATGGCTCAGTTGGTAAAGAGTCTGCCTACAATGCGGAAGACCTGGGTTCAATCCCTTGTTCGGGAAGATTCCCTGGAGAAGGAAATAGCGAAATAGGAACCCACTCCAGTATTCTTGCCTGAAGAATTCCATGGACAGAAGAGCCTGGTGGGCTACAGTCCATGGGGTCACAAAGAGTCAGACACGATTGAGTGACTAACACTTTTACTTTTACTTTTCATAGATACAGAAAGTAGATTTGTGGTTGTCAGGGGCTGGAGGGAGGGAGTTACTGCTACAGTAAATGAGTTACTGCTAATGGAAATAAAATTTCTGTTTGAAGGGAGGAAAATGTCCTGTGTATATACCAAAACTATTTACTGGTATAATACAAAATGGTTAAAATGGTGGATTTTATCTTATGTGACATATCCTCACTAACGTCTTGTAAGGGCCAGAACCCCCCAACTCCCCTCCCCCTAAAAACTGCTCCATTTCCTCCTCACCTATTCTGTGAGGGGCTTCCCAGGTGGCACTAGTGGTTAAGACAATGCAGGCAAGACATAAGAGACCTGGGTTCGATCCCTGGGTCAGGAAGCTCCCCTGGGGAAGGAAATGGCAACCCACTCCAGTATTCTTGCCTGGAGAATTCCACAGACAGAGGAGCCTGGTGGGCTGTAGTCCATAGGGTTGCAAAGAGTTGAACATGACTGAAGCAACTTAGCAGCAGCAACATGTTATGTGAATTGCTTCTCAATAAAAATAAAACCCCAAATACTCTCTAGTAGCTTCTCAACTGACTCAAAATAAAAGCCGAAGTCCTCACTAATGTCTTGTAAGGGCCAGAAGCCCCCCAACTCCCCTTCCCTCTAAAAACTGCTCCACCTTCCCCTCACTCATTCTGTTCCAGCCATAACGGCCTCCATGATGTGGTTCCAGCACCATCAGATTCATTCCCATATCAGGACCTTTGCACATGCTGTTCTCTCAGTCTGGAAGCCTGTTCTCCCAGACATCTTATGACTTGCCCCTCACTGCCTGCACACATTTACTCAAATGCCACCTTATCTTTGAAGCTGTCCTTGACCTCACCCCTCCTCCCATGGTATATTCTATTTCTCTTATCCTAGATCAGTTTTCTCTCTAACACTTACTATTATCTGATATACCATATATTTATTTGCTTAACTGTTTTTTTTTTAAAGTCATGTGTCTCCCCAACTAGAATGCAAGCTCCTTGAGGGCAGGGATATAGCTTCATCCGTGGATGTGTCCAGAGTGCCTAAAACAGTGCTCGATGTGTGCAAGGTACTGAATAAAGAGGCGTTAAATGAATGACACATCACAGAATGAACACGAGGAAACTTAGGACTGTAATCTGCCATACTAATAGAGCAAAGAAAAAAATGATGTAAGTTTTTATATAGATTCTAAAAAGACATCTGATTTTTTCAGCGTGCATATCTTGGCTTAAACACTGAATAAATAAAAATAGAGCATCCCTTAAAATGATGAGGAATATCTGTTCTTCTAAGAGACAGCATACCTTACAAACAGCATTCTCGCTGAAGCCAAGAAGACAAGAATATTCACTGTTATCACCATTTTAAATGTAATACTAGAATATTTAGTGAATAAAGCAAAGATAGTAACAATAATAATAGCCATAATATATTGGGCACTCTTTTGGGCACTGTTCTAAGACTTAAGTGCTCCATATGTAGTAATTTATTTTAATATTCACAATATCTGAGGTAATATGAGTACATTCCCATTATCAGGAACATGGAAAAGTTACATGATTTGCCCAAGGTCACAAAGTTGGTAAGTGGCTGAGTCAGAATTGGAATCCAGGAAGTTTCTCTGTTCTAACCATTATACACTACCTCCTCAACGAAAAATCATGAAGATAAAAATAGTGTAACTGTGGAAAACAGAAAGCAAATTTTCTCTTGCTCCAGATAATATTGTTGTCTATCTAAAACACTCACACAAATTAAGAGAGGAAAAACTACCAGAAGTAATAAGAATTCAATATAGGCAGTCAAAAGACGTAAATACATGATCAACAGCTTTCCTATATTCTAGCAAGAACCATTTTAAAAAATGGCAAGAAAATTAGATCTCATTCCCAAAAGCAATAATAAATATAGAATACTTGAAAATAAACCTAACATAAAATGATAAACATCTATATGAAGAAAATTTCAAAGCTTTATTGAGGACCTAAAACGCTTTGAATGGAGAGATGGTTATTCATGAATAGATAGACTCAGTAATATAAAGATGTCAAATGTCTCCTAAATTAATTCTGGGTTTACTGAAACTCAGATAAACACACCAATGGCATTTTTAGAATCTTACAAAACTTAATGGATAAAAATAGAGACAACTGTGAAAAAGAAGGCAAGACTGCACATAAAAGTATATCAAAGAAAGAATATTCAAAACAGTGGGGTGTCAATTCCAGAATAGATAGTTAGATTAAGGGAACAAAATTTTAAAAATGCATAAATAGTCTAAAGGTGCACTGTTTAATAGGTAGCCATTAGCCACATGTGGTCCTTCTGCATTTGAAATGGTTAGTGCCACATGTTCAAATAATAATGTTTGAGGTATACAGCATTAGATAAAATGTATTATTAAAATTAATTTTTCTGATTTCTTTTTAAAATGTGGCTACTAGAAAATTTTATTTTCTTGGGCTCCAAAATCACTGTGGACAGTGACTGAAGTCGTGAAATTAAAAGACACGTACTCCTTGGAAGGAAAACTATGACAAACCAAGACAGCATATTAAAAAGCAGAGACATTATTTTGCCAAAAAAGCCCTGTATAGTCAAAGCTATGGTTTTTCCAGTAATCATGTACGAATGGAGATTTGGTCCTTAAAGAAGGCTGAGCACCAAAGAAATGATGCTTTTAAACTGTGGTGCTGGAGAAGACTCTTGAGAGTCCTTTGGACTGCAAGGAGATCAAAGCAGTCAAACCTAAAGTAAGTCAACCCTGAGTATCCACTCGAAGGACTGATGCTGAAGCTGAAGCTCTAATACTTCAGCCACCTGATGTGAAGAGCTGACTCACTGGAAAAGATCCTGATGCTGGGAAAGACAGAAGGAAAAAGGAGAAGGGGGAGCAGAGGATGAAATGGTTAGATATTAATAGCATCACCGGCTCAATGGACATGAATTTGAGCAAACTCCAGGAGACAGTGGTGGACAAAGGAGCCTGGCATGCTGTAGTCCACGGGGTCGCAAAGAGTCAGACATGACTTAGTGATTGAACAACAAATAGAAAATTTAAAATCACATATATTATATGTGATTATATTATATTTATATTATACAGAACTGGAAATTATATGCAAAAAGCAGTATGTTATTTTCTAAAGATAATATTTAGCATAGGCATTTTAAATGGGTCAGGAAAAGATAAATTAATTTAAATGCTGGAGAATTACTAAACGACTATGGGGGCAGAAAAAAGAAAGGTTTGATCTCAGGCCACATGCTGAAATTCTGGGCCAATTAGAAGAAAAGAAGAAAATGAAGGTGAATTTATGGAAATTTGGGGGGTGGGAAGAGCAAGACAAACTAAACTTAAAAGTGAGGAAAAAAAATCTTCTTAAACTTGACTATATTAAATATTAAAATTTTTAATATTATCAAATAACATTAAAAAAACAAAATTGAATGTCACTTGAAACATGAGGGGATACTTGTAACAATTGTGACAAAGAGTTGATATCCTTACTTTATAAAGAACACTTTTAAATCAGTAAGAAAGACTCCAACAGGAATATGTGTCGATAACATTAACAGCCAGTTTACAAAAGGAGAAACAGAAAGGAGAATGATTCCTAGCAAAAAAGAAATTCAGTCTTGGTAGTAATCAAAGAAATGCAAATTAAAATAGCAATTGCCAAGGATCAAAAAAGAATAATATACAATGTTGGCAATGAGTACTCTCATATATTGCTCTGAAACTAAATTGGTATGATCTTTCTGGAGGACAATTTGGCAACATGTACAAAAGGTTGTAAAATGTGCACACATTATTTCTAGGAATTTATCCTTGAAAAGTAATCAGAGATGTTCACACAAAAATACAAGTATGGATTTACTGCATTGTTGTTTATAATCAGGAAAAATTGGCAAGTATCTCCATGTTTAGTAACGGGAGCTTCCTTGAGTAATTATGGTATATCCATAGGGTAGAATTTTTTTCACCAGCTATTAGGAAAAAAAAAAAAAAAATCAGCAACAGAGAACACTTTCTGTACCATCCCAGATTCCTCAAAATGTCAAAGATTTTTTAAAAATCTCTAAACTTTCTGGAAAATGATTAAGAAGACCACCAATGGATAGACTATTTGCGGAACTATATTGAAAGACAGTAAGGGAACAGATCAAAGGATAAAGAAGACTGGAGAAGAGCAGCCCCAAACACATCAGGCTGTGGCAAAGGCGGGGACATTTCACGGGGTTGCCAGGCCCAGAGTTGCCAGGCCATTATGAGTCACAGTGGTGGAGAATATCTGATGACTGGGGAAAATGTTCCCACTGGGTTGCAAGATTATGGAAGCCATTTCTATAGTCGGAGCATGTATTTGTTAATACAAGTGCACTCATGTGTACGGAAAAAATGGTAAAGACATATGCCTGTAGATGTTAACACTGACCTTTCAGTGGGTAGTTATGGCCAATTTTTACTTTTACTTTTTTGTTCTGTGTTTTCCAAGTTTTCTGCATTGAGTACATATCAATATCATGGTTAGAAAACATCATGTGAGTATTTTAAAACAAGCAAAAACTAATAACAAACAGAACTTGAAGTTTTTATGTAAGAAAGTGACCACAGTCTTATTATTTTTCTTTTGAATCCCTGCAGTAACCTTCTGGCTGGTTTCCCAGACTCTAGCCTGCTCGTCCCAATCAGCTCTCAAGATTGCTAACCGTCTCTCGCCCCTGATCTGAAACCTTCCATGGCTCCCTGCTCCTACTGCTGACAGGCGAAGTCCAAACATGGAGGCATGTGGGGCCTTCACCATCCTTTCGCCCAGCCCTTTCTTCCCTTCCTGCCCTACACACTGAACTGTCCAGCCCTAAACTACCTTCTATTTCCCGAAGGTTCCCTACACCTTCCAACTCCACTCCTTCACTCACATACCCTGGCACTACCGAAGCCGGGCAGATGGGCCTTGGAGGTGGGGGAACCACAGCCAGAATTACCAGAAGAGCTCTGGGGACCCACATATGACAAGACGCACCGCCTTGTTAGCCAAGCTCAGCCAAGGCTGTGACAAATTCCCCTGGGACACTTGGTAGGAGCAGATGTGGAGGGACAGCACTGAGATTTGGGATCTGGGAAGATCATAAGACGTAAATGCAGAATCTCATGGCAAAAATTCCAGGGGACTGTGAGGAGCCCTGCTTGAGACATGGATTGCTTGTTCTGGATACCTACCTCCTCGCTCCTGAGGTGGGTGTTGGGTGGGATGGATTGGGGATACTGGCCCAGGCCCATGCCTCCTTCTCTCCACGAGGAGAGGCAAAACCCTGGGTTCACACCTACACCTGCCCCTGCTTGGTGAATCCTTGGCAAAGTGACTTCATCCCTCCTGAGTGAATCAGTTCTACCAAATGGAGACAGACCATGCTGGGCAACTAAACGTCATCACCTGCATATGGCAGTAGATGATATCATAACTATTAAATACATTTTCCCACTCAGCCATTCTGGAGCAGCAGCTGCTTCACAGGGCTGCAGTCATGCTCTGAGAACCTGGCCCAGGGACTGTGCAGGACCCCCCCAGGAAGTACCCTGTTCAAGGCTGTGAGGTGGATGGCCAGGACTCTCCCTCCCCCTCTGGAGACCTCCATGAACTCCTCTGGGCCCTCACTCACTCGTGTGTTCCAGGGTCCACACTGCCTGGGTGGAGACATAGTAATCTAATATCACAGCCCTGGTGAGTAGTGAGTGTGGCACTCACCCTGCCCCCCCAGGCAAGCACCCCATCCTCTCTGAGCAGGGTCCAAGGCAGCTCCTTTCTTTTAAGAGTTGGGGTGTGTGAGGTGGGAGGGTGCTTGGCTTTGAAGACCTGCTAGGGAGTGTCAGGAGGAAGCATCTGCCATCTCCTCCCTGGTCTGGAGAGGAGAAGGGAGGGTGTGTGCCATCCTTCCAAGGGTGGAGCTCTAAGCCCAAACAAGGCGTTCCCCTCAGAGGCCTGCCTTTTAGGCTAAGCCACTGCAGCCACCTCTGGACAGGAAAATATCCTAAAAGCATGAGCAAGCTCTTCAAATAGAAGTTGGGGCATAGAGTAGAACCATCAGGGTCAGAATCTGATCTGTCAGGGGTCCCCCTCGGCCTCCTAGTAATAGAAGATCTGCAGATCTGTGGGTGACCCTGCAACCTAGAGGAATGCCAAGAACAAAGACCAGAGCTGGGTCTGGCCCTACTTTCTGATAAAGTGGGCCTCGAAGCACAGTGGCCTCAGTTGAAAGCTTCCCATTCCTCTAATACCGGGATTCTTCTCCAACTCCAGTGTGCTGAGCCCCACCCCCAAGGGTCTGATTCAGGGGACCTGGGGTGGAGCCCTCAGATTTGCTGGGAACAAGTTCCCATTGCCTATGCTGCTGGTCAAGGGCCACACTGCAAGAACTGCTTTAGGGGATGGGACCTGATCCTGGTACAAGCGGATACTGAAGTGATGACAACTCAGAATGAACATCCTAGAGAGCCAAAAACACAACTCAGACACAAACTACAGTGAGCTCATTCCCAATGCCCAACTCTGACACCACCCAGAAGAACCACAGAGCAGGTCCCAGGTCACCGCTGCTTCCAGTGGCTGGCCCAGAACCTTCCACTGAGATCTCTAGAAGAATCCTCCACCAACAAACAATGCCACATCCAAACAAAACTCAGTTAACAGATGTCAGAATGACCTGAGCTGAGCTCTGTGGGAATGTGACTTCCCAACTTTATGGGTGCCTCCCCTCTCCCCGATGGCCCCTGTGACTCACAACAGGGACTGACACTTCCCTGCAGCCCCCTCACTCCCATCTCACCATCCTAGTTGCAAGCAGACTACAGACTCCAAAAAAGAAACCACTGTCTTGGCCTCTAAGAATCTGGCCTAGTGGACAGAGATAGATTTACTGAAATCTTTACTGAACACATGTGCGCCAGGCAGCACGCAGGGTTAGGGGACAGAAAGGCTCTTGTCCACAGGGGCCCTCCAGTCCAGGAGCAGTGGGTGACTGACAAGGAAACAGGTGGGGTATTTCTCTGCCCTGTGCACAGCTGGTACAGAGAGAAGCCCGAGGGGAGGGGAGCACAGAGACGTACACCCAAACCCAGTCTGGGGAGGAAAGTTGAGCCAGGTATGGGAGAGGACAGTATGCAGAGAGAAGCCAGCGCAGAGGTGAGGTTGGACCAAAGTGGGGAGTGCCAGAGGTGAGACAGAGAAGGAGGCCTCAGGGTATGTAAGGGTTTCTGCGGCCACCCCAAGGAGCTCATCCCTGCTCAGAGCAGCAGGGAAGGCTGACGATTTTACTAAGGTTGGCTCCTAGATGAGAAACAAGCACAGGGTCCCCCCACCCTCCACTGTGGGCATGTCCTCCAAGCCATAGAAGTGGCAACTTTAGAGAAGGTGACCAGAGACCCCTTTGCTTGGGGCAGATGGTGACTTGGCAAGCAAGGAAGGGCTCCAAGGGCCATGGAGGGCTGAAAGGGCAGGTGCTTTGAAGAGGAAGCTCTGCAGATGGTGCCCTTTTGGTCTTGGACAGATCAAGGGCTTCGGTGGGTCCCAGCTCTTGAGGGAGGCTCTGGAAAGGTCAGCCCCAGCAGCGCCGAGATCACTAAGGACCAGCGACTGGGCAAGGAGTCTTCGAGTCTGCCTGGAGGGAGCAAAGGAGAGAGGAGTGGTGCTAGTGGCAGGCACTAAACCCCACCGTATGTCTGGGTTGCTGAACGGCGGCCAGCCAGGGATTAAGGAACCAGATTCTAGATGAAAATAAAAATAACTGCCGTCCCTTGCATGGTGCTTATTATGATTCAGGCACTCCTCTTAGCACTTAAACTTTCGGAACACATGTAATCCTCACAAGCATCCTAAGAGTTAGTTACATTATCCCCATTTTTAAGAGGAAGAAACTAAGGCGCGTAGAAACTCAGTAATTCTCATGGTCACACCCCTGGGAATGGCAGGATCAGGGGCAATGACCCTGAACCTTCACCACAAATTCCTTGAGCTAGGAGAGATCTTAGAGATCAATCGACCCAGCTCCTTTATCTTACAGAGGGGAAACAGTCCAAGAGAGACTGAGTGGTCTGTTCAATGGTACTAAGCTGGTTAGTTTAGCATCATGGGATCAGGAATCCAAAGAATAACTTAGTGAAGATGGTTTGGTAGACCACAGGACCAGGAGCTGGGAGAATAGGCTCAAATAACCCTCTGGCTATCTGCTGGTCCTCAGCCACCCCTGCTCACTACCTTCATCTCCACCTCATCCTTGCCTCTATCCTATGCCTTCAGTGTACACATAGACACCACTCAGCACCCTGGTCTCTCATTTCCTTGCCCCTAATCCTAGTGACTTCTGCCTCCACTCAGCTTTAGCTATTCATTCATCACCAGGGCTTGGCCCCCCTCCCCCAATCCCTACGTCCCTCTCCCAGCTCTGCCACAGCCTCCCGTTCTTCTAGCTCCTTCATCCCTACACTCTCAAGCTTTGCAGAGACTTCCAGAGCTGTACTTTCTTCAAGCCCACAGGGCACTGCCTGCCCACTGCTCTCCATCCTGGGTCCCATGGACCACCCTCTCAGCAGTACTCTCATTAACACCACTTTTACCTTTGTCTTCCACCTGGTGATTCTGATGAGCAACCAGAGTTGAGAACTCGAAGAAGGAGGCCTGACACTTACTGACCTCGAAGCCATGTCCACTCCTCCCTGGCCTTCCACGCCACAGGTTCTGTGCCTTCATAGATGTTGGCACATGGCAGGCCACATCCGTATTATTTGAGTGAACGGATATGCATTCCTAGGGCTTGTCCCACATACCAGCAGAGGCAAGAATGTCCATTTAATGAACTCCAACTATGCAGAAGTTTTTCATTTATGATTTTTCATCTAACCCTCTCCTCTCCCAGTGCCTGTGAGGTGGGGATAAATATCTCTACTTTACACAAGGGAAACTGGATCTCACTGAGGTGTAGTGAATTGCCTGGGGCCGCAAAGCTTTTGCTTGGCAGATCTGGGCTTAGAGATCTGGTACCAAGTGTTTCCTCCTCTCCTCTGATATAAGTCTTTGACCCAGAGAGAGTAGAGCTGAAGCAAGCGCCATCTTTCTGGCCACTGGGTCCCTGATTGTCCTGGCAGCAGCTTTAGACCTGGTACACCTGAGCCAACAAGGTGAAGTGAACTGTCTGGGGTCCACAGCCAATGCTTGGCAAAGTGGGGCCCAGAGATCAGCATATCTGATCCAAGGCCTGAGCAGCTCTGGGTCACTGCACACTAGCTGTGAATCTCATGGATGGGGGCTCCAAGGAGCAGCTGGTTCCAAGGTGGGATAACCCTCAGCCTTCTACCCCTTTCAGTAGATTAAGTTTTTAATTAAGGTTCCCCCCATTCCCTTCTAACTTCAGGATTGCTTTCATTTGACATTCCTTCCAGTGCACCAGTCCAGAACAGAAGTGCTTGATGCTGCTGATCGACCAGTTTCATAAAAGGAATCCAGTTTCCTCTGCACTCACGAAAAGCTGTTAGCCCCTGGCGAGTTTCCAGGGCCTGCACTCCAGTGATGCAGCCAGACATCGGGAGAGGGATGCCAAAGCCCTTGGGCACAGAGAGGAGTCAGCTGGGCTGAGAGATTAAAATCGAGAGGGGTTCTTGCCAGCAATACCACCAAGCAACATCCTGTCCTTAGAAAAGAGGCTTCCCACTGAGATGCCCTGAAACCTGGCTGAAGGCTCTAACACAGCTGTGCAGGGACAGAGATGTGGTACCAAACTGACATTTCATGACCCCAGTGAGGACAGAGTAATGGAGAAAACTCTGACCAAGAGTCTGTCAGGCTTCCAGCCTCAGCTGGGCTCTTTACCAGCAAGTGCCCTGGGGAAAGAAGGCACCTGCCCTCTGTGAGCCTCAGTTTCCTCATCTGTAATATGGGAACCATAACCTCTCCCTAAAGGGCAACTGGCTGTTTGGAAATCTATAAAGCTTGGAGCTGATCACGTATCCTCTTTAAACCAAAGATTGGGGTTTTTCAAACCTCTCTACACAAAGGTAGTTCTCATGTGACTACAGGTAGTTAGGGATGAAAAGAAGCAGCAATGGGCTGTCTGGACCTGGAGTCTAGATTCTGGGATACGGTTCTGACTTCTCTGTCAACAATCTTTCATGACTTCAGAAGTGCTTTGAAGCCCTGAACTTTGTTCATTCCTCTCTCTGGGCCTCAGTCTGCCCTTCTGTACAATGAGGAGGTTGGGAGAGGTGTCTCTAAGAGCCCTTCAGGCTATGTCAGCCAAAGACTCCATAGCAAAAAAGCAGGTCCCTCCAAGTCTCCGCAGTCTCACGTGGATGGGGCCACAGGACTGGCCCCGCCCACCCTCACCATTAATCTGCTTTACACTCATTCCAGAACATTCGTGGCTGCTGTATAAAGGGCAGGCTTCCAGCAACAGCCTCTTTAGTGTTTGGCAGTGAGTCACTCCCACTGGAGGTCAAGTTCTCTTTGTGCCTCTGCCTGGGGACTGGGAAACAGAGGTGGGAAGCTGAGGACCATTCTTGTCAGGGAAAAGCTGGCCTTGTTTGGATGACTACAGACCACTTCTGCTTTTCAAGCACCTCTGAAAATATCCCTCTCGGCACATAAACTGTATAGCTTGCAAAGCTCTTTGAAATTCATGACTCATCTGATTTTGGCAGGAGGTCTGCAGGATGGGCTTGGGAAAGGTTACTGTCCCCATTTTATAGGGGCGGAAGCTGCAGCTCAGAGAAGTGAGGTGACTTCGCCAAGGTCGTACAGCTAACGCATGGAAGGGTCTCTCCCGTGGAGTGGCCTCTCCTTTCCAGGGAAAAATGGGGCAGAGCCTTGGAAAGGTAAGTGCAGAGCTGGCGCCGAAACCGGGTCTGGTGGTTCCCAGCCCTGCTCTGCTCCACCTCCCCCACCCCTACACTGGCAGAAGGGGTGTGTCCTCCCCAACTAGGCTCACAGAGGTCTGCCTACACACCCACCTCACACATTTCCCTGAGGATCTGCTCACAGATGTTTCTCTTTCTTTCTCTTGGGCTCCTAAGCAAACCTGGACTGTGTCATCTTGTGGGGAAGCTCCAAGGACCAAGAGCACACAGAGGAGAAGACAGGAAAGTAGGGACTCTAAAGAGATGAGGAAAAAAAATAAGAAATCATTCTGCACTCAGCTGAGTGGAGAAAGCTTTTTAAAAGATTTGCTAATATCCACTGTTTGTAAAAATATGTGGAAACTTTCAAAGCGGTTGGAGGAACTAGAAATTAGAACAGGCTTTCTGGAGGTCAGTTTGTCTCAATGTTTTAAATGTCCCAGTAATTTTACTTCTAGAAATCATTGTGAAGATGCACCTCTAGGTAGAAAGGTGTTGGCTGTGATATCAAAAAGCTGTAAACATTCAGTAATTTACCATCTATCCACCCGAAAAGAACATCATAGCCCATTAATAAGAACGAAGTCAATCAAGATCTCGAAGATCTGTTGTAAAGTGAAAAATGCAAAATATCTACCTAGTATGAGGACATTAGGTTTAAAAGAACTGAAAAAGGTCTGGGCAGATGAACATTACACAGAAAGCCGGACTTGACTTGGAAGAGAAAGAGGATTTAGAGGAATTGGGTAAAGCAGCCCTTTTCTTTCCTTCTTTTTTTTTTTTACTATATGCAATTTAACTTTTCTTTTTCTTGCAACAACAGCAAGCCTCAGAACACCAAGTATTGATGTATATTTGTAAATCATTAAAACAAACAAAAACTAAAAAAAACACACCCAATCCACAGTGACTTTGGAATCTTCATTCCAAGCTGGCTTCTCCCCAAATTCTCCTCACAGGAGAAACACTCTTGGTGGCACCTTGTGATTTTAGATCATCACTAGGGTCGGCAGCAAGAACAACACATCTTACAGGGGTGGTGAGGGAATAAACCACACGAGTTAGCCAAAAGGCACAATGGAAGGGAAGTTTCCGCCCCTGAGCTGTGCAAGTTGAAGGTCTTCACCAGCCCCACGCACAGTCGAATACCTCAACAGCTCCAAGGCCCCGGAACAGTGCCCACCCTGATGGAGCTGTCTCGCCCCTTGCCGAGGTGGGTGAGGGGTCGCCTCCTAGCGGCGTGTACCTCTGAGAAGCGCTGCACATCCTGGGTCAGCGTGCCCACCCGCTTCCACTGGTAGTGCTTCAGCAACTTCAGGATGGCTGGGTTCACCGCGTTATCTGATGGGACCGTCCGAAAGAAGTAAGGGTATTTCTTCTTATCTGCTAGAACAGGTGTGGTGGCAGCAAAGGAGAGCTGAAAAACACAAAAGAGACAGCATTTTACTGGGGGGACCTCATAGCTGTGGGCCCAGGATCTTTCCTAAGGGAACAGAGGTCTTTAGTTCTCACTTGAGGTACAAACACAAGGACAAAATACTTTTAACCTTCTTACTGCAAAAGTAACATGTTACAACTGAAGAGGCTTTTAAAAATGCAAAATAAGGAGAAAGAACCTTCGTTAGTGTTGTCGTCTGCCTCCTTCAGATCCTTTCTCCGTGCATGGCGATGAACTAAAAAAAGATTCTTGAGATCATTCTATATACACATTTGAACTGTTTGTTTATTCCCTCATTAAACATTGTCTTAAAGGCATTTAACCATCCTGTTAAAACTTCTTGCAAACATTTTGTCATGTAAATTTTTGAATAGTTCCATAACATTCTAGCATCTGAACATACTGTAATTTACCAAATTGTGTTTAATTTGGGGGCATTTAGACTATTTCTAATTTGTCATTATTATCATATTATTCTACAAGCACCTTTGTGCTTAGCATTTTTCCCCTATATTTCAGGCTTTTTCCATAGGATAGAGTCTAGGATGTGAAATTTTCCAGAGAAAGAATGTGAGCTTTTAAAGACATGGGATGATTTGAGAGAATAGCACTGAAGCATGTATATTACCATATGTAAAATATACAACCAGTGCAAGTTCGATACTTGAAGCAGGGCACCCAAAGCCAGTGCTCTGGGACAACCCAGAGGGATAGGGTAGGGAGGGAAATGGAAGGGGGTTTCAGGATGGGGGGTACACATGTATACCTGTGGCTGATTCAAGTCAATGTATGGCAAAAACCAGCACAATACTGTAAAGTAATTATCCTTCAATTAAAATAAAGAAGTTAATTTAAAAAATAAAGACTTCACACTTATTTCCAAAAAGGATTGCATCAATTTGCACACCCACTAGCCAGGCATAATTATAGAGGATCAATCTTACCACATTCTTGTCAACAGACAGAAGTAAAACATCTTTCTATCTAATTTATTAATGATTTATCACTGAAAAACTGGAATCATTGCATTCATTGGTTATACATTATGTTGAACCTTTTTCTGTGTGGCTGATTACTAGTCATAGGTCCTATTTTAGGAATTGCTTTTTCATGTCTCTTGTTTATTTTTTGAGTGGTATTCTAATGCTTTTCTTATCAAATTTAATGAAGACTGTTATACATATAGCATTCAAACTCAAGCTATTACAGGTGCTGCAAACACCCCAGCTTGTTTGCTTTTACATTTCATGTGTGTATATTCTAATTTACAGTCAGTAGTCAAATCTGTCCATCTTTCCCTTTATTAGTCCTTCTTTTTCTTTTAAGTGCCTGTGAGTTGCTAAATTGGATTTTAATTATCTGTCCTACAGGGCCCAGCATAAATGTCACCTCTTCTATAACATTTCTTCTGATCTCTGCTTTCTCTTCCCCTCAGCCTCATCCATAGAAGGTGGTTATCAAATTTTTTGATCTTTGCAGTGTGATGGTGGAAAAATGGTATCTTCTTGTAGTTCTGATTTGCATTTACCTTATTAAGAGTGAGGTTGAGGATCTCTCTGATGTTGAAGAGCAATGTGCAGTATCTTTCTGGAAAGTATTCACATCCTTTGCTTGTTTTCCAATTGGACTTTGAGTCTTTCCCTTCTTGGTTAGCAGAAGCGATCTTTTATAGTAAGGAGATAAGCCCTTTGTGATGTAAGTTGCTAATTCACCCTCAGTCTGTACCTTTTCTTTTGATGTTTCTCATGATGTCTTTTGCCATACAGAGGTGTTTTTGTGTGTGTGTGTGGCTGAATTTATTAATTTTTTTTCCTTTCTGTTTTCAGGCTTTGTGTTACATTTAGAAAAACCTTTCCCAATCTGAGATTGTAAGAGAATTCCTCCATGGTGCCTTCTAGTCTGTCTGTCATCCTCCCCTGTCCATTCTTCCAGGGTGTCGCCTGGTGAGGGAGGAGGAAGATTCTGTACCCACATGTGATGAGCGCTGACCCAACTGATGGTTAGGCTTTATACAATCCTGTGGGACCTAACAAATTATTTTGTTTTTCATGTGTCTAGCAAGTATTTAATAAACTCTTGTGTAGTTTTTTGTTGTTGATGGGTACCGGCAGCTCCAGAATTTTATGACCACTGCCACGGTTATGTCTGTGTATCATTTGTTAACGCTACTTGGTTTAGTCTAACCTTCTTCAGTATGCTTCATTTACCACACTTTGTGCTCAGAATACCTAAATACTGTTTGATTTTTGGCCATGCTGCACAACTTTCAGGATCTTAGTTCCCTGACCAGAGTTGAACTCATTCCCTCAGCAGTGAAAGTAGGGAGTCCTAACCACTAGACCACCAGGGAATTCCCAATAATATTTTTAAAAAGTAGTATTTCCTTCCTTCTTTTGTTCCGTTTAAATCTTTGATCCAGCGAGGGCATGGCTGAAGTAAGATCTCTCTTTGCTGCCACCAGCTTTCTCCCCCAACGTTTGCTGTTCCAACAGCTCTAGATTCAATACAGCTCAGAGTCCAACTTCAGCATCTTGGGAAGAAACATCCTGGCACCCCCATCCCCCAGTTGAAGTTGCTTTGCTGCTCTTCCTGTGACCTGAGGAAGCACTTCTTCCCCGCAAGACTTCAGCAGAGCAGGGCAGTGGCAATCTTGTTCCTTTGGTGACCTGGCTCAGGCAGTAGATTGCCACTACCTAGGGTTCCCGGATCTCCTCGGGTCACTTGGCAGCCTCAACAGGTCCCATTAGTTGGAGCTGAACATACAACAACCCATCGGCTGTCACTGGAGCTACAGAGCACCTATAGAAACCAATTTCTAAGATCCCCACAGAGACAGGACATCATCCCAAGCTTGGTAGAGGTCAAGGATAGATCAACTGTTAAAATAATTGGGGGGTAGAGTAAGCCCCCGGAGAAGGCAGTGGCACCCCACTCCAGTACTCTTGCCTGGAAAATCCCATGGATGGAGGAGCCTGGTGGGCTGCCATCTATGGGGTCACACAGAGTCGGACACAACTGAGGTGACTTAGCAGTAGTAGCAGAGTAAGCCCCAATAGGGAGCACCCAGAGAGAGAAAATCCCAGTTGGATACAATGAGGACACTCATATCCAGAGTTGTGTGGCAAGGGAAGGCCTGCTGACAGAAGTAGTGAGATCTCTGTGTCTGGAGGTGTGCAAACAGAGGCTAGCCCGTGGCCCAGAAAGAACACAGAGGGGCTTCAAAGTGTCTTGAGAACTCCTGAAAAACTGTATGAAAACACCTGTGGGGCATGCATATGCATACAGACACACACATTTTTCTGAAAAGAGGATCCATGGCTGCCATCAGATTTACAACAAGGATCTTACAACCAAACAAGGTGAGCACACCTGCCTGAAGGTGATACTTAGGTCCTATAGTGATGTAAGAAACAGAAGCTCTCTACAGTCTGCTCAGACCCAGTATCTGTGATTCTTCTCTCAAGATTAAAACAACACTTCCAGTTTCTTATGGTCAGTGTAAGAAGGAGCTATTAAAAAATCAGGGAGACACTATATAGGACCTGGGATGGTATATGTGCAATTGCATCCCCAAAAATGCTTATCTAATACAATTTGGAAAATATTGATTTTCTGATGTGATTTCTGAATCACGCTCTGGTTGATACTTTGCTGTTATTGTCCCATTAGTTCCAGGTCCACAATTAATTGTTGCTTGAACAACCTCATATGTTTGCCCTGTAGGTAATTACAGTGGTTACTGTTCAGTGAATAAATGGCCCATTGTGTTTACAATGGGCTTGGAGTACAATATATGCCCCGGGTCTAAATCATGTTGGGTGCAAAATATTAACTGGCACTGACATTTTCTGCACCATTTGAGATAATGCACACTTTGATTAGATTGCTTTGCATCACTGTTCTTCTAGCTTTAGCCTCCTAAAACTTTCTTCTACCGGCAAAGGCTGCAGGCACTGGGTAGCACTGCTGAACTTCAGAACCGAAGGAACCTGAGAAATCATCTAGTTCTGGGGTTCTCTCTCTATTCTGGCTACACACCGGAATCACATGAGCAGATTTTTAAAAATATTGATGACTTGGTCCCACTCCAAACCAAGTGAATCAGAATCTCTGGGCACAGAGCCCAGGTATCAGTATTATTTAAAAACTTCCCAAGGTGATTATGGAGCCCAATGAAGGTTGAGAATCACTGATATAGCTCAACAGCCCTAGTTTTGAATAAGCAGACTGAGGTCCTGAAATGGAAAGACATTGAGATACCCATCAAAGTTAGTAAGAGGTAGAAACAAAATTCGAATCCAGAGCTAAAGGACTCTAAAACCTGTGTCCTTTCTTCCTCTGATGGCTGTCCTCTGCTGCCTGTGTGCCAGGCTTTCCTCCTCCAGCACAGTCACCCAGTATCTGCAACACGTGGCCTGTCAGCATCAGGATCCCCATTCAAAGTTCCAATTTCCTGCCTCATTTCACATAGCCAAGTCCATTCCTGAACAGACTATGATTGAGGTTTCAAGTTAATTCCTACCAAGGATTATTTCAGAGAGTACTTTTAAATTTATTTTACAGTTTTGTTATCATTCTAGTTTTATTGCATTGTTTTGAGAATTTGGTTTATACAGTGTCTGCTTTTGGAATTTATTGAGAGTTTTTGGGAGGTGGCTTATTATACAATCAATTTTTGTGAAAGTTCCATGGTAGCCAGAAAAATAGATGCACTCTCTAGTTGTAAGCTATAAAATTCTTTATCAAACTTTTGATGCATAAGAGATATAACCCAACTAACCAATTATATTACTAACACATGCTTTGTATTTTTGTCTACTTGACCTATCAAAGACTGAGAGGTATGTTGAGCTTTTTTCTATTGTCTCTGACAATTTCTCCACGTTACTCAAACTTTTTGCTTTTTACATTTTGATTTTATGTTGTTTTGAAGATAAGTGCACATTACAATTACATCGTTATTTTTCAGCAATGTATATATACCCTTCCCTTGTGCAAACAGCAGGTACTTACCAGATAATCACTGAATGATCTGAGAATTAAAATATTTATCAAGATAAAATAACCCTGTTTGTCATTTATTGCTGTTTGTTTCATATAATATCTTGCTCAATATTAATACTGAATTAATATCTGGATATTAATATTGAAACCCTTTACTTTTTGCTTGCATTTACCTGTCATAGCTCTGATTCTCCTTTTATTTGTATTCCATTAAGATTGTTTTTACATATATTTCTTGAAATGAGGACATGAATGGATTTTAAAATACATGCTTATTGCTGCAATAAATACTTGACATTGCATTCATCATCTTGCTAGCAGTCTTTTTTTTAAAAAAGGTTTCCTTTTTGTTTCCTTCTGTTCCCTTTGGTATTTAGACTTCTCCATTCTTCTCCATTCTGGATATATTAATCTTGCTTTTTGTCTTAACCTGTTAGACTATCTTTTCATATTCTGAAGAAGGGTGAAGGGTTGAAAATTTGCTGAGGATGACCCTCTGTTGCTTTGACGCACAGTAGAATATATCTGGATATAAAATTCTTAGGCTACCATATTTCTGCTTTGAAACTACAAAGTGGTGCAGAGGAGAAATCCGAGGATGGTTTGACTGTTATTCATTTACAGGTAACTGATATTCTCTGTTTGGATGCCTGAAGTTTTTTTCTTTATTCTTAGAATTAAAAAAAATTACCTAAATAGATGTGGATATGGCACTCTTGATATTATCTGGAACACAGGGAGGCCTTCCATCTGTACGTTCAAGTCTTTTAACTAAAATATATATATATGTGTGTGTGTGTGTGTGTGTGTATGTACATACACATATATATTCATAAGTATAAATACATTATATAAATATAGCATTTATATATAATATATAATGCTATATATTGATTATATTTGTATTACATTAATATTTATATATACTCTTGCCTCTCCACTAGAATACTTGATTATCTACGTGTTGTCTTTCATTCCCCAAATCCATATCTGTCGTATTTTTTCTATGATTTCACATCTTGGTCCTTCTCCTCTGCGTTCTGAAAGACCATCTTATTTTATCTCTTATTAGAGGGTCCCTGAAAATTCAGTTCCACTAATTCCTTGTAAAAGGGCCATATCATCCCCAGTCCCAGTGACAGAGCACCAGGGTTCTCATTTCTTCACATACTAACCAACATTTAGTATTACCTGACTTTCTACCTTTTTGCTTATCTTTCAGGGATAAGGTAGCTCTCTATTAATAACTGATTCTGCAGCCCCCTGAACATAATGTGGTTGAGTAGCTGTACAGATACACCATTCAAGTTCTTGATTAAGTGGGTTTGTTTTTCAAGTCACTTTTAGTACTACTGTCCTTGCCATATTTTTTATTGTTATTGACTTCTTCCATTTTCCAGTAATTTTTTTAATGATCAGAACCCTTTTTGCTCCATCCTATTTCATGTTTCATGGAGACCATGTCTTTTCTACATATGATTGAAGCTGCTGAAAATCTTTCCAAAGTTTTTGTCTTTATCCTACAATAGCTCATCTTCAGAGCTGGACTCTTCCTCTACTTCTGCGTATTGTGGGTCTTCGGTTCTTTTTGCAGTATTTTTTCAAAGGCTAAATGTTAGATATTTTCAATGTACTCATCCTCAAAAGCATGGAAGGTATTTTGAGAAGTGGCCTATTAAGAGATGATACATGGATTGCCCATGGCCCTATTTTCTGTCTGTTTACATTATAATTGAGTATTTTTTTCTCAGAAAACTGAGGAACAAGTATTTGAGCACAGATTTTCATGTCTAGTACATTCCCATCTTACATAGTTCTGTATTAATGAGTGCCTTATTTTCTGATTCTCTAGATCAGTACAGTACACTAAATTTGTCATGCATTGCTGCCAGGAATTTTCTCTTCTGCCTATAAAACTTTACTTTGGAGATTTCTGTTTAAACTTCTTGTGCTCTCCTGTATACCCTCTATCTAGCTTTTTCTAGGAATTTATAGCTCTGTTTGAATTTAGAAAGATAAATGAAAATGAAGAGAAAAAAAGCATCTTGATTAGCTCAAAGATCAGCAACTGTGACTAGAGGCATAGTTCTCCAATTTTCTGATTGGATGGTAATGAATCTGCCTGCAATGCAGGAGACCCAGGTTCGATCCCTGGGTCAGGAAGATACCCTGAAGAAGGAAATGGCGACCCACTCCAGTATTCTTGCCTAGGAAATCCTATGGACAGAGGAGCCTGGTGGGCTACAGTTCATGGGGTCGCAAAAAGTCAGACATGACTAAGTGTTACCCAAGGAAGGGTCCCTAATAAATTCTGGGGGCGGGGAGGGGAGAGAGAAAAGTCTATTATTTTACAGGGCAGCTGTAATTTTATGCGGCAAGTTTCCGAGTGCCAAGAGACAACATTTGGTAGAATTTTCTCAATCATATCCCATCTACTTTATAATCAGTGAAGCTTCCAAACATCTAGACTGTCAGTAAGTCTTAAGAGTCCCTTAGTTCTTTGAGGTAGGATTTACTATCCATTTTGCAGCTAAATAAACTGTGGCCCAGAAAAGTGACACAATCCATGCAAGTTCAGTGCAGGAAAATGTTAATTGGTCTTTCGACTTCATATCTGGTTGTCTTTCTTTCTTTTTTTTATTATAAATTTTTAATTAATTAATTTATTTATAACTGCACTGGCTCTTCATTGCTGCACATGGGCCTTTTTTAGTTGTAGTTGTTACAACTCTGAAACCCCATGGACTCCAGCACACCAGGCTTCGCTGTCCTTCACTGTCTCCAGGAGTTTGCTCAGACTCATGTCCATTGAGTTAGTGACACCATCCAATCATCTCGTCCTCTGTCACCCCCTTCTCCTTCTGGCCTCAATCTTTCCCAGCATCAGGGTCTTTTCTAATGAGTTGGCTCTTCACATCAGGTGGCTCAAGTATTGAAGCTTCAGTATCAGTCCTTCCAGTGAATATTCAGGGTTAATTCCCTTTAGGATTGACTGGTTTGATCTCCTTGTTGTTCAAGGGACTCTCAAGAGTCTTCTCCAGCACCACAAATTGAAAGCATCAATTCTTTGGTGCTCAGCCTTCTTGATGGTCCAAATCTCACATCTGGTTGTGGTGAGTGGGGGCTCCTTTTTGTTGCAGTGCCCGGGCTTCTCATTCCAATGACTTCTCTTGTTGCAGAGCACAGGCTCTAGGTGCTTGGAATTCAGCAGCTGGAGCACACAGCTTCTAGAGCACAGGCTCGGTAGTTGTGGTACACGGGCTTAGCTGCTCCGCAGCATGTGGGGTCTTTTCAGACCAGGGATCAAACCTGTGTCCTCTGCGCTGTCATGAAGATTCTTAACCACTTAACCAGAGAAGTCCTGGTTCTCTTTCTTCAACCAGCTCTGACCCATCAGTCCAAGATGAGGTGGGGCAATGATCCAAGGCTTGCTCTCTCTTCTGAGACCCACTAGCACGGGAAGAAACTGCTTATTTCAAGGCTTTCAGGGTGTCTCAAACATAGCTGGTGTCTATGGTGGGCATGGTTGGGGACAAATGTTGGGGGACACACCCTTAACCAGAAAAGTAGAAGAGGAGGCAGCCATCAGCATCTCTCTTTGAGTTCTGGCTTGCTGTGGAATATTCTGTAAAAGTTTAGGGTTAGCATATGGAACTGTGAGTCTCTTTCACATTAAGGGCCCAGAGGTAGAGAGAACAGGGGAGTGAAGACAACTATACAGGCACTTCAGGGGGCTGGAAAACCGGGCTTACCCTTGTCTCTATGACTTTGAGAGCAAAGCAGAGCATTTCCCCTCTGTGGGTGTCTGTTTTTCTCATCTCTAAAAATGATGGGTTGAACCAAAGACTTGAAAGTTTCCTTCATCTGTATACCACACAACTCTATACTTCGCTCTCCAACAATTGAGGAGAATGATTAAAGAGTTGGTTAGTTTTGTGTGGGTGTGTGTTTCATTTGATCTGATTTATTCTGATAATTGCCATTGTGTTTCACTTCTCTTTGCAGATTCAAGCCTAGATGAAAAATGTAAATACACCTCCCAATTTCAGGGTCTTTATTAAACTCTCAGCCACTGATGAATTCTTCTCTAAATGTAATTCCTTCTTTACCTGGTTTGGGGCCTCTGGGTTTAACTTGTCTGCAGAAATAAACCATTTTTCAAGTGGAAAGTCTAACCAAGAGCAGCCCGGGTTGCTAAATCCTAGGTGAGAAGTGCAGGCCAGATGCCAGGGGGGAGAAGATGATTGAGGCTTGCTCTTTTCTCCACTTGGTTTAATCTTCTTCCATGGGTTTGCTGACTGTTTCTGTAATTAAATGAGGGAGGTATTTGTCATCTAGGGTTCCTTTCAGCCAAGATGAATGGAATGCAACTTTCTCAGGAAGCTTCTGACAAAACCCTGTTTGTGACCAGTGCCAGGATGTATACAAAGGCACCAGGCTGTGTGCGTTGGGAACTGGGGTCCACTTCAGATCTGCGCCAGGTCACCGCTGCGCCCAAGCCCTAGCAAAAAACTGTTTGGACACAAAGTGCCTCAACACAGATGCCTGTGAGACTAATGTGATGTGGGGTGGCCACAAAGCATTTCCCAAGTTAAGGAGGGAAAATGAAAGCCTGGCATTTGGGGGAGTTTCTGCAGCCTCACTACAATAAGGCTTGCTGAGCAGCATATGCAGACTGGCTCTGGGGCTTGAAACTTCCTCTAGAACCCCCTGGGGACAATCACCTTCCTTCCTATTGATGAAATTTAGTGCTAATCACTCAGAGACGCACAGCAGTTGAGTTGTTACCACCCACGTCCATTGTCGTGTCCTTAAAAACTAGGGATTCGCAACAATTCCTGATGGAGGCAGGGAGGGCATAATAGTGTTTGCTCCTCATGGAGAGACTGAAGCTCAGAAAGGCACAGTGCCGTGCCCAAGGCCCCATGAGCAGCAAGGGGCAAAGCTGGGATTTGAACTCAGATATTTTGCCTCCTTCAAGGTATTGCCTAGTGAGCACCTGCCTTGGGGCCAGCATTGTGTGGAGGGCTTGACGTGAAGGGTTCACTTTGTCACTGAATGTGCAAAATCACCTCATGGGACAGGTGTTATTTTGATCTGCATTTTTCGATGAAGCAACTGAGGCTCAAAGAGGTTAAGTCACTTGCACGTGATCACACACCAAGTGACTGGCAAAGCAGGGAGACTAATATCACCAGCTTACATTCCACACTGTTATGCTTCTTCTGTGTGATGAACAACTTCCAAAATTCATTTCCTGCTTTAGTCTAACTTTGATCTTTACAAAACCCCACGATGCAGAGTAGACTTTATTGCCCTAATTTTCTAGATGAGCAAACTGAAGCTCAGAGAGATAAGTGACTTGCTCAGAGTCACATGTGAGCAAGTGGCAAGGTTAGGGCTCAAACTTGGGACTTTTATTCTTGAAGTCTGGTTCACCTCTCCATCAAAAAGGCTGCTTCTTAGGAAGGCACCCAGGTACAATATGGGAAAGCAAGTGGGACCATTTAAGAGAAAGCAGAAGAAAAAAAAAAGATTTGCTTAAAAGAAAAAAAAAAACAACAATACTAAATCTGTGGCTTATTATGCTTCAATTGCCTGAGATGCTGCAATTCAATTATATGAAACAAAACTCATATGTATATTTGACATTTTATTGACCAAATTCTTCACATTTTTCTTTTTAAACTTTTATTAGGATTATAAACTACATGTATAAGTATATTAAATATATATGTGCAGTTCAAGGAGTAATAAAAAATCAATATTCAACTGTCGATCATCCAGTTTAAGAGAAAAGCTCTTATTTATGTGTAAATATTAAATTGTAAAGTAACTTAATTTTTTGCTCTTTAAGATACATTTTTTTTCCATGTGGCATTCTGTGCCTTTTATTTCCTTCTTTACTCCCCTCTACAGTACTTCTATCATTGTTTTAGGTAAAGAAGTTTGCAAAACAAATATTACTTCCTCAAATCCTTTTTTCCCTCCTTTAGAGTAAAAAGCTGGAGTTAAGTAGAGAAAGAGCAAAACCAAGCCAGTGCTGACAAAGAAGTATGGTCCATGGGGTAAGAATTCTGAGTTCCAGCTTGGACAGGCTGGGACTGAATGCTAGCTACACCACTCACTACATGACTACAGGAACATTACTTCACCTTTGGGGATCTGTCCCCTCTAAACCAGGGTGACAAGCCCCTTCACAATCTTAGGGCTATTCTGAGGATCTGAATGCACAGGCATCCAATTAATGATTGTTAATGTTAGATCACAGTTTCTAGACTGAGAAGCTATGAGAACTGGATGGTATTTCTTACAACTAAGGAAAGCCTTTTAACTGACAAAATACTTTCCTTCAATAATACCTCAACCCCGTGAGGGCAGAATGGAGGAAAGTTTACCCATTTTAACATGAGAAACCTCAGAGAATGGAAGGGTCTGCTCACAGTGACGTGGCTACTATCAGGCTGAGACATAATTCTAACTCATAATTAGGATCTAATTCTAAATCCTAACCTAGCAACTTAAAAACGTCTTGTTAATTGGAGGACTTCCCTGGTGGTCCAGTGGTTAAGACTCCATGCTTCCAATGAATGGGGCACAATCTCCATCCTTGGACAGGGAACTAAGTTCCCACATGCCAGGCAGCATGGCCAATAAATAAATAAAATCACTTTTAAAATGTCCTGTTAATTTTAAAAAAGTAATGATTGTTTTGCTTGTCTGTGCACAATTAGAACATATGTCTTTAATTTTTCTTAAACTTCTGGTTAGATGCTTCATTCACTTCTCCCTTACAGCTGTGTAGGTGACAAATGCAGGAAATTAACAAATTACTATAGAAGACTCTGGTTTCCTCAGCTCCTTTGCACTTCGCCTTCAGCTGATGTCTTTAAGGGTAAGAAGCACTTGTGTGTGATCACAGCTGTGAAGCCAACTGCCTTTTAATTACCACACTGCAAAAATCATGTCTCCTCATGTCAATTTAGCACCTCTAATTAGTCGATAAGTTGACATCACATCTATGGAGGGGGAAAGGTGTGCTGGGGCCTAGTTTGATACTTGCAGTGGGAGAAGATACAGCATTCCCATCTGCTGAATCCTCCCATCTCTTTAGAACCAGCTCCTACTCATCTGTCCAGGACTGCTCACAGCCACCTCCTCCATGAAGGCTTCCCTGCTATCCCTCAGTTCTTCCAGCACTGTTTCCTTCCCTTCCTTTGGAGTGCTGAGAAGTGATTGATAGCTAGGCCCATTTCACTGACTGGTCTGTGTGCATTTTGTGGGCTGTCTCCAATCCTCTCTGTAGCTATGAGAGAAAAGAAAAAAGAAGTGGACAGAGGAGGCAATAGGATCACAAAAGGCCTCCATGCTTGCCTTCCAGACAAGAACTCACCATGGTTTTCACACAGAATGGGGCTGAGGAGGAAAGCAAGCACTGGTTTCTGTGACTGAGAAAAACATGGTTTTAGCTGGGCCTGTGACCTTGGAGTATCTAAAGGGAGTCCAGGCAAAGCTCTGGGCTGTAGGACTTTACTCAGGAATCACTTGACCAGGACAGGCCAAGACTCCTGAGGGGACCCTGCAACACCTGCCCCAACGACACAAAGAGAGCCCACAAAAAGGTCAGGAGGGTAGAGGTCACTGGGCATCTCAAAGCCCAGACAACTGGGCTCTAAAAGAAGGGGTCACTGTAGGTGCTATTTACAATTGTGAGCCAACACTTCCCAGAACCAAGGTAGGAGAAGCAGAATGCTGGACTCCAGACCTCTCAGATTTGCTTCATGATCAGTCCTGGGGAAACTGAGTAAGTTAAATCAAGATAAAAGATTCAAAGGTGCTTTCCAAGAATGTGAAGTCTTCTTCAGGGGGACAGAGAAGGTCATCTTGGACCAGTGAGGCTGGGGCTAGGGACACAAGGAAAGGAGCGTGATTATGGAACAATCAAGGCCCAGCTCTTCCAGTATAAGCTGCATGCCCACCAGCAATCCATTAAACCTCAGTCTCTTTACCTATGAAATGGAGAGAATAAGTCCCGTTAACTCTCCAGGGCTTTTTTTTTTTTGAAATGAGAACTTAACTGTGAAAATGTTCTACAGGAAGTAGGTCCTTGTGCTAATGGAACATGAGGGTTACAATACCCACCTAGTCAGCTCATCCATCACCTTTTTCTACCACTCTATCCTCCTTTCTCACCCTCACTCTCCAGTCTTTTACTTTCCAAGGCATACCAGGCTCTCTCTCATTCCCCCACAACGAGGCCTTCCTAAACACCTCCCTACACCTCCAGTGCGAGCCAAGTGCACCTCCCCACCCCCATCAGATCTATCACAATGAACTGTAACTGCATCCTTCCTTCCCTCCATAAGACAGTAAGATAAAAAGCACTCAAGTTGTTACATAAGAAGCACACAAATGTTAATATTTATTAAAAAATAAGAAAGCTCAGATCAAAATATGACTGTTTCAGGGAGGCTAATATGAACCAATAAAGAAGAAATATTTAGTAATAAGGTATTCAAGAATGAATCAAAATCTTGCTAAGTACTGAGTTCCCTGTCACTGGAGGTATTCAAGGAAATAGTGAGGATTGTCCACCAGGGTCAAGGATGGGATTCCCAAACCAGCAAGGAGTTTGCATGTGACGGTGTTATGTTTTATGTGAACTGGTGGCACACCCAATGGTTTTAGATGAGCCCCAATCTAATATTTTATATCTTAATAGGTATGTTTTTCTCTTTATTTACTTTTATACTTCTTCTTAGTAAATGATCCTGATTTTCCATCCATGGTATTTAACTAAAAGGTTGAGTTGATTTAAAGGAAAATACTAAATAAATTAATAATACAAGTGGTATGGAGATTTGGCAAAATCAAGAAAGTGGCAGCCAAATGATGTTTGGGAACATGGCGTTGCAGGTGTGTTAAGCAGTCTTACAAGAATATACGGCCCTTGGAAATAAAAACCTACTCAAATCTTCATCACTTTTCACTACATTAAACCATAATATGAATTTAAACAATATAGAATGAGCTAGATTCTTACCTCGAGACTGGAGAATGGGCACTATCAGAAGTACCAAAAAGAGGGTGGATCCCTCAGATGAAATTAATTATATAGAAAAAAAAGAGAAATAACTGTAGAAGTAGAAGTGGCCTAAGAGTGTTGCCATATTTAGAAATATTGGGGACACATATGTACTAAAAACTTATTCTTTATTTATCTGAAATTCAAATTTAACTGAGTGTCCTATAATCTATCTGGTAATCCTAAGTAACCATCTAAGCCAGAGATGATAAATAGGCTTGAGCCTATGTGACATCATTAACAGGCTGACATGGCTGGCGAGAGAGATGGGTTAAACCAGTGAAGAGCGTGTGGCAATCAATTCGTTATGTCTGCAATTAGCACAGGATGGGGGAAATAATGGCACCAATTCATTCATTTATCTGCCATCCTGGACTTGTCCAACTCCTCATTTTACACAGTAAGGACCAGGGAAGACAAGGGACTTGCCCAGGCTCACAGCACAAGTGCACAGCTGGACTGAGCTAAACTCATTTGCTGCTCCATGCTGCCTGCTTGGAATCAAAACAGAATGCTACCAACGCCATGATTATGTAATTTCCGACTACACTCAGTTACCATGCCCACCCACATCATCAGCCAGAATGCACACAGCCAGCCAATCCCTCCACCTGATCCAACTTACCATCATGACTACATTTGAATGCCCCAGAATAACATAAAAGATATGAAACAAAATCCATTTAAACTAAGAGAGTTCTGTTTAAGGAGAGGTGGTTGAGATAGAAAGCACTCAGGGGTCTGAACAAGCATGCCTTTCATGTGCTATCTTGGGGGCACTTGGTAGTACGGTTTTACATTTGACAATTTGCCTTGTTACAAAGCAGATATTTCACCTACTGTTCATCGAATTGGATGGAATCGAACTAAATTTGTGTCTTCTTTATCTTTCTGTACTCTTATATTTCTGGGTCTGAGGTTCCTTACTGCTAAAATAAGGAGACTGCACCAGGTAGATTTTTATTTCAGCTCTAAAATTTCATGATTTTGTAATTCCATGCTTAATTTACAAACCAAGGCAAAATTCTCTCTTTAGGCGAGAAAATAAAAATCACTGGACTAGAGACATCGCCAGAAGAGTTTTAAGCCAGCCTCTTTCACAAAGAGAATTATTTAGTCTAATTGCTTTATGTCTCCATTTAGATACCAGCCTTTTACTTTCTGCTCTTCTTAATCAAGTTCATTCATTAGTATTCTCATTCATTCAATAAAGCTTTATTTTCTAGAAAAATTAGAGATGCACTTTCACTTTGACCTAGAAATTCCACTTCTAGGAATTCATCCCCAGCTTACACTCACACAAATATGACATGTGACCAAGGTTATTCCAACAGATTGGAAACAACCTAAACGTCCATCAATAGGGGACCCTCTATACAAATTACACTGCATGCGTGCTAAGTTGCTTCGGTTGTGTCCAACTTTTTGCAGCCCTATGGACTGTAGCCCATCAGGCTCCTCTGTCCATGGGATTCTCCAGGCAAGAATACTAGAGTGGGTTGCTATGCCCTCCTCCAGGGGATCTTCCTGACTCAGGGGTTGAATCCAACTCTCCTGTGGCTCCTGCACTGTAGGCTGATTCTTTACCGCTGAGCCACTGGAGAAGCCCACAAATTATAGTATATTCACACAAGGAAGTGCTATGCAGCTGGAAAAAGAATAGGCAATATCTTTAAGTAGTGTTAAAACAGTAAGCTCCAGGAAAATTAAGTGAAAAAGCAACTTGCCAAATAGCATATATATAGTATGTTCACTTTTACATAAGGAGAAAGAAAAATAAACACATGTGCACGCATTTGTGCTTATTTGCAACAAGAAACACTAGAAGAATAAATTTGAAACTAATAAAAATTGTTATCTACAGAGGTGGCATGGAATAAGAGGGATGTTAGATTGGAGCCAAGAATTCTCTGCTTGTTGAATAGTCTTGACTATAGAGTCATATAAAAGTTGTAAACATTTTACATGCTTTCCCAGAGGTCATACAATCAGTTTAAAACATAACACCAAAAATAAGGCACTTAAACACAGATCTATCTGTTTTGAAGCAATTCAATAAATTGTAATCGAATTCAACTGAAATTAGCGACACTGAACTCATCCAACTGGATATACACAAAGATTGTGTGTTAGCTGGAATTCTCCAAGAAACCATTGCAGGATAGCTGAAATGGTACAATTATTCAGATGAAGGAGAGTCCAGGTTCAATGCATGATACAGGGCGCTTGGGGCTAGTGCACCGGGATGACTTGGAGGGATGGGATGGGGAGGGAGGTGAAAGGGGGGTTCTGGAGGGGGAAACATGTACACTCGTGGTGGAGTCATGTCAATGTATGGCAAAACAAATACAATATTGTAAAGTTAAAAAATAGAAAATAAAAAAATTAAAAAAACCAAAAAACAAACAAACAAAAAAAATAAAAAATGCCTTAAACCACATTTTGCAATCACTTAGCCTAGTAAGAGAGGATCTGAGAAACAGTAACTCTAGATTGGTTAGTTTGGAATGCACCTAATAGGAAACATCAATCACAGGAAAGTTAAATTAATTTAATTAAATGTAAAGTAACTAAAAAATTTAATTTCAAATTTTGTTTATATTTTTAAAATAAAATTAATTAACAATAGGAAAAACATCAAACCCTGAAAACTGAAAACAAAGGCACTTTAAAGTATATAAATTTTTTTTTTAAGTATATAAAGTTGCTAATGTAATCACATGGAGAAAAATCTGTAAAGGGACTTTTGGACACATATTTATTGACCAGATAAGGAGGGCTATAGTCTCTCCTCACCCCAAACCCCACACAGATTCATAGCTTTTTATTGTGAGAATATTCAAACCTAGAAAAAAGTTGAAGAAACAGTACAATGAATACCCTATCTCCTTCACCACTCACCATTTCCCATGTGTGCTTTCCTTCTCTATAAATACATACATATATATATATATGAATATATATGCACACAGACACACATATACATACAGATACATTTCTGTTTTCAATACATTTGAAGTTAACTTATAGACATTTTGACAGTTTACTCCTAAATAGTTCAGAATGCATCTCCTCATAATGACATTCTCCTGTATCATTACAGCATTATTATCACACTAATGAAAATGAACAGTAATTCAGTATTATCTAATGTATAGTCCACATTCAGATTTCTTCAATTTCCCAAATATGCCCTTTACATTTTAAACATTCAGGATCCCATCGACACATGAGACTTGCCTTTGATTGTTACATATTTTTTTTAATCGCTTTTCAAACTAGTGCTCTGCCCTTCTGCCACTGTTCTTGTTTTCTGCAACATTAACTTTTTGTAAGAATCCAGGCCAGGTGAATTGTAGGATGTCCTATATTTGCATGATTATCTCCTGATGGTCAGATTCAAATTAAACTTTCTTTTTTTGTTTAAAACATTAAAAATTATAGTTTCAACCTGAGTTCACTGAAAAAACCTAGAAGCAGTGAACCCCAGTAGCAATGAGCATGCCTAGCATGCAGGTCTTGGTTTCTAAACATGATTCCCCATCAGAAAGAATCAGGGCTCTTGGAAGAAAGAGCTAACTCCAAGTCTAAGGCAGGTAAAATAGTAAGCACCCAGACTGACAGCAGAGAAAGGAGGAAGGGAGAGAAGCAGGCAGGAGGAAGGAAAGACATGGTCAAAAGGGAACACTCTTATGTAGATAAGAATATCAGCTTAAATGTGGAAGGAAAAATAGAACTAGAAAATGACCATTTTGCAACCCCAATATAATTAACAATGATTCAGGCAAGGACCATCAACAGATGCTAAAATCAAAGATCATGGGGGACAGGATGTTCACATGGTCTCAAAGCTTTACCCCACAGATTACATCAAAATTACTAAGGGGAAAAGCTATTGTCACAATAAATCTAGCAGATACCACTTTAACCTAGTGGTCAAACTTAGCATCACTGATAAGAGTTCACACGTGGGCCTCCTGACACGCTACACTGATATAAAAAATGTACCTTCACCTTGCCCAAACTGTTTAACCTGAATCTAATTGTGAAGAAACAAATTCAGATTCTGGTCTTATGGGACATTTTATAAAACAACTAGCTTGGGATTTTCAAGAAGGTCAATATCACAAAAGCACCCCCCACCCCAACTCCCACCAAAGTAGGAGGAATGTTCTAGGTTAAAGAGACTAAGCACATGATAACAAACATAAAACATCCTCCCAGCTGGACCCTTGATCCCGTCCCACCTACCTTGATAAATAAATGGCAAAAGGGACATTTTGGGGACAAGTGGGAAAATTTGAATATGGACCATATATTGGTAGCATTATTGTATCACTGTTAGTTTTTTAGATGTGATAATTATACTATCGTTAAATAAGAGACTATAATTGCTCTTAGGAAATTCACGCTGACATATTTAGGGATAAAATATTGCCTCTGCAAAGTATCATCAAGTGCTTTAACAAAAAATAAGAGTGTAGTGGCAGGGTCAGGCAGACGGAGAGAGAGGGATAGGGAAATGCATAGGGCAAAATGCAAACAACTGGAGAATCTACATAAAGGGTGTATGAGGTTCACTGTACTCTCTTTCAACTTTTTTGATGGGTTTGGAATTTTTCAAAATAAAAAGCTGGAAAGAAAATTTGGAGGAAAGTCAGAAATATAAGTAGAGCAGAAAAACGGCTTTAATGTCTATATTAAAAAAATAATTTCTGCAACTGATTGGAATACAGTCCATTTAATATATTTTTAAAGATCCACGAATTCACAATGTTACTTTCCTAAAAGTGAGAGATTAAGAAAGAAGGAACTCCCAAACAAAAACAAAACAAGGAGTCCTTGGAGGTTCTCCTGTATTCCAGGCCACATGCTGGCTCTGGGATTCCAGCAGTGCCAGCAAAGGAGATGTGATCTCACCCTCATGAAGGGAGCTGACAGCACTCAGGCAGGCTCAACACTGAACCAGGAATTGAACCTGCGATGATGTTGCAGGGCTGGGAGAGGCGGGTGCCATGGACGTGTCTATTGGAGGCTGTGATCTGGCTAGAAAGGCTTTCCAGAGAAGTTGTGTTGAAACTGAGAACTGAGCAAAGGTCCCTTCTTGCTAGTATGGGTGCTGGGTTGGCCTGGGGCTGCTTTGCTGTGCCGAGGGTCTAGGCACCCATTACTCTAGCGAGGGGCCTGGGGTTTTCGAAGAAACCCAGGACAAGAAGGGAGCCGTTTTCTGGTCATACAAAGCCATGTTACAGTGTGTGGGAAGCTGGGGGAAGTTTGAGAAAATGATGCCTATATCTGCATTTGTGCATAATGTCTCAATAGTCATCTGAGCTCGGATTGTTTTTCTCAAGTTGAGCGCTTCCTACTGAATAAGGCTCAATCTCGGCATCAGGGAAATAATCAATTATTTAATCTTCTTAGTAAACAGATTCAAGGCAAAAGCCTTCTGTATAATTCAAAACGAAAGTAGGCTATGCTCTATTTTAAAAAAAATCAAGCCATTCATTACAAAACCACCTAGAGTAGAACTCTAAGTACTATATGCTTGAAATACTTAGCATGTTATTGATTTTTATGACAACCAATCCATCTATTTTTTGAGTTCAAAGGAACCATTCATTTTTTATATACAACAAGTTACTGGATGAGTAATAAGTCTAAAAGTGTGTGTGTGTGTGTGTGTGTGTGTGTGTGTGTGTGTGTGTGTGCGTGCACATCATGAATCATTTACAGGCAGAACACAGGTCTGCACAGAGAGACTCACACCAGCCTGGGTCGTCATCTGCTGACAGGCAAGTTGGGCTGGGGAGGAACTCCAGAGACATGGAGGGAGCCCCCACTCCTACACCCTGAGGTCTGCTTGCAGCAGGAAGCAGGGAAAGTCTTGCTCTTTGCATCTCATTTTCCTCATTCCACCTCACTAGGATGACACCCGTTCTTCCCTCCCCACAGTGTTGCCCTGAGGACTGGATGAAGTTGTGAGAAGCAGTGTACCAGCGGATGCCAGCACAGGCTCCACAGCTACTTCATCCCGGCAATCCCTTGGCAAGACACTCAACCTCTCTGTGCCTCTGTCTCTTCATCTGTGAAATGAGGAGAGTGTGTCCAGCTCACAGGGTCGGTGTGTGGAGAAAATGAGCTCAGTTATGCACAGCGTTTAGAACTGTGCCCGGGCCATGGCCAAGGCCATTGAAATGTAGGCCAGTGGTACTGCAAATTGGTTTTGTAACACGCCACCCAGATGTGTTCACTCATGCTTTCTGAGTACCGACTAAGTGCCAGGTCCTATGCAAGGTCCTTTGGGTACAGCCAGGGCTCAGACAGGCAAGGATTGTCCTGAAGGAGTTCACAGTGTGGTGGGTAACACGCAAACCTCATCAGAGAACTGCAATCTACTGAAGAAACGGCAGAGGTGAAATAAGTGAAGAAAAGGCAAAGAGAGGTGGCAAGGAGCTCCTGCAGCTGGAGCAGGTTTGGGAAGATCAGAGATCTGCAAGGAGACAGCACTTGAACTAAATATCAGAAAATGCAGAGGACTCCGCCAGGTGCAGAGGGGAGTCGAGAGGGCACGAGCAGTGGACACAGCATAGGCAAGGGCCTGGGGGCTGCAGAGAGCAGGTTCTACCCCTCAGCATGCGGGGAAGGACGAGACAGGGACCCAACAGAATGCTGGCACCGCAGCTCTGTCACTATTTGTGGTGTGACCTCATGCAGGCTGTCTCACCTCTCTGAGGTCACTTCCTTCCCCTTGGAATGCAGGGTTCTCTGCCTGGAGAGCTCTGGGGCAGATTGCCATGCCTAAGTGGTAAGCAGCTTAGAAATGGAAAGGGAACCAGGCCCCAGGCTGTGAGCCCCTAGGGGAGGGAATCACATGCCGGGCCCACGAGGGAAGCTACCAGGGTGAAGGCAGGTGCTGATGGCTCTGAGCCACAGGAGATACAGGGAATCGGGACACGACATTATCAAGGTTATCTGGCCCATCGGCTGGCCCACCCCTCTCCATTGACGATAGAAGGCCCAGAAAGGGATGCACCAAGGCTACACAACCAGCCTCAGGGAGCCGGCCCAGACCCCACGACCCTGCCCCTACGTGGGACGCAAAGCAGGAGGCCGGGTGGGTGCCCTGGTCCTTGAAGGAGTCTGAGCATGGATCATGTCAGGTCATCGTACAACCAGCCAGGTCAGTACAGTGCCCCTGAGGTCACGAACAAGGAGCTGAGCATGGGAAAGGCTAAGTGATCTGCCAAACAGTTCAGTTCAGTCGCTCGGTCGTGTCGGACTCTTTGCGACCCCATGGACTACAGCATGCCAGGCTTTTCTGTCCATGGCCACCTGCTAACAAGTGCCAGAGCCTGGATGGGAATCCCAGCCCATGTGACCAAAGCCCAAGAAGAACACCGCTATTATTAGTATTAAGAGTTGACCAAGCACATTAGCCCCTCTGGGCCTCCATTTCCTCATCTGTACAAATGGGCACAAGCCCACCTTATCAAACAGGACAAGGAAGGGGCCGTCAGTGCCACACTATGACACAAACCCTGTTTTTTTTGCCCCAGAGCAACCGAGCACCCCAGGCTTTGCCTCACACGAGTGTCACCACAGTCCTGGGAGGAAAGCAGACAATCATAGAGAGGATGCTCAGGCTCCAGCAAGGGGAGGTGGTTTGCGTAAAGCCATCTGGCTGAAGACAGCAGGCCCAGGAAGGCAAGCCAGGAGTCCTCGTGTTGACCCAGCGCCCTCTCCTTTGTTCCCTATGTGGAACTACAGGTCCCCTCTGTGCTCCTGGCCACCATGGCTGAAAGAGCCTCCCAGGTCAGCCTGTCACACTAAGGCTCAAGCAGCACAGTTTGACAAGAGCCCTGTGGTCCCTGATGCTGACTGCAGGGACGTCCAGAGGAGCTGAAAACACTACTGCAACTGCATTTCCGCTCTGACATTCCAAAAGCGGATCCTCAGCCTGAATCAGTCGCTCTCTCCCCTAAGCCACCTGGAGTCTGAACATTTAGCCTCAAAACTCTTTCCACTCAGCTGATACACCTGGTAAACCCTTCAGAAACTCCAGGTAATCCTGGGTGGCAGATACCTTAGACTTGGCAAGAATCACCCAGGATCTTGTTAAAATTCAGAGTCAGGGTGAGGAGGTCTGGTATTCGGGAGTCTGCATTTCTAACATGCTCCCAGGTGCTGCTGCTGGCCAGTGGGCTGCACTGCTTCAGAGAATCTCTAGACCAGGATTTCTTTGATGATAGCACCTATTCAAGGCACTTGTTTAAAATCAGCTTCCCAAGCTTATTCCCAGGAGATGCTGATCAGGGAACCTGGAAATCTGAATTTTAACCAGGAAATCAGCACCCCGCCCCGACCCTGCCCCACTTGATGAGTCCTACCATCAGCTGCAGTTGGGAAACATCACCGAGTCTGACTCCCTCATCTAGGGCCTGAATCCCCTCTGAGCATCCCCACCAGGGGCCATCCAGTATCCACCTGAGAGTGGCCCGTCACTCTCGGGCAGGGGTTCTCCCTCACTGCTGTGCATCAGAATCATCTGGAGCACCAAGAAAGCACCCAGAGACCAGGCTTCCACAAGCAGTACACAGCCTGGTAAAGGTGACCAGCTCATGCCCCACTGCCTGAGCCTTTCCTGTTCCTATCTGCTCCACGTTTATTATTACTACCCAACCCTATTTTGGCTTCCCAGGTGGCGCAGTGGTAAAGAACCTGCCTGCCAATGCAGGAGACGCAAAAGATGTGGGTTTAATCCCTGGGTCGGGAAGATCCCCTGAGGTAGGAAATGACAACCCACTCCAGCGTTCTTGCCTGGAGAATCCCCTGGACAGAGGAACCTAGTGGGCTACAGTCCATGGGGTCACAAAGAGTGGGACACGACCGAGCACGCATGTACTTAGTCCTGTCACCCTGTTTTACACATTGGTCCTCCTGGAGGGACTTCCTTTTCTGATTCCCTTTCCAGTTCTTTCCAGATTCAACTTGTAATTCCAGACTCGACTCAACATAATGTGCAGTTGTGCTGCTTCCTAGCAGCATCAGCCATACCGTAAGCAGTGCGAGTAATTTATTTATTTAGAATGAATTATTTACACCCAGCATATTTCCAGGTGGTGAGAGACACATCAACAATGAGGCCATTGGAGTTACACGCTGGGAACTGATATTACTTAGATACCATGGTCTTGAATTAAAAATGGGGGTCAGAACCTTGAATTGAATCTTTTACCAGATGGACAAGAAAGATATGGGTTGGGTCGTTGGCATGAATAGACTGGAAACCGCCATGCACTTGATAGCATAGTGCCCTTGTTTGCTTCTGCTTCTCTGAAAACTCAACCAGGAAAGAGGGCATGCACATTGCTTACAGATGCCTTGGGCTTGTTTGGCCTCTCCTGCAGGGTCTCTGTTTTAATCTCACTGTTCTGAATCACCTTCCCGGTTTGTGATAGTTCACTTCACCCACAAAACTTTTAATCTAGAGACAAATGGAGACATAGTTTTTCAAGGAGTTTCCCCCTGCCTGGGGCCTGGCTGGCATTTCAGATGCCAAAAGCGTCAGTAATGGTAATATGAACCTTAATCTATAGGGGCTGCTGTCTGAAAAGGGCCATCACCTGCTCCACCTTCCCTGTCCTACCTGATGCTCTCAGTGGCCCCAGAAGGGCAGGTTTAGTTAGCCCATTTCACAGATGAGTTCCATGAGGCTCCAGGAGCTTGCCAATTTGCCCAAGCTTAGTGTCAGTAAGAGACAGGAGGGACAAAGACCCAGAGCTTCTAGATTCCCGGCCTCTGTTCTGGCTACTAGGGCTAACTGCTCTTCTGCCAATACCCACTTGTCCTGGGGTGGCAGCACTGGGCAGTGGAATTTGCACTGGTCTGGGAGAGTGCATAGCAGGCACTGCACTTGTTAAATAAAGGAATGAATAAGTAAATATGAGCATGAATGAATGGGAACAGAGCACTTTCCTTTCCCCACAGACTATCAGTGGGTTCTGCCAGGATCCTGGCTGAGGGCTCATACTTCCTCCCACCCATTTGCATGCAAACCAATAGCTGGAAACCTTTGCTCCCCTCATGAAAGACCCTCTACGTGCTCTCAGAACCTTCCTTTACTGCACCAGGCCTCCAATGTCACTGCTATGAAGGTCCATCCGTAATCTCCAGTCCTCAGGATTTCTCCCGCCCCCATCCACACAGCCCATAGTTCACGCTTTAAATATTTCTTCTCTTTCTCCTCCCCCACCTTTCTTTTCTCTTTTTTTTTTTTTTTTAAATGAATCCAGAAGGTGGAAGCATCTCATAGATTATTAATGTGCTAAATGGCCCCTCTGGAGACCAGTGCCAAGAAATGGCTCCAACTCGCCCTGGATTATTGGACTCCATTCTCTTTCTTAGAGAGCTGCGCAGCAGCAGCAAAGTTCCTAGTCACGCCTAAGCACGCCATGGCTCGATCAGGTCCACAGTCCCCACTGCCCACTCCATGGCAAGGGCATGGCAGTCACGTGGGCTGGGCGGTGGCAAGATTCCGGCCTGTTGGATTTTGACCCTGGGGGGCTGAGAAGCAGAGGTCATGTGCACTTTGAGTGTCTTGCTGAAGAACCCCCATTCTGCCTGCTATGTCTTTGTTTTGGGTCTGCAGCGCCAGAGTAAATAATCTTTGCTCTTGACGCAAAATGGGGGCTATCATCAGAGATCTGCTTCTGGGAGGAGTCCCTGTCACTGTGACACTGTCACCTCATGATATCATAAGAGCAGCTAACGTTTTGCAGTCTCTAAAGGTGCTATCAGCTAAAAAAGGAAACACCTTCATTGATTCTCACAGCTGCACAGAACATATGATGATAGCACCTATTCAAGGCACTTGAATATTGTTGAATATTGAATATTGTTCCTGGTTGCTATTTCCATTTTACATGAGAGAAAAAAGTGAGGCTGAGAAAGAGAAAATAAGACCAGGGGGTAATTACAAAGCTCTGGAGAGTGAGCCATGGGATCCAGCTTTGCTGTGAGAACTTGGTTGAGATCCTACCCACTTTGTGCCTCTGCTCCCAGTCTATACAGCGGGAAGACTGGACCGAGTGATTGCTAAGACCTGATGCCTTTCTATGAATACATATCAAAGTCCACAAACCACAGCTAAGTAAGAAACAGTCTCTTGTTTTCTCAGGCAACCAATAGCTTTAATAAGATAATCACATGAGAAAATCAAGTCAGATGACAAATTTTCTGTTCCTATAACGGAAATGGCATTGACCAACAATTTAGAGCTATGCTGGAATTCAGTAAATAGCAAAGGGCCTGATTTAAGGGTTTTCACAGATTTTCTTTTTTAATGTCAAAACCAAGCATGATTCAGATTTTTCAGAAATCAAGTCCTAAATGTGCCAACATTTACACAGTCGGGGTTCTCCCGTCCACATGCCCTCCTCACCTCCACTCCCTCACGAGAGCTCTGCCAAGGAGACCACCCCATCACACAAACTGAAATGGTCCTGCCCAGGAAGGTCCTCGGGCAAGTGTTGGGGCCAGCCAGGGGGCAGGGTGGGCTGCCCGCTGAGGGGAGGCTTGGGACAGTGCCAGGAGAAATGCATCTACAATTTAATAATCTGCTCCAGCTGCCTTTTAAAGGACAGGCTCTGCGGGATACGGTTCTTGACGAAAGAGTGTTTGCGTTTTCCAGCTAGCAGCCCTTTATCCCTTCAGGAACCTGACTTTATTTTCATCAGAGAGACTATTTCTGTCTGCAAGCTGAAGCAACTATCATCTTACTCCCTAGAAAGAATTTTGCCCTGATCTCAGGGTGTGAACCCTCTCTAGCCACGTCTCTTGCATTTTTGCTGGCTTTGCTTCCATCTCTTGTTCAAGCTACCCTGCCTCGATCTTCCCTACCCAGCTCCAAATCCTCCCACTCATCCCCAGGCTCTGTGCTTTCAGGGGGACAGACTACAATGTGGGGAGGTTTGTAGAATGTCTCCAAAACTGTGCAAGGCAGAGTCAGAAGCTAGCCACCTTCAGATCTCCAAGGAAAGGATTCTGAGCGGGTCTGAAAACATTTTCAAAGGAAGCATATCAGTTACAGAGCATCAGGGCCAGAGATGGGAGATGTGGGCTAAGGCCAAGTCAGAGATCATTTCAGATGCCCCTTCACGTCCTTTTACCAAGCGGCTGCAGCTGGAAAGCCCTCGGGTCCCTCTGAGTCTGAGTCTGAGTCTGCCCTCATCATTAGAGACAACCCTAAGGTGCAGAAGTCAGGCATCCAGCTCCAGGGACCACTCAGGATCTGAGTCAGGACCACACCAGGCCCTGCCCTCCGGCCGCTTGAGGGCAGGGGTGGAGGGAGGCGTAGGCACAAGGCAGCAAACGCCACGGGAAGAGTATGCAGGTAAGGGAGCACAGGGGAAGGAACAGGAAGCTTCACAGAGAAAGAAGCGGCCAAACCGCATCTGGAAGAATGAGCAAGCTCTGCCAGGGGGAGGGACCACAGACTGAGGAAACAGACTGTAAGTGGTCGCTAGATGAAGGAGCAGGTGGGTGACAAAGAGAGGGGCGAGATGAAGGAGAACTTCTTGCCACGCCATGGGCTGTGGGCTTTGTCCTGGGATGTTGGCCCCAGCAGCAGCCCCTGCTGTCTCCTCAATGTCCTCTTTCCAACAGGGCTGTGTAAATTAAACTTGTGTGAACCAGGAGCACTCGTCAGTGTGCTGAGGTTTGGGAAACGAGCAGGACTTAGGGATCACCTGGCCTAGCAAGTTCCCAGAAACCAACTGCATCTGTCTCACCTGAAACGACAGTGGGGATGCGGAGCGGGGTCCACAGCCCTTGAAGGATGTGATGAATCCCTTAACCTGGACCTGCCCAGCGTGGAGCCCGGAAATTTGCATTAATACGAGCACATCCTTGGCCCTCATAAATGATGCTCACCATATAGTGTGACAGCCAGCAACCTGGTGTATGCCTACTCTGGGTATTAAATCTCCCTAACAGTAGGACTGGATGAGACCAGAATGTTCGGGGAAACTGGGCAACAGGGAACTCACTGCTTCACAGCCAGGAAGCCTGCTCCATGCCCGATGCCTCCAGCAGCAAGGGTGTGACCTCAGGGAAGCCTTGCTTCCCTCTCACTTCAGCCTTGCTCCTGCATCTCCCCACCCACATCTCAGAAACCCAGCAAAGTCTCTCAAAGAGCCAGGCAGCTCAGGCGGCTAGGACTCCTCTGTCCTCCCCAGCACCCCGTAGGCTCTCCAGTCTGAACGTGCTCAGTTCTCCAACAGCCAGAACCCTCCCCTCCCCAGATGCCCCCAAGGCTATGTCCTGGTGGGTCTCCCCTGGGGTGAGGCCCAGATCTGAGCCCGCACCCTGAGTGGGATCTGACCAGGAGGACAGAGACAGAGCCCACATTGCCTGCCCTGGACTCCACGAAGATCCTCCCCTCTAGTTGGAGGAGCTGATGCTCCCAGTGACTCACGTCACGACTTAAACAATATTAGCCTCTGGATGCATCAAGAAGCCCAGCAAAAGGCAAAAGTTAAATTTAACTGATTTTAGCACCAGGGTGAATTTTCACCCCTTTGTGGCGCAAATCTCTATTTTTGTAGCACCAGGAAACAGAAACAACTGATTGCGCATTCCAGACTGTCTCTGTCCAGCAAGCATTGTTCCCCCAAAGGGCAGTCAGAGCTCCTTTTCAATTACACAAATTACATGCATTTTCCCATTTGTGAAACTCTGTTTCAGAGCCCAGTTTTGAATAAGTTAAGGGACTGATCAAATCCCTTGCATGACGGCAGACTCACTCACCCACCGTCTCTTCAAACTCAGCCTCAGGGGGCGGGGGGCCCCCAGAATCCAATCCATAGCAAATGGGGCTGTGTTCTCTAAGAGTGGTGGGGCAGAAATCCTCCAGAGCTACTCTCCATCGGGATCCACATCTTTGTTCCTACCTCCTCCTTGCCTGGCTTCTCAGGCTGGGAGAAGTCTATTCTGAGCTCACCCTGTGATTCAGGTCCCTGGAACTCTCCAAATTGCTGGGCACTGCCCAGTTCTTAGCCCCTCGGTGTCTCTCACCCAAGCACAGCTGGAGCCCTGGATCTGCCCCAGCGTCTGGTGGCAGATGCCTAGGGCAGGGGGAGATGGAGTACGAGAATCACCCTGTCGACAATGCAGAGGGATTCTGCTGAGCTGGAGGCCGAGGATCTGCATTGTTCTCCCAAGTCCTTGGCCTCCTCATGGTCAAGTCCACATTGTGAGAAACTCTGCCGTGGAGGGTTTCAGACTTCCCAGCTTATTCCTTGCACTTAGTTCAGTTTAGCACTCTATGAGGACCTACTTGGTACCAGGCAGGCCTTGTGCTAGGCACTGGTAACTAGAGAGTCCTCTGCCCCCAAGAAGCGTACAGTCTAGTAGGAAACACCTGGATACAGGATAGACTATTCTCCACACAGTGTAATTCATTTATTAATGGAACATGGTATGTGATATGGAAGTGATGTAGAACCATATACGTTCCTCAATCTTTTTTTCATTATCATTCTCCTAAGAAACCTGTATTTTTCCTAATCCCACCACACTCGTGAAATTGTAATACCACAGATACACTGTTTTTGCACTGTATGTATGAGTGCTAAGTCACTTCAGTCTTATCCGACTCTTTGCGACCCTACGGACCCACCAGGCTCCTCTCTCCGTGGGATTTTTCAGGCAAGAATACTGGAGTGGGTTGCCGTTTCCTCCTCTAGAAGATCTTCCTGACCCAGGGATCGAACCTGCGTTTCCTGTGTCTCCTGCATTGCAGGCACATTCTTTACCCACTGAGCCATCAGGGAAGCAATAAATAATACAGCCCCCACCTTATAATGCATTTCTTGTCTTGTCAACTTCTCTAGGCCAGAGGCCCTCTTGTACATACTAAGGCTTCAGAGCTACTAGCTGCCAAGCCAGGAGTGTGCAACACTGTGCTTGCTCCTGCAGCTCCTAGAGAATTCTGAGGGGCAGACGGTTCCAAGTGAGGCTGTGAGAAGGCCAGGAAGCTCCTGGATTCCTCTCTGGATGGGGATTTTCCAGGGAACTTGGTCTCTCATGTCGGGGCAAAACATCCATCTGCAGATCCTTCCGTCCCTCCCAGCCTCCCTCCAACTATTCAACAGACACCTAATAAGGTCTGTGAAGTGAGAAGCACCAGAAAAAAACAGGAGTAACACAGGCCCATTTTCTGTCCTCAAGGAATTCACAGCCCAACTAAATACGTCCCCATATCTGCAAAGTCCTAAGAGGGGGAAAGGCAGAGGGGCTTGGGGTGGGGTGGACTGTGTACATGTTCTGCTAGAAATAAACAGAGAACAGGGAGGAAAAGAATTTCCAGAGTGGCTACTTTAGATAGTGCAATAAGGAAAGGCTTCCTAGAAGAGGCAGCATTTAATCTGTATCTCTGAGATTGGAATGGTCTTGGCATATAGATCATGGGGAGAATGGGATGTTTCAGGTGGTGGAACAGTGTTTCAGGAAAGACAAGGAACACTAAGTAGTGGGGGTATTCAAGTGGGTATTCCACTCTGGCAGTAGCAGAAGGCGGGGCAGGGCTGTCAACAACAATAAAACAAGAAACCCTTATTGCTGAGGGCACGCCAGGGCACAGTTCTAATCCCTGTTTAATAGTTTAGCCCACATAGCAGCCCTGTGAGGTCCACCCTCTTACTACCCTGCTGTACACAGGGAAGGCTAAGGTTCAGAGAGGCAGAACCCGGCGCAACCAGCAGGAGCCTGGCATGCTCCTGGGAGCTGGGGAGAGGCTGCTCAAGGACAGAGAAGGTTCTTGACTCCACTAAGGTCTCAAGGCTGTCTGCAGCATCACAGACAGGCGCCCCTGGGAAGCCAGGGGCCCTTGGCACACTTGAACCGCACTGGGTCCCATCACATGGCTAGGTTTGCACCAAAGCACGCTGAGCTACTTTCCCGGCCTCAACCACCCACACTCAGCGTGGCCTGCTCCGGCCACAGTGAATGACTCACTGCTCCCCTAGCCCACGCTCCTTCCCACCTCCCGCTTTTGCCCACCCAGTTTCCTCTGCCAGCAGCGCCCTCCTCCACGTCTCCAGCTGTCCAACGCCCTCTCCTCCCTCGCAGCCAGTTCCACGTCACCTCCCCTGAGAAGTCCTCCTGAACCCAGGGCTGGCTGAGTGGGTGGCTCTCCCTTGGGACCCCACTTTTCCCTTGTCATAGCTCTGCCACTGCTGCCTCCCTCCCCTCTGGGCCACCAGCTTGGGGCTCTACCCTCAGCACCCTATGCCCTCAGGGCGGGACTCAGAGAGGACTTTAGTCACCCTAAACAGAATGAAACCAGATCTCCCTAGGGATTGGCTCCTGCCCACCCCTTCTTTCTCATTCTCACCACCCTGACTCCCCACCCACCACTCCCACACTCCAGCCCCAGGGTCCTCTTTGCTGTTTCCCCAACAAGCCAGGTTCGTTCCCATCACAGGCTGTCTGCATTTGCTATTACATCCTGACGTAGCATACTCTTCAACCAACCAACCCCTTCTCACCCTTCAGGTCTAAGCTCCTCCGAGGGGCCTTTCTTGTTGAGGGGACAGCCACTGTTTATCCCCTCACCCTGTTTACCTCTATTCTAGCCGTTTCCTTACCCCAATCTTATTTCAAGGGTCAAACTGCCTAGTTTAAATCTTGGCTGTATTACCTATGAGTTGTGGGTCCTTGGGCAAGTTACTTAGCCTCTGTGTGCCTCGGTCTCCTTATCTATAAAATGGGATAATAATAGTACTGACAGCAAACAGCAGTTATAGTGAGTAAATGAGTTAATGAAACTACAGGCTCAGAACAGTGTCTGATATGTTGCAAGTCCGACTTACATACTATACAAGTACTGCTCTTAGTATTATTACTACTTACTTGTTTATTTGCTTACTGCCTGCCTCCCTCCTAGAATGTAAGCTCTGAAAGGGTAGGAACCATGCCTTTATTGCATCGTAGAAGGCTTTCAACCCTTTTGCATTATCACACTGGGGAGCAACACACAGAAAGAGAAGCCAAAATTAGAAACAGCTTTCCCTAGGGCCAAGGGCCCTATGGTGCATTCACACAAACAGAACTCCCTCATGGGAAACCTGGTATCAGTTCTCCCATCGTGAGGCCTCGCTTTAAGCCAGTCTTGAGCCCATACTGTGAACACAATGAGGTGTGGTCTCAGTACCCCTCTTCCTGGTTCTCCTCCCTCTGAGCACCCTCCAAATCTAGGACCTTAGGCTCCTAGCTATCTTCCTTCAGACCACACTGAGCAGAGGGCCCCAAAACTCCTCAACCTGGGCCTCTCCCATCACGGTCATCTGTATTTTAAAAGAAGATAAATCCACACCCATTAGGATGGCTATTATCAAAAAAGCAGAAAACAATAAGTATTGGCAAGGATGTGGAGAAATTGAAATCTTTGTGCATCGCTAGTAGGGATATAAAATGGAGCAGCTCCTACAGAAAACAATCCTGCAGTTCTCCAAAACAGAATTCAACAGAATTATTATAGGATCCAGCATTCTGCTTCTGGGTATATACCCCAAAGAACTGAAAGCAGGGACTCAAAGAGATATTTGTATACCCATGTTCACAGCAGCATTATTCACAGTAGCCGAAAAGTGTAAACAACCCAAATATTCATCAAGAGATGAATGGATGAACAAACTGATTTACACAAACAATGGAGTATTTTTCCACCTTAAAAAAGGAAAGGAATTCTGACACATGCTAAAACATGGATGAAACTTGAAGGCATTATGCTAAGTGAAATAAGCCAGACACAAATGGACAAATGTAAGATTTCTCTTAGATGAGGTACCTATCATAGTCAAATTCACAAAGATAGAAAGTTACCAGGGGCTGGAGGAGGGGGAAGTGTGGAGGTTAGTGTTTAATGAGTTCCGTTTCAGTTTGGGATGATGGAAACATTCTAGAAATGGATGGGGGTGGGGGATGATAGTTGCACAACAGTGTGAATATACTTGATATCACTGAACTGTACATCTAAAAATAAAGTGGCATTTTTTTAATGCTATATATATTTGGAGGAGGAGCATGAGGTGAATCTAAGTGGAAGAATTCATTCAGCAGACACTTGCCAAGCACCACTCTGTGTTCAGCCCAGGGCTGGAGGCTGAACAAACAGAGAAATTTGGATACAGCCCCTGCCAAGGAGCTCACATGTGAGAGAGGAAAGCAGATCCTGGTGACCCGCTATGGAAATGAACAAGGACAAACATCCTCGGATGTTGAGAGTCAGTCACGGCTCACCTCCCTCCTCTCCACCTCCTCCTCTCTCACCCATCGAGTGGCCATCTCGCCCTGGGCAGAGGGATTGGCTGCGAACTGGGTGTCTTGCTCCCCTGAGACCCAGTTAAGCCTGTTCATCACCTCACAGTCTGAGGCTTCTTTGTAACACATAAATTAGTCCTTTTTACTCTGCTGCTTTCTGTGCACTTAAAACCCAAATGCCTATCAGAATATAATTCTCAAAAGGTTAAAAACGTAATTCTCATGAAAATCAATAGTGGTTACACATCAATCTTTTATTTAACTCATTAATAAAGGGAATCTGCTGGACAACAACGTGGATTCAAAAGAAAATTTGAGATAGGGATTTTTTATAGAGAATGGAAAAACAAGAAATAAGATTGCTAAATTAGATACAAAACTGGTTAATGTCCCATGGGGCAATAAAGCTATCATCTTTAGGGTCAGAAAAAGAAATTATTGAAAACCAGCACATCTTACCAGTTTTAGAGAATTGTAAGATGTCTGGGCCTTAAATTTCACCCTCCTCCCCATCAGATAACCCTAAAGCAGGGCTGTTAGAATATGCTCTAACTGGGTTATATAATAACTATTTTGTATTACTGACTGTAGCTTGGTATGATAGTCTTCACCCTCCTTAACATAATGGATGCAAGAAGCCACAAGATCTAGCCCTGCGTCCCACTCTGACCTGATTTCCCTCCATCCTCTCCCTTGCTCACCAAGTACAGCCTCACCAGCCTCCTTCTTGATCCTGGAAAGGAAAAGCAATTTCCTTCCTGCCTCTGGGCCTTGGCACTTGCGTTTACTTTGACGAGAATAATATTTGCTTGGTTCTCAGCATGGCTCACTCCTCATAATTCAAGTCTCCGCTTAGCCGTCACCTCCTCAAGGAAGTCTCCACTGTTGCCTTACCCGAAATGGTCCCCACCCCCAGTCACTCTTAACATGCCACCCTATTTAATGCTATGATGTAGTTTCTAAAATTATCTGAAGTCATCTTTTCTACTTTTGTTTGTCTGTATATTGACTGTGCTTTAATTAAAAAGAAGCTGCCTGAGGACAAGGCTTTCGGTCATTGTTTCTGCCGCTGTCTCCCCAGGATTTACACAGGGGCCTCCCTAAGGACTCAGGAAGGGTCTGCTGGATGCCTGAGGGGCCCAATGACTTCCTCCCTGCATTCGTTTCCCCCCCTTTCTACTTCCACATATCTCTCCCTACTGTTGTCTTCTTGTCCATTCTGTGTCTTCCTTCTTCCCTTCGCTGCCCCTCAAGTGACCGTAAAGTGGGACCAGCATGGGGTAGTATCTGTTGTTCTCTCCTCGTCTGTTTGAGAGACTCTGGACTGAGATCCACAGTGGGCATCAACAGGGATAGACACACGAGTCTAACGTGGTTCCTGGCCTCAGAGATCTCACTGTCCAGTGAGATAAGGGCACGGGTGGCCCCAGTAGGGGGTGGACAGGACTCGGTGCTGGGGCAGAGGCACCATGGGGGAGTGCCAGGGTGGGCTCCGGGGGCTGGGTGCTTAAGACCAAGGATGAGGACAAAGTGGCCTGGGCTAAGGCTAAAGAGCGCTCTGAACGTCAGCCTAGAGAGTGTGGATAGTACCCTGGAGAGGTTCAGGAAATGATTAAATTTGAAATTTTTAATTTAATTTAAAATTTTTTAGCTACCTGGCTTCCCAGGTGGCACTAGTGGTAAAGAATCTGCCTGCCAATGCAGAAGACTTAAGAGATGTGGTTTCGGTCCCTGGGTGGGAAGAGCCCCTGGAGGAGGGCATGGCAACCCACTCCAGTATTCTTGCCTGGAGAGTCCCATGGACAGAGAAGCCTGACAGGCTACACTCCATAGGGTCGCAAAGAGTTGGCCATGACTGAAGTGACTTAGCAGGCATAAAAATTAGCCAAGCTAATTTTTCTTTTTGCCAAGAAAGAGAGAAGGAGAGAAAGATGAGAAGGAAAGAGGGAGGTCAGGAGGAAGAAAGATGAAATTCTTGTTGTCTCTTGGGGCCCTCTATTAATTGTTCCTGTTCCTTGATTGAAAGCAAAACTTCCCTTCGTGGGCGGAGCACAAGCAGATATAACAGAGCAGTTCATGTTTTAATTGTTTCTAACATGATTTACTGAATCATTTTCCATTTTAATACATTCCTGTAATGACTTTAGCTTGCTTTCTAATCTGTACTAATGACAATGATGATACAGTACCATAAGATTTATAATAAAAGTTGCATTAAAATAATATGAGCAACAATGAACTTACTAATACCCGTTTGTTCAGCAAACATTTCCCCAGTACCAGGTCCCTGCAAGACTCTTCATTAATAATGATGTCTCGGCTTCTCACAAACAGATACCTTCTGAATACGTCAACTCAAAAATCTGAGCATATCTGGCCACCGGTATTTGAGCTGGAAAAGTTTATCTGACTCAGTTTTCATCAAACTGTGTGGAGGGCAGAATTCTGGCTCCCATGACATCCATGGTCTTACTCTCAGGAATATGTTATGTTTTGTGGCAAATGGGACTTTGAAAATGCGATTAAGGTTACTGATCAGCTGACCCTAAAGTGTTACCCAGGTGGCCCAATGTATTCACACAAGCCCTGAAAAGCAGAGATGTTTTTTAGCTGACAGCAGAGGGGTAATCAGAGATTCAAAGCATGAAATGTACTTGACGTGCCATTGTTGGCTTGAAGTTGAATTCTGCCAATAACCTGAATAGTCGGGCCTCCAGAACCCAGCCCAGCCAACACCTTGATTTTGGCCTCAGGAAGCTCTGAGCAGAGGGTTCAGCAGAGTCATGCACGCCTGGACTTATGGCCCATGGACTGTGAGACAATGCGTGGTTGTGGTGTTTAAACTAAATTTGTGGACATTTATTGCAGCATCAATAGAAAACTAATGTAGTGAGGTAAAATGAGAAAAATAAGAATAATATAGTGAGATTTTCCTTAACGTTAAATGTACTCCATTTAGACAACTATTGTTAATTTAAAGATCCTTTGTGGTTTGTATAGTGTTGAAATGTTTTTCTGTTATAAAAATTTCAGGTAGTAGCTGTATTTTGTTTTTAATTTCCTGATGTGGCAAAATAACACGTTTTCTAACCTATGTACATTTCTGTTCCATGCTTCCCTGGGACCTAGTCTCTTTAGCCTTTACTGGAGTGTAAGATCCAAATGTGTGGGCACTGCCAACCCAGCACCCTCATTTTCAGACACAGACAATGAGGACTAGAGAGGTGAAGAGACTTGTCCACTGTCCTTTCAGGATTAGGGGAGATATTTCGGGACCCCCCAGTTCAGAGCTTTCTCAATAGACTAGAGAACTCAGCTCAATGGGTGAAGGGAAGGGAAGTCAGCAGCGTTCTAGAAAGGACTGTTCCCCTCAGGGCAGTGCTGGGAGCCCAGGCCTCTTCCTGATCAGCACACTTGACCTGAAGCAGGAGAAATAATCTACTGGGCACCAAGTAAGAAAGAAAAGGAGAGAAAGATGGGAAGGAAGGAAGAAGGGCGCTTCTCCAGCTCCCCGAGAGAGCACGTCCACAGTAAGTAACAACATAAAAATCACAGGTATGTACCTGTCCCATTTGAGATGCTAATGTCCCTCCCCATCATTTCTAATATTGTCTCTTTGGAGCTGACATGGTAAGTGTCCCCAGTAGAGGAGCTCTCCAGTTGAACAAAGATGAGTCTCTGTGGCTGGACCAGCGTGGAGTTTTGCACATTCAGTACATCAGGGGCCCGTGACCCAGCAGAGATGTTTGCGGGCCAGTGAGAGGGGTTCTGGGCTCCTCACTTTCACTTCAACCAGCAGTTCTCCATGATCTGCTCTATATACAGCATCAAGGGGCCATATAATACTTAAATTTGAAAAGAGAATTTCACAGAGAGCCGCAAAAAAGGTTTGAAAACCCCAAAGGAGATGACCCCAGAGGTCCTTGCCTGTGTATGATTTTTGTCTCTGGCTCAGGGAAGTGCGGGCAGGTGTCCTGCAGGCGAGCCTGGATGAGCCAGTACTTGAGCACACACTACAAGCCTCTCACTGAAAGTTCATCCACTGCACATCAGTTTGCCCGACCATCAATTTGCCAAACCACTGGGGGATTTCTCTAAACTTGAGTTTCTCAAGGGATTCGTTGCAGACACTTCACATGGCTATTTCACAAGGATTTGTCCTTGAAGCGCAAGTGAAAGTCAATTTCAACTGTATTTCACATTTCAGTTCTTCCTAAATGCTGTACTTGAAGATGTTCCCCTAATGCCTGTTTATTACTGTCCTTTTCTTGTGGGGTCCAGACCTCCCCCTTCATGAGCCAGGAAAACGCTGAAGCTTTTCTATTCCCCACTTAAGGTGTCTGTCAGATGGCTTTTAGTGAGCTGGTCACTGGGCAAAACCATCATTTTGAGAAATTATTTATGACATGTTGTCTTTGAGCAATCTGGCTTTTGAAGAATTGCTCTCAGAGCCCCTGTAAGGGGGTTCTTGTGTCCCCTAAGAAACCTACAGACTTTATCACGTTCTCTTACTTTCCCCTCCTCTCCTACTAGGAATCCCGCTCCTCCCCGCTACCCCCGCTCCCTGTCACTCCCCTTTGCAGGGTATTCTGTCAGCACAGCCACACCTGACCAGTAGATAGGGAGCTAAATCCACCAGACTTCACGTTCTCCTGCAATAGTTTAAGGCTAAATGACCAGCTACAGCCTCTGATGTTCAGTCCTGCCACTTGGACACGGGCTCTGGCACATGGGAGGTCCTCACTCTCACCCCGCTCCCTCCCTCCCTTCTCTTCGGCAGGATTTCCATCCCCTTGCCTTCCATTGACTTCACATCTCCAGTAGCTCATGGAGCTACCTTCAAACTCCCTTCCTGTTTCACTTTCAAAGGGCTCTCCTCCCCTGCCAAGATGGACTTGTCACAGAGAAATCATAATGGACACATACAAGCTCTTAAAATTCAGCACCTATAAATGGGAATAGATCCAAAAGCCATGAAAATCAATTTTTTTAAATGAAAAAGTAGAACTCTAGAATGAAATCCATTTTCATTTAAATCTCATTTTTAAAGAATTAAAATACTTTTTTGACTGAAAAATTTCAAAGAAAATGTTGCTGAGAGTTAAAATGTAGAAACGCCAAGAAAATGTCAGAGTTAATAACGGCCAATTTGAAACTGGAAATTACTCTGCACAGAATTTCAGAGTTGAAGGAGAATGTAAAAGCTAATATGTCCAGCTCATACCCCTGGTACAAAGTCGTCCTCTGTGCATCCTGCTCCTGGAGTGGTCAGCATCTGCTTACATCCCTCCAGTACCAGGGGTCTCACTACCTCACCAGGGAGCTACTTTGCCTTAGGGCAGCTCCTCTTCTTAGAAGTTCTTATGCTAGTCTTGAAATCACCCTGCTTTTGCATAACCCATTACAGCTTCTCATTCTAGAGCAAAGGTCAGCAAACTTTTCCTGTAAGTGGCCAGGCAATTTTTAGGCTCTGTGGGCTACACGGTCTCTGTTGCAACTTCTCAACCCTTTGGAGCAGGAAAGCAGCCACGGACAATACATAAATGAATGAACATAGGTGCAATCCGATAAATTTTTACTTACAAAACAGGAAGCAGGTGGATTTGGACCACTGACTGCAGTTTGCCTACCCCTGCTCTAGAATCTCACAGAACATGTGTAGTCCTCCACCCCCACGAGAGCCGTTTAGATACCTAAACTCAGCCAGCTTGCCTCCAGGAGATGCTTTCAGGCCAAATGACTCTAAGCTCTTCTCCCATCCAAGTAATAACCAGGCCCGACCCTGCTTAACTTCCGAGATCAGACGAGATCAGGTATGTTCAGGGTGGTATGGCTGTAGACCCCTTAGCTCTTCTAAACATCTCTGAATGATATGGTTTCACACCCTTCTCGACTATGGACATCCTCAAGAATGCCTTCAGAGGACAGATATTTCTAGGGAAGCACCCCAAATACCTCCATCTGCCCTGCACAGGAAAGCAACACAAGCTAATGTGTATTGTGTATACTCTATGTCAATCATGGTAATAAGAACTTCATATAAATTATCCTATTCATTCCTCACAGTATTATATAAGGTAGGTACTTTTATTATTTCCATCTCACAGAGAAGGAAATGGAGGATCAGAGGAGTTTAAAAATTTGCCCCAAGTCATAAATGGTAAGAATTCCATCTCTAGGCGGTGTCATTTCAGAGCACTGTTTTATTTTAAATAAGAATTTATTATGAAATATTTCACTCATAGGAAAGAATATATATACACATATAACTTATACAAAGCATGAAAAATAGTGATGTGAACATACAGTATGCCCAACCCCCAGCTTATGCTGAAGCTCCTGGTGCCTACCCTGCCCATATTCCTCCTCATAAGGAAGAACCCTTAGTCTGAATTTTGTGTTTATCCTTCCTTGCTTTTCTTTATTACCATATGTATGTTTCCCAAACAATGTATTATTTAATTTCACTTTGTTTTAAGTCTATATGTAAATGGAATCATGCCTGAAACATGCTTTTATAGCTTCACATCACGTTTGTGAGATGTCTATTGTTGAAGAAAGCTGTAGTTCATTCCTTTTGACAGCTGTGTAGCATTCCATTGTGTGGACATGCCATGGTTTATTTGTTAATTCCCTTGTTGATGGATACTTGGGTTGTTTCCAGTGTTTTACGTAGTTGCTGTTGTAAACAAGACAGCTAAACATTTCTTTATGTGTCTCCTGGCACACATATGTAAAACTTCTCTAAGGTATAAACCCAGAAATGGAATCACTTGTTCACAGTATTTCCCACATTTTGTCAACGTGATTTTATCCATTTACACTTCCACCAGCAGTATTTGAGATATCTCATTACTCCACATCCTCACTGACTTTAGTTTTTGCCAGTCCTGTGGGTATTTGATATGTCATTTCAATGTGTATGTTCCTGATTATTGAAGAGGATAAGTCACTTTTTCACATGTTTGTGTTTCTACTTCCTCTTTTGGACTGGTGACTTTGCCTACTTTTCTGTTGGATTGTTTGTCTTTTCCTTATTGATTTGATTAGAGGATACCTAGCCACAATTGCTAAAACAAATGAAATGGTGACCTCCCACATTCTGAGCACAGATTTCTATGAATGCAGCCTCAGACCCCAGTCCCTATTTCACACAGCGTTTGCTATCATTGAAAATCACTAAATCAGCATGCATAATCTTGGTAAGAAAACACCTATGAACCATTCTTAGAAAGAAAAAAAAGGAGGAGGAAGGAAGGAACTATTTGATGTTAAAAATCCAGCCACCCACAAAAACAATCAAAGTGTAGATCTCAGGAAAGGAGGGCTTGTGATAAAAACCAGTGACTATGAGAGATAGACCCATTTAACATGAAACAATGTAAAGATAATAATGTAACATAAAATTCAGAATGTGGAGGAGGGAAAAGGAGTGGCGAGATTGCTAATTTCCTCTCCTTCCATATAAGGACTTTAATGGGTACTATCTAAGGCAGAAAACTCCAGTTTAAAAGCCAGGACTCTAACCTCACTGCTCTTCATAATCTTTTATTACCCTCATATATTTTAAAAACAAATAATTTCTGTAGTGAAGAAAAATTGTTTAATGTTGAACAATTCCTTCTGCTTTACACTTCCTTATTTTCTTCTGTTACATTGAGATGAATAAAATTTAACAGTAACTTCACATAACATGTAATACTGATCTTTTTATAACAGTGTTTCTGTCCATCTTTCTGCTTATAACATCTGCATGGAGAGATGTCTGGAATAGAAGTCATCTCAAGTTGAAGATGGTGAGATTTTGAGTGAGTTTTTAAAATTCTCCTCTTTGTACTTACTTGTTTTACTTGAATTTTTAAAGCACATATTATTTTTATAGACAGAAACTCATTTTTAAACAGGTAGGCTTTTCATACTCCAAGATGCTTTCTCAATCATTTGAGTTCATCTCTTTCTGTTCTCCTGTGATTGACTTTCTGAGCCAAAGCACAGGACTTAACATTTATTATTGTTAAACCATGTTTAAAAATTAGTCCAGCACCATGGCCAACCAGAATCCAAAACACTGTATTATTTTTTCATTGAAATTAATTCATTCAAACATTTCCTGAGCATCCAGTAAGTGCTAAGAGAAACAAGTAAGTCCCTGTGACATTTAATTCCTTGAATAGAGTAGCTACTCAAGAAACATTTACTGACATATTAAATCTGGAAATAAGAATGGTAATAATAGCACAGCAATCTCTATAAAGCATTTTTGTCCCAGACACTATTATAATTTTTTAATATTTATTGACTCAATCCTCCCCAACAACACTATGAAGCATGTCCTGTTATTATCCATATTTTAATGGAGAAACCGATGGTCAAAGAGGTAAGTAATTTGTCCAAAGCTTTACACAGTAAGTAAGAAGCAGAGCTGGGATTCTGTCCTCCCTGGACACACAGCAACAGTCCACTCCCCAGTGTCCCTTGCAACTAGGTGTGACCACTGAGTTTTGGGCAATGGGATGTGAGCAAAAGTGATGGGTACTGTGCCCAGGACTGGCCTAGAAAGCCTTCCCATGGGTGCTCTGTGCTCTCTTTCCATCCACAGTGTGAGTGGGGAAGACACCAAGGACCTAGACCTCCATAACCCCAAATCCTTATGCCCACCATGGAGAGGCACCACAGCTGCCACAGAAACTATCACAGGGCGGGCAGCCCCTCAAGGTGACAGACTCTGGGAGCAGTGACTGCAGCACACGACTCACTCTTCACAGGTAACTCCAACCCATAGCAGCTGAACAGATGCTCACCATCATTTCTGGTCAGCACAAGACTCAGCTATGGGCAATCTTGAGCCCCTTTTGTCTGGCTGAGACTTCCTCAGAGCTGCACTGTTGCCTGAGTCTCTTTCTACCCACCTCTCCTTCCTTCACCTTCTCCTTTCAGAGGTGGCAGACCTGTCCACACTCTGAAGCCTTGCTTGAGCTTTCCCTGCTCTCTCCCCTCTTTCTTTCACAAGTGTTTCTCCCAAAGCACCTCTAACTCTGGGCATCTGCTTCCCAGAGGACCCAACCAACACACCCTCTGACCTGCACTTGACTATGACATGAGCAAGAAATCACCTTACTACATTAACCGCTGGAATCCAGGGGTGTTGGTTACTGCAGTTATACTGCATTGACCAGTAACACTCTTAACCACCTGCTAGAAGAAGGATGAAATGCAAGGAAATCAACACACCTGGGAAATTATTATAGCAAGGTGAAAAGAATTTGGAGACAAAAAAAAAAAGATTAGGGGAAAAGGTGGAAGGAAATTATGCCGTGCACTTAAAATTTGTGCCCTATCACTCAGGACACTGACGTCAATCCAAAATTCAAGGGACATGACCAGATATAACTCAGATTTGCTGCACTGGGCAGTCTTCATCCCCTCTGTCCCTCCTGTGCCCACAAAGGGCCTGGCTCCAGACAGGTGTTTAGTATGTACTGTCTGGACAAAATTACTGTTGCATGGCGGATACAAACCCTGCTGGTGGGTACAGCCTGAAATAAAAGTAACCATGGCCGTAGCACTGTCCCAAAGAGCTTATTAACTCCAGCCATCTTGAGTTTTTCACACTCCTTCCCCAGGGTGATGGACAGACCATCTGCTTCTATAAGTCTCCAGAGAGTCAGACTGTCCATCTTGGATACTGAGAAAAACTGGCATTTCTGTATTCTTCCTGAAGCTGTCACTCAGAATTCCTGGCTGGCTGCAGACTGTGTTATTTGAGGATGATGGAGTCGCAGCACACATCTCTCCTCTGCACTGGGAAAGCCAATTACCCAATTTACAAAATATTTTTCAAAGATTGGTAGATACCAGCTCTGTTTTCTAATTAGCTGTCAATAAGTACCCCCCCCAACCCCCGCAAACGCAGGTGTGACATTTTAAAAAGTCAGGGTCAAGAACACAAAGCGTATGCAGGCTGCTTGTCAGGAGGGTTGGGGGTGCTCCCTCTGCAGGTGTGCACAAACATCACGCGTTGTCAGCCCTTGCCCTGGGGATGGGGACCTGGTCACCTGCTGAGGAGGGACCACACTCCAGCTATGTGCTGCCAAGCCATCTCCACCCTCTTTCCACCCCACATACGCCTCCGCAGCGTGCTCTTCTGAGGGGTGAACTGCTCCAGTATTTGCTGAGGGCCTGGGCTAGATACAGGGTAAGACATGGTGCCTGTCCTCAGGGGACTTATCATCTAGAGGAAGTACAGGAATAACTTCACAGAATGTAGTAAGAGGTGCCATGGAAGTTGAGAACACTCATTCATTCCATTCACACTCATGGGATGATGATTTACAGCCAGACCCTGTGATAGGTGATGGGGACACAGGAAAGGTTACATACAGTCTTGGCCATGACGGAGCTCTCACTTCAGTGGGGAGAGAAGCCTGAAACAAAAGGCCACAACACAAGGCAGGATAAAAGTGGGAACTATGGTAGAGACCCAAGTCATGCAAAAAGAAGGGAATGGTGGAATCACACTGAGATATTCCACCAAGACTTCTTGGAGGAGGTGGCATTTGAGCTGAGCTTTGGACGATAAGCAAGAGAGTGAGGTGGTGGGAGGGCACCCTGGGCCTAGATGCCAGCATGAGCGAAGTCTCAGAGTGGGGAGTGCATACAGAAGAAGTGAGTACTCACTTCTGGGGCAGGAGTGCAGGGTGGAGAAGGGAGGTGGCAGGAGACATGTGGGTCAGATGCAGGGGTGGGGTCAGTCCGGCTGGTCCCTGGGGAACCGTGAATGCCAGGCAGGGTGCATTCTCTCTTCTCCAGGCAGCAGGAGTCACTGCAGGACTTTAATCAGGGGAATGCCAGGATGGAGGTCGTGCTGTACTCAGATGACTCTGGCAGCTGGGGTAGAGGAGAAAGGACTGACAGGGAAGAAGGTGACCAGCTGGCAGGTGGGAGCAATGGTCCAGGTGTGAGGCTTGATGAGCAACCTGGCCCCACACTCTGGAAAGGACGTGAGTCCACAGTGGGGTTCACCTCCCAGAGGCCCATTAACTAAGGGGATTGGAGGCTTGGGTTTGACCAGTACGTGATGTCAATGGGACTCGGTCAAATGGGTCACCTCAATCGCCTCCTTAATGGGAGGCTCAGTAATGGGGAAGACCAATGAGGAAAGACACCAAAGAGAGAATAAAGCCAGCTATGTCAGGCACAGGATGTGGGCTTGATGAGGGCCCCAGGCCCCTGTGACCACCTCTTCACCTGGGCATCACTTATAAAACAAGAAGGTTGAGTGAACAGGTTTATCAGTCAGGAGAGGCTAGGCTCTGCTGTAGCAACAAATACCCCCAAATCTCAATGGAGCATCCCAGGAAAAAGTTGGTTTCTCTCTTAGCAAGGGGGAGCTTGACACACCCTAGTCACTCAGGGGCCCAAGTTTATGGAACAACTGCCATCTTCAATGCTGCTTGTTGCCAAGAGAGAAGGAAAAAGAAAACTTTGGAGACAGACAAACAGCAATTAAATGGAACTCACTGGCCAGACTTGGCCCCATCCAAGTACAAGGAACACAAGGCACAACTTGGCCAGAAGAGGAGGGGAACCAGCTATTAGGGAACTACAAGCGGCTGCCACAGTCAATCTCACAGATTCCTCCCTGCCCTAACTGTCTGTGTTTTGGTTTATGCATCAGATCTTCATTCATTGTATACATATCAAACTAACATTTCTTTAGCACTGACCTACATATTAGGCACTATGCTAGATTCTGTACATCCATTATCTCCTTTTCTTTTATAATGTATCTCATTTAATATTTGCAGTGCCTCTATGAGATGGATACCATTTCAGACATACCTTGCTTTATTGAGCTTCGATTTATTGTGCTTTGCAGATGATGTGGTTTTTTTTTTTAAACAAATTGAAAGTTTGTGGTAACTCTGTGTTGAGAAATCTATCAGTGCCATTTTTCCAACATTTGCTCACATCATGTTTCTGCGCCACATTCTGCTAATACTCATGACATTGCAAACCCTATACCAGCAAAAAGATTTGACCCACTGAAAGCTCAGATGAGGGTTAGCATTTTTTAGCAGTAAAGTATATTTAAATTAAGATATGTATGTGATTTTTTTAGACACAAGGCTACTTCACACTTCATAGACTCTGGTACAGTGTAAACATGACTTTTATACACACTGGGAAACAAAAAAATTTGTGCGATTTGCTTTATTGTGACATTTGCTTTATTGTGGTGTCCTCAAACCAAATATACAATATCTCCAAGGTTTGCCTGTATTGTTCCCAGTTAACAGAGGTGAAAACAGAGGTTCTGGGAGCTTAACTGACAAGCTCAAGGTCACACTACTAGTAAATCATGAAGCCAAAACTCAAATCTAGAGAATCACACTCCAAACCCTAATTCTCATCTCTTACAATCTGAGCTGTCCAGAGATGGGGTACAATGTCTCGTAAAGCACTGGGCTGCCTGTCACTGTGGGCATGCTGACAGAGGCCTCCAGAAGGATGCTGAAGAAAAGATAATTTCACTGAGTAAAGGAATAGATTCAGTCCTGAATTTTCAAGAGGAGAGGTGAGGAAACAGGAAAAGAGGGGGTAAGTCTTGAGAACAACAAGTGGCATTCTGAGTTGGAGCACTCTGTAGATGAAGACAAAAAAGGAAAGGTGGGATTGGAAAGGGAGGTTGGGGTAGCCATGGTGGGCCTTGAGCCAGACTCTGGGGAGTTTTTCTTTTGGTTTGGTTGTTTAATGATTTTAACCATTTTTCAAGTGACAACTCAGTGGAATTAAGCGCACTCACTATGTTGTATAACCATAACCATTATCTATCTCCAGAACTTCTTCATCCTCCCAAACAGAAAAACTGTACTTATTAAACCCCAGGGAGTTCTTAAAAGGGCTTAAAACTTGGTAATGACATCTTCAGAGCTGAGATAGTGATGACACTCTCAGATGGAGAGGACAACCCTGGCTGCCATTTGAAGGACATTATTGGAGGGAAGAGAGGCTGGACAAGGGGGTGGGTGATGAAAACAGCACAGAGGTCCAGGTGGAAATGGCAGGAACCAAAGACAAGGCAGCCAGAAGGGCAGAGGCAGGTGGTCAGATTTGGAATTACAGGAAGGGAAACTGCAGAGAAAGAGGGGAGTCCTAGTTTCCTCCAGGGACCCTGAGAGTCCTGGGCCACCAAACACTGGGGCAAAGGAGCGAGGAAGGGGCCACCACTGAGTCTTGCACTGGACTGGACATAGGGGAGCCACTGGCTGGCTGCGGACTCCACCATCTTTCCCAGGGGAGGCACATCCCCAGACTGGACAGTCCTTCCTGGGGCAAGAGCCAGCACTGTCCCTGTGGCTCCTCAGAGGTCTGCAGCCTGACATAGACCCTGATTATACTCAGACACTCACCAGGTGCCTGAATGGAGATGAAGGGCAATTGCAGGAAGGGTGGGCTTGTCGCCCCCATCGCTGGCAGCCGCACTCATTCCTCAAGGCGGCCCGCCCACGTCAGCAGCAGCTCAGCTGGAGTTAATTACATGCCTCTCTTGTCCTCCAGCTGGGGACACAGAGGTCACTCCCTCGCCTGATGGATGAGGGACGGTCTCTGTCACATATCATCACAGCCAGGGGACCCTACTGCAGGGAACTTCCGATCCCTCAGCCCTGTCACAAATCCTTCCACCTCTCTGCCATGTGGGCTCCTGTGAGCACCTGACTTCAGAAACCTTTTTGAGAAGCAACTTTCCCAACAGCCCACTACTCGGGCCTGCTCCCCCAGCTCCCATCCCAATGCTCACCTGACCCCTGGCACCTGCTGACCTCACTTGGAAGCTGACTTAGGGGGGCCATGAGCAACCATGGCCCTCGCCAATCCCAACACCCTGTTCTCAGGCCCCACCTCCTCCAAGTCTAAAGTCCTGAAGCACCTTTCCAGGTCTCTATCCCCAGAACCCAGTGCTGCTCCCCACCCCCATGGCTGAGCTTATGCTAAGTGGTCCCCAAGCTCATCACAGCATTGCCCACCTAGGTGGCATTGCACAGGGCTGCCCCGGACCCCAAGGGATGGGAAGAACCACTTGCCTAGAGAGTGGCAGAGTGGTGTCACTTGAAGTCTAGTTAGAGAGACAGACCCCAAAACAGATGCCTCTGAGTGCTGAGAAGGGAGCAGGGAGGCTCCAGGAGGAGGCTGCTTGGCGGGGGTGGGGGGCTCCTATGGCTCTTGGGGCAGCTGAGTGCAGTGCACTTCAGAGTACGATCCGATCCGCTCTGATGGAGCCCCTTCACAGGACCCCTTGCCTGGGGGGCTGGCAAAGCTCCAAGAGCAGCAGCCTTGGGAAGGCCAAGGGGAAGTGCAGACCCTCAGAGGGCAACCTGACCCAATCCTCACATCCCTGCACCTCTCTTCTTTGTAAAATGGGGAAGTGATGCTGGGAAGGCCTAACCCTAGGGCCCTTCCAGTGCTAAACAGGGCAAATGCCTGAGAGCCCTTGGATAGCTGTCAGCGCTGCTCTGATTCAGTCTGATGCACTAGGCATTTGCTGAGCACCTTCCACGAGCCAAGCTCTATGCCAGGCGCTGGGCAAACAGAGGAAGCCAGTTAGAGTGCATCCTCAATGAGTTCATTGGCTAGGGGAGACGAGAGAGGAGCCAAGGAGTACGGGCTGGGAAAGCACACCATGAAAGGGACAGCAGACAGTGTGGGGCCTAGAAAAGGCCACTGAATCCAGCACCAACAATCAGGGTAGGCTTCGTGCAGGAGGAGGCACTTATGCTGAGCCTCTGTACATAAGAAGAAATTAGCTAGACAGAGAGGGTAGAAGAGAGTGGCCTACAGTGACAGGAACATTCATTCATTCATTCTACAGAATTTTGTTTTTACCTTTTTAAAAAAATTAACTTATTTATTTTAATTGGAGGCTAATTACTTTACAACATTGTAGTGGTTTTTGCCATACACTGACATGAGTCAGCCATGGCTGTACATGTGTCCTTCATCCCGAACTCCCCTCCCACCTCCCTCCCCATCCCGTCCCTCAGGGTTGTCCCAGCGCACTGGCTTTGAGTGCCCAGTTTCATGCATCGAACCTGGACTGGTGATCTATTTCACATATGGTAATGTACATATTTCAATGCTATTCTCTCAAATCATCCCACCCTCGCCTTCTCCCACACAGTCCAAAAGTCAGTTCTTTATATCTGTGTCTCTTTTGCTGTCTTGCATATAGGGTCATCGTTATCATCTTTCTAAATTCCATATATATGCGTTAATATACTGTATTGGTGTTTTTCTTTCTGACTTACTTCACTCTGTATAATAGGCTCTAGTTTCACCCACCTTATTAGAACTGATTCAAATGAGTTTTTAATAGCTGAGTAATATTCCATTGTGTATACGTACCACAGCTTTCTTATCCATTCATCCGCCAATGGACATCTAGGTTGCTTCCATGTCCTAGCTATTGTAAACAGTGCTGTGATGAACATTGGGGTACATGCGCCTCTTTCAATTCTGGTTTCCTCAGTGTGTATACCCAGCAGTGGGATTGCTGGGTCATATGGCAGTTCTATTTCCAGTTTTTTAAGGAATCTCCACAATGTTCTCCATAGTGGCTGTACTAGTTTGCATTCCTACCAACAGTATAAGAAGATTCCCTTTTTTCCCCACCCTCTCCAGCATTTATTGTTTGTAGACTTTTTGACAGCAGCCATTGTGACCAGCGTGAGATGGTACCTCATTGTGGTTTTGATTTGCATTTCTCTGATAATGAGTGATGTTGAGCATCTTTTCATGTGTTTGTTAGCCATTTGTATGTCTTCTTTGGAGAAATGTTTGTTTAGTTTTTTGGCCCATTTTTTGATTGGGTCATTTATATTTCTGGTATTGAGCTGCATGAGCTGTTCATATATTTTTAAGATTAATTCTTTGTCAGTTGCTTCATTTGCTATTATTTTCTGCCATTCTGAAGGCTATCTTTTCACCTTGCTTATAGTTTCCTTCATTGTGCAAAAGCTTATAAGTTTAATTAGGTCCCATTTGTTTATTTTTGCTTTTACTTCCATTACTCTGGGAGGTGGGTCATAGAGGATCCTAATTATTTGAGCACTCACTACCTGTCAGGCACTGTGATAGATGGCAAAGACACAGCAGGGAGCAGAAGCCCCACCCATGGAGAGCTTCTATTCCAGTGTGGGAAGGAGGGAATAATGAGTAGGGTAAGTAAAATGCTAATAAAAGTTATAGAGTAAAGTGATAAGCAAAATGTGTTGTCTATGATGAGTGTTAAAAGGAAAAACACAGTGAGGAAAGACTGTTCTGGGTGGTGGTGGGAAGGGGGTGAACTAGGAGCTTTCGGCAAAGATTGACACCCAGAACAGGGCACAGGGAGGCAGAGGATGGAGAGGCTGTAAAGGAGAGTGAGGAACACCTGGGAAGGCAGCTGTCGGGGAGGAGACAGCAGAGAGCTGCCCCTGGAGAGCACCTTGGGGAATCAGTAATAGAAATCATGATTATCATTAAACCACAGCCATTGGCTATCATTCCCTGATGTACATCTGAAGGTCAAAGCAACTAAGAACTGTAATGATTTGGGAAAAACCCCCCTCTAAATGGAGAAGGCACTCCAGTACTCTTGCCTGGAGAATCCCAGGGACAGGGGAGCCTGGTGGGCTGCCGTCTATGGGGTCGCACAGAGTCGGACACGACTGAAGCGACTTAGCAGCAGCAGCAGCCCCTCCAAACTTCAGAAGAATCTAAACCTTGCCAAGGAAAACAGCCACTCAGAATCTCAGAATCTGAGGGGTTGAGAATTCCCTGTGTGGCCACACCCCAACCTGGCATGAACTGCTAGGTACAGAGCAGCACAGAGACAATGGGAACACAGGTGGGAGAAGCACTGAGCTGGAAGACGCAGGGCACTGGAAGCAGTGCCTCTGGTTGAACCAGCAGTCGTGGCCCAGCCCCCACCCTCTAGTCCAACTTGTAGGTGGGGACCATTGGGCAAGTCTCAACCCCCCTACGCTTCTTATAAAACAGGTCTAGTGAGCCTCCCGCCTTCACGTGGCAGAGGCCCAATCAGGCTGGAGAGCACCTGTGGGCCCTGGAAGCATATGCATGTTGAAGGGCCCTTGTTGATACTCAGACCCAGACCCGAGGGCAGAGCCTGCCCCAGACTGAAGACTGAACTCTTGTTGGTTTGCCATTTGCTGGGTGACCTTGGGTTGGGTCCATCTTGTCTCTTGGCTTCAAGATCCTCGTAGCAGGACAGCCTCTGGCCTCTCTGAGCTCCAAGGTTCTGTGAGGTTTCTTATATAGAGTAGTTTGTTATCTCTAGAGTGAGTCCTGCCAGAACCACCCCCCAAAACTGGGCCAAGTTCTAACCATGATGGGACTGCCACCCAGATACAGAGTAAGGCAAAGTTGCCCATGGCCTGCACACCACCCCCTCCTCAGGACTGCTCCACACACACCTGTCACAGCTTCCTGGGCCCTTTCCCAGGTCGAGGGCAGAGAAGAATTACTTTCATAAATCCTGCAAACAGAATAGGAGGATCTCTCAGGGCTTATTCATTCTCATGCAGAAAAAATTATGATTATTTTTTCCCAGAGTAGCAGCCTTGCTGTGAAATTCTTACTTTGTTTTCTTTAACAGATCCTTCCTGAGCCTAGAAAAATTATCTGAATGGGTTTTCTCAAAAATTTTAAAATACAAGCAGGATGAGAAATAAACCAGACAAAAAAAGGACAAATATTACATGATTCACTTAGATGAGGTACCTAGAGCTGTCAGCACAGCAGTGGCGCTAGTGGTAAAAAATCCACTTGACAATGCAGGAGGCATAAGAGACCCGGTTTCAAGCCCTGGGTTGGAACGATCCCCTGGAGAAGGGCGAGGCAACCCACTCCAGCATTCTTGCCTGAAGAATCCCATGGACAGAGGAGCCTGGCAGGCTGCGGTCCATAGGGTCACAAAGAGTTGGATACAACTGAAGCGACTGACCACCAGCACAGAGCAGTCAACTTCACAGCAAGGGAAAGTAGAATAGTGGTTTTCTGGAGCTCGGGGAGGGAGGAAAGTGGAATTACTGTTAAATGTATATGGAGTTTCCATTTGGGAAGATGGAAAAGTTCTGAAGATGGATGGTGGCGATGGCTGCACAAGTGAATGTACTTAATGCCACTAAACGGAACACCTGAAAAACAGTGAAAATGGTAAATTTGATGTTATGTACATTTTACCATGATTAAAAAAAAAAATAAGCAGGAAGGTAAATAATATCTTCCCTAGGACAGGTCTCATGGCCTCACTGGGCCTCAATTTCCTAATCTGTAAAATGGAAGAGAAATCCACTCCTCCCTACCCTCTGAGCCTCAGGATAGAGAGAAGCCACCACCCCTTTTTCAAATGATACTTTACAAAGAACCTAAAGAGAAGTCAAAATGCACCTAAATAATGACTACCAAGAAGCACAAAATGGCCTCGTGTCTAGAGGGCAGACTCACAAGTTTTCGGAGCCTGAAGGCCTCCGTACCCGGCTCCCCTCTGCCTTCTCTCCATAAGAGAAGCAGAGTGGGGCAAGGAAGTTGTCCAGGGCTCACTGCGAGCCGCTGAGCGAGATGGGCCAGACCCTCCTTCCAGACCCCATGCTCTCCTCAGCCAGCAGCAGGCCCCAACTCCTCAGACCACATGTGGCTTCTGCCATGACAGCCGTGTCCACACTCTCGGTGCCTGGTCAAGCCCAGCGCATCTTGCTTCCTCCCAGAAGCCTTCACTGGGTGAGACACCCTTCCCATGGGCTGACCCAGCATCCTCTGGGTGGAACAGCCCAGGGCAGCCCCTGAAGTGTGGCTTTCTAAGGGTGGGGCTACTCCTACACCTCTGCAGCATAATGGTCAAGCGTCTAGCCCTGGAACGAGGTACCCAGGTTCAAATCTCCCACTTAATAGCCCACTGACCTTGAACCAATTCTTTAGTCTTTCTGGGCATCCATTTCCTCCCCTGTAAATGAGGATAACATGTCTACTGCATACAGATGTTGTGAGGGTTAAACTGGTTAATTCAAAGCCCTTGGAAGAGTGCCTGCTACCTACTGAATGCCTGATAAGTGTTAGCTGTTCCGTGTACTCTCCTCAGGAGCCTGCCAGCCCTGGCATGCATGGCACACACAGGAGTTCTGGGAACATTTGCTGAGCCATGCTGGGCAATGAAAGGAGTCATGCAGCCTTGGAGGTGGGCCCTGGCTTGTGAGTTTCCTTCTCAAGCTTCACATTAAACAGCAACGGAGACCCCAGGAAGTGCCCGCCCCTTCTGGTCCCTCACAAGCCCCTCAACCCACCATCTAATTCCTCTACCAGTCTGATCTAGCCCCAGTCCTGCTGTGGAAGGAGCGGGTGGTATGGTCACGACAGGCACCATATGGGGACCCGCCTCTCTCTACTTTGGGCCAATCTGTTGACATGACAACCAGGCTTCCTGACCCTGATGCCCAGTCTCCATCCTTGGGCTCTGCCAAAAACATCCTTCACAGGCTGCCTTGTCAGTTGGAGCGAGGTTTTCACAGATTCCATCAGGACCCTTTCCCCCACAAAGCAGCAGGTTTGGGACGTCATACCAGGCATCCCCACTCATAATGGAAATGAAACTGGCAGCTCTGCTCCCCAGAGTCCCAAAGTGGGGCTTAAGGAGGCACAGAAGAAGTGCCCCCCTCCAAGCTTTCCAGGAAATCCTCAACCAGGAGTGGAGAGGGACCCATCCCATGCAGTGCTCAGTCTGCAGGTCCTCACACTTTAGGGAATGGCAGGTCAGGAAGAACGTCAGGAAGTCCTCTGAGTCAAGCTCTGCCTTCTACTGTTGGGGAACACAAGGAGTATGGCTTGTCTGAGATCACAAAGCGCACCCCACCTCCTGCTGGCCCCGGATTCCCTGTACCCCGTCAAGATTCTATTCACACTGCTCTAAAATAGATAAAAGAATGTGCAGGATTCTTCTGTATAACTACAGAGCATATTGAATTTTAATTCTAAATGGGGAACCTTGAGACCATAATACATGAAGGACAAGACACACAGGCTGAGTGCCCCACAGGGTGGCAATAACAGCAAAAGAAATAATAATAATAGCTCTCAACCCCTGAGGCTCACTACATCCCAGGTAAAATCCTCATGTCTTCACAAACATCTCAAGAAACCGAATGTTCATAGCCAGCTCATTTGACAGATTTGGGAACAAAAGCTCAGAGTTTAAATAACAATTCAAGGACACAAAGCATAAGAGGAGCTGGTCTATGCAGTTACCATGACCCCATGCGGCCAGTGGCAGCGGGGAGGGGGAAGGTAGTACCAAGGGAGAAGGGGCAGCAAGTGACCTTGAGCCAGCTGGGGTGGTAGCACAGGCAAGGAAACTCCCAGAAAAATGCTCAGAGAAATGAAGAATGAACCAGGCAAAGGAAGGGGGAAGGGGCACGCGACGGGGAGAGTGGAGAGGAATATTCATTTATAAATAGTTCCAAGAACCAGGCACTGAAGTAGTACTTTTGATCACACCATCTGTCCACCTTGCTTAAAGGTTTCTTAGGTGGGGATGGGGGAAGGTCAGTTGACCAGGACTAAAGAGACTGGAAGAGGCTTCTTGGAGAAGAAGGCTTTCAAACTGGAAGGAAGACAGGCCTGTCTGAATTCTCCACAGCTCAGGAGACGCATCACCTATTTTGCGGTACAAAGTATTCCATCTTGACACCACACCTACACTAAACTCTCCACAGTCTCTAGAAACAGAATGAATGTAAAATTCCACAGGGAGATGTATTGTTAACACAGTGCATAACAGAAGACAGCAAAGGAATTTCACTAGGAGGCTGGCTGATGCAGTCAGCTGAAATAAATACATTAAAACATGTTATTGTTGTCCCCTTTGTGTATGTTAGTTTTAATTAGTGCTTGCTGAAAAACGAAGACTTCACATGTGCAAGAAGGAAAAAAAATTCCCAAGCCTGTGCACCACAGGTCTCTGTGGAATGAATCTGTCTTGGGGTAGGTAGGGTGGACTGTCGTGGCAGGGACAGCCAGGGGCGTGGCACAGCAGATGTTCACCAAGTGCCTTGAGTGTTTTTCCACATGGCTGGGGGAGGCATGGACCTAAAACTCATCCAGTGCTCATGGATGCACACACACCTCCTCAGCCTCAGAGCCCGCCCCAGGCCATGTGGGATGGACAGGATTTTCTGTTGGGTCACAGCACACCCGCTGTGTCCTCTGCGGGTTTCGCTCTGTCTTTTATTAAAAGTCTGTTGTTGCCATAGCAGGCTCTGCTGCCCCTGGAATTGGGCATACCTGAAGGCTAGAACCATGTTCAGGCCATGTCTCCTCAGGCTGGTACTGAACTGGAGCTCTGTGCCGCCCTGCCAAACTGAGCATGAGACAAGAGGGGCACCCTCAGTTGTCAGATCAGTGATGAGAGATGTGGAGGCTGTTGCTCCCGAATGGGGTCTTTGGTGGCCTTGAGGGTGAGAACTCTAACCTAGGGATTCCAAACTCAGTTCCTCAGGAGTCCCCTCAAAGCACTAACTTGATGGGACCCCACTGGGAAGGCTCTGGGTTCCCACCTTGCCATTTAACCAGGAAAGTTCCCTTCTGCCTATTGCCAGGGCTTTCTCTTGACCTGACCGGGGCTGAATTACAAATGACCTGCATCATAGTCCATCCATGGTACGATAACAAATACCACTGGCTGAGTGGCTTAGACAACACATATTTATTTCTATTTATTTCTCACAGTTCTGGAGGCTGGAAAGTCCAAGATCAAGGCACCAGCAGTTTCAGTATCTGGTGAGAACCTGCTTCCTGGCACATAGACTGCAGGCTTCTCACTGTGTCTTCCTATGGCCAAAGAGGCAAGGGAGCTATGGAGTCTCTTTTATAAGGGCACTAATCCCATCATGAGGGCTCTATCCTCATGACATAATCAGCTCCTGAAGGTCCACCCCCAAATACCATCACATCAGGGATTAGGTTTCAATATACAGATCTTGGTCAGGGGTGGGGAGATACAAATATTGAGTTGTAGCATCTTGAATGCCAGGTTGATGGGCACCATCTCCGTCCTGTGGAGCCTGTGGGCCCAGACCCCTAACACACAGTACATACTAGGTGCTGATGGGATCTGTGCAGGCCACACAGACATGCTATGACCAGCCCAAGGAGGCTCAGATGTAAATGCAGGATACAAACCAATCAGTGCGACTCCACCCCAGGTCGGCACCAGGAAGATTTTCTGAAGGGAGGAAGAAGGGGTACAGGAGGGTGTTCTGGAGCAGCAGGACAGTAAATGGCAGAGACGGGAGTGGGCAGAGACATGCTGAAGATCTGACAGTGCAGTGTGGCTTACACAGACCACAAGGGAGATGGACAAAGGCCCAAAGTGGACGTGAATGCGGGCGCCTGAACACTAGGAGAGTGACCGGGAAAGGAGCAGGCACACGCTTGCTAGTTGCTGAAACTGGATGATGGCATCACAGAGGCTGTTTGCCCTACTCTTTCTATCACTATTTTTCTGAAATCATCCATGATAAAAATTTCAAGAAAAAAACAAAAGAAAAAGACAGGGCCAAGCAGACCCCCAAATCGTCCCTTTCCTCATTTCAGTGATCCCAGGGACTCCTACAGAAACACACAACCAAACGCCCAAGTCAGCTCAAAAGAGAGGCATGGAGGGCTGGGTGGCAGGATAGGCCCCACTTCTCTCTGCCAGGTGATCTCCCCCACAGCCCCACTACATCAACCACCTCCTGAAACTGATGACCCTAAACCCCGACCTCCACCCTTGCTGCCTGCCCTCAGCCCCAGACTGACCTGTCTTCACCTGCGTGATCCACAGGGCCAAACCTGCATTCACCACCTTCCCCTCAAACCGGGCCAATGTCCCAGAAGGCAGAATGCAGATGTGACAGGTAAGAGACAGGCTAGAGACTCAGACCCTAAGAAAACTGCTTTCTCTCTGGAAGTCTTTCTTATAGGTAAAGCGCTCAGCAGGTGCTCAGTACACAGAAGAGCTCAGTAACTATTACTGTTGAGATTTGCATCAGAATTAACATGAATTCTCCCCTCTGCAGGTCCCCGGCCCACCAGCTTCGCATGAGACCTTGCAACCAGCCAGCCGCCAAGTCCTGAAGGGTTTACTGGCTGCAGCACCGCACTGGCTTCTCTGCCCCCACCACCATGTCCAGCCTCATCATCTTTCTCCTGACCACAGGCAGGCCCCTCTGCTTTCAGGCCTGCTCCCTCCCTTCTGCTGCTCACCTTTCCTCTGGAGTGATCTCCCTGTATGACAAGCTGCTCATTTCCCTCTCTGCTCAAAGGATTTCACAGCCCTCAATGGCCAAAAGTACTTAGTCCAAGCTCTTCACCTGCCTCCCAGATCAGCTCCCCACACTCCCAGCTGGCCTTCTCTAGTCTCTCTGCTCTCTAGCTCTCCCTGCCTGAACTTCTCTTTCAAACTGGCAGGCAGTGTTCTCAGGAGCCTCTCAGTTCTACCTGCCTTTGCTCACCAGCATCTCTTCCTGCAATGCTCCTTCCCTGATGAGCACCTTCTCACCTTGCCTTCCAAGGTGCAGCTCAGATGTCCCTTTCTGCCCCCAAACCTTCCTGATCCCAGCAACCAGACACACCACTTCCTTCCTGTGTCCCACCAACCTCACACACTTCAATACTGGCAGTGCCTAGACTCCTGGTTATCATAAAACACACAATTCCTCTGTTTACCACCTTCCAAATCAGAATGCCAATGGAGGTTGTCAAATTTTATTTTCTCAAGTGAGGAATAAAAGAACAAAACAAAATGAGCAAACAAATCCTAACATCTATCACCATGATTTAATTTTTTAAAGGATGTGATAACAAGGAAGGAGGAGGAGAAAAGGAAGAGCACCATCTCAAAGTAAAGAATGGTCTTTAAAATAACAGCATGAGCTCATCTTTATTTTTCTCATGTTGATATGTCAGTGAAAGCTCTGTCAAGGCCAGTATGGGTCAAGGGCTGGTCATTGTGAGCATCTCCTGGATCGTCCCCATCTCCCTTGGGGACTGTGAGCCCACAGGCCCAAGGCTGAGCCGGGAGATGCCCAGTATGTTCATGGATGGACAAACACGCAGGCACATCTGCCCAGGGCAGTGAGTGTCAGGGTCTCCCCCTCCCCCACTACCTGCAAAGGGTTTTCCCATAACACACCATCACAAGCCCATCCAACTATAGGCAGGGGCCCCCAGCTGGGCTGCCGAGTTGGTTTTAGAAGGATTTTACTAATCAACTGCTCTTTCTAATATCATTTAGGAAACACTCCTTGCAATGATAATAAAATACAAACAAACCTGTCCAGGCACTTGGGAACAATTCTCAACTGTTAATTAATTCAATGGGTGAGGGAAAACATGGAAGAAAGGGAACTAAATCTTTTATAGAAATGCATGGTTTCTTTTCTTTTTTAGCAAACTATCTTGTACCTGCTGCCATTTCTACCTTTCTTAAACACCCCCAAAGAGCCATTGAATTCCACAAAGTAGGGGGGGGCACAGTAGGTAGGTATGGTCCTGGGTACAGCCGGGTGGCCTCTCTGGGACTCAGCATCCTCACTGATGTAGTGCAGTGATTCCTTTTCGACTTGTCTCCTAAAGCTGTAGGGAGGGACTAAGCCGAAACACAGGAAACTCCAGGACAGAGCAAATGCATGGGACTGCTGCCAGAATTATTGTTATTGTTGTTGCTAATAAGACTGCTACCAAGTGTAGGCTAAGAAAGAAATGGGTCGTGTGTACATAAATAGCCTGCTCTCTCTGGCCTGTCTCGGACAGCACACCTCATTTCATTGGCCAAGGCATTCCCTGTTTCGGGGAGATAAACAAGATCCCTGAAGGCTATAAATAACTCTTGCAGCAACTTCCTCCTTGCCTGCTGCAACCAAGACCCAAGTGGACCTTCTCAAGCAAAGAATTTGGTCTGGAATAACTTTTCCACTGTGTTTCCTCAATAGTCAGCATTCATTCACACAGGAGAGAGAAGGAATTTAATATTTCTAATTACTTTGTAGGGAGTAGTTTATTCCTGGAAATTTTGTAATTGATTTTTCATCCGGTTTCCCCTTGGTTCATATCATTCTCTCATGACCCTTACTAAGCCTCCCAACTACACTTCTTTTCCTCTTCATATTCCAGCTGTGTCTTTGCTTTTTTGGTTCTCCCTCAAGGGCAGAGATCACATCTGCGAGTTGTGGATTCCAGCCCTGCCCTCAGCACACAGTGGAGCTAAACAAGCCAATGCACTGGGAACAAAGACCAGAAGAAGAAATTATTTCCCCTACCCATGTTTTCTCTAGCTGCAGCTCAGAAATCCCAAACAGTTCAGGTTAAGAAACTGGCCCAGAGATAATTAATTTTGCAAAACAGACCTTCCAGGATAGCATGCAAGATCTTCAGAAAAAATATTCTGTTCCTTCCCACTGAGAGCTACTGGGACCATAATTAGAGCAGTATGGAGCAACAGACTCAACTTGAATTCACTAAACCCCAAGAACCTTCCTACCGACATGCACAAAAATAACATCCTGTTCTGTTTGAAAATACCACCTCGTGTTCAGATTTGTGCTGTCCCATTGTGTTCTGTGCATTTCTAAGGAGCTCTGTTTGGCTGGGTTTTGACAACTGGAAGCTGGGGCACAGAGGTCCACTTCAGGCACAGGGCAGTGGACAACTGTGTCAGAACCAGGCAAGGGGCTCGTTAAAATGCCACTGGTCAAGTTGTATTCCAGACCACCTATTCTAGATCACTAGGGCTGGTCTGTTTTTAATTAACATCCCTGATAATGTAGATGCACACTAAAGTCTGAAATGCCAACTAATTTTTCTGCTCCCCCCAACCTTTCGCCCCCACCTCAGCTCCTCCCCACCCCATATATATTTATTCTTCGTATTTTACTGAGTAACTATTTTCACAGGACAGGACATCTGGAGCTGGGGCTCTATGAGATTCAAAGACCGCAGACTCCAAAATTCTCAGGGTTTTGGTCCGTAGTCGAACATTTTCCTTACCCTTTCTGCGATGGTCACTGGTCTACTTTAAGGTCCTACTATTTACTTTTGTTACAGAAGACTGTGTTTTCACAGCTTCATTCCTCCAACGGCAATGTGCAGAAGGCTGGGCATGGGACAGGTCCTGAGAAATTGCCTGTCGATTGCCCATCACTTGGAAACACCTCCTCCATGGACTGGAACCCCTCAGTGGAAGGCCATTCCTTGAATATGCACGTTTTATTGAACTAAATATTAGTACTGACAACAACAACAGTAATAAAGATGCTAGTGATATTCCTGATACGAAGCCCTTTCCAACTCACCAAAGATAGGTCACACTTTCCCTTTGACTCACAGTCACCTGCAACACTGCCGGGACAAACATGATCATACCCACTTTACAAATGGAAAACCAAGGCTTAGAAAGGTTAAGTGACTTTCCTGAGGACCCACAGCTAGTTGGTTACAGGAATGGTGCTCAATCCAGACCTCCTGACTCTCAAGAGTCAACCATTCTTTCCTGATCCAATAGATTAACATTGCGTACCCACAACATGCTGTTCCTCACACTGGTGCCGGGGATGGACCAGTTCCTGAGTCACATCTAAATGCACTGCTGTGAGCCCCAGAACAGGAAGGCCAGGGAAAACACCACTCTTGGCACAAACAGGGGCACTGTCCAGAAAGGGGGAGGCCAGGGCCCAGTGTAAGCTGCATATGCACCAGCAGAGAATCTCTGTGACTGAAACAGAATCATTTCTTACAAAACCTCTGAGCCTCAGTGTCTTCATCCAGAAAATGGGAATGACAACAGTACTTATTACAGGGCTGTGGCGTGGCCTAAGGGAGCCGGTACATCTGAAGTAATTAGGCTACAGTGCCTGGTCCACAGTCAGCACTACGTAAGTGCTCGCTTGTCATTATCTTTCAGCACCATATAATGAGCTTCATGGTGGCCGCAAAAAGATGTCCTAAGTCACAGAACCTGTGCATGTTACCTTACAAGGTAAAGGAGTGAACATTACCTTATATGGCAAGAGATGTGAAAAGTTAAGGATTTGCAAGGAGATGCTTATCCTGGAGTATCTGGGTGGGCCCTACATCTCATGAATGAGGCAGAGGGAGATGAGACAGAGGAGAAGGCAGCAATGTGACCACATAGGCAGAGATTAGAGCAATGCAGATGTGGGGTCAAGGAATGCAAACAGTCCCCAGAGCCAGAAGAGCAAGGAAGGCAAGAAAGAAATGACTTTTTCCCTAGAATTTTCACACAGCCCTTGATTCGGTCATCTGGCCTCTGAAACTGTGAGAGAATACGTTCTGTTGTCTCAAGCCACTGATTTGTACAGCAGCCCTAGGAAACTAATACAAGTACATCCTTGACATCAGCCTCTCTCACACCTTCCCGCCATTCTTAAGTCTCCCTGAAATTAGTTATTCCTCTCCACCTTCTCCAGTATCAACACAGTCCCCGCTGCTCCCTATGAGGTTGTTCCCATCCCCATCTATTTTCTTTCATTTTTATTTTTTGCTACACTGAGAGGCTTGCAGAATCTTAGTTCCCCAACCAGGGACTGAACCTGGACCCTCAGCAGTGAGAGTAAGGAGTCCTAACCGGTGGGTCGCCAGTGAATTCCTCCCATCTACTCTTCTCTCAGCAGCCTCAGTGATCTTTCTCATGCCCCTCCCATACCAATACAGGTTAAATATTGCAATCAAGATCAAAATCCCGCCCACAGCCTACAAGATCCTGTAAGCTCTGGCCACTGCCATCGCCTCTGCTACCTTGCCCCATTCTTGCCCTCCTGCCCAAGGTTCCAGTCACAGTCCCTCTTATGCGCCATGTTCCCTCCAGCCACAAGGCCACCTCATCTACTGTCAACCCTACCTTATCCCTGACCTATATAATCCATATTTGAGACTATGCAGACTACATCCTGAGTGCACTCAAGGAATGGATCAATGGATGGATGGATAGATGAATGAATGAATGAATGATCTACAAAGATTCTCAACAACCTAGGCATAGCTAATTGGACAAGGTATACAATCCCAACCTATAAGCTCCCACTGACCTATAATCTTGGAAGTGATGGAGCAATGAAGTGGCCAGGCAGAGATTTCCTCTCTTGAGAATCTAGATTTGGAAATGTTAAGAAAACAAAGACCTCACTTCCTTAAGGGAAATCTCTTCCAACCTGGTTGGGTCCTGCATACCATGTACCTAGCCCCTGCAGCCTGATCACACAACATCTGTCTTCCACACCAGACTCCAAGTTTCATGGCAGTCTTGATCACCACTGCATCCCTGCTGCACCCAAGGAATGGATGAATGATGGTTGACCAAGGGGTCGTGGGAGTCCACCTCATGAGGTAGCTCACGGATGCACATAAAGAGAAAAGGCCCCAGATCATGGAGATGGGGGAACAGAGTTTCTCGATTTCTGGTTGATCCATCTAAACCCACCTTTGAGGCTCAATCCAGACCCTGCCTATGGGAGATGGGGGAAATGGGCAGAGTGTCCGTGGAGACAGCCATGTGGGGAGAGGATGGGCCATCAAACCCCATGAGTTCAGGTTGCAAATCCTGGAGCTGTTCAGCCTGGACAAGAAGAGGCCCAGTTATGGCCTCCACACTCTGATGTGTTCTCAAAACGAGAGCACACAGATGTGGTTTATTTGATTCCAGAGGGAGAAAACATAACCAGAATTAGAGAAGGGGGCTTGGGCAGAGAAGTCATAAAGAGGCAAATATCAGCTAAAAAAGAACAACTCTTTAAAAAAACCACTGACCAGTCATCCAATCACCAGAGGCCCACCTGTGGCACAGGCATTAGAGGGGTTAAAGCAAAGAATGTTCCTTCTAACCTTGAGAGGCTGAGATTTTGTTCTTACTATCACAATTATGTACATTCTAATGTGGCTGTCACATCCTCATCTGTTTCCTGCAGAAAGTGACAAGCACAATTTTATGAAGAAAGTAAACATAGGAATCCCAGCCAAGGTGTATCACAAATTAAATTCATATCCTGAGGTTCCCTCCTCCCCACCGCACCAAGCACAGAGCAGTGATAGCTGAAATACAAAAATAGAAAATTTAGAGATGTAACATTACTCAAAAATAAGATAAAATTCTCATCTAGAAAAAAAGAAGACCACAGTGTGGTAGGTGGAGATGAAGATGCAAGCTTGATGGGCTCTAAATGTGAAACAGACAAAGGAACGTGGCAGTGTGAATTACCCAGGACAACAGAGACTCATAGCATCCCCAGAAAAGGCAGGGGCAGAGCCATATTCAGTGTAAAGGGGGACGAGAGTCAAGCTCACTATTTGAAGCAATGCAGGTAGAAGACAGCCTCCTCTACTCACGAGAAAAACAGAAACAAAGCTCCACTGCTGCCTGGCACCACATGCCACATGAAGCTGGGAGCTCGGGGTGGCAAGACAAAGAAGCAGAAACAAGTGATGGATTGAATGAAAAAATGGCCATAATTATTCAGTCATTCCTATACCTATGGCCTCTGTAAAATGACTTTGCAGTTCCTCCCATCAAAAGATGGAAATTACCTTCCCACCTCTTGAATTTGGGCTGGGCTTATGATTTGATTTGGCCAGTAGAATACAATGGAAATGACAGTAAGCTGGTTCTAGGCATAGGCCTCAAGAGCTACCAGGAAGTGCAAGTTTATAATCAATAACCAGATAGACAGCAGACTTCTCACCAACAATAGACCTAAAAGACAAAGTTCTGAAGGTAAATAATGGTTTACCAAGGATTCTATGCTCCGCTAAACTATGACACAAGAGAGAAAAGAAAACAGACATTTTAAGACATCCATAAAGTTAAGAGAGTTGACCACCCTTGACACCCAACATATGTACTGACTACAACTTTTAAGGATGAACTTGGCAAGAAGAAAAATGGACCCAGAAAAAGGAATGGGATGCAAAACATAAAAAACAATGGTGAGCAAAGATGTTGGCAAAATGTGTGGGCAAGTTAAATTATTAACTAAAAAACAAAAATAATAACTAAAGTGTTTTTTTAAATTAGTAGACCCATCATTCTTTGAAACAATAAGAAATATAGAGCAGGTATTAGTGGGTTTGTTAGACACTGTTACAATTCTTGTCTGATTCAGTAGAAGAAAAAGATACTGAGTAGCTTTATATTTTAGGAGAAAGAAGAAATACAATTCAGAATGTATGCTAAAATGTTAAGGGTGTAACCACAGTCAGCAGAGGGAAAAAAGGGATGGCAGAAGGAACACCCAAAATAAGATGGTAGAATATGGCAGCAATCACAATAAATATAAACCAATTAAGATCACCTATTAAAAGACAAACTAAAATGAGTATAACAAAATGAGATAACAAAATGTTATTTACATTATGGTGTTTATATAAAGCTTTAAAAATACTATATATTGCTTATGGACATGTAAATATGTAGTAAAATGTAAAAATAGAGATGGAAAAAATACAACCAACTTCCAGACAGTTGTTCTTTCTGTGGAAGGAAGAAGGGAGGGAAGTGGGAATGGGGGAGGGTAAAAGAGATGACTCTGGCTGTGCTTGCAATGCTTTAGTTCTTTGAAAGTGAGATCTGGAGGGAAAATATTCACATTTTCAAATCTGAATTATAGGAATAAGCTATACAGTAGCTATTTTTTTTTTTTTCTGTATGTTTGAGATATTTTGTGATATGTTTTAAAGTTGGAAGGGAGGAGGAAAGAACTAAGGAAGGAAAGAAGGAAGGAGGATTAACCATCTCTTTTATGTTCTGTACTCTGATGCTTTGACATCTGGGGCCTTGCTGACCCTGGAGGGCCTGCCCCTCCCAACATGTGCCAGTTCCTAGAGATAGTCAGTAACTCGACTGGGAACCTCTAACACAAAAAAAGTTCAGAGCCCATACCCCTAACCACTTCCCTGGGCTCTGGGCATTGTACCCCTGCCTTCAGCATCCCAGAGACAGGTACTAGATGGTTAGGGACAGCCCAAAGCCCCAGAGCCCCTGCAGTTATCCGATCCCAAGCCGCTTATCCTGCCTGGCCTATTCCTCCCAGTGCAAACCCCAATAAAGGCTCCAGCCTGCGTCTTCCCCTCACTCCTTTGCCTCCTGACCAGCCATGGTGCTTCCCTATGTTGGAAGCGCTGTGCTTCCTGTTTCTAGGGGACTGCAAGTATTTACTTCACGACAATCATTTCCATGTCTGCATGCACCACTATGCCTGGTTAAAACAAATCCCCAGTACCCTAAAAACAGGAGAAAAAAAAAAAAAAAAAAGATGGGAGGGAGAGAGGAAAGATCAGTCCTATAACTTGACCAGAAATTAAGAACTGTAAACTCAGTTCATCCAGGGGCTGGCTCTTTTTAACCCAGTTCTCAGTTATTTTATTGCCCAGAAACAGACTTTCAGGGCAAATAAAACTGCTTCTCTGTTTCTGTGGTTCTCTCAGCCCTGAAGAGCTTCTTTGCCCTGCAGCCTCTTCTATCAAAACCTTCTCCTTCTGGGCTCAATGGATTCCTCCCAATTCTCTCTGCAGAAAGAATTTTACCCCCAGGCTCATCCGTCAGTTCAGCCCAAGCCTGGCTGGCCCACCTCTGTCACCCTGCCTTGACGGGCTCCTGAGGCTGAGATGTTGTTCCATTCACCTCCGGGTCGCCAGCCCCTAGCGAGCACAGGCAGAGCAGAGCGCACCACACCTGTCCTGCAAATGAACGGGGCGACAGTGACAGCCCTCAGAGGCACGGAGAGCTGCTCCGGGAGTGAGCATTCTGAGAAACAAGGAGCGACTGCAAGCCCACAGCACAGCAACAGGCAACATCACAGTGGGACCATGAGGCCACATGGACTCTTTGACGGGAGCGTGTATCTTTACAGGTCCAAACTTTCAAGTATTTTTTGACAGATTCATTTTTAAAATGTATACGCGTTTAGACTCACCTGCAGGTTTTAAACCTGTTCTTATTACTTACAATTCATTCTCTTTCCCACCATGAGCATATGTTAAATTGTTAAGGTAACACATGCTTGTAGAAAATTCCAACAACATAGTTATGTATCAAGTAGAAATTACTTGATACAAGCTCCTATCCTCTCCCCTACACAGCATATTGAGCTCCTACCCTCAACCTCGACAGCATATTAAAAAAAAAGCTATGGTTTTTCCAGTAGTCATGTATGGATGTGAGAGTTGGACTATAAAGAAAGCTGGGCGCTGAAGAATTGACGCTTTTGAACTGTGGTATTGGAGATGACTCTTGAGAGTCTCTTGGACAGCAAGGAGATCCAACCAGTCAATCCTAAAGGAAATCAATCCCAAATATTCATTGGAAGGACTGATGCTGAAGCTGAAATTCCAATACTTTGGCCACCTGATGTGAAGAACTGACTCACTAGAAAAGACCCTGATGCTGGGAAAGATTGAAGGCGAGAGGAGAAGGGGACGACAGAGGATGAGATGGTTGGATGGCATCACCAATTCGATGGACATGAGTTTGAGTAAGCTTCTGGAGTTTGTGATGGACAGGGAAGCCTGGCATGCTGCGGTTCATGGGGTCGCAAAGTCCGACACGACTGAGCAACTGAACTGACCCTCTCCCCTTGCCTCCAGCCTCACCCTCCAGGTATGATCACTGTTGACACGTTGCTCTCATAAACAACTGGTACACAGCCTGAATCCCTTATTCAGACCACTCAGCATGTGTGTAAAAACTAGGCACCATCATGCAGGTTTAAGCTAACCCTCTAAACAGCTCTGTGAGAGATGCATGATTACTGCTCCCAGAAAACCAGCCTGGGCACGAATGTGACACAGAGCCTGGCTGCCTGGCTTGGAATCTGGTTCTGTCATTTACAGGCTCTGTGGGCTTGAGCAGCTTTACATCTGTGCTTTCATTTCTCTGTGTTAATAAACAGTGCACACTTAATGATCAGCTGTGAGAACTGAATAAACTGACACAGGTAAAGAGCGAAGAACACACAGGAACCCAATAAATGATGATTTCCACTTTACAGCTAAGGTAACGGAGGCTCAGAAAGGCTATGTCACTTATCAAATCCAACATGTGATTATGAAATCACGCATGAACCTGCCAGGAGAGCAGGAAACTGCCCTCCTTCCAGAAGACACAGGAGATGAGTGTAACTCTGCCTTACAACTTCATTTCCCCTGATGTTTTTTTAGTCCATTCGTCCTTCTCTGACATGTTTCCCTCTCTCACCCTCTGAGTCAGGAGGTAAGCTGTCACTTTTTGCTGCCAGTTCCCCACCTCCATTAACCTGTCATCCACTCTCAACAGGTTGATTTGCTGTAGACTGGAAACCAAATATAACTTGCTGGAGAGAACAGTGCACGAAACAAACATAAGTAGGCATGGAGTGAAGCCCTAAGCAGAGTTTCTGTTCATAAACTGAGTGAGTCTAACAAAAGGCTTATTTTCTAGCTTTTAAGAGACCTGCAGATATTAACAGATTCCAGGCTGGGTTCTGGAGAACTGAGGTGCTAGGCTCATGCCCTATGGATAAGTGAGTTACTGACACATGAATGTTGTGGTTCAGTTGCTAAGTTATGTCCAACTCTTTGCAACCCCACGGACTGCAGCACGCCAGGCTCTTCTGTCCTCCACCATCTCCCAGAGTTTGCTCAAATTCATGTCCATTGAGTCAGTGATGCTATCTAACCAACTCATGTTCCCATATTTTAACACTAAAGTTTCTGTTTTGCCTCTTCTGTTTTTTGCTACTCTATACGATTTTAAGCTTTGGAAAGGAAGTGATAAAAACCAAGGGTCACATTATAGATGTCTTCTTAGCCAACTTAGCTACAGATTACATTTATGGAAGATGTTGCTTAAGTATTTGGTTACTTAGTCTTTTATAGAACAATTCTAATTCTTCCAAGCCTTTTATTCAGGAAGTAACAATATTGTTAAGCAATAATCCTGATAAATCACTGAAAATTGTGAAAAAGTGTACTTTCTAAAATTTTACAACAAATTACTATATGAAAATGTGTATGTTGAACTTTACCACACAACTAAAATTTTAAAAATTGATCCTTGACATAGTGGCTGAAAGAATAAACAAATGGCCAAGTATATTCACATATTAACAAAAAAATAGTTTCTGTGTTAGGCATTTTTCCATTTTTCTGCTCTCACAAGACAGAGCTGCGAATCACAGTCACTTTGACAGGATATTTCATTTCACACACAAGCATTTCAGGTTCCCCCAGGTACCACCGGAGAAGGCAATGGCACCCCACTCCAGTACTCTTGCGTGGAAAATCCCATGGACAGAAGAGCCTGGTGGGCTGCATTCCGTGGGGTCGCGAAGAGTCAGACACGACTGAGCGACTTCACTTTCACTTTTCACTTTCATGCATTGGAGAAGGAAATGGCAACCCACTCCAGTGTTCTTGCCTGGAGAATCCCAGGGACAGCGGAGCCTGGTGGGCTGCTGTCTATGGGGTCGCACAGAGTCGGACATGACTGAAGCAACGCAGCAGCAGCAGCAGCAGCAGGTACCACCAAAACCTAGAAGCATCAGGAGGTGCTGTGCGGCTTTTAAACATCTTCCCAGCTCAGCACTGTAACTCTCTTTATAATGACTGTCCACAAATTTCCGTCAGGCGTGTGTGTGTGTGTGTGTGTGTATGTGTGTGTTAATACTAAATTATGCCGAAAACCAAGCACGTGCAGGGCCCCAGCTCTGGGCTAGGTCCCGGGGGAACCAAGGTAAGCAAGACCCAGGTTGCACCCTGAAGAAGGTGAGAGTCCAGAGGGTGAGGTGGGGCCAGGCACAGGAAAGTAAAAGGCAGTGTGAGAAGTTCTATTGAGAGGCTAAGCATGCCTGGAGAAGGGAGTGCAAATAAAGCTTGGGGAGAGCTGGGGACATGGCTTGCTTTGCGGCCCCAAGGCCCTGTAAGTTCTCTGATTTCATAGTTACATCCCCGTGTTTGCTGAAAGCATGTACATTACACACTGCTGTGGTTCACGTGAAATACCAAGATTCAGCAGGAGGAGAGACAAGGGAGACCGATTCTTTGGCTTACATGCACAATCAGATAACCCGGGTTCCCAAATGGATTTCTTTGGCCTTCATTCTCTGATCAGATCACTTTGATATCCCTACTTCTGGTGCATATGGGAGACCCAGATCATCTGCTATCCAAAGAAGTTTCAAGAAACTGAGCACCCACATCATAATGGGGGTAGGCTTGGCAGGGAAGCAGCGTCACTCATGGGGGTCCCTGTGTAGGCTCCTGGATGAGGGCTTGGTTGGGAGTCCAGGCTGAGGGACCAGCCTCACAAGGGAGAGAAGGCATCTAAGGGCTGAACACACTTAGCAAACTGTGAACCTGCAGGCCAAGTGCCGGGATGGAACGGCAGAGACTGAGAGGTGATGGACTGCCTCCCTGAAGTCTTGATCTCCCTGTGAGACCTGGACTTACAGCCAGAGAGACTTGGGTCCAGTTTGGCTCCACTAGCTACAGACTGTATGACCTTGAATGGTTTGAGCCTTGGCTTCCTCACCTATAAAATGGGATGATATCCATCCCAGTGGGTTGTCTATGAGGACTAAAAGGAAGAAAAGGTACATAAAAGTCTTAATTAGCCCTGTGCCTGGGATATACAAAGTGTTCCTGAAAAGTTCTTGCCATCATTCAGAAATGTGTTTTTTACTCATGTCAGAGACCTTGTCCCCACTGCAGTCAGGCCTTGGGGCGAACTGATCCTGTGACCCCAGGTCTCTGGTCTCAGTCTTGAGAAAGGCATCCACCTTTGCTCCACAACATCCCTCTAAATGGCTTAATAATAGGGGCCCTCAGAAGGGGAGCCAGACTCAACATAATTACTGCTCTTGTGCCCTCTTTGTAATCTTGACTTTGTGGGGATTGTTTGATCACAATAGTTGGGGTTTGTGTGCAGTATTTAATTAAGCAGATGAAAGCATGTTAGAATGAAACAATAGTATCTCTAATTTAATGGACTGTTTTGCATCTTATCCTAGAACTATGACAAAAGACGCTTCCATTCAAAGAAAAGAACTTCTCTCTCCCTCTCTCCCTTTTCTTTCTCTCTCCCTCCCTCTCTTTTCTTTCTCTCTCCCTCCTTCTCTCTCTTTCCTCAGTTGAAATCCAGCTAACATGGTTCCCACCTCCCCACGATGTTCTGGTGAATAAACCATTGTTAACCATTCCTCACTCCCTTATGTGTGACCTGCCTGATGGAATTCAGAAGACAAAGGGGCCGGGGAGGAAGTGTGGTGCAGGGGTGAGTGCCCGGCCTTCCAACCCCAGCTCCAGCCCCAGTTCTGACCTCACGCCACTCACTCCCAGGCCAGACTCCTCCTCTGTGAAGTGATGTCTTCAGTTTAAGCCTATCCTGTCTCTTCTTTTGGAAAATAAAAATATTTATTAGAATGTGTGCCTGTGGAACCAAGATTTGGGAAAGATTTATAACAGTAAATACAGTTTAAAATGGGGTAATTAAACATAATAAAAATATTGTCCAGCTAAGCAGAGTCTAGAAAGAGATATTAGCAGATAACAGGATGATCCCTGAACTCTTGTCTAGCTCTAAAATTCCATTATTTTAATTCTGAGCTGTAGCATGCCAACATTTACCCAAGTCAATAAACATCAAGAGACTGATATTTCATCAGAATCCAAGTCTGATTTTTCAATATTGATTTTTCTGAAGTCAATTTTGGTTTAAAGTGCCTTTTTAAATTGGTGCTCTGTGGTGTCAAATGTCAACATTTATTTTTCCAGAACTCTCCTTCCTGTGGGGACTTTGGTCAGTGAATGAAGCTTTCGATACTTGGAGTTCCTATTTTTCTTGCTTCTGATTGAGGACCCTGCTGAATAGTGTAGGGTGTCTTACTGAGCCTTAGGTTCCTGTTGGGATATGAAAAGTAACTTCCCTGTGAATGCCCATCACGTAAAAGCCAGAGGAGGAAGAGCCAAAGAGTGGAGGAAGATGGAGGGTTCATTTCGGGCCTAGCTAAATGCTTCAAAGGCTTCATGCAGACCTGTGGCTCACCATTCACCTGCTGTGTGATCTTGGGAAGGTCACTCAACTTCTCTGAGCTTTGTTGGGTTGTTTGCAAAATGGGGATAAGAATGTCTATTTCATAGACAGGCTGTGAGAAACGAGTGAGATAGCTCACGCCAGTGTCAGGCCCATAAAAGGCATTCAGCAAAGGGTGATGCTCCCTCCAGCCCTTGAATTATTTTCCTTCCACTGCTATATTTTATTGAAAAATTTTCAAATTACAGAAAAATTGTAAGAATAATACAATTAACACATTAATATGCCTTTCATCTATTCACCAACTATTAATATCCTTTCACGTTTGCTTCTCTCTTTTTCTGCTTTTCCCCCTGAATTATTTGAGTGTAGACTGCAAACAAAAGACCACTTTACCTCTAACACTTTGTGATGTATCTCAGAAAAATGAAGAACCTCTCCCACATAACAGCATTCCTATTGTACACCTTAAAAAGTAATATTCATAAAATAATATTGTTTAAAATAAAATTTGCCTGTTTGTGATTTTCTTTAATTCCAAACTCTGCTCAACATTCTGTTACAACCTAAATGGGAAATGAACTTGAAAAAGAATAGATATAAGTATGTGTATAACTGAATCACTTGGCTATATACCTGAAACTAACACATTGACAATCAACTATACTCCAATATAAAATTAAATGAAATTAAAAAATTTTTTAAATCACACATGGGACTTCCCTGGTGGTCCAGGGGTTGACTATGCACTTCCACTGCAGGGGCACAGGTTCCAGCCCTGGTCAGGGAACTAGGATTCTGCAAGTCATGTGGTTAATAAAAAAAAAAATCACACATTATATACTTGGTTGTCAATTTCTCTTTGCCAATCTGCCCTTAATTTTTAAATGATATGAGAAAAGAGATATTCTCCTGGGTAAGCAGGGGCAAAAGAGCAGATGTTAACTTAATAGCAGAAGAGGCAAGAATTGAGTTCAAATCCCGTCTGAGCCACTGGCTCTGGGTGACCTTGGGCCTAATGCTTCCTTCTTATAGATGTTTTCATCATCTGTAATTGATGGCTTGCACCACTTCTTCTCAGGACCCATTTTTCCCTCAAAAAATGGGAGCTGAGTTTCACAGCTTTTGAAGTCCTCCAGAGCCCAGTTTAAATTCTACTTCACTAGCAGTGTGACTTGCAGCATTAGCTTCAAATTATCTTATGGCTCTGAGCCTCAGTTTCCTGACCTGCAAAATAGGTGTGCTAATATTACTGTCCACTTTATAGGACTATAACTAGAATTAAATATCATAATTCATGTGAAGCAATAAGCACAGTGGTGGGCACAAAGTAATGGCTCAGTAAAAGGAAAAAAAAGCTATCATTGTTATCAATATTTGGATATTATGGACACTTCAATCAAAGCTCTTATCTGTACAGCAATTACCTCTGGCTTATGAAGAGCCCTTCACAATTTACAAAGCACTTTCCCTATTATCTCCTGGAATGCAGTCTGGAGAGATGGCAGCATGGAGACAATTTTCCCCACTTCAGAGCGGAAACCTGGAGGCTCAGAGAGGTTGAGTGGGTTGGCTGAGGTTACCCAACTGGTTACAGAGGGAACCAGGACACAGAGGGGCCCTACCCTCATCCTGCCCTCTAGTTTTGAACTCTTATTCTGTTACCATGGCATCAGCATCATGTGTTTCTCCAGCCATTTCTGCCTTGAGAGCACTCATCTTATTTAATTTCAGTCCTTTCAACATCCGGTCAAATGTGGACACCACTTGCATCCTACTGTGTGACCACAGGAAAGAGACTCTGCTTCTCTGAGCCTCAGTCCTCCCGTCTGTGGGATGGATATGAACCCGTTGCCTCAGCAAGCTGCGAGGGGTCTGAAATGCAAAGCAGAGAATCACGCTGAGCATTTTAGAGAACGAAAGCGACCACTGTTATCATCAGACTCTGTGGGCCTACAAAGGGCTCCTTCCTTAGAAATGCACTCCTTTACATGCGGAGCCAAATAATTAGCCCAGTCCTCGTTTTTGAATTATAAACTACAAGAAACAAAGTCATTTTGAAAAATGGCTTTTCATTTGTCATGATTTTTTCATTTCCTCCAAGAGAAGGCAGACTGTACTAGGCAAAAATCAATGCTTCCCCATAATAACGTGCTTACAAGAGTTCCGGGGCAGAAAGCCTCATAGAGAAGGGATGGAGGTTTATCTATAGGATACATCAGCCACAACAAGAATCTGAAGATAAATACCTTATGGACTTACATTAAAAATGCACAGCTTTTAATCAAAATACAAAACAGACTATAAGATTTTAAGACAAAAACTATGTCTTGCCATTGAAAAAAATGCCTGCAAGCATCCCAAGTTTTTTTTTAATGTATTCTTCTATCAACCTAAATATTATCATTATCAAAGTATCCTCCATATTCCAAGAACCTAGTCACTCCACCTCCACCCCACTCACAGCACATATATTTTATAACCACTAAAACCAGATCCTATGGCTATGACAGGAAGGAAGGAATAAATGTTTGTTAGGTGCTGGCTATATGTCATGGTCTGTGCGAGTTGCTAGAGAAACAAGGATGCTCAAGCTGGATCATATGTCAGGCCGTAGCACTCTCTAGCCCCAAATCTTCTCGTGGCACCCCATTTCACTTGGAGTCAAGGCCCCTATAGTGCTCCCCACCTCATGTGACCTGCTTGTAGCTACGTCCACACTCATATCACCTCCTTTACTCTTCAGCCATGCTGGCTTCTTCACTGCTCCTACATGCTTCCCACGGCTGCTCTAACAAATTACCACAGTTGAGGGGGTTAAGACAAGAGAAATATATCCCCTCACAGGACTAGAAGATAGAAGTCCAAAATCAAACCATTATCAGGGCCATGTTCTTTCAAGGCTGTAGGAAGAATCTGTTCAATGCCATTCTCTTAGCTGCTGGTGACAGCTGGCCATTCTTGGCATGCCTTGGCTTATAGACATATCATTTCAGTTTCTGCCTCTGTCATCATATGGCATCCCCTCTCTCTCCGTATGTCTCTGTCTCTCTGTGTCTTCTTTCCTCTTCTTATAAGGACACCAGTCACATTGGATTAAGAGCACAGCCTCGTATGGTGCCATCTTAATTAATTATATCTTCAACAACCACACTTCCAAATAAGGTCACATTCACAGACACTGGGGACGAGGACGTCAACATATCTTTTGAGGGGACATAATTCAACCCACAATGCATACCAAGCCCCAGGGCCTTTGCACTTGCTATGCTCTTCGTGTTGAAAGCTCTTACCCCAGGTAGCAACATGGTTCACTTCTTCATCTACTCCAAGTCTTCGCTGAAATACAGCCTTCTCAGTGAGACTTTCCTGTTTACACTGTGTAAAACTGCAACACCCCCATCACCACAGCACTCTCTGCCTTCTTTTCTTCCATGTTACTTATCTTCTGCCTGTATAATTTACTGATTTGCTTCTCTCTCTCTCCTCGCTAGAACAGAATGTAAACTCAAGGTAGGCAGAGATTTTCACTCATTTTGTGAAATGTTTCCCCCGTAGTGAGAACTTAAAATTACAACACAAGGTGATGGGGTCTGTAGGGCATAGGACAGGAGGCTGTGGGGATAAAGAGAAGGCAGTGGTCAGGCTCCAACCTGCTGAGAGAAGCATCAGTGGTGGCTTCCTGGAGGAGGTGTTATCTGAGCAGAGTCAGGAAGAGCAAACGAAATAATCAAGGGCTAAGGCTGGGTGAGAGGGGGAGAGCAGAGGGGGCTACTGCAGGTGGATCAGCAGTATTCTAAAAGAGATCGGAACAATGACAACAACAACAATAATAACTACTGATGTCTCCTGAGCATTTATGTGCCAGACATTCTTCTAACACCTGTCTTAATTCCCTGAACCTAAATAACCTAGGAGGAAGGTCCTTCTATTAGTTTCCTATTGCTGGTGTAACAAATTACCACAAATTTAGTAGCTTAAAGCCTTTGACTGTGTGGATCACAATAAACTGTGGAAAATCCTGAAAGACATGGGAATACCAGACCACCTGACCTGCCTCTTGAGAAACCTGTATGCAGGTCAGGAAGCAACAGTTAGAACTGGACATGGAACAACAGACTGGTTCCAAATAGGAAAAGGAGTACGTCAAGGCTGTATATTGTCATACATAAGCATATTTAACTTATATGCAGAGTACATCATGAGAAACGCTGGGCTGGAGGAAGCACAAGCTTTGCCGGGAGAAATATCAATAACCTCAGATGCAGATGACACCACCCTTATAGCAGAAAGTGAAGAAGAACTAAAGAGCCTCTTGATGAAAGTGAAAGTGGAGAGTGAAAAAGTTGGCTTAAAGCTCAACATTCAGAAAACTAAGATCATGGCATCCGGTCCCATTACTTCATGGCAGATAGATGGGGAAACAGTGGAAACAGTGTCAGACTTTATTTTTGGGGGGCTCCAAAATCACTGAAGATGGTGATTGCAGCCATGAAATTAAAAGATGCTTGCTCCTTGGAAGGAAAGTTATGACCAATCTAGACAGCATATTAAAAAGCAGAGACATTACTTTGCCAACAAAGGTCCATCTAGTCAGGGGTATGCTTTTTCCAGTGGTCATGCATGGATGTGAGAGTTGGACTATAAAGAAAGCTGAGTGCCAAAGAACTGATGCTGTTGAACTGTTGTGTTGGAGAAGACTCTTGAGAGTCCCTTGGACTCAAGGAGATCCAACCAGTCCATCCTAAAGGAGATAAGTCCTGGGTGTTCATTGGAAGGACTGATGTTGAAGCTGAAACTCCAATACTTTGGCCACCTGCTGCGAAGAGCTGACTCATTGGAAAAGACCCTGATGCTGGGAAAGATTGAGGGCAGGATGAGAAGGGGACGATAGAGGATGAGATGGCTGGATGGCATCATCGACTTGATGGACATGGGTTTGGGTGGACTCAGGGAGTTGGTGATGGACAGGGAGGCCTGGCGTGCTAGGGTTCATGGGGTCGCAAAGAGTCGGACACGACTGAGCGACTGAACTGAACTAGTAGCTCAAAATAACACAACAATTCTCTCACTGTTCTGGAGGTCAGAAATCCAAAATAAGTCTCACTGGGCTAAAAACCAAGGCACTGGCAGAGCTACTTCCCTTCTGGAGGCTCTCAAAGGAGAGAATCTATCCCTTTGCCCTCTCTTCTTCTAGAGGCTGCCTGCTCTCCTTTGTTCACGGCCCCTTTCTCCATCTTCAAAGCTAGCAGTGCAGCACCTCGGATCTCTCTCTGACTTCCACTTCCCTTGTCACCTCTCTTCTCTATTTGAACTTTCTAGTCTCCATTATAAGGACCCTTGTGATGATACTCAGCCCACTCAAATAATTCAAAATAATCTCCCCATCTCCAGATTCTCAATTTACTCACATCTGCCAAGTCTCTTCTGCCATATAAGGTAACATATTCACAGGTCTGAGATTAGAACAGAGACATCTTACGGGGCCATGACTCTGCCTACCACAGTCCTCATGCAGTTTTCAGATGGGGACCCTGAGGCTCTGAGTGGTTCTATAACTTCCCAGGCTTCTTGGGGAAGGTGCCTGAGCCAGGATTCAAAGCACAGGCTGACATGCAGAGGCCATGCCCACCCCCCGACTCCATGAGACAGCTCAGCCGGCACACAGATCTGCAAGTAACTCCCCATGGCTGGAGAGTCAGGGATGACGGAGGGACAGCAAGAGCTAACACAGCCACAGCAGGGCAGGGGAGATGGCAGAAGACCTGTGAACTAAGAAGGAGCTGGACTTTCTCCCTTGGGAAGTGGGGAGCCCCAGTAGGGTGTGGCCTCACTTGCAAACAGCATGGGTGTGTGTGAAGGACAGGCTGGCAGTAGCAAGGCAGATACCTACAGGTCTCAGCAGACATGCACTCACCACAAGAGTGCAGGCAGAGCAAAGGAAGTAAAAGATACCTTCACCTTGATTGTCTCTGCCTGTGATGGTCCAGAGGGAACTTGAACTTTATCCCCACTGGGACACCGGTGTCCTGCCCCCGTTCCATGAAAGGTTGATACGTTTTGGTCAGAATTGTGAAAGAGAAAAACTTCAATTATCCTAATTGTTCAAACACTGTCTTCTAGGAGAAAAGAAATGAAATGTTAAACAAAAAGTGGGTGGATGGCTGCAACAAAGGCAGAGAAAATTAGGGCGGGAGGCAGAGAGTGTGGAGTGAGAGAGTCACTGATGGGGGAGGGAGAGGAGGCAGTGAGGAGCTGCTGGGCAGCTGCAGAGGAGAATGGTGGATGGCAGGAGTGCCCAGGCTGGGGGCAGGTGGGCCTGAGAAAATGCATAGCGGGTGAAGAGCCAACCAGGCTAGGAGACCGAGTCAAGGGCAGACAGGCAGGCAGCTTGAGCTGACTTACTCTAGGGCCTTGACAAGAACGGCTCTCCCTCTGGGCCTCTGTTTCCTAATGTGTATCAGAGGCTATCAGAGACAAGGGGTCAGCCTGATGTTTTGTGGGGTTTCCTGCAACACCCAAACTCTCTCCTGTTGTCCGGCTGGCAGAGCCCCCAGAACCCCTCTTCCAGCCTCCTGAGGCTTTGCTGGTTGCCTCCCCACCCAGGAAGAATACCCTTGCTGGAACCAGGATGCTGTTGGGAGCCTATACCTGGGCTAGCACACACTGCCGGGTAACACACAAAGGCCTCAGCTGAGGTCCCTGCAGAAGGTGCTGAAGCCTAGCCTGCATCCTAGTTGCCATGTTGTATACCCACTTTCAAAAGTACACCTGTGCTCTCTGCACGCACCACCTCTCCCTGCACCTACCTCCACACTCCACTCCACTCACCTAACTCAGGCAAAGAAACCCCAGACCGTCAACACCAGCTCAAGACTCCAGATTGTCTGGGAGATAGCAGCCCACCAATGCCCACACCACCTCCTGTGGTTCCTCTGCCTCCTGCCAATGGCTCCCTGTCCTCAGATCCCATGTGGCCCAGGCCCCGAGGCACCGTGCTGAGAGACCATGAGGCAGAGAGAATGCAGGCTCAGTAAGGAACCACCTCTGCCACTTCTTCCTGGGGTCCTGGGGAAGATCCTGGGCTTTCTCATCAGGGGACCATGATGCCCCCTCCACCAGGTTGCCAAGAAAGTCAAAAGAGAAGACAGAATGACTGTCCCGCACACTGGAAGGCTCTACACAGAGGCAGAGATGGTTAGGATCATTCCTCTTCAATGACTCACGCACAGTTACGGGCTCAGAGCCTCTGAATGTCTCAGACAGGCCCAAGACCAGCCAAAATCCATACTCCACTGGCCCCATGGCCCATCAGTCTGGAGGACATATATGCAACCATCTCCTTCAATCCTCACAGCAAACTCAAGAGGCAGAGACTGGTTTACACCCATTTCACCCATTTCTTCACAGATGAAGAAACTACGGCTCAGAGAGGTTTCAGCAGTTTGCCAAAGAGTACACGATACGTAGTGCTTGGCATTCACACCAAGTCCACCTTCCTCCCGTGCCTGAGCAGGGACGTGCCATACCCAGGGAAGCCAGGGCTCAGAGAGGACAGTGGAGGGAGCATCCCTGCCAACCAGGGCAGGGCCACTGCAGGCAGTGGGAGCAGCCCAGCCAAGCCCTGGAAATGAACCTGGAAAATGATGCTTAATAAAAACAGCCCATTTACAACAGACCACATACAAGGTAATTCCATTTATAGGGACCATCCAGAATAGGAAAATCCGTGCAGAGGGAAAGCAGACTAGTAATTGACAGGGGCTAAGGGAATTGGGGGTGGGAGGGAAATAGGGAATGACTGCCAATGAGTACAGGGTTTCTTTTTAGGATGATGAAAATATTCTTAAATTGATTATGGTAATGGCTGTTCGACCCTGTGAATGTGCTAATAATTACTGAATCATATGCTTTAAATGGGTGAATTATATAGTGTGTGAATTCTCTCTCAATGAAGTTATTATTTTTAATAACTGACCTCTGGTTTAGCTCAAGGTGAAGTCTTAGTGAGGTAGTTAAGAGCCTGGCTTCAAATCCTGCTCTACTTGCTACCTGAGTGATCTTAAACAAGTTACTTAAGCTTTCTGTGTCTGTGCTTCCCTAGGCATACAACCGAGGCAATAATACCTCTTAGGATTATGAGGTTTAAGTCAAATAATGTAAATACCTGTTCTTAGAAAGGCCTCACTCATTATAATTTCATTATAATTTCTAGGCAATTACTTGTTGCTATTTTCATTACCTGAAGAAATACAAAGCATGAGGGTCTTTAGTCCAATTTGCATACTGTTTGTACCTTTGTACAAAAGGCTTTCTGCCTCTCTGTTCTAGCTATCACAAAGTGACTTAAAATGCTTTCTCTCTGAAGGAAGAGAAACAAGCATTCAGTCAACAAACATTCATTCTTGCTTCTGACTGGAACTTTTCTGGTTTCCCCTGGAGAGCTGAGCCTGTAGAGAAGTTACAGGAAGTGAATTTTAAGATACCACTGAGATCATCTTGCCTTGGGAACAAGGAGGACCTGAAACATGAACATACCCCAGTATGAAATCCCCTTTCTCAAATGAGATGAGGCAGATGTGCAGTCTGCCTTCAGGCAGGTTAGCTCAGCCTCCCTTTGGCCAGTTTGTCAGAGTGGCCCCCATTTCAGATGCGCCCATGATGCTTTGAGCCCACGCTGATTCCGGGCTTCCTCCTTGAATAAGCTGTTGGACACTGGAGCTCAAGCAGCCAATAAGCTGTGACTGGCCGCAGCATCTTCCTTAGCAGCCTCACTCCTCCTTGGGAAGGATACCTGGACCACGTGAATGAAGCCAGCCTCTGGGACCCAGACAGAGAGGCTGGGAAGAACAGTCACAAGGCACCCAAGAAACAGGCGGCCATGTCAAGGGTTTAGGTGCTATGAATGAGACAGAGTTGGAATAACTTATTCCCCAGTCTCTTATCCTCTGCTACTGCTGGAATCATCCAGCATGAACATGTGGAATATTGCATTCCAGCAGTCTTTGTAAGTTGTGCCCAACCACGGGTCTGTTAGTCTCACTGTGAATACCTTACTAACAACTTGAGCGGCAGGAGGGGAAAGCTGTTTCATGAAGTAGTGTCCTCCCTGTCACAGGGAGATGACATCCACATGGGGCAGATGACAGGTAAGCACCCATTAAGGATGTTTTGAAAGGGATTCAGATGCTGGCTGACCATCTGTGAATTCCCACGGCCATCCTCCTTGGTTTCTGAGATTCTCAGCAGTACTGCAACCTGAGGCTCAGTCAACTACGAAAATCACAAACCAAATGAGCTGGAAGGGACCTCAGAGACCATCTGGTTCAGTCCCTCTATTTCACCAAGGAAAAAACTGACTTTGCAGCTGAGAAGTTAACTTGCCCAAGGTCACTCAGCTCTTTGGGCAGAGCCTGAAGTCTTAAAATTGGCCTCTTCAATTGGGCCTGAAATTGGGCATTGGCAGCTCAACTTTTCTGCTAAAAAACTGTTTCAAGACTTCTTGTTTCCATGAATCATAGCCAAATGGCTTTTAATCAGATGAGGATGCTTCTCAAACACAGAGAATTTTCAAAAAATGTAGCTTTCCCTCAGTACCATTAACAAACAGCAATCAGAACAAATGTTTTGAAAAGCTGTAAGATGTGAGATACAAGAATAATGACTTACATGTGTTTAAAATGATCCCACTTGAATCCAAGAATAAACTTTTAATTTTAGCCCGATTTTACAGATGAGGATGTTGAAGACCAGGAAAGCTTGAGAGAAGAAAGAACTAGAAGCATAGGCTGACTTCAAACCCAGGACTTTTGCTACTTACCCAGGTGTCCTAAAGCGACATGTTATAAAGAGATACACACATTTTCAAAGGAAGGGGAGCTAATTATCTGGGCTGCCTGCTGGCTATAATCTCCCCCTGAATCGCACTTGCTGAGGCCAGAGCCTTCTCTGAGCATTTGCTGGAGTTTGGCCAGCTCCAGGGCACCTCTGGGCTGCAAAACACTTGAGCTTGCTGTGAAATTGCCCACTTTCGGTGGTAACACCTCTCTTTCTTTCTCCTTTATATAAGAAGTACATGTAATGCTATTTCAAAGTGTTTCTATTAGCAACACCACTGTACTTGACTTTTCCTCTGAGCAATCATACCTCACTCTCTGCTCTGTGTGACCCAAACTGCCCTGAAAATGGAACTTGCCTTTGCACATAGCCCTGCCTCCAACATTTCCTGCCAACTACCACTCAAGATATTTTCCCTGAGACAAAAGGGCAAGGATTTGCTGCATGACAGAGTGTGGGTCCCCCACCAGCCAACTTCTCTTACCTGCAGCTCTCCCAGCCTTCTCCATGCAGCTTAAGAAAACACACACCTTTAAGAACAGGGCTGAGCTCCTCTGCCCTTGAGCATGGTTAACTTGTTTGCCAAATCTGAAACTAAGTCTAAGTCAAAATCAAGAGTAAATCCCAAATTCTGGATAAAGAAAGAGATCATTTCTATACACACCTGGTACTAAACACCAAGAGTTCATCTAAGCAAAGATGAAGTTGAGGTTGACAAGTGAGGCAATTCATTTGTACTTAATATTTACACTTTTCCAAATGTGCTCCAGAATTACGTGCACTTTTACTTAGAGAAAATAGAGAGAATTCAAGTTTATGCTATTATTTTAATAAAGAATCAATTTTCACAGAGAAGTCTAGAAGTGATCAGATGATGAGCCTAGAATTTCTGCTTGCTCTTATTCACACCCAAGCTGATTCTAATCATTAAGCTAAGCGAGAACATTTACTGAGAGAAGCTCTGTAAATCACAAGCAATTTTCTTTTCCTCAAGACTAGATTATAGAAACCAAACCTGAAAGCAATGGCCATTATTTTCCTTATACCCCTAACAGCTTCAACATCCTCTGTACTCCAATTTTTTAAGTGGATATAGTAGACAATGGTGGTTTCCTATCTAAGCATTCAGCTTTCTCTCCCCTGATAGACCCTGATCTTCATTTGGGCTCCCTCCTCCCCAACATGTAACAGCCTGCTCTGTGCCTGTGGGATCCTGGCCCATGAGCGGAAACAAATTGTAGCTCAGCCCCTTTTCCTTGATCATGATTGGTGCAGCTATAGCCAGTTAGAACACACAAATGCCTGAAGGAATGTGGTTGTAAAATTTGGGCCAGTGAACTATGAAGAAAAGTTTCCTGTAGTTACAGAACTAGACTCCATTATGATTAGGGTGGGCCTAGGTATTTTTGCTTTCCTAGGGCCCTTCTTCAATAAACAAACAAATGTGAATGTGCGTGTACTATTTTATGACTGTACTGATATTTGTTGCGTAGTCACTAAGTTGTGTCTGACTCTTTTGCAGCTCCATAGATTGTAGCCCACCAGGCTCCTCTGTCCACGGGATTTCTCAGGCAAGAATACTGGAGTAGGTTGCCATTTCCTTCTCCAGGGGATCTTCCTGACTCAGGGGCTGAACCCGTGTCTATCTCCTGGATTGGCAGGCAGATTCTTTACCACTGAGTCAGCAGGGAAGCCCATGTACTAGTATAAAGATGAATTATCAATATCACATATCAGTGCATTTTCTCTAACTTCAAAGTTCTTTCTTCTTATTTAAAAAAAAACACTATTTTTGTGGCCTTTTAAAAGTACCATGGGCCCTAGATGTTGTGTCTACTGTATCTTACAGATTAGATGACTCTGTACAGGCTGAGTTGACCCCAAATATCCCCCTTACTCTGACTTCTCACTGTCAGCCTATGGACTTCCTTATTGTTTATGCCACTTTGACTGGCTTTCTATTACTGACAGCCGAGAGCATCCAGATATCCTGGAACCAAAGACATGAAGGATGGCCAGATGAGAAGCATTGAAAGGAGGTAGATGAGCCCAAATGGGAAATCAGACATTGGCTTAAATCCCCATAACACTAATCTTTCTGGGTCTCAATTTTTGCATCTGTAAAATTATGACATTATGACCTAAATGGAGCTCCAGAAATTGGGCAACAGGTAATGGGCACAATGATGAGCTATGAACTATGAACTGATGAACTATGGACGGAGGTTCGTGACACTGTACAGGAGACAGGAATCAAGACCATCCCCAAGAAAAAGAAATGCAAAAAAGCAAAATGGCTGTCTGAGGAGGCCTTACAAATAGCTGAGAAAAGAAGAAGAGAAGCCAAAAGCAAAGGAGAAAGGAAAGATATTCCCATCTAAATGCAGAGTTCCAAAGAATAGCAAGGAGAGATAAGAAAGCTTTCCTCAGCGATCAATGCAAAGAAATAGAGGAAAACAATAGAATGGGAAAGACTAGAGATCTCCTCAAGAAAATTAGAGATACCAAGGGAACATTTCATGCAAAGATAGGCTCGATAAAGGACAGAAATGGTATGGACCTAACAGAAGCAGAAGATATTAAGAAGAGGTGGCAAGAATACACAGAAGAACTGTACAAAAAAGATCTTCATGACCCGGATAATCACAATGGTGTGATCACTCACACTCAGCTAGAGCCAGGTATCCTGGAATGTGAAGTCAAGGGGGCCTTACGAAGCATCACTATGAACAAAGCTAGTGGAGGTGATGGAATCCCAGTTGAGCTATTTCAAATCCTGAAAGATGATGCTGTGAAAGCACTGCACTCAATATGCCAACAAATTTGGAAAACTCAGCAGTGGCCACAGGACTGGAAAAGGTCAGTTTTCCTTCCAATCCCAAAGAAAGGCAATGCCAAAGAATGCTCAAAGTACCGCACAAAGGCACTCATCTCATACTCTAGTAAAGTAATGCTCAAAATTCTCCAAGCCAGGCCTCAGCAATACTTGAACTGTGAACTTCCAGATGTTCAAGCTGGTTTTAGAAAAGGCAGAGGAACCAGAGATCAAATTGCCAATATCTGCTGGATCATCAAAAAAGCAAGAGAGTTTCAGAAAAACATCTATTTCTGCTTTATTGACTATGCCAAAGCCTTTGACTGTGTGGATCACAATAAACTGTGGAAAATTCTAAAGGAGATGGGAATACCAGACCACCTGACCTGCCTCTTGAGAAATTTGTATGCAGATCAGGAAGCAACAGTTAGAACTGGACATGGAACAACAAACTGGTTCCAAATAGGAAAAAGAGTACGTCAAGATTGTATATTGTCACCCTGCTTATTTAACTTATATGCAGAGTACATCATGAGAAACGCTGGGCTGGAGGAAGCACAAGCTGGAATCAAGATTGCTGAGAGAAATATCAATAATCTCAGATATGCAGATGACACCACCCTTATGGCAGAAAGCAAAAAGGAACTAAAGAGCCTCTTGATGAAAGTGAAAGAGAGTGAAAAAGTTGGCTTAAAACTCAACATTCAGAAAACTAAGACCATGGCATCCGGTCCCATCACTTCATGGCAAATAGATGGGGGAACAGTGTAAACAGTGGCTGACTTTATTTTTTTGGCCTCCAAAATCAACTGCAGATGGTGATTGCAGTCATGAAATTAAAAGACGCTTACTCCTTGGAAGGAAAGTTATGACCAACCTAGACAGCATATTAAAAAGCAGAGACATTACTTTGTCAACAAAGGTCATTCTAGTCAAGGCTATGGTTTTTCCAGTAGTCATGTATGGATGTGAGAGTTGGATGGTGAAGAAAGCTGAGTGCCGAAGAATTGATGCTTTTGAACTGCGGTGTTGGAGAAGACTCTTGAGAGTCCCTTGGACTGTAAGGAGATCCAACCAGTCCATCCTAAAGGAGATCAGTCCTAGGTGTTCACTGGAAGGACTGATGTTGAAGCTGAAACTTCAATTCTTTGGCCACCTGATGTGAAGAGCTGACTCATTGGAAAAGACCCTGATGCTGGGAAAGATTGAGGGCAGGAGGTGAAGGGGACGACAGAGGATGAGATGGCTGGATGGCATCATCGACTTGATGCACATGGGTTTGGGTGGACTCAGGGAGTTGGTGATGGACAGGGAGGCCTGGCATGCTGTGGTTCATGGGGTCGCAAAGAGTCGGACACGACTGAACGACTGAACTGAAGTGAATGGGCAGAATTATTAGGGGTTGCAGGATTTTGTGTAGAAGCTCAGTGACTGGCCAGTGTAGGAATGACTCAATTTCTACTTCCTTTTGTGTTTTGTTTCTGTAACTCAGTAGCAACAGGTCAGAGAAATGATCCAAACAAAAACAGAAAAAGGAGGAAAGAAAAACAAAGGGAATTTATTTGGGAAGTCAAGAGACTATTGGGAATTGGGAAGCTAAAGCCAGCAAGAACCACGCAATAAAGGAAAAGAGCCAGTGAAGGAAGTAGGACCTTGGGGTCCTGGCCCATGTCTACTGTTAACTTACAGCAAGTCCCTGGGAAGTCCTTTTTTCTCTGGGCCTCAAGTCTCCCTTTGTTAAAGAAAAGAAAAAGAGGAAGTACGCCTTTTTCAAGTGCTCGCTAGCCCTATTTGGTTAGTGGCTACCATTCTAGAAACTGCAGATATACAACAGTTCCATCGTCACAAAAAGTTCTTTTGTACAGCACTGCTGTAGAGTACAGAAACCATTGTTCACAACTATGTTAATATAAAAAATGGGCTTCCCAGGTGGCGCTACTGGTAAAGAATCAACCTGTTAATGCAGGAGACACAAGAGACACGGGTTCAATCCCTGGGTCGGGAAGATTCCCTTGGGGAAGGAAATGACAACACACTCCAGCATTCTTGCCTGGAAAATCCCATGGGGAGAGGAGACTAGCGGGTTATAGTCCATGTGGCCACAAAGAGTCGGACACGACTGAGCACACTTAATTTTTAATAAATAAATAATATAAAAACTATCAGTGATAGCCATAAAATCAAATTGAGTGGATTCACAAATACCTCATGAACTTTCTTGATGCTTACATACGTAAGAAAAAAGAAACGCAGGGCAAGGAGTCCAAAAATTTGGATTCAAGCCTTGACTCTCACTTCCTGGCTGTGCGACCCTGGAAGAGACAACTTACCTTTCTAAGCCTCAGTTTCCTCATGTGTAAAATGAAAAAGATAATAGTTTCTATCTTGTACGGGTACTGCTATGATCACAATAGATAATACATGAATTCAACGAATATTTATTGTGTCTACTATGTGCCAATAACTATCCTACACACTGGAGATAAACAGGTAATAGAATAGATAGATATCGCCGCCCCCATGAAGTTGACATTCTAACATTAGATTTTAGCAAATGTGAGCTATCAATCCTGATAATCATACGGCAGTACTCTGATTCATATTGTCATTGTTATGGTCAATGTCACTGTCATTGATGGAGATTCATCTCTCAAGCAGTAAGAATGTAATTTCAATTTTAAGATATTGGGCCCTCTAACTTATCTCCCTCCACAACACAGAGCTCAACTAAACATTCTTTAAACTTGTGCGCTGCTATGGGTTACATCATAAAACCAAAGACTTCCCTGTGACATCTGAATCTAATTCAAGAAAAAAAACTGATTTCAGCAGCTTTTAGTCCAGACTTTAGAAAAAAATTAATTATGCATGCATTCAACTAGCAATGAGCAAACTTGATAATTTAAGCAGTTTAGCAATTGGATTGAAATTTTAGAGATAATTTAAAGTACTCCACACTACTGACTTCAGACTTGAGGTTACAAAGCTGAATTAGCCTGGACAAGAGCAATTACTCAGCACTTTCTGTGCACGTGGCCTTGACTGACTTTTAGGCACAATGAAGTGACTGCCCATGTCCAGCCACAGACAGCTGGATGCATATATGCCACATGGACCTTGTTTTTGTGCTCTCTGAAGCAAGACTGGGTCTTATTTATCCTTGTTGCCCCCAGCCTGACAAAAGTCACCACACACTCCACAAATGAATTAATAAGTAAGTCTTAGTAGAAGGGTCACAGTGATAAATTTATCGCTGTGTAACTTCAGGCAAGCTCCTTAACCTCTCTGAACCTGTTTCTTTATCTGCAAAATAGAAATAATAACAATACCTTCAAGATAGTTGTGAAAAAATAGAGATGATGTATATACAGCGTATAGCACAGAGTAGGTACTAAATGTCAGTGTGGCCACTTAAAAACATGGCACCAAAACTCTTAGACATATCTCCCTTTAGAGGAAGTGTGTGTGTCTCTGTCCCCTCCTCTCAGATTTGAGAAGACTTGTGAATGTTCTGGTCAACAAAGTATGGTAAGAGTGATGCTATATGACCTCTAAGATGGGGTCATAAAGGCCATGTAGCTATAACCTGCTGCTCTTGAAACATGCACTCAGGATTTCTTCTTGGGCTCTCAGGAGGCTCCATCTCAAAACCCAGCCACTTGCTGTGAGAAACCAAACCACGTGGAGAGGCTGTGTGTTGGGCCTCTGACAGTCTCAGCTAAGCTCAGACATCAAGTCTTCCCAAATCACAGGGCATGACAAGCCATCCCTGTGATTTCCTGACCCGCAAGGTCCCTGAGCATAATAAAGTGATGGAATGATGGCTGTTTCACCCCCAAGTGTGGGACGTTTTGCACTGAGTGGCAAGCAACTGGAACAGCCAGTCGGTGCCACTCATTCACTCAGCCCCGCCGTGGCCTCTATGCGTGAAGCAATGCAGTGCACTCTGGAGAGTCTCAGAAAGTGCACACGCTGGTGGAGAAACACAACTGTACGCAGCTAGTGGTGTGCTGGTCAATGTTTCATAAACACCCGAGGGTAGGGGACAGCCTGGTTTGAGGCAGTGGATGATTTCCACCGTGTGAATACTTCCATCATTGCTAATATCAAGCTACCAACTTGAAGTCAGCCAGCTTCAAACATTCCCAAGAGTTACCATGAGCTCTTTTGAGCCAGTGCGAGTCAGTTCCAGATGCCACTGTCAGACGACCTCAGTGTGGGGTGAGAAGGCACCACAAAAGGGCAGCAAAAAGGTTAGGGGCAAAGGAGAGCTTGGGGATGAGGTGATGAAGGCCATTTAAGTCCCGAACTCCCAATATGGTCTCCAAGGAACAGTAAGGAACAAGAAGAACACATAATATGCACACCTTTAACAAAATAGAAGATGCAGATTTCCCAAACCTCAAATTACCAAGAAGTGGAAAAGCAAAGTCAAAATCTCAGTGAGAGCAAGTGCTGAGAACAACTGCAGTTTGGGGAAAACTGTAGAGGAGAGAGGAGCCGGTAGCAGGTAGATGGTTTTAAAGCTCATCTAAAACCATCCTAGAACAAGAAAGACCCTGGAAATAAATATCAGTGGGTCCAATCACCAACTACAGGGAATGGATTTGTAAGGAGGAGAGGTAAGGAGATGGTCTTTCCAAGGTAATGCCTGGGGGAGGGGGAGAAGAGGATCAAGGAAAAGAGGGGTGCCATGGAAGTCTCAACGAAGAGGAACAGAAACAAGGGAGAGTCTAGAATCTGGCAAGACAAAGAAAATCGAAGAACATGCAATCCCTCCCCTTGCCTCTTCCTCAAAAGCAAAAAAATGTCAGGGATGGTGACTGAGTCTTCCAAGGGCCAACACTGTCCCATCTGTAAAAGGAGGCTGGGTCCAGGTCTAAATGTGTATGAGTCTATGTTTTAAATATCCCTGTAGGAAATCGAGGGTTCCTCCTAATCTGCATTTGTGTTAGTTTCCCCAAGAGCAGAGCTTGCCTGAGAGTAGAGAGGCCGGCCATCCTGCAAGGGAGCCAAGAGGCAAGACAGACAAGAAGAAAAAGTGGATGCAGGGCAAGCTGTTGAGCCACTCGTTGCTGTGGGCAACTGAGGAACCGGCAGAAATGCTTCTCCAATTCGGCCCTCAGGAGGAGGAGGCCAAGGCATCCAGCCTGTGTTGGTCTAATTCCTCGGAGAAGCAGACTCCAGGACAGGGTTAGATGAGAAAGACTGTCACAGGGGAAAGGCCTCTGAGAGAATGGGATTGGAAGAGCATGAGACCACAGTATAGGTCTGACCCCAGGAGCAGGACAGAGAACACTCGGGAAGGGTGGACAGTGGAAGAGTCTTGGATGGCAGTGCAGTTCTAGGGGTGCTCAGCAAGGCCAATGGGGAGTCTTTGAACCCATGGTGTCAGCAGAGGAGACCTGTGTCTCCCATGGCTGGGCCTGTTCTAGAGTCCCTGCTCAGCTCAGTGCTGGCTGACAGCAGTCCCTGGGGAGCCTGGTCTCCACACAAAAGTGGTGGCAGATTTCAGAAGGCAGCAGCTGGAGCTGTGGTGAATCTGTCTGCCACTCATGGGTATGGCTGAGGTACATTTTCATAGCTGTATATGTTTCCGAGTGGCCTAGAGACAGGGACCCAGAGAAGGGCAGTGGGGCCTTTAGAGGGGACCCCATTAGCATGCAGGAGACACAGATGACCTCAGGGGTGTTCAGGAGATGGGCAAAGAGCCTCAGCTTACCTCCCAGCTGGGTTCCCCGGACGTGGGTCCTGGACAAAAACATCATTCCCGTTACTCCAGTCTATCCATGTGAAGGCCTAACCAACAAAAATATGGTTCTTCCTGGGGCAGGGCATTAGAAGGGGAGCACACTGCCCTGGTGGAATGTTTTACACATTTTTTTTTTGTGGGTGAAGTAGTGTTCCCCCAAATTCACATCTATCTGGAAACTCAGCATCTGACCTTATTTGGAAATAGGGTCTCTGCAGATGTAATTAGTGAAGGATCTTCAGGTGAGACCATCCTGGGTTTGGAGTGGGCCCTAAGTCCAGTGACTGGTGTCCTTCTCTATGTCTAAGAGAAGACAGAGAGAGATACACAAGGAAGAAGGCCATGTGAAGGTGAAGGCAGAAATTGCAGTGATGCTGCCACAAGCCCAAGAACATGAGGAACCATCAGAAAAGGCAAGGAAGGATTCTCCTCTAGAGCTGAGGGCTCTAGGGAGAGCACGGCTCTGCTGCCACCTTAATTTTGGACTTCTAGCCTCCAGAAAAGTGAAATAAACAAATTTCTGTTGTTTCAGGCCACCCAGGTTGTGGTCATTTGTTATGGCAACCTTAGAATACTAATAGACTAATAAAGTATTGTTAGTAAATATAAAATAATAATAAACTAATAATTTATGCCCATCAAAAGTGTAGACATCCGGTGACCCCTGACACTGGAATATATGACAGCCCAGCCTCTCACCCTCTATCAAACCTCTGAGCAGAGTTCAATCAACTTCTGCTTGAACACCCCTCAAGTGATGGGGAACTCATCACATCAAGAGGAGCCTCTTCGTTTCTGGCAACTTTGACCGTCAAAGCTCTTCCTATTACTGACCTAAAATATCTGCCTCCCTGTGGTCCCCTAACTTTCAGTCTAACCTTGGTCTATGACACCCAGCCTGTTTTTGAGAGTACATCTCCTGCTAAATCTTCCTGAAAGCCATTGGGCCCCAGCTCCTTTAAGGAATAATGTAACTTACTCGAAATACAACAATGAACCAGAATATGCAAATTATCTTATCAGCTGTACTCTATAAAGACAATCTTTCCCTGATTAGCATACTGCTCTGTCTCTATTTTCATCAAAGATTCACAGAAATGGCACGTTCAGAGCTTCTAGCAACCAAAGGGCATTTTGGGACAGCCACTGAAGCTGGGAGGGCATACCAGGCAAAGTTTAGGAGGTGAGAAATGGCAGAGTGGTCTCTGCTTCCACACACACCTAGAGAGTGACCCTGCAGAGGAAGATAATGAGAGAGACTGTCACCCAGTTAATTCCCAGAACAACAGTGTGGGAGACAGAGCCAGAAATACTATTTGGAACTCATGACACAACTCAATGAACTGTCATACTCTAGCTCAAACAAAGCGAAAGGCACACGCAAAGGCAAGAGGTGTGACTGCCTCCTGAGGTGGAATCAGAGAAGGCTTCCAGAAGGAGGCATCTGTAGTTTGAGCCTTTAAGTCAAATGTGACAATCAAAATAAAAGGGACGGGACATCTCTGGTGGTCCAGTGGTTAAGAAACCGCCTGCCAATGCAGGGGACATGGGTTCGATCCCTGGTCTGGGACGATTCCACATGCCATGAGGCAACTGAGCCCAGGTGCCACAATTACTGAGCCTGCCCTAGAGCCCATGAGCTGCAACAAGAGAAGCCAACACAATGAAAAGCCTGTGCACTGCAACTTAAGAGTAGTCCCAGTTCACTGCAACTAGAGAAAGCCCTCACAGAGCAACAAAGAGCCAGCACAACCAAAAATTAATAACTTTTTTTTTTAAGCAACAGACCAGGCAGAAGAAACTGCTTAAGCAAAGGCAAGCAATGTGGACATTCATGTCACGTTCGGGGAATGCAGACAAACCTAGTGTGGCTAGAGCAGAGGAGGTACATGAGTATTTGCAGGAGGAAGACAAGAAAGTAGAACAGGAAGTAAAAGATGGTCTCTGTAGACTGGGTAAAGGTTTCCTCTCTTTAGCTACTTTTTCCCATGAAGCTGAGTATTTATGGTGGTTCTTAGACTCCAGCATGCATTAGAAATTACCTGTGTGCTTAACGTGCAGACTGCAGTCTCGCCACCACATGCCCACCACGCTAGCACACCAACTCCCCTGCACGTCCCACCATACCCCTCATTTTGATTCCGTGTGTTACAGAGCCTGGGTTTCTGCATCAAATATGCTCCAGCAATGATTCCAAGAAGGAGGTGGCAAACCTCACCAAGGAAGCAGTCCTGTGCTCTCCACCTTTCTTCATTGTGACAAACGATGTGGGTGGCATGACAACATATTAGGTTACGCCAGAAATTCCGGCAATTTAAGTCCATGTGAAAAGATGCACTGGGGGGAGAAAACCAATTTCAATTCTCCATCAAGGTACTTGGAGAAAACGAAAGGCCAAGAATTTATCAGAAATTACCTCCGTGGTCAGAGAAATGAATCGTGGGGCTGCCCAACCCTTCTTGTGACTCTCAGGGTCACCTGTAACTTGTAAAGGGAGGCCCTCAAGGTGTTTCACAGTGGGCACAGGGTTCAGCCCCAAGATCTTTAAGGAAATTGAAGCACACCCTTGGAGAGAAGTCAGTCCCTCACAAAGGAGCAATGGGGATTTAAACAGACAATTCATTTTGTTTTTGAAAAGCAAAAAAGAATTTCAGGAGCAAAGCACCTCAGGGGTGAAAGATCTTGGGATCAATGTCTCCTTTAAGTTAGAGTTCCAGGCCCTCTACCGGAGACTCTGATACAGTGAGTCTGGAGTGAGGCTCCGGGAATCTGCTGGTGAGAGATGTTTGGAAACATTGATCTAGCTTGCTGGGCCTCCACTTACACACCTCCACAGACAGGGAGTTCCTTCCCTTCAAGGGAGACACATCCCAATTTTGAAGAGCTGTGATCATTAAAAACTTCCATCAGACATTGCTGCTGCTGCTGCTGCTGCTGCTGCTGCTGCCAAGTCACTTCAGTCGTGTCTGACTCTGTGCAACCCCATAGACGGCAGCCCACCAGGCTCTGCCGTCCCTGGGATTCTCCAGGCAAGAATACTGGAGTGGGTTGCCATTTCCTTCTCCAGTGCATGAAAGGGAAAAGTGAAAGTGAACTCGTTCAGTCGTGTCTGACTCTTAGCGACCCCACGGACTGTGGCCTACCAGGCTCCTCCATCCATGGGATTTTCCAGGCAAGAGTACTGGAGTGGGGTGCCACTGCCTTCTCCGTCCATCAGACATTGCTGAGCTGAAGATTTCCTCCAGTGCCAAGTCCTCTAAGCTTGGGTCTCTGCACTGACTCCGAGTAAATTCAATCCCGCTGCCGCAGGCAGCCTAGTAGAAAGACGAACTCCACACTCAAACTAACTTAGTGGCTCTGCACACACCAACTGTGGAAAAGGAAGGTGCATCTAGCTGCTTGGAGAGCCTTCCCCCTCCCCCATTTTTCCGGCATCCCCTCACTCCTGTTTTCAAAGGGGAAGGTGAGAGTAATGACTTTCATGAACATGACTAATTATCGTAGGCTTATCGTGGTCAGCAGAAATAATGGTCCGCCAAGAATGTGTGCATCCTAATATCCAGAATCTGTGACTATGTTACATGACAAAGGAGAATCAAGCAACAGACGACATTCAGGTTGCTAATCGGCTGACCTTGAAATAGGGAGAGTATCCTGGGTCACCTGGGTGGACCCACTGTAATTACAAGGGTCCTTGAAAGTGGGCATTCTGGCATCCCTGGTACTCAGATGGTAAAGAATCCACCTGCAATGCAGAAGACCTGGGTTTGATCCCTGGGTCACGAAGATCCCCTGGAGGCAGGCATGGCAACCCACTCCAGTATTCTTGCCCGGAGAATCCCATGAACAGATCATGGAGTTGCCAAGAGTCAGATACAACTGAGCGACTAGCACTTTGTGGGAGAGGAAGGCAGAGAAGTGAATATTAGACCCATGCAGCGTGAGACTCGAGTGCTCATCACGACCTTAGGAGGGACCACAAACCAAGCAAGAGCTTGCAGTCTCCATGAGATTCTCCCCCTCAACTTCCTGAATGTAACACTGCTGACAACATCTTGACTGTATCCCTCCAAGACCCATGTTGGATCTCCTACCTCCAGAACTGTGAGATAATAAATCTGTGTTGTTAAAAGCCAAATTAGTGGTAAGTTGTAATAGCTGTAACAGAAATCTAATACATTTATTATATGCTAGATGGGAAGCATCACTACAAACAAAGCTAGTGGAGGTGATGGAATCCCAGTTGAGCTATTTCAAATCCTAAAAGATGATGCTGTGAAAGTGCTGCACTCAATATGCCAACAAATTTGGAAAACTCAGCAGTGGCCACAGGACTGGAAAAGGTCAGTTTTAATTCTATCCCAAAGAAAGGCAATGCCAAAGAATGCTCAAACTACTGCACAACTGCACTCATCTCACACGCTAGCAAAGTAATGCTCAAAATTCTCCAAGCCAGGCTTCAACAGTACATGAACCAGGAACTTCCAGATGTTCAAGCTGGATTTAGAAAAGGCAGAGGAACCAGAGATCAAATTACCAACATCTGCTGGATCATCGAAAAAGCAAAAGAGTTGCAGAAAAACATCTACTTCTGCTTTATTGACTACCTCAAAGCCTTTGACTGTGTGGATCACAACAAACTGTGGAAGACATGGGAATATCAGACCACCCTACCTGCCTCCTTCAAAACCTGTATGCAGGTCAGGAAGCAACAGTTAGAACCAGACATGGAACAACAGACTGATTACAAATTGGGAAAGGAGTATGTCCAGGCTGTATATTGTCACCCTGCTTATATAACTTCTATGCAGAGTACATATTGGGAAATGCCAGGCTGGATGAAGCACAAGCTGGAATCAAGATTGCCGGGAGAAATATCAATAACCTCAGATATGCAGATAACACCACCCTTATGGCGGAAAGTGAAGAAGAACTGAAGAGCCTCTTGATGAAAGTGAAAGAGGAGAGTGAAAAAGTTGGCTTAAAATTCAACATTCAGAAAACTAAGATCATGGCATCCTGTCCCATCACTTCATAGCAAATAGATGGGGAAACAATGGAAACAGTGGCAGACTTTATTTTTGGGGCTCCAAAATCACTGCAGATGGTGACTAAAGCCATGAAATTAAAAGACACTTGCTCCTTGGAAGAAAAGCTATGACCAACCTAGACAGCATATTAAAAAGCAAAGACATTACTTTGCTGACAAAGGCCTGTCTAGTCAAAGCTACGGTTTTCCCAGTAGTCATGTACGGATGTGAGAGTTGGACTATAAAAACAGCTGAGTGCCTGAAGAATTGATGCTTTTGAACCATGGTGTTGGAGAAGACTCTTGATGAGTCTCTTGGACTGAAAGGAGATCCAACCAGTCCATCCTAAAGGAAATCAGTCCTGAATATTCATTGGAAGGACTAATGCTGAAGCTGAAACTCCAATACTATGGCCACCTGATGCGAAGAACTGACTCACTAGAAAAGATCTTGATGCTGGGAAAGATTGAAGGCAGGAGGAAAAGGGGACAACAGAGGATGAGATGGTTGGATGGCATCACCGACTCGATGGACATGAGTTTGAGCAAGCTCCGGGAGAACAATGAAGAACAGGTAAAGAGCAGGGAAGCCTGGCATGCTACAGTCCATGGGGTCGCAAAGAGTCAGACATGACTGAGCGACTGAACTGAACTAGGCCATATAACTGAATATCTCATTTAATAACAAAACAATCAGAGGATAGATATTAATACTATTCCTGTTTGACATATGAGTAAACTGAGGCTTAGATAACCTATAAATAATCTGTCAGGGGTCACACAGACAGAAGTGGTAAGTCTGGATTCAAACCCAGGTCTGTCTTCCCAAATCCTTTTTGAAGAAAGTGAGGAGAAAAGAAGAGCTAAAAGTAGGAGTACAAAATGGGAACAAAGAGATGAAAAGACCTGGAAAGAGACCCAGAACAAAATACATAACTCTACAGTTATCCAAAGGGTGTTCTATTAATGAGAAATGCTTGCTGTCTAATTCTAATCACTGACTCAAAATGTCTGAGGTTGCATGCACTTAGAGATAATCAAGCTCAAACCGTCCAGGTTAAAGCTGGAGAAGAAGATCTGGAGAAGGAAGTGACTTGTCCAGGGGAACAGAGAGGCTGGTGGGGATAGGCAGGAACCAGGGCCCCATTCCCCATGCAGGGCTGGTTCTTCCTCTCCCCTCGCCCTGTACTTCCTTTCTTCCTTCCAAATGACTCTGTGATGACCCACAGGCAGCTAAGGTGAGTGTGTGGCTCTGCCCGGAGTACAGTGATGGAGAATGCTGGGAGCCCCGTGACTAAGACATCTCAAGAGAGCGTCCTCTCCAGCAAGGCCTCTTGCTCCGAGACATCCAGCATCCACCACAGAAACGGGTCATATTTGCCCAAAGTATCCACTGTGCATGTGGATGCCTATCACTCACTGCCTTGCATGACTGGGGTAACCTGCACCGCCACACCCATGAACATGACAGCTGCCAGGAGCCTGGCATTGCCTTGGGATGGACAGGACCCAGTGCCACCCTCCCACCCCCCAGGAAAAGAGAAACTGCATGCCTTGTAGTGACACGCTTTTCCTACAAATACAACTTAACTAACCTGGCATAAATTTCAGCCTCACATCTAATCATCAACCATCTCTCTCACACATGCATATGCAGAAGAAAAAGTTTCAAAGACAAGACCCATTTATGATGGGCCAAGAAAATCCTGGTTTCCCACATTCTACTTCAGGGAGAGCCTCCCACTCACCCTCTCCCTGGACCCAGGAGCCCCTTCCTGAGATCCAGCTACCCACTCAGTGCCAGCCTCTCCCTGCCAGCTGCTCCCTCTGAGAGTCTCATACCTTAGCACACATAGGAATCACCTGGCAGCCTTGTAAAATGCAGGCCCCTGGGCTCCCTCCACATCCCTCCACCTCTGCACAAACAGAGAATCTGAATCAGTAGGTCTGGGATGGGACCCAAGAATCTGTGTTGTAACTGACATACACACATATACAATACACATAACACACAAACACAAACACCATGCATACTACCCCCACACACACATCATGCAGACACACACACACATACACACCATGCACACCACTCCCACACACCACATGTTATGCACATCCACCATACCCCTACACACACAGGTAATTTTGACTGGACGACTGCTCACAGATTCACACAACACCAACTGAGTTACTGCAAGACAAATCATCCAGTGTAAATAAAGCAACAAGCATGCACTTGCCACACCACTGGTGTTCAAAAAGTTATTTCTCCTTCCTTCATCTTTGTTCCTGAAGATCTTTGCACCAGTTTTAATAAGGCAGACATTCCATTCTGCCTTCACTTTAGTTGAGCTACTTTTATACATATCTTTGTGTTTCTCTGTCTGGTTCCCCAGTAAGACTATGAGCCCCTTAAGGGGAGGGACCAAATTAGCATCCTCAGCATCCAGTGGGCCCCTGGCCAGGTAAGTGTTCTGTGAATGAACGGCAAGAACGTAGTACCACCCCACTGCCCTCCAAGCTGCTCCATCTGAATTGTGCAATAAGTAGGTTGATGAGCTGGGTGGGGGGGAGTCAGAGGGCCTCACCCAAGGGGAGAAGAGGGGTGCTGTAAAGAGTCGTAGAATGAAATCCATCAAGAAGCAAGGCGGCTGCAGCACGGTTACTTCCCACTTACGACAGCCCTGGGAACAGTTCTGCTTCCTGGATGCATTAAGTACAAGCTGCTTGACCAGTCAACAAGTTCTTTATGACATTTCCAGACTCGCAGACCGGAATAACATTAATGAAACTTTCATGCCCTGATAAATAGTTCATCAGGAACCAAGGAAGGTGATGGCCCCACCCTCCTCCACTGAGACAGCCTGGAGCCCCCAGTGTCTGTTTCTTACTTTCCTTGGTCTTCAGGCCCAATTAGGCACTAAGGCCAGGTGCCTCCACCATTGGCTCCCACCTCTCCACCCCCTGCCCCAGCTCTAAGTAGACCCTGGAGCATCTCAGCTGGACCACAAGGCAGGCTCCTCACAGGTCTCCTTGCTTCTTCAGCCCATCCCCTACACCATCATCATAAGCTTCCTGAAGCTCATCCTTACTGAGAAGCCCACAGTGGCTCCCACCACTCCCAATCAAGTGCAGATGTTTCAGCCTGACATTCAAGCTCCTCTGAGGGCTCGTCTAACCCAACTTTCTCCCTTATCACTCGCTACTCTGATTCTTACCCCATTACCTCTAGTCTAGTGTTTTTTAAACTGCATATCCCACTTTATAAGTGAGACACCAAATTGATCTAGCAGGTCCTGACCAGGAATTTTTCTTAACATAGAACAGAATAAGAAATGTCAGAGTGTATCGCACACAGGAAGCTTTCATTTCATGAAAATTCTGTTTTAGATATGTCTATGAGTGTGTGTGCGTGTGTAGGTGTAGATGTACTGTATCACACCATAAAACGCACATCTTACTATGTATCACAGTCAAAAAGATTTGAAAAGTGCTGTTTGGGCCAAACTGAATCCACTGTCTCTCTTCTGTGTTCTGTGAACTCTGTTCCACCTCCATACTTTCCCTCACGTGATTCCTGCGTTGTTTCTACCTTCCCTCCACCCTAATCACCTCCATCCATCAGGTGGCTCGGTGCGTAAAGAATCCACCTGCCAATGCAGAAGACACAGGAGAGGCGGGTTTGATCCCTGGGTCAGAAAGACCCCCTGGAGAAGGAAATGGCAACCCACTCCAGTATTCTTGCCTGGAGAATCCCATGGACAGAGGAGCGGGCAGGTTACAGTCCATGGGGTCACAAAGAGTCAGACACGACTGAGGCAACTGAGCATGCATAAACATCCAAGTCTTACTTATTCTTCCAGGCTGTCTTAGCTGGGCTTTCTCCAGAAGCAGACTCTGGGATGAGGATGTTTATTTGAGAGACGACCCCAAAAAACACCCATAAGGAAAAGCAGAAGTGAAACAGAAGAGTTGGAATCCAGAGCGCTCTGTTGAGCAGGTTCCTGCCGTGGGTGACAGGACTCAGTCCACGGGGGACTTTGGGGTCAAGGGAGCTGGGATATACATCCACCTACTATTGCAAGATCCTGGCAGGCTGTCAGGGCAGCATGGCGGTGGGGCATGGTGAGCGCCCAAAGGCTATCAGTGGGGCAGCGACAGTGACAGAGAAAGGTCATTTCCAACAGGAAATCCCCACTTAGGCTCTGCCCATCACACACATAGACACACACACACACAAACACAGGCATCATAGTTCCACGTGTGTAGTAGACTTTCCTCCCTCTATCTCTGTTCCTGAAATTTGCTGATATAAAGATTTTAATACAGCAAAAATGTCATTCTGCCTTTATTTTAGTTTGGACCCCTCTTGATGTTTCTGTGTCTGCTTCCCCCAACAAGACTGTGAGCTCCTTAGGGAGAGGGAAAGAATTAGCTCAGTGCCCATGTCTTCCTCTTCCTGGACACAGTGCCCATATTTTCCATGGGCTTTCCACCCTTCCTCTGCTCTCAGCTCATGTGAGCCAACTGTATCCCCATGGCCACAGTGACAGGGGAAGAGATGGGCGCTGACCCCAACAGGTCCACTGAGGCTCAATCTGGGGACTTCTGTCTGCTCTGTTAGCAAAAAGAATCTGTTTTTTTTCCTGGTGTTGCTGAGAGCTGCTGGTTGCTGTCTTCCCACCAAGAGGAGAAAAGCTACAAGACAATGCAGCCAACACAGAATCAAAAAGGGAGGGGAGAGAAGAACCAAGTCCTGGTGTGATTCTGTTCCTGGAATGATTCTGTTCCTGGAATGATTCCGTTCCCACCCAACTGATTCCTTCTCTCCCCTGAAGTCAGCTTGAACTGAGTTCCTGTCACTTGTGACCCCAAATCCCATCTCATGCAGCCTGCCTTATACCCCTCGCCGCACTGTCACCTTGAGAATAGAGCACGTGACCCATCTGGACTCTACATGTGGCAGTCGGTCAGGAGAGACAGCAAGGGGGCAGGTGCCACCCCAACACAGTTTCTTTTGCACTGCAGTTTCTGGTCACTGGCAGTCATGGACACATGGTCACTGACCCAGTTGTAACCCATGACCTCCAAAAACAGACGTACTGGACAGCTACAGACACAGACGTAGGCAGCAAACAGCAGAAAGGACAATCTTGTGAATGAGGAAAAAGGAGGCTGGGAACTGAGGTGCGTCTGGGTTGCCTGGGTCAGTCTAAAAGGACCCCTGGGTTCTAACACGGAGACCTCAGAACTTGCCGGCATATTAACCCAGATTCAGCTCCAGGGAGGCCCCTAGAAGCACAGTTTGTCAGAGCTGGGGGACTCTGGAACATCTTGTCCAGCCCTGAGGAGTGGCAGGGGCCAGCCTGAGGTCTCTGAGCAAGCTGGTGGCATGGCTAGAACTAGAAGCTGGGCTGGTCTCTTCCCAGCGCACAGGGAGGAAGGTGGACGAAGGGGTCAAGTTCATCATGTCACTGCTGTCAGACTGCTGGAGGGCTACCCTGTGCCTTCAGCCTTTCCCATTGCCATCAACCTCCTCCTGAGAAGTTTCTCCAGTGCAGATTCCTCGGTGCTCAGGAGGCCAACAGTAACTGAGTCTCCACCCCACCCTCGGGCTCTAACGGTCCCCGGGTGTATAAACGCTCAGACCCAGCCCTGTCTCAAATCAGACACGGCCTAGGTAGGCCATTTCTAGCATGGTTCCTCAGAAAGCTTCTTGACTGCAATCAAACATGTATATTTAGTGCCTCAGAACCTTAAATTACATCCAAAATAGTAATAATAGTAGCAGCTAAGCTTGTATTATTTAGTGTTTTCTACATACCAGGCATTGTTGAAGTGCTTCACACAGACTAACTCACTGAATCCGCAACCAACTCTGTGAGGTGGGTACTGTTATTCTCATTGTACAGATGAGGAAAGAGAGGCACAGAAAGGTTAAATAACTGGCCCAAGACTCCACAGACAGCAGGCCAGGATGGGAACCCAGGCAGCCTGGCTCCAGGTTCCCCAGGGAGGACCACTGTGCAATACTTCCTCTGTGGCCAAAAGGTTAGTGGAACAGGCCAGAGATTGTACCCTTAGACAGGCCTGCTCATGAGGGCGGTCCTTGGCTGGTACCTGGGAAGGTTTCCCACCATTTCCTGGTAAGAGCGACTTACAATCCCAAAATTGTTCGTGCAGATATGGTTTACGCTCCACACCTACTTATCTTCAGGGAGTCTAGAAAATTTGGGAGATGTGCTCAGCAGAGGGTGCTGAGGCAACTGGCTCCCAGTAAAGACCCTGGGCACAAGTGTCCAGGGAGTTTCCCTGGTAGATGGCATGCCCCGCATGTTGTCACTGCTGGGGAATTAAGTGCATCCCATGTGACTCCACTGGGAGAGGCTTTGGGAAGCTCGCACCTGGTTTCCCTGGTCTTTGCCTCATGAGCCTTTTCCCTTTGCTGATTCTGTTTTATATTCTTTCACTGTAATAAATCATATCTGTGTGTGTGATGAGTCTTGGGAGTCCCTCTAGTGAATCACTGAACTTAGAGGTAGTTTTGGATAACTGACACATCCTCAAAATCCTTAAAGCTAATCACCTGTAAGAACATCATAGAAAGTCGTGGCTCAGTTGCTCTTGGATGACATTTTTCTCAGGTGTCTACTTACGTATTACCTAAGACTGTCTCTCTGGTATAACAAGGTGCCTTAAAGTGGGTTGTCCAGCACTGGGCTGGCACAGGGTCCCAAGGCTGGTGGGATCTCAGAGTACCATCTCTAAGAGGGGCCCCCCACACCCATCTTGGCTTCATAAGGCATCAGAGATAAGCCTTCAGCGAGCAGTAATACCAGCAATGTTGTTTAATCTATAGGGAAATGCAGGCTCTGAATGATTGTGTAATGTTCTTGAAGATTAGAACCTCTGTCTCTTGACTTTCCATCCAGGGATCACTCATGATCTATCCCAGGCACAATGATTAGATGGGGCAGGGAGAATATTTGGTTGCAATATAAGGAACAATATCCCTCCTGCAATAGGGGATGTTCTCAATGCATGGAACAAACACAGGTAATGTGCTAGGGAGGCAAGAAGAATCAGACCCAGTTCCTGTCCTACAGAGCTCACATCCAGGGAAGGCTTTATTTAAGGGACTGAGCTCCCCATTGCTAGGAATGCTCAAATAGAGGCTGGGGGGGGGGGCTGCCTGTGGGAATCCCTGCCTTCTAGCACCTGATACTGGGATTTGGCAATTCACGTTATTGAGTAATTTTTATGTTACTTTGCCTGATAATGCCAGAGGAGCATCTCTTAGGCCAGCTATACTCTTTCTCCAATTCTTCCTCACTGCTCAGTCATTCTCCCCCAGGCCAGGAAGCGTGCAGGCCGCCAACTAGAAAGATGTAGTGGGCTCTGGAAACAGAGGGCCCCAAGTTTGGTCTCAGCTCTATCTATCCCACACTAATTCTGGGATTCTGGCAAGTGCTGTAAGCCCTCTGACTCTGCTTCCTCAACTGTGCATAACAGAGGCCCAGGAGGCCGCATGAAATCCGTACCTGGCTCCATGCCTGTTTCCCAGCAGGAATGTAATAAAATTGTGCCCTACCCCCCTTGATGCCCAGAGTGCTGGATGTGCCAGTTTTATGAATAGGCCACCTACTTTCCCTTCTTCACTCCACCAACAGGAGGAAGAATTAGGTTAATTACATTGAGAAGAAATACAAGAGGGTAATAAGATCTCTAATCCCATCTTTTGCTCTTAAGTTAAATAAATGTAAAAGTTCTTACCCAAATGATGGTAAAATATTTGACCTCATTACCGTGAATTCTGGCCATGTTATGGGGGCTAGTCATTGGGAAGAAGATTCCAATTATTCAAGTACAACTTCCCTATATAAGAACGATATTTATTTGAAATGCTATTTATTTTTTTAGATTTTTTTTCCTCCAAACAAGTTCACAACAAAAGGAAAGAAGGTATCCAACAGTCATATACCCAATAGACAACTATTTCTCTAAATCTCCTTCCCCCATTCTATCCTTATTTATATGTGGAGTAGGAAATGGCAACCCACTTCAATATTCTTGCCTGGGAAATCCCATGGACAGAGGAGCCTCATGTGCTGCAGTCCATGGGGTTGCAAAGAGTCAGACACAACTGATCAACTAAACAACAGTCATCCAAGATGTACTACTGTCATTTAAGAGCATTTTCCATGTTTTGACATCACCTTCATATGTGCTATTTTCTCAGGGTATAAAATGGTAAGTATCTGAGAGCACCTCTCCAGACCCAGTTCTCCCACCAGGTAACTCCTCCCCTGCCCCTTCTCCGTGTCTCCATTTCCTTATCTGTAAAAAGATGAGTTTGGACCAGATCAGCAGTTACCAAACTCAGCTTGGTTAACATCATAATCAATGGAGGAGCTTTTAAATACCCAGATTCCCAGACCTCACCTGGATCCACAGAATGAATCTCTTGAGAGTGGGGCCTAGGAATCTGAATTTTCAGCAAGATTTCCCACCCCCCACCTCCCAGGGCACTCAGATGCAGCCAGTCTGGCATCCTGCCACAGACCAGCTGGACTAGACTACATCCTACCAAGGCTGATATTCTACCTTTTGGATGACCCCACAGAACTAATACCTGGTGATAATCATTCCTCAATTTCTAGGTTATCATTTTAGGTGTCTGAGTTACTTTCCATTTTCCTAAATATGACTCTTTTTAAATGGGTCGTGCTGGCTATCATTTTCCCTCATTTGCAGGCATCCACGGAAAACACAGACCCCAAAGGAACGTCCACATCCTAAAGATCCATTAAAAAGTGATGGATGTCTCAGAATCCAGGTCAGTTTCAAAGGTAGATTTCTCCTGATTCATCCCTCAGTGATGACAGGGCAAGGCTGGGTAGATTTGATTTAAATCTAACTGATTTAACTCTCCAGTCAGGAGGACTCAATTGGACCAATTTTTCTCCTACAAAAGATGTGTTCTTTTTTTTTTTTTTTCCAGAAATATACCCTTAAAGCCTTCTTTACAGCTCAGAGACAAATGTAGCTTTCATTTTTGTTTTAAAACACTGGGATTTCTTAGCATCCAAGCATCCTTAAATTTCAAAGCTGGAAAGGCCCAGCAGTCACCCAGCTTGACCCAGTAAGGCCCCACAGAGCGTTTGTGGCAGGGCCGAAGAAAGAGGACAGCGCTCTGGACCTTTGAGCACCCGGAGCCTTTTCCATCACAGCCCCCTACCTCCAACTTGCTTCCCAGTCTTCCGGGAATCCCAAGGCCACAAAAGAACCCTCAACAACACATGGGTTTTACTTTTACCCAAAGCTAATTGGAGCAGTGGGATACAAACAGCAGCAAAAGAAAGAAAATGCTCTCCTTTCAGTTCACAAGCCCAAAGACTAAGGTTTCAGACACTTCTAAAGCACTGCAGCAACCAAAAAGCAGGTACACATTTACGCCTCCCAGACAGACAGACAGAGAAAACAGACCTGATGGAGAGGTGGGGTTAATGAATTTCTCCATTTTCCAAAAAGGTGTTGTGTTGTTCCAAAGGTACTTATAAACTTTACAACCACAAAAAACATGAAGCTCTTGGAAATGGGGCATCAGGGGCTCTCAGGAAGACAGGCAGCCATTCACCTGGCTTTATTTCTGCTAAGTGGCATGCCTGTCTATTCTGGATATGCTCTCCAGCAACAGGTATTCACAGCTCTGTTAACAAAACACCCTGTTGGGGACTTCCTGGTGGTCCAGTGACTAAGACTCAGCGCTTCCAATGCAGGGGGGGCTGCCTTCCATCCCTGGTCAAGAAACTAGGTCCCACACGCAGCAACTAAGAGTTTGCATGCTACAATTGAAGATCTGTATGTTGCAACGAAGACCTGGTACAAGCCAAATAAATAAATAAAAATAAATATTAAAATAATACCTTGAGATGGTTCATGATTTACATTGACTTCTGAGAGCTATGAAGAGATTTCTCCTCCATTACTTGCCACTGATACTCACACTACCTTACTCATTTGGAAGGTAATTTAGGTGTGGTCTGGCAACATTTCCCGTTAACTTGAATTTCCACCTCTTTTTTCTTTTTATCATGTGTGTTTTTAAAGTTTTTTTTCACATGTTTAAGTCCTGTCTCACTAGGAATCTAAATCATGATCTTTTTTTGATTGACTAACCCCTCAGCTTGAATAGCGGTATATAGCATAATCCAACTTGATGGCCTGGCACAGAATTCTGCTCTGCACATGCTAATTGGGTGATCGCTGCTGCTGCTGCTGCTAAGTCGCTTCAGTCATGTCCGACTCTGTGCGACCCCACAGACGGCAGCCCACCAGGCTCCCCTGTCCCTGGGATTCTCCAGGCAAGAACACTGGAGTGGGCTGCCATGTCCTTCTCCAATGCATGAAAGTGAAAAGTGAAAGTGAAGTCGCTCAGTCGTGTCCGATTCTTAGCGACCCCATGGACTGCAGCCTACCAGCCTCCTCCGTCCATGGGATTTTCCAGGCTCAAGAGTACTGGAGTGGGTTGCCATTGCCTTCTCCAACTGGGTGATCGAGGGTGAGTCATTTAATCTCTACTTAACCTGCTTCCCTATCTTTAACATGGAGGTTCAAAGAATAGCACTTACTGCATAGGGTTAACTCAGTTTATACACTTTTAAGTACAGAGAATTGTGCCTGGCACAGAATGAGTACAGTATAAATGACAAAATGTAAAATACCTTCACCAGCCCAAAAGTTAATGAGGTCATCAACAAAATCCCAGATAGTGGGGAACACTACAGGACAAATGACCCAGTTTTATCAACAAGTAAATTGCAAGGAGAAAAAAGGGAGAGAAAAGGAGAATAAGAGAAAGAAAGGAAGGAGAGAGTTGAAGGGGGTACCTACAGATTAAAAGCCGCTTAAGAGATATTTATACACCCATGTTCATAGCAATATTCTTCACAATAGCAAAAATAGCCAAAATATGTGGGCAACCCAAGTGTCCATCAATAGATGAGTGAATAAATAAAATGTGGTATATAAATACAATAGAGAATATTACTCAGCCTTACAAAGAAATTAAATTCTGACACACACTGCAACATGGATAAACCTTAAAGTCATTATGCTAAGTTAAATAAGCCAGTCACAAACAGACAAATACTGCATGATTCTACAAAAAGACCAATACTGTATGATTCCATTTATATGAGGTTCCTGCAGTAGTCAAATTAATAAAGACAGAAAGAAGAATGTGGTTCCCAGAGGCTGGAGGAAGGGAGGAATGAGGAGTTACTGTTTAATGCGTATAAGGCTTCAGTTTGGGATGATGATAAAGATCTAGAGATGGATGGCTGTGATGGTAGCAGAACAATGTGAATATACTTAATGCCTCTGAACCATACATTTAAAAATGGTTAAAATGGTAAATCTCACATTATGTATATTTTACTACATATTTTTTTAAAAAATGCTTAAGAGATATACCAACAAATCGCAATGTGTGGACTTGATTCAAATTAAACAAAAAAAGTATGACATTTATGAGACAATTGGAAATTTGAGCACCAACTAGATATTTTAGGATACAAAAGAATTAATGTTGATTTTTTTAAATGTGTGATCATAATTATTGAGAATCCTTATCTTTTAGAGATACAAATGAAGATATTTATTAATGAAATGATTTGATATGTGAGATTAGCTTCAAAATAATAAGTGAGGAGAAGAGGTGAATGGGGATAATCATAAAACAAGACTGGCCCCAAGGTGATAACTGTTGAAGCTGGGTGATGAGCACATGGGGATTCCTTATACTATTCTGTCTACTGGAGGTATGTGAGTTTCTATCATCAAATAAGGTCAAATAGTTTATTATCATGGGCTTCCCTGGAAGCTCAGCTGATAAAGGATCCACCTGCAATGCAGGAGACCCCGGTTCGATTCATGAGTCAGGAAGATCTCCTGGAGAAGGGATAGGCCACCCACGCCAGTATTCTTGGGCTTCCCTGGTGGTTCAGATGGTAAAGAACCCACCTGCAATGTGGGAGACCTGGGTTTGACCCCTGGATTGGGAAGACCCACAACTCACTCCAGTATTCTTGGCTGGAGAATCCCCAAGGACAGAGGAGCCTGGCGGGCTACAGTCCATGGGGTCACAAAGAGTAGGACACGACTAAGCAACTAAGCACAGCACAAAGGGCTGTCACATTATGTGTATTATCTCTATTCTCAAAGGTCTAGAATGACTCCTGGCACACCACAGCTGGTCTATCACTACTTTTTAGTCTTATCTGCTTAATTCCAGGTCATTTCAGTCCCAAGACTAAGGACTATGGAAAGCCATAGATCTTCCCTCTGACCTTGCACCTGCACTCTCAGTTCCAACACAGGCTCTTCCTACTGCTCATCCACCTAAGATGTTAAAGGAGTGAACAGCCTCAGACTTGGCTTGTAGAGCTCTTTTCAGCAGAATTAACCTCATTTGAGAGATGAGGACGTGAGTACCCAAGAGATTGGTGACTCACTCTTGCCAACAAGCTGCAGAATCAGGATGTAAACCTGTCCTCTTCTACCCTCCCCTAGCAGCCACCTTTCTCTTGCCTTTCTATACACCCACCTCTTCTCTGTTCTCCTCCAGAGTCAGTCTGGGACCCATTTCCTATCAGCCTTCCTCAGTCACACTAGAGCCTCTTCCCAGTGCTTCCCGGTGAGTGGAAATTCTTGCTCTGCTTGTCCAACTGTACACTTTGAGACTGTTGGTCCTCTTTCAGGCACTGCAGCTTAGAAGGGCTGCCACCAGGTGGCCTTACTGGGAGGCTCTGTGGTCTGAACAACTAGACTTTCCAGTACTGGCTCCCAGGAGTGGTGGCTCTCAACCCTGGTTGCACATTCAGATCACCAGGGGAGATTTCAAAAACACTAATGAATGCCAGGGGCCCACTTCCAGAGATATTGACCTAATTGGTGTGGGTGGCCCCAGGCATCATGTTTTTTTAAACTCTTCAGCTGTTCCAAACTGCAGCCAGGGTTTCTGACACAGGCTCAGAGACAACAGCATCCTTTTCTTTAACTAGTTAGCCTTCTTGACCTACAAAACAGGACTCCATTTTTTTTTAAATGGCTGAAAAACACTAATATTGGTATAAAAATTGAAACATAAATAGAATGTACAGTAAACACTGATGGAAAAGATCAACTAAATTAGAATAAGATTTAAAGAAATGCAATCTCTGAGTTTCCTAGGAAGAATTAGGTATCTTCAACTGTCTCCTCTTTGTACTTTGAAAGGAGAAACATCTAACTTCTTCTGGATATGAATTCAAAAGCCACCAGGATATGATAACATCCCTCTGCTCCTGGTGGCGGTTAGCACAGCCCCTCCCTTTCAGGCCTAAAGGGTCTCCCCAGAGGTTTTCAGTGTAGCAGCATGTGTGCATTCAAACACACACACACACACACACACACACACACACACACACACACACATCCAAGTCTCCTTTAGTCTCAATCGCTGGGCTAAGACCATGCAAAACATTGGTCTTTGGCATCACAAATAATTAAAAGAATCTTTCAGAGGGATGGGGATCCATACACAGTGGATGCTTTTAGTTCATGGAGAAACTAGTTCTAACATTAGAGAATGCATGTGGTGTGCCAGGTACTCAGCACTTCACATGTGCCCCAATGTCCAACTTCACTCCTGAGGAAACTAAGGCTTGGAGAGATTAAGTTACTGGCTTCAATGGACTTTCCATCTTACCTCCACAACCATCCTTCTCACATGCCCACAAAAAATGTGCAGACACAGAACTACAGTCACCTGTGAAGCCCTGGCAGGGACGCTCATGACTATGACTAGCAATTCTTGGTGCCCACTCTTCACTTGGGCACCATGGAAACAGAGCTGAGCCTCATTCTAGGTCCCTCTGCAGTTGGTACACAGCTCCATCACAGCCCATCTCCCCCCCCCCCAGTATAACTGTCTATTTAAATACCTGTCTCACTTGCAGGCTCCTCTGAGGGCCCATGATGGGGCAGAAGAAGTATTCTCTTCATCACCATTCATTCATTCAACAAATATTTATTGAGTGCCTTCTGTGTGCCAGACAGTGGGGACTCAACAGGGAGCTAACATGGAACTCATATACCAGTGGTGAAAACAGGTGTTAGTCTAAGAGTTATAGAAATATGTGTATAATCACAAGCTGGCAAGTACTACAGAAAAACAGGAGGTTAAAGAATATGCAGCAAAAAGAGGAGGACCTGATCTCAAGGGAGGATGGCTCAAGGGAGATTCCTTGAGGAAGTGGGGTCAGAGCTGAGCTCCAAAGATGTGGTGGGGGTTCGCTAGATAAGGTGAAGTAGGATGCAGGGAATGGTTCCATAACGAGAGAACTACAGGCACATTTGAAGATACAAAACAGGTGCAGATGCTGGAGCCAGAAAGCAAGGGGGCCAAAGCAAGAGATAACAGTAGTAATACAGATGGAAGGTAGTCCATACATAATCTTAAAATGATGTTAAGGATTTTACTCTTTATGCAAAGAGCAATGCTACCCACTGGGTGGGTCCCAAGCAAAGAGGTAATACACAAAATTTCAGTTCTGAAAATCCTATCTGGCTGCAGCATCAGGAATGAACTAAGAGGGGATGACAGTGGATACAGGAGGTAGTTAGAAGGCCAGTGCAGCTGTCAAAGAGCAGGAGGGTGGTGGCCTGGAGTATGACAGCAGCAGGGATGAGGGGAAATAAATGGATCTGGGAGATATTTAGGATGGATATGGCAGAGAGGCAGAAGGTGTGTACAGGATATCCCCTAGCCTCCAGCTTGCAGAAATGGATGGATGGTGGGGCCATATACTAGGATGGGGAACTCTAAATGAACTACAGGACCAGGGAGCAGAGGCCAAGATGCTGCATTCACATCCAACAGGCTCCATCACCGGGCCAAGCCCATACTGCATTGCTGTCTTATTATGAAGGGAGAAAAAAATAGTAGAGCTGATATTTTGAGTAATAAGTGGGCAAGCACTTCAACATTTAATTTATATGTCACTAGTTTCAAAACTCATTTAAAAACCTTTCTATAATCTTACCAGGTTTACGTACACTGACATTATAACACCCAAATTATTTCTGATCTAAAAATAATTACCCCATATGTTGCTTTGTCTGAAAATGTGTTGAGAGAAATTATTGGCAAGGAATACTTTTCCATTGCCACAGAACAGTGAGCCAATTACCAGTTATGCCTTAACTCATTTCATCTATTCTTAAGAAAACCTTATCAGAGGAGAGACATATTTTCCAAGAATATTTAGGAATGAGGGTGTCCCGGCAAGAGGGCAGAGCATTGATTATGAAACTGATTATGGAAACATGAATAGGGGGAGATCCAGACAAGAATCAGTCAACAGTTGGGAGGTCTGTTAATGGATGGGTGGGTAAGGAGTATTGGCAAGAGTAACCAGGTCTTTGATCCTGGATCAGAGGTTGCAAACTGGTAGTTCCTGGGCCATATTCAACTTTAAAATATGTTTTATTTGCTCCCACAGTGCTATTTTTAAAAACTGAGCCAATACTTTTAAAAAAAAAATCCAAATTTCTTGCTTCTCTTGAAAAAAAATCAGTAGATTTGTTCAATTTGGCCACATTCCCATGTGGTAGCGATCAGCTAAAGCTGAGTAGCCACTGCGCCTTCAGATGAGCAGGGCTTTCCTCTTCACCGTGTCTCCGTGGCTTCCCATCTTTATCTAACAGCATCAGCTGACGTTTATCATTGCACTTGCGATGTTGTTTTTCTTATAGTGAAGAAATATTTTTCTGTACCTATGTTTTGATTAAAGGTGGGAAAACCAAACAAACCACAGAGACAGTATGTTTCCAAGAAAAATGGAGAAAGTGTATTTCTTAACAGAATTAAAAAACCAGTCTGACAAATGTAATACGTGAAGTGTGACTGCATCAATTACTCTTGCCCCTGTTCTCTTTATTCATTTATATTACCTGCTGACCTGTGTGTGCTCTTGAATTTTCAACTTCTCAAGGCACTAAGGCCCCAGGCCTGGGATTCAGATACAAGGAAGGGTTCCTGTTTAAGGGGAAAGGGTTATGAGAAAGACATGGTCACAGAAATGACTAACATCTAGTTCTTAGAAACAGGCTTCAGGATAAAGGCCAACTCAGCCAGTTCACGGAGAAGGTGATGGCACCCCACTCCAGTACTCTTGCCTGGAAAATCCCATGGACGGAGGAGCCTGGTAGGCTACAGTCCATGGGGTCACGAAGAGTCGGACACGACTGAGCGACTTCATTTTCACTTTTCACTTTCATGCATTGGAGAAGGAAATGGCAACCCACTCCAGTGTTCTTGCCTGGAGAATCCCAGGGACGGCGGAGCCTGCTGGGCTGCTGTCTATGGGGTCGTACAGAGTCGGATACGACTGAAGCAACTTAGCAGCAGCAGCAGCCAGTTCAATGATAATGATGATTCTGACCATGACCGTCACAACAGCCCTTACTGTATTAAACTACAACTTACCAGAAATAACCACCATATAAATTATGTATGGTACATATCTTTTAAGACATTTTCATATACATGTTTTAATAAAATCTGGATATTATAGATACTATTTTGTGGCCCACTTCTTTCATTTAACAATAAGTCAACATTTTTCAATGTCAAAACTTGATACAGAGGTATTGTACAGATATGTGAACATTTATTCAACCAGTCCCCTCTTCTTGAATATTTAGGAAGTTCCCATTTTTCACTTTTAGATTATTTTAAATTAGTTTTTCAGTTTTAGATTATACTCCTACCATTATCTTAGGATAAAGTCTTAGAAATGGAATTTCTAGATCAAGGAAGATAACAAACTTTATTAAAGTCATTTGATAAATATTCTCATATAACCCTCCAGAAAAGTTGTACCTATTTACACAATATTCCCACCAGCACTATTTGAGAATATTTCTTCAATCCTCCTCAATAAGAACAAGTTTTATTTCTGCCAATATGATAAAAAGTGGTATCTTACTGCTTTAATTTGAATTTCATTGATAGCTAGTAGAGATAAATGTAACTAGGGAATATATTTTTAACTGCATTTGTATCATATTTGTTCTTTGGTGAATTTCCTGTACAGGTCTGAATTAGTTTCTTATTGCTGCCATAACAAATCACCACAAACTCAGTGGCCAAAGCAACATAAATTTATAGTTCTGGAGACAGAAGAGCAAAATCTTATGGGACTAAAAATAAGACATCAGTAGAGCTGTTCCCTTCTGGAGGCTCCAGGAGAGGATCAGTTTCCTTGTCTTTTTCAGCTTCGAGAGGCTGCCTGCATTCCCTGGCTCACTGCCCCTTCCTTGCATCACTTAAAGACTTCTTGATTCCACTGTCACATCTCCTGTTACTCACTCTGGTCCCCTGCTTTTTACTTCTAAGGAATTCTGTGATTACAACAGGCCCACCCGCATAATCCAGGGTTATCTCCCCATTATCAAGATTCTTAACCAACTACATCTTCAAAGTTCCCTTTGCCATATATAGTAACATTCACAGGTCCCAGGAATTAGAATGTTGGCATCTTTCAGGGGCCATTATTAAGCCTACATGGTCTTTTAACCATCATTCCTTGGAGTGTTCATCTCTTTCCTATTTTTCCCTTTGTACATTAAGATACTTTGATTATCATGATGGATGCTACGGTGCACTGCCCAGATCTCCCCTTCAGGACCAAAACACTCATTTGCCCAGCTGCTAGGAGGCTGGCTCCTGGTGACATGCAGATGTCTCTCTCTACAAATTGCCCTGGGCTGGAAGTTACTATTCTGCTCTAGACTCCCAGGAGCAGCCTGCATCCAGCACGGCAGTACCAAAGGCTGGCCCTTGCCATGTTTCAGGACATCTCCAGAGCCTCCTGGGGAACTGATGGAGTCTTCTTTGCAACTGCATTGCAGTTTCACTTTCTCCTCTGCCCAGTCCTGCTTCTTTCACTCCTTTGCAGGCAGTGTTCCTGAGAGCACTTGCCAAAAAAACATTCCTGGATGCAAATCTCAAAGTCCTAGTTTCTCAAGGAACCCAATCTAAGGAGCTGGCTTCAGAAGTCATTCTAGGAAGCAGAGCCACTGTGAGATTTTGGAGCTGGCAGAGAGAACCCCATCATTGGTGCCAGGTGAAGCACTCACAGTCCATGGCATGCTGAAGCAGTGAAACTGCTAACCTTCCTCTATGGTGGATGGGAATGGGACATTGGTGGGAGCAATAGCATAGGCACTTGAGAGATACGACGGAAGTAGTAACTATAAGGAACTTGGAATCAGATGGCTATTTCTGGGTACAATCAATGTGCTTGAGGAAGAGAGGCTGAGAATGATTAATCACCAATTTAAGTGAACTGTGAAAATCAGACACCTTCCTTGGCATCACAGAAAGAGACATACCTCCTGTAAGTAAAGCACAGAAAAGGCTGAGGTTCAGACCCAGGACTCTGATTGGGGAATGAGACCATCACACTTGGGAGACATCTGGTCAGTGCACTCAAAAAGTTGAGTCCTCAAGTTCTCCTAAGCCCTCTGGGCCTGCAATCATGACCCACTGCTCCCTGTGATGCGCTAGAGCTGTCCCCTTGCTTGAAGATGATGTAGAAACAATATGACATATGCTCATTCCTCGAGATTCATCCCCCATCTCCTTTCCTGACCATCAGGCCAAAAACTAGAGTCAAATCACAATATAGCCCAATCAGGGATGTCCTGAGCCTGAGAAGGCTTGAGCTACAGGACCAGCCAACACAGGAACAAGAAGGTTATGTATGGACCTGGATTCTGAGGGTGGTACATCAAGGGGGATAGAACATGAAGCTGGTTAAAGGCAAGTGTTATCAATATGGGAGCACCCTCCCATGATACAGGATATAAGACCCTGGCAAGTATCCTAAGAGGTATTAACACAATGGCTTTTAGAAGCCTGCTCTACACTAAATGAAGCAGAAATGCCGTAACTCTTATGAAGACAGTGGAAGAAGGGATCAAAAAGCTTAGAGAAGTAAGCAATACTAGAGTGAATATACTACCAAGGCTGAGAAACCCACCAGGAGACCATGTTCTGCTGAGGGGATGAACCCTGGTGGAGAGGATCAGCATGGTGGAGATGCTCTGGCCCTCAGATCTTCTCTGTGGGCCAGAGCTGATGGCAAGAAATGCTGCTACAGCCTGGACTGCCTGACAGCAATGGGAGCAACAGGGCCCCAATTAATAAGAGGTCAGATGGCAGCACTTAACTGTTAGAAGCAAGGTGGGTGCAATTATCAAAATGAGCAGCAGGGTCAGGGTGGCAGTCAGAGGGGCCTACTCTGCAGAGATCTAGGAAGACGGTTAACAGAACACAGTGTACCTAATGGGAAAGACAGATGGGCAGTCAATGAGAAAACTGCTTAATTTATACAACCAAAAATAAATGAATGAATGGATAATCAGGAGACAGAAGGCAGCTATTCAACTAAACAAATCACAATGTCTTGTCCAGTTAATGCACCTGAGACATTTTTCAGACCTGAAAACCTCTGTCTGAAGGAGCAGCTAGGGATTCTCATGAGGAAGGATCCTAAACCACCACAGCAAGAATATATAATAATGATCCTCCCCAGTCTTTCCCCAGAGGAACCTACAGAATATATTTCCTGTAACCACAAACTTAAGAAAGAGAAAGACTCAGGCATTTCGAAGATAGTTAAACACAGGATCTGAGTTGATATGAGTATCTGAGGTCCCAATGGATTATCATGGCGCCCTGTTAGAATGAAATTGATGGGGGACAGCCAAATCTCAGGTGACGCAGTGGCTAAGAATCTGCCTGCCAATGCAGGAGATGCAAGAGATGAGAGTTCTATCCCTGAATCAGGAAGATCCCCTGGAGTAGGAAATGACAATTCACTCTAGTATTCTTGCCTGGAAAATTCCATGCATAGAGGAGCCTGGCGGCCTACAGTCTGTGGGGTCACAAAGGGTCGGGACACAACTGAGCGCCCATGCACACATGCACACACACACACACACACAAATAGCCAATAAAAGGAGTTCTGGCCCAGGTCCAGATCATAATGAGTCCACCAGATCCATAGACCTACTCAGTGATCACGTCCCCAGATGATTCACCAAGGTATCTCTCAGTGGTTTTTTGCTCAATTTTGACAATAAATGGACAGTGGACAGTGTAGCACTCATGGCTTCAAAAGAACATGGTGGCCAGGGGTCTAGAGCCCTCAGGGTCACCCCATCTAGGAAGCCACCGAGATGAGCAGAGATGCTTCAGATCCAGAATAGACAGCAAAGGAGAGAGGTGATAAGTATCAGTGTTCCTCAAGACCAGCTGTAGCGGCGAGGGCTGCAGCCTGTGCCACTAACTTCCTCTTAGAAGTCTCTGAGGAAAAGAGATCACAGAACTTTGGAGAAGACACTCGAGATGGTTGAACTTATAGTCAAACAAATGGAATGCAGGTGGCAGAAACACTGGGAAAGGTAGGTGTTGCAATGCACCTCCCAGACCCTCCCCTTCAGGACCCAGGCATGCGTTCCCCCAGTTGTGGGGAGTGTTGGCTGCTGACCTCACAACTGAACCCTCTGCAGGGCAGCCAAAGTGAGTTGCCTCCCCCAAGTTTACGTCCCCTTCCCAGGGACAACCCCTACCCAGTAACTGTTCCATGCGGGGCTATACAGGCCTGGAACCCTTGCCCTGATTCAGGACAATCTTCAGAGCTCCCTGTAGGATCAGCTGAGGCCTCTGCTGCAGCTGCCTGAAAGCTCAACTTCTCCACCAGCCCCATCCTGCCTCCCTCCCTCCCTGACAGGTGCTGCTCCAGAGCAAACCTCAGTGGTGTAAACCTCCTGTGTGCAGACCTCTGCATGCAGGGTAAATATTTATCCTGACTCTTTAGGATCCTGTAGGGCTCCATCCAGGTCCTCTTTGTTGTCTTCAAAGCCCATCCCCAGACTTCTGGAAATGGCTTATAACTGAGTCCCTTACTGGAACCTGCCCTCAGCCTCAAGGAACCGCCTCTTCCCAGTGGGCAGCCACAGCCAGTGACTGGTTGATGCAGGGAAACAAAGACCCAGGCCCATTGCCTCAGTCTGGGACATCCCTAAAGGGCCCTCCCAGCTCCAGTGCTCCCCATGAAGTCAGTTGAGGCATCCCTTGAACCACAATGGTCCCCTCCTGTCATCCTTGCTCTTAACTCTTGACTCTCCCAAGTAAGGCTTTTGCATGCACATCTCAGAGTCTCTTTCCTGGGAGCCCAACTCAATATAGAGTGGTTTTGATTTTCAGACATTTAAAAATGTTATATCCAAACTCATCAGTCTTTCCCAAAAATGGCTGCCCATTTTTGAATTAGGTTGTTTTAATATTTTAACTTTAAATTGTGATGAAACAGTCATCCTCAACACACACTGTAGAATAATTCAGCTTTTATCAATTATTCTACATTTTGTATATATGAAATTATTGTACTTATTTAGGTATGCTCCTGGGGTTCCTACTCTGTTCCTCTGATCACTCCAGCTCTTTCTATGGAATATACCTTTTAATCAATATAGCTTTGTAAGTCATACCTATTAACTGATATTTTGTTTTAAGCTGCATTGAATCATTTTAGAAATAAGGAATTAATTTTTTAATTATTTTATTTGGCTGTGCCAGGTCTTAGTTGTGGCACACAAGGTCTTCGACCTTCATGGTGGCATGCATGATCTTTTAGTTGCAGTATGCAGGATCTAGTTCCCTGACTGGGGATCAAACCCAGACCTCTTGCATTGAGAGCACAAAGTCTTAGCCACTGGACCACCAAGGAAGTCCCCAATACCATAAATTTTAATACCAACAATGTAAGTGATTCATAACATCACAAATACTTACGAAGCATTATTGCTAGGACCTGAGAACACAAGACATACAGAATAGTCGGGGGTTGTGGGGAGAAGCCAAGGAACTGGCACACACAATTAAGCACAGACATGCAGGAAACAGTAAGTACCTATTGGGGGGAATCTTTTACAAGGAGTCAGGAAAGGCCGCCTCAAGGAGGTAATGTTTGAGCCAGAATCAGAACTAGGTAGAATTAGGAGAACTCATCCAGGAGAACTAAGCAGGTGACGGGGTGGAGGTGAGGGGGAGGTACTGCAGGCAAAGGGCAGCATGCCATGTATGCAATCTCTCTAGCTAAGACAGGACTCGGGAAGGAGGGCCAGGTGGGCAAGATCCCAAGAGCCAACTGAAGGATTTGGACTTTTTTCCTATAAGGAGTAGGACATCATTAAAGGCTTTAAAAAAAAAAACAACAAGCCTTATTGAGATATAACTCACATACCATACAGGTCACCTACTCAAAGTGTACAATTCAATGGTTTTTACTACACTCATATATATGTGCAACCATTTTCATAGTCAATTTTAAAACACTCAAAAAGAAACTCTGAACCCTTTAGAAACCACCTACTCCCAACTTCAGCTCTGTGAAGTGAAAGTCGTTCAGTTGTGTCCAACTCTATACGACCTCATGGACTATACAGTCCATGGAATTCTCCAGGCCAGAATACTAGAGTGGGCAGCCTTTCCCTTCTCCAGGGGCTCTTCCCAACACAGGAAACAAACCAGGGTCTCCTGCATTGCAGGCAGACTCTTTACCAACTGAGCTATCAGGGAACCCAACTTCAGCTTTAAACAACCACTAATCTAGTTTCTATAGATCTGCCTATCCTGGACATTTCCTGTAAACGGAATCACATGTTATGTGTTCTTTTATGACTAATTCCTTATTTCACTTATAATATTTACAAGCTTCACTCATGTTGTAGCACATATCACTACATCATTTTTTTCCTTTTTTCTCCTTTTTTTTCAGAAAGTAAGCTATAACTAGATAAGATGGTTATATATCCTGGAAGCATAATGCTTGAAACTGAGTCACTGTCACAACAAGGTCTTAGTATAGTACTGTCTATAGAGCTTTTTACAATGATGGAAATGTTCTATATCCGTGTAGTCTAACAGGGCAACTACTGGCCACAAATAGCTATAGGATACCTGAAGTGTGGTAGTGCTACTGAAGTACTACATTTTTTACTTTAATTAAATTCAAATTAAATAACTACCTGTGGCTAGGAGCTATTGTGTTTATCACTTCTTTTGATGGCAAAATAATATTCTATTTTGCAGATATACCATATTTTGTTTATCCATTTATCTATCAGTTGACGGATGGCTTCCACCTTACTGGCTGTTATAAATAATGCTGCTCTGAACATTCATGCATAAGTTTTAACGAAGACATACGTTTTCATTTCTCTTGCGTACATATCTAGGAGAACTGCTGGCTCATATGGTAACTCTACATTTAATAACCTAAGAAATTGCCAGATCATTTTCCAAAGCAGCTGCACCATTTTACATTACCATTAGTAGTGCATGAGAGTTCCAATGTCTGCACATCCTCACTAACACTTGTTATTATCTGACTTTATTATTCTAGCCATCCTAGTGGACATAAGTGGCATCTCACTGTGGTTTTCATTAGTATTTTTCTAATCACTAAGGGCTTTTAACAGAGAGCCTGATACAATCAAGACTTTTGAAGAGTTCACTCTGGAGAAATGATCTGAGGACAGAAAAAAGGCCATGAGATGATGTGAAGAGGCCACTGCAGAGGTCTGGGAAAGATGATGGTAGCTTAGATTGTGATGGAAGAGATAGTAAATAAGGGATAGTTGGAGAAATAGGAGATAAAATCTACAAGGTCTAGAGATCACTGGATGAAGCACACAGAAGGAGGGCAAAGGTTTCTAGTTCATAGAACTGGGTAGATGGTGGTACTCCCACTGAGAGAACACAGAAATATTTTATAACTTGTGATAAAATATACATAACATAAAATTTACTGTCTGAACCATTTTTACGCATATAGTTCAGTACTGTTAAGTATATTCACGTTGTCATGCAATCAGTCTCCAAAACTTTTTCATCTTGCAAAACTGAAACTCTATATCCATTAAACAATAACTCTCCATTCCCTGGCAACCACCATTCTACTTTCTGTCTCTGAATCTGATACTCTAGATGCCTCATATAAGTGGAATGACACGGTATTCATCTTTTTGTGACTGGCTTATTTCACACAACACAATGTCCTCAAGATCCACGTTGTAGTATGTGTCAGGCTGCCTTCCTTTTTTAAGTGAAAACACAGAAACAGTTCTTTATTGACCAAAAAAAGCAGTTTTTTCAGAACTACTTTCTTTTTTTTTTCCCTCCCCTCTCTGCCCCTCCCACCCAAAACTACTTTCTTATTCAACATATACTAAGTTTTAATCTAAGCCTTCTTCAGATTCATTTTCAAGGTTCTTCCAAGTCAGTGCTTGCCTCAGCCAGATATGCACAGCATGGTCCTGACACCCTGCTGTTCATGAACCACTCTTCATAACCTTAACCCCACTGGCATCTTTCAATTCAAAGAATAATCCTCAGGCAATCTGATGGATAGGAAGCTTTGATCTGATTTCCCTATTTGTTTATTTGCAGGTCCATTTTTCCTTAATTAAATTCAGTCTATTGAAGAAAGAAACTAGATAGTTTCTCTTGAAAACAGTCCAAAGCTGTTAATAATTTGGAGGACTTGAGATCCCTCCATAACACAAATTTGGCCACATTTACCTCTCTTAACTCTGAAAATTCTAAGATCTATTCTGAGAGATTCGGCAATTTCTGCTGCCCTTAATCATCTTGCCCGGCATGTGACAGGCAATCTTCTGCATTCACAATAATTTTATTACTTCATTACAGCATAATCTTTTGGAACACATATGAGAAATCATTTAGGAATTAAAATACAAGTTAAAATTCAAGTCTCCAACAAAATAAGTGACCATTGCTACTAAGGTGGAAATAGATGATATTCCATCTAAACACAGACGATGAGAGTCTTCATCAGAACTTACTCCTCAGCCTGCTGGCAAGACACATCCCAGTTTCAACAATATAAAAATGCTAAGGGAAGATTGTGCATCTTAGAATCAAGAAGGTGTGGTGCATGGAGAGAAGCAAAGGAATACAAAGAAGGTTTAATACAGCAGCGGATAGTACCAGCAGGCACAAAGAGAATGAGAAAACAACAAAGCAGATAGTAACTACACACAGCACTCTTTATACTCAAGAATCATAGTGTAGGAGCAACAAAAAACCCTACATCCCTCATGCAGCTTCCCAGAGTAAAAATAGAAGATAAGTGGAGATTGAAAGGAAGATATTGAACCATCAAGAAAAGATTAAATTAAAAGTGCCATTTCTTAGAAGTTGGGATGTTAATAGTACTTCCCTCTGAGAGGAGATTAAGGTAAAGTTTTTATTCCTTAAAAGTATTTTCTTGGTTTTTTGCTACAATAAACATACACATGAAAAAACTGCATGTTTTTAAAAAACAAAAAATTTAGAACAATATTGTAAATCAACTATATGTTAATACAAATTTTAAAAATATGTATTTTAGAAAGAAATACAAAATGTCCAATATTTTCTAAGAAAACAGTTTCTGGTGTTTAAATATGGAAACCTTAGTTTCCCGAAAATAAATGCCTCAGTTCAATTCATGTCCTGAAGATCCTGAACAAATGAGGCATAACTGAACAGGGGACCCTTGTGTAATCACCAGCACCACTTTGGTTTTGCTGTAAAGCACTGCTTGAAGAACAAGCCCCTGTCTGACCCCAGTACTAATTCTTCAGCTGCTCTCTCTGAAGGTCACAAAAGGCCTGCTGAGGAGATAAATGGTAATGGTTTCTGTAGCAAGGAAGCCTGTTTGGAGCCCACAAGCCACTGTAAATGCCACCCACACACCCCACATCAATCCTCTTGAGAAGGAACAAAGGTTTATAAACTTTGCTTAACAGCCAGACCCTCCATCCTTTGGGCACCATGGGTCCACCCTGCAGCCTTGTAAGGTTCATGATAGTTGATCATTTTGGTCTCTGACATCATCTAGGGAGGGGGCAGAAAGGCTTTATAAACTCTGCTTAGCAGTTCCCTCCAGTGCCCAGGATGGTACCTGGAATAAAAATAAAAAGAGCCTAATATTTTGCTGCTGAATGGAAGGTAGAGCCAATCGTCCCCCGGATTCCCAGGTCCAGACTCAGTGACCTCGCCAGGCCTGACAAGCTGGTGAAACCCATCAACACAGCCCAGAAATCACAGGGATTCTGAGAGGAAAGAGCACCCTCACCTGTGAAAGCCACATTAATGTCTGGGGAATCTAGGATCCTTCACTCTCCTGTTTGCTCCTGATTCAGGGGCCCTGAGGGCTGGTGGGATGGGGCGGGATGGGACTGGGGGCTTGGCAGGAAGCAGATATGAACAAGAGAAGATCCCGCACCAAGGATACCAGCCTAGTGGGGGAAACAACACCTGGCACATCACTCGCCCAAGTACAGATTCACTGCTCAGGCCAGATGAAGGGGATGAGATGGCTCCACTGGACAGTCAATGACAGACAAGAACGGAAGAAAGCTGACGGGGCAGTGGTACAGCCTGCCAGTCCTTCACAGCTGATTGGGCCCTGGGATGCTCTCCCTGAGCATGGTCTCAGAGGCTGAGAGCCAGCAGTCCAGTCTGCCTTCAGGAGTGCACAGGTGGCCTGGGGAGCCCCTGAGCCAGAGGGTCCACATGCCAGGGAGATAACAAGGAGCCATTCGTGGGCATACAATGCAGGGAGCCAGCCTCGGCTCCCTCCAGACCCTCTTGTCTTTCTGGCTCCCCAAGCTTTGGCTGGCAGGAGTCCGGCAAGGTAACCAGGTTGGAAAGGAATCACTACTTCTTAGGAGGAGAGCTCAGTGGGCCAGACCCACCCATCTTGTGAAGAAGGAAACTGAGGTTCAGAGGAGAGACATGTCTTACCCCAGCCTCACAGCAGGTCTATGGCTGACGATAAGACCCTGAGCTGGAGGCTCTGACTCCAGGGCCCTTTTCCTCTTCCCATCTTGGTCAAACACATGAAGACTGAGAGCAGATGAGTTTCCACCTGATAGAAACAGATATTCCAGTGGAGATTTCTGAGCACAGCGGAGGTGCAAGGGTTCTCCAGTCAGTGAGACCAAAGCAGGAGCTTCTGTGGACAGTAGAGGCCTGAAGGAGGAAGGACTAGATGGGTAAGGGTCCAGAAGAAGTGTGGAGAGTGTGGCAACTGCAGGGATGAGGACCTGGACCAGTTCTGTAAGCCAACGAGGCTACCAAGAAAGGGTAGGAGTGAACACCTTGAGATCTGAAAATGTGGAGGCTAATGGGGAGAGGGGCTGATCAAGGGAAGGGAGTGGCCAGAGAGGAAGCCAAGGCCTTCACCCTGTGTGATCAGGAGGAGGACAGTACAGGGAAACCAGGAGAAGGAGCCACACTGGTGGCCCTGGGTGGTAGGCTCAGTGTTAGCTCTGTAGAGCCACATATCTGTGGAAGGAGGCATCTGGCCCAAAAATGTCCATCATTCTGAAGGTGCGGGCAAGTGATGGAGTCCATCAAGGGTACAGAACTTGGCTATAACAGATGTGGGCAATTGATCTGACCACTGGCTTCCTTCTAAGGTCTCTTGTCCAAACTTAGAGTATATATCCTTAAGGATCAGCACAGGACACCCGACACCCTTTGCTTTTCTATAAAGAGATACTGGTTAAACCAGTGAATTTCAGGGTAGTAAGAAGGAGTAGTACTCAATATCCAAGCACATTATCCTGATGTCATCACAAAAGTCCTTAAAGAGGAAGTAGGAGACTAGAATGAGTAATAGAAGATATGACAACAGACTCAAGAAGTTTGAATGATGCAAGGAAGGAAATCGCCACGAGCCAAGGAATGCAGGCAACCTTTAGAAGCTGAAAAAGGAAATGAATTCTCCTGTTAGAGCCTCCAAAGGAACCAGCCCTGTCAGCACCTTGACTTTAACAAGACTCATTTTGTATTCCTTACCTTCAGAACTGTAAGAGAATAAATTTGTGTTGTTTCAAGCCACTAAGTTTGTGGTAATGTTTTATAGCAGCCATAGGAAACTAATATACCACATCATTAAATTTAAGCTCGGCATTTACCATCAAGCTAGAGATCAAATGTAACCATCCTCCCTTGTAGCTGGGCATGACTATGTGACTAATTTCTAACAGATAGAACAGAAGTGATATTTACAACTTCTGGACTGTCTTCAGCTTTAAGACAGGATGCTTGCTCTAGATTATTGCCCTTTCTCTTCCCCCTACACCCACTGTAACACAGATGTGGCTGTGACCCTGTTCAATCACAGCAACAGGACAAATCCTATAGGCATGGCGGGACAGCAAAAGTTAAGAAACTTGAATCCCTGAATTATTTGGTAGAACAGAGATGTCCTAAGCCTGGACCAGCCAGGCTATAGGTTGACAGGAAAATAAATTGTTAACTGATTTAAACACTATATTTTGGGGTCCCTCTGTTATATGGCAGCTCAGCTATCACCCTAGTACACTGCCTAAAGAAGGTCCCAATTTACTCAGACAAACAAAAACAGAAATAGGTCTTTACACTATTGTACGAAGATGCTATATTATAGAGGTGGCCAAGGTCCAGGCATACAGGAGGCCTCTATGGTGGATCCAGGATCTCAGATGGTCATTCACTCAACATAAGCCCTCAGTCCAACCTCTCCTGACTTACGGGCCTTATAAAACACAGTAAGGGTAGCATTAAAGATGAAACAAGACCAAGAGGGCTCTTTGTATCACGCAAAGCCTAAGTGTACTACCATTGCCTGAGTCCTGCCATCTGTGGCAGTTATTTTCAGCTCAAGACGATGATTCTGAGCCACCTGTATGCCTCCAGACTCAAGCTCCTGACCAAAGGGAGGGATCTGGCAGACTCTACACTGACCAGTCCCAGACAGATGAAGGCCTGATCCAGACAATAATCTGGTCAAAAAGGAAGAGTCCTACTTATGGACTTTTCCCATATTAATAACCTGAGGGCATCTGAGACAAGTTTACAACATCTTATAGGTATTCAGGCATTGTTGTCAATTTTTCAGAATTTTTTTCTGCTTTCTGTGGTGGTGGTTGACTACTTTTTCTGTGTATCTTTCATTGTCAGCCAACTCTGTCTGTGCTGCCAAAAAAAATTTTCAGAAATGAACCCAAAATGCCTAAAGATGGAGTTTGGAAAACGGCCCTAAAACACAAGTCAAATCACATCATTTCTCTGTGCAAAATCCTTGAAGTTCCCATGGCCATCAAACACTATGAGATCTAGCCCTTCCCCCTCACCAGCTTGATCCTAAAGCACTTCATCACCTTGCTCCAGCCCCAACAGTCTCTTTGCTGGTCATGAATTCCCCAAGGAAACTGCCTCAGGACCACTGCATCTGCTCTTGCACTGGCCTGGACATCACATGACACCACAGGCTCTCTGTCTCCCTCTATCCAATCTCTGTTGAAATGTTATCTCACAGAGGCCTTCTCTGGACACCAACTTCAAATAGAACTCATCCAGTCACTAAACCATCATCACTCACCCCCTTACTGTGCTTTATTTGTCTTTTCTAGCTCTATTACCATCTGACATGGTTTATGGTCCACTAGCTAAGATGTATGTTAATTTAGGCAACATTTCTCCATCTCCATCATTAGCATCCAAGCTCTCTGGGACAGTCTTTGTTGTGTCCACTGCTGTACCCTCATTGTTGACAACAGTACCCGACACACAGTAAATAGTTACTATTTGTTGAATAAATGAATAATGCACCCAAACTACCCACATGTGAAAATCCAGCAAAGAGGGAATGATTCATTTTTTGCCAACTCATAGTTTTGGACCTAATTTTCACCTTGATCATACTGTTTTCAACCAAATAGTTTTAGAACAACTTGTTTTCAGCCAAATGGACTGGCACAGTTTGGGGGGGGCACTTCCAACCATTGTACAGCTCCTCACCTGACACCTGAATCCCTTATTTATTTAGAAAGCACACCTAATTTCCTAGACAAAATTTGCCCCATCACAGCCACACCTTTACTGCAAGGTGCTTGCTGGGAAGGCTGCCTGCCAGCCCAGCAGCTGGCATAATCATGAGGTAGGTAATACCAGGGCTCAGGAACACTACAATTAGTACTTGACAAGCACTTTATGGCCCGCAATTTAAGCATCTATGCAATTGTAATTCAGTTCCTTGATGAGGCAAACATGATACTAACCTCATCTGGAGAACTGGATGAAATGCCTCCTCGCACTGATGGCTGCCTAATTAGTGCACAAGGGAAGGCGAGGCTCTGCAGCCTCCCCACCTCTGAATTTTGAGAGTGCTTCCCTATAACATCTTTCTAGAATTCATGACAGTGACAGAATGTATATCCACTCACTCTCACACACATTGACTGAATATTGACTGCAAGGGGAGAGTGGAGGATTGAATGGTTTTAGCTTGTCATTTCTCCATAGGGTCTCAAAACAGCTGGGGACGGATGATTTTAGGTGATTTTGAGGACAAAGCCCTTTCACAAAGTGTCTACAGTCTAGCTGTAGACACAAAGTGTCTACAGTCACACTACAGCTGTAGTCACAAAGTGTCTACAGTCGACCATTGGGCCTGCTGAAACAACTCCTTGAAATGCAAACAGTTCATACAGAAGATGCTGGAAACACATTTAATAAAATTCACTTAAATTTCTGATTTAAAACAGTAAAACCCAACCCTCCTAGTAAATGAGAAAGAAGGTACCTCTAGAACACACCAAAGCCTGTCACAAACCACAGCCAGCATGCCCAGCAACAGTGAAACACACCATCAAACAAGAATGCCTGTGCTCACAACATCTACCTGGTTCTGCTCTCACAGTTTATGACAACTCAACCTGTGGACAAAGAAGCCACATATAAATATTGAAAAAGGAAGAGGTAAAAGTATTGTCATTTGCAAAAAAGGATGACTGTCTACTTGGAAAATCCATGGGGAACTATTTGGACCAATGAGAATGCTCAAGGAGGTGGCTGGTTATGAAATATTCACAAATCAAAGCTTTCTACATACCAACAATAATTAGTTAGAAAATATGGTGATGAAGGGGAGCCACTATAAAATAAAAGGATATCACTCACAATAGTAACAAAGACATAAAATACTGAGAAATTAAGTTAGTGAAATGAGTAAGATTCATATGAAAAGGGCTACAATGTCTGGAACTACTCAAGAAATATTTGTGGGATGAATTAATAACTGCCAATTCTTTGAGAGGGATATAAAAGAGGTAAGAATGAAAGAAAAGATGCACCTTGTTTCTTGAATGAGATGAACCTGCAAAATGAATCTGCAAACATTTCAATCTCTAAGTTTGCCAAATTCCAACCAAAATATCAACTTTATGATTATTATTTTTAGAACTCAACAATATAATTTTTAGTTCTAGCATGAGGATAAATGGATGAGGATAGTTAGGAAAATCCTTGGAAAGAGAAGTACTATTAACATTATGGAGAGGACTTACCTTATCAGATATTAAAGACTAATAAAACGCTAAGGTGATTTAAATAATGGGGCACTGACCTAGACACACCTTATAAAACCTAGAAACCTAGAAATTCAGGAACAGACCAACTATATATAAGGTGTCATTTCAAGTAAGTAGAGAAATAAATTTTTCAACAAATGGTATTGGAACACTGGATTAACCATTTTGAAAATAAATATATCATTAGAGGTTCACTTTATTAAAAAATAAATGTTAGATGTGTTAAAGAGTTAAATATTTAAAAAATTAAATCATTAGTATAACCAAAAGAAAACCTAAATGGGTTATTTATAAAGCCATGGATTATTTGCAGGATGTTCTAAGTATACACCAAAAGCAAAAATTATAAAGGTATCAATCTAGCTACATGAGATTTTTTAAAAACTCATGTTAAAAAGTAACATGAGTTTTTTAATGTTAAAAGACAAGAGAAAAAACTGGAAAAATATTTAGTACACACATTAGGGTTGGGGGTGGGTAAAGTACTGTAATATATAAAAAGCAGTTTCACAATTCAGTAGGAAAGAGCTATGTATATTAATAAAAAATATTCAACAGGTATGACAAGTCAACTCACTAAAACGGAGCTCATTAAACACTGAAATACAGTCAACCTTTCTGATAAACAAAGAAGTGCAAAATAATAACTTATCAACTGCCCAATTGGCCGAGCTTTTGTTTTTTCTTTAGTAATATCTCCCAGTTACATGCTCAAGGGAAGGCCTCCCTCCCCCACCCTCCACGTCCACTGCTGTCTGAGGACAGACAGCTCAGCAATAAGTAGTACAGGATTCCATTGTGAGTCCTGCAGCCAGGTAAGTGGGCTTGATTCCCTCCATGTCGTAGCTCTGAGGTCTTGGGTAAGTTGCTAAAACTCTCGAAGACTCAGATGTTTCATCTTAAAAGAGAAATAATAATAGTTCCCAGGCATGTTATGAAAACTAAATGAGATGATGCATATAAGAGCACTTGACTCTGCTCCACCGCAAGCTTTCCAGAAATGGCATAGATAACTAAATTTTAAAATATTTAAATTTTGCATACCCTTTGGCTCAGGCAATGCTAGTCTAAAGAACTAATCATAGAGAAGCACCCACATTTTGTTTCAAGGCTGTATGCTGCAATGTTGTTAAGACTCACACACAAATTCACACACACACACAAACCAAGAAACTATACACAATCCACATTTCAACAAGAGAAAATTATCCATGTATGGCCTGGTGGAATACTGGTAAGCCACTTAGAAATAAGGAGTAGAGGTTCTGAAATGGCCCAGAAAGCTCTTCATGATATGAAGGTAAAGAAAATAAGAGCAGGTAACAAGGAGCAAATAATCTGATTTTGTTTTAAAAAAAAATATGAGAATACATGCCAAGATATCTACAGTGATTATATTAGATAGTGAGGTTATGAGTGATTTTAATTTTCTTCTTTTAATTTGCATTTTCTGAATTGTCTTCAATAAACATAAATTACTTTTATAATAAGATAAGGATACTACAAGTTTTTTTTTAAATCTTAATGTAAACTCTCCAAGTACAAAAGTCGGTCATTAGGATGGCTTTTCAAAAGACGCAAATGATCTTAAAAGCATGCCTTTCTCTTCCCAGCTGCAATAGGTCCAGCAGTGGAGATGGACTCCTCTGGCATGTTATTGACTGAAGTCCTCAAACAGAAATTGCTCAGCTACTCAATGATGTCTGTTTATTCCTCAGTACATTTGTCCTCATCCTGGGAATGGGAGCTATGATTCCAAGATAATGTACGTGTCCCAAAAGATCAAAACCAAATACATTCTGCTATACTCTACAATAACATTTTTCAAAAACACAGAGTAAAACCAATATCTGTGATAAGAGATAAAACCTCATCCCAGCCCAAAGCTTCTATCCTTAGAGATCTGTATTTTGTCCATGTGGTGGCCTCTGCCTGAATCTCCTGCCCTAAGGATGCAATTCTCTGCTTTCCTCAAGGCCACTTCACCTGTCTACTCAAAGGCAGAATGAACTATTCTGCAGAACAGAAGGCATTCCACCCCAGGCTGCCCCGTCTGGGCTCACTTGTGTGTACCTCAGCTCCTGACCACACCTCTGCCTGCCTCAGGATGCCTGGATTTTCCCCAGAGCCAGTCTGATGGCACCACCCCAGAGACCCTGGCACCACCTACACACATGTTGCAGAAAGACATGAGTAATAAGCTCAAGAGGACAGGGACCCTGTTTGGTACTGTCCACCAGTGCCCACTGCAATGCCTGGCATCCTGAGGTCTTACTTGATAACCATCGGTAGAAGGGAGGGAGAGTGTGAGGAGGGAGGGTAACCTGAGATAAAGCCAAAGTCGAAGCCAAGGTCACCAACAGGAGCTTTTCTCTACTATAGATATCTTCCATGGTCCTACTGGCACTGCCTTTCCCAGCACACGCCCTGAAAGAGGTCTCATTCTCAGCAGACTCAGGACTAACAGTGGCCTGCATTTACATCAGCACAGGCGCTGAGCATCCAGCTGCTCCCTCCCTTCAGAGAGCATAATGAGTCATGGTCAACTAGGGCCTCAGTCTCTTTTCACACCTACTCCTTTTAAGCCTCATCAACTTCGTCCTGTCCTTAAGCAGCTGGTTGTCTGAACCCAGGAGCCAGTTGATGTAGTGAACCCTGAAAAAAGAACTCTTGGAATCCTGGAGCAATGGTGTGAATGTAACAAGAGGAAATTTGTTTTCTGGCTCTGTCATCTGAAATATTTGCTAATCCTCTTAGCTTGACATCATTAGCAAAATTTGACCTGTAACACTTCTATGATTTTATTCAAGTAACTGATTAAAGAAAGAATTTAAAAAAAAGAGAGAATATATATCTTCTCTTAAAGATAGATACATAGAAAACGATAGATCTTCCTCAACTTACAATGGGTTAAGTCTTGATAAACCCATCACAAACCAAAAATACTGTTAAGTAAGAAGTGTATTTAATACATGTAATCTAAGAACACGATAGGCTAACTTACCTTCAGAATGTTCAGAACACTTATCCTACAGATTTGGACAAAATCATCTAACATGAAGCCTATTTCTTAAAAAAGTGTTGAATAGCTCATGTAATTTATTGAACAGTGCATTGAAAGTGTAAAACCCAATGGTTGTCTGGGTAGAGGACAGTTTTAAGTATATCGGTTCTCACCACTGTGATCGTGTGGCTGAGCAGGATGCTTGCTGCTCACTGGCAACTGCCCAGCATCACAAGAGAATACTGCACTGCGCTAGACCATGAAAAGATAAAAATTCAAAATCTGAAGCACACTTTCTCAGAATGCATACCACTTTTGCACAAACCACCATAAGTTATAGACCATATATAATTTTTTTAAAAGCCCAGGCAAAGAACAGAGTCCTGCAGATCAATCTTTTTGGTATCAGGGACTGCTTCTGGGGAAGACAAGTTTTCCACAGACTGGGGGCGGTGGAATGGTTTGGGGATGCATTATATTTATTGTGTACTTTATTTCTATTATCATCACATGAGATCATCAGGCATTAGATCCCAGAGGTTGGGGACCCCTGCTGTAGACACCCACCCCAGACTACTCCCAGATTAACACCTCTTGGGTTTGAGATGCAAACAAATAACAGATGCCTCTAAATGGATCATCTTCTCTAACTGGTTGAAAATTCACAAGAGATTCTGTCAAATACCTTCATGGAGTTCACATTTGCTAGTTTCCCAGTTCTCCTAACCTCATCAGTTTGAACTTCCTCAACAAAGTAAGCAGAGAAGGAAATGGCAACCCACTCCAGTACCCTTGCCTGGAAAATCCCACGGACAGAGGAGCCTGGTAGGCTGCAGTCCATGGGGTCGCTAAGAGTCGGACACGACTGAGCGACTTCACTTTCACTTTTCACTTTCATGCATTGGAGAAGGAAATGGCAACCCACTCCAGTGTTCCTGCCTGGAGAATCCCAGGGACGGTGGGGCCTGGTGGGCTGCCGTCTATGGGGTCGCACAGAGTCAGACACGACTGAAGCGACTTAGCAGCAGCAGCAACCAAGTAAGTGAGGTCAATGCAATCCATCATGTTTTTGAAGAACTCAGAGGGATCTCCTCTTCCTTTTCTAATTGTTCAGACCACCCTCTGAGCATGCTCTGAGCTCCCACCTTGGAGTCACAGCTGGTGAAGGTTCCTGCCAACCTACCTGTACCCCTCAAGCAGCCTCTGTGGACAGTGACGAGGACCACACCAGGGAGGGCTCCTGGAAACCAGAGTAAGCCCAGCAACAGAAGGAGGACCTGCTGGTTTGAGAGTGGAAAGCATACCAGGGATGAGAAGGAAGAGCCTCATCCGGGCCACATGCTGATGTGGCTCTCACTCTCTCAGAAGGAGGAAAGATTCCCAAAAGGCAGAAACTGCTGGGGGAGATCATTCCTGTAAAGAAGAGCAGGGTTCTAGTTCCAGTTCACCTGCAATCTCACTGTGGCTTTAGTAAGTCAGGCCTCTTTTTCTCTTGGTGTCTAGCCCGTTGGAACTTCTAGAACAGACACCATGGGCTGTGTGGCTTATAAACCACAGAAACTTATCCCTCACAGTTCTAGAGGCTGGGAAGTCTAAGATCAAGGCACCAGCAGATTCAGTGTCTTGTGAGAGTCCAATTCCGGTTTCACAGATGACCATCTTTTGCTATAACATTACATGGTGGAAAAGGCAAATGAGTTCTCCTGGGTCTCCTTTTAAAACAGACACAAATCCTAATCACCTAATCAGTTCCCAAAGGTTTCACATCCAAATACTACCACACTTGGAGTCAAGATTTCACATATTAACTGCAAGAGCAGCAGGTAGGGAGGGTAGGGGGATACAAACATTTAGTCCATAGCACTGGGCCTCAGCTTTCTCATCTGTAAAATGGGGATAATGACAGGAAGGCAGACAATTGGACCACTTGCTCTTTTGAGGTCCCTTTGAAAGCCAGAAATAAAGACCAGTGCTTAATGTTTATAAATGTGGGCCCTAGAACCACAGTGTGCAGGTTCAGTTGCTCAGTCATGTCCGATTCTTTGTGACCCCATGGACTGTAGCCCACCAGACTCCTCTGTGCTTGGGATTCTCCGGGAAAGAATAGTGGAGTGGGTTGACATTTCCTCCTCCAGGGGATCTTCCTAGCCCAGAAATCGAATCCATGACTCTGGCATTGGCAGGAGGATTCTTTACCACTGAGCCACCTGGGAAGCCCCAGAACCACAGTGCCTGGGTTTAAATTAGTCCGTTACTACCCACGCAAATTTAGGCAGATAAGCAAATTTCTCTGTGCCTCAGTTTTCTCGTCTGAAAAATGGGAGCAATAAGAATGCTTATCTCCGAGGACCTTGATGACAAGTAGACAATTTACTCCCATAAAGAACAGAAGCTAAGCCCATGGAATGTTTTCACTCTAACGATGCTGCGGTCCTGATAGGTTTTACCTGGGTAATTTCATGCCTGTTCCCAGGGCACCCAAACAATAACCAGAATTCCCACATTTCCAGTGTCTAGAGGATCTTGTTGAGCTCTAGACAAGAAGAGCTGGACTGGAGAAAGCAAACAGCTTCAGCGAGCAGAGAGGCTGGTGTCATCCTCTAAAATATGCTATTGCAGACGTCTCCTAGCCTGACTTTTCTCCAAAGGAGTCATAATGGGAGGGGTTTGTGGCAATGTCATGCTCTAGGATCCTAACACTATTAGGTCAATTATCATGATTTATATCATATGAAGATCTGAAAGCTTTTAAGCCAGCTTCTTATACACATCCAAGCCACGTAAGAAAATCTTTTCAGGATATATTTCTTTGTTTGTTCTGGGGGCCCTACATCTCCTCTGACATTCTGACTTCTAACTCATACAAGATGAAAGAATCCAACTGCCCATTTTCTGCCCTAAAAAGTAAATTCTGACTTAAAAATAATAGATAGCTCAGTCTTTACATCCACTGCCCTATTTCTTCCTTAAACCTAAATGAAACCTACTTTAGTTCCTATTATTTTTGCAATACTTCTTTTTCTGTAGCTTTCATGATTTCCTTCTTCGTGCATCCAGGCAAATGCCACTGTAGGGCTCTCTCACAGAAATGCTTAACAATCCCAGACAGTTCCATCTTGACTTTTCTCAAGGGCTCTCCAGTGCCATAATCTGATTTAAGCAAAAAAAAAAAAAAAAAAAATCACCCTGGGAGGGTAATTGAAAAGGGTACCCTACCTACTTTACAGATAAAGAAACCAAAGCTCAGAGAGTCCAGCTCCCATGAAAGACCACGAGGTCAAGACTTGCAAGAACCATACTTATATTCTGAACACAACCCTCCTCCTCCCTTCAGTTCCCCCTAAGGCATTATAACTCTCTTTCTCCAAACACCCAAAGGGAGTCATTTGGGTAAAAATCCAGTTGAGTCTTTATATATCAACTTCTTTATCAATGGTTTTGAGAAACCACTCTATTGCTCTGTTCAGAATCTCTTCTATCCAAATGGGTTTTAGGAGTGGCCTGTTGCTGCTCAGTGAAGAAGTGTTCTGTGGCAGGCAGGAAAAAGGCTGGAACCTGACAGATCAAGCCATTCCATATCCCAGGTGGCCCTAGTGGTGAAGAATCCGCCTGCCAATGCTGAAAACATAAGAGACATGGGTCCGACCCTTGGGTTGGGAAGATCCCAGGAAGCAGGGAATGACAACCCACTCCAATATTCTTGCCTGGAAAATTCCACAGGCAGAGGAGCCTGGTGGGTGACAGTCCATGGGTTCACAAAGAGTCAGACATGACTGAATGACTGAGCAACCCAAGAACTCCACCCTCTCAAGACAATCTGCTCAATCACTAGACTCAAAATGACAGCCATCCCCCACCACCAAGGAGACTTTCTGTCTCCAAACCCAGAGCCTGTCCTGTTAGGGGTGGGGCAGGGTGCTAATCCTTGCCCTACATCCAATATCCAAACAAAGACAGGTCTCCAGGACCAGTGCAGTCTGTGGCTCACCCCATGTCAAAAAGGGAAACCTCTGTAGCCAGACTGGCTACCCATCAGGCTGACAGACAGCCTTGGAGATGACAGCACCAGGCTTCTGCCCTCATATCACAGGGCCGGGCCTGCCAACCTGGCTTCTGGCTGCCGAGGTTCCCACAGTTATTTCAGCATGGATCCCTGCTACTCTCTGCTTCCCTTCATCAAGAAAGCCATTAAGAGAAACGTAAAGCTGATTGCATCTATTATGTCCACCTACAGACCCAACTTGGAGTAAGCTCTGAAATCACTCTGGGGCCCTCTTCAGACCCTGAGTCATTTTTCGGTTGTTAAAATTAGAATGGGCTCATGGAAGACTTGCTCCTGAATCTAACTGGCGTCAAACCTGGCTGGGTCCTACTCCCATTCAACATTCTCAGAGGGTACTTCCTCTCATCCTTGACTTCCAGCCAGTCCATCAGGAAGGAACCCACATCCCAATTGTACAGAAGGAAGAACAGGTTCAGTGGGATAGGGGCTTGCCCAAAGACACGTCTCAGCAAGTGACAAAGCTAAGATTAACTAAATCTGCCTGATCTATCTTCTTTCTCCTGCACCCAAATCTTTGCTATGTCCCTGGAGATGACCTTGTCCAGCTCCCAGGTGACGTGGGGGTGTGTCCTCTAGTGTCAGCTATAGAAAGCCTTTGTGCTGACAGCAAGTACCAGAAACCAGGACCTTGCAGGAGGCCCTCGATAAGCACTGATTGATTTAAAACTATCCTTTCAGACACTGCAAGCCCAAAGATGGTTGTTTTTCCAGATCTTGGCTCTCTCTCCACAATGTCTTTTACAGCTAGTCACCTATGTGCCTGCCACACCTGAATGGCTCAGTATCAACCCTGCAAAGTCCCACCTCTCTACCTTGGCTAGGGCAGTTCCCTCCTCCCACAGGGTTATTCTCACATCTCCACCTCTGCAAGCCAGCTCAAAAGTCACCTGCTCTGAGAAGCTCTCCCAGGCTGTACCCAGTGAGAATTCATCACGCTTCCCTTCATGCTCCTATAGCCTCTACTTGTCCCTCCCTAAGAGTGTATTCAAATCAGCCTCATATCTTTTGTTTTACTTGACAACAACTTCATGGCACTTACAGCAGTTGAAGTCTTCAGCAAATTTAGTTTTTATAACTATTCTTTGAAATAGGTACTATTATTATCACCCATTGTACAGATGAGAACACTGAGGCACAGGAGGTGGAGTGGCTTGACCAAAATTAACACAGTTGGTAAGTGATGGCAAAGAAGTCTTGCTCCAGAGTCAGGTGCTCCACTAGAGTAACTTGTTCACATGTGAGTTGCTCACACTGTCACATATATTCGAGTCATGTTCAGAGGCCCACAGCCACAGGTGCATCATTCTTGTTCCTAAATGGAACTCAGTGTCCAACACAAGGTCACCTCTCCCCCATGACCAGCTGACACTGGCCTGTGTGTGGATTCTGGTCCAAACCTCCAGTCTCTCTGAGTGTCTGCCTCCCTGCTGTGGATGGCCACCTCTGGCAGTCCTTCCTGAGGTGCTTAGGAGGATGAAGTCGGAAGCACTTTATCATCCATGAAGCCAACAGCATCTGTACACACAGCTCTCTTAAAGGGCCTTCAGGAACGCCCATGATGGATGGCTCCCTGGCATCTGACTTGATCCCCGTGAACCCAGAGCATAGTACAGAACCACACAGCCCATCTGCCTAGGCCAAAGTGTGCCTGGCAGCTGTGAGTATGCAAATGGCACTGGGCTTAGAGCCTGGCAGACTTAGTAAGTCTCTGCTTACCATCTCACCCTGGGCTCATCACTCTGAGCCTCAGTTTCCCCATCGATAAATGGGGCTAATGGAAGAATTCCTCTTACCAGGTTGTTATTTAGATGATGCATTTGGAAGAAATAATAGACTCTAGCACTACACATAATCTGTAGTTCTTGTTTAATTGTTGAAATATCTACTAAATAATGTCATTATCAGAACAAAATAAGAAACCAAACTGCACTTCACACTATACCAGACTGGGGTAGAAATAAGGTAACATTTCTTTGAATGTTCAAAGATGAGAGGGATAGGGCAGCTCAGGCATTCTGGGAGCACCTTGCTCAGTGCACCCCGGCCCTACAGGTGGTTTATGCTGACAGGTTGATGCGTCTTCCTCATCTGCACCCCTTGAGGTCACCCTGACCCCAAACCTTGAGCCAGGCCTAGCTGCCAGTCTCAGTTTCATTCAGCTGCCATGTTGGCCACAGAGGCTTGTGATCTGCACTAAAACCAGGGCGCTGAGGGGGTCAACCATGGGCCAGGTTGGCCAGAGCCAAGACGAAAACTGAGTATTACAGTTCTCAACACTGAGCACCTTCAGTTTATATTGTATACGCAGTTACCATCCCCAGGGCCTCCCCCGGGTATCTTAGGGGAGGAGGGATATTTCAGCATCAGTTCCCATCTCCAAGTCGCCTGCCCTCGATACCCCCATGCCCTGGACCCCCACACTAAGTAAAGCTCACCTCAGAGCTCTTTTTGCCCTTTCCTGCAGCATACCCTTCTCAAAGTTATGTCACCTCTCAGACACGTCCTAACAATTTCAAGCCCCAGAGAGAGGGATCAGAGTCTCATTCCTCTCCCTCCCAGGGGCCACACTGTTCTTTAGACAGTGAAGCCACTGACCCCAGCAACCTTGAAGCTTCCTAATGTAAGGGAGGGGCTTCTAGAATCATCTGAATACAGAGCCAGACCAGAATAGGACCTTCTTCCAGTTATACCCACCTCCCTGGTTTTCCAAACTAGAAGCACCTGGCTTTACATGTGTGCAGGAACAAGTCGCCCAGGGGAATCCAACTAAAACCTACAGAAGTCCCTATCCTCAGAAGCCAGAATCCAAAGCAATTCTGAGGCCAGTTCTGCAACTTCCTGCCTGCACCTCACACCAGAAGAGAAGTATGTCATATCCCCAGTGCATACTCCACCCTGTGGCATCTGCCGAACACCCCCTGGGCACCAGATCCTATGCTTTTATTTTATTTGGTCTTTGAAACAACGCTGATCATCTGTTATCAAACTTCCATGTTATACATCAGGGAAGGGAGGCCCCAAGCAAAGTGACCCCCAACAAGGTCACCCAGCAGGGCTGTGAGCCAGACCGGGGCCTCTAGGGCTCGGAAGTCCAAGCTCTTTCTACTGCACTTTGCCTTCTCTGGTGTGCACGTGAGAGCACCTGGCAAAGTGCCTGGAGCATAGGAGGGGCTCAGTAAGGACCTGGCACTTTGTTTTGCCCATGGTGGAGCCACCAGGCTGGAATCAGGGCCATAGCCTGCTGAGGATCTAGAGTGGCCCAAACAAAGTCAATCAGACCATCTCAAGACCCAACCATCCACGGGAGTCCAGCAGGTAGGACGGGCTTAGCTGGGGATGTCTTAGCTGGGGGGCTTCTGGGGTCCCTGAATCTCTCAAACCAAACTCATCATCTCCACACTGCCTGGCCCAGAGCTCTTGAGGTCTAAACAAAATACTTGTACATCTATTGGCAAGAATCAAAGCTCTTTTTGGAGAAAATAAATACTATAGCTACCCACTCCAGTATTCTTGCCTAGAGAATTCCATGGACATAGGATCCCCACAGGCCTCAGTCCATGGGATCACAAACAGCTGGACACAACTGAGCGACTAACACTTTCACTTTCATCCCAGCCTCCTACTCCTGGGCTGCATGAACTGGCCCAGTCTAGGCATTTCACATTTCAATCAGATATGCCAGGCTTTGTCCCAGTCCCCAAACCTAGCAACCCCCCATGCCTTCCTGGCCGGATCCCAAATTGCTGCTTACAGCAGACAGCCCTAACTCCCACACCACCAAATTCCTGCCTGGGACCCTTGTTTGACAGTTTGCTTGCAGATGGTTTTAGTTCTGACACCTGCCAATGAATGGCTGAATTCTGAAGACCCCTGACAGATGACAGGAAGACATGTTAATCACTTCTTGTTCTAGATACTTCTTTCCGTAAGACAGCCTGCTGGGGTCAGAAAACCTCAGCTCCCTGGCTAACAGCTTCCATAGTATTGATATCTCACACTATGCTCTCCTTACTTAATAGAAAGTTGAATGAATCACCTATGTGAACAACATCTCTGTGTCTTTGATAAAGATGTTATTGGAAATATCCAAAAACCCTGGGAGAACAACCCAGAATTACTCTTTGTGTTTAGTTTCAGACACATTTGACATCTGCAACTCTTTATGACTTTTTAAAGCCTTTTCACATTAAACTATTTCTCTCTCTGTCTCCCCCTGCCTCCCTCTTCAATGATCTCTACAATAACTCCATGGACAAGCAGGGCAGGCATTATTATTATTCCCATTTTACAGATGATAAAACTAAGGTGTACAGAAGTTAAATAACTACTTCAAGGTCACCCTAGTGAGAACCAGAGATGGGTCACCCGTGGCAAGTGCAGAGCCCTTTCTGCTGAACCACCTGGCCCTTGAGCTAAAAGATCTATCTTTGGCACCTACAGGGAAACACGTTCTCCTGACACAGTAACCCCAGAATCTTTCTCTCTTGCCTTCAGCCCCAGTATGCAGGTGGAGCAATCCATTCCTCACAGATGCCTGATCGTGTCTTCTCCCTCTGCTTCCTTTAGAGGCTTGGTTGTGATTTTATCCAAAATGGTTATGCTGTACATTGTGTTTATGCCACTCATGCAAAAAGCATTTGCTAAGCACTTACAACATGCCAGTGGCTATGCTAGGTGCTCAGATGCATGGGCAGTCATTCACTCACAGATATGGGTGAGGGCCTACAGGCTGCATCCTGGGTATGGGGACACAGCAGATACAAAACAGATGACACACCTATCCTCACATGCTGGCCCGGCTCACAGCCAGGCTTGGTAGTGGACAATAGCCAGCAGTGACAACACAGAGCTATAAGGACTCCACAGGGGTCAACGGCACACCCTGGGACCCAAGGAGATTCACCACTGAGCTCTCAGTGCACCTCAGCTCCTTCTGGAAATGGACAGGGATTCGGGAACAACCACTTCACTTAGAATCTCATTCAGCAAAGCTCAGACACAGATCTCACACACTACTTTGCTAGCCTCAAACACAGAGCCCTCCACTGAAACAAGAGCTGGTTTTTATGTGACTATACAGCATTTTACATTTTCATATGTGTTATAATAAAATGACAATAATAAAATTCAGTGGCTGCCTATAAATGTGGCCCCCTGTGCTTAATGCTTTACATGAATGTTCTACGACAGCCTTCAAAATAACCCATTCCCATTTCACAGATGAGGTCACCAAGGCTCAAGGAGTGAGCAACACCAGCAAACACACCCAGGTTTCTGATGCCATGTGTGATGGTCTCTCCACAGTGCCCAGCTGTCCTCCCCACATTCACACTGATATGGGAAAACACATAGATGCCATTATAAACAACCAGATGAGGCCTCATAAATCCTTCGACGCTCATCCATTCATTCCGCAAATATTTAATGAATATCTACCATGTGCTCAAAAAATATTCGCACCAAAGGGCTTCCCTGGTGGCTCAGGCAGTAAAGAATCTGCCTGCAATGCAGGAGACCCAGGTTCGATCCCTGGGTTGGGAAGATTCCCTGGAGAAAGAAATGGCAATCCACTCCAGTATTCTTGCTGGAGAATTCCATGGACAGAGGAGCCTTGTGGGCTACAGTCCATGGGGTCGCAAAGAGTTGGACACACCTGAGCGACTAACACAACAACCACCAAGTGCTAGAAGCTGTGTGGGGCACTATGGTGAGCCAAAACAGACTAAGTTCACGGTCCCCTGCCAAAATGGGGGAAGACCAACACTGATCAAACATTCCAGCAATTTAAAATCGCATCTGTGATAAGCACTACAAAGGTTGACGATTCTTAGAGAAACTGTAGTAGAGGTTTCTCCCAGTGAAGGTAGATAGAGAAAGCACACTTGAGCTGGTATTTAAAAGATGAAGACAGATGGCAAAAGCCCATCCCAGACGGTGGAAACAGCCTGTGAAAAGGTCCCGTGCACACTCTCTGAGCACGATCACCAGAGCAACTTGAAAGTACCCCATGTCTGGGCCCAGAGAGAGAGGGAAGAGTTCTCAGGAACGAAGCTAGGAGTGAACGGGGCAGACCGCAGGGCTTCCAAGGGCACAGGGAGAAGTTCTGTTCCCATTCCCAGAACAATGATGAGTCCCTGCAGGGTATTAAACAGGGAGGCCACCTGACCAGTGTGCTGGGTCAGTGGTCTCAACGGTTCTCTGTATCTGGGGGACAGCCCCTACACCTGCCCCAGGCTGCACCATCACGCTTCTTCGGCTGCATGGTAACAAACCCCCGGTGGCCTCCCTTTGAGAGCATCACTGTTTTAGACTCACCTCCACATGCCCCGTAACAAGCACTGCACCTGGCACCAAGTAGGTGCTTAGCAGGTATGAGCTACACGTATAAAGGAAGCATCACGGCTGCTCTCGACATGATCTAAGTCTAAAAGAAGACACACACACATAGACACAAACACTGATGCCCCAAATAAACACACAGGAGGTGACAAGTTCTGCAGGAGCAAGGGGAGCAGAGAGCGGATCTGTGTGAGCCAGGTGTGTAGACAGACACACTTAAAGTGAGCAGAGAGTACAGTGCTGGCTGTGTGAGACTGAGTGGGCGGACAGGGAAATGGGTGAGGATGAGGCTGAATTAAAGGCAGAGGCAAGCAGCTGGGTGAAATTCATCAAAAAAAAGAGAAGCAGCAGCTACTGACAAAACGTGCCACTTGCTTTCATGGGAGGCAGATAGCTCCCATGTGAAGATGCTATTTCACTTTAGAGTTTAAACAGCAGAGATCAAAGTAAGACCATCCGGATTGAAATCCCCAGCTCACCACTTGGTTGGTTGTGATGTTAAATAAGTCACTTAACCTCTCTAAGCCTCATCTGTAAAATGCAGACAATAATAGCACCTATCGCATCAAATTGGTGTGAGAATTAAATAAGTACTTGACACAGGACTGACACAGGCTAAGTACAGGATAAAGGTGAGTTGCTGTTGTTGTTGTAGTCTCTCTTTCCTCACCTACTTGCAAATAATGTTTTCTTTCCCTTTTTCTTTTTTAAATGACAATAAGATTAGAAGTTCTCTGAAGACTTCCTCATGTTTCTAGAATTCAAAATCCAGCAAGGAGGGTCAGAAGGGTCAGTCGGGCCCTGAGAGGACACTCTGTGGAGTGATGGGTGAGCCAAAAGTCTATTAAAGTCAACACGTTGGGTGGAAGCATTTGCATGGACTCTGATCACATGCCCTGGGGTGGGCTTCCAGGTCCCTGGCTGCCAGTTAAATCCCTGAAACAATTCTGGGCATTCTCAAACAAGCTTCAGTGAATGGGTAGTTTCAGAAACAAAGCGATTTGGATAATCGATTTGGATATAGTGATTATTACTAGGATGGCTGTTGCTTTCAAAATCAGTTCCCTCTGAACAAAGTCAAGTGGATCATGGGCAGAGTGTGAAAATATCATTTTCTCTCTGTCACCTCCTGACCCTGCACCATGAGAACAACAATAACGCATCACTCCACAAAGTCCTTCTTTGGCCAGATTTTATCCGAACGGTGACTGATGATGTTCTTGCCAAATGGCAGTAGAAGGGGTCTGCTTCAGCCAGCAGCTGTGGAACATGGGCACTGATGAAGACAGATGAGTCCATTTACTCAGTACTTTGGATCTACCACTAATTTTCTAGATGACAATGACACTTCATCCTTCCAGCAACATAGACTGTTCAAAAAAGACTGAAAAAGTAGAAAGCTGGGTGAAAAGAATGCCCCAATCAGCCCCCAAAGGTGTCACAACGTTCAGGCCCTTGACTCAAGCAAAAATTCTCAAATCTTCGGACATCAGCTCATAACCAATTTACTCATACTTTGCACATGATTCTAATAAACTTGGCTATTTCATTTGGGGTTCAGAGCAAAACCAGATCAGAGAAATAGTCACCTCCAGACTGAGCTTACCCTGAATCAGTCCTGACCACAGAAGGATAAAGAGCAGAAACTTCCAGCCTAGGAGCAAGGCACCTGGAATATGTCTTGCTGTTCAGGGGACCCTAGAACACCTCTTTATTCATTATATTCAGACTTGCCACTATACTGTCTGGCTCACCAAGCCTAATGACTTGGCTTCATTCCTACAGTGTCTACTGGGACCAGAGCTCAGCCCAGTCTCCGTGCCCTGATACACCCTGGAGGTGGGAATGGGGTATCAGAACCTGATTCCTACAGCCGCCAACTGCCAGAGTATTGCTCCAATTAACTAATCTCCTAAAACCATAGTACTTCTCAGATGCTGGAAAGTATTTCTTCCCCAGGTTTGATGTTGGAGGACCTTGGAGGATGGTGTGTGTGTTTGTCAGGGGAGAGGAGACTGACATTAGCTCTGCACAAAATCTTCTATTGGAACATCCGACAAGTACCCTTTTCCCTCTGCACAACTCCTGGGTCCTTCAAAGCACCAAAGAAGGAATAAAGAGCAAGCAGAAAGCTTACCCCACATGGCTTGGCATAAAAAGCACTTCCTCAATTTGTTAAAACTATACCCATTAATCCTCTTCAAATCAGAGAGATGAGTTCCAAGCTTTTAGGTCTATTTGCTTGTTCAATAAATATTTATTGAGCTCCTGCTCTATGCCTGGCCCTGAGATACTGCCTAGAGGGGTGGGGGTGTGCACAAGGGAGCCAGACACACCCAGTGCCTGCCCTTGCAGTGCTTACAGTGGAGCAGAGATCCTCAGTGTTGCAATTCATAGAGAAGAGCAAAGACTTATTAACTAACCTAGCACCAGCATCTAGACCATTGAGGTCTTAGCAACCAACCTAGCACCAGAGCCCAGACCACTGACCCCAACTGGAGCTCACACTCCTGTGGTTTCAGCCTGGCACACCTGCTGGCTCCTGGAAAGGTAGAGAGACAAAGGCATCTCACCAGCCTCATTGCAAATTGTTACATAAGCAGAGAGAATAAGAATAGACAAAAGGAGCAGATGAATGTGATGCTCATTGGGCAAACTATGCCATTTAATTTTCTCACGTTCCTAGAACCAAAATAAATAACCAAAAAAGTAAGCAATAAGAAGCCACTTACATTTCATTCCCAAACAACATGGGGAATGACCAAACAGGTGCCTCAAGAAGGGGTATGCCTTCCCCATCATCCTCCCCTGACGCTTCCCTACCATGGTCAGGTCACACTGTGTGACCGCCAGTTAGGCTGTGAGACCCTCAAGGGCAGGATCCATGTCACATCCATCTCTGTACCCCAGAGCCTAGAAAAGGGCCTGGCAGAAAGCTCTCTCCATCACAACATGTAGCATTAGTATGATAGAGCAGAAATAGGTGGAGCTGTGGCAGCCATCTAGGTGGGCCACTCAGATCTCCTTTAAAGAGAGAATCTACAGAACAAGTGCCCTCAGCTAAGCCTCCAGCTGTAGCTTCAAGATCTGTTGTAGTGTTTAATTAAGACAAGGACACATTCTTCCCAGGGAGCCTGCAGTCAGTGACCAATCTGGGCAGGGATTCTAGAGTCTGGTTCTTTTGGTCTCTGATATGTGATCCTTCAGGCTTGCCTGGTGGCTCAGATGGTGAAGAATCTGCCTACAATGCAGGAGACCTAGCTCTGATCCCTGGGTCAGGAAGATCCCCAGAGAAGAGACTGGTCACTCCAGTATTCTTGCCTGGAGAATCCCATGGACAGAGGAGCCCAGCGGGCTACAGTCCATGGGGTCACAAAGAGTCAGACCTGACTGAGCAACTTTTACTTTCCCTGATCCCTCTAACTGGAAGTCTTTGCCCTGGAGCACCCCAATGGGCTGGCCAAGAATTTCTGAGACTCTTCTTCCAGCTCTCCTTCCTTCCCTTTTACCTTCACAGGTATCAGAACAGCAGTGTGATTTGAGGATTTCACTACCTCCTCTTTTACCTTTCATGGGTATTACCCCTAAGATCTCTGGGACTTGTACATCCATCTTGACCTGTAACTCTTGATGGACCCCAGATGACAAGCGTCCATGACATCCACACGCTCCTTTACATAACCCAGCCTCCTTTTAAGTTAGGTTGGTCAACAACTATTTCTGATCAATGAAATATGAGTAGAAATAATACACGCCTCTTCCAAGTAAAGATGGCCAAAAATCTTATGTGCCTTCCCCTAAGGATTTCTTCCTGCTCCCATCTTCTTGAGGCCAAAAGATGGGAGAGTGACAACACAAGAGCAACCTAGAGTCCTGTGTTCTCACTTGGAGGAGGGCCTCCCAGGAGGTTCTGACCCACACTGGATTTGGCCGAGCAGTATATAAATTTGACTGTGTCAAGTATAACACATTTCAGGATTTGTTGATGCAGCACTGCCAAGTCCACCCTGACTAACAAAAGTTATATATCCTGTGTGTGTGTGTGTGTGATAAGTCGCTTCAGTCATGTCCGACTCTTTGCAACCCTACGATTAGCCCACCAGGCTCCTCTGTCCATGGGATCTCCAGGCAAGAATACTGGAGTGGGTTGCTATGCCCTTCTCCAAGGGATCTTCCTGACCCAGGGATTGAACCCACATCCCTTATGTCTCCTGCATTGGCAGGCAGATTCTTTACCAGTAGCACCACCTGCGAAACTCAATGTATTCATGTAACACTTCTATTTTCACCCCTGTCTTACATTTTCAGCTTGTTCATTTCCCTGTTGAGATCTCATATCTCTGCATAAAGAAGTTGATGATCTTCCTTAGAGGGGAGGCCAAACACATGAAGAAGAGCCCTTTAAAAATATAGGTAGTGAGCTAAAAGTCTTAGCCCAATATCTAGTTCAAAAGGAGTATTACCCCACGCACCTTCTCCTGGGTGCCTGGCTAGGTCTGAGAAATTGGTTGGGAGTAGGCATGGCATGACCAAGGGCATTTCCCTCACGCCAGGAAAGCTCAGGGGCCAGTGCTCGTGGAAACATGCAGGAGGCAGCTCAGCTTAATCCTGATACATGGGGTCTTCTAAGTCTATTGGTGATGGGATGGTGGAGCTTCTCTGAGGAAGTGATCCAGAGAAATCATTCATACTATGGGAAGCTAATTCAGAAGGCAGATTCTAATTTATTCACTTACAGTTCAGCAAACATTCACTGATGCCCACTGCATGTAAAACACTGGGGCATCAGACCGGCTCTGCCCTCACAGAGCTACAGTCCAGCAGGGGAGAAAGAGACAAATATGGAAGATGTGCTGGGAGATACACATGAATAAAGATCTCGCACTCACATCCTCTTTCTCCAACACCTTTCAGCAACATGGGACCAGAAAGTGATTACAGAGAAACATGGCTTTACATCATGTTTTGAGATTCCATATCCCTCATATTTATTCCTAATTCAGCTTTGTGAGATCAACATCATCAACCCCACTTGGTACAGGAATAATAAGACTGGTGACAAAACAGGCATGAATATTTACTGAGCACTCATAGTACATCAAGCATTGCATTACTTTACCCAGATAGTCTTCTTTGATCCCCATATCCTATTAGGCAGTTAGTGTATTAGCCCCATTTTACAGATGAAGAAATAGAGGCAAAGTGGCTTGTCTAAGGTCACCAGGCAGGTACATGGTACCCAATGGGGATATAGATCCAGGTCTCCTGACATGATGAGACGTTCATTTGACAGGTACTTGGAGTTAGGGGAGCTGAAGAGTCTGGTTTCGTGCCCAGCCTCATCCCCTCGGGGACTCTCTCTCCTCGTTCCCCTGCAGTGCAACTGACTTCAGTTATTGTTTGGTCTGCCAGACATCCCCACTCTCAAGCTCCCCTTTGCCGCCTCTCCCACCCAGTCAGGCCTCAGAGCACCTCCATCCCCTCACACTGCCTCTCCATCTCTGCTCCAGGCCCAGCATCTACCCTTTCAGTTGCTACAACAGCTTCCTGGCTTCTCTGTCTCCTCCTTCTCCTGTCTACCTTCCAGTCTCTACATCCCTACTGTCCTTTATCTTGTCACATTCATGTTCAAAAATCTCCCATGGCTCCTCACCATTCCAAAATGAAGGCCAACCTTCTTGACAGGGCATTCAAGGCCTTCTACACCCACCACCAGACTTCCTTTCCTTCTATAAACCCTGCACTCAGGTGAAAACAGAATAGGTCAGTGCTCCCCAAACACACCTCACACTTTGGGTCCTCTATCCTTTGATCTTGGTGTTTGTTTCTGGGATCCAACTTCCATTTGCCTGAGCCCACACCTCTTTAAGTCAACATTATATTCACCCTTCCAGACTCATCTTGACCTCCTTTCTTCCAGGAGATCTAGATGTGGTCTCCCCTTTTTCTTAACGCTCCTGGCATCTATTGCTTCTTTCTTGAACTTAGCATTTCCCAAGTACATATCTGTGATCAGATCCACCTGGCATCCACCGAACTTTAACAGCCTCTGATGTACTTTGAGGAATCACCTCTTCTCCATTCTGTATTCAATGTGGTTGGATGGGGCTGACCTCACCACCCTGTTCCTCCATGAAAGGCTGATAGATGTCCCAGATCCACCAATACCATGTTATTGGTTCGAGGATAGACACATGACCCAACTCAAGCCAATGAGTACTGAGTTTAGGATTTTTGCTGCAACAGTCAGGAAAGAAACACTCTTCTTACTGGAGTTTCTAAACTGGAAGGGTGTAAACTTGTAGCTGCTAGGGGCCATCTGTACAGCCAAATGGGGAGAGCCTGACTGAGGGTGAAGCCAAACACAAAGGAAATTAGAGCCAAGAGACAAAGAGGGAGACAATTTTTAAGATATTTAAATTCTTGGATTCAGCCATACCTGAATACAGCTCACTCCAGGATTTTTCAGCCACATGAGCCAGTTAAAGTTGGGTTTCTGTCACCTGTAACAAGGTTCCTAAGCAGTACACCTACTAAGGGTCAGGTCCCATGCCAGGCAGTGGGGTATAACCACAGAGATGTGAGCCTGATCCTAGAAGACCTCATTTTCTCTTTATTTCTAAAAACAGCTATATTAAGATATAATTCATATGCCATAACATTTATTCTTTTAAAGTCTGTAGTTCTATGGGTTTCAGTATAGTCACAGAAATGTGCAGACATCAAGACAGATTACTTTCTATATTGCGTTGAAAACGACAAACATGTGCTCGCTGTGTTCTTCCCTATCCACTAGCTCTTCTCCTGAATCCAGGACTGGGTTTACTCCTTCTTTCTGCAATACCAATAAATGCAGTAGGTGCTCAATTAATGCCTACCAAGCTGTACTCAGACCTCCTTGAAAAGCTTGGCCTCCATCCCACAGTTGTTTGGGTCCACTCTAAAGCACAACAGATATTTGGCAACCCACTCAAGGAAAGGACGTATTCACCAATCACTAGGTTTTCTAAGCTGGATCCCTGCAATGGGGTAGACTTTCTGAGAGGTACACACCTGGAACGTGCTCCTTTGGCTCCCTGGACTTTTCCCAAGTGTATTACAGAATAATTTAAAACAGTAACAAGTGGGAAGACATACAAATCCAACAATAGGGGAATGACTTAATACTTATGGGACACCCATAGGATAGAATAGAGTAGTAAACAGCCACTAAAATTCATCTTTGCAAAGAGGATTTGAGGACATGGAGAAATAACCATGCTATAACATTAAGTGAATGAAACAAAATATAAAAGGATGCATAGAGATCTCAAGTACACAAAATAGTGAACACCAGCAACTGGAAGGGAATAATGCTAATTATTAGATGCAATTATCTTTGCATAGGTGCATTATATGCAGTTTTCTCATGTTTCTCTACAATATTTTTTTCCAAAATGAATATTACTTTAAATAAATCAGAAAAGCCAATAATATTTGTAACTCATCCCTTGTTTATTACTTAATTTTATTAATATGACAATCAAAGAATGAGAAACAACCACATGAACAATATTTCTGAACCTGTAAAACTTTTATTTAAAAAAGACACTATCCCTCAGAGTCTTTTAAACAAACATATAAGTAATCTAATCTATCATGTTTGATTTTTAACCTTGACTGCCAAGAAGCTCAGAGCTAAAACTTAATTCACAAAAATGCAGTAGTCATCTTAGCCCAGGTTCTAGGTTAAATAACACCCATTTTTCTATGTGGTTTCTGATGCTTCCTCTTATCTTTATTTTCTGTTATCTTGCTTGTGTTTTTATATATTCAAATGTTCCTTGGAATACATAAAGAAGTATTTGCTGAAGTGATTTGAGGTACACCAAAGAAGAGAGGTCCTGCCTAGCAGATATTCTGCTGGGATGTTTCATTTTTACAAACACATGGCAGTGAGTGGGCTTTGAATTCTTTATTGCTATTCTAATTACAGCAGAGGGGCAACTGAATAAGTGTGTGGGGGAGGCTCCTTTACAGAGAGAGGCTGGTCCCAGTGATCAGATTAACCCATGTCTTGCTAATCGCCATCTCTTTGAAGGCTGTGTGGACAGAGGTCCATCCTGGCTGCCCACAGTTTCTGGCCATTGATTGACAGCAAATGATAGCAAAGTCTGCCACAATGTGTTCACCACATCCATCCTGTGTTCAAGTCTATAGACATCAAGTGACACTGTGAACAAGTGACTAAAGAGTACACTCAATCCATAAAGACATCCTATCTGAATAAAATAGGGTCCAAACGCTCTAAGATGAACCCCAAACACCCTTCAGGTTTTATTGCAATTACCCAGCCTGATCTTTTACTTTGGCTTTAGAAAGAAAGTCCCTCTACTCTATAAAGATGGGCCACTTGAAAAAATTAAGTATTCTATCACCTGGGTCTTCTCCCAACCGTGACACCTCATGGCAGGAGATAACATATTTATCTGATTCTAAGCCAAGATTCTTTTTTCCTGGCGATAACTTCACCGACTCTTCATGAGATGAGGAAAAACAAAAAAGCAAACCTAACATTTTAGTTGTGACCATTTTATCACATCTAAAGTCGCAATGTCTTCCTTGTGAATCTATGACAGAGGAAAGGGAAAGCAGGAAAGGAAAGGAAGGCAGGAAACATTTATTTAGTGCTTACAGCATGCCAGACAGAGGACTGGCCGCTGCACTGTCAGCTCAAGGCATTTTCCATTCCAGCCAGTTATCTCCCTTAAGCGTCACAATACCATCCTACAGAGTACATATAATAGTCCCAGTTTTTCAGAAGTGGAAATCTAGGCTTAGAGAGATTAAATCCCTTGCTCAAGGTCATCCACGGGGAAGATACTAGGTTTCTGACCAGACTCAGGTCAGAGCCACCCCAAAGCCCATGCCCTGTGCCCCTTCAAATGGTTAGAAATGCCTCTGCTTGCATGAGGCTAAGATTACCCTCTGCCCTCCTTCCCTCGAGCTCAAGTGCCTTCTGACTGCCTCATCCTCTTGACTTTAGGCCCCCTCTCACCCAGAAAGTGATCAAGACACACTTGAAAAATAAAATATAAAAGCATCAACGCACATCCTGAAATTGAACACCCTTCCCTTTGCTACCACTAACAAACTAATATGAAATCTCTTTCAGGGAAGCTTTCTGAATGGAATAAATTGGTGAAAACATTATGCAGCTGACAATATTTAGTGATGATGCAAACAGAGCTGCCCTGTCCATAAATGGTTTTGTCTCCAAAGAACCCGCTCTCCTGTGTCCTTCTCAAAAAAAAAAAAAAAAAAAAGGATGGAGCAACAGAGAAACAGTACCCAGAAGACATGGCTCGGTATAATTGCATTGCCCTCTCTGTTTAAGTGCGTCGGACAAGCACCCCCAGAGAACTTGAAATGTTCTGGAGAAGACAGGAATGTCATTCAGAGATGATTCCACAGGGGTTGGCTCTGCACAGCTCCCCAGCTTACATCCTCCCAGGGCAAAGGAAGCCTCTCTCCGTTTGCAGCAACCTCCGTGCACCGCCAACTGCCACACGTTCCTTCACCTTTTATTTACATCGCAGAGCAGACTGGTTCATCAGTGAAGGGGGGAGGCGGGAAATAAGATGCAATCCAGATTTCTGCTTTTTCCGGGGACCCAAAAGCGGGGAGGGGGGGTCACACAGAGAAGGAAGTGGAGCCTAGGGTGCCCGATCAGCGTGGCACGGGGACTCTCTCCTCCCCTTCTGAACCAGGGCTCGAGCAGAAGTGCCTAGGGAGCCCCAGGAAGCCGGGTCAATTAAGCCCATTGCCTTGACCAGGCTTGGCGCGGTGGAAGAGGCGCCAACCGAGCGTTCTGCACAGGAAATCACTGCCCCCTTCAGGCCGCGTCTCAGCCGCTGTGGCCGGAGCATAGGGTCTCCCTCAGTCTGGAAAAACTCTCAAACCCGACCTCATGCGGCCAGCGATTGCTCCTCTGAGCCCCCTCGGAGCACCCTAGTTCTCGGGGGGGGGGGGCGGAGATGTGTGCTGTTGCTACAGCTGGAACGCAAGTTGAGGGTGTAAAGAGGGGGCTTAGGACGGAAATCTCTCGGCTCTTCCGCTCCCCTCAGAGAAAGAGGCCGGGAAGGCAAGCCGACTGCTTGCGCTCCAAGTCCGTGCTTCAAGTCTGCGCCCGGGGAAACTGCGCCGGCAGCCTCCCAGCCACCAGCAGCGGCGCGGCCGCACACTCTCGCGCGTCCGGGGCGAGACCTGCTCGGGACACTCTGAGCAACTAACCGGAAGGGGTCTCCTCAGGAAACCGCTCGGGCCACAGGCAGCGCCAGGCACCTGCAGGCAGCAAGCAGCGCTGCAGAGCCGGCGGCCCCACACCGGCCGGACTGGTGCGGGTTCCGAGCTGCTGGCGCGCACCAGGCGCCCAGCCCTGATGCGCGCTCGAGCCCCTGGGTCCCCGAGCCCTCCGGACCTCAAAAGCTCAACTCGGCTTTTCTGAGGCCCGCGAGCAGGCCCGTGGCCTCTCCAGCCCCTGATGGCCCAGTTTATAGTCAATGCGCCTGTTCTTCCCACCTAGCACTCCACAGCCCCACCAGCGGGACTTGGGCAGGGGTGACCACTGCAGGCCTTTCGGGAGGTTCAGTTACCACCTTCTCCACTCTTTCTCTGGGCAAAGGAGACCCTAGTTTTCTATCCCACATCCCACAAGCATACACACATACACAATCCCAGAGGGGAAAGATGCTCAGCAGAGGTTTAGCACTGAGCCCCAGCCTGAGGTGTCCTCGGCAGGCTCAATGAGGGCTCTGCCAAAGGGCCGAAGCTCGCTTCTGTCCAACACGCCCTCCCCCACTACCCCCACAGCCCCGACGGCGCGGGCGGCCGGACACTCACCTCGGTGTCGTAGAGTCGCAGGTCGAGGAAGTAGGGGCGCAGGAGCGACTCGTTGCGGATCTGCTCGATGGCCAGTTCCACCGCGGGGAGCACGCCGCGCCCGATACTGCCCTTGGCCACCTCCTTGGTGAGCGGCATGAGGCCCATGATGGAGAGCGGCGGGCTGCTGGGCGGCGGCCGGGGGGCACCCCGCGCCCAGCCCCAGGCCCCGGGAGCGAGCGGCAGCAGCAGCGGCAGCAGCAGGAGCAGCAGCAGGCGCGCGGGCGGCGGTGGCGGCGGCGGCGGCGGCCCGGGCTGCCCGGAGCTAGGCGGGGAAGCCATGCCGCGCCGCGGGCTGCGGGCGCCGGCTCACTCGGCCCGCATGGCCTGGCCCGGCCCGCCGCCCCGCGCCAAGATCTCCCCGCGGCGCCCGCGCAATGGCGCCGATCCCCGCTCCGGCTCGGGCTCAGGCTCCGGCTAGGCACAGAACGGCCGCGGCGGCAGCGACAGCGGCAGCGGCGGCGCCCGTGACGGATCAATCACGCCGGGAAGGGGTGGGAGCGAGCAGAGTGCGGGAGGCGGGGAGCAAACGAGCAAACGCGAAGAGGGGGGCCGCGCGTCTCCGCGCGCGCCTCTCTCCGGCGCGGTCGCCCCGAACCCGGCCGCCTCCGCCCGCCTCCGTGCGCGCTCTGAGCTGCTCTCCCGCCGCGAACCGTTCGGCACCAGCCCCTGGAGCCCGGCCGGGGGAGGGCGAGCGGCAGGAAACGCGGGAGGCGAAGGCGAGGCTGCTCCGCGGCGGCTCGGGCCGCCTCCGGGGACAGGGACGGGCCGTGCGCGCCGGGGGAGGGGAGGCGCTGGCTCTGCGGCGGCCGCGGGGAAGGCCGCCTTCCCAGCACACGCACACCCGCGCCCCCGGCCCTCTGCCGCGCGGGCTGCCCCGCGACCGCCTGGATCTGAGCTCCGGGGGACAGCGGCTGAAGGAACGAGGACGGCGCGCTGGCACACGCAGTGGCCACGGTCGCTTCGCCGAGCGCTTCCTGTAGCACCTGCACGATGATTTGGGACTGCCTTTCGGAGGTCTGGCTGGGAAGGTCTGGTCTGCGAGCGCGCCACGGAGGCGTCCTAGAGGCACCTGCAGCCTACACTCCCCTGCTTTACGCTGGTGTCTGGGGGGCCATGACTGAGCCCGAAGAGGCGGCCAAAAATGCCGCCGGCGGTTGAACGCCCTTTGGTGCTGAGGTTTCTGGCCATTAAGGTGTGGCTGAAAGTCCCCTTCTTCCCCCTAGTCTGAGCCTCCCTTTGCCAACCTCAGGAGCCTGGAGTCTTCACCTTGCGTGTGCTATCGCCCTCTCCAGGCGTTTGACCTCCCCCATGTCCCCATTCCCAAAGGGGGCTCCGCCCTAGAATTCTCCCACCCTTGCCTCTCCAGGTCGGAGTACTATCCTCAGGCCACAGTGGAACCAAGCTCCCCTTGACTTGGCCCTCTGTCTGACAGGTCGCGCCAGCTGCACTAGCTAACCTTAATTAGCAGTCCTGTAATCTGACCTAGAGCCTCGGGTCCGTGTACCTCTCCAAGCTTGAACAATAGGAATCATGGTCACTAAAATATAAAATCCCAAGAGGTGATCAATAAGGGGGACACAGTAGGACATCATTTCAGAAAACCTTGAGCCTGAACCAACCATTTGTGGGCAATACCGACGACCTTTAACAAGGTTGAGAATTTAACCTTCACTGAACACTTGCTACATTTATGAAACCCTCACAACAGCCCTGGGAACCAAGAACTGTTATATCATCCTCACTTTACAGACCAATACATTGAGAAGTTTCATAGCGTGTTGAAGTACAAAGAACTATTGAGACAGGACTAGAACCCAGAGCCAGCAGGAACTCTGTACACAGTGCAGTGGAAGTCAGGACCAGAAACATGTTCCCCTGTGGGAAGGGAACTGCCCTGACTGAATTGTTTTGGACCTTGCTTCCCTTGGGCACGTGGTGAAGGAGTTGGACCACATGCTGTCCATAGACTTGATCTTCTGCAGTGAGGCAGGGGCAGCCCTGAATCACAGGCTAGCTTATTACCAGGAATCATGAAGATGGAGAGGAGAGGCTGAGCCCAACTCCTGGAGAGTAACTTGGACAGCTCCGGGGAAAACGGGCCAAATTCTTCCTATCCAACTCCTCTTTCTAGGCTTCTGCAGACACCACCTCCCAAGCTCCACTTAGCCTTTCCAAGCTGGAGGGTTTGAAAGGAGCAGAGCTCACTTGGGCATCTCCACCAAAAAAGGTGGTCCAGAGGACAATGTAATCCTCAAGATATCTGTGATGTGATCTTGACATCACAGATATCCCCTAGTCATAGGCTTCCAGCAGCTACCATTCCTCAACTTCTAAGATCAGGTTTCTGAATGAGCATTTTCAATTTTTTCCCTTAGTCATTTATGTTTTCCTTGTAAGCCATGCCAATATGGAATATCTGCTGACACCTACATCTGGGAATAAGTTGAAAGCTGGAACAACTTTGCTTGACATTTACTAAGTGATTGAAGGCCCTATCTGGCAACTACCTTTCCGCCTCTCTGTCTCCATTTATGAGGTGACCTGACCTCTAGACACCAGGGATCAGCCCTGACCCAAGGAACTCCAGTCTTACTCTCCATCAGTCTGGCTCCAGGCCAAGCTGTGATCTCATACCCCACTTCTGATGTCAGGGCATCTCTCTGGTTCCCAGATCCTACTCTGGCCTGTGCTCCAGTATGGGTAACTGGATCATTGGCATGCTTCTTTGGGTCTGAGTTCCAACCTTGGTCACCAGTTTCAACTCCATGTTCTTCTGGAGCTGGAGTTCAGCCCTCTTGCTTTATAATAATCATTCATTCCTTCAATCAATGTTTTGTAGTGTCTACTATGTGCTGGGCAGTGTCTTAGAAGCTGAGGATACAGAAATAAACAAGCCAAACTAAAATCTCTGCACTTGAATAGATTCACAGACATAGAGAATGGACTTGTGGACACAGCGGGGGAAGAAAGTGGAATGAATTGATAGAGTAGCGCTGACATATATACACTGTTGTTGTTTTTGTTGTTTACTCACTAAGTCGTGTCTGACTCTTTGCAACCCCATGGACTGTAGCCCACCAAGCTTCTCTGTCCATGGGATTTCCTAGGCAACATTATTGGACTGCGTTGCCATTTCCTCCTCCAGGGGATATTCCCAACCCAGGGATTGAATTTGCATCTCCTGCATCTTCTGCACTGGTAGTCAGGTTCTTTATTGCTGAGCCTCTGGAGAATGGGCATATATACACCACCATGTATAAAACAGATAGTTAGTGGGAAGTTGGTATATAACACAGGGAGCTCAGTTTGGTGCTCTGTGATGTTCCAGAGGGGTGGGATGGGGGTGGGAGGGAGGCTCAAGAGGGAATGGGTATATGTATATTTATAGTTGATTCACATTGTTGTACAGCAGAAGCTAACACAACATTGTAAAGCAATTATTCTCCAATAAAAATAAAATCCCTGCCTTCATAAAATTGACATTCTAGTGGAGAAAGAGAGACAATAAACAGAAAGAAGATATTTTAGTAAGCCAGTTTATGAAAAGTTCTATGGAGAACAATAAATCAAGAAAGAGGATTGAAACTGACAGGGTGGGGCTGCAATTAGAAATAGGGAGGTCACGGAAGGACATACTGAGATGACTTTTCAGCAGACATAAAGGAGGTAAATAAGACAGACATGCAAATAATGTTCCAGGTGGAGGAACAGCAAGGGCAGAGGCTCCGAGACAGAAGTGTGCCTGGCATGTTCAAGGAACTGTCAGGAAGCCAGTGGAGCTGGAGTGGAGTAAGCAAGGGGAAAAGCAGTAGTACCCAAGGTCAAAGGCAAGCGAGATCAGGTAGCACCTGGGCATTGTGAGAACTCTGGTTTGCACATGATGAAGTGGAGAGCAACTAGAAGGAACTGGTGCATCAGCAATGTGATCTGATCTGTCAAGTGAAGAGTCGCTGGTAGGGGGAAGAGAGGAGGCAGGGAGACCAGTGAGGAGGCTATTGCGATAAGCCACATATGGTAGCAAGAACCAGGCTACAAGCAGAGGAGCTGGTGAGAAGTGGCACGGTTAATAATCGTTCATATTGTTAATGGGAATAAAATGCATTGGCAGATGCTAAGTCCCAGGATTGTGGTGAACAACTGACAAGAAATACAGTAGAGACTTTAGAGAGCAATATGCTCAGGGTCACACCCTTAGAAAGTGATAAAACATGAATGTAAGTCCAGGTCTGTATGGCTTAAATACTCATCTTCCTCCCCAAATCCTGCCTCCTTAAGTAATCCTTTTTCCCATGCCCTCTTCCTATGCACGTGAACCAGAAGCTAGTCTCCAAACTCGAGTTTAGAGGTTGGGGCTGTGTTGAAAGAGGATACCTGTTCTCTTTCTAGGGATTTGAGGGGACGGTGCATAGTTCCCTGGCTGCCTGGCGGCAGGACACCGCTTCCCTTTGAGCAGGATCCTGACAATGGGAGGCTAACCAGTCCTCCCCTGCTGTCTTGCTCCTTCCATATTGGGCTGGACAACCCTCACCACTCTGGTGCCAGTTGCTCACATCTCCATTCCCACAGCTGCCTTCTCCTGGGGAGTGGGTCTACTTTCCAAACACCCTGCTCTCAGTCTGCCCCGTCAGTCATGCCTGCCTCTGTTCTAACTCCCAACAACAGGGAGGTCTTCTTTTAAGCTTTCTTTAAAAAAAAAAAAGTCTTTGTAAATATCTCTCATGTATATTTCTTACTCATGTTTACTTTACATTGAAATGTTTCTTTCAATCAAGTAGCTCAGCTGTTTTTTTTAAGTACATTGTTTGTTTTCATTTCCATTTTTTAATGGATCAGTTATGAATGATGGATCCAGAAAATATTAGCTGAATGAACCTAAGTTGCTTTTCTTTTTTCACAAGGCATGTTTTTTAAACCATAAAATTGGGTTTCAGGAATCAAATGTGGTCTGGTGACACAGTTCGAGTAATAATAATAGCTACCATTTATTAAACGCCTACCTATTCTGTGCCAGACACCTTGGTATGCATCATCTTAATCTTCATGACTGCCTGAAAAATAGGTGTTAGGATCCCAGTTTTGCAAATTATAAGACTGTGGTCCAGATGGACTAAATGACGTGCCTAATGATACTCAGCAGAGGCAGCAACAGGCCCAGACCCAATCTGTCTGACCCCAGACTCCTATATTTGCCTCTCCTCCACATGCCTCTCCTTGGAGATGCCCTTATAGGACTTACAGGAGGAAAAAGTCTTTCAAAAGTAAAGCATGCTACTGATGGTCAACATGACAAAGAGGTAAGATGATTTGGCCAGAATCCCCCACTGAAGGAGAGATGAAGCTTGTTCTCCTTTATCAGGGGAGAGAGTCTGCCCTGGAGACAGTCTGGCTAAACCTTTCAGGAGTCAGTGCCAAACCTGGGGCAGGGGCTGGGGAGGGCGGGGGGTGGGGGACCAGCAGGGCCTGCTCTTCGTACAGTCTGAGCACAGTAGGAGGATGGGGGTGTCACCATGTTCCATGTCGGCTGGACAGGTCCTAAGCGTGGATAGGCAGGAAATTTAGCTCATAACTGAGAGGTCTCCAGGACACCTCCTCCCATTTAGAGGTTTCAAAAACATTAAGATCCTTTACAAAGAGGATCAGAGATGGACAAGAGGCACAGTTTAGGAACAGAGCCTTAGACGAGGAAGCATCCTATCAAGTGTCTGGTCCAACCACCCACTAAACCTTAGGGGTAATGGCGAGTTTTGGAGTCGGGCTAACCAATTATTAGTAGTACAGTTCTAGGAAGTCGCTCACCTTCCTGAGCTTCAGTTTCCTCACCTCTAAAGTGGGAATAAATTATTCCTCTTTCACATCAATGTTGTTGTAAGGATTAAATAATAAAAACAGCTAATAGGTATTGAGTACTCACATATGCAGAGGACTCTTCCAGGAACTTCACATATAATTATCTCCCTCATTAAGTAAGATGATGCACAGTACTAGTCACTTATTAGGCAAACAACTAATAATAATAGTAATAGCAATAATAATACCATCAACGATGGCAAGAGCAATGCCTCCTGAGGCTCCCATTCCATTATTTCACTGATGGGATTTTTGTACACTATTTCCTGGGCTCCACCTACAGCCTTCCCACAGCATTCATTATGGGTCCCAACTTGCTGCTGGAGTCCATGGTGCTCCCCCTCACCCATGGTGGCCCCTGACCAAAGACAGCTCATTTTGGTACCTCTTCATTAAGTACTTCCAAAGTAAGTCTTCCAAGAGAAATATCCCCAGATTCCTCAGTCTTCCCTGGCCACCAATGTGTCCATGGCTCTCTTCAAAAGTGATATCCAGAGGGACTTCCCTGGTGGTCCAGTGCCTAAGACCCTGGGCTCCCAATGCAGGAGGCCCAGGTTCAATTGCTAGTCAGGGAAATAGATCACACATGCCACAACTAAGCCAAATAAATAATTTTAAAAAAAAATATTTCAGGGCCATCCCTCTGTGCTCAGGACTCTGGACTGCTGTCCCTGCTGCCTGCACTGTCCCGAGTCACTTCCACTTGGCTAAGGCCATATCACCCCTTTGGATCCCAGGAAGCTTGTGGCTTCCCAAGAGCCCTAGGTTGGTTTTCTGTGGAGTTGTTATGTTATTTCAAATGAACAGAAAACTGGATCTCTCTGATCCTGTTTATCAGCAGTTTAACTCAGGGACTTACGAACAGGTTTGAAACATTCCATGCATGATTATGTCCCACTGTTCCAGCCTATTGAGGATATTCTGCATCTTAGAACTGTTCTCTTTCAGGACTTCCCTGGTAGTCCTGTGGTTAAGATGCCTCACTTCCACTGCGAGTTCAATCCCTGGTGAGGGAAACTAAGATTCCACATGCATGTGGGATCAGCTAAAAACATAGGTTAAAAAAAAAAAATGAACTGTTCTCTTTCATAGTCATCATCTCTCCCAGTTAGTGCCATTACTGTTGGACAATCTGATTTTCTTCCTTAACCTGAAGCATTGGTCAAAATGGTAAATAGGAGAATGACAAGGATAGAGCTTTGTGACTACCCACACTGGGGGCCATCTGCCCTATCTAGCCTTGTGATCAAACCCACTGAAAACTCCCCCAGTTTCCAAATTCTGCAGCCCATGTCTCACCATCTTGCACTCCAAAATATTGTGAGAACCTTGTTAAAGTTTTTGCTGAAATCCTGATGCATACGGTCTCCTTATTTCTCTGACTTGCCAGATTAGTAACTTTTTAAATACAAGTGATTATGTATTTAGGCTTTATGGGCTTGTTTTGGTGAGTCCATGTCCATTCCTAGGGACCACCCCCTCTCCTCTGTGTGATCACACACCATTTGTACAATCAGTCCTTCTCAAACTCTTCTGAAGGTCAACACCCAAATCCCTTTGCTGAGGTCACACTTTTAGTCTCTCAGAACATCAAAACTCTGCCGTGTCCCCCACTGCCTAACCCGTAACATCCTTTCATCCCCCAAAGATCCTTAGATGCTCTCTCTGATTCCTATTCTACAGTTTCATGGCTGGCCCTCACAGGTACTTCATCTGGACCTGGGCTCATTGAAAGCATCTAGGTGCCCTCTGAGTCTTTTCATCTATCTGCTCTTAACCATGCTTGTTCTGATATTTCTGTTTGCTGATCATTCTCCACCAAAATGTCCAGTGTTTCTCTGTCACAAGCCTAGAGGTGAGAAAGTTCTGTGTTCCCTTCATCATTCTCCCTTGCTTGCTCCAAGTGCATCCTGCAAAGCCCCTAGCATGGTCTGTGATGTTCTTCCAAGCCTCAGCTCATTCTGAGATTGAGTGCCTATGTGTTCCAGCAGGTTCTTCCTGTCTGGACCTCTACTTTCATGTTTTTCTCCATGGCCCTAATTTGTGTGTGTGTGTGTGGGGAGGTTGTTAATTGTATTGAACTACAACATACATATACAGTCAGCAAAAACAAGACCGGGAGCTGACTGTGGCTCAGATCATGAACTCCTTATTGCCAAATTCAGACTTACATTGAAGAAAGTAGGGAAAACCACTAGACCATTCAGGTATGACCTAAAACGAATCCCTTACAATTATACAGTGGAGGTGAGAAATAGATTTAGGGGACTAGATCTGATAGACAGAGTGCCCGAAGAACTAGGGACGGAGGTTCGTGACATTGTACAGGAGACAGGAATCAAGACCATCCCCAAGAAAAAGAAATGCAAAAAAGCAAAATGGCTGTCTGAGGAGGCCTTACAAATAGCTGAGAAAAGAAGAGAAGCCAAAAGCAAAGGAGAAAAGGAAATATATAACCATTTGAATGCAGAGTTCCAAAGAATAGCAAGGAGAGATAAGAAAGCCTTCCTCAGTGATCAATGCAAAGAAATAGAGGAAAACAATAGAATGGGAAAGACTAGAGAGCTCTTCAAGAAAATTAGAGATACCAAGGGAACATTTCAAGCAAAGATGGGCACAATAAAGGACAGAAATGGTATGGACCTAACAGAAGCAGAAGTTATTAAGAAGAGGTGACAAAGTCAGAATGGCTGCTATCCAAAAGTCTACAAGAAATAAATGTTGGAGAGGGTGTGGAGAAAAGGGAACCCTCTTACACTGTTGGTGGGAATGCAAACTAGTACAGCCACTATGGAGAACAGTGTGGAGATTCCTTAAAAAACTGGGAATAGAACTGCCATATGACCCAGAAATCCCACTGCTGGGCATACACACCAAGGAAACCAGAATTGAAAGAGATGCGTGTACCACAATGTTCATTGCAGCACTGTTTACAATAGCCAGGACATGGAAGCAACCTAGATGTCCATCAGCAGACGAATGGATAAGGAAGCTGTGGTACATATACACAATGGAATATTACTCAGCCGTTTAAAAAAATACATTTGAATCGGTTCTATTGAGATGGATGAAACTGGAGCCCATTATACAGAGTGAAGTAAGCCAGAAAGAAAAACACCAATACAGTATTCTAATGCATATATATGGAATTTGAAAGATGGTAACGATAACCCTATATGCGAGACAGAATAAGAGACACAGATGCATAGAACAATCTTATGGACTCTGAGGGAGAAGGTGAGGGTGGGACGTTCTGAGAAAATAGCACTGAAACATGTATATTATCATATGTGAAACAGAACACCATTCCAGGTTCGACGCATGAGACAAATGCTCAGGGCTGGGGCAATGGGATGACCCAGAGGGATGGGATGGGGAGGGAGGTGGGAGGGGGGTTCAGGATGGGGAACGCATGTAAACCCATGGCTGATTCATGTCAATGCATGTCAAGGACCACTACAATATTGTAAAGTCATTACCCCAACTAAAATAAATGAATTTATTTAAAAAAAAAAAAGAAGAAGAAGAGGTGGCAAGAATACACAGAAGAATTGTACAAAAAAGATCTTCACGACCCAGATAATCATGATGATGTGATCACTCACCTAGAGCCCGACATCCTGGAATGTGAAGTCAAGTGGGCCTTACAAAGCATCACTACGAACAAAGCTAGTGGAGGTGATGGAATCCCAGTTGAGCTATTTCAAATCCTAAAAGATGATACTGTGAAAGTGCTTCACTCAATATGCCAGCAAATTTGGAAAACTCAGCAGTGGCCACAGGACTGAAAAAAGTCACTTTTCATTTCAAACCCAAAGGAAGGCAATGCCAAAGAATTCTCAAACTACTGCACAATGGCATTCATCTCATACACTAGTAAAGTAATGCTCAAAATTCTCCAAGCCAGGCTTCAACAATACATGCACTGTGAACTACCAGATGTTCAAGCTGGTTTTAGAAAAGGCAGAGGAATCAGAGATCAAATTGCCAACATCTGCTGGATTATCGAAAAAGCAAGAGAGTTCCAGAAAAACATCTATTTCTGCTTTATTGACTATGCCAAAGCCTTTGATTGTGCGGATCACAATAAACTGTGGAAAATTCTGAAAGAGAGGGAATACCAGACCACCTGACCTGCCTTTTGAGAAATCTGTGTGTATGTCAGGAAGCAACAGTTAGAACTGGACATGGAATAACAGACTGGTTCCAAATAGGAAAAGGAGTATGTCAAGGCTGTATACTGTCACCCTGCTTATTTAACTTAAATGCAGAGTACATCATGAGAAACGCTGGGTTGGATGAAGCATGAGCTGGAATCAAGATTGCTGGGAGAAATACCAATAACCTCAGATATGCAGATGACACCACCCTTATGGCAGAAAGCAAAGAAGAACTAAAGAGCCTCTTGATGAAAGTGAAAGAGGAGAGTGAAAAAGTTGGCTTAAAGCTCAACATTCAAAAAACTAAGATCATAGCATCCAGTCCCACCACTTCATGGCAAATTGATGGGGAAACAGTGGAAACAGTGGCTGACTTTATTTTGGGGGTCTCCAAAATCACTGCAGATGTTGAGTGCAGCTATGAAATTAAAAGACGTTTGCTCCTTGGAAGGAAAGTTATGACCAACCTAGACAGCATATTTAGAAGCAAAGATATCACTTTGCCAACAAAGGTCCATCTAGTCAAAGCTATTGTTTTTCCAGTAGTCATGTATGGATGTGAGAGTTGGACTATTAAGAAAGCTGAGCGCTGAAGAATTGATGCTTTTGAACTGTGGTGTTGGAAAAGACTCTTGAGAGTTCCTTGGACAGCAAGGAGATCCAACCAGTCCATCCTAAAGGGAATCAGTCCTGAATATTCATAGGAAGGATTGATGCTGAAGCTGAAACTCCAATATTTTGGCCACCTGATGCGAAGAGCTGACTCATTGGAAAAGACCCTGATGCTGGGAAAGATTGAAGGCGGGAGGAGAAGGGGACGACAGAGGATGAGATGGCTGGATGGCATCACTGACTCAATGGACATGAGTTTGAGTAAACTCTAGGAGTTGGTGATGGACAGGGAGGCCTGATGTGCTGCAGTCCATGGTGTTGCAAAGAGTCTGACACAACTGATCAACTGAACTGAACAACATACGTATAGAAAAATGCATGAATCTTAAGTGCACAGCTCAATTAATTTTCATAAAGTGAACACACGCATATAAACAGCAGCAAGAACCAGAACATTACCAGCATCTAGAAGCCCCCATTAGGTCCCCTGCCAGTCACTACACTCCCTCAGGGTAGCCACAGTCCTGACCCTTAACATTATAGATTTTGTTGTTGTTGCTGTTGTTCAGTTGCTCAGTCACGTCTGACTCTTTGCAACCCCATGGACTGCAACACGCCAGGCTTCCCTGTCCTTCACCATCTCCCAGGGCTTGCTCAAGCTCATGTCCATCAAGTCAGTGATGCCATCCAGCCATCTCGTACTCTGTAGTCCTTTTCTCCTCCCGCCTTCAGTCTTTCCCAAAATCAGGTTCTTTTCTAATGAGTCAGCTCTTCAGGTGGTCAAAGTATTGGAGCAGCCATAAGGGTGGTGTCATCTGCAAATCTGAGGTGACTGATATTTGGATTTGCCCTTTTTTTGTCTTGATATAAATGGAATCACTGTTTGTCCTCCTTTGTGTCTGGCTTCTTTCACTCAGTGTCGTGTTTGTGACATTTTCCCACAATGTTGTGTGTGGTTGTGGATTTTTTATTCTCACAGCTGTATGGCTGCCTCAGTCTTTTACAATCTGATTTCCTCTCATGGGCCTATGTGCAGCCCCTCAGTTTTCTCTCCACCCACCTGTAACCTGCTGGGTTGCAATAGTCTAACTTGTAGCCTTGCCTTGATTCTTACTCTTCTCCAACCTAACCTTTATCCACCCTGCCAGACTAACCTTTCCAGAGCTTGGCTCTAATCAAGACTCTCCCAGCTCAAAATAATCTATGGTTCTCTATCATCTATGAGTACAAATCCCCAGAACTGAGACTAGGGCTATTTACAATCTGGTTTCAGTGTTTCCTCCTTCAGTAACCCGCTCTCCCTCCCCACATCTTTTGTGTTCTGTTGCTCAGAATAAATTAGTTGATCCGTAAACACGCCTGCCCTTTTCTGCCTCGATACCTTCGCCCATGTTATTCTTTCAACCCAGAATATTTTCTCCCTCTTTCTCCCACTGGCAAAATCCTTCAAGACCCAGATCAAACGTCACCTCCCTGTGATACCTCCCCCAGTCATTCCAGCAGAAATAACTGCTACCTTCTCTCAGTTTCTCTAGCAAGGTTTGGCTCATGCTGAGATATCATTTATCACTTCTTTAAAAGTTAGTTACCACACTTCACTCATTCCAAGACACACATTTTTATTCATCTCTGGAATAAGGATGCACCTTTCCACTGATGGCATTTTATAATCGGCAGTATTTTTTTGTTTCTTTCTTTCTTGGTGATACCCAAAATGGTACTGTCTTGGATTTGATAAAATACAATATTTCACTTTTTATCTCAGCATATTCTAGAAAGACTCTGTGGTATCACTCTTCATTGTACAGTTAGTTTTCTACATCTCTGCATCCCTCTCCTTGTGTGAGACCATAAGCACACATCTATGTTTGTTGAAAGAACATGTGCATTATTCACTATTACCTGGATGACTTCTGCATGTATTTTTATACTGAGGAGAGGAGGTGGCATGGGGAAGCCCTTTCAGGGTGGCTTTTCATGAGTTTCCTTACAAAGAGGAGAGGATTATCCTTTTCTGCGGGGGTGCTGAGGGCCAGGTGATGGTCAGGGAGGGCTGGAGTCAGCCACAGAGGTCTTGTTTCCTGTGGCTGGCATAGCTTGGGAGTGGAAAAGTCACAAAGGACTCATTTACTGCCAAATCCTTGATCAGCAAAGAATAACACCCTTCCTATTGGGTAAACATGCCTTGCTTTTCAAGGATCTGATTTACAGCATGGTTTTCAGGAACACACTATGACCAGAAGCAGTACATCCTACCCCGCCATCTTGTTCCAAGCCTCTTCTGTGAAGAACAACAGTGAGTCTTTTCATTTGCTTTTTCCTAGTGAAATCTGTTATTCCCTCTGCTCCGCCAGCCCAGCTCTATAATATATTAAATAACAAAGGACAAAGAAAAGATGGCATCTAATTTAAATGATATTCTAGTTACTCTCTGCCTATTTCTTAATATTCCAGCCACTCAAATTTCACAGATGATTTTAGTAAAATCCAGCATATACTTTTTCAAGTGCTTCTAAAATTTGGAAATGCCTCATACATTGTCAAATGCTTTGGGATGATCCACTTTATGTGATTAATGATACTGTCTTTTTCTGATATTATACCACCTTGCACAAGTGTGTAAACCTAAAAGAGTCCTTGACTTCAAATGGATCCATGTCTATGTTTAAAGGATGGGTTTGGAATAGTCTGCTTCTTTGTTCATTAGGTAACAGTTTTATAGGATTTTTTTTCCAGTTTTAGGTCAGTATGATAAAGAAGTCACTGTATGTATGAGATGCTGCTTTCTGTTGGATGGTTTTCCTGGATATTTCAAGGGCATGGAGACAGCCAGGCTGATGAGCATGATAAAGTTCAATTGCATGGCCATCTGGACTTCCTTTGGGGAGTTTGATTGATATCTTTATTTTGTCAGGATCTTGGAAAGCACTTAATCCTTATACACAAAGTTCATTCTCTTTTGGCAAATTAGATGCCTCCGGGAATTTTCTAAATTTCATCTTCTCCTTCAAAAGATGGACGTATCACTTGCAATGTGAAAACAACAAATAAAAAGTTTCTTATAGTCAAGAGTGGCAACCTCTGGCTAATAGGACCAATTGTTGTTTAGTTGCTCGGTCGTGTCCCACTCTTTGCAACACCAAGGACTGCAGCCCACCAGGCTTCTCTGTCCATAGGATTTTCCAGACAAGAGTACTGGAGTGGGTTGCCATTTTCGTTTCCAAATAGGACCAGGAGTGAGAAATAATGGAGAGGTTAAAAGAAACCTATTTCTCACCTTACATCCTCTGTACTGTTTGATTTTTTTTCACCATGAGGATGTATTCCTTTTATTAAAAAAAAAAAAAAGTTTCTTGTATCACTTTGCTCTCTGTTTTGTTATTACTTTTAGTTCTGTTTTTCTCCATTATACTTTAATTTTGAGAAATTCAGCCTGCAGATGACTCAGTTCATTAAAAAAAATACACCCAAACAACAAAATGATTTTTAAAAAACTACATTTGGATTCTATTGCTTACTATTGCCTTCCCTTTTCAATTTCCTTTTTATTTATGCTCTGGTTTTTTACCTAATATTAGATTTTATCTTATTATAGAGACAAAATAAAACCCTTATGTCTCAAAAATAAACTTATTTGGGGGGAGTTAGTGACCCTTTTGGAGAAGGAAATGGCAACCCACTCCAGTATTCTTGCCTGGAGAATCCCATGGACAGAGGAACCTGCCAGGCTATAGTCCATGGGGTCACAAAGAGTTGGACACGACTAAGTGACTAACAACAATAACAAGTGACCATTTAGGAAATCTGGGGGAACTACAGACCCCCTCTACAAAGGAAGGAATAGACATACAGCTTTGGGGTGCACCCCTGAATATCTATTCAATGTAACAGAGAGTGCAATGCCCTTTGCATATATTACCTCATTTAATTATCTCATTAACAATTCTATAAGGCATTTTTAGGCCCATTTTACAGAAGAGAAAATTGGAATCTTAGCGAGGTTGAATAATTTGCCCTAGCATAGGGAAAGTGACAAACTATGGGCTGCCATTCTGGACTTAAGACCAACTGGTCTTCTCCCTCATACCATAGCTTCAAGACTAAGCAGAGTGTTGATTTTCTAGCTTCTCATATTGCTTTCCTTGCCATTTCTTTTGGCAAGTTCCCCTGTGGCTTGAATGTTCTTCTCTGGACATCATTTTCTGCTGGGTATGAGTCTCTAGGGTGGTCACTGGACTTTGTATCACTTTGGAGGTTCTCAAGGAACAACCCAGAAGTCACAGAGTTCAACCTTTCTCACTTCAGCACCCCTGGCATATAACAGCAGGTAAGGCAGGGAAGGGAAGTGGGGGTCACAAAGGAGAGGCAGAGACATGGGAACTGCATTCTGGTCCCAGTATGTTGGCACTTGGAAAGCTCCTTGGGTTCAACTTTCTCTTATTACAACAGGGGAAATGATGATCATGAGCAATTTTAACAAGAAACATCCTGGCCATTTACCACATGCCTTCCCTGTGCTCAGCACTTTAGAAATGAGCAAAGCTGGGAATCTAATCTTAGTCTGAGAGCCTCTAGGGCAGGGGTCCCTAACCTCTGGTCTATGGACTGGTACCTCCTGTCAGATCAGCACAGACACTAGATTAGAAATAAAGTGCACAATAAATGTAATGTGCTTGAATCACCCTGAAAGCACTCCCCTCACCCCTGGTTTGTGGGAAAATTGTCTTCTACAAAATCTGTCCCTGGTGCCAAAAAGGTTGGGGACCGCTGCTCTAGGGCTTTCTACACTATACCTTACCTGCTGTAACCATGATACCCCAACAGGACCACAGTTCCTAACTGATGGGCAGAAGATAAAAGGGCCATGAAAAGAGATGCCACACTCTTCCAAATATATCTTTTCTCTCTTTTTGTGAAAAGTATTTCTTGCTACAGGTCTGCACTTTAAGTGCTCATGAAAATGGCAGTATGATCAATTACAAATTAACATTCTCTGGCTATTCTTAGGCATTTATTTGTCTCCCAACCCATGATGATAATGTGAACTAATGTGGGAGAAATTCCACCCATTGTGTTTCATTTTCTCCCTAACTCACATAACCAGAGTGTTACTAGGGTTTGCTTTAATTTTAAAATATTTCTGCTTACACATAAATTTGAGAAATTTACCCAAGACACAAGGTAGGACTACCCTCTTCATTGTGATGATCTGATCTGCTTTCAAATTGACCAATTCCATCTCCCTAGTAGCCCAAACAGCCCAATTTTGTGCCTTGTGCACAAAAACCCTCCACCTGGAAAGTTTTTCCCTCCAACTCTAAACTGCATCCAGTTTTCAGGGTCCAAACTAAATCCCCATCTTCTCCGTGAAGCCATCCCTGGTTTTTCCCTCCAAGGAGGTGACCCTTCCATCTTCTGAACTTGCCCTTGACCCTTAACCTCCTGCAGCCACTAAGCATGTCTGACCTTGCACTATCACTGCCAGTGCTCAAGGCTGCCTCTTTACGAGTCTGTGTCCATCCTTCTCTGACTCCTCTTCAATCCCTGCCCAGGGCCTGGCACATAGTGGTCCTCAGCAAGACATCTGTTGAAACACACTGGTGATACCCCAAACTCATCATCTTCATTTTCTATCATTTCTCCTATTCCTCTGTTCAGCTCTCTGACTCCTCTGGATCAGATTGATTCTCACTCCCTCTGACCCTCAACCTATGATAACCTTCTCAATTTTATTTCATACTTCACTTGATGCCACACGTTCTGGTAATCTATTGCTGGTATGATAAACTACTCCACAATTCTACAGCTTAAAATAGCAACCACTTTGTTTGCTTATGACTGTCCTCTGGGTTGGGCTCAGCTGGGCAGTTCTCTGGTCCTGTCAGTGGCAACTCATGTGGCTATGTTCAGTTGGCAGGTCAGCTAGGGAGGGTGGGCATTTGGGAATGTCTGCCTCCAATTAGTCTTGGAGCTGCTCCCTTTCCATGCGGCCTCTGCATATGGTATCTTCATCAGGGTAGCTATACGTTTTGTATGGCAGCTCAGGATTCTCAGAGGGCAAAATCCCCAAACTTCTTAAGCTTTAGGTCCAGAACTGGCACAATGTCATTCTTCCATTTTACTCTATTGGAAAGGAAGTCACAAATCCAGCCCAGATTCGAGGCAGGTGGCGGGGGTGACATAAAAACAGTATGAATACCAGGAGACATGGTTCATTGTGGCTACCAGTGTCACAGACCAGCACACCACACATCAGGACTATATGACTCTGTGTCATAAGTAGGCAGAAACTGTTTCTCCAGGACCAGCACAGTGCCCCCCACAGAGCAAAGGACTTAGTGGAGAAGACAGAAGGGGGAATTCCCCAAATAGGGGTCTGAAAACCTGGGCTCTGGACCAGTTTTACTACAGTGTGACTTTGGGCCAGTCCCTGCCCCTCTCTGGACCTCAGTTTCCCCATCTATACCATGAGAGTTTGGATGGATCTTTAAGATCATTTGGGTGTAACTGACATTCCACGATTACACCAGCACAGTACTGATTACAGACCCATGTCTCAGCCACACCCTACTTCTGGCTATTTCCCAGATGGGTCATTTTTAGGCCTCTGCACTGTTTCATATGCTATTCTCTCCACCTGGACTATCACATTCTTATCTCACTCATCCTTTCAAGACATAATGTACATTTTTAAAATTTCATTTGCAGAGGGTGAGTTGACTGTCTCCTCACCCTGAGACACTCATCGTGGATTCCATGCAACATTCTTCTCCTGTTTTGTTTTCCCTTTATCCCCAATCCCCCTTCCTCCCCCAACACCAACGTGGCCACTCCACCAATATACCTGACACAGATCACATGTTATCTATCCTCATAAAACATCTGTTCCTCTGGCAACAGGTGTACATGCTACTTCCACCTCTCCATTTTCCCAAACACCACCCTGTAAATGTCCCTGTACATCTCTCCTTAGACACCTGCAGGAGAGTCACTCTAAAGTATATACCTGGGGTGGGGACTACTGGATCACAGGGATGTGAACTGTCTGACCAGAGAAACAGGAACTGCTTGAGTACTTAAAGTACTCAATGCAGGGAATCGGTTACTGAGAGAATGAAAGAGCTGAGACACTACATGGGGACAATGAGGCGGTCAGGAATGAGCAACAGTGGGAAACTTCTGCCTTCACTGGCCGGAGGGCCAGAGAGAGGAGGGGTTACCTGGTAAAGCTGGAATCATCCTGACCTGTTCTGACCCCAGGAGACCTAAGGCAGAGAGAGGGGAAGAGAGGTACCCTGTCTTCTCCCTTCCTCCCACCCTCAGCTTCCTGCCAGTGCCTCTCAGTGGAAGTCAGCTGATGAGGAGCCTCAGAAACACAACCTGCAGGAACCACACCCCCATGATACAGAGCAGAGCAGAAGGACAGGAACAGATCTCAGGGAACACAAACCTGGGGCTGGCACCTTCAGTTTAGTTCAGTTCAGTCGCTCAGTCTTGTCTGACTCTTTGTGACACCATGGACTATAGCACGCCAGGCTTTCCTGTCCATCACCAACTCCCGGAGCCTACTCAAACTCATGTCCATTGTGTCGGTGATGACATCCAACCATCTCACCCTCTGTCGTCCCCTTCTCCTCCCACCTTCAATCTTTCCCAGCATCAGGGTCTTTTCAAATGAGTCGGTTCTTCTAATCAGGTGGCCAAAGTATTGGAGTTTCAGCTTCAGCATCAGTCCTTCCAATGAATATTCAGGACTGATTTCCTTTAGGATGGACTGGTTGGATCTCCTTGCTGTCCAAGAGACTCTCAAGAGTCTTCTCCAACACCACAGTTCAAAAGCATCAATTCTTCGGTGCTCAGCTTGCTTTATAGTCCAATTCTCACATCCATACATGACTACTGGAAAAACCATAGCCTTGACTAGATGGATCTTTGTTGGTAAAGTAATGTCTCTGCTTTATTACATGCTGTCTAGGTTGGTCATATCTTTTCTTCCAAGGAGCAAGCATCTTTTAATTTCATGGCTGCAGTCACCATCTGCAGTGATTTTGGAGCCCAAAAAATAAAGTCTGCCACTGTTTCCCCATCTATTTGTGATGAAGTGATGAGACTGGATGCCATGATCTTAGTTTTCTGAATGTTGAGCTTTAAGCCAACTTTTTCACTCTCCTCTTTCACTTTCATCAAGAGGCTGTTTAGTTCTTCTTTGCTTTCTGCCATAAGGGTGGTGTCATTTGCATATCAGAGGTTATTGATATTTATCTGAGCAATCTTGATTCTACAGCTTGTGCTTCATCCAGCCCAGCATTTCGCATGATATACTCTGCATATAAGTTAAATAAGCTACATACTCAGCATCTCTAAAACCTGTCAGAACACTCTCTTGATGGCTGTGCCAGTTTAACACAGCCCACATGCTTGCCAACACTAAGCATTACTCACCTTTCCAACTTTTTAAATTGATGAGTATAAAATGGAATCTTGCTATTGTAACTTGCATTTCTCTCAGTCTCTGGTGAGGCAGAACATCTCTTCATATATTTGTCAACCATTCAAGATTCTACCTCTCTGAAACTGCTTTTTCTTGGTTTACAAATATTTCTCATAAATCCTTTGTCAGATTTAAATATGACAAATATCTTCTCCCTGTTAACTTTGCGACCTTCATTTAAAAAGAAATTTTTCATGTAGTCAAATCTACTATTATTTTTTTGATTCCCACTTTTTTATTGAGGTATAGTTGATACACAATAATATGTATATTTCAGGTATAGAAAATAGTGATTCACAATCTTTAAAGGTTATATTCCATTTATAGTTATTATAAAATATTGGCTATATTACCTGTGTTGTACAATATATCCTTGTAGTTTATTTATTTTATGCAAAGAAGTTTGTACATCTTAATCCTCCATCCCTAGCTTGCCTCCCCTTCCTTCTCCCCAGGTAACCACTACTTGGTTTTCTACATCTGTGAGTCTGTTTCATTTTTCTTATATTCACTAGTTTGTTTTTTTTTTACTTTTTAGATTCCACATATAAGTGATATATATAATCGATATCATACAGTATTATCTTTCTCTGTGTGACTTATTTCACTTATCATAATACCTTCCATGTCCATCCATGTTGTTGCAAATGGCAAAATTTCATTCTTTTTATGGCTGGGTAGTATTCCATTACATATATGTACCACATCTTCTTTATCAATTCATCTGTTGAGCATTTTTTAATATTGCTTCCATGTCTTAGCTATTGTAAATAATGATGCTATGAACATGGGGGCACATACATATTTTTGAATTAGGGCTCTTTGCTTTTTGTATCTTATTAAAAATTTCTCCCCATATACCAGGTGTTTGACACTGGGCAGGTGATGTCCCTTGTCCCTTTGGTTTCCTATACTGCAATTCTATAAACCTCTAACTGCAGAGAGAGAGAGGAAGAAAATTGGTCTTTTCTAAAGATTACCTGCATGGCCCAATTTTGAGCTATTGCCTCAGGGAGAGTCTCTGCTCTGTTCCCCAGGCTGAGTATTCACCACTAAAGAAGGCTTTGTTTTCTGGGGTGTTAATTCCAGAGAACATACTAGACATCATTTTCATAAACAACACCAAAGTCGGAAATAGCAAGGCAGAATATGAAGAAAGATGCACGTAACAGGACTGGTTTCCCGATCAGGTCCCTCTTAGGAAATGGCAAGAAAAGGAAGTAAATAAAAGTTGAAAGCTTGCATTTCTCAGTTCTCACTTTCCTCAGGTGTCATGTCTCAACAAAATATACTTGTCCCAAGTTTATTTTCATTTTCATAATTTCTTCAAAGGGCTTAGAAAGTGATATATTTCACGGTTGTGGCGAGACAAAAAGGGCTTTGGACTTAGATGTTCAACGGACCCCAGTCTAACAAGCAGCTAATTTGTGATTTTTCACAAGTCACCATACTTCTTTGAGCTGCGGTTTTACCTGACCTGGAAAATGAGATGCACTGTGTATCTCTTTCCTAAGAAATGTCAATCAGAGAATAGAAGTGCAAGTGCTTTGCAACTTTTATAGTTTTTTTAAAAGCACCTAGGCACTGGAGTTACTCTTTCTTATTTAATCCTCACAATCACCATAGGAAATTTATTAACACTGAGAGATTCAGAGTTTCAGAGAGATTCAGTTCTCAAAGATCAAGCAGCTAGGATTGCTCTGCCCCTGTCCTTAGGTGGACTGGAAACGTGGAGCTATTTGGTGTGAAGACTAGCTCTTCCATTAGATATTTCTCCAGTTCTTTCAGACTGAACCACTAACTCCTGGGAAATGTGAAGGAGCCACAGTTCCCATTCTCCTGTCTTGGGAACCAGGCTGGAAACAAATTGCAGATGGTGCTGTCCAGATCTATCATCTGCAGCTTGGGCACTCTAGCAGCCCTGGAAGCCCCAGGGATCCCCAAACCCAGCTGCAAAGGCTTGGGGGCTCCCTTGAGATAGCTATGAAGCAGTTCCTATGGCTCCAATTAAGTGGAAAAAAGATGGGAGGACTCACCTACTCCAAGGGGCAGAAAGCGAGAATGAACCTCAGGAGATGCAGCTTCCAGTGAACACAGCAGAACCCAGAAATGGCCAAGGGCATCCCCCAGGAGTCAGGCTTCCCAAACTTCACTCCTAGGAGATGAAGCTGCCCACAACCCCATGGTGGGACACAGGATCAAGAAATCTGAGGGCAGAGTCTGGGTGGCTGAGGGCGTGATGGGGTGAGTTGGGGGTAAACGTAAGCATGGGCATGTGCTCTGGCATTGGTACCCTTGGTGTCACCTGCAAGCTTAGGCTACAGGTCCTGGAGCCTTGATTGAGAGCAGCAGCCTCTTTCCCTTTAGACTGTACAGAGTGTTTCCCTCCAAAGCTTAGTCACAGAAAATTCCCAGGACCTAGCCAGAAAGGAGCTGAAGTGCCAGCACTGATGTCTCTCAACTCAGATACCAGGCAGCTGATAAACAAGGCATCAGGGTGATAGAGCTTTAGGAATATTGGATCTCCTTTCCTTTCTTAGAAAATAGCTATCAAGTCACAGAATGTCAGAGATGAAAAGTCACATCAAACCTGCCTTACGGTACGCATGGGAAAAACAGGCTCAGAGAGGGCAAGCCAACTGGCAGCAACCACCCTGGGCCTGAATTCCCAGGAGTGTTCTCTGCTCAAATGATTCGTAGCAGCCCCCACGAAAAAGTCCTCAACCACATGAGATTTTTTTTTTTTTCTGGCTGGGGGCTGCAATGAAACCAGGATACTCCTATAGATTTTGAAAACTCAAAGGCATAGCCCTCTTATTTTTAAAATTTCATCTTGATTCATTTGGGCTCATGTGGTTTACAGAAACCTTGTTTCTTGCAAGAAAAATAACAAAGAAATGATGGCTTTCTGTGTCAAATCTCTGGGAGGTGTAGGACACAAGAAACATTCTGCTCCTCATCTCACAGAGCCTGTGGGGAACCAGAGAAATCCCAAGCCTAATGTTTCCCAGGGAGTAACACTATGATGCTGGAACAAATATCAAAGGAAGATGCAACTGGCAAAGTAGAAAAACAGTGATTTAAGAATTGAGAGATTTAGGTGCAGTTCCAGTTTTGTCATTGACGTTCTTTGCGACCTTGGGCAAACACCATCCCATTCCATGCCTGATTCATTACCAATAATTTGGAGGAATGCAAACAAGAGGCTCTCTAAACACCCTTCCAGCACCAGCTCTGACTGGAGTCCCAAGTCTCTTCCTGTTATCCCTGGACACCACCTCCAGCCTTCCTTCTGTGCTTGCAAAACCTGGGCGGAGTTGAGAGGGTGTCTCCCAGCTATGTTGTATCTCCATTTAAAATCAGATTTATTCAGTGACTTGTCCACTTTTCTCAGGAAGTGACAGCTGGTGCATAAGGAGTTCCTGAGGTCCCTTGCCCAGATCTAACCAGGGAAATCAAGGAAAAGACAATCTCCAGATTGCTCTGGCTGACGCTGCTGCTATAAGATGATGTTAATTCTGCTGTTTACAGAAATAAGTCCAGTGTGAGTTGAGGCTTTGTGGTGTGCTTAAAACCAGATGGTATTTCCTGCCTTGATCAGCCTCAGAGCTTTGGTTCCCATGACAACCTCCAAGTTCCACCTACTGCAACTTCTCCATTCTCTGAGCTTCTTCCTCTTCCACCATTGTGCCAGGGTCCCCAGAGAATAAAGCCACTAACTAGCAGCTTGTGCATGGGACTTTACAGTTTACAACGCACTCCAGCATTTATTAGTTCATTTACTCCTCACCACAGCCTTGCCAGATAGCACTTGCTATTTCCTCCATTTCACAGATGGGAAAACCAAAGACTCCAAGATGAGGCGATCTGCCCTCTCAGCCGTCAGTGGTGTCAGCAGGACTCAAACCCAGGTTTTATGACCTCATGTGGGGCCTACTGTGCCAGTGTGTCAGTGTGCCACCCATCAGACCACCTACTCACTTAGGATTCCTGTGGTCAGTTCCATACATATAGGGATCTAGATCAAGGAGTGACATCCTTAGGAAAGTTATTTAACTTCTCTGTACCTCGCTTTCCTCATCTGTAAAATGGGTAGTAATGGTCCTTCTAGATGGGTGGGAGGATTGAATTAGCAAAACCACAGTAGGGCTTCGCAGGTGGCTCAGCGGTAAAGAACCCGCCTATCAAGGTAGGAGATATTGGTTTGATCCCTGGGTCAGGAAGATCCCCTGGAGAAGGAAATGGCAACCAACTCCAGTATTCTTGCCTGGGAAGTCTCATGGACAGAGAAGTCTGGCAAGCTACAGTCCATGGGGTTGCAAAGAGTCGGACAGAACTCAGCAACTAAACAACAACAAAACCACAGTAAATGTTTGCTGAGAAGCCTGGGTGAGTCTCAGTTCTATTTTAAATATGTTGTGACCTTGGGTGGGTCGTTTTGCTTGCTGGTTCCTGTTTCCCCCTCTGTGTAAGAGGTGACAGCATCATGGTGCTCATATGGAAATCACATGTGATGAGATCAGTGCACAGAAGGTGCCTTGGAGGGACACTCTCTCAAACTGCAGCATGTATATGGATCCTCTGGGGACCTTGTGAAGATGCAGATTTTGGCTCAGGAAGGCATTTCTTACAAGCACTCAGGGGATGCCAAAGCTCCTGGTCTGTAGACCACTCTTTGAGAACCAAAGCCATAGTGAGAAAACCACCATACAAGTATTATTGATGATCAGCAATGCATAGTGCTCAGTGAAGCCATCTGGTCCTGGACTTTTGTTTACAGACTCAATTTTACTTTTAGTGATCGGTCTGTTCAAATTGATTGTCTATTCCTTCTTGATTAAGTTTTGGTGGGCTGTATGTTTTTAGAAACTTGTCCATTCCTTCTCGGTTGCCCAATTTGTTGGCATATAATTATTCATAGTATTCTCTTAGGGATTTTTGTACTTCTGCAGTATTGGTTGTGATTTCCCCTCTATCATTTCTTATTTTGTTTATTTGGGTCTTCTCTCACTGTTTCTTGGTGAGCCTGGCCAAAGGTTTATTGATTTTGTTTACCGTTTAAAAAAAAAACAACTCTTGGTTTTATTAATTTTTTAATCTCTATTTTATTTATGTCCTCTCTGATCTTTATTATTTCCTTCCTTCTACTGACTTTAGGTTTCTTTTGTTCTTTTTTTTCCAATTCTTTTAGGTGGTGGGTTAGGTTGTTTATTTGAGATTTTTCTTGTTTTTTGAGGAAGGCCTGTATCACTCTGAACTTCCCTCTTAGCACTGTTTTTGTTGCATTCCACAGACTTTGCAGGACTAAGATTTCATTGTCATTTGTCTCAAGGTATTTTTAAATTTCCACTTTGACTTCACTGATTTTTTTGGTAGCATGTTGTTTAGTTTCCATGTAACCATTTGTTTTTTTCTCTTTCTGTGGTTGATTTCTGGTTCATGCTGTTGTGGTCAGAAAAGATCCCTGAAATAATTTCTATCCCCCTAAATTTGTTGAAACTTGTTTTGTATCCTATAATGTGGCTTATCCTAGAGAATGTTCCATATGCACTTGAAAAGAATGTGTGCTCTGGTTTTTATGGACGCAATGTCCTGAAAATATCAATTAAGTCTAACTATTCTATTGCATCACTTAGAATCTGTCACCTTATTGATTTTCTGTCTGGAAGATTTGTCCTTTGATGTCAGCGATGTGTTTAAGTCTCTCACTATTATTGTATTCCCATCAATTTTTCCCTTTATGCCTGTTAGTATTTATGTATTTAGGAGCTCCTATATTGGGTATACATATGTTAATGACTGTAATATCCTCTTCTTGTAGAGATCCTTTTATCATTATATAGAGTCCTTATTTCTCTTTCTTTATGGCCTTTGTTTTAAAGTCTGTTTTGTTATGTGAGTATTGCTACCTCATGCTTTCTTGTCATTTCCATTATTATGTTACTATCCAAAGCAATCTACAGATTTAATGTCATCTCTATCAAATTCAGTTCAGTTCAGTTCAGTCGCTCAGTTGTGGCTAACTCTTTGTGACCCCATGAATCGCAGCACACCAGGCCTCCCTGTCCAATACCAACTCCCGGAGCCCACCCAAACTCATGTCCATTGAGTCAGTGATGCCATCCAACCATCTCATCCTCTGTTGTCCCCTTCTCCTCCTGCCCTCAATCTTTCCCAGCATCAGGGTCTTTTCCAATGAGTCAGTTCTTTGCATCAGCTGGCCAAAGTATTGGAGTTTAAGCTTCAATATCAGTCCCTCCAATGAACACCCAGGACTGATCTCCTTTAGGATGGACTGGTTGGATCTCCTTGCAGTCCAAGGGACTCTCAAGAGTCTTCTCCAACACCACAGGTCAAAAGCATCAATTTTTTGGTGCTCAGTTTTCTTTATAGTCCAACTCTCACACCCATACATGACTACTGGAAAAGACATAGCCTTGACTAGATGGACCTTTGTTGGCAAAGTAATGTCTCTGCTTTTTAATATGCTGTCTAGGTTGGTCATAACCTTCCTTCCAAGGAGTAAGCGTCTTTTAATTTCATGGCTGCAATCACCATCTGCAGTGATTTTGGAGCCCCAATAAATAAAATCTGCCACTGTTTCCACTGTTTGCCCATCTATTTGCCATGAAGTGATGGGACCAGATGCCATGATCTTAGTTTTCTGAATGTTGAGCTTTAAGCCAACTTTTTCACTCTCCTCTTTCACTTTCATCAAGAAGCTCTTTAGTTCCTCTTCGCTTTCTGCCATAAGGGTGGTGTCATCTGCATATCTGAGGTTATTCATATTTCTCCTGGCAATCTTGATTCCAGCTTGTGCTTCCTCCAGCCCAGCATTTCTCATGATGTACTCTGCATATAAGTTAAAAAAAACAGGATGACAATATACAGCCTTGACATACTCCTATTCCTATCTGGAACCAGTCTGTTGTTCTATGTCCAGTTCTAATTGTTGCTTCCTGACCTGCACACAGATTTTTCAAGAGGCAGGTCAGGTGGTCTGGTATCAAATTACCCATGACATTTTTTACAGAACTAGAACAAATAATCCTAAAATTTATATGGAACCATAAAAGACCCAGAATTACCAAAGCAATCTGGAAGAAAAAGAACACAGTTGGAGATATAACACACCCAAATTTCAGACAATACTACAGAGCTACAGTAATCAAAACAGTGTGGTACTGGCACAAAAGCAAACAAATGGATAAATGAAACAGAACAGAGAGCCCAAAAATAAACCCACAAACCTACAATCAATGAATCTTTGACAAAGAAGATGAGAATATACAGTGGATAAAAGACAATCTCTTTAGCAAGTGGTGGGGGAAAGCTGGATGGCCACATATAAACCAGTGAAGTCAGAATACTCCCTCATACCATAGACAAAAATAAACTCAAAATGGCTTAAAGACTTGAATATAAGATATAATACCATAAAACTCCTAGTAGAGAACATAGGCAAAACATTCTTTGACATAAATCATAGCAATATTTTCTTAGGTCCATCACCCAAGACAATAGAAATAAAAGCAAAGCTAAACAAATGGGACCTAATCAAACTTATAAGCTTTTGCACAGCAAAGGAAACCATAAACAAAATGAAAAGACAATTTACAGACTAGGAGAAAATATTTGAAAACGATGTGACCAACAAAGGCTTAATTTCCAAATTACACAAACAGCTTATACAACTAATAAACAAAAAAACAACCCAATCAAAAAATGAGCAGAAGACCTAAACAGACATTTCTCCAAAGAAGACATACAGATGGCCAATAGGCACATGAAAAGATGCTCAACATTGCGAATTATGCAGATCAAAACTACAATGACATATTACCTCACACTGATGAGAAAGACCATCATTAATAGTCTACAAATAATAAATGATGGAGAGAGTGTGGAAAAAAGGGAACCCTCCTACACTGTTGGTGGGAATGTAAATTGCTATAGCCACTATGGAAAACAGCATGGAAGTTCCTTTAAAAATTAAAAATAGAGCTACTATATGATCGAGCAATCCCACTTTTGGGCTCATATCCAGAAAAGATGAAAACTCAAATTCAAAATGATACATGCACCCCTTTGTTCATGGCAGCACTATTTATAATAGCTAAGACATGGAAGCAATCTAAATGTCCACCAACAGATGAAGAGCTAAAGAAGATGTGGTGTATACAGATACAGTAGAATATTACTCAGTCATTAAAAAAGAATGAAACATGCCATTTGCAGCAACATGGACGGACCTAGAGATTATCATACTAAGTGAAGTAAATCAGACAGAGAAAGACAAATACCATGTGATATCACTTTTATGTGGAATCTAAAATATGATACAAGTGAATTTGTTTACCAAACAAAAACAGACTCACAGACATAGAAACTTACGGTTACCAAAGAGGAAATGGGGAAGGAGGGATAAATTAGGAGATTGGGATTAGCAGATATAAACTATTATACATAAAATAGATAAACAACAAAGTCCTACTGTATATCCCAGGGAACTATATCCAATAAAAGAATATGAAAAAGAATAACTGAATCATTTGGCTGTATACCAGAAACCTAACACAACATTGTAAACCAACTATACTTCAGATAAACAAACAAATAAAGCAGAGTGCCATGCCCATAGGCCTCCAGTTATAAACTTAGTTGAAAATTCAAGAAACTTGGAAAGTCCACTGGAAGTGTCAGCAGGAGCCCATTTGGAGGGTTTTTCCAGGTGGGAAGTTTCTATCAGGAGAAGGGCTCCTTAGGGGTCACAGCCCCAGGCTCTGTGCATCCTAGAACCCCCACAGGGCTCTTGGGAAAGATATATCTAATCTTGGGGCTCAACAGAGGATGTAAAAAGTCAGTGTGTTAAATCAAGTACATCAAAATATACTCACTGCTAATGACTTGTGCAATTATTTAAAAATAAAATTAAAACTTTTAAGTAAAAAAAAAATCACCTATGGCTGATTCATGTTGCGGTTTGACAGAAAACAACAAAATTCTGTAAAGCAATTATCCTTCAATTAAAAACTAAAATTTAAAAAAATCAGTGTGATCCAAGAATGCTAAGTGAAGTGGATCAAAGTAGAAAGAGATATTCCATGAGTCTAAAGAATACAGGAGACATGAGTTTGGTATCTGGTCTGGGAAGATCCCACATTCCATGGAGCAACTAAACCTGTGCGCCACAACTATTGAACCTGTGCTGTAGAGCCTGTGCTCTGCAACAGCAGAAGCTACCACATTGAGAAGCCCATGCACTGCAACTAGAGAGTAGCCCCTGCTCTGTGCAACTAGAGAAAAGCCCATGCAGCAACAAAGACCAAGCGCAGCCAATATATAAACAAATAAAATTATTTACAAAAAAAGGTAAAGAATACAGTCTGTATCTTGTGCTTTTTTTCTCCAATTATTTCTTTGCTCTGAATTCTTTCTTCACGATTGTAGGTTGCAAACTGAATTATGTGGGTTAAATTTATTGCTATTCAATAATGGTGGTGGTGGTTTAGTCACCAAACCATGTCTGACTCTTACAACCCCATGGACTAGGGCTTGCCAGGCTCCTCTGACCATCGAATTTTCCAGGCAAGAATATTGGAGTGGAGTGCCATTTCCTACTCCTGGGATCCAAGCCATGTCTCTTGCATCTCCTGCATTGGCCAGTGGATTCTTTACCACTAGCGCCACCTGGGAAGCCCTAAGAATACTGGAGTAGGTTGCGGTTTTCTTCTCTAGGGAATCTTCCTGATCCAGGGATAGATCCCATGTCTCCTGCATTGCAGGATTCTTTACCACTGAGCCACCAGGGAAGCCCCTTGCTATGCAATTAACAAATATTTTCCAATCTTTCTTTCAATTCACTTGGACAGTGTATCCCTGGCCCTGTTGCATTTCCATAACCTAGCTCCTCTGATTGCTACCAGCTCAGGGTTCCTTAATGTGGCTGTGCTGAGTTGTGGTTCTAGCAGAGCACAAACATTCCCTGCACTGCAGCTAGTGAGGAAGAGCTCATGTGGCCCTGACCCTCAAGGAACAGGGAGAGGAAATGAGCCATTACAACAGCTGGTGACCCACAGACACTTATCCAGTGCCCAGCATAGTACTGAGCACTGGACTCGAAGTTAAGCCTCGCCCTGCCTTGCAAGCCAGGACTGTCACCACCCCTGTGGATCATAAGCTCTGCCAAGACAGAAACTTTGATTTGCCCTCTGGACATCCCCAGTGCCTAGGACAGTGGTCCATCAGCGGATTTCCCTGACTGTCCAGTGGTTAAGACTCCCAGCTTTCACTGCGGTTAGGGGGGTGGGGGGTGTCGTTGGGAATCTAAGATCCCGCTTGCTGCCTCGTGCAGCAAACAACAACAACAACAAAATCCCACAGATTTCGCTTACCTGAGGAAGCTGCCACCATATACACAACATGCCGGCAAGTATGCCGCCTCAGGTGGCCTGGCAGACACTCCCCCAGAGGATTCCCTCTGACTCAGGCTCTCGGCCCCTGTGCCTAATGAAGAGTTAGTAAAGTTAGTTTCCGCTGAAACCACCTCACCAATGAAGCGAACCTACAGAAGCGTCATGAACTCTGGAGTACAGTCTCCAGTTCTAGGTTCTTCTTTATAGCTTAAGTTCCTCTCCACACATGCACAGCCTCACACTCATAATGCCCCAGCTCACAGGCCGGCCTCCGTAGGCGCAGACTCTGAGTACACACTGGCCTGCAGGGCCTAGTTTAGGCAATGGTCTGGGGATGGACACCTGCGGCAGGGCAGGGAAAGCAGAACTGGGCAGACGATGGCAGGGGCCTTGTCACCGGAAGCGCAGAGGCTGGTGGTGGAAGCGGGCATCGGAGGCACTGGGGCCCGTCGGTGGAGTGAGTGTCCAGGCCAGTGCTGAAGCTTTTCTGAAAACACTTGTCTGGGACTCATAGGGAGTGTTTCTTATTTGTGAGGAAAGTGGAGACAATTATTCTGTTGAAGGAACTACTAACAAGTGAAGCAGAGAAGCCCCGAGGCCCGTGGAGATAGGAAATGAGACCAAGAGAAGAGGCTGGAGGGCAAGGGAGCATGAAGTGCCTCAGGGAGCAGTCCCACCTTCCCAAGGGGCTTGCTTCCCCCAGATCCCGGACAAAGGCGGTCCCACCTCATTCCTGCATGTTTTCTGTGCAGGGCTCTGGTCTGCAGTCCATCTAGACACCTCTGATGAAGGGGACAGAAAGGTGTGTGTACATACCTGGAGGGGGGCAGGGGACAGAGGGGAGGGAGCAAGACCCTACGGTGGTTACCTAGCCTTCACACTGAAGAACAAGGATGAGAAGGTGAACACTGACAGAAGGGTGGAAGACCAGCCAGGTCATGAGCTCTCCTTTTCTTTTTAAAAAATTACAGCAAAAAATACGTAAAATTTTACTATTTTAACCATTTTTTAAAGTGTACAGTTCAGTGGCACTAAGCACATCCACAATGTTGTATTGATACACCCATCACCATTATCTAGTTTCAGGGCTTTATCCTGACCCCAAAAGGAAATTGCCTACACATCAAGCAGTGGCTCCCCATTTCCTCAGTCCCCAAATCTCAGCTTTCCATTTCTATGGATTGACCAATTCTACACATTTCATATAAATGGAAATCACATACTATGTGGTCTTTTGTGTCTGGCTTCTTCTTTTCTTGGCTTTTTTCAAATTTTATCCATGTTGTAGTGTGGATCATTTCTTCTATGGCTGAACAATATTGCATTGTGTGGCTAATCCCACTTTTGTTTATCCATTCATCTACTGATTGCCATTTGGGTTATTTCTACCTGTGGCTATTGTGAATTGTGCTGCTATGAATATTTGCATACAAGTTTTTGCTTGAACATCTATTTTCAATTCTTTGGGGTAGGAGTAGAGTTGCTGGGTCATATGGAAGTTTGATATTTATTGAGGAACCACTTCCCCTTCTTTTTATAGATTTTCACAAACTCAGGAGGCTGGAAGGGACTCAAAAGTGAGCTAGAACAATGTTTCTCAGATTTTGGATTTCACACACCTGTAAAACTAAAACTACCATTACCACCACCCCCACCCTTCAAAGTAATAGGGACTTGTGTCAGGAATAAAGCCAACCTCATAAAATGGGTATATTTCGAGTCAGGTAAACTCTTTGCCTTGTACTTGTTTTCCTATCACCTCCACCACTGGGTCGTTTGGCAAACATTTGCCTGGTCCAATCTGCATCCAAAGTCTGAGTTTCCCTCTAGCTGCCCTGGGCTTGAGCAGTCTCTGGGGGCCCATCTGGGGGATGCTCTCCCGTCTAGGTAGCCCTGGTACCTGGAAAGTTTTTCTTCATGGAGCATTGGTCCTACTCCCACAGTCTCCCCAGTCTTTGCTCCCCACTCTGGGGGTGTTGAGAAACCTGTATGCAGGTCAGGAAGCAACAGTTAAAACTGGACATGGAACAACAGACTGGTTCCAAATAGGAAAAGGAGAATGTCAAGGCTGTATACTGTCACCCTGCTTATTTAACTTATATGCAGAGTACATCATGAGAAACGCTGGGCTGGAGGAAGCACAAGCTGGAATCAAGTTTGCCGGGAGAAATATCAATAACCTCAGATATGCAGATGACACCACCCTTATGGCAGAAAGTGAAGAAGAACTAAAGAGCCTCTTGATGAAAGTGAAAGAGGAGAGTGAAAAAGGTGGCTAAAAGCTCAACGTTCAGAAAACTAAGATCATGGCATCTGGTCCCATCACTTCATGGCAAATAGATGGGCAAACAGTGGAAACAGTGTCAGACTTTATTTTTTGGGCTCCAAAATCACTGCTGACGGTGATTGCAGCCATGAAATTAAAAGATGCTTACTCCTTGGAAGGAAGGTTATGGCCAACCTAGATAGCATATTTAAAAGCAGAGACATTACTTTGCCAACAAAAGTCCGTCTAGTCAAGGCTATGGTTTTTCCAGTGGTCATGTATGGATGTGAGAGTTGGACGGTAAAGAAAGCTGAGCACCGCAGAATTGATGCTTTTGAACTGTGGTGTTGGAGAAGACTCTTGAGAGTCCCTTGGACTGCAAGGAGATCCAATCAATCCATCCTAAAGGAGATCAGTCCTGGGTGTTCACTGGAAGGACTGATGTTGAAGCTGAAACTCCGATACTTTGGCCACCTCATGTGAAGAGTTGACTCATTGGAAAAGACCCTAATGTTGGGTAGGATTGGGGGCAGGAGGAGAAGGGGACGACAGAGGATGAGATGGTTGGATGGCATCACCGACTCGATGGACATGGGATTGGGTAGACTCCGGGAGTTGGTGATGGACAGGGAGGCCTGGCATGCTGCAATTCATGGGGTTGCAAAGAGTCGGACACGACTGAGTGACTGAACTGAACTGAACTGAACTGAACTGGGGGTCTCACAGGCACTGGCCTCATTTCACTTGTTTTGGGACTGGGACCTATGCTGCTGTTTCCCAAATGCTCCACAGGGCTGAACACAGCCAACATGAGACACAGAGCAGCAGGGGTGGAGATGAGGGAGTCCCCCAATTTGTAAAGATTCTTACCAGAAACAAAGAGAATCTCCAAGCTGTATGGGTGTGTGTGTGTGTGTGTGTGTGTGTGTGTGTGTAGTATTATAGTATTTCATAAACACCTCTCCTCCCCACACACACACAAAGTTGTGAACAAGCTATAAAGACTAACAAAGCATTGTTTTGTGGTGGCTTGGCTTATCCCAGTTCAACATTTCTGTGTGGAAAGTCAGCAAGATCGCATGGGGAGAATTCAGAGCTGAAGCCTGCATTCAGATCAACCTTCCCCCGTTACAGGGTGACCCTGGTGAGGTTAATATGTGTGCCACACTCACCAAATTGGTGGAAAAGGGATTTTAAGGCAGACTCATGAGATTATCATGAAGGTGAGGCTACAGAAGTGCCCAGCACACCAGAGCCACTTGCTCCGTAACAGTTCTCACTGGAAGAAATCTGAGCAGCATTTTATACCTTCTATGAGCAAAATCAAAGTGAGAAGACATTATTTAATATACATTTGGCAAACAAAAATCCTTCAAAGAATCAAGTCCCTGTATGGAAAAACAATAACAGAAAGAAGTTTTTGACGTTAAGGAACATGGGAACACACAGCAGAGCTGAAACAAAACAGCTCTTTGGGCTCTTATCGTAGGATCCAGTGGCTCTGCTGAGGTCAAACCCTGTCCCAGCCACCTGGAACAAGGTCTCCCAGAAGAGGATGCTCACGCCCTGTGTCTGTGAGCCCCAGGGAGGCAGTTCCAATGGGAACTGGGAGGGACCTTACACGGAAGGGAGTTGGCTCAACCCACTGGGCAGGAAGGACCCTGAGGAGGGGCCCTGAGTGGTCTCTGCCTTAGGAAGGAAGCTGAAATGGGGACTCACCACCCACCTCCCCTAGGGAGGAGATTCAGTCCCTGGCGGGTCCTGCAGAATTTGGTATCGACTTCAACAGGAAAGAATCAGGTCTCTTTATATGCTGAATAGGATCTGTTGGTTGAGATACGATTATCTTGCCTGAAAAAAGTACAGGTGGTGCTTTACAACACCTTCAGTCTGGGCTGCAGAATCTTCCTAGGTCCCAAGCCCTCGAGACGTGCTTTCTTGGAAGATCAGTGTAGATGTCCACAACTGTCTAGCCTGGGCCGGCCTGCTTGGCAGTGCCCATAGGCAGCTCTGAGGCAAGAACAAACTGGAAGAGTTTCAGGCTTCCTTTTTGCCCTGGATCAGCTCCTGTGATCAGGCTGGGGGCCTTCCTGCTGCTTTCTGTCCACCTTGGTGGGAATCTCAGTGACATAAACACCAGAGTCGGCCACAGCTGGAAGGTGGGGATCCACCACCAACCCTCACTGACTCAGGGCTCCAACGCCAGCAGAGCCACCCAAGCTGCGGCTATCTCTGGCTGGAGGCTGCTGCTTCTGGCCTCACCCACCTGGCCCGACTACATCAGGGCAAGCAGGAGTAGGCAGAGGGAGAAACAGGCAGAGAGAAGATTTCAAATAGGCAACCATCGTGGAGATTTCTCACATCTGCAGAGCTCCACATAGTGTGAAAAGGTTCTTCACCTTCATCTGACCCTCAGAACACTGCCCTCCTGGGAACCAAAAGGGAAACCGAGGCTCAAGGAGGGGAAGAAACACAGTACCCATTAACATGCGGCTGAGGCAGAACCCAGTGCTAGGACTGGCTATAGATTCAGTGTTATGCGTTTCAAAGAAAAGAACCAAAAATTCAAATAACCGATATCTAACATACCCCAGCGGAGAAGGCAATGGCACCCCACTCCAGTACTCTTGCCTGGAAAATCCCATGGATGGAGGAGCCGGGTAGGCTACAGTCCATGGGGTTGCTAAGAGTCAGACACGACTAAGCGACTTCACTTTCACTTTTCCCTTTCACGCACTGGAGAAGGAAATGGCAACCCACTCCAGTATTCTTGCCTGGAGAATCCCAGGGACGGCGGAGCCTGGTGGGCTGCCATCTATGGGGTCGCACAGAGTTGGACACGACTGAAGCGACTTAGCAGCAGCAGCAACATACCCCAGACAATGTTTAACCCACAAATGTCATACACTGCCTGCCTTCACACACTGGCCCCCAACTGCCAGCTGTGCCGACTCACCCTTTTGGACCCAGTCTTTCCAACAGGGCACATCCAAGCCAACCTGAGCTGTCACCCACGATGTCCTCAGAGTCAAGCACACACCTTTATTATGATTCCTCACAGGCACTTATGTGTTTGTCTCCTCTAAGATACTGTGGATTCTTTGAGAGCAGAAGTGAGTGTTTTTCATCTCTGAATCCAAAGCACAAGCAGAGGATGGGCACAGGGTAGATGCTCAGTAAATGTACGGTGAATGAAAAAGTAAATGTCTTCTTATAAAACTTGCGGCCTCCATGTAATGGTCTAGTGCTGAAGCAAGGAGGTGGGAGCCTTCTCCTGGCCACTGCGGACAGGGCTCAGACACACAGCACTCGCCAGACAGGACACTTGTACCAGCACTGGAAAATGATGCTCTGACCCTGCAGGAGAAGCCCTGGATGCAGAGCCCTCTGAACAGGATCCTGGCCTCTCCATCAGAGGATGCCCTCACCATGATGTCCCATTGCCAAGCAGAGAGCTGCTGGGAAGAGGCAGTTTACCGAAGACCCTGACCCAGCTGAAGGCCTTGAGTGCCCCCTGGGCCCACCCCCAGCTGCTGTGAGGCCTCATGACTGCTGCTGCCCAGTCACAGCAGGGTTTCCCTGACAGTGTTCAAGGAACTCGTCTTGCAAGAGTGCTGTGAAGCAGCATTCTGTGACCGAACATGTGGGAAATGCTACCAGTCATATCGACTCAATGGACATGAGTTTGAGCAAACTCCAGGAGATAGTGAAGGACAGGGAAGCCTGGTGTGCTGCAGCCTGGGTGGCAAAGAGTTGGACATGACTGAGCTGGCAAGGACAGTATGGCCCCCTTGAAGAGATTCCCCCATGTGTGGAGTTATAAGGATTCTGAGGTGTATACAGCAAAAATTACGTGACTGGGTTTTGACCCAGTATCTGCCTAACCTATTAAACATAGAGCCTCACCCCCACTGTCACATATACATTCCCCCTCCCTTTATTTTTTATAAAAAAACCTGTTAACATTCTATGGAAGTAGAGTTTCAAGGAACATACTTTGAGAAATGCTGATGGATCACCTCATAGGGCCACCAGGAAGTGGGTGACCATGGTCCAGAAAGGGTGCCAAGGATCTCTCACCAACCAGACCACAAACTTCCTGGGAGAAAAAGACTCAGAACCACTGAGTCCAGTGAAAAAGACAAAGGAAGCAACTGCTGTGAGCCTGTTTTCCCATCTGCCAAATGAGAATGAGCAGACTATCTGTCTGAGGTCACTAGATGAGATCTTAGAGGTGTGCATTTGTGAAAAGCTGACCCCCAGCACAGCTCCTGCATGTCACAGATTCAATCAAACTTACCCAAGTGAAAGCTGTGCAAATACAGGAGTGATAAAGGGCAGGAGAACAGCAAAGAATGGACACAAAACCTCACAGCACCTAACTCAGGGGTCCATGTGTATTTTAGGGACAAACAATCCTACACATACTGATAGGCTCTGAAGATATGAATACATTAAAACCATGAGAATCCCTGGTGCCTCTAGCCCCAGGAGTCTATGAGTCGGCAAAAGCATGGGCTCAGAAGCCCACTAGACCCAGGTCTCAGCCAGCTCCGTTCCTTCCCAGCTGGGGAACTGGCCTGCAGCTCCACTCCTCCGTGTCTGTGTCCCCAGCATGCAGGATGAGGTTAATCCATGCCAGCCCCCAGGCTGGTGGTGCGGACAGATGACACTGGAGTCCAGCGGCCACACAAAATATGTGCTCAGTGACTGTGTCTCTTCAGAGAAGGTTGGGATGCGAGGAACATTCATAAAGGCGTCTGTCAGTGATGTCTAAAACAAAACCTCTTTCTCCAGTCATGTGGGAAGTTGGCTTCTACAGGTGGGAGGATGAGAGGATGAAGGAGGAACAGCACCTGCTGGATCGACGGACGGGAGGGAGAACACGATGAGACTCCGGGAAGCATGGTCATGACTGCCTCTAGCAGCCAGCAGAGGGGGAAGGGGCGCTCATGGCCAGGAGAGGGGGAGATGAGAAGCTGTACGTCCTAAGGAGACCAGTATGCAGCCAAGTGGAGATCACAGTGGAGGTGACAACTCTGCAAAGGCTCCCATCCACTGTGTATGTCCCACAGATGAGGTACTTGACACACACTGGCTCTAAGCACCAACAGAGAAGCCAAGTTACCTGACCCTGGCCACACAGCTCTGGCCAGCCGCGGGGCTGGACCAGAACCCTGAGCCTGAGTGCAGAGCACACGCTCTCCCCACTTGTCCGTGCTCCCCTTCAGGACAGGACCATCCATTCATATCTTCTCTTGCTGCCCGGGTCCTCAAGGGTGGGGACTGGATCCGATTCATCTCTGCACCCCCAGCACATGGCAGAAATGCAGCAAGTGTTGGTTGAGTGAATTACATGCTTGAAAACACTTCAGAAACCTGTTGGACCTAAAAGTCAAAGTCCCTTTCCCAGAATATGACACAGTAGAAAACTACACGAGCTTATTCCCTCCTGAGGAATGTGGCCTGAGGAAAAATTCCAAATTCGCCTAGAAAATGTGAGCACCTAAGTCCTTCTACAATGTAATATATATGAGTCTTCTGCTCCCACTCAAAGTGGAAAAGCCCTACAGTGTTATGGGGTGAGCAGCGTGGAATATCAGAGCATTGTCTTGCCTGACCACAGACAAGGAGACTGAAGGTCAGGAAGGAAAAGAGATTCCTCAAGGTGACACACTGGGCCTCCCCCTTTTTCCTATATAAAAGGCTGCCTCTGCAAGAAAGAAAAATGCGTTCAACATACACATCCTGAACAGCTGTTGTGTGTTGTCTGCAGCAGGTGCAGAGACGTGCTAAAGCAGAGTCATCACACAGAACAGTAAGAGGCCCCAGTGACTGGAGGAGTGAGTTCTGTGTAAGGGAGCTGAGAAAGGCTTCATTTTATAGGCGACATTAGGGACCATTTGGGATAAGTTAGAAGGTCTAAGGGAAGATTCAGAAGACTGGCTAATCTTGCCCCAAAATATGTGTTCCCCCATCTAAGTACAGAGTTCTGTATGTGAGGGCACTACCTGAACAATGACTACACTTCCCAGTCTCCTCTGCATCCAGGTGGGGCCACGTGACTGTGAGTGGCCGATGGGACATAAGATGGAGGAACCAATGGAATGTGAGCAGTTAAGAGCAAGACAGCTAAGAAATGGCTATGCCTTCTTCACCATCCCTTTCCCCTCTGCCAGCCAGAAACAAAGCCTCGGAAGCCCCCAGGAATGGCAGAGCCACAGATTAAAAGAGCGGTGTCCCTGAATCACCATGTGCTTCTGCCAAGCAGAAGCAGCCAGACTGGACTTCATGGGAGAATAAGTCCACCGTGTCGGAGTTTTGTTACGCAACAAGCATCACCAACTACTACAGCAGGGAGGGGAAAATGGGTGTTTCAGGCACAGGGACTAAGGCACAGTGGTGTGACAAGGCATAGTGTGTTTCAGGGAATGGGGAAGGTCTGATGATGGCGGGAGCATCGGCCATGTGAAGAGGATACTGAGATTCAGAAATCTCACGCTGCTGACCACAAGGAGGAGGGTCACGTACAGGGATTGTTTCCAGGGGCCCTGGTGTTGCTGGCGCTACTCTCGAAGGAAGAGTGGAAATTGTGAATGGTTTCCTGTAAAATCTGCCTCTCGCGTCCCTGTGGAGGAAATTGAAAACAGACACAGAAAGTCTTGTTAAATCTTTTAACCATTAATTCAGTTGACACAGTGCTGTTAACATTTAACTCATACTTGAAAAACCCATGGGCGTCTTGGGGAAAACAAATTACCTAATTGAAAGAGCACTAGGTTTAACAAAAACATTCTGAGTCAGCACCCACAAACACAGCATGCCAGGGCTGGAGGGCCCCCCAAGATGCAGAGGTCCAATCTCCCAGAGGAGGATGGGCAGCAGAACCCAGAGAGCAGGCATGACTTATCCTGGGTCATTTGGCCCAGAACAGACATCTCCTACCCTGCCCTGCTCTGTGCATATTTCCAGCCATATTTCCAGGGAATTTTCCAGGAGCCGAACTTTCTGATACAGACTCAGAGTCTGAACTGCCTTGACTCCCCCTTTTCCAAAAGATGACAGATCCATCTCCATAGTGATTCACTCCTCACCCCATCCTTGCAGACTTCCCTCCTAGTTGCCACCCTTTACACACACATTTTAAGATGGGAAAAGAGGAGGGATGTGGACATTTCTTTAAGTCCAAAGAACATCCTCACTGAATACATAACTGAGAGGCAGTGATACACAGAGATTAATAACAGAGACTGGAATCAAACAGCCTGGGTTCAAATCCCAACCCCTCCCATTTACAAGCTGGGTAACCTTGAGCTAGGTACTTCATCTCTCTGCAACTTAATTTCTATAAAATGAGGATGATAATTGTAACTCAAAGGGTGCTGCTGACATTGGGCTGTGGGTGGGTAGCAGGAGGCTGGCATGTCCTGACCTCAGAGGGCAGCAGTGTAAATTAAAAATATATTTTTAAACCAACAAATAAATGTGGTCAAAATCTAAAGTAAAATAGACAGCCAGTGGGAGTTTGCTGTGTGACACAGGGAGCTCAACCCAGTGTTCTGTGACAACCTAGAGGGGTGGGATGGGGGTGGGAGATGGGAGGGAGGTTCAAGAGGGAGGGGACATATGTATGCCTGTGGCTGATTCATGATGATGTATGGCAGAAACCAGCACAATACTGTAAAGCAAGTATCCTTCAATATATTTAAAAAAAAAATAAAGCTAATTAAAAGTGAATAATCTCTGGAAAACTATCCCCTGCCAAGAGTAGGGGGAAAAAAAAACCTCTACTAAACATGACTAGACTTTAACCTTCCTCTTCTTTCATTTCATGGACTGCCCTTTCCAGCTCCCCAAGCAGGGACCTCTACTGCTGATGAGGCTCCTGGACACCCGGAAGGACAGGAAGAGTCTCACTTCACACAATGCATCCCAGCACCTGGAAAAGTGCCTTCAGGATTCCATCAACACACACCTAAAGGCTATGGGGCAAAGGTCAGAACATCAGAGGTGGGGTCAGAGGACCCCGAATCCCTACTCCACCACTCACTCTGTCCCAGGCGTGACCCCACGCTGCTGAGTTTCTACATCTGTAATAGGGGGAAGGCATTGCATGCTGGTGCTGTGAAGTAGCTCAACCTGAGATAATGCACGGGAGTGACATGGGTGTGCAAACTGCAGAGGGCTAAAAAATAAATAGAGGGGATGACAGCCATGTCATTGTTAGACCACCTTAGCCTTAATTGCTTGAGAAATGAGGTCAGGGTGAGACAGGGTTCCAGCGCGCTCCTAACCTCAGGAGTGAGTCATAGATGATGAAAACCATAATCACCCCCTGCATCCACAGCTGATTGAAGAGGATAATGATAATTGCCCTTTAAAAACCCCAGACTTCAAAGGACCATCCAGATAATTCTCAAAAGAAAAAAAGTAAACGGCCATTAAAAATAGAAAAAAAAAAAAAAGTTCAGTCTATCTAGTAGTTAAAGAAATGCAAATTAACACAAGGCATACTTCTTGGCCTATCAAATTAATAAAAAGTAAAAAGCAAATGGATAGTACCCAGTGCTGGCAAGGGTGCCCATGGAACTTATATCCACAGCTGGTGCAGATTTTTACTAGCTCTTTCCGGAAGGTATTTCAGGATAAAGTACTATATACCTTGATTTAGACTATTTGACTCCATAATTTCACTTTTGTTTTTTTAGATATCTATTCTGAGGAGATAATTAGAAAGGCTCATACATGAAGTTACCCACTGCAGCACTATTTATAGAAAGTTTGGATATCTATGTATCCAACAAGTAAGGATTAAAGAAAAATATTTTTAGTACATCCTAGCAGATTTATTTTATTATATTAAAAAAGAGTTCTTAATGACATGGGTAACTGCATATATTTAACATTAAACGCAGTAAATAGAATATAAAGTTATAGATTTAAATTTATCTCAGCCACATAAAGAAAAATACTCAGCACAAAACACTGCATAGTGATCTTCCCAAATACCAACAACGTTGGCCTCTGGGTGGCTAGACTGTGATTCCTTTGTTAAGTTCTTTTCCTCTTTCTGGTACTGCATAAATATAGTACAACGAATATACACAGCTTTGATAATCACAAAAAAATGGGAATGGAAAGAAGCAATGGCTTAGGACCAACTAAAGGTGAAACTCAGGCTATCATTTCTGGTTAACCTTCTTCAATATACCACTTGTTTGAAACTAACAAACTAGTAAGCAGACTCTGCTTATTCATAACTCGAATACTGAGGTGGGTTCATCAGGAAGTCAAATGGCTTGCAGGCTGAGGGGCCACACTGCTTTGCTAATATTCGTATGGCTGAGCCAGGTTTTGGGTGAATATTCATTAAAACAAATTTTTTTTGGCTAAAATATTCAAACTTTTTTGATTATGTAAGAAATTCATTTTACATCACAACCCATCTAAATTGATGCAACTGAAACAAGCTTTAGTCTTCTTACCTGCAGAGAAAGTTGATATTTTCTACTCTATTCTATTTCCCTTGTTAAAATGCTGCTCATGAACTACTCAAAAATTGATTCCACAAGCCCCCAGTGTGCTGTGGACTGCAGCTAGAAAGACATGGGGGTGAGGGGCAAGGAGAGCTGGGCTTATCCTCTCCCACATGTCCTGAGTTCTCAGATACATACAGAGCGTTTGAACCACAGTGGGTACTCTCTTGGCCAAGGTTGGGTTTCAGAAGTAAAAGGATGAACGTTAGGAGAAGCTCACGCCCTGGAGCAAAGAGACAGGAGTCGGGGTCAGGCGGGTCCAGCCCAGAAGAGAAGAGGCCCCAGGCATCCAAAGAGCTCTTAGAAGCCACACTCAGCCTGAGAAATACTTTGCTCTTTCTAAGAAGCAGCACAGACTTGCCATGGTGACCTAGAGTAGGGAAATACACTTGCTTTTGTGACATTCAGCTTCTCCCAATCACATCTTTGTTCTCAGATACAGTTGATACACATGGTCCTCATTTCCATAGGACTCTGTCTGGCACTGCTGACCCTCCAATAATAGGGCTATTATCCAGCGATCAGTTCAGATCAGCCCCTTCCCCTTGCACTAATCTCCATTGGGGATCGCTTGACTTTGCAGTGTGGACACTGCCTGTGGGGAGGACATGGTTGTCCTGGCATGTTGGAAGCACCTGGGATCTTTCAGCTGGGAGGTGGTTAGCTGAGGGTCCCAAGGAAGATCACTGTTATGGGTTAAATGTTTGTGTCCTGTGTTCAAACCCTAACCCCTCAAGTGATGGTGGTGTTAGGAGGTGGGGCCTTTGGGAGGTGATTAGGATTAGGTGAGGTCATCCCGTGATGCCATCCCTATGAGAAGAGATAAAAAGAGATTTTGCTTCTATTTTGGGCCACATGAGGACATGAGAAGGTGGCAACGTGCAACTTGGAAGAAAAGCCTCACCAAACTCAACCACTCTGGCACTCTGATCTTGGACTCCCAGTCTCCATACTGTGAGAATTAAACTTCAATTTATAAGCCACCCCATCTAAGGTACTTTGTTTTGCAGCCTGAACTATGACAATCACCAACAGCTGTTATTCTGCTTCTCTTGATGGGGCCCTGTTTAGTAAACAAGGAGAAGGGGGAGGCCAATGGATTTGAGAGAAAACTAAAAAAAAACTGTCCTAATCTGCAAAGACTTTAAGAAAAATATCCTCCTTTGGAGTGGGGCTCAAGACGTCATATCATCCACTCTGACGATGACTATTAAGTTGCCTAAGATTTGCAAACCAACCCAGTGTGTATTCTTTTCGTGATTCTGGACCAACAAGGCCATAGCCACAGACGGCAGAGGGGAGGTTCCAGAAATGCTGGCAGTTATCATCTACCAAGACTCAGACCCTGCTCCAATGACACCCCGCTCGTCTTCCCACACCCTCTAAGATCCTTACTGGCCCTCCATCTAGAACCTCTTTTGTCCTTCCTTTTCGACTGGTCTAGGCTTGGCATTTCTCACCTCCATCCTCTCCTTGGCTCACACATCTGGCCCTTGCAGGCCTGAAGAAGAAAGGGTCCTAACTCCTGAGCTAGAGCCTCCTCACCATCACTCAACTTGTTCTCTCACACAAGCCTCTGTGTACTTGACTGGGTTACCCTCGACCATGCTGGGAGCCCTAATCTGTCCCCTCTGGCCTCCTCTCACACCAGGCTCCTTGCTCTCCATGATTCAGCCACTTCTTTAGTTCTTTTCGTAATTAATTTTTAAAAACTTTTGGCCACACTGCACAGCATGTGGGATCTTAGTTCCCTGACTAGGGATTGAACCTGTGCCTTCTGTAGTGAAAACCTGGAGTCTTACTACTGGACCACCAGGGAAGTCCCCTTTAGTTCTTTAAATACACCACACATGTCAGTGCAGCGCCAGTGCACATGTGCTTCCCTCTGCCTGTACCCTTCTTCTACCCCTTTGCCAGGTGGTTCTTATCTTCCTTCAGATGGCGGCCCTCCTGCCCTTCTCCAGGGATGTCTTCCAGGCTCTTGCCTTACCAGGCCCCACCCTCTCACCGGGAGCTCTTACAGCAGTTTGCCTCTCGTGCTTGTGGATTACACCAAGGCAGGACAGAACACAGGTCAGGACACAGACAATGGGTTCTAATCCTGGCTCTGCCACTAACTGACTGGGTGATTATGGGCAAGTTCCCTGACCTCTCTGTGCCTCAGTTCCCACATCTGTAAACTGGAACCAACCTCAGGGGCCTTCCATGAGGGTGACATGAATGACCAGACGTGATGTGCTCAGAGTGATTCTCGGTGCTCAGCACTCACACAGTACCTGGGACATGGCAGAGTCAAAGCACAATTTTTTCATGAATAAATCAATGGTCCAAAGACTTCAGTGCTGGCTTCGGGTGATCCACCCACAGTAAGCCACCCTAAGGTTTCTGTTCCCTGGATGAACCCTTCCTAGAAGCCAAGACCTGCCCACCTCCTGCCCTTCATGTCTAAAGGAAGAGCAGAAATGGTGCTGGTCTGGGAGTCAGGGCTCACAGTCCCTCTCAGAGCTTCTGCTTCCCTCTCTGTAAAATGAGGCAGTGAGTGTCCTGAACAGGTGAGCAGAATCAAGGAAGAGACTCTACTTACACAGCAGAAAGAACACACAGCAAAGACCTGCAGGAAAATGCTCAGGCTCACATACATGGGTAGCAATGCCAACCACAACATTTGGAAGGCCCACTTCACAGTCTTGATGTTGTTGGTTAGTCTCTAAGTCGTGTCTGACTCTTTTGTGACCCCATGGACTGGAGCCAGCCAGGCTGCTCTGTCCATGGGATTTCCCAGGCAAGAATACTGGTGTGGGTTCCCATTTCTTTCTCCAGGGGAACCTTCCTGACCCAAGGATTGAATCTGCATCTCCTGCATTGGCAGGCAGATTCTTTACCACTGAACTAGCAGGGAAACCCACCCCACAGGCTACAGACAAGCAAAACAGCAATGACAACAATGGCAATAAAACCAGCCCCCAACCTGAGTGGGCTAGGAGCGGGTTGGGGAAGGGCGGCAGGGTTGGCTGGAGGAGCTGCCTCCATACAGACCCGCCCTGCCCATCCCCAACTCTGCTCCTGGGCTGAACACGGGAGGTGTGAGGGTACCGGCCGCCCAAATTAACTAAGGAAATGTACGTGGAGTGATCTGTGAATGACAAAATGCTACATGGATATTCACTTGCCATTGTCACTACCGGTCCAATCAATATTTCTGTGCCTACCCGGCAACATATAGACAGAACCATAAGACGGTCACAATCTCTGACATAACCTCATGTTGTGGAACACGGCCTGAGGAACAAGACAACAGAAGAAAAAGCATAAAGGCAGAGAAGTCCATTCTGGTACTATTTATAATGGTACATCCCATTATTGCCCAACGAGTGAGGAGCTGTAAGGCAAAGTGTGAAGCATCATCATCTAAGCAAGTATACTGGTTTGGCCAAAACCTTTGTTCGGATTTTTCAGTAAGCTGCTACGGAATAAGAGACAATAAAATCCAGCCCACAGTAGAAGAAAAGGCAGAAGGCAAAGGGATGTGAATAGCCCAAGGGCAATTACACAGTTGCAGAGTGCCTGGTGCCTCGCTTCTGTGTTTTGTTTGCTTTTTGCATATGTGCCTTTGGGTGGGTGGGTGGGGGCACTGCTAATCTTTAGCTTTAAAGCTGATGACAAAAGTACAAGATGCCAACAACAACAACAGTGACTGGCAGATCTCTGTGTGCCAGGTGCTCTGCTGAGCATCTCAGTCCTGGCAGTCAGCCCATCACCCCTACCCTCTAGACCAGAAAGCTAGGCTCAGAGAGGGGTGCAACTTGCCCAGGGTCACTGTAAGTGGAGGAGCTGGGTCAGCCTGACTCGGGGGCCTGTCTTCATCAACTTCCACTGTGCTCCAGAGGGCAAAACCCAGCCCTGTGGGTTGAGATGATTGGAGGGAATATTTAAGTTGGATCTAAAGAGAAACCATCTTATGAGAAAAGAGGCCTGGAAAAGGAACAGACATATTGGAAGGTAGTGACCCACTGGCCATGAGAAGTGTGTGAGCAGGGCCAGCCTCCACCAAGTATGTGGGGGAGACAAAATCAGACCATGAAGGTCCCTGGAACACCAGGGCTAAGGATCCTAGTGGAGCTCTCAGCTGTTTGAAACAGAAAAAAAAAGGTTTGGGAACAATACCTTGCCTGCATTCAGCTCAGAAATTGCTGCCAAAATCTGCTGCCTGGATCCATCTGTCTTAATACCCAGCTCCTTCAAGTCGCCGTCGGTGAGTGTGAGGAATGCTTCCATATCCACCTGGGGAGAGAGAGGGAGATTTGCTACCATCTGCTCGGTGCCACACCTCTTTTTTACCAACCACAACCGGACTATCATGATTATGAGCTATTAGTGCTTATTAGTAGTGAATTAATGATGATTTACTACTTTCAATTCCCAGCTTTATGCTGAATGTTTATTTGAAAATATCATTAAAAATAAACTCTCCTCAGTTCTCACCCTGGAATTTTTAGAAGTGCATTCTGGAAAGACTCTGAAAACAAAACAAGCAAGGGAAGTCTCTGAGACAGTAATCTGGGTGACCAGAATGGTAGAAAGCCAAGTCCTGCCGATAGAAAGTTCATTGCAATGGTGCTGCACTTTGAACAGTAGAGGATACTGCACAGAAAATAGGAGTATATGGTGGTACTCACCGTGTTTAGCCCCCAAGGACAAGAGAGATGCAGACTGTGGAAAGACAGAGTGAGAAAACAAACAAGCAGAAGCAATAAAGGCAAGAAAGACTGTGGAGAACCGAGCATCTCAAAGCTGTTCGATCCCTGGTTTTTACCGGAGAAATTCTAGCATTTCTGGCATCCCTGCCAGGGCCTCAGCTCCAGGAGAAATTTCTTCCCTTTCTTTCAATTTTCATTTTACTTTCCTGGATTAAAAAAAAAAAAAATCTTGAACCAAGTTTGAGTCAGTGGGGAAGGGTCTGGCTCCCATACCCAACTCCATGCTCTCTCTGAGATGCAGAGAGGGCCCCTCTGATAACAATAAGCTCCCTGCAGCTCTCTGGGGCTTTACAGATCACAAGACACTGACAAGCTGAAGGAACAGGTGACGTGGTTTTGATGGAAGACACCTGCCTCCTGACCCTACTGGACATTCCCCTCCCCCCACCACCCCAGACCTGAGGCAGGGACCCCACACCCAGCCTGAGTGTGGGTCCCCGTGGCCAGCTCCTCAGAAAGCGTGGAAGACATGAAATAAAAGCAGGCAGCCATCTGCAAACAGGAAAGATTTTCTTGACAACGAGAAAAACTGCCACTGAAGTTTAAGGCATCGAGAAGGCAGGAAGGACAGACTGGATAGGGCAGAAGAGCAAAAAAAGAAGAAAGTCGTGGCACCCCTGACTTCTTCTTGAACCGAAACACAAACTCCTTAACTGGGTCTCAAGCTTGCTAGAGACAAAGAGGGATTCTCATGCTACATTAACTGTGACCGTTGTTGTGTACTAAACTGGGCACTAGAATGTTCTAAGCCAGTGACTGTACCCTGGTAGCTAATGGGCCCACTGAGGAGTTTTATTTCGCTGACAGTAAAAATTTTAACATCTTATTGAGATGTAATTCACTTACCATACAATTCACCCATTTAAAGTGTACAACTCAATGATTTTTTAGTACAGAGTTGCGCAATCGTCACCACACTTAATTTTAGAGCATTTTCATCACCCCAAAAAAGAAAACCCATACTCATTAGCAATCACTCCCATTCTCTCCTCCCCACATTCCCTGGCAACCACTAATCTACTTTCTGTCTCTACAGATTTGCCTATTCTGGACATTGCATATAAATGGAGTCATACCATATGTGGCCTTTTGTGACTAACTTCTTTCACTTAGCACAGTGTCTTCAAGGCTCATCTGTTTTGTAGAGTGTATCAGTACTTCTTTCTTTTTAATGGCCAAGCTACATTCCAAGGTAGAGTGATAACAAATTTTATTTATTTATTCATCAATTGACAGGCATTTGGGCTATTTCTGCCTTTTGGCTGTTATGAATAGTGCTGCTGTGAACATTGTTTGATGTATGCTTTCAATTATTGTGGGTATATACCTACCTAGGAGTGGGATTACTGGGTCATATGGTAATTCTCTTCAACATTTTGAGAAACTGCCAAACTGCAGAACAGTAATTTTTTAAAATGTGATTGCGAGTGCTTTTAGGATTATGAGTGTAAGCAAATAGGAACTCTCTTAGATTAATAGACTCTTTATGCCCATATACTTAACATAGATTCATTAGAGTTTGCTTTTAATCTACTTTAAACCTAAAAACTGGCTAGGCAATCCCCTTCAACTGAAGGAGAACAGAACAGACACAAACTTTACTACAGAGAGCAGAGCTCAAAATTACAAAATTTTATTACAACAAAACAAGCCATAAGGTCCCCAGGATTTCACTGTTATGAATGAACCAAATGTGCTGAACACGAATTCTATTTCTTTAGCCATCTCAATGAAAAAGATCAATCCAGGCTTAACGAATGACAACCTACATATTTAGACAACTGTTTTATGCTAAGATTTAAATGGACACTCAAAAAGAATATTCTTACCTCTTGCTCCTCAAAAATGGGCTGATATTTCTCAAGTGATAATTTCTTAAGGATTCCAGTCAGTTCATCTTCAAGAGGGAAAGAATGTAAAATAAGATATTTTAGATTTAGTAAAATTGCCTCAAGAGTGATCGTCAAACTTTCATGAAGTCGTGGTAATCTTATTTCAAATGAAATTCTACAAGAAGCCCTGACACAGAAAGCAGATCTACACTGCACTCCTGGGGTGTAGCTGCAGGTGGGTCTCGAGCCACGTGCTGTCATACTCCTCCCTCAGGGCAGGCTCCCAGCACTCCCCAAACCCCAGATCGGGCTGTGAAGACAGAAGATGGGGAGCTTCATGGCTAGGCTGACTCTCCAATGGCTGCAACCACCAGGTTCTTAGAGTTCTAGCTTCTGGGCCTAAAATCTTGTGCTCTATCCAAGAACAATTTTAAATTATGATTTCTTGACTGCTGTTAGCTACATTTGGAATAAACACTAAGACTAGCACCCCTCAGCTAGACAGAGAAAGACCTGGAGAGAATAGGCAGGTGGGCTTCAGAGTCAAGGTTTGGTTTAAGCATTTGGAGACTGTGGGCTTCCTGAAGAAAAGGCGGGTCTGAGTGGAACAGGAGAGCCAGATGGACACAGACCCGGGGAAAACAGAAGATCTGGGGGATCAAGTTATCAGAGCAGGGAGGGAGACAGGGAAGGAGACCAGAGCAGAGAGGGAGACAGGGAAGGAGACAAGACCAGCATCTGGGGGGCTTAGAGAAACATCCATTCACACATTCAAAAGGGGTTTACCAGACTAGGCACTGGGGACTCAACAGGGACCAAAACAGACCACAAGCAAGCTGACAGGTCAGTAAGGAAAAACAGAGCAGGGTTGGGGAGGTTGACAGGGGATGTGAGAATGTTGTTTTATAGAGGGTGGTCAGGGAAGGCCTCTCAGGAGGTGACATTTTAGCAGCAAATGAAGGAGACAGCTGTGCAGACACCAAGGCGAAGAGCACTGGCAGCATCCAGGCAGAGAGAACAGCAAGTGCAAAGGTCCTAGGGCAGTGGGTGTAGCTTATAGAAGAGTGGACTGGGGGTTAGGTGGTCAGAGGTCCACTCATTCATCATCCAGCAATGGCTACTGTGCCTGCTACATGCTGGGAATGCAAGTAGAGACAGGTCCCTGTAGTAAAGGAACTCAACATGACTGGGAAGATATACTGAAGAGGGTGACAGATGATGCACCATGCTCACCATCAGGAACCGTGTACCGGATACCCATTTGCTCTTAACAACCCCAGGAGGCAGACCCTATTACTGCTCCCATTACAGATGAGGAAGGCACAGAAAGCTGGGTACCATATCTCAGGTGAGATCACACCACTAACCCATAGCACAGTGGGGATTCAAACCCAGTGGTGTAGCTACCAGGCCTCTGCCACACACCCCTTTGCCACCTCTCCCACAGGTGATGAGCACACGGTGAAGGGCATGACTAAGGGGACAGAGAGGACAGCTGACCAGCCAAAGGGACCAGAGAAGCTTCACAGAAGAGCTGCTAATGAGCTATGGTGTTATGAGATGAAATTAGCCCCAGCCCACACATAATCCACTATAGATTCAGGATGCCTATAATGCTGTTCCCTCCATGAGTCTCTCTTCACATTTGTGTGCTGGCTCTCTGGGAGGGGGAATGTACGCATGTATGTAGACACAAAACTTTACAGCAGATTTTACTGATGTAAGGATGTATGTGTACAATTTATATATAATAATAAATTACATGATACTCTATGTTATAAACTCCATATAGCCAATGCCTTCATTGGATATCAGGCATTTCACTGAATGCCTTCACTGATTTTTGCATCATTCTTGTAGCCAGAGCCAATGAGTATAGTTCCTACATGAAGGCTTGCTGATGCTTCTCTTTAGGTGAAAACGTGAGATGAAATGAAACAAAGACAAATGTTAGAACTTCATGTGAGCAACTTTGCTCAATCAGATAAAGGTTTTCAAATCCTGAAAAACTATTTAGACTATTTTCTCAATTTTCAGTGCTAGAACAGCTATAGACATGACACTTTAAAGTTTAACCTGCATAATTAACATTGTCTAGATGATATCCAGATGATCAATAAATTGAACATTAAATCAAGTCCTGGTGGGTATTTGCTGATTTCCATGGTGTAAATACACCATCATGGCTGATTTCAACCTGCCAATGTCATGTTCTGGGAAATGGAACTGGGAAAGACGCACAGAAGTAACATCAATATGCAGTATTCTCACCATGAAGAGAAAAGAGACATAAGAACCTCAAGAGCACAGATATTAGAATGCAGTAAAAGATAGTAAATAATCTATTTTGATTTAAATGCCACATACCTTAACATGTAGCATAATCAGCTTAACTATAAGTTCATGTAATTTGACTTGACGTCTGTTTTTCAACACATATTTCTGTTGTTGTTGTAACTTGACTTTTAACAGCTGTGTTTAATTGCCAGCTCATATGTTTCCTATAAATTTAACAATTGGCTCTGGCCCAACTGCACGCAGAGCTCAGTCCCTGCAACCTGGCCCGAGTGCCACTCTTCAGTGAAGCCCACCATGATGCTCCATGCCTTGCTGGTAACACAGGTTTAATCCCACCTTGCGTTATAATCATTTAATGTTGTTATGCAGAATGTATCTGAATCCCCAGCCCGACGAGTGATCAGGACACCAGCACAGGTTACGGCTCCCAGCGCTGCCCTAGTAACTTTCATGGAATGAATGTGAAGCTTACACGACATTGTCATCACCTCACCATTTCCTTCAGGAGGAGCGAACAGAGGGACACAGGTGGGAGCATGAGCAGGGCAAAGGCTTGCACGTGGCCCTTCACTGAAGCTACCGGTTTTCCACAAAAGTATCATCAAGAATGGCTCTTTAGTGATGGACTTCAGGCTCTGGTCTGTGATAATCTAATACCTGCAGGACAAGGGTCTTGCTGCCATGGGACCCAGAAACCCCAGGAAGCAAAAGTAGGCTTTCTAAGCCAGAGAAAGTAACCTTAAAAAAATTTGCTCTCAATTCCTCCTCTGTTTTTTATCCCAATGAGGCTTTGCAAACGTTTTTTCCAATAATGAATGAGAGGGGAGAAGAGTGGGCACAGACAGGGCAATCAGATATCCACTGCCTCAACTCTTTTGGGGGAAAATGTGGGGCACAAATCCCAAACTGAACCACTAGGAATTTAGATTCCTGAGAGCTTCTGAGGCATGGAATTCATGGGTGGGGAACTTAAGATGCCACACAGAAATTCTCTGGTGGTCTAGTGGTTAGGACTCCATGCTCTTACTGCAGACGACCCAGGTTCAATCCTTATTTGGGGAATTAAGATCCCACAAGCCACGTGGTGTGGTAAAAAAAAGATCATTATATGTATATATATGAAGAAAACACAGGGAGGAATGGGGTTGCTAGCTAACCTCTGAAGCTTTTATAAATGATTGTGCTAGATAGCACAAAACAATAAAAGCAGTCCCAAATAAAGAGGATGCCAGTGGTAGTGTACATTTATCAATGCAGTACAGACCATAGCTTGTGCAATTGATTTCAACTTATCACTTTGCTGGGCAGAACCTGCTCTGCACTCCCTCCCAGCAGCTGCAGTGAGACGCCTGCAAACCACACACACAGTGAGAATCTCCTCGCCTGTCTGATTCATACTCTGATTGCACCTGCCTGGTCCCTAGATCTCATCAAAGCTCCGCTCCCTCCTCTCCCACCCCTGCTCCCAGGAGCCTCCAGAGGGCAGTTTTTAAAAGGATGAGCTTCTTCTCTCCTTTATCATTTACGTTCTGGGACCTCACTACAGTGCCTCCAACTCCCTCCCTGCTGTCTGATCCCTCTCCCTTTCCTCATCACGCCCACTCAAGCAGGGTCCAATGTTCTCCCAGTTACACCTCCTGCTTTTACTTGCCTTCCATCCACTTCCATTTTCCTTTAAGGAGCTACTTCCCTCCCGCTCCCAATCCACACAATCTGACCCTAACCGACCCTGGCTCCAAAGGCAGACACACTCTGCCCTTGGGGACACAGAGATAGTCAAGGATGGGCAAACAACCCAAGTCATTATAAATATAGCCAAGACAGGACAATGATCTTTATCCGTGGGGTTTTGCCGGACCTGCTAAGAAAAGTAACACACTTTCTACTAGGGTCTCTAGGTTAGTAGGAAGAAGCATGAAGCTGCAGAGGGTATCCCTGACACCACTTGATGAGAGTCAACCTGAAAGGTGAAGTGAAACATTCCAAGGCATGTGGATTTAGACATGCTTGAAGCACACCCTAGATACTTCCATTATATGAGCCCACAGATGATCAGTGTTTTGGTTTTGTTTCTGCTTAAATCAGTTTGAATGGAGATTTCATCCCTTGCAACTGACAGAATTCTGATTTGTACAAGTTCAGGGAAAGGTACATAATGGGTGGTGGAAAAGCAGTTTTACAGGTGTACATCTGTGTATATAAACAAAACCAACCTACATTCAGAAACTACTGTATACCTTTTAGGTACATAAGCTCAGAGAAGACAAAAATGCAAGGTACAATCAGGGAAGGGAAAGATGTTTTTGACTGAAAAAACTAAAAAACACCTGACCCAGGATAGCTATTGCAATGAAGGGCACCTGCTAGGTTACCATGGTGAAGAGGGAAGGGTGGGGTTTCAGGACCTTTCAGGGGGACTCACCCTCATCAGTGATGGTGCCACTGCTGGAGCCCCCGCTGCTCTTGGACTGCCGGTGGGATGAGGAAGAGGACACGGAGGACTCAGCCGCGTGCCCTTTGGGAGAAGGAGAAGGCGTGAGGGTGGGGGAGGTGCTTTTGGAGGTAGTGGAGGTTCCAGATGGAGGCCTTTTGCTTGTCTCCAGTTTCTGGTGAAAAGAGTAAGACAAATATATAAGCCATCAACTGGAGGGCAGACATGATTCAAACAGACACCCACAATAGGGAACACAGGTGATATATGACTCAACAAGATGTCTAACCAGGACTATGAAATCTACTTCATAGAAAACATGCAAAGCAGAAACCGTAATATCAAAACAGTTTCAGGAAAATCATCCCCTGAGAAGAGACAGGGAAGGGGATGGAAAAAGTGGCACAAGAGGAGCCAGGTCCTAGTCCTGTCCAGATAGCGGCCAGCATCATGTCCTTGGCCAAGTCCCCTGACCTCTCACTGCCGTGCCATGCTAAGCTGATTCAGTCATGTCTGACTCTGTGCGACCCAATGGACTGTAGCCCACCAGGCTCCTCTGTCCATGGGATTTTCCAGGGAAGAATACTGGAGTGGGGTGCCATTCCCCTCTCCAAGGGATCTACCCAAGCCAGGGGTCAAACCCAGGTCTCCCACATTGCAGGCAGATTCTCTACCGTCTGAGCCACTGGGGCAAGTCCTTGGACCCATGTCTCTCTGGCATCTCCTGCATTGGCAGGTGGGTTCTTCACCACTAGCGCCACCTGGGAAGCCTGGTGACTGCTCACTGACCAGCTCTAAAATGAAAGTGTGGCTTATTAACACACATAGACCCATTCTGCTCTGGATGTTCCTTCAACTAAACCAGTCACTTTCAACCACTCAACACAGAACACTTACTATTTTTCCTTTGAATGTGTTGCACACAAAAAAGGCCTTTTTATCTTGAAGTACTTTTGTTTATTTTATAGAAGTACAGTTGATTCACCATGTTGTGCCAGTTTTGGGTGTACAGCATTAGTGATTCAGGTGGGGTTTTTCTTGCAGTTTATATTCCATTATAGGTTATTACAAGACATTGGGTATCATTCCCTGTGCTTATACACAGGGATTTACTGCTTATACAGTAAATCCTTGTTACTTATCTATTTTATATGCAATAGTTTATATCTGTTAATCCCATACTAATTTGTCCCTCCCCGCCCCCTTTGGTAACCTTAAGTTTGTTTTATATGTTTGTGAGTACTTTTAGACTTACAATTATGGGAACTAAGAAATTAACACTGGGATGGTACTATAAGCTAAATTGCTGATGGCACTCAAATATCTGTAGTTGTTTCACTGATTCTTACTTTGGTCCAGGATTCATGCTGCATTGACCCATTTTGTCTTCTTATACTCCTCCAACCTGTGATAACTCCTTGGTCTTGCCTTGTCTTTTATGACCTTGTTACTTTCGAAAAGTCCTGGTCAGGTATTTGTCAGGTATTTGTAGTGGGTTTGTCCTGTTCCTCATAATGAGATTTACTTATGGATCTTGAGGTTGACAACCACAGAGGTGATGGGCCATTCTCAGTGCATCACACCAGGAGGTACAAAGCATCAATACCTTATCACTGATGATGATTTAGTTAAGGTGGGGTCTGTCAGATCTCTCCATTATGAAGTTACTATTTTTCCCTTTATAATCAGTAAATATCTGGGGAGACATTTTGAGCTAAATATTTTTTTTTCCTGTTTGTCTGTTAACTTTAACATTCTTTGGTGCATCTTCTGTGGAGCAATTAACTACTGTGATGTTCTAATGGTGATTTGTTATTTTCCTTATTCCTTCCACATTTATTACTTGGAATTCCGTCCAGAAGAGTTGTTCCTTCTCCCCCATTTATTTATTCAGATCAGTATGGGCTTGTGGATATATATTCTCTGGGCTATAATCCAATACTATTGTTATGCCCTGGTCCCTTTTATTGGAGGGTGGTATTTAGATACTAAAATCTGGATAGTAGGTTGTTCATGGCTACTGGGATGTCACTCCTTCTAGGTCCTCTCAGTGGACAGAGCAAGGAAATATATGAAGTCTACTAACCTACACATACATATATAGCCATACGTAGTGCTCTATCAATCTGTGTATACATGTATACTTACAAGCAGGCATTCATACTGATTCATACTGATAGCTTTGACTCCAATCCAATATCCACAGGGTTAGTTTCACCATTTCCCCTGTGACTCAATCTCTGACAATTAAAAACTGAGCTCATTATTTGTTCAACCTTACTATGTGTGTTAAATGTATATATACATACATATATATACACATGTAAAGCAGCTTCAGAATTGCTAGCCTATAACACCTACAAGAAAAAAAAAAAAACTCAACTAGAATACAAGGCTTATGTCAATCCCACTGCTGGGCATACACACCGAGGAAACCAGAATTGAAAGAGACGCGTGTACCCCAATGTTCATCGCAGCACTGTTTACAATAGCCAGGACATGGAAGCAACCTAGATGTCCATCAGCAGATGAATGGATAAGGAAGCTGTGGTACATATACACAATGGAATATTACTCAGCCATTAAAAAAAATACATTTGAATCAGTTCTATTGAGATGGATGAAACTGGAGCCCATTATACAGAGTGAAGTGAGCCAGAAAGAAAAGCACCAATACAGTATACTAATGCATGTATATGGAATTTGAAAGATGGTAATGGTAACCCTATATGTGAGACAGAATAAGAGACACAGAGGCATAGAACAGTCCTGTGGACTCTGAGGGAGAAGGTGAGGGTGGGACGTTCTGGGACAATAACATTGAAACATGTATATTGTCATATGTGAAGCGGAACACCATTCCATGTTCTATGCATGGGACGGATGCTCAGGGATGGAGCATTGGGATGACCCAGAGGGATGGGATGGGGAGGGAGGTGGAAGGAGGGTTCGGGAGGGGGAGCACATGTGAACCCATGGCTGATTCATGTCAATGTATGGTAAAAACTACTACAATATTGTAAAGTAATTAGCCCCCAACTAAAATAAATTTATTAAAAAAAAAAAAAAGAATACAAGGCTTATGTACAGTTCTTTTTGTCTTTACTCTTGCAATCTCCATTGACATGTCTGCCCACCTCCTACAGTGTAGGTATGTCATTCACTTGTAATACAGCTAGATCTGTTGTCACAGTCTGCATACATCCTTAGTTCCTGGTTGATTTAAAATCCACATGCAGTAAAAATAACTTCTGTGTACAATTCTTCGGGTATTGACAAATAAGTAGAGTTGTATATCCACCAACAGAGCACCATATGGAACAGTTCCATCATCCCCCAAATTCCCTTGTGCTGTCCCTTTCTAGTTAACTCTTTCCCCACTCCAATCAATGGAAATAACTGATCTGTTTTCCATTCCTATAATTTTGCATTTTGAAGAAACTGTCATACACATGGAATCAAATGATATGTACACTTTTTTATCTGGCTCAGCGTAACACTTCTAAGATTCATTTAAGTCACTGCATGCGTCAATAGTGTATTCTTTTCCATTGCTAAGTAGTATTCCATTGTATGGGCTTCCCAGGTGGTGCTAGTGGTACAGAACTTGCTTGCCATCGCAGGAGATGTGAGAGACATGGGTTCAGTTCCTGGGTGGGGAAGATTCCATGGAGGCAGGTATGGCAACCCACTCTAGTATTCTTGCCTGGAGAGTCCCATGGACACTGGAGCCTGGTAGGCTACAGTCTATAGTGTTGCACAGAGTTGGACATGACTGAAGCAACTTAGCATGCATGCACATATTCCATTGTACGAGTATTACCACAGTTAGTTTACATATTTACCCGTTATCAGATGTTTCTAGTTTAGGGTATTTATGAGAAACTGCTGTAAACATTCACAAACTGACTTTTGTATAAAGATAATTTTTAAAAAATCTATTTGGTTAAGTATCTAGGAGAGAGACAGACAGGTCACATGCTCAATGTATATTTAGTTTTACAAGAAACTGTCAAACTGTTTCAAGGTGGCTGTATCATTTCTGTATTCCCATCAGCAACGAATGAGAATTCCAGTAGTTCCACATTCTCACAGCTCTTGTAACTTAATTTTTTTTTTTAATTTTAGGCAGTCTAATAACAGGTGTAGAGTGCTATTTCATAGTGGCTTTAAGTAGCATTTCCTAAATAATGATGTTGAACATTTTATCATATGTTTACATGCCATCTATATATCTTCTCTGGTGAACAATCTGTTCAGATATTTTGCCCATTTTTAAATTTGTTGGTTGTTTACTTATTGTTGAGTTTTGAGAGTTCTTTATTCTGGATACAAGACCATTATCAGATACATGATTTGCAAATATTTTGCCTAGTGTGTGGCTTGTCTTTTTATTCTCTTAATGCTGTCTCTTGCAGGGCAAAAGATCTGAATTTTTATGAAGTCCAATTTAACATTTTTTCTTTTATGGATCATGCTTTTGGTACTATATCTGAAACTCCACGCCAAATTCAAAGTTACACAGATTTTCCCCCAGGAATTTTATAGTGTTTCATTTTATACTTCAGCCTATGATCTATTTTGAGTTAATCTCTGAATTCACTGTGAGATATATATGGAGGTTCATTTTCTTGCATATTCAATCGTTCCAGCACTATTCGTTGAAAAGACTACCTATTCTTTGTTGAACTGCTTTTGCACCATTGTGAAAAAAAATTTAGTTGACTATTCTTGTTAGGTCTATTTTTAGCCTCTCTATTCTGTTCCAATGACCTATGTGTCTGTCCTTCCCTAATACCATACTGTTTTACAGTAAGTCTTAAAACTAGGTATTGATAGTATGATTCTTTTTCATAATTCTTCTGCTTATACTTCCTTTGCATCTTAAAATAAATTTCAGAATCACTTTCTAGAGCTCTACAAAAAGAGCTAGCTGGGATTTTAATTTGGATTATATTGAATCTATAGATCAAACTGCAAAAAAAAAATGATACCTTAACAATATTGAGCCTTCTATCTCTCCATTTATTTAAGCTTATTTATCAATGTCTTGTGATTTTCAACCTACAGATTCTGCACATACTTTATTAGATTTATACCTAAGGATTTCACTCTCATAATCCATTTTCATATAATTTCATTTTTATGTAATACATTTCTAATGTACTATAAATGATACTTTCAGTTTCCAATTTAAAAAGTCTAATTATGAGAAACCCAAGTAAGACGGTAGGTGTTGCGAGAGGGCATCAGAGGGCAGACACACTGAAACTATAATCACAGAAAACTAGCTAATCTGATCACACAGACCACAGCCTTGTCTATCTTAATGAAACTAAGCCATGCCACGTGGGGCCACCCAAGACGGATGGGTCATGGTGGAGAGGTCTGACAGAATGTGGTTCACTGGAGAAGGGCATGGCAAACCACTTCTGTATTCTTGCCTTGAGAACCCCATGAACAGTATGAAAAGGCAAAAAGATAGGACACTGAAAGATGAACTCCCCAGGTCGGTAGGTGCCCAATATGCTACTGGAGATCAGTGGAGAAATAACTCCAGAAAGAATGATGAGATGGAGCCAAAGCAAAAACAATACCCAGCTGTGGATGTGACTGGTGATAGAAGCAAAGTCCGATGCTGTAAAGAGCAATATTGCATAGGAACCTGGAATGTTAGGTCCATGAATCAAGGCAAATGGGAAGTGGTCAAACAGGAGATGGCAAAAGTGAACGTCGACATTCTAGGAATCAGCGAACTAAGATGGACTAGAATGGGTAAATTTAACTCAGATGACCATTATATCTACTACTGTGGGCAGGAATCCCTTAGAAAAAATGGAGTAGCCATCATGGTCAACAAAAGAGTCCAAAATGCAGTACTCGGATGCAATCTCAAGAATGACAGAATGATCTCTGTTCGTTTCCAAGGCAAACCATTCAATATCACGGTAATCCAAGTCTAAGCCCCGACCAGTAACGCTAAAGAAGCTGAACTTGAACAGTTCTATGAAGACCTACAAGACCTTTTAGAACTAACACCCCAAAAAGATGTCCTTTTCATTTTAGGGGACTGGAATGCAAAAATAGGAAGTCAGGAAACACCTGGCGTAACAGGCAAATTTGGCCTTGGAGTACAGAATGAAGCAGGGCAAAGGCTAATAGAGTTTTGCCAAGAGAACGCACTGGTCATAGCAAACACCCTCTTCCAACAACAGAAGAGAAGACTCTACACATGGACATCACCAGATGGTCAACACCGAAATTAGACTGATTATATTCTTTGCAGCTAAAGATGGAGAAGCTCTATACAGTCAGCAAAAATAAGACCGGGAGCAGACTGTGGCTCAGATCATGAACTCCTTATTGCCAAATTCAGACTGAAATTGAAGAAAGTAGGGAAAACCACTAGACCATTCAGGTATGACCTAAATCAAATCCCTTATGATTATACAGTGGAAGTGACAAATAGATTTAAGGGACTAGGGCCTGATGAACTATGGACAGAGGTTTGTGACATTGTACAGGAGACAGGGATCAAGACCATCCCTATGGAAAAGAAATGCAAAAAAGCAAAATGGCTGTCTCAGGAGGCCATACAAATAGCTAGGAAAAGAAGAGAAGAGAAAAGCAAAGGAGAAAAGGAAAGATATTCCCATCTGAATGCAGAGTTCCAAAGAATAGCAAGGAGAGATAAGAAAGCCTGCCTCAGCGATCAATGCAGAGAAATAGAAGAAAACAACAGAATGGGAAAGACTAGAGATCTCTTCAAGAAACTTAGAGATACCAAGGGAACACTGCAAGCAAAGATGGGCTCGATAAAGGACAGAAATGGTATGGACCTAACAGAAGCAGAAGATATTAAGAAGAGGTGGCAAGAATACACAGAAGAACTATACAAAAAAGATCTTCACGACCCAGATAATCACGATGGGGTGATCACTCACCTAGAGCCAGACATCCTGGAATGTGAAGTCAAGGGGGCCTTAGAAAGCATCACTACGAACAAAGCTAGTGGAGGTGATGGAATTTCAGTTGAGCTATTTCAAATCCTCAAAGATGATGCTGTGAAAGTGCTGCACTCGATATACCAGCAAATCTGGAAAACTCAGCAGTGGCCACAGGACTGGAAAAGGTCAGTTTTCATCCCAATCCCAAAGAAAGGCAATGCCAAAGAATGCTCAAACTACTGCACAGTTGCACTCATCTCACACGCTAGAAAAGTAATGCTCAAAATTCTCCAAGCCAAACAAACACATGAAAAGATGCTCAACATCACTCATTATTAGAGAAATGCAAATCAAAACCACAATGAGGTACCATTTCACACCAGTCAGAATGGCTGCTATCCAAAAGTCTACAAGAAATAAATGTTGGAGAGGGTGTGGAGAAAAGGGAATCCTCTTACACTGTTGGTGGGAATGCAAACTAGTACAGCCACTATGGAGAACAGTGTGGAGATTCCTTAAAAAACTGGGAATAGAACTGCCATATGACCCAGCAATTCCACTGCTGGGCATACACACCAAGGAAACCAGAATTGAAAGAGACGCGTGTACCCCAATGTTCATCGCAGCACTGTTTACAATAGCCAGGACATGGAAGCAACCTCGATGTCCATCAGCAGATGAATGGATAAGGAAGCTGTGGTACATATACACAATGGAATATTACTCAGCCATTAAAAAGAATACATTTGAATCGGTTCTATTGAGATGGATGAAACTGGAGCCCATTATACAGAGTGAAGTAAGCCAGAAAGAAAAACACCAATACAGTATACTAATGCATATATATGGAATTTGAAAGATGGTAACGATAACCCTATATGCGAGACAGAATAAGAGACACAGATGCATAGAACAGTCTTATGGACTCTGAGGGAGAAGGTGAGGGTGGGACGTTCTGGGACAATAGCATTGAAACATGTATACTATCATATGTGAAACAGATCACCATTCCAGGTTCGATGCATGAGACAAATGCTCAGGGCTGAGGCAATGGGATGACCCAGAGGGATGGGATGGGGAGGGAGGTGGGAGGGGGGTTCAGGATGGGGAACACATGTAAACCCATGGCTGATTCATGTCAATGTATGGCAAAAACTACTACAATATTGTAAAGAAATTAGCCCCCAAATAAAATAAATAAATTTATTTAAAAAAAAAAAAATTCTCCAAGCCAGGCTTCAGCAATACGTGAACTGAGAACTTCCAGATGTTCAAGCTGGTTTTAGAAAAGGCAGAGGAACCAGAGATCAAATTGCCAACATCCGATGGATCATCAGAAAAGCAAGAGAGCACCAGAAAAACATCTATTTCTGCTTTATTGACGAAGCCAAAGCCTTTGACTGTGTGAATCACAATAAACTGTGGAAAATTCTGAAGGAGATGGGAATACCAGACCATCTGACCTGTCTCTTGAGAAACCTGTATGCAGGTCAGGAAGCAACAATTAGAACTGGACATGGAACAACAGACTGGTTCTAAATAGGAAAAGGAGTACGTCAAGGCTGTATATTGTCACCCTGCTTATTTAACTTATATGCAGAGTACATCATGAGAAACGCTGGGCTGGAAGAAACACAAGCTGGAATCAAGATTGCCAAGAGAAATATCAATAACCTCAGATATGCAGATGACACCACCCTTATGGCAGAAAGTGAAAAAGAACTAAAGAGCCTCTTGATGAAAGTGAAAGAGGAGAGTGAAAAAGGTGGCTTAAAGCTCAACGTTCAGAAAACTAAGATCATGGCATCTGGTCCCATCACTTCATGGCAAATAGATGGGCAAACAGTGGAAACAGTGTCAGACTTTATTTTTTTGGGCTCCAAAATCACTGCTGATGGTGATTGCAGCCATGAAATTAAAAGATGCTTACTCCTTGGAAGGAAGGTTATGACCAACCTAGATAGCATATTTAAAAGCAGAGACATTACTTTGCCAACAAAGGTCCGTCTAGTCAAGGCTGTGGTTTTTCCAGTGGTCATGTATGGATGTGAGAGTTGGATGGTGTAGAAAGCTGAGCGCTGAAGAATTGATGCTTTTGAACTGTAGTGTTGGAGAAGACTCTTGAGAGTCCCTTGGACTGCAAGGAGATCCAACCAGTCCATCCTAAAGGAGATCAGTCCTGGGTGTTCATTGGAAGGACTGATGTTGAAGCTGAAACACCAATACTTTGGCCACCTGATGCAAAGAGCTGACTCACTGGAAAAGACCCTAATGCTGGGAAGGATTGGGGGCAGGAGGAGAAGGGGACAACAGAGGATGAGATGGTTGGATGGCATCACCGACTCGATGGACATGAGTTTGGGTAAACTCCGGGAGTTGGTGTTGGACAGGGAGGCCTGGCGTGCTGCGATTCATGGGGTTGCAAAGAGTCGGACACTACTGAGCAGCTGAACTGAACTGAATTATTCTAATTGTTCATTGCTACTGTATAAAAATACAATTGACTTTTGTATATTGACCTCGTTCAGACCCTGCTGAACTCACTTTTTAGTCCTAGGAGGGTTTGTGCAACCTTTTTGCACTTTCTGAGTAGACAAACATATCTAAAAACTAGAGTAGTTTTATTTCTTCCTTTCCAATCTGTGTACCTTTAACCTGTTCCTTACCTTATCACACTAGGATAGGTTTTGGTACAAAGTTGAGAGAGGCAACATCCTTGTTCCTGATCTTTGGTGAAAAGCACTCAGTCTATTATCATTAAGTACAATTCTAAGTACAGGTATTTTATATGAGGTCCAGGAAGTTCTTTTCAATTCTTAGTTTGCCAAAAGTTCTGATCATGAATGGAGTTTGAATTTTGCCAGATGCTTTTTCTACATTTTATTCTTCAGTCTATTAACCTGGTGAATTATGCTAATGAAGTGCTCTTTTTCAGTATTTATCCTATTCAGTGTTCTCTGAACTTCCTGGCTTGTGGTTTGGCATCTGTAATTAATTGGGGGAGAAATTCTTGGCCATCAAAAATATATATATTCCTTATGCCCCACCGTTCTCTCTCTCTCTTCAGGGGTTCCAATTACCTGTATGAGAGCATTAGCTACTATCTCACAACTTTGGGGTGCTCAGCTTTTGTTTTTGCTTTGACTTCTTTTTTACTTCATGTTTCAGTTTGGGTAATTTCTACTGCCCTATCTTCAGGTTCATTGATTCCTTCCTTGGCTGTGTCAAGGAAAGAATCTTTCTACTGAGGAGCCCATCAGAGGCATTCCTCATCTCTGTGTTTTTTATTTCTAGCATTTCCATTTGGTTCTTATAGTTTCCATTTCTCTGCTAAAATTGCTACTCATAGGAGTGTGCATGCTGTTCAGATTGTCCACTAGAGCTTTCACCATATTGTAGTTCTTTTAAACTTCCTGTTACATAATTCAAACACCTGTTTCACATCTACATCAGATTCTGATGACTGCCCTGTTTGTTGGGAGCCTGGTGTTTCTTGCCTTTTTACATGTCTTATAATTTACGTTAAAAGTGGACATCTCATATAGGATAGTAGAGACCAAGATAAATCGTTTTCATGCCTAGAAATGGGTACACCTTTCCTTCTGCTAAGCCTTTAATGTTCCTTCTTGCTAACTACATCCCAGAGTAGAAAAAGAAGTCCCTTTCTTAGACTTTAAAAAACATTGTCAATAAGCTGTCGATATTATTAATGGATTCTTCCTTCTGCTTTTTTCTGTAAAGACAGCCATTCCATAATAAAGCTCCTGATTAAGCAGGAGACAACTGGGATATCCCTACAAAACAGATTCAGTCAAGGGCAGAGAAACACAATACTCTAGGCCTGTAGGCAACATTACTGGGGAGGAGGCAGGTAAATATAAGATTTGGGATGCTCTGAAATATTTGCACTATTCCTTTCATCTCCAGTGTGGCAGATTGATCATGTCACGGCATCATCTCCACCCTTCCTGTACCCATACTCTTTGCTACATAACTGTGTGGTCTCCTGCAGCGGGTGTGATGACTTGCTTAAACTTAACTGGTTTTCAACTAATGCCTTTGACTGGTGCCATGAGAACGTGTCCAAACTTGTTGTGGACACACATGTTCTGATCACCCTAGCCAACAGTCAAACATGTAAGAGATCCCCTCAGTCCAGAAGCACTGCCCAGCTAAGTCCAGACTAGGCTGCCCAGCCACAGACGTGCAAGTGTAAGAGATGCGTTCTGTTTTCAACCACTGTGCTTTTGGGTGGGAACAGAAAGCTGGTATTCCCAGGGGGACTTTGGGCTTTCTGAGATCTGGGAAGTGAAGCACACTCTGGCCCCACCCCATCTCCATTCTGTATCTGCTAAGGCACTTCACGTCAGAAGTCACGCCTTACAAATATTCTACTACTGCAGTGTGCTTGGTTTAAGCAAAGTGCAAAACCCAGAATCATTAGACTCACATTTTGAATACTAATTTCTAATTCTTCCTCAGGGAGTCTTTGAAAAGCACTTCATGTCTCCATTTTGCTGCTAGAGCCTTTGACAGAAAGCCCACTCCTGTGTCCTTTGATTTAGGGCAGTGATTTCTAAGAACTTGGGGTGGGCTGGCTGCAACACTCTTGGAAGAGAAAAACAGATTCCTCAGACCCTACCCTGAGAGTCTCATTTAGTTAAGCTGTGTGGAACCCAGAAATCTGAGTATTTAAGTAGCTCCCCAAGTTTACAGCATATTCTTATGCTAGGAATATCAGGTGATCATTGAACTGGATTGTTTCTCCAGTTTTCTGTTTCCTGAATGCATCTTCTGACACAATTTTCTTTCATCAGAACACATTTGTACATACTTAAAATATGACAGGTGCATCCAGGTGATGCAATGGTTAATATAATTTATAACTTAGATGCCTCCCTATTTCCAACAACAATGAAAGGAAGCTAACAATATATTACACATCTAATAAGACCATCAGAATACAAACAGAAAATTTTAGACAACAGAGAAGAGGAAAACTATATAAAAATTCTAGAGTAGCAGATTTACTATAATGAGTAGCTGAGTTTCCTAGCAGCAAGGGCAAAAAGAGAAATATGCTAATTATAGAATTTTTACTATCAGATGAAATAAAACATATTGAAGTATCAGTAGACATTTTTTACCTAGAGCTTAATTCTAAAAGGAACTTAATTTCATAAATACTAGTACACAAGTAATGTTGAACATAATAGAAAATATGCTAACATATACAGAGATTTTTTTTTTTCTGCAGCTACACTGTAAAGAAACTAATTATATAGGACCAATTGCATAAGGGACTTTGAATAACGAAGAAAGCTGTATAACTAACAATGGTTGGACTGTAGCCCACCAGGCTCCTCTGTCCATGGGATTCTCCAGGCAAGAATACTGGAGTGGGTTGTCACGCCCTCCTCCAGGGGATCTTCCCAACGCAGGGATCGAATGCACGTCTCTTATGTCTTCTGCATTGGCAAACGGGTTCTTTACCCCCAGGGCCACCTAAGAAGCCCGGTAACTGCTCTGGGGCTCATTAATGGAGGCAGATGAGGCCTCAGCTCTGTTCTGCTCACCATTCTTCCTATAGCTCCCTTCCTATGCTGCACACTCACCTCTGGAGCCCTGCATGTGCCTTCACCTCACCCTGAGACAGTCTCATTCCATCCCACCCTTGCTCCTTTCACCTCACCCTTCAGATCTCCACTGAGATGTCACTGATGCCCTCAAGAATCGGCAAGGACACATGCCCCATAGCATCCTCCCTTCTCCATGAGACACACTGCTGTGTCTGTAGTGACACCAAGAGAACAGTCACCAACCCCTACATTCATTGCTGGATCCTCACTGCTGGAAGTGAGCACAGAGCAGATGCTCCAAAGATATGGCTAGTGGAAGGATAAGGTAAGAGGGTGATTACTGCTACGACTGTCAACAGTAACACCAGACATTTACACAAGTGTACCAGGTACCGGCCCCATTCTAAATGCTAAAATGTGAGGCTGAGATTAGAACCCAGGTGGTTGCTCCTGAAACCACTAGGAACCCTTTTGCTCTAAATCAACAAACAAAAACATGTGTTGTGTGAGACTGGATGACCAGCACAGAGCTGCAGAACCTGGTGCTCACCCCAGGAGCACCCTGCACCTCTGCACCCATCCCACCTGGAGGTGTCTTGGAGATCAGATGGGAAGTGAACACGAGTGCACACAACACCAAGGGCACAGGGTGTGATCTTGGAAACTGCCCTTCTTGGAAAGCCCAGGGGCAGCCGGATGGAAGGTTTAGTCTGTCCCATGACAGCAGCACTGCCCGCACTCCCTAGGGTGCCAACGGCGCTAGGACAGGACCTACAAGCATCAGAGGAGGAGACGGAAACAGAACAAGCACCTTGCCACCAGGAACACTGCTGCCTGCTGAGGAGACAGGGAGTTCAGACGGGCTGGAGCTGGGCGCTGGCCCAACAGGACTTGATCGATGGCTGGGCTTCTGCTCAGATAATCCGGCTGCTTTTTTCCTCTGGGCAGCGATCTGGGAGAGGACACTGTCTATGCTGCCACCTGAGGAAAGAGGAATAGGAATGACTGCCAAGGTCCAAAGCACTGCAGCGTGGGCAGTGGACGTCAGGTGCTGACCCAGCTGAGCCGAAACCACATTTCCCAGACCATCCCCTGGCTCTAGGTCAGGGCTGACCACAGGACTGTGTATGACAACTGACAGGTGGACAGGCCACCAAGGCTCCAGTTTGTCCTTGCTTTCCACCACGCCATGGCCAACTCAGTCAGCCTTCAGCAGGCCAGACACCAGGCCAGCCCTGGGTTACCACAGCAGCCCCTCCCAGCGCCTTCTGACGGCTGCACACACTGCCCCACCAGGGCTCCTCCAGCACCATCCAACACCATCCACATCTCCCCATTCTGAACCTTCACATCCCCAGCTACTCCCACAGTTGTGTCAATAGCTTTCTCACTCCATAACACTCAGGGGCTTGGCTTCCTTGATTGAATCCTGATTGTCATGTTCCCTCTCCCTATTTCTCCAAACCTACCAGCAACCTTGAATTGTGATGAAGGGAAAGGGGAAAATGATAATATCCAGGGCTAGGGAGGGCATCAGAGGAGGAACACTGATAACTACGATTTACAGGGCACTGACCAGATGTCAGGTACTGCTGTAAATATTTTACATTTATAAACAGGGCTGTTCTGGAGGGCAAAATGGAAAGCTTCAAAAACAGGCAAACCCATTGACCCTGCCACCGATTCAGAGGCACTTACATTAAGCAAATCACTAAGCAAGTGTGTAAGCCCAGCACTCTGAAGCCATTACTTAGAGTGGGATCTACAGGAGTAAAAATCTGGAACAGCCTCAGTGTTCAACAAGAGGGAACTGGTTAATTAAAATTGTGATGCCTCACATGAGTGGAAGGCTGTTTGGTTATTTAAAAGATGCTGTCCACAGGGAACTCTGTTCAATGTTATGTGAGAGCCTGGATGGGAAGGGAGTTTGGGAGAATGGATACGTGCATATGTACGGCTGAGTCCCTTTCAGGCTGTCCACCTGGACGTATCACAACATTGTTAATTGGCTAAGTGCTAAGTCACTTCAGTCGTGTCCATCTCTTTGCAACCCTATGGATTGTAGCCCACCACGCTCTTCTGTCCATGGGATTCTCCAGGCAAGATTACTGGAGTGGGTTGTCATGCCCTCCTTCAGTGCTACTTCAATATAAGATAAAAAGTTTAAAAAATGAAAGATGCTGTAGATACACGTGCATTGGCATAAAAAGGTGGTTACAACATGGAAACAGGCACAAAGAGGGAAAAGGTTACAAAGCAGAGTATACTCAGAAGTCAGCCTGCCTGCGTGTGAGTCTGGCTCTGCTGTTTCACTGCTGTGTGACTCTGGCTGAGTTAATTTAACTCCCCTGAGCCCCAGTCCCCACTTCTGGAAACTGGGGAGGATACCTCACAGGTTGTTGGAGGACTGAAGGAGATAATCCACTTAAAGGGCACTGTGCCTGGCACACATCAAGTGCTCAAAAAATTATTCTTCTTTCATAAATAAGCGAAATGTACCTTGCAAGATACACATCAAAATGTTAACAATGATTCCTAGTGGGTGAGATTATACTTTTTTTTTGCCTTTTGCTTTAGCTGATTTTCAAGCTTTCCCACAAGAAGCATGCATTACATTCCTATGTAATGGCATAAAGCATGGTGCCTTCCTGCTAAGCTCGCTTTAGTTAATCCTGGATGCCCTAGGAGAAGACTAGAAAGTATCCTGTAACCAGCCTCATTACCTTTTTCCATATTCTGTTTTGTTTGATTTTTTACAGTATTTACTATTCTCAGATAAAAAAAAAAAAAAATTGCCAGGCAAGAATACTGGAGCAGGATGCCATTTCCTTCTTCAGGGGATCTTTCTGGATCAGGGATTGAACCCATGTCTCTTGCATCCTCTGCATTGGCAGGTGGGTTCTTTACCACTAGCATTACCTGGAAAGCCCCCACTTAAAAATCTATTCTTAGTTTTTTTTTAAAAAAATTATCTGTTTGCACCAGAATATAACTTCCTACAAAACTGACTTTGAATTTTTTATTGCTACGTGCTCTATCACCTAGACTTTGGCCTATATCTAATAAGTGGCCAGCAATATTTTCTGAAAGAATATGGTAAATGAATGTAATGACTGAAAACAAGTAAACTTAAAGAGAAGGAAAGTATGCCATAAGCCCAAAACAGTGGTAGGGCAAACAGCTTTGAGTTTGAATTGTCACCTCCTTGCTGTGTACTCCTGGGCAAATTCATCAACCACTCTGAGCTTCAGTTCCTTCATTTGTTCATTGAAGAATCAGGATGAGAAGATACCTAAGGTTTAACCTTCAACGACTTTAAACACCACAAAAACCCTATTCATTTCTCTTAGTTTCTTGCAAAATTTTCTAACAAAATAGATCATTACAGACTCTCTCTTCCCTTACCACTCCCCACTCCCTTGCCCTAAGAAACTGCATAAAACAAACTCGGAATTGTGAATTCACTGAAAAATTCTTTAGGCACATCAGTGAGAAAGACAGTGCACATGCAGTGGTCTCAAGGACTGTCTGCAGTTCACACCCTCAACCCTAAGTGATCTTCCTACCTTCCTGGAGTGGGCTGCCTGGGGACCCACCTGAGCGGTTATGCAGCTCCCCACCATGCCTGCTCATGCCTCCTCCCCCACTGGAGCCACCAGAAGAATGAGGTGAGTGGTTGAAGTTTCCAGAATTGGTGGGGGAGGCTGGGCTTCTGGAGAGAGATGGAAATTTCACCGGCCTGATGAGAGTCTGCAAGAATAAGGCAGATATGGCAGTTAGGGTGTGCTGGGGTGCCCTGGAGTTCAGCTGGCCCATCCTAGCCGATCCTTGCTCAGCCTGCTAGGGGGCCCCCGAGGGATGGGAGTGCAAATCTACCTGCTGACAACTCGGCCAACCATTAGCTCAGGCTAAGCACCTGGGACACCGTTTCCCACAGGTCACCCACCTCCTCCCATGCGGTGGACTAACATAAACCCACTCTGTCCATTTTAAACACTTCCAGGCACCAGGGCCTTGGTCTCCGACTAGTGATTTGGCATTACAGCAGTCCAGGAAGGCAGCAGCAAGCACCAGGAGGTCAGACAGAGATGGGAGCTCTGAGTGTCTCCAGTCACTCAACACATAGCAGCAGGGGCAGGGCCTAAGTCCCTGAATCTCCATTGTCTACAGTCTACTAGTGTGGGTATCAGCTCCCACATTGAGAGGGACCCCTTAGTACGTCACAGAAACACACTGAGGGCCACCAAGTCAGAGACCACCATGGTCAAAAGGACAGAAGTCGCACTCTGGTTGCAAGAAAACTCTAGGAGCACACACAGTGGCCTCCAGAGTTTGAGTTTGGTCCTGAACCTGTGCAAAAATGTAATGTGGAGCCTGATTAGAGCCAAGAACCTGATTTTTGGTCCCAGCATCCTCAACCCCACTTGGCTCAGTGACCTTCAGCAACCACCTCCGTTCTCTGGGCTGTTGCTTCATCTATTAAAGGGAAGGCTGGATTAGATCAGATTTTCAACCTGTGTTCCTCAGGGCTCCAGGATTTCAGGGAGAGGGGCTTCCACTTTCATTCACTCTAAACTGCTTACATATGAAATTCCTCTGCAGGGTTTCATTAGACAAAGGAGTATCACTCACTTAAAAGAAAATAAAAAGCTACAGCCCTCCTAGATCAGAAGGGGTCTGAGGTCCCTCTGCCTGCAATCCATCACAACATCAGAGAGTGGTAGATGAAATGTCAAAGCGTGTGAACTGGACAACTTACACTGTCCGTGCTCCCTCCACCAGCAGGGTGGCCTCTGCTGGCTCTCTGGGGCAGCACAGTCTTCATGGGGTCTGCCTTCCCGTTGTGACATGTCCGGGACCGATCTGAGCTCCACAGCTCAAAGCTGGAAGGGGGCAAGAAAGGGGGGATGACTGCCTTCAGCTTGTCGCTCGGGAGTCTGGTGAAGGGGGCTCCATTTCGAAGCTGAAAAAGACAGGCTGTGGGTTAGGCAAGCCGCAGGGGGGCTCCTGGCTCTGGGAGGAAGACTCCAGGTCTCTCCTGCTTCTCAGAGAATGGCAGCACCCCCAAACCCCACTCCCCACCACAGCCAAGCCAGAAAGCCACGTAATATCCTCAGCTCTCCTCCCAGCAGCCGAGTGATACCCACGTTTGCTCTGCTCCACCCCCCAGGTTCTCTTGGGTCTGTGCACAGCAGCAAGACTAGCACAGGCGGAGGGACTGCGGAGAGCCATGGGGAAGCCTAGAAGCTCTGGGTATGCTGTGCTGGGAAAGGGCCCTGCAGACCGAGGGAATGGAATGCAGGAAGGGCTGGAGACAAGAAGAGCAAGACCAGTGTACAGAACTGCAAGGAGGCTGGTGTGACCAGAGCTGGGGTTCCAGGAGGAGGGGATGAGGGCACTGGCAGGCCCAGGCTGGCTCTCTGCAAGCCCAGCAGACACTCCCATCCCCCATCCCACCACTTTCCTCCTGCTCTAGCCACACCTCCCACTGCTGACATTTTTAACTGCAATTTTATTTTAAGTTTTGAAATTGCGATTGGGGTCAGTATAAAATCCACACCATGATGACTGGTGGATCATCAAGGAAAAGCTTTCACACGGTCCACAGTAACTTTAATTAAGAAAAGACAGTGAACTTGGTGCCAGATGGTGCTTTGCAGGGAAGGGCATCCCACAGCTAAACCTGCCTCGGGAGCCGGGCGGGCGGGCATCTCTGCGATGATGGCTGCAAACGCGTACTCAGCAGAGCACCCTGGCCATCCTCCATCTGCCACAGGGCAGGTAGGCACACTGCCGCCCTCTACGGGGCATAAGGAGGTGGGACAGGAGAGCAACAAGATGGGAAGTGGGGAGCCTCCTGGGTTCCCACCAGGCACTGTCCTGCTTTTCTGAGAGTCTGTGAATAAGGGCCAATCCCTCTGGATCTCAACAACCTCATCTGCATAAGGATAATTCATCAGAGCTGTGAAAACAAAAACTAGGAACCCCAAAGTCCAGCAGGTCTGTCTTGGATAAAGAGATGATGGAATGTTACGTCATTTAGTCATTGAATGTGATGGGGCCAAAGAGTGTTTCTGACACAGAAAAGATGGTCATGACAAACTGTTAATACAGCAGGTTCAGCACAATGGGGGAAGATAACAGTGCATCACCGACTCAATGGACATGAACTTGGGCAAACTCCGGGAGATAGTGAAGAATAGGGAGATCTGGCATGTCGCAGTCCATGGGGTCAAAGTCAGACATGACTTAGCGACTGAACAACAACAGTGCCTGAGCTGGCATGGTTTCTTAGGATATAAGTGAGTGAATATATGTAAACTGCAGCAAATACTTAATAAGCATTTGGCTGGTACATATTTAGTGCTGTGCTAAGTATTTATTATATATAGCATATCATATTCATAGATACAAAAAATGATTAGGAAAAATACTCAAAAGATATATGCCACAAAATGTCAATCATGATTATATCTGAATGTGTGACCAAGGGCAATTTTTTCTTTATACTTTACTGCATCTTCCAAAATTTCAAGAAGAGCATTTCTGTCTACATACTGAAAGCAATTATTGCTATTTAATAACATTATCAAATGTTGTAAGTCCCACGGTCAATGTGCAGACACCAGTTTATACCTATCTCACAGCAAGGCAGAGCAGACAGACCCCTTCAGGGCCCCAGAGACCCTGGGGCAGCTTAGTTCTTTGGGGGGGCCCCTCTGCTCCCTTCTGCTCTCCAACACTGCCCTCTCCTGGCCGGCCTTCAGATCAGGGCCTCAGAGTTAAAGGGACTTGAGCCCAACTCCAATCAGGAGACTCTCATTTCAGAGAAGAGAAATGAAGCCCAGAGAAGTGAGGTAACACATCCAAGGTCACACAGCAGATAAATAAGAGTTCACTCTGGGTCAGACGTTATGTTAAGATCTTCCTGAGGATGATACTTAAAAACCACAAGCATGAGGGATAGCATCTCCTACGTTAAGACAAGGCTAGCCATCACATAATATCCATCCTCCATATCTCCCTCGCAGACACGCCTGATAGATGAGCACACGACCAGCTTGGAACAAAGACTTCTATGCAGAGTGAATGCGCCATGTGACTAAATTCTGGCCCATTTAATGTAAGCAAAAAGTGATGTGTGAATTTCCAGGAAACTTCTTTACAGACACCTGGCCTGTGCCCATAGTCACCTCTTCTCCAGTCATCTTTGCTGTCAGTTGGAATGAAGCAGTAATGGATGGGGCTCTGGCAGCTGTCTTAGACCTAGAGGTAACCTTGGTAGTAGAAGCCATGCCAGGGAGACCAACAGGTAAAAGGAACCTAGGTCCCTAATTCTATGGATCAATGAACCAGTCTTGAACTTCACTTACTTGAAAGAAATATGATCCTGTCAAATTTATGCCAATTATCTGGGGATTTTGTTACTCATAGCTGAACCTAAAACTGATACATCTCTAACTTATAGATGAGGACACTGAGGCCTCTCTCAAGCTGGAAACATACTCTCTTCTTTGACTCCTCTCTCCTTGGCTCTCCATAACCAAAATGGTAAGTCCAATGTCACCATCAATTCCTACCCCGGCACGGCCCCTGTACTCAGTGCTACCTCCCTGATAACATGGTCAGGGCTTAGCCCTGGCTGCTAAGCACCAGCACAGCCTCACCCAGAATTTAGGGCTGGCATCTATTCTGATTCCTTGGTGCCAGAGATATACCCATTGCTACACATTTTGACATCGACCCCATCTGTAACCACCACAAAGAAAGACAAATGTGCCCACATCCCTCCTTATAAATCAATCCACTAATGATTGTAAGAGACCTGAAATGCTTTTAGAAAAGCCCCAAACTCACCATGGTTGTCAATAACACATCTTCCTTTTCTCCTCTTGTGCTCCCAGTACCTGAGAAACAAATGGAAGTTTCCTGAAATGACCCCCTCCCCCAACCATAACGAATTCACAGCATGAGGACAAGTGACCAGGTCAGCCTTCATCCTGGAAAACCAACTCTCTTGAGTGATTAAATATTTAATAATAATTGGTATTCAATATTTGAAGAGAAGAGAAGCATTTAAAAGGTATCTTAGAGTGTGTTTGCAGCTTTTCCATAAACCATTGTCATGCTAGGTCAGACAGTGGTATGTCGAGCTCAATAGTCTGTCTCAAACAGTGGTACCCAAGGAACTAGTCTGGGTGTGGAGAGTCGGACTGTTAGAATGGATCTGACCTAATCAATTTTCCAGTGTGGGAATCTTCTTCAGTGCCCTGGCAAAGTCATCCAAGCTATTGAATACTTCCAGTGGTGGGAGGCTCACTATCCCCACTCCAACCCCAGTAACTCACTCTACTTCAAAACACTGCTGGTGGGTGCAGACCAATCACATTTGGCAAGTGGGAAAATCGCCTATCAAAGGCAAGGGAGAGGCAGTAACTGGCCAAAGGCTTCTCAACAGGGCACGCAGGACAAGAAGCTGGGACTTGCTGCCAGCCTCCCCATTCTACCCTTAGCAGTCAGTCCCTTAGATGAACTTCTGTCCCTCAAGTCTTCACTAAACTGGCCATTCTGCGCCAGCGTCACATCTCAACATCATCTTCTCTCTGCCATCAGCCCAGGAGGGAGGGCGAAGGGTGGAGGAAGAGGGCAAAGTGGTTCAGACTTTGACCATTCTGGAAATTCTACCACACATGCAACTTTTTCTTACCATTGTCTTTGGTCATGGGGGCCATATCGGGGAGCCCAGAGCGGCTGGTCTTGTCCAGGGGTGCCGCCCTCATTGTGGAGTCTAGTGCTGGCTCTGGTTCATCACAGAAAGGCAATGGCTGGTTGCTGGACAGCCCACGTGGCAGTGTCTGCATCAGTTTAAGCTTCCGGAACCGATTAGACATTCGGTTCCACCAGGACTGCCAAGGGAATGCGGAGCAGAAGTCAAGCCCCAACAACACCGAACCCAGGGAGGGCAGCCACACTCCACACGTGCCTCCCCCTCTTCTCCTGGGCCCACTGCAGGCATTACCCATCGACCACAGTACCCTTAGTTCTCTCTAAATCCTTCCTGACCCAGCCTGCAGGGGGCCTTTCCCAATAGTCTGGAGGTGGCAGGGAACCCAATTTGCTAACGCTCTGCATCAATCTCCTTATTGCACAGTCTGAGACACAGAGACCCAGCAATGTCAACTTGCTGGACGTCTTACAGTCAAACAGGGATGGACAGATGGACACAGTGGCAACACCAAACACCTTAACATCTCAAACTGCACAACCTCCTTCCCCCTATTCCAGTAACAACATGAGAGCCATCAGGTTGTCTACTCCAAGGCCTGAGCCATCTGCTCCTGCAGCTGACGCCTCTTCACCCAGAGAGAGGCCAGGTGCCACCCCCAGGGCATCTACACAACCCCACGAGAGCTCAGAGGTTACTGGCATGGCACCAAAGGGAGGTTGCAAGGCCCTGGTCTACAGAGACGGGAGACAGCAGTGAGGCAAGGACGATGAGATCTATGCAAACAACACTGAGAGGAAGGATCCAGGGCCTTGGGTGAGCAACAGACATGAGAAGAATGCCAAGTCTGCAGATCTGAGAAAGTGTTGGAACCCCAGCCAGGAAAAAGGAAAAAATAATTTTGATTTTCAACAAGCAGAGCAGGGCTGGGAGGATAAGACATTCAAAGAGAAACATTCAACTTGCAGTTTAGAAATAAGCAGCTGGAGCTTGGTTCTGGTGCTTCCAGTAGCAGCTGGTGGGGGCCTGTGGACCACAGAGAGGCCCTAGAAGGTGCAGTCAGCAAATACTGTCCACACTGAAGCATAGGCCACAGACAGATGGCCAGGGAGGAAAGGTGTTCAAGGCTAGCCGGCTCAGCAGTACATCATGCAAAAAATGTTAACCATTCTCTACATTTATAAATTGCATCTCTGCATCAAAATCTGGGTTTTTAGTTTCTCCTGAAAACGACAGGAAGAGGTAGCAACATGGACCCACACAACTGCAAGAAGCCACTACTGCCACTAAGTGGTTACCATCACCTCCGTTTTCCCTGGTCACCACCATTCCCTATTGCTCGCCTCCAGTTTACTTCCTGCCCCTACTGTTAACCCTACTTGTTACCCTGTCCTAAAGCAGCTCTGGGTAATAAGGAAGTGGCAAGCATTTTCCTGCTTCACCTATTCAGGCATGGCTCTCTGATGGCTTTTAAGACAGGAAAAGGCAAACCTTGAGTCCACCTTTGTCATCAGGCAGCACCGGGACACTCCAGGGCTGTCGGACCTTCGAGTGGGGCAGAGGTGGCGGGTGGCTGGGCCGGCCTTTGTCTTTATTCACCTGCATGCAGACAGATGCCAGCAGTCGAACAAGTTCCGTGTCTATGGACACAAAAGGCAGCCTTTTACCTGCAAATATGTCTGCTGGGCCATGGGGGGGAGGGGTCTCAAGACGACCCCCAGCAGCCTGAGAACTCAGTCCCGCAGCGCCAGAGCCTGTGTTACTCCAGGATCAAGGTGCCCCTGCCTCTCCAGTGGCTCTTCAGAAGGGGCAAACATGGCAGCAGGGTTTAATCCACTTAAACGGAAATAAAAACCAGATGCCCCTGTCCTACCAGGAGGGCAGAGGGGTGGAGTGTTTAAAAAGTAGAGGCTCTACAGCCAGATGACTGAAGTTGGAATTCTGCCTCTGTTCTTCCCAGGCTGTGTAACTGCAGGTCAATTAAAGGGTGACAGTACCCACCACATAAAGGTGTCTGAAGGATCTGAGGGAATTCCTAACATATGGTAAGTGCTTAAGAAAGATTAAGTAGTATTAGTTATTATTAACTCGACTAGGCTATTAAAAAAGCAACAAGCAGGATTGAGAAGAAAATACTACAGACTATGAATATGCTTTTCTCTTGACTGTTGCTTTTTTTTTTTTCTCTCCAGCATGTGTCTCTTTGAAAATTTCAGGCAAAAACTTCATTTGAAAACCCACTAGGAGAAGAATCCACTGGGGTTGTTTTATTGGGAAAGGCAGTGAGGGCGAATGGGGGGAAGGAAGAGACACAGTGGGAGAGATGAGGCTGTCGGAGAAAAGCCTGAGTGCGACACAGCCCAGGGTCGCTGGCAGGCTGCACGCAAGGAGTGAGACCTCACTGCACGCAAGGAGTGAGACCATGGGACCTGGGCGGAGGGCCCCACCCCTCCAGCCAGGGTCAGTTACTCCTGGGCACATCCTCTCTGCGAGGATAAGATGGAACCAGCCCATATCCGTGACAAGGGGGTCCCACAGGAGGGGAGGGTGTGGGGGTGGCAGTGCTGGTGGTGAGGAAGGGCACTTGGCCTGCAGCCCCCGTACTGAGAGAGGCAGTGGGAGCCTCTCCGCTCATGGAGGCAGAATCCTCCCCTCCCCGAGTCAGCAGGGTAGGATCCAGCTCAGGACTCAGAGCCTGTGGGTCAGAAGACCCTCCCAGCTTCTCCCTCTCTGGGCTAAAACTTGAGGGTGCCAAGAGAGATGACAGGTGGAGAGACCCCTTATCCCTTGAATTAGCTAATGGGAAGCCACAGGTTCCAGAGGAAGGCCTGTCAAAGTGGCAGAGGGTCTGAGGTCCTAGCAGGTGCTCTCTGGGAGTTAGTAATGTTGACAAGACCCTTGACCTGGAGCTTCTACCTACACAATAAGCCAAGGCAGTCACTGCTTTGCCTATTATCCTTGTCCCCGGGGGCCTGTTTCCTTCTGAGTCACTCAGTTTCTAGCTGAGAGGCACAGATACCATTCTAGGATTTGTGTGGATGGCCAAGGCCTTCCTGCCTGGAGACTCCTGGAAGGCCGGAGCCAGAAGAGGCCTCAGGGACTAGCTGGTTCCAGCTGCGCCCATTCTCCCCCACGGCCTTCACTTGGGAGCAGTGAAGACTTGCCTGAGGCTATGTGGGGTTGCTCTGGGGGCTTGAGAGTGGCTTCCGCCTTGAATAAGCAAGTGGTCACAGACAGGGGATGACCTGGATTCCCAGCCAGAACCTTCCCAGCAGGTTTAAAACACTTTTCCTAAAACAACCCACCAGGATCACTCAGCAGCATCACTAGGTCAAAGGCCGTGTACCCATTTTTTGCACGAAGAGTAACATCAGCTCCTTGGTTTAGCAGATATTTGACAATCTCTTTGTTCCTGTGGAAGAAAGAAATAGCCAGAGTGAGACCCGCTAAAAGGGAAAGCGTGGCCTTGCTCCTGGGCAACAAGAGCGGTGGCTTTAACTCCAGGAGCATCTGTGCACGTGAAAGAGGGCTCGGAAAGCTGTCTCCCAATCTTTGTTCCCTACCCTGCAGGCAGTCATGACAGAAATCAAAGCCTGAGTGCTCCTTCCATGAATAAAATGAAAACACAAGTCTCTGCCCCAAAACCACTGGCTCCCAGGACCACACACAGGCCCCACCCCTTCTGCCCCTCACTGGGACCTGATTGAAGTCCTTTGGCAGGCCAGAGTCTTTGATGTGGAAGTCTGAGGATCAAATGAGGAAGAAAACCACTTTCAGAGGACACAGGAGGGTGCTCTGATCAACTGAAGCAGGGCAAGGACAGAGCCCCTAATTTGGAGTCAGATCACCACTGAGCAGGTGCAAGGCTATATGCAGATCCCTGCCCCTTGGTCAGCATGCCCCAAGGAGGAGGCATCCAGGAAGGTAGAGGGGTGACTGGATGAGAAGGGATGCAGAAGCACCAGGTAAAACTGCTGAGGCAATAGGAAATCTGGACACAAAGGGTAGGAACGCAGGACAGACCAAGCCTGCATCATTTTGAGTGTCTCAGCATCTTCACAATGGGCAGGGAGCTGGGGGTGGGGGGGTGGCGCTTATCTGTAGCATCTCAGGACCAGCAACCCATCAGGCACCCTATTTCAGCCTGGGGCATCCTCTTAGGCTCCCTGCTGAGGGGGTGGGGCTGGCACTGACCCGTGGTAGGTGGCTTGCATGAGGGCTGTCCAGCCGTGTGCACTGTCCTGCTTGTCCACGTCGGCATGCCTCTCCACCAGCAGCTGCACCAGAGGCAGCTGTCCCATGACAGCTGCCAACATCAGTGGGGTGGCCCCATCCCCGTTAACCAGGTTCACATGGTTGGGGTCTTCATCAGCAATCTCTTTGACCAGCTGGAAGTTTCCTGCCAACAGAAGCAGAAGTCCTGGTGATCCACGGGTCTGGCACCACAGGATGATTTACCCAGTGGTTTCCCGTAACAAATGAGCTGAGCCGGCCTCTGTACTAGGTGGCTGGGCCTCGCAGGGGCTACAAAGATGAGTCAGAGGTAGCCCCCACTCTCCAATCCTTCAATCTACGAGGGATGGAGGCAAGCACGCAAATAGCTTTACTGAAAGAGAGAAGTGTTATTGGTATCTTAAAAGAACAGTGATGATGAGGGGCAATGCATATGCAGAAAGAGAGCCCAGGTCTCCCTAAGAGGTGAGGATCAGGGTGGGCTTCCTGGAGGTGGAGGTCTGTTTCAGGAGAGGCAATACTAGACTAAATAGCTCTTCATTACAAAGACAGTGGACTAGGTAGGTGGGCAGCCAGGCATTTCAGAGGTAAGTAAAAGTTAGGACATAGCCACAGGGTCTAGCAGGAGAAGCAGAGAGGGCCTGAGAACATAATCTGGAAGTTGTGTGCAAAGCATCATAACTACCAGCCTCCACGGTCTGAACCTCCCTGGGTGAAACCAGAGTCAGGAAACAACAAAACACCTGTTTCTTTCTCAAATATTCTGGGTGGCCTTGAAAAGGACTAGTGACATTAGTTTGGGAGAAACAGTACTGTATTCTTAAATATCCAAAAAGATTTTCTAAAGCACTTACCCATTTTTAATGCGTGGAAAATATCAGGTCGCCTTTTCTCCTCATCTGGGTAAACAAAGATTTTTAAAAGTTAACCATGGAAAAGTATAAAATAACAGAAAAGTCACAAGGGTGTAACAACCCAGCCTACATTTTAAAATGATTTACTTTTCACAAGCAATCTAATCAGAGACCTAGGTAATGGACTGACTCCAGCAGCCCTTCTGGAAGGGTTACCATCAGACTGTCTGAAAACGCTTCAGAGACAGACCGTGGGAGGTCATCTGGCCAGGAAAACATGAATGAGCAGACCATTTCCGGATCCCACAACTCATAAAGCAGTCTTTTTTAGGCATTCCAAATTTTGGAATGTCCTTTCTCAGATACAACGGAAAGTATAGTCTTGGAAAAATCTGTATTCCTATGAAGATTTTAAGAAGAAACAATGATTCTTTTATTCTAAAAAGTAAATGTACAACCATGAAGTAATTCCAGAGCAGGTTTTCATTCTAATACCTAAGACACTGGGCAGCTAAGCCCAGAAGAGGTCATGGTTACCAATGCTAATATTTGCTTTCTTTCCCAAATAAGCAGCCATCTGAGTGATTCTAAAGGTCATCCATGACCCAGACCTGCAGAAGCTCCCGTCTGATGTCTTCATGCTGGGCCTCGCTGCACCCACCCAATGCCAGCCCCTTCCTCATCTGCTCTCCATCACCCTCCTCAAAGCTTGAGCTAGTGGGTAACCTGCTCCCTCCTGTCAGAAAGTAGCCATCCTCATGACTAGTCTTCCCGCGGGTAAAAGCAAATGCAGGACTTCCTTTGACTAACACTAGAGGATAGAGCAGCTGCAGGAGAAAACCTGTGACTCTGGGCCACATCCCTGGTCTTGATCAGCCTCCACCAGCAGCTGGAAGAAGGTGCAGAGTGGCACAAGGAGTCTGGAGCCACGGCATCCGGATCCACGTATTTCCAGAGAGATGCGTCTCCTCATCACTGATAATGCAGACAACATGCTAACATGGAGACCAGGTGGTGGTTGCAGGGGTGGATAATATAGAAGGGAAAACGCTCCAGAAATTTTTAAGCTCTACACAAACAGCTTCCCGCATAGCTCAGTTGGTAAATCATCTGCCTGCAATGCAGGAGACCTGGTTTCGATTCCTGGGTCGGGAAGATCCCCTGGAGAAGGAAATGGCAACCCACTCCAATATTCTTGCCTGGAGAATGACAGGCTACAGTCTACGGGATTGCAAGAGTCAGATACGACTTAGCGACTAAACCACCACCACACAAACAGCAATTTTTGTTATCTTTCCTAATGACCAGCACCCACCCCAGAAAGGGTACTAGTTAACTCCAGGGTACTTATAGGAAAGTACAGACAGGGCCATGGAACCAAGTGCCTAATTCTGCCTTTGAGATACCACAAAGAAATGATTATGAAACTTCATTTTTAAAAATGTCTCATTCCTTTAAGTGTTTAAGAGTCTAATTTGCTATAGGCCACAGTCTCCTTCATGCCAAGTCTCTTTGACAGAAAAGAATGTGTCAACTGGGCCTAGCGCTGGTTGCTAAGCAACCATCTGGTACAAACGAATCACTGACAGTCTAGCCTGACCTCAGGAGGCTGGAGCAGCTATGCTTGATGCCCACTGACCCTAGGCAGGTCCCTTCCTCACTCCGGGCTCCAATTATTGCATCAATATCACAGCAACTCCAGGGACCCCTTCACAGCCCAGGAAACGACCACAGTGGGGGTGAGGAGGGTGTCACAGTGATGACTATAGCCTCAAGGGTACCCTGTCCTGCAGCTAATGTGAGGGAGAGAGCTGGGAGTCTCCAAGGCCCTGATGGGGGCGAGGGGCGGGTTTCCTAGCATCTCACAAAAAGAGCTGGGGCCAAACACTATCTGTTTAATAATCTGTCACTATTAGTAGCATGGCCTTTGAAGGGTCTTCTCTGAGAGCCTGAATGGAGCACTTTCTCAGCTCCTGCAACTCAGCTGAACTCTCAGCTCCTCTCGGCGGCCACCCAATGACCCTGCTTAATATGGTGGCCTGCACCACCCAGTACCTCCACTACTCCCAAATCCTCCACCTCGCTCCTGTTTTCTTCCTCACCACAGTACTTACCACCTACCATACCATGTAACTTACTTAACATGCTTATTTCCTATTTCTTGCCTGTCTCTCCTCCAGAAGCCAAGGTCCTCAAGGGCAGAGGTTGGATCTGGTTTGTTCACTGGTGCCTAGAATGGTACCTGGTACATTGGCAGTCAACAAATACTTGCAGGATACTGGAATGAATGAATGGTGAGTACAAATCCATTTGGCAGCTTCCGCTCACTGCTCTCTATGTGCCAGGCTCTGGGTTACTCCGGGGTACTACCGGCATTATCTTCCTACTGCTCACAGGACCTCACGAGGCAAGTGCATTCATTACGGCTGTTTTATCAAAGAGGAAACTGGAGTCCTAGAGGGACAATGAACATGCCGAGGCCTCCCAGCCACAAAGTGAGAGCTGAGCCTCAAACCTGTGTCCGCTCGACAGGGAAGTCTGCTCGTAACCATGACCTGGTCCCGTCAATTACGACAGCGACAGTAATGGGTGATGGCAGCTGCCAGCATCTCTCGCGTGCTCTCTCTGGGCTGGGGTGACCTCACTTGATCCTCACAGTGGTCCTGTGAGGCAGGGGTCCCCCCGCCCCTCACTTAATGGGAGACAAAACAGAAGCTTGGTGAATGGAAGCAACTGGTCCAAGGTCCCTCAGCCAGCATGGGCAAGGCCAGGTAGAGGGTGACCTTGGCTATGCCCACCACTGTGTCTGCACCTCCACGTTTTGAGGAGAGGAGGGCATTGCTTCCCCAGAGTGCCAGGGCAGTCCGTAAGGAGGCTCGTGGGGAGCTAGGGCCCCAGAAACCCAGCTGGAGGAATCTGAGAAAGGAGGAATCAGCTGCACAGGAGGCACAGCTGAGCACCCATAGATGGCGCACATGTCCCCGACCATCCACTTCCAGGGCAGAGGCCTTGAGCAAGTCGCTTGACCCCAGCCCCGAGCCTGACCTCCCTCACCTGCAATATGGATGAACGCCCCCAAGGGGGAGGTAAGAGCCTGCCCGTCAGGCGTGGAGGCACAGCAGGGATGGGAGGAGGCAGTTTCCTTTCCCATCTCGGCTACAATGACACCACCCAAAGCCTTTAAGGGCAGGCAGTGGCCTTGAGTCAAGAAAACACCCTGGGTGAGACTGGAGCCCTAACTTCTAACTGCAACTCTGCAACTCAGCATGCTGAACCGCCACGTTCTGGCCAGAGGGCTCACACACCAGAGGCCAGCTTGTTTTCTGCTCATGACCACCTGGTAGCTGTCAGCGACTCCATTTTACACAAGAGACACAGGGAGGCTAAGAGCGAGTTACAAGCGTGTCCAGATCCCAGAGGCCCCACAAAGGCTAGAGCTGGGTGGGGCACATCCCCGTGCTCTTCCCACAGAACCCCCCACCCTCTAAGTGTCACACAGCTTCTAACAGGTGTGTGACCTGCGACCAGCCTCTACTCCTCTCTGGCCCTCACTGTCCCCATCCGCGCAAAGGAAAGAGGTCTCCTGGCTTCAGGCAGGTTTTCTTAGACTTTACTTCTTTTTCCCTTCTGTTTTGGTGTTCTGTTCATTTTTGCCATCTCTCTGTTGTTACACAGTTTTACAACATGTTTATTTCAGAGTTTTCTGGCCAAACAGTGTATTTCTAATAAGCATTTCGCAAATTTGCAACATCTTTTGATTGATGGATTTTTTTTTGTAATGGGCCACTTGAATTTTTTTTAAGTTGAAGTGTAGTTGATTTACAATATCATTGACGGGACTATTTGCATATTCTCTGCTGCTGCTGCTGCTACTAAGTCGCTTCAGTCGTGTCCGACTCTGTGCAACCCCATAGACAGCAGCCCACCAGGCTCCGCCGTCCCTGGGATTCTCCAGGCAAGAACACTGGAGTGGGTTGCCATTTCCTTCTCCAACGCATGGAAGTGAAAAGTGAAAGTGAAGTCGCTCAGTCGTCTCCGACTCCTAGCGACCCCATGGACTGCAGCCCACCAGGCTCCTCCATCCATGGGATTCTCCAGGCATGAGTACTGGAGTGGGATGCCATTGCCTTCTCCGGCATATTCTCTGGGTGGTATCAAACTTTGCAATACTTTCAAGTCTTTTTAGCCAGTTTGTCTGAAGACCTTTTCTTCCAATTTTTACCTTTCAGCCTTAAATGCTCACATGCTGCAGCCTGGCCTTACAGCCCGGGCTGTCTCAGGAATGACGCAGAAATCAGACCCATTACTGACAGAGGGCACTGTGGCTGTGCAACTATACATTACATGATTCTGTTACACATGATGAACTAGGGGTTTTGAAACATGATATGTTCTGTGGCAGATTTGCTAAGGATTGCTCAGACAGCTCTTTATATGCCAGAAAGATGGCAAAAAGAAAAAAGAAACAGGATACACTAATAGATGCTACAAAAACACAACTCAAAAGTAGGCTGAATTTTCTGTGAATTAGTCTTTGGGGACTGGTCATTGGCAGCTGAGGTTAGGCACAGTGCCCTAAGAGCTGAGGTTGCCAAACCTGCCGCTACGCCTGTTTTTAGAATTAGAGTTTTCCTGGAACACAGCCCCACCCACCCTTGACATATCACGTAGGCCTCTTCTACTCTAGCAAAACTGAGGAGTTACAACAGGCTGTATGGCCCACAAAGCCTAAAATATTTGTTATGTGGTCCTTCTCAGAAGAAGTTTGCTGATCGCTTTCTGGAAGGGTCCCAGAACCTCCTACACCAGAATCATCTGGTTAGGAAGGAGAGGCCTTGCTGTGCAGGAGTCCAGGCTCTTCCGAGAGCTACAGATCACTCTCTGGAGGGTGGGCCAGGCACCTGCATGCCATGTCTTAAGTTTCCCTGCCCTGTGGGCTGGACTATGATTTCGGCAGGCCCTTTTGTTTGGGCAACCCTTGTCTTTTGCTGTTTAAACACAAATCGGGGTCCTCTGGGAAGCCATGGTGGGACGAGTGGGTAGGTTAGTGGTGGCACAGCCTGACCTGTCTTGGGCCTGACGGTGGTCAGCGGGTCCAGGTAGTCTGCAAGGTCCCTGTGCTTGCGGTCAAGTGCCACCTCGAAGGCAGTCTTCTCTAGCACACTGAGGTGATCGGGGTTGGCCCCCTTCTCCACTAGCTGCTGGGCCATGCCAAGCCTCCCAATGAGCGCTGACAGCATCAGCGGGCTCCAGCCCACAGTCCGGGCCTCATGGTTGGGGTCTGCACCCCACTCCATCAGCAGACGCACCACAGCCTCGTGTCCATGCTGGATGGCAGCCATCAGGGCTGTGATGTCCAGCAGCTCGTCCCCACTGTCCCCCTCGCCTGAGGGTTTGTGATGGTCCACGAAGGCACCAGCTTCCAGGAGCAGCTTTACCACGCCCAGGTGTCCACCCCGAGAGGCCACGGTGAGCACACTGGCCCCCAGGCGGTTCTGGGCATTGACATCAGCCCCATGATCCAAAAGAAGATGTGCCACGCTCACGTGCCCAAACCTGCCGGGGAGATGGACAATTAGTGACACAAGACACCTGATGAGGAGAAAGCTCACGTAATCACTTAATTATAAGTTATTAGGGCTTCCCTGGTAGCTCAGTTGATAAAGAATATTCCTACAATGCAGGAGACCTGGGTTCTATCCCTGGATTGGAAAGATCCCCAGCAGGAGGGCATGGCAACCCACTCTAGTATTCTTGCCTGGAGAATCCCCATGGACAGAGAAGCCTGGTAGGCTATAGTACACGGGGTCGCAAGGAGCTGGACATGACTGAGTGACTAAGCATATCAATTATTAAATTATTAATTACTGAATCATTAATTTTTAACGTTGTAATAGCTGCCTCTGGTGCTAGGCACGGAGCTGGCCCTGTGTCTGCACCACCACAAGGGCAAGACAGCGCCCTGTCCAGTTTCGAATCCAGCTCTGCCATCCACTGCATATCCTGGAGAAAGAACTTTAGCTTTCTTGTGCCTTCACTTCCTCATCTCTAAAGTGGGGATATGATTGTATCTACTAAAAGAGCTGGGGAGGATTAAATGAGTTAATATATATAAATATATAATATACATAAAGCACCTAGAACAGTGCTTGTCCAAAGGAAGCACTACATAAATGTCAGCTATTAGAATGGTAATCATGCAAACATTTTTACATCACACAACGTACCAAGGTCACCCAGCTGGTGAGTGACATCCACAGGGTCAGAACCCCAGTCTGTCTGAATCCTGCTGCCCACACCTCGCTGCTTCCTGCATGGCAGAGTTCATGTGCTTCTGCTTCAGAGCTGGGAAAGCTGCCTCTCTGCCTGTGCTCTCACTCCCCAGGGGCAGGGCCCACGCCTGACTCACATCTACCCTCTCCAGCCCCAAACACACATGCACAGAAAGTCCACAGACCCCATGCCAAGAGGTGTGGCATAGCTGTGGTCAGCAGAGGCGGGCTGGGGCACCTCTCCCCAGAGGCCTGGTGCCCCCTGCTGGCTGGAATGTCCCTTGCTGGCGGCTGAGAATCTGGTCGGCCAGACCCTCTCCAGGGAAACTGGAGCAACCTCCCCTGCTGGGGAGACAGACAAATTACCCACCAACTCTGATACCAGGAAGAGGGAAACAGACGCCTCTTCCCAGGAAAAGCTCTTCCTTCTTCTGCCAGCAGAGGGCAGAAGAGTTCTGTTTTGCAGCATTTGGGGCTAGAGCACTCTTTCTGGGCTCAGAGCTGGAAGGAGCCTTGGACTGAAAGGAAAGAACAGCAAGGAGGGGAGCCCCCGATGCCAGGTTTTATAAGACCGTGACGTCGGCAGGAGGCTGCATCTGTGAGGAGCTTTTGAATGAATCCCTTGTGGCGCTCCCTCCTTTCCGGAAGCGGTTTTGTCTCTCATCTAAACACAGGGCCTCCCTCCTCCCTGTGGAGGCAGAGCCAAGGCTGAACAATGTTCTGAACTTACAAATACCTTCTGAGCCATGAACCTTAACAGCCCCGGGTCAACCCACCTGCAGAGTGTGGAGGGAGCGCTTGGTGAACCGGCTTCCCCAGCTGCAGAGGGGCCAGGCCTGTCCCGCCCCTTCTCTAAGAGTGGCCAGAATCTGGCAAAAAGGCAGAGAGCTGTAACCCCAGCCTGTCTCCCTGCCCGTCCTTCACGATGATATTCTCCAAACCTAAATCTCATGGCTACTGCCCCATGTCCCACTGCCCGGAAAGGACTGCCAACTTCATCAACCTCATGTCTTCCCAACTCCCATGCTGTACTCCAGCTGTGCTCACCTGCACTCAGCAATTATTCTCGGTCCACACCTCTGCCATCCTGCCTTTCTGACCCTCCTGTCCTTATTGACTAAGCACATCCTCTATCCTGCTGCAGGACTCAGTTCAGATCCCACTTCCTCTGAGCGGCTTCCAGATGATGCCCCCACATCAGCTCAGGCGCACCTCACCTGAAAACCCACAATCCCCTCTCTTCACCCTTACTGATGTGCCTGGGCCCTCCTTCTCTAATTATGCTTCCTGTTAGACTGTGCACTCGAGCAGAGCTCAGGCAAGTCTGTCAAATGAATGAGTGAATGAACACTTGGCATAACCAAAGAGGATGGTCAAAACAGGCAACAGAAATAGCTATAAAAGATTACACTATTTAGTCATGAGATATTACACTATTTAGCATGAGATAAAAATCTAGCAGCAGATAACAAGATACTGTCCTGTTTTTATCTATTGGATCTTAGTAAGCCCCGAGATAAACTGCTAATAATGTATTTCACAGATGAGGAATCTGAAGATTACACTGGAAAGCAATAATCCAGAATCTCTCAATTTGGAAGTGATAGAGTCAAAACTTGAACCTAGACCCTAAGATCTGAAACTCCAGTTCTTCTGGTATAACAAACTCACAGAGGAAGGAAAGGTCTAAATCTAAGCAGTGAATGCTGACACTCGGAATGCTTTCTGAATTCAGGAGTAGCCCAAGAGGCCATTGAAAATTAGGCTGAAAATATAAAAAATGATTCAACGAAAGCTGAGATAATTCGGGGGATGCTAACTTTCTAACAGGTAATTACTGAAGATAGGGAAGCTCAGGGCTTTCTGAGCAGCTGTTATGATTACCAATTAATTTCAGCAATTAACACCTGTGTTAAAAGACCTGGCATACACTCCCACTCTCAGAGAGCCCTGGGCGGAAAGGCCAGCTCTGCCACGCTGGCAGGCAGAGAAGTGAAGGGCAGAAGAAGGAAAGTAAGGAAGTCAAGGGTGAAATTGGAGCCAAAATAAACACCACACAACCTGTCCCTTTAGTGTTAAGCAAATTTGGCGAGTGGCTTCCTTGTGGCCCATACCAAGAGGAAAACAGCGAGTTATGGGACTCATAGCTGGGAGCGCAGGCTCTGGAGCACCTGCCTAGGTGTGAATCTGACTCTGTCCCTTCATAGCTGTGTGGCCTTGGACAAGTGAACTAACTTCTCTGAGCCTCAATTCTTTATCTGTAAAATGGGGAAGACAGCACTCGGATTTTGCAAAATCCTCAGATTTTGCATAGACTGAATGAATTAGCTCATTTGCAGCACTTAGCACAGAGCTTGACACAAAATAAGTACTCAATAAAGGTTATTTTAAGAATAGGAAAAAAAAACATGAATGACACCATCTCTGATGCCGAAACATTCACAAGAGACCCAACTGCAGTCCAGGCACAGGGTTTCTGGTGGTCTTGATCCAATGATGAGCTCTGGAACACAGAGAGCTGTGACAATAAACAGATGCTCACTTCGTTGAAAGTGGTGGCTGCTGGCAGCACCATCTCTGAGGCACGCCTACTCTCACGGAGGAAAAGCACAAGACGGGAATGTGTCAGCACACAGCCATGTGCTTGGCCATCCTGATCCAAGGGAGCCATTGCGGGACACATACAACCAAACATCATTTCAGAAAGATCTGGAAGCTCTACAGAGGAGGGATTACAGAAGGCACACTTGGAAGAAGAGAGAGCAGTAGGAAGCCACTTATAAATGTGTACCCTGGACTAAGACAGAAGGGAAGGAGAGACAGGATGGCACAGACAGGTACTGGAATGAGGACTTACCTGGAGTTTTAAAGCCTGGAAGAGTGGATGGGGCCACGAAAAGAGACAGGGAACCTCAGAAGTAAGGTCCATAGTCCAAAAGACTTTATGGGCACCCCCAGAGAGTGCCGGGCAAGAAATCAGGTGTCTTAAGACAAAGGGCCCCTGATACACTGATAGATGCATAACACACTACATTACCCATGTGAATGGGCAGCCAAGTGTTACAGCTGGGATGCGCTCCCTAGGTGTGTTTATAGACTGAAATAAATGCCTGAGGGCTAAGGTATGGTTAAGCAAAGCAAGTACTGCCCGTGGATGATATATCTCAAAGCAGTTGAAAATGACATATTTGAAAATAATGCAGAATAAAAATTTTCCTGCAATACAAATTAGATTACAACAACCATGTGACACTTGGAAATGAACTCAGAAATAAAATATAACTGGGTTATAATGAGAAGATTATGGGTAAGAATGTTGTGATTTCAATGCCTTTGAGAAAATCAAATGGCTCATACATATGGAAAGATGTTTTACTTCATTCAGTTTAACAAATGCAAATCACAGCCACACTGAGATATTTTTCATTCATCAGACGCAAAAATCCAAAAGTTTAATAATATACTCTGTCGGAGAGGTTGTAGAAAAACAGGCACTCATAGACACTGCTTCGGGGAGGGTAAACTGGTACCACTACTGTGTCACCAGAGTAATGGGCTCCCCAAAGACGTCCAGATCCTAATTCCCAGAACCTGTTAAGTTCTGTGGGAAAGGGGAAATTAATCAGCTGACCTTGAGATGGGGAGATTATCCAGATGAGCTCAATGGTATCACAAGCGATCTTTAAAAGTAGAAGAGGGAGGTAGAGGAGTCAGAAAATGTGATGACGAAGCAGGGGTCAGAGTGATGTGGTTTCTGCTAGCTTTGTAATAAGTTGTTACAGCAGCCATGGAAAGTAATACACCTGCATGGAGAGCAATTTGGCAATATCCATCAAAATTACCTAGTAGCTCAGCTGGTAAAGAATCCACCTGCAATGCAGGAGACCCCGGTTCAATTCCTGGGTCAGGAAGATCCTCTGGAAAAGGGATAGGCTACCCACTCTAGTATTCCTGGGTTTCCCTGGTGGCTCAGCTGGTAAAGAATCCGCCTGCAATGCGGGAGACCTGGTTCGATCCCTAAGTTGGGAGGAGCTCCTGGAGAAGGGAACGGCTATCCACTCCAGTATTCTGGTCTGGAGAATTCCATGGACTGTATGGGGTCGCAAAGAGTCGGACAGGACTGAGTGACATTCACTTTCACTTTCATCAAAATTACAAATGACCTCTGTCCCTTCCTTAGGAAATTTCTCCAAGAAACTGGGTGGGAACTAAGTAGACAGCTGACAGGAGTGGGACTTCACAGTATACCCGAGTTTCTTCTAAAAAAAAATTATTTATTTATTTGGCCACACGGCCTCTTAGTTGCGGCACACAGGATCTTTAGTTGTGGCATGTGAACTCTTAGTTGTGGCATGTGGGAACTGGCTCCCTGACCAGGGATTGAACCCGGGCCTCCTGCATCGGGAGCATGAAGTCTCAGTCACTGGACCACCAGGGAAGTCCCCCCAGAGTTTCTCTATACCAGAATTTCAAGTCTGGTTCATCCTATTTTCTGAATACATCTCAAACTCATTTCTTTGCTCTTCCACAGCCATCTGCTCTGGTCCAGGCCACCATCATCTCTTTCTGGGTTGCTGCAATCCCTTCCTAACCAGACTTTCTGATTCTAGCTCACTCCTCCATTCCATCCTCAAACTGCAGTAAAAGTGATCTTTCCAAACATAAATCTCATTCTGTCACTTGCTCTGCCTAGAACACTCCATTACTCCCCAGTGCCTTACAAACTGTCACATTTCCCAGCCTTGCCACCAGGCATCTGCCTCTTTCTCTCCAGAGAGGACTCATCTCCCACTACTCCCAACCCCTTCCAGCCACAACATCGTTCTAGCAGCCCTACGAATGCATATTTCACTTTAGCTTCCAAACCTTTGCACCTATCACCCATCTTTCACCGCCCTCTATCCAGGTCAACTCTTAGTTATCTTTAGGTCTCGACAATATATACCTCATCCTTACCAGAAACCTTCCCTCGCTTCCTGAAACTGAGGCGGCTCTCCAAGAGCCCCCTCAGATTGTCCACCCTTAAGTCTGTTCCTTTGCCTGGCCCGCCCACTGGCATATGCACTGCTTCCGTGGGGACTTTATCTGGGTACCGCAGCATCCCCAACACCAAGCCAGGGTTCTTTGGGAAACCCTTGCTGCAATGAACATCACTAAGGTTCTAAGACTAAGATTCTATTTGCTATCTCCAGATTCTGTGTTTGAAAGGCCGATGCTTTTAGGATTCTGATTTTACGTTATTAAAAAGCGCGTCCACTTCTAGTTCGTATCCCTAGGTGCTCAAAGTTTACGATTTCAACTCTCTCGAACCAGTACTTCACTCTTAGCCTCCCGGAGCGTCTGCGGGGGGCCGCCGGGCAGGTTCGACCTCCTGAGCCCACCCGCGCCCAGGGGGTCACTAAACACCACCCAGGCTCCCCGGCACCCCTGACCCCCTCACCTGGCCGCCTGCATGAGCGCGCTCCAGCCGTAGTGGTTGCGGCTGTTGACCGAGGCGCCGCGTCGCAGCAGGAAGCGCACCAGCGGCTCGTGGCCCCCGGCTGCCGCGAACTGCAGCGCCGTGTTGCCCGCCTCGTCCGAGCAGTCCACTGGCACCGGCGCTCCGGCCGCCGCCCCGGGCCCGGCCGCCTCGGGCCCCGCCGGCTCCGCGCCCGCCTCGGGCTCCGCGCAGCGCTCCGCGGGTTCCGCAGCCCCCGGCTCCAGCAGCCGCCGCGCAGTCTCCGTGTCGCCCTGATCACAGGCGCGCAGCAGCAGCTGGAAGGCCGGAGGCAACCCGCCCTCACCCATCGCGGCCCGCGGCCCGGGTCTGTGCGCCGGGCCGGCCGCGCCAGCTCCGCCCCCGGATACCGCACGCCGGCGCCCACTTCCGCCGGCCCGCACGCCTACTGTGTGCCGGCCGTGTGCGGAGGGCCGGGGCGCGCGCCTACTGTGTGCCCGGCGCGCGCCCGGGGCGAGAGCGCGCCTCGATCGCCCGCACCGGGGGCGGGGAACCGGGCGGGGGTGGACCGCGGGTTCCGGGAAGCTCCAGGCAGCGTCCGCCGCCGAGCTCGCCAGTTCGACTTTGAGTTTTCGGCGCCCGCTTGGGGTCCTCCTCGCAGCTCCAGAGACTTCCTGCCCCGTACGAAGGTCGGAGCGACCTCTCCAACCCTCCTCACGCTGCGAGCTCCCGACCACTGGGCCGAGGTCTGAGACCACAGCCTCATAGGCCTGTGGCACGCGCCGCTGACCCTCAGCACCCGGCACTAACCCGGCGCCTCCTAAATGGTCGTTGACTGAGTTAAGGTACAGTTGAGTCCAGTCTGTCTTTCCACAATGTCCTGCCCGGCCATCAGTGCCATTCTTGTCTGGGACAGGCGTTAGGGCTACAAGCACCTCCTATACCTTCATGTCTCTTCATCAGTGGTTCTTGAAGCACCACCATCTGTGACATTTTACAAATGCAAGTTTTCTCATCTAACTCAGACCTACTGAATCGGAAACCGAATATGGAGTCCAGTCACTTGTATCTTAAGCCCTCTAGGTGATTCTAAAGCACGTTAAAGTTTGAGACCCACCGTTTGATCCTTAATAGCAGTGCTGTCAGCCACGGGGAAGGGCCCAGACTATCACTTCAATTTACAGCAGTAACTAAGGCTGATATGAACAGCTCACTCACTGGAAAAGACCCTGATGCTGGGAAAGATTGAAGGCAGAAGGAGAAGAGGGCAATAGAGGATGAGATGATTGGATGGCATCAAGGGCTCAATGGACATGAATTTGGGCGACTCCCAGAGATAGTAAGGGACAGGCAGGACTGGCCTGGTACAGTGCTTGGGGTCACAAAGAGTTGGACACGACTTAGCAACTGTACAACAACTAAGGCTTAAAGACGTTATGTCTTGCTAAAGGCCACACAACTGTCGTGTGGGAGAGCTGTGACTAGGACCCAGGTCTTCTGACATCTAGTCCAGTTCTCTTTCTATCTCAACAAGTATTTATTGAGTGCCTACTATGTGCCAGGCACTGTTTTAGGTGCTGGAGAAACAGCAGAGAATGGAAAATAAAATTCCCTGCCATCCTGGGCCTGACAGGGGAAAGAGACAGGCACAAGCAGGTAAGTAACTTGTATGTCAAATTATGATGTGTTTTTAAACAAGAAACAGAACATAACAAAATCCAAGTAAATGGGCTAAAGGATGGGATGTCGCTTTATAATAGGTTGGGTAGAGAAGAAATCACTGAGAAGGTGACATTTTCATAGAGACCTGAAGGAATTGAGCAATCAAGTAATGCTGACATTTGGAGAGAGTGCAATCCAGGCAGAGGGAAAGACAAAGATTCTAATAAGAGCAGCCCAGCCAGCAAATTGCTTTAGCTACCTTCCCGTTCATCGCAATAACAGAGGTTAACATTCTGATCTGGGGTAATTGGTTTCCACAGACTGTGAGCTGTGGCCCCAAAGTCTAGCAAAAAGCTAGATGTTGAGTAGGTGTTTAGTACATGATTGTTAAAAGGACTATGTCGTGTATGTAGAATTATAATACAGAACAAAACTGAATGAGGGTGTGAGGAAGGAATAAGGGTCATGGCTTTGGCAGATCAAAAGAAGGTGGTAATGCCCTTAGGGTCTGAGCCAGTGGGCTGGAAAAGGAAGTCTCAGGTGAAGAGTAAAATGAGGGGAAGTCTTGAAAGTACACCGGGCTCAGATTGCAAAATGCTTCAGTACCAGGGATTTATTCTGTGAGTAATGGATAATCATGGAACATGTTTGAGCAGGTGAGTTAATGGGGACAGAGCCAATCACTGGCAGTGTTGCAGGTGGTACAGTGATATCTCAGAGATAACGTGGGTTCAGTGCCAAGCCATTGCAAAAAGGTGGGTCACATGACTTTTGGTTTCCCAGTGCATATCAAAGTTATGTTTACACTGTACTGTAGTAAGTGTGCCATAGTCTGAAAACACAATGTAAATACCCCAATTTAAAAATACTTTATTGCCAAAAGTGCTAAGCATCATCTAAGCCCTCGGTGAGTTGTAATCTTTTTGCAATAGTTAACATCAAAAATCACTGATCACAGATCACCATAACAGATGAAATCATAATGAAAAAGTTGGAAATACTGCAAGAATTACCAAAATGTGACAGTGATACAAAGTAGGCAAGTGCTGGTGGAAAAATGGTGCTCATAGACTTACTCCATGCCGGGTGGCCACAAACCTTCACTCTATAAAAGATGCCACATCTGGGAAGCAAGATAAAGGAAAGCAGAATAAAACAAGGTGTGAGTGTACACAGTCACTCATTTCCAGATTTGGCCTCATTCACCAACAGAGATGAGAACAACTTCCTTCTCAATGTCTAATGAAGACTTGGTTCCTTGAAAATCCTGAGCAACTGCTTCCTTGTATTATTCTATTTACTAAGATATCTTTTCTTATACTTTACTAACTAGTTGTTTCATTATAAAAGTAAGATACATGGTACAAAAAAGAAAATTCCAACAGTACAAAAGGGCACAAAGCGAAAGCAAAAGCTCCTTTCCCTTTTCCACTTTCCCAGTCCTACTTCCCACAGGTAACCAATATTCACATTTATTTTATCTTTACAAAAATATTTCATATGTATTCAAACGTGCACACCTACTTATAGGCATTAATCAAGCTTCTTGATTGCAAGTAGCAGAAATTTAACTCTGTGGATAATTTAAGAAGAAAGGGGATTTAATATGAGGTTTTGTTCATAGCTCACAGATCCCACAACGGCCAGAGAACCAGCCCCGAAGGCTCCACAACCAAGAACAATGCCCCAAATCATGCCAAGCTGCACCCTACACCAGGATGGAGTCTGCACAGGCCCTTTTTGGTGTCACTGGCTTCAGAGTCCAAGCCAGAGATGGGAGCATCTGAGTGGCCTGGCCAGGTCGTGTGTTTTGCCTTGCAGAAAGGGAGCTGAGAAAGTGCATTTCTGGTATTTTCAGCATGCATAATGGGAGGTAGGCTCCACTGTGGGTGCCCCAGAAGGTAGGGTACCTGGATAGGAAAGGGTTTTGATGCTGGGCAGCCAAGAAGGATAACAAAGGTCTACTACAAATATTCCCTCTAGGGTGGATCTCTGTTGCTTATACCTGTCTTGCCTCTCCTACTCGGGAAAGAGACACCCTCTTTTTTGGGGGATCCTCCTTCCCCCACTCTCATTCTGAGTGGTTCAGTGATTAGTGTAAGTCCAAGCCCATTCCAATTCCTTCAGCCCAGGATTTCTTGTTAAAGCAGATGGGAAGAAGACTCTCTCTGCTGAGGTCCTCAGCTGTCATAAGTAGGCTGGGGCTTGCTCTGTCCCCACTTAAAGATGGCCTGCCTGAGAGTGAAGCCACTATACAGAAAAGCGGAGACAAGTAATAGAAAAAGATGGAGCCAGAACCACTCCCCATCTCCCAATTCTTTTCAATTAGGTTTGTCTTGAGCAGGGTGGTTGTTACTTGCAATCCAAGCCTTAACAAATGCATTTTTTTTAAAACTTTTTAAAGCAATGGGTTCCTACTATGCATGCTATTTTGAACATCCCCCCCACCCTTTTTTTCATTGAACAAGCGGCTTAGGCATCTTTCCATGTAGGTGAATATAGATCTATTGCATCCTTTTTAATGGTTGCATATAACACCATTAAGCAGATGTACCATAATTTATTTAATCATTTTTTAATGATGCACAATTAGGTTGTTTCCAGTTTTCTGCTGTTATTAAAAAAAAATCTGCATTGAATGGCACTTGTAGCAGTCAGGGTCCCAGCAGGTGACAGATGGTACATTTGGATGGGGAAATGAGGACCATTTACTAACGGACTAATTACAGATATGTGGGCAGCTACTAAGAGCCACAAGGGATGATGCAGTACTCAGAGGCTGAAGACAGTAGGGAGCCATTACCAATCCAGGCCTAAAGGGGGAAGGAAGAGAGCAGTTACTGGAGTTCTGCGAGAGAGAAAACTGGAGAAATGTACCTGATGGGAGTTGTGGTCTCTAATAGAGGGGTGCAGCCAGCCTATGGCAACCCAGCAGAAGCAATCCCCAGAGGAATAAAAACCTCTGGCCTCATTCTCCTCCTGCCCCCTGATCTCTTGCCAGTGCTCTTCATTGGCCAAACCTAACTGTTAGCCAGAGGTTCAGACCCTACTGACGTGGTCCTCACAGTCAGCCCCTCCCAGGGGCTGAGGGGGCAAATAAAGAATCCAGTCCCTTGCTGCTCAAACTGGTCCCTGGACCAACAGCGTCAGTACCTCCTAGAAGCTTCTTAGAAATATAGCATCTTGGGTCCACCAGACACCTATTGAACCAGAATCCATTTCAACACCCAGGTGATTTGTGTGCACAAAGATTTTGAAGAATGGATCCAGCACATCTTGGTACATAAATCTCTTCTGCAAGTGTATCTACAGTCTTACTATTTATGAACTCTCTTCTAGGATTTTTTCACTGATCCCTATTTTGATCTGGGTCCTCTGAGAATCAAATGCCATAATGGTTTTTGCCTGGGAGAAATGCTTGTATAGGATAAAGGTGGAAGGAATTGGGAAAGAGAAGGAGCACCTTCAGACCAAGATGCAGGTATAACTGGGAAAAGAGAGTGGGAAGGAAGGAGGCTTGGGTAGAAAGAGCTTCAGATTGCCCTGCGGTTTTGGGGATGACTCAACCAGGCTGATGGGGAGTGCCCAGGCAAAGGGAGTCTGCTAAGGCTTCCTGCATCAGACAGAAATGTCTGGGTTCTGGTGTCCCCACCAGGCTTGGTCACTGGGAGAAACCAAAGGAAGCATAGCCTCAGGAAGAATATAGAACCACAGCTAGAGGTTCTCAGTCAGCTGTTCTCCCTGAAACAGGTTCTCTTGAAGGGCCATCTGAGTGGTGCACCTCCATCACAGACCCAATCCCTGTTAACCAACATTGAGTGCCTCCTGTTTGCCAGACATTATGTGTGTTAAGATGGTCCCCAGGGAATCCCACATGATTGTGGACCAGGGCAGACTGTAAGCTTTCGTCATCAATTCAGAGGAAAGTGTCAGAGTGCGGCGGTGTCACTGACAGCTTCATGGGAGAGCTTGACCACAAGTTGGGCAGAAAGACAGGATGTGATCTGGGTAGTTGTACAAAAAGAGAGGAAACAAGATTGGAAAGAGAGAACAGGGATCCAGAGATTGGTGCAATGGATTAGAAGGGAGTTAAGAAGAGTGTGGGAGTAATCTCTAAAGAATATTGATTTACTTTAAAATATCTTTTTTTCCTGATAAGATGATAATATTTGTTGTAAGAATTCCAGTGTTGTAGAAATATAGAATGTTGGCTTCTTTAGCTCCATGACTTTGGGTATTTACCATCATATCCCTTGAATCTAGTACATTGCCTGTCAAGTAGTAGGTGATCAATAAATATTTGTTGAAAAAATAGTAAATGGAATGAAAATGAAAGGGCCAAAGAATCTCACTGATCAGAAATAAGTATGACATGATTAGTGGTTTGGTGAATATTTCTTCAGAGTTTTTCCTTTCTTCATATCAACATACTTTACCCAAATAGGATCATACTATTCATTCGGCTCTACGACTTGCTTTTTTTTTACTTAACAATGCATCTTAAGCGCATTTGTATGTTAAAACACCTAGAATTACTGTCATTCCTGTTAATGGCACTGTATGGATGTGCAGTACTTTATTTTATAATCTCCTATTAGTGAATATCTGGGTTGTTTCCAACTTTTTGATTTTACATACAATACTGCTATAAGCAATACGTGAACCGTGAACTTCCAGATGTTCAAGCTGGTTTTAGAAAAGGCAGAGGAACCAGAGATCAAATTGCCAATATCTGCTGGATCATCGAGAAAGCAAGAGAGTCCAGAAAAACATCTATTTCTGCTTTATTGACTATGCCAAAGCCTTTGACTGTGTGGATCACAATAAACTGTGGAAAATTCTGAAAGAGATGGGAATACCAGACCATCTGACCTGTCTCTTGAGAAACCTGTATGCAGGTCAGGAAGCAACAGTTAGAACTGGACATGGAACAAGACTGGTTCCAAATAGGAAAAGGAGTACATCAAGGCTGTATATCGTCACCCTGCTTATTTAACTTATATGCAGAGTACATCATGAGAAACGCTGGGCTGGAAGAAACACAAGCTGGAATCAAGATTGCCGGGAGAAATATCAATAACCTCAGATATGCAGATGACACCACCCTTATGGCAGAAAGTGAAGAAGACCTAAAGAGCTTCTTGATGAAAGTGAAAGAGGAGAGTGAAAAAGTTGGCTTAAAGCTCAACATTCAGAAAACTAACATCATGGCATCTGGTCCCATCACTTCATGGGAAATAGATGGGGAAACAGTGGAAATAGTGTCAGACTTTATTTTTTGGGGCTCCAAAATTGCTGCAGATGGTGATTGCAGCCATGAAATTAAAAGACGCTTACTCCTTGGAAGGAAGGTTATGACCAACCTAGATAGCATATTTAAAAGCAGAGACATTACTTTGCCAACAAAAGTCTGTCTAGTCAAGGCTATGGTTTTTCCAGTGGTCATGTATGGATGTGAGAGTTGGACGGTGAAGAAAGCTGAGTGCCACAGAATTGATGCTTTTGAACTATGGTGTTGGAGAAGACTCTTGAGAGTCCCTTGGACTGCAAGGAGATCCAACCAGTCCATCCTAAAGGAGATCAGTCCTGGGTGTTCATTGGAAGGACTGATGTTGAAGCTGAAACTCCAATACTTTGGCCACCTCGTGTGAAGAGTTGACTCATTGGGAAAGACCCTAATGCTGGGTAGGATTGGGGGCGGGAGGAAAAGGGGACGACAGAGGATGAGATGGTTGGATGGCATCACCGACTCGATGGACATGGATTTGGGTAGACTCCGGGAGTTGGTGATGGACAGAGAGGCCTGGCATGCTGCAATTCATGGGGTTGCAAAGAGTCGGACACGACTGAGCAACTGAACTGAACTGAACTGCTATAAGCTCCTGTAAGCTTATCTCTTGAGCACTTACGAATCTATTTCTGTTGAATAAATTGGTAGATGTGAAATTGCAGAATCAATAGGATATAAACACTAACATTGCAAATAAATCTTGCCTAATTGCTTTCCAAAAGGTTATACCAGTTTGCATTCCTACCAACTGGATAAGAGTGCCTGTTTGTTCACATCCTTGACAACACTGGAATTAATAACCTGTTTTATCTTTTCCAGTCTGATAGGTGAAAAAATATTTTGGAGTAAGTTTAGTTTGAATGCTTTTTAAGTAGAGAAGTTGAAGATATTTTGATACATTTATAGACCTTTTTAGATCTCTTTTTTTGTGGGAGCTGTCTATTCAAATCCTTTGGTCATTTTTATTTCTATTTTTTCTTTTTATTTCTCTGTTAATTTATATATTGAGTAAATGTCATCTGCAAATATGTCTTTCTGACTTGTCTTTTGTCTTGAGCTTATATTATTTTGGACCTTACAGAATTTTAAAATTTTATGTAGTCAAATTTATAAATCTTTTCCATAATGATCTCGGGATTTTTTCATCCAATACTTTCATCATTGGAGTTTATTTTATTTTTTTGTTTACTATGACATTCTTAGATCATTTGAAATTTGCTTTGGTGTAAAGTGTGAGGTTGGGGCTTCCCAGGTGGCGCTAGTGTTAAAGAACCCACCTACCAATGCAGGAAACAAAAGAGATGCAGGTTCGATCCCTTGGTCAGGAAGATCCCTGGGAGGAGGGCAGAGCAGTCCACTCCAGTATTCTTGCCTGGAGAATTCCCATGGACAGAAGCCTGGCAGGCTACAGTCCATAGGGTCACACATAGTCGGACATGACTGAAGAGACTTAGCTTGCGTGCAAGGTGTGAGGCTGGCATTTAACTTTATTTTTCCAAATGTTTATCAAGTTGCCCTGATCACTGATTGTATCAGCTGTCTTTTCCCCACTAATGTTTGAAGTACCATTACCATATATCTTACTAGACTGTAAAAGAAATGTAATGACCCTCTGTGAAGGGAACTAATATGACAAATCAAAAGTGCCTTCCACGGAAATCTATCTGTTGGCTGAGCAGCAAATAAGATGGTGTAATCAAAGAACAAATAAGCTCCTCAAACTAACAAGAAACCCAAGGAGAGGGTAAGCTACTCAATTTGGGAAGAGGTATGAGAAGAATTAAGGTCCCCACTGAAATTGCCCTCTGTGGATGCCGATTTATCATCATTAGTAATATTTACATAATACGCTGGGTAAGCAGAGTAACTTGTTACTTTACCTCTATTAACACACTATTTTAGTTCTAATAGTTCCCAGGTGGTACCAGTGCTGCTGATCTAAGGACCCCATTTTGAATAGCAAAGCACTAGGCATTTTCCATTTGCTCTTGCAAAAGCTCTTTCCACCCTGCTTTGTGTCCAGGGAGGCTATCTGTGTGGACTACATGACTCAGTCCTTCCAAAAACCTTACTCAGGTACTATTATTATCACCAGCATTTTAAAGATCAGCACTTTGAGTTGAAAGAGGTTAAGTAACTTTCCTAAGGCCTCACAGCAGTCTGTGATAGGGCTGGGGTTTGAGCTCAGGCAAGTGGGCTCCAAGGAGGTGCTCCTGCCCACGAGGCTAAGCTGCCTGTGGTCTCACAGCAGCCTGCCATTGAGGTGTGTGGTGGGAAATCCTGAACTAGGTCCTTGACACCTGGATTCAGATCCTTGTTCTGCCACTTGTGTATTGTGTGACCATGGATAAACTACCTCACTTCTCTGAACCCAAGTTTTCTCATCTGACTACCTTGCAAGGTTGTCAGGGGGTAAAGTGAGATTATTCATGAAAAATAAAGTCTAGCAGTCCATTTACACATATATATATATATATATATGCAGATATAGATAAGGTCTAGCAGTTTATATAAAGTCTAGCAATTTATCTATATATATATGCACTTTATAATATGCATATATAAATAAAAAGCAGTTTATTTATATATATGCATATTATAAAGTCTATGCATATGTATATAGATAAATTGCTAGACTTTATATATATGAACATGCCTGCCTAAATCCCTTCTGTCATGGCCAACACTTTTCAACCCTGTAGACTGTAGCCCGCCAGGCTTGTCTGCCCATGGGATTCTCGAGGCAAGAATACTGGAGTGGGTTGCTATTCTCTCCTCCAGGGCATCTTCCCAGCCCACAGATCAAACCCATATCTCTTATGTCTCCTACATCGGCAGACAGGTTCTTTACCACTAGCGCAACCTGGGAATATATACATATATATATATATAAAATCTATATAGGTGCTCAATATTAGATGCTCAATAAGTGACAACTTGTATGTATTACCTGGGGCTTGAACCTAGGTCTTATAAGGCCTAATTCCATCACTCTTTTCCCTGCAACTGAACCTCTATTAGGAAGTATTCCAATCTGGTAAACTAATCCAAGTTGTAATCCTTGTCTGTTTTCTAATCTGACCACAGATCTTAAATGTGTTGAGTGTTTGGACAGAAGCCAAATGACACAGCTCCAAGCCTTTCCTATCACACCTGCCTTCCAACCAGCAGACTCTATTGTGGGTGGAGTCACCTCCCACTAGTCTGATACCAGCAGCAGTTCTGGGTCGGAGCTGTGTTCCCTGGTTCACTCCAAACCCCATTCCTGTCCTGGAGCCCTGGGGGAGATGCTCATGGCAGAGCCATATCCTCCAGGGAGCCCAATTACTAGAGACTGTAAATCAAAGCAGATGGCAAGTTAGATCCTACTCTGCCTGAGCCATCAACTTGTTGGAGACCATCTCGCCACTCTGTGTCTCAGGCTCCCCATGTTTAAAATGAGAGAATCAGACCAGACTTCTGCTTCTTAACTTTTTGGCTGATCCCTTTGAAAATAGAGAATATTGATAAAAAGCTTTGGACTAGTTTACCAGTTTATTCACTCTAACTTTCTATAGGAGATACAAGACCATCCATTTCCCTGAGTTGGGCACCAGCAGAAGGAGTTCCAGATTAACCAATTTCAAATCTCTGATATCACTTTAACATTCAGGTATCCATATAAACATAACTTCTTCACAGAAGCCCTCCTAAACCCCTAAACCAGATTCTACTAGTATAAGTCCTTTTGCTGCTGCTGCTAAGTCGCTTCAGTCGTGTCTGACTCTATGCAACCCCATAGACGGCAGCCCATCAGGCTCTGCCGTCTCTGGGATTCTCCAGGCAAGAACACTGGAGTGGGTTGCCATTTCCTTCTCCAATGCATGAAAGTGAAAAGTAAAAGTGAAGTCGCTCAGTCATGTCTGACTCTTCATGACCCCGTGGACTGCAGCCTACCAGGCTCCTCCGTCCATGGGATTTTCCAGGCAAGAGTACTGGAGTGGTTTGCCATTGCCTTTTCCATAAGTCCTTTTAGCACCCTGTAATTTTTCTTCAAAATACTTATCACAACTCTAATAAGTTATCTTTTTATTATCTATCCATTCCATCACACTCTCAACACCATGATGTCAAAAGTATCTGTCTTATGACAAAGATTCTCTCCATGACCAAACTCTAGACAGGTTCCTCCAAACCCTCTTCTTGACTAGGGCTCAACCATGGGCTGTAAAAGCTATAGACTCAACACAAATGATTTTATCCACCCACTTCCCCTCACATTAAAAAGACTTAAACACTAAAATAGTTTCAAAGACTATGACCCTGGGACTTCCCTTGCAGTCCAGTGGTTAAGACTCCAGGTTCCCACTGCAGGAGGAGCAGGTTTGATCCCTAAGAGGGAAGCTAAGATCCAGCATGCCATGCAGATCAGGCAAAAAAAAAAAAAAAAAAAAAAAGACTATGATTCCCTTAAGTGCCTGCCTGAGAAAGCTCAAGGCTATCCAAAGAATTTGCTGTTTGTTCTGTCCAACACCTAACCAGAGGCCCTTCACCACCTTTTCTTACAGCATTTGCTAAAAGGGGCTTAGCAGTTGTAAATCTTTCTTTGTCCCTTAAGATGTGTATATATCTCCTAAAATTCAGGAGTATCTTTCTCAAAGACCTGAAAGCCATTCTTTTAAAATGCAATCATCAGAAAGGACAGGGCCTCTGTTTCCCAGCCATAGTGGGAGCATAGAATCTGACTTTGATGACTGCCAGCCAACAGACATGTCTGGGCTAATCAATTACACTGACCAATCCTTTGTAATTTTTCACTTCTTCGACTCTACTTAAAACTCCTAGTTACCTCAGTGCAAATCAAAGTTGAATGAGTTCATACTGGACCCTCTTTCCTAGTGCAATAGTGTGTCACTGATTCAAATCTGTTCTTCCCACTCTAACTAGTGTCCAACTTTGTTTATCATTGACATGTGCTCATTATAGTGTGCCTATCCCCTAGCATGGTACCTAGCACATCACAGATGCTCAATAATATTTCTTGTCGAAATATGTTGATTAAAATCACCGATTTGCTCCAGTTATCTATTGTTGTGTTACAAACCATCCCCAAACTTCATGGTGTAAGACAATCTTATTATGTTCATGGATTCTGTGGGTCAGGGGTTTGAAGACAGCAATTCTCTGGTCTGTGATGTCTGGGAACACAGCTAAGATGATGTGAAATGACTGAGGAGGATCCACTTCCAAGATGGCTTCTTCACTCACCTGTTTGATGCCTGGGCTGTCTCAGGTGGCTGAAGGTTGGGTTCAGCTGACACTGTTGACTGGGTGTCTGCCTATGGCCTCTCTAGCATGATGGCATCAGGATAGTCATATTTCTTTCCTGGCAGCTCAAGACTTCAATGGTGGGCACATGAAGTTTCCCAAGGTGGAAACTTCATGGCCTTTTATACCTAGCCTAAGAAGTTAAACCTAACTTCTTTGCTAACTTCTTTTCTAGTATAAACCTAACTTCTTTGCTATCATATTCTATTGGTTGAAGCACTTATAAATCTGCCTTGATTCAAGGGAAAGGAGTTTCAAAGAATTTGCAACCTTGCTTTATTTATTTTTATTTATTTGTTGGCTGTACTGGGTCTTGTTTCTGCATGTGGGCTTTCTCTAGGTGTGGTGACCAGGGGCTACTCTTGTGTTGTGGTGCACGGTCTTCTTATTGTGGTGGCTTCTCTTGTTGCAGAGCATGGGCTCTAGAGCATGTAGACTTCTTTTGCTGTGGCTTGAGGGCTCTAAAGTGCAGTTTCAGTGGTTTGTGGTACATAGGCTTAGCTGCCCAGCAGCATGTGGAATCCTCCCAGACTAGGGATTGAACCCATGTCTCCTGCATTGACAGGCGGATTCTCCACCACTGGAGCACCAGGGAAGTTCTGAAACCTGGTTTTAAAATCACCATAGTATCAGAGTAAGATTTGGGGAGAATTCTCTTGCAACTAGTCCTCTGTATCAGTGAGGATTAGACTTGACTGCCTAGGGCAGAAAACCCATAGAAACAGTGGCTTCAATACTGTAGAAGTTTATTTCTCTCTCACATAAACAAAGCCTGGAAGGAGGCCATCTGGACTGGTTCAGTGTCCACAATGTTAGGGAAATGGACTCCTGCCATGGTGTTCCACCATTTTCAGTGCATGACCCAAGGAGGCTGGTTGAGCTCCAGTCTTCACAGCCACAATCCAGCCAGCAAGAAGGAAAGGTAAGGAAGTTTCCTTTGAGGACATGACTCAGAAGCCCCATCTGACACCACCACTTATGGCCCATCAGTGGCACACTTAAGTCACTTGGCCATGCCTAGCTGCAAGGAAAGCTGGGAAATCTAGTCTTTATTTTGGAAGATCATGGGTCCAGAAAAACAAGCAATTTTTTTAAAAAAGGATTCTACTGTTAAGGAAAATGACAAGATTGGATGTTGGCAGATATCTAGCAGCCTCTGCCACACCTTTTTATCCTGTTCTATTTCCTGTTCTGCTACTGATCAGCAGTGGGCCTGAACAAGATGCTTTCTCTGGCCTGGTTACCAAATTCTGTGGTAATTAGGGAGGAGGATGCTGCAATCTAATAAAGAAGTTGAAAAGATTAAGCAAATAAAGTGTCAAGGCTCCGATTTCAGGGAGAAGAACTGGAGCACCACCCAATCAACCTCCTTTCTACTTTTCTGGGTAGTTTTCCCCTGGGATTTCTGGGAGCAGATTTTGAAAACTCCCAAACAGATTTGCTAAGTTCTTTCCAGCAAGAAGACCTAAAGAATTCATGTCTGTTGCATTTTGGGAGTAACTTCTCTCTGCACTTAACCAGGCTGAGACCTCCATCAAGTATTAATACTTTCCCACTGAATTCAAATAGGCACCTGCAGAAGTGAGTGTGTGACACAAAGTCAGCCATGAATTGAGCACTTATTACATGTCTGACACTGAACCAAGTTCTAGCATCCTACAGTTACCTCAGCCTTAGTGAAAAGTGAAAGTCGTATCTGGCTCTTTGGGACCCCATGGACTGTAGCCTACCACGCTCCTCCCTCCATGGGATTTTCCAGGCAAGAGTACTGGAGTGGGTTGCCATTTCCTTCTCCAGAGGATCTTCCTGACCCAGGGATCAAACCTGGGTCTCCCGTGTTGTAGGCAGACGCTTTACCACTTGAGCCACCAGGAAGATCTCAGCCTTAGTCCTTCACATTCTTTTTGTTACAAGGCCAGGTTGTGAATTAACTACAATCCATTCCCAGGTGGCGCTAGTGGTAAAGAGCACACCTGCCAATGCAGGAGACGTAAGAAATGTGGGTTTCAATCCCTGCGTTAGGAAGATCCCCTGGAGAAGGGCATGGCAACCCATTCCAGTATTCTTGCCTGGAGAATCACATAAACAGAGGAGCCTGGCAGACTACAGTCTGTAGGGTCATAAAGATCCATAGGGTTGTAAAAAGTCAGACACGACTGAAGCAACTTAGCACACAGTGTAGCCAGAGCATTGAATTGTGTCCCTGCCCCACCAAAGATCTTTACAGATGTAATCAAATTAAGATTACACTACAATCAAGATATAGAATCAGGGCTGGCATTAGGGTGAGATGAATGAGGTGAGCTGTGTAAGCACAAGGTCAGATTCTGCCTTTATTAGAGTGGCCCACATCCAATGACCAGCACCTTTAGAAGATAAGTAGAAGGGACAAAGAGGCAAAATCAGAAGAGTGTCATATGGGTATGGAGGCAGAGATTGGAATAAGGCAGTCAAGGAATGCCAAGGATGGCTGACAAGGGTGGAAGAGATTCTCCCCTGGAGTATTCAGGGAGAGTGTGGCCCTGCTAATAAGACTGATTACAGACCTCTAGCCTCCAGATGGAGAAGGTTGATGGCACCCCACTCCAGTACTCTTGCCTGGAAAATCCCATGGATGGAGGAGCCTGGTAGGCTGCAGTCCATGGGGTCGCGAAGAGTCAGAAATGACTGAGTGACTTCACTTTCACGCATTGGAGAAGGAAATGGCAACCCACTCCAGTATTCTTGCCTGGAGAATCCCAGGGACGGGGGAGCCTGGTGGGCTGCCGTCTATGGGGCTGCACAGAGTCGGACACGACTGAAGCGACTTAGCAGCAGCAGCAGCAGCCTCTAGAAGTGAGGGAATAAGTCTGTGTTGTTTTTAGCCACCTAGTTTGTGGTACTTTGATATGGCAGTTCTTGGAAACTAATAGACATGGTCAGTTTGACGTGTCAGCTTGGCTAGGCTTTAAACCTCAGTTATTTAATCAAACAGTAATCTAGATGTTGTCATGAAGGCATTTTGTAGGTATGATTAACATTTATGATCAGTTGACGTTAAGGAAGGAGGTTGTTTAGGTGAGCATGATTTCATCAGTTAAAGCCCTGATGAGCAGAACTGGGATTGCCCTAGAAAATAAATTCTGCCTGTGGACTGTCACAGAGTTTCAGCCTGTCCTTCCTGATGGCCTGCCTTACAAATTTTGAGCTTGCTTGACCAGTCTCCACAACTGCATAAGCCAGTTTCTTGCAATAAATATCAATATATCTCTTACTGCTTTGTTTCTTGTGTGGAACTCTGACTAATCTATAAAAGGATGATGTGAACTTCAAATACATTTACCTAAAAAGCTATGATTAGTGAAGGCTTCATGGAGGAGGTGGCTTTTGGCAGGGCCTTGAAGGATGGGTAGGAGTTTGTTAGGTGGGGAAAAGCTTTCCCAACAGAGAGAACAGCCTGTGTAAAGGCCTGGAAACAATTCCTCCTCTACCCTCAGTGATAGGCTTACAGAATTTGGAGTCATATTCTGGGGGCCTCTCCTGTCAAGCTGAAGACTTCAGCACTTGTCCTGGAGGCTAGTGAGTCTCCTTTATTCTTTGTTCTTTTTATGTATCTCTTTATTTTTTGCTTCTTAAACACCAAGATATAACTTTCATAGGTCCAGTGCATAGGTTTTAAATGAAAAACTTGGTGAATTTTTAGATGTGTATATATCCATGTAATCCCCACTACAATCAAGATGTAGAATCTGGACTGGGATTAGGGTGAGGTGAATGAGGTGAGCTATGTAAGCACAGGGTCAGATTCTGCTTTTAAAATTTTGATATTTTGTTCATCATGGACTTTTGGCATTTATTTTGATTTTGAAAACTATTGTTTATTTTGATTACTTAGGTTTATTTGGCCCACATTTGAATTTTCCACCTTGGAGAGACGCTCATGCCTCACTATAGTTTAGACCCTGTTAAATAGTTCCAGCAATCCTCCCCAGGGAAAACCTGGAGCCAAGGCCCAGGGTACTTAATATGAAGGGATGGCCTGGGGGTGTGTTCAATCATGTTATGGGTGCCTATGCATGTTTTTCTCAAGGGATAGTTCATTCCTTTGACAGGAGCAGTATGTCCTAGGTCCGTGTATCTGCAGGCCTCAATGAAATAGCCTGGAGTCAACTGGCCTCACTGTGCCTCGGTCTTCTCATTTGTAAAATGGAGTAGTCCAATCCTCTCTTATTGGACCTGCATTCGATCTCTGGGTTGGGAAGATCCCCTGGAGGAGGGCGTGGCAACCCACTCCAGTATTCTTACCTGGAGAATCCCCAAGGTTGGAGGAGCCTGGTGGGCTACAGTCCATGGGGTCGCAAAGAGTCGGACACGATGGGCGACTAAGCACACAACAGCACAAGGGTCAGAGGAGGTAATGGCAGTGAAATTTATAGCGCCCTGCACAGCGCATTCGTCCAACATTAACAGAGTACTTACGACGTGCCAGGAGCTAAACTGAGCCTTTACGGCCTACACCTCTTTAATAAAGCCCACACTTCGGCGAGGAAGGTTCGTGTCTCAGCTAGCGGGCGTGGGAACCCTGCAAATGTTGGCCCCCTCGGCAGGAGGGCGGGGCGGGAAGGGGGCGGTGCGCAGGTGGGGCGTGGAAAGGGGCGGGGCGTCGCGGCGGTTCCGGGATCCGGGTCGCGGGCTGTGCCGCCGCCTGAGGCGCGCCGGGCGCTGGCCGCAGCTGGCAGGCGCATGTTGGGGCGCGCGGCGCGGAGACGCTGCCCGCGAGGGCTGCGGCGCGGCCGGGAGGCGCTGCTGGCACTGTTGGCGTTGTTAGCACTGGCCGGGCTGAGCTCGGTGCTGCGGGCGCGGCGCGGGGCCGGGGCGGCCGAGCCTGGACTCCGGCGCACCCAGCGCTCCGGGCGGCGCGACCCGGTTCTGCCGCGGCCGCCGGTGCCCGAGGACGCTCTGGGCGCCCACGGCGAGGCAGTGCGGCTGCAGTTGCAAGGCGAGGAGCTGCGGCTGCAGGAGGAGAGCGTGCGGCTACACCAGATCAACATCTACCTCAGCGACCGCATCTCGCTGCACCGCCGCCTGCCCGAGCGCTGGAACCCTCTGTGAGTCCGCAGGTGGCGGGAGGAGCATCGCCGGCTGAGTCTCCGAGTCTCAGTTTGCGCGGCGGGGAAGTGGCGGGGTGGGACCCGCTCTCCAATAATCTCGCGTCTTGTTGAGTCACTCGCAAGTGGGTAGTGAAGTGTTCATAGAGGGGTGGGAGTGAAGAAAGTTTTAAAAGTGTTAGTCGCTCAGTTGTGCCCGACTCTTTGCGACCCCATGGACCGCAGCCCACCAGGCTCCTCTGTCTATGGGATTTTCCAGGCAAGGATACTGGAGTGGTTTGCCATTTCCTTTTCCAGGGGATCTTCCCGACCCAGAGATCGAACCCAGGTCTTCTGCACTGCAGACAGATTCTCTACCGACTGAGCTACCAGGAAAGTTTTAAAAAGTGACAAAAAAAAAAAAAATCTCGGAAACCGACAAATATGCAGACAGGTTTAATATGAGACCCTTAGGGTGCCCTTCTTGGGTTGTAAGGGACCCCCAACCCCCAGTCTAATTCCTCCTGAAACCTTCTTTGGCTAAACTAAGGACCCCTGGGTTTCAGACAGGCTTCATTCACTTATCTGTGTGCACCTGTGTGTGCCAGGGCCCGTAAATGAACCAGGAGTGAAGGGAGCCTCCGGCAGGTGAGGTGAAAGGTGCCTAGAAGGGCAGGTCAGAAGCAGCAAGCCTCCTTCCCCTTCTCTGGGAGCTGGATTCCTCAGCTTCACCGTAAAGAAGACAGAGCAGCTGGTGGGAAGGGCTCCTTCTGGCAGTGGTTCAGCCTAGCTTGCTCCTGTGGGTGACAGAGCCGAGGGACCTGTGTGGTCAGAGACCTCATTCCTGTTGGAGCTGTTGCTGGAGGGGTTGTGCCCACCGCTTAGTTAGGAAGGGAGCGGGCTGGTGGGTGGAGCCTGGCTTATCGCCTTTCTTCTTTTGGCAGGGGTGTTCCAGGTCCCTGCTGGAGTCCCCTCCTTAGAGACTTGGCTGAAAAGAGGACTCAGAGAGGAGATTCTGGGAGAAGCCAGTAGGATAGCTTCCTTTGTGCACCAGGCACCACCCCTCCCTGCTCCTTGTCTTTCCTGCTTACAGGTGTGGAAATAGGCTTAGGTCAGATGACTCACTCAAGGGCCCAGAGCTGGAAAGTGACTAACTGGCCTTGAGGGACGTGGCCCTCCTGGCCCTTTGGGCACTGTGCTGATTTCAGGATTTTAGGGAACTGCCCTGTAGATTCTTGGCCAGAGAGAGCATGGATGTCTGCAGGGAGAGACCCAGCTCTGCAGCCATCGGCAAAGTGTGGATGTATTGGCACCTCACTGTCTCCGCTGCTTTCCAGGATCTGCTCGTGTCTAGCCTATGCTTTTACCTTAGGCATTTTCAGTGTTTATCTTTTTGAGTAGAGCTTTGTTTGTTAGGGTTGGTAGCAGTTCCTCCCCTTCAACTAAATGGTTAAACACATGTTTATCTCCTTGAAACTCCAAGGGCGCTCACTGAGGCAAGGTCTAGGGGAAGCTTTCAGGTCAGATTCAGGGTTCAGACCAAGTTCCTATGAGATAAAACCCTGGCTCTTTTGCTCATCAGCTCTGTGATGTTGGGCAAGTTATCTGGCCTCTCTGAGCCTCAGCTTCCCAATCTACAAAATAAGGGATGAGTAGAAATAACAGAACCTAGGAGTTGATGAAACACCTGATACCTGGGAGTACTCAGGTATACTGTGTACTCAGCTCTTATTTTTACTGCTTCCCAGTTGCCAACAGTACCCTCAGGAGATTGCTTTTAAGAGTCGTCTAGGGATTGGTCATAAAGTTTTTCTTTTCCGGGTTCCGACTTCCTTTATCATTAGAGGTTGTGAAATCTCTTTGAAACATTGTGGGGTTTATGGTATCCCGTCTCCATGGTGACACAGCTGCCCTGTGTCCTGTCAGGATTTGCTTATAGATCCTGCTGTTGCTTTGACCCTGGGAAGTTAATCCAAACCCAGCGTGATAAGGAATGTGAAGGCCTCTTGCCTTTTAATTCCTGCAGCAAGGCCTGTTGGGTCATTCTTGCCTAGCTAGAGAGAAAGGTGAGCTTCATCTGTGTTGGTCTCAGCCCAGCCAGGCCTTCTGATATAACTGAGGTGTAGCCAGTCGTGTCAGGGCCTTTCATGAAGACTCACTTGTTTATTCCATACAGACATGGAAGACCTGATAAGGTCTTGAGATTTTAGCCTAAGAAACTGGAGTAGCAGCTTAGGAGTTCAGTCAGGGTCATGGTAGGGAGAGGGTTGGAACTATAATTAGTAACAAGCAGAGGTGTGGTTAGGATCCTTGAATGTCATAGCAGAAGTGGCCCTGAGGGAGCATCCAGTCTTACTAGAGAGGATAATCTGTGCCCCCAAAGTAAGACACGGTCTGGAGCAGAGTCAATCTAGAACCGATATCTTTTATTCCCTCCTCCCTTTCAGGATGGAGGCAGTTATTTATCTATTAATTTTAACTACCAAAACAATACACGTTCACTCTAGAAAAATTTTCATATACAGGGAAGTAAAAATGAAAAATCATCCGTTAACGTACCACCCTGGGGAGAACCACTGTTAGCGTTTTGCTGTGTATCCTTCTAGACTTTAAAGTATACAAAGTAGATTTTGAAAAAGATACATACAGGTGTGTGAGTGAGAACATATTCAGACATGAGTATATACAAGGCCCACACACATTTTTAACCAACAGGGGATAAACCTGTTATCATAGGCAAGGAGTTAGGAGCTACCATGGGACAGTTTGGCTTGGTTCTTCTGGTGTCTGCAAGCCTTAATAGCTGCTACAGACACTTTGAAGTATTGACTCTAATTCTTCAAGATTTAACGTAAACCCCTGCCCTTCTGCAAGGCTCATTATTCGCACACCAGTGGATTAGCTCACAGCTTTTATTTATTTATCTATTTTTAGTTATGGCACTGAATCGAGGAGGAAGAGGGGGAGGATGACAGGACATCCTTGCATGGTGATTTAGAAAGTATAGGGTTTGAAAAACTCTTTCACAAATACTGTCTTATTTGAGCCTAGCAAAGAGAGGGAATTTTCACTCTGAGATGGCGGCAGGCCAAAGTGGGGAGTCAGGTAGCTAGGTTTGTGGCCTTGGGAAACTTTGAACAGTTATGTAAGGGACCTTCCCCAGAACAATTAGGAAGAGTTTTGGGTCAGGCCGAGGCTGGGGCTGATGTGCAACTAGGGTTGAAAGCTTGGAGCCTGTGAATTTCTCGCTCCGAAGAGGAAGGATGGGTGTTTTTGAGGGTGTGGGAGAATGCCAGAATTAGATAAAATGGGGATTGATAACAAGTTAAATGCAGTTGAAACTAGTGGTGAAATCACATCCAATTTAGAAAGTAGATGGTGGCCAATAATGTACCAATACTTGGAGAAAGTTTTAGTTTTCATAGATGAGTTCTTGAGATAATCATCTTCTGTCATTCTCATTTGCATTCGGACCTATTATTTTAGCAGGATAGAAAGTTGGAGTGACGGCACCCTTGGGGCTGTGCATTTCCACCACACACGTACGGGGATGCCACACATGTGAATGTCAGCTGTTCTCTGCCATCACTGACGAGTTGTGACCCACTGGTTGGAAAAGTGTGTAAATAATACACACAGGTTTTTGCATTTCTCTAATGCTTTGCTCTGGTTTTAGCCTCATTAGTGCTATAGTGGCAGGTGTGTGTCTGAGTTTAAGGACTAGGACTTGGTTGCTAGGATGGCGAAGAGTTTCAACATAGCTCCAAGCAGATAATTCAGCAAAAGGTAATGTTTGTGTCTTGCAGAGAGATGGTTAGGATTTCTCTTTTCACAGAGAGGTAGCCTGCTTGTCTGTTCTCTTAACAACATCACCTTTGGAAAAACACATCACACATGGGGTGGAGTTTATTAGACTGTTGTTTCTCTGCTTTCCCAGTAAAGTTGTAAACCGAGGCCGTTTTACTGGTTCTTATTAGACCCATCTTATGGTTGTCAGTATGACATCCATTCTTTGAATCAGTACTTGAAGCCTATAGAACAGGTTCTTTTTAGTTAGAATTTTCATGATGCCTTCTCCTATCCTTTCACTTCTTCTGTGACCTTAGATTTTAGGCATGTCTCTAATCAACATGTTGCTAGATTTTGTGTTGTCACTGAAAGAAAAAAATCCAGACTGACAATCTTTAACTAAATATTTATGTCCACTTATACTTTGCTTACTGAAACTTTAGTGTTTGATTATGCCATCTTATTTATCCTTTCTGTTTATTATGCTTTTTCTATGTTTTTTTTCTTTATTTTTATACTGCTTTTTTGAATTGATAGAGGTTTTCCTCCCCTTCTGGTTCCATTTTTTCTCACTCTTCTGATTTGGCAATTATCTATGTCCAATCTTTAGTGGTAAATTTGAAAGTATGTTTTTATATATTCAACTCAAAAAGGTCTAAGTTAATCAGTGGATCTTGGAATGCTTTAACATTGATCACTTTCTTTCCCAGTTTGTATGTCATTTTATTTCTGTGTTTTAATTCTGTCTTGCTTTTTAAATCAACACATTAAACATTTTTTAAAATGCAATATTTGTTTACATTTATCCACAGGTTTATTTTTTCTTCCCATCATTCTTTCCTGAATGGTGGTCTTTGTATCTTGGAGATCTTTCTGGAATTCTTTTGTTCTTCTGAAATAAATCATGTGTTTCTTGCTGTAGACAAAGTTATTGTTGTAAACACTCAGTTTTACTTATCTGAAAATGTTTTCTTTTTTTGTTCTTGTTCTTGAAAAATAGTTAGGTTGGGTATTTAATTCCAGGTTGATAGTTTGACATTTGAAGATAGTATTCCACTGTCCCCTGGCTTGCTCCATCACTGTGAGATGTCTATACTGAGTTAAATTTTCCTGTCCTTTTTGTTTCTTTGTCCTTTGTTTGAGGTTCTCTTATTTATTTAATCATAATAAGCATACTTATTCATGCTTTGTGTTGGCTACTTCTGATATCCAGGTATATATATTTTCTTGTTGTTCCTGGACTCTGAGGACTTCTTCTGTGTTTCGTAAGCTGATCCATACATTTAAAAGTTTTTTTAAAGTATTTTATCAAGAATTTGTTGAGTGTCCTTTACCACGTGTGAAAGTGTGCAAGTGTTAGTCGCTCAGTTGTGTCTGACTGTTTTTTGACCCCATGGACTGTATCTCACCAGGCTCCTCTGTCCATGGAATTCTCCAGGCAGGAATACTGGAGTGGGTAGCCATTTCCTTCTCCAGGTGAGTTTCTTGACCCAGGGATCAAATCCAGGCAGAGCCACCATCTGAGCCACCAGGAAAGCCTAATCTTTCATACTGCCATAAGTGGAAGTCCTAAAGAAAGTGAAAGAATGAAAGTGAAAGTCACTCAGTCGTGTCCGACTCTTTGCATCCCCATGGACTGTAGCCTGCCAGGCTCCTCTGTCCATGAGGATTCTCCAGGCAAGAATACTGGAGTGGGTTGCCATTCCCTTCTCCAGGAGAATCTTCCCAACCCAGGATTCCAACCCACATCTCACTCATTGCAGGCAGATTCTTTACCATCTGAGCTACCAGGGAAGCTTGTGGAAGTCCTATATACACTTAACTTTATCTTTTAGATAGGGTTCTTTTGATTAAAAGTTCTTTTGATTAAACTGACTAATTTAAGTCAGTTCAGACTGACTTAAATATGAAAGAAAATATATTGACTTCTATGACAGAAAGGTCTAGGATTTGAACTGGATTCAGATTATTCTGGGCCCTGGATATAGGGACTCAACCGATGTCATCAGGAAAATGTTGATTGGTTGGGCCTGGGACATGTATCCTTCCCAGAAGGGATGTGTATATTTGTGTATGTATCCATATGTGTGTATATGTCCAGCCCTGCACGAAACATACAGCTTGAGAGTCCAGAAGGCATGGTTCCTGAAAGGGAAATCAAAGTACATTAAGGTGAAGAAAGGACAAAGCTTTCTGGGCCAATAAAACACACCTGTGTCCACTGTGACCTTCGTGGCCTGTTCTCCAAAGGATGTAAATTTTCATTGTTTTAAAGATGTTTACGTGATAACCTAAATATAAACATAAAAGATCAGGAGGTATTTGCCACACCCATTTATTCATAACCATAAAATATGTAGACATATATTGTACTGTGGAGATTATGGTATCCTCATCCAGTAGGGTTTTTATGAAGATTATAAAGAAGAGTATAAGGAATAATGCTTGTGGAATGTTTAGCACACTGCCTATCATATAGTAGGCACTCAATAAATGTTACTGTTATTACTAGATACAGTGCAAAGCATGCAGAAAATACAGAGTAAAACACAACTCTACCCCTGCCTTCACAAAGCATATGGATATACCAGAAAGTTAAGGAAAAGATGGCTTACTATGATTTAGTAGTAAATTTGGTTCTGAGCTCTCTTCGTTTTTGCAGAAGTGGAACCCTGAGTGATACATATCTGCCTTTGACTAATTGAAGAATACACAGCTTTTTATTGCCCAGAAGAAGAGGGAAATGTTTTTCCTGGATGAAAATTTAGAGATGTTCAGGAGGATATATTGAAATTCATGAAGGAGAATGCATTTAAAAGATGTTTTATCGTTTTTTTTTTAAATTGAAGTATAGTTGATTTACAGTTGTATTAATTTCTAGTGTACATCAAAATGATTTAGTTATATATGTATATGTGTGTGTGTGTATTCTTTTCTATTTTGGTTTATTACAGGATATTGAAGACAGTTCCCTGTGCTATATAGTAGGACCTTGTTGTTTATCTGCTTTATTTATAGTAGTTTATATCTGCTAATCCCAAACTCCTAATTTATTCCTCCCTCTCCTGTTTCCCCCTTCGGTAGCCATAAGTTTGTTTTCTATGTCCGTGAGTTTGTGTTTCGTAAATAAATTCATTTGTGTCATATTTTAGGTTCCACATATAAGTGATATTTGTGTTTCTCTGGTAACAGTACCTACCTCCTGAGACTGTGGAGGCCATTAAATGATTTAATACACAGCTAGTGCTTAATTATGTCTGGATTTAGCATACCTCTGAGTACTAGACAGGTTGCATAGAAAAGCTGCCATAGCCCACTAGAAGCATCAGAAAGAACTAATTGCTTGTACTACATGAAAAAAATGTATTTCTCTGAAACCTAAAGTTAAAGATTTTTTTAATCTTTAAAACAAAGGAAAGCTAACATTTAGTGCACAGATTCTGGAGAAAGCAATGGCATCCCACTCCAGTACTCTTGCCTGGAAAATCCCATGGACGGAGGAGCCTGGTAGGCTGCAGTCCATGGGGTCGCTAAGAGTCAGACACAACTGAAGCTACTTAGCAGCAGCAGCAGCAGTGCACAGATCTAAAGAGAAATAGTGGAAATAATGACAGTGAGGTTTCCAAAATGAAATTTATTCAATTTAAAGAAAGGGTGAACATATTCAATAAAGACTTTAAAAATGGTCCACATCAAAAAAGTCTTTAAAAAAAAAGAAATAAAAGATGCAGTCTGAGCAAAGGCCCAGCAGTGGGGTTGGAAAGACGTGGACAGATGGGAGAGGTGTTAGGCGGGGAGAAGTGACAGAACCCCCTCCTTTCTGAGTCTACTGAGTTTGAGTGTTGCACAAATCTGAAAATCACTTTAAAGTTTAGAAACAGCATCCTGCAGGTCAAGCTCATTAGGTATCATTTTAGAACCTTTTAGAGAATCTGCTGGGATTCCTACTGGATCATGGGGAACTCGGGAAGATCCCAGTAGGTTATTTGTGATTCCCCAGAGGGAGGCCCTGAGACCATGACCTGTGTTCCATTCACTCCATCCCCAGCACCAGCCTGGGCCTGGTACACAAGTCACCAGTGGGGTCTTAATTCCTGAAATTGTGTTGTATTTGCAGGTGCAAAGAGAAGAAATACAATTATGATCAATTGCCCACGACATCTGTCGTCATAGCATTTTATAATGAAGCCTGGTCAACTCTCCTTCGGACAGTTTACAGTGTCCTCGAGACATCCCCAGACACCCTGCTAGAAGAAGTTATCCTTGTAGATGACTACAGTGATAGAGGTGAGCAGGGGACTTGGGCTCTTGGAGGAGCCTGCCCTTTGGTGACTGTGCCTGCGAGGCGTGTGTGACATGGGTGCATAGAACAGGCCAGGAAGGATGGGCTTCCTGCATCTCCCTGTGCCTGGCCCCTGCCCTCAGGGAGCTCGGAGCTGGGTAGGGGGATGCAGACATGATGGCAGAGTGCTCTGCCACTCAGTGCTATAAGAGGCAGCGAGGAGGTACTCACCCACCTGGGTGCTCAGGAGCGGGTGGTTGACCATAGTCTTGAAGGCTGGGTAGTTTGTGGACTGCAATGAGGAGGGAGGGCATTTCAAGTGGAGGGCACAGGATATGGAAAGGCTTAGAGGTTCAGTGCTGTGTGGACTGTGTAGGATCTGCAAGTAATTCAGGAAGGATGGAGAGCTGGCTGCTTCGGGGAGGAACAGGAAAGGAGCAGGAAGAGGGCGCAGGACTTAAGACTTAAAGCTGAGGAGTTGGGGCTTTGTCCTGAGGGAGAAACCAAGGCAGAATTTCAAGCAAGAGACCCATCTGCTCTTTGGGGAATCCCTCTGGACTGGAGTGTGGAGAATGGGGTACTGAGAAGCTCTGCAGGGAGATCAGGGGGCTATGGAGGTAACCCAGGTTGGAGGGGTGGGGAGGGCAGGCAGGTGGGAGGAGGGATGTTCAGGAGGCAGCATCTACAGGCCTGGAGACTGGCTAAGCTGTGAGGAGGACACTCGGGCTTCTGTCCTGGGTCTCCGGGTAAGTGGGGGTGCCCTCCTTGAACTGGAAAAACCACAGGGCTTTGGCCTTGAAGAGACTGACTTTGAGATGAAATAGAAAAGGGGCAGTCCAGACAGAAGAAGAACTGAAGCCAGGGTGAGACATGCCATTGAAAGGATGGTCGGTGCTCCTGCAGGCCTGACCGGTGACCTGGGATCCAGCAATTCACATGCAGTCCGAGGCTGGCCCTTTACTTTTCAGGAAGCTTTTTTTGAGTGTGTGCTGGGTGCTGGGGATTCCATGGGAAACAAGATAAATCTCTGCCCTCATAAAACTCACATTCCAGAGCTATAGGTTGAGATAGTCAATAAACACACGAAGAACATAACACATGCATCACATAATACAACATTATATATATATATATATATATATATATATATCTCACACATACTTCACATAATACAATATACAGCATACCATAATAGAACATGATACTATACTACAGCATGAGTAGAAAGTGCCCTGAAAGAATAATGGGAATAGGAGCACGCATAGAGTTTGGGGACCAGGACTGCTCTAACCGATGGAGATCCGGGAGGCCTCTTTAAAGCCGAAAGCTGCAAACTCCGGGGATGGTGAAGGACAGGGAAGCCTGGTGTGCTGCAGTTCATGGGGTTGCAAAGGACTGAATAACAACAACAGTATGAAGAAGGAGGCAGCCCAGTGAAGGTCTGGGCAGGGGGGCCAGGCTGGGAGCAGCAGGTGCAGAAGTTAAAACAAGCAGCCATTCTCAGAGTCAGACCACCAGCCAGTGGAGGGTGACCTGGGGGATGAGATTGCCCACTGGATGGGGCCAGATCAGGTGGGGCCTTGGAGGACAATAGAAGGGATTTAGCTTAAATAGGAGCTTGTAGGGAGCCGCCTGAGGGCTGTTGGGAGAGCTGTAAGGTTGCTAGGTCTTGGGGACTCGCTCTGCTGCCCTGTTGAGACAGGCTGACTGATGTTGGGGGGGGGGGGGGGGGGGGGTTGGGGGGTGAGGGTAGAAGGAGGATGGGTGTAAGGGCCGCTGTGGCCTTGCCTGGCTGGGGTTAGTGGTGTCAGTGAGGCAGTAGTCAGATAAGCATAAGTGAGGGGAAATGTCAGGGCCTTAACACAGGGAGAGCTGTGGGTGTGATGCTGAGCCTGTTTCCGACTCAGTCACCAACCTCTGGGCACCCCCTTCAGGGTAGAGCCACTGCTTATCTGCCACTTCAGGCCCTGAGGCTGGTGTGTCTGACTTCAGAGCCTGTGTATCTGTCCTGATTGGTAGGTGTGCTGTTCTCACAGAAACACAAAATAACAGTGATTTACATGAGATAAAAGTTGGTTTCTCTCTCTTGTTGCAAATCTTGGATAATAGACTCACACATACATCACATAATACAACATACAGCATACCATAATAGAACATGATACTATACTACAGCATGAGTAGAAAGTGCCCTGAAAGAATAATGGGAATAGGAGCACGCATAGAGTTTGAGGACCAGGACTGCTCTAACTTATGGAGATCAGGGAGGCCTCTTTAAAGCCAAAAGCTGCAAACTCCAGGGATGGTGAAGGACAGGGAAGCCTGGTGTGGGCAGTATGGCAGCTCCATGGTGTTAGGGCCCGGCTCCTCCTGCCCTGAGTTTCCCCTTTCTCGAGGATGGCATGGCCCAGGCTGGCTCTTCACCTCCTGTTTACTCCTGTCAGTGGAAGGGTTTCCAGGGGACTGGAGTCCACTTGGAAGACAACCTTACATCCCATTGAGTACAACAGGGTCACTGGGCAATACCTACTTGTGAGGGAGACTGGGAACATCATCTCTATGGTGGGTGGCCATGTGCTCAGCTAAAAAGCATGGGGAGAGTGAGTCAAGGGACAGCTGGCATTCCCCCTGGCAGCGTGCAAGCGAGGCTGGAGGCTGAGGCCTACTGTAGTCTACAAGGCACTGAGATATGGGGTCTGCGGCTGTAGGTGAGCTTTACATAAAGCTTTTACCGTAAACTGTCACGGCACCTCGGGCAAGTCACTTTTCTGATTCTTGGTTTCTCATCTGTAAATGGGTTTATCTACACTTAAATCAGGGCTTCCCAGATGGCACTAGTGGTAAAGAACCCGCCTGCCAGTACAGGAGACATAAGAGACTTAGGTTCAATTCCTAGGTCCGGAAGATTCCCTGGAGTAGGGCATGGCAACCCACTCCAGTATTCTTGCCCGGAGAATCCCATTGACAGAGGAGCCTGGTGGGCTACAGTCCACAGAGTCACGAAAAGCTGGACACGACCGAAGTGACTTAGCACAGCACATTTAAATCAGAGATTTGTGGTGAGGAATGAATGAGATCACGTGTAGCACAAAACCTCATGTAGCAGCCAGCATATAGTAGTCATGTGTCTCCATTTTCTTTCCTCCCAGGGTTGTTTTAAATATGTCTATGTAGACACTGGTTCTGGGTCACACCGCATAGCCTAGAATCCCAGCTCCAACACTTTGCAGCCATATAGCCTTGAGCACAGAGCTTAACCAGTTTCAACCTTGGCTTCCAGTCCTGTGAAATGATATAATAGTAGTTCTTACCTTGCAGGGTCATTGTGAGGATTAAATGAGGTGGTAGCTTGTTAGGACCTGGCACGTTGCTGGCACTTGTCAATGATAACTTCTGTTTTTAGGAAATATTTTAAAAACTATGAAGTGCCCGAAACTTTCAGAAATGTATTCATTCAGAAGTAGACCTCAGATTATTGTCTTTTTATGGGACGAAGCCACTGCTCAGCAGGCAGGAATATGGTATGAACCCCTTCAGCACAATTCAGTTCTCCTGTAAATACAAGGTTCTGTGGGGCCAAGGGTCTCCGTCCCCATGGTGGTGATGTATAAACCAGCAGGATTCTCCCCTCAGCCTGTATTGGAGGAAGAAGTCCTGCCCTGCGCTCTCCTCCCACACTTCCTGCACCCTCCTCACACCCCTCCTGCAGTGTCAGCCTGAGCTGATGAGAGGTGTCAGCACCTTCCAGGATGGGATAAGACAGTTCAGGCAGACAGAAGATTGATGCTGACCAAACCCATAATGAGAGCTGGAGAGCTGCACCAGCATTTTCCTGTGTGTTCACTGGGCCCTGCTACTAATTAGCATTGCTTGGGAAGTCACCTCCCTTATTCCTGCTATCCACTTGTATGCAGTTATATTTAGGGTTGAAAAAAAATCAATGAATGTTTGTTTTTATTTTTTGTTTGAGTATTAAGAACATTTAGAGAAACATTTCACCAACAGCAAAGCAACTTAGGACATTTTACAAAGTTTTCCCCTTCACTGATGACTGAGGATGACTTTGAGACAAAGCCCATGTATTAATAAATGTGGGGAGATGCTGTCCTTTTTATTTTGCTGAGTGGTTCCCACCTGACCCACTGAGGGGTGTGAAATGGGGCCTCTAGTTCCAAGGCCTGTGTGTGGAGTCAGGAGTCCAGGGGCCAGTTCTAGCTGTGTGCCCGTCCTTTCAGCTCATAAGGATTCATTTCCTCTTCTGCAAAATGGGGTAAGCATGTCCTCCTGACAAGTTTTGGATTTGTTTAATAAGGATGAGAAACTGTAGGAGAAAGCTCTGAAGGCAGTGTTAAGACTGTGGACTCGAGCCTGAGTCCTTGGGTTCAAATCACAGCCCCTCTGCTCTCTTGTCTGGGACCTCAGCTCATCACTTAGCCTCTCTAGCCTCAATGTTCTCATCCATAAAATGGATACAGTAGCAGTACTATAGTAGTAGGGGCTTCCCAGGTGGCTCAGTGGTAAAGAATCCGCCTGCAGTGCAGGAGACACAGGAGACTCAGGTTTGATCCCTGGGTCAGGAAGATCCCCTGGAGGAGGAAATGGCAACCCAATCCAGCATTCTTGCCGGGAAAATCCCATGGACAGAGGAGCCTGGCGGGCTACAGTCCTTAGGGTCGCAAAGTGTGGGACATGACTGAGTGACTGAACACACACACAGTAGTACTTACTTCATAGGGTGAGTTATGTGAATCACTTGGACAGTAGTAATTAGCACACTAAGCCTTCTAATATTGGCCGCTATTATTATTATTACTGTGTCAAAATTTACATCAATGTAATTATAAATAAAATCTGTGTTAACATAGTTCCATGTGAATTAAAATTTTATGATGTATTACATATTAACAAGTTAACATTTATATAAGAATTTTTTGGAAAAATTGTGGATGGATGGTTCTTGTGCTTTTATTTAAATGTTTACAAGTCAAGGTACTTTTGCAGGGGGGAATAGCTTTATTGAGATAGATCCACATGCCACATTCACCCCCTGCAAGAGTACAGATCCACCTACCTGTGTTTTAAGCAGGAGCCCTTCAGTGGTTCTAGAATCCTCCACCCCTGCCTCCCAGCCTTCTGGGGGCTTCCAGGCTTGATTCCCAGCGCAGTGAGGATATCCCTGGTGCAGAAGAAAGGAGGCTCATGTCTATTTAGTCTTCTTTTGGGGACAGGGAGGCCCTGGAAGGGCGCGCCTGGGGATGTGTGGTGGTGACCCTCATTGTCCTGCTTGCCTCTGCAGAACACCTGAAGGAACGCCTGGCCACTGAGCTGGCGGGGTTGCCCAAGGTCCGCCTGATCCGCGCCAACAAGAGGGAGGGCCTGGTGCGGGCACGGCTGCTAGGGGCCTCCGTGGCCAAGGGCGACGTGCTGACCTTTCTGGACTGCCACTGTGAGTGCCATGAGGGGTGGCTGGAGCCGCTGCTGCAGAGGTGCGTCTGTGGGTGGCGGGGCATGGGGCAGGGTCCCTGACAAACTGGCGTGGGAGGTAGGGGTGCTGGGCTCAGATGCTCCTTGGCCAAAGCCTTTGTCCCCTGGCATGGAGGGGATGTGTCCTCCCACGTAGAGGGGATGTCCTGGGGCTGTGGAAGCTGTTAAGTTAGTTAATATATAGCCAGCACTTAGAACATGCCAGTAGACAGGAGGCCCCAGATGAGTGTTTGCTTTTATTACTGCTTATTTTACACATTTATTGTAGAAAACTTAGTATGATCAACCAAGAAAAAAATATTGTCAGTCGCATAGAATTGTACTCCTAGAGAATATGTTTTGATGTATTTCCTTCAAGCCAGCTGTCTTATCCATTACACCCAGTACCAACCATGCCTAGGACCCACCTGTGAAACTTTAAGGGACCCCCCAAAAAATTATGATAATTTCTTTTAAAATCAGAATGGAAAATGAATATCACAATAATGAATATAGCCTGGGTTGTCTTTATACCTGTAATATAGTCATAAAATATGGGGTTCCTTTGTAGCTCAGTTGGTAAAGAATCTACCTGCAATGCAGGAGACCTGGGTTCGATTCCTGGATTGGGAAGATCCCCTGGAGAAGGAAATGGCAACCCACTCCAGTATTCTTGCCTGGAGAATCCCATGGACAGAGGAGCCTGGCAGGCTATAGTCCATGGGGTCGCAAGAGTCGAACGTGACTTAGCGACTAAACCACTACTACCACCATAGTCATAAAATATTATTTTTAATATTTATTTTTATGGAGTCATGAAAGCATAAATACAGCCACGTCTTCAACGCCATTTCTCCTGCTGTCCCACAACCTCTTACGGCTCACCCTCAGCTGACTTTTTTCTCTTCTCTTTCCTGTTTCCCCCCCTACCCTACTGATTCTGCATCAGGAGCTGGGCTGGCAAGCCTTGAGCTCCTCTGGGTGTGAGAGGAATGTCTAGGGAGGGGCAGGTTCTCTGCTCGGTCCCCACTGTGTGGAGTGGGTGGAGGGCTGGAAGATCAGAGTTTGTGCATTTGGAAAACTACTTTCCCCTGGCCCCCAGTACTTGGTTGCCAAGATCTGTCTGGAAGAGCTGGGACCCCCTCGCCTCCCTTCCTGCATGAGACCAGGCTCTGCTCTGACACTTCTGCCATCCTGGACCTTCGATGCCTCATTCTCCCTGCTCAGCTCTAATGGGCTTCAGCACCAGCAAGGACTCAGGATTCCTCAGGCTAGTGCTCGAGTCTGAGATCACTTAAAACATAGTGACAGCTGGGTGCTCCCTCTGGAATCTGGCCTAGTGGGTTCACCCTTCCCTCCTGCCTGCACTGTGCCTACAGAGGGCCACCTCTAGTCCTGTCTAAAATCATGGGAGGGGGTGCGCACTTTTCCCCTTCAGCTGATGCATAAATGCCATCTGGAATTCCATTTCACTCCAGTCCACCCTTGGGAGAGAGTAAGGTGGCATTCCCCATAATCACATCCTTGTTCCATACCTGGAGTCAGAGGGATTCTCCCCTGGTTACCCATTAGAAATAGCTGGGGAACTTTAAAAAGTCCTGGTCCTGTAGCAGACTATTTGGATCTGAATTTCTGGAGTGGTTCCTGGCCTTCTGGATGTTTCAGAAGCTCCCCAGGGACTTGGGTATGCCTCAGAGTTGAGACACTGGACTACAGACTGTCCCTCAGATGTGATCTCAGCCAGGCACAGTAATCCCTTCCCTTTAGGGGCTTTTGAAAGTGGAAGATGTTCTTGGTTGTCACATTAACGAGGTTGTGCTCCTGGCATCTTATGAGCTGCTGTTGATATCTGGGGCAGAACCATTCTTTGCTGTGTAGGACTGGACTGTGGGATGTTTCGTATCCCTGGTCCCATTAACCGCTGCAACTGGGTCTGCACATTCTCTAACCAGGATTTAGAATCCTTTACTCCAGTACTGTCTCCCCCCAGTTTTCCCTTCCTTGTAGAAATTAGACTACCCCTGTTCCAACCAGCTGGATGCAAGTCACAAATTTATGGTTTATAGGTCTCAGATGCTAGAGAACTGCCCCCAAAATATAATCCAGAGAAATCTAATGTCCACATATGGTCCAGTCTCAGTTCATGTTTCCTGCTGTGCCGTCAGATGGAAAGAAACACAGTCTGGAAGCCTGCTGAAAGATGGTTGGGCTTGTAAGAATGATTGTGGAGAGAATCATTGAAGCCTATGCATAGGCTGATGGCTACAACAAGAAATTATCACATTTTCCACTATATGAAACATTTAATCATAAAGAAGATTAAAAGAAAAGTATAGCTGTAGTTCCAGGTTCTCTGCCAGCCTCTTACAAACATTCTGTTAGGGAGTCCACATTAACCCTCCAAGTATGTATTATTGTTTCAGAGGCAACAGGCTCCAAGTGGTTAGATGACTACCCTAATGTCACACAGCAAATAAGGGGCAGCATTAAAATTTATTTGCTAGTTCCAAAGCGGACCCTTTGGTCTGGGTGCATCTCTGTTCATAAGAAAATAATTATTTCTTCACTTTAAGATGTTTCGTTGTGGTTACATGAAGAAATCTCTTACAGTCTTGAGAAACTGAAAGTCTGCTTTCTGTTTTAAAAGTTAGCTTGGATTTTGACATTGTGACTCTCATAGAAGGATTCAAGTTTAACCAGAATATCTTTAGAAGGAATCAGAGTATTAAAGCTATGGGACTTTACATATAAGGGCTAGAATCCTTGTGCCCACCCCCCCTCCACCCAGCACCCCCGTGATGTCCCCCTGCTGGGGCTGACCTGGCTGTAGACACCTAGGATAAGAGAAGCAGGCCTTTCTCACACAGGCTTTCCTCCTTTTAGTGGAAGGCTGAGGAGATTCAATTCTCAGGTGTCCTGGTGGTCCTCCTACTGTCCCTACATGGTAGAATATCACGGTGTTCTGGTTGTTTTCAGGATCCATGAAAAGGAGTCGGCGGTGGTGTGCCCTGTGATTGATGTGATTGACTGGAACACCTTCGAGTACCTGGGGAATGCTGGGGAGCCCCAGATCGGCGGTTTTGACTGGAGGCTGGTGTTCACGTGGCACGTGGTTCCTGAAAAGGAGAGGATCCGCATGCGGTCCCCCATCGACGTCATCAGGTCGGGGGCTACTTCTTTGAGCGCCTCACTGCATCTGGCCAACTTGTCAGTGAAGGCCCTCGGGAGGGATGGTTAGCTGTTGCCTCTCCTTTCATTTTCCAGAGTATTTGTTTATTTTTGATAACAGTCTTTGCTATACATGTGGATTTATATTGTTATGTATATTTTAATAATTTTGGTAAGTATGTATAACATAAAATTTACCCTTTTAACCGTTTTTAAATGCACAATTCACTAGCCTCACACACATTCACAATATTGTACAACCATCACCTCTGTATGTTTCCAGAACTTTTCCATCACCCTATGTTGTTGTTTAGTCGCTAAGTCATGTCTGACGCTTTGTGACCCATAGACGGTAGCCTGCCAGGCTCCTCTGTCCATGGGATTTCCCAGGAAAGAATACTGGAGTGGGTTACCATTTCCTTCTCTAGGGGAGTCTACCCAACCCAGGGATTGTACCTGGGTCTCCTGCTTGGCAGGTGGCTTCTTTACCACTGCACCACCTGGAAAGTCCTGTATAGGGACTCTGTACCCATGAAGCAATACCTCACTTTCCTCCCCTCCTCCAACCCCTGTTAACTTACCATCTCTGGATTTGCCTATTTTATGTACCTCATATAAGTAGAATCACACAATATTTATCCTTTTGTGTCTTACTTCTTTTCCTTAAGAAGAATTTTTCTAAGCAGTGCCACCCAGCCTGGCTCCTGCCATCCTCTCGGAACTTGGTCTCTCACTTCTCGTCTCTCTCTGTTGTCTGCTCCTAGAAGTCCAAGGGTTTCACTCACCCTTAGGCCTTTGGTCATGCTCCTGTCTTCTCGGAGAACCATTCATTCCTCTTCTGGGCTAACTCCCTTTGTTCTGCAGACCATGCCTCCTCCCTCCCCATCTCATAGCTTCTTCTGTATTTCCACAGGGTCCCAGGTTGACCTTAGTCACCCACAGAGTTCTGTGTTGCCTAGTGAGATGTCCATGAGCTTCCCCAGGGCAGGGGCTGTGGGGGACATCCAGCTGCTGGCCCAGCTTAGCTCCAGGCAGAGAGCGTGAACTCGGTGTGTGCTTATGTGAGTGAATGGACTCAAGGCTCGTGGTAGAAACCAACTGTGATGATTTCCTGCTGCTTACCTCCAATTATGATTCCCATGCTTCTAGATCTCCAACGATGGCTGGTGGGCTGTTTGCTGTGAGTAAGAAATACTTTGAATACCTGGGGTCTTATGATGTAGGAATGGAAGTCTGGGGCGGAGAAAACCTTGAATTCTCCTTTAGGGTAAGTACTGAAGTCTTCTGTTCCACTCATTCTTAACCTGATTTTTGTCTCTCTCTGGGAGTGATGGCTTTGGTAGGAGCCTGGTGGACTTTTACTCTATATTGGCAGTTTATCCAATAATCCTGAAAGAATACAATGGCACACATATCCTGTAAATACACTTAAAATACACATTCAATAGATTTGGGGCTGCTCAAGGTCTTGGAAGTCACCTAGTTCTTTTACTCCACTGAGGGGAGGGATGGCGGGTGGAGGGGGAAGTGACTGGCTCAAGGTCACTCAAAGAGTACGTGACAGACACTGCACTTAAACACAGGCTCCTGCCTCCTGATCCCATGTTTTGGAGCCTTGATTTGCTTGACTGCTTGATAAAGTAGCCTCTTTATTTAGCACCTGCGTGCTAAGTCACTTCAGTTGTGTGCGACTCTTTGCGACCCCATGAACTGTAACCCACCAGGCTTCTCTGTCCATGGGATTCTCCCAGCAAGAATACTGGAGTGGGTTGCCATTTCCTTCTCCATTTATTTGGCACAGTGACTTTCGAACTTTGACACATATAAGATTTGTTAGGGAAACTTGTTAAAAAGGCAGATTCATAGGTATGGTCTCTGAAAAGTCAGATTTGATAGACTTATGGTAGGGACTAGGTGTCTGCATTTTGTAACAAGCCCATACATTGATTCTGCTGTGTGTGATGCACAGATGCCCCTTTGGGAAAGCTTTAGCATTCTGGTGGGTTTCCTAGTTAACTGAATCTTGCATTTTAAGTATCAAAACCTTATGTCGATGTTGGTGCTTTTAAATGAAAAATTTTCAAATTGAGGAATATCTTATATGGTCTGCTGCTTTAAAAGAATTAATAAATAAGACTTCGGCCCTCCACTGAGGACTCATGCCTCCCCCCCATTATAAGTACCAGATGCTGTCTTTGGTCGTATGTCCATGAAAAGGCTCCGGATGACTGTGTGCTGAGTTTTGGGGTGTGCTTTTAACAGTCTTTCTGCCTCTTCCCTAGGTGTCAGGCTGCTCTGCCTGCCTCTAGAAGTTCTTCCTTTCCCCCTTCCAAATCTCTCTTCTTACTTGCTGTTTTCCTATCTTCTGTGGCTAGGAGACCAGGTAATCAGCCTATGCTTTACCTAATAAGTAAGTGAGTTCCCAGTGAGGTCCACTGTGGGTGCTCCTAGGTGTCAAGAGCATGAGCCTTCGTGCATGGACTTTGGGGTCTGGGTTCCGATGGCTTATTTGTCTTTGGGGCTGCTTTCTTGCTCTTTGACTGCATCTTGTGTCCTAAATATCCTGGGGAAGTGGCCACCTGCCTCATGGAGGGTGAGGGCTTGGCTGTGTTCACCATGACCTCTGTGTGCCCAGCCTCCTTACTGTACGCATTGTGGACCAGCAGCTCACTCCCTGCTCAGCCCCATCACCCCGCCTCCTCTCCGCTCTGTGCACAGATCTGGCAGTGCGGGGGGACCCTGGAGATACACCCGTGTTCGCACGTTGGCCACGTTTTCCCCAGGCAAGCTCCCTACTCCCGCAACAAGGCCCTGGCCAACAGTGTCCGTGCAGCTGAAGTGTGGATGGATGAATTTAAAGAGCTCTACTACCATCGCAATCCCCAGGCCCGCTTGGTGAGTTCCCCCTGTACATCCACACTCCTTCTGGCCGCATCCAAACAAAAGCAGCTGATTCTGGCCTCCTACTGTGGTAGATCTGGTTCCAGAAATAGAGAGGAAGTTGGGTATTCACAACCCAAGAGGAAAACTGTATTCTTTCACTTATAATAAACAACAAACAGTTGATTCTCACTCCTCACCATAATTATGCTCCATACAGTCACCAAACCACAGTCCCTGAATTTGGGACTGACTACTTAGCCATTGATCATGGGGTGAATACAGGATTAAGTTACTGCAGACCTCTTGCAGGTAGACATTTTTATCAACTGATCAATACATAACTTGGTTTTATGTGTGCTTCTACTTAAATAATCTATTTAATGTATACTATTGATTGGTCACACTGAGCTCACACCCAGGTGAATCTCATCTGACACACCTCTTTTCTCCCTCCAACACATCACAGCCTTCTTGCCCTAGGAACACTGGACAGCGCTAACTACTCTTGGGGGCCATTTTAAACAGTGAAATCACCAACACGGTACAGAACAGTCTGAAAACCATGGTGCTAAATAGTAAGCAGGACACTTGCTTTCAGGATGAGAGCTGAGATATAACCTCAGCTGGGAATGTGCACGCTGGGGGACTCTCATGTCTGAGAATGACCATGAAAGTGTGAAGACACCACAAGTATTGATTTTAGTGTTAAAAATAACATTTTATCAGAGAGCCCCATTGCTGCTAACAGGCCACCCTCCGCACACGCCAGGACAGGGCTCCCACTGACCTGTGTTCGCGTAACTAAGGGGCCACGTGGCAAGACAGAAAGTTGGCTCCAAGGCCTCTTTCCCGGCCATTTGATGTAAATTTCTGCTTGTGAATCTTAACAGCAGTCCTTCAGAGTAACTTGGAGTTTTTCATTTTGTAGATGAGAAAACTGACGTTCAGAGAGAGAGTGATTTAAGGAACTTTCCCAAGGGCTCGTAGCAGATGTGGGAAGAACTGGGTCCACTCCAGTGGCACTCTCTCTGCTCTGCAGAGCCCTGTGGACACTCACCTTGACCTCCACTGTGGCCTTTCTCTGCCTCTGGGCTACAGGGTCACTGCTTCTTCTGTCTTGCCCAAGGCTGCGGGGTAGAAGTATCTGCTCTTCCCTGTCACCCAGTCTAAAACCCTCTTTCTGAGAGTTCCCAAAGAATAATATGTTAGAAAGAGGGGCACTCATGCACCTTTTGTCTGAATCCCCAGTGGCAGAGAGTTGAAATGGATATTCGGTTGAAGATGAGGACACAATGACTCTCACTGAAAAATGAACTTCTGGAAAACAAGCAGAAACCTGAAATTTTATTCAGACTTTTTCCTTATTGTTACCATTTTGTTAAATATTTTAACTTGTCAAATTTGAATCATTTAACGTCATAACACAGGGACAGTCCTATCTCTGCACTCAGCGTTGCTCTCATGGTTGTACATTTGCTGTGCTAAATAGATGCTTGCTTTATTTGATTATTCAAAAATTCGTAATCATTGGTTTTGTCCAAAAAACAAGTATTTATCATTATAGCATTTTGCTCTTACTCTCGGAAGAATATATTTAGACTTGAATAGATTGGGCACACAAGAAAGTTTTCATTCATAATTACCTCTAGAATACTTACCTGTGGTTAGAAGTGAGTGTACAGGTATCAGTGGTAAAACTATCAAAACACTGTGACATACGTGTGCTACTGACATGCCGCTGGTCTGTGACTGCAGGGGGCCAGGGATGCCTGTGCAGCCCCTGGATTCAGCTCCTGACCCATCAGCAGGGGCTCTGTGTCCTTCCTTCCTGCACCTGGCCACACCTCCCTGCAGCGAGAGCACCTGGGGATGTCATTGTTTGAGCAACAGTATCTCCTACTAGGGTGCTGCCACTATGTCTGAGACTGTTTCTTATCCTCTCAGTCCTGTGCAGGCTCCACACACAATAGGTGCTCAATAAAGGCTTATTGGGTGAATGAAAGGCTTTAATAGGAAGTGCTGTGGCTTGCAGGGGCTCACTGTTTTGTCCTTTTCTCAGGAGCCCTTTGGGGACGTGACAGAGAGGAGACAGCTCCGTGCAAGGCTTGGGTGTAAGGACTTCAAGTGGTTCTTGAATACCGTGTATCCAGAGCTGCACGTGCCCGAGGACAGGCCTGGCTTCTTTGGGATGGTGAGCGAGGTGGGCCTGTGCTGGGCAATGTGCTCCTGGCCTCCTGAGTGACCAACCCTGCAAAAGAAAAGCCTCTTTGTGGGGACAGCTGACCTCTCTCATACACCTCCCCCTTCTCATCCAGTATCCTTCTTTCTCCCCTTGAATGTCTGGGCCTCAGGTCCAGAATGTCAGCATTGGAAGCATCTCACAGTTGGTGAGTACAGCCTCCTGTTTTACAGATGGAAAATGAGGATCAGTTGGTGTTTCCAAGTCTTTTTTTAAACTAACTCCTTATCACATGACTTCAAATCTCAATAACTGGACCAGTTACTAATTCCCAACTCAGGGATCCACAAAAGCCATAGTAAGGAGGAGGAGTCGCTTCTGTTCTTTCAAAAAACCTAAGAGAAATATTGGTGGGATGAGGTCAACTAAAGTGTCCAGCACCTTTGGCTTTTGCTTGGAACTCCACCAACTTAGGGAGGCCTCCTCTGCTCTGTGGTGTTCATCAGAAGAGCTGGTGTTCCATTCTGCAAGTTTTGATAAATGCAAAGCAGGGTATTTTCTGTTTTCGTTATAAAAATGTTCAAACATGCAGAAATGCAGAGAGAGAGAGTGGTATAATGAACTCTGTCCCTGAGATTCTGCAATTACCTAGATGTTGCCTCTTTTGCTTTCCCTTTCCTCTGCTCCACCCTCCCATTGATAGTGTGACCCTGAGTAAAGTTAAAGATTCCTTTGCAGCTCTATTTACTTATAGAATATATTTCACTAAGGAGGTTCAGTCAAACACACTATGCTCTAAAGTCATTGAAAATCATCCTTTAAGTCTATCACCAACTTGATAGAGTTAGCCTAATTAATCTAAGTTTTAATCTTTAGGGGTTTCTCCCTTTTCTTCTTCTTTAGTTTTTTTTTTTTTTTTCTTTCTTTCCGGATTCTGTAGTAGACCAAATCTTTTGAACGTAGGGAATTCATCTGAGGTTGAGGTCCTTTGGTGGTCAAGAGTGCCAACTTGGCTTCATAACATTTGAGTTCTTCTAAACATAAGAAGCCCTGATTATTCACCTATCTTGTTCCCAGGTTCCTTCACAAAGTTAAGGGACCTCAAGAACATGGAGGTCTGTGTTTTATGAGCCAGTGGATTATGGATTCCTTCTTTCTATATGGCTGAGTCTTATTCCCAGAACCAGGCTAGACAAAGGTGGACAAGGGCCAGGGCCAGAGTGGGGTTCAGAAGAAGCCAGTGAAGGTTCTTTGAAAGTGAAAGTGTTAGTCAGTCAATTGTGTCCACTCTTTGCGACCCCATGGACTGTAGCCCACTAGGCTCCTCTGTCCATGGGATTCTCCAGTCAAGAATACTGGAGTGTGTTGCCATTTCCCTCTCCAAGGGATCTTCCTGACCCAGGGATAGAACCTGGGTCTCCTGCATTACAAGCAGATTCTTTACCAACTGAGCCACCAGGGAATGTTCCTTAAACTCTCCAGAAAGGGGTTTGGAAGGTACTTGATGCTAGGGAAAACTGAAGATGGGAGGAGAAGGGGACAACTGAGGATGAGATGATGGATGGCCTCACCGACTCAATGGACATGAGTTTGAGTAAACTCCAGGAGTTGGTGATGCACAGGGAGGCCTGGAGTGCTGCAGTTCATGGGGTCGCAAAGAGTCAGACGCGACTAAGCGACTGAACTGAACTGAGTCTCTCTCTGGAGGCTCCTGGAAGGGAGGTTGGAGCATGGAACCTTCCAGGGCTTTTTGCTCTTAGAATGATTAAAGGGATTTAGATCCAAAAGTACCTTATAGATGACCTTAGATTAGAGAATATTGAGTGATGGAGAGAGCACTGGACTTGGAGTCGGAGGTCTTGGATTCAAGACTCAGTGATGCCTGTGTGCAAACCATTGGCTCTATATTATACTGTCCTTGTACTCTACAGTGGTGGACTTCTGATCTGAGAAGTTCCAGGTCTCTTAACTGGGGTATCCTTTGAAGATAACGTAATATCAGGAGCTCCTTGGTACACAGGGCTTCCCAGGTGGTTTTGGTGGTAAAGAACCCACCTTCCAGTGCAAGAGATGCAAGAAATGCAGTTTGATCCCTGGGTCAGGAAGTAGGAAATGGCAACCCACTCCAGTATTCTTGCCTGTAAAATTCCATGGGCAGAGGAGACTGGTGGGCCCAGTCCTTAGGGTCACAAGAGTCGGACAGGACTGAGCACCACACACTTGGTACATATGTGAGGTGACAGCCCAGCTCTGTGGGACTAGTAAAGCAATAAGACTGTACTAATGAGACATGAAGCAGTGAGCTCTCAGGCGATAAAGAGTTCATCTCTCTGCTCCTCAAATTTATCTTCCTAAAATGTTTATAAATCATATGATATCACTTAAGTATGGAATCTAAAAAAAAGTGATACAAATGAACCTATTTACAAAATAGAAATCGAGTCACAGATGTAGAAAACAAACTTATGGCTACAAGTAGGGAGAGCAGGGCAAAGGATAAATGGGAGATTGGGATTGACATATACATACTATTATATATATATATAGAATAGATAACTATTAAGAACCTACTGTATAGCACAGGGAACTCTACTCAGTACTCCGTAATGACCTATAAGGCAATAGAAACTAAGAAAGACTGAATATATGTATATGTATAACTGATTCACTTTGCTGTGCAGCAGAAACTAACACAACAGTGTAAATTAACTATACGCCAGTAAAAGTTAATTTTAAAAAATGGGGGTTATGATTCCTGCCTATGCTATAGCATGGGAAACACGTTTAAAACTAGACATGGAAGGGGCTTTTAGCTCTGAGACTGGTTCTTCAGGCAGCCACTCCTCTCACTCCATTTACCTGCCCTCATAGCCTTGGGTGGGGTCTGTTGTGTATAAACCTGGACCAAATGCCACCTTTATGTTTTGCTTAGCTCCAGAACAAAGGACTGAAAGATTACTGCTTTGACTATAACCCTCCCAACGAGCATGAGATCACTGGACACCAGGTCATTCTGTACCGCTGTCATGGGATGGGTCAGAACCAGGTAAGGGCTGCTGCTTTAACAGCTTGACCTTCTCAGGCTGAAGGACAATGGACAGTGGGAGGCCCTGTGCTCAAGGGATCATCAGTGTGGGCCTTTAAAGAGGGAGATGAGGGGAAATATGTGTGTTTTTAAAACATTTAATATGTGATTTCTTGTTATAAAGGTAATATATACTCATCATAGAACATTTAGGAAATATAAAAAGTAGAAGCAAGTAGTAAAGGACAAGACCCAGAATGACCACCATTATAATTAAGATATAGTTACTTCCTATCTTTTTTAATGCATGACCTTGGGATTATGTATTTTAAATGGTCATTGTAATACCTACATGTTTTATAGTCTGTCATGTCCATTACTTAATAATACTTTTCGTGTGTTGTTAGACATCCTTTGAGAACATCATCCGTAACAGCCTCTTGCTATTCCTTTGTGTGACTGTATTAATTACTGTTGAGGTAACCAATTCCTTCCTCCCTGTTTTTGTGATTATAAATAACCCTGCTGCTAACATCTTTGGTCAGAAAGAAAAAATGAGGGAAAGCAGATCTGCGTTTCAGATGACTTATTCAGAATTAAATCTTACGTGGAATTATACGGTTTGATATGTAGTGCCACACTGCAAAGCAATTTTAGGACAGTTTCCTCAGTCAGGGCCCAGGTGGATATGTCTGGGTTAAGTGCTGAACAGCTGGCTGGGCAGGGGAGCAAGACCTGGAAGGTCTGAGTACTAGAGCAGGACCCTGGCCTGAGAAGCAGGCACACTGCCAGGGCGGGGCCAGGGAGGATGCAGGAGAGAGCAAAGCATTGGTTCTAGACATTCAAAGCCTGCTGTCCTAAGTAAAGTGTCAGATACTGAAGATGAAGGGTGGGCATCGAGATTTTCCTCTAACCTGGAGTCACTCCAATTCCGTTTGAATATTAGGCCCCATTATGGTCAACAGTAAACTTTCATAATTCAGACCTCTACAGCCTTAAATTTTTCAGGTTCTTCAACCCCTTTTAGAACAACACTCTTCAAAAGTGGTACCATCAGCATCACCTGAGAGCTTAGAAATGCAGATTCCCAGACCCACCCCATCCCTCCCCAACTCATCTCTAGTCTTGACTGGTTTTCAGGGAAGATTTGTTTGAGAAGCACTACTGCATGTGCCTTAGTAACCTGTCACCTGTGTCAGAATCTCCTGGAAGCAAGGGAGTGGAGTGGGGTAGATGGGCAGCTGCGTGTCTTGTTAGAAGTGTGAAAGGGCAGCTTCTTCGGCCCCATCTCAGACAGAGGGAATCCTCATTTCCTCTTTGGGACCAGGGCCATGAATCAGCATTTTCCCTAGACACTTAGAGTTAAGAAAACCATTGCTCTGAAGAGCAAGTCCTCCCATTAGCTGTCCTTTGTCTGCTGTGTACAGCACTTTGTGGTCTCCAAGGCATGGTTGCATCCATTTTATTTCAGGGGAAGAAGGAGGAAAGGACTGAAGAAAAGGACGGAAAGTGGCTGGTCAAGGTCACAGAGAGCCCTCAAGGGCTGGAACCAGTCTATTTTCTTTCCTGCTGTTCTGCACCAGCCCAGGATTAGGCACAGCAGGTGCAGGGTGACCCAGGCTATCCCCACCCTCATGCTGTTGCAAACGAGAAGGGCCCCTCCTTTGACGTTGGCTACACACCCCTCCAGAGGTGTACAGGCTGCTCTGGGGACACAGGCTGGTGTTAGGACCCCAGCACCCATGCCCCAGTAACCCCAGGTTCTCCTTCCTCTTTCTAAAGATTGCCCTCTTTGCACATCAGAGGCTAACTGGTGCATGTTGGCTACTCCATTTCTAGTTTTTTGAATACACATCCCAGAATGAAATACGCTACAACACCCACCAGCCAGAAGGCTGCGTGGCAGTGGAGGGAGGAACAGACGTCCTCATCATGCATCTGTGTGAGACCACCACCCCAGAGGACCAGAAGTTCATCCTTCAGGAGGTAGGTGACCCATCTCACGTCTTCCTTCTGTGGTTCCCCATCCCGTGGACTGCAGAGGGGGTTGTGGAGGTAAAGTGAGTCCCTAGTAAGTTTCAGGGATGCAGCCCCTACAGGAGACCAGGCACTTCACAGTGAACTCGAGGGGTCCCATGCCATCCAGCACTGGTAGCACTTCCCTTCTTTCCTGCCCGTCCACTTCCTCTCAGTTTTCCTGTCCCCCTTACACCTTGAGCCATGGCTGACTGGAATAGGAAGAGGCGCTGTCCCCAGTGCATTTGGAGATTACTTGTGGTTCAGGAGTTCCGATGAATGAAACAAACCACCAAGTGTAAGGACATGAGATTAGAGCCAAGTTTAAGCCACTCCTGTTGTCTAAGGCTCATCTTTCCCAGCTCTAAAGTGGGGATAATAATTGAAGCCTTATCTGCCTCTAGTGAAGAATAGATGTGTGGCCAGAAAGAGTCTTTGGAAGCTGTAAAGCTTTACATTGTTACTTGTGGTGCAGTAACCAAGAAAACCTCTCTGATGGAGTTGGTTCTCCATCAGAAGAGTCCCTGCTGATTTGGAATTGGGTGTTATTTCAGGTCTGAGAGGCACTACCTCCTCCACATTTGTAAGAAGCTCATGGTGGGACTCATACATCAGTCATATCCAGTGACTCACTAAAAAGCACTTGAGGACATAAATCCAAAGAAAATAATTCAAATGAAAGAATTAGTTCACTTTTATCTCCATGAAAAACTTTCATTCCCAGCCTGGCCCCAGGAATGGAAAGATCCATCTGTACTACTTATAAATGAATGAATTCTAAGTATAATTAGAAGATAGAATATGATTTATTGTAGAAAGTGTTATAATCAGCAATGAAATTCTCAGATTTCCTGGAAAAGCCAGGCACTGTAGTGCTATGTGATACAAAAAATAATAGGGAAAATATTTCTGTAAACCCCAAAAGTTTTGCCCTTCCATTCTTTCTTCCAACGGGAAGCCATTGTAAGACCTCAAAGAAGAGTAATGCAAGGTAGAAATCATGAAATTGGTTTGAAATGCCATTAAAATTTTACCTTAAAAATCTTAAATTTCAGTGAACATTTAAGCAAGTTTCTTTAGAGGAGTGTGAGGAAGGATGCTTTGTTTATTTACTTTTACATTATTCTAAAGGCAACTTGTGAACACTTTTAAGGGCTTTCCAGATTAATATTATTGAGCTTACAACAGAGAGAGATGGAGGGAAAAATAAACTCCAGAAACTGGGGAGAGACTTGGAAAGTTAGCTCAGCAATAGTTGGGGAAAAGAAGAGATGGAGAGGACTTAGAGAGGGTCATTGTCCTTTGGGGTTTGGAAATTGGCATAGTTTGTAGGCCCTACTTCCTCTCTGGTGACCTGTCTCCTCACCCAGCTGGTCTGTGACTGAGCTGGGACTAAAGCCAAGTTCCTTCATTCTCCACTTAAATACAGGAGAAAGAGGGCTCCAGAGACCTAGGAGAAGTGGAAGAGATTAATAAAGGACCTTTGGACCTGATTGCTCTGAAGGAAAAGAACATCAGTAGGGGTGAGATAGGGTCCTGATCCAGCTGGTGCAGCGGTAAAGAATACACCTGTCAATTCAGGAGATGCAAGAGACACTGATTCAGTCTCTGGGTTGAGAAGATCCCCTGGAGTAGGAGATGGCAACCCACTCTAGTATTTTGGCCTGGGAAATCCCATAGACAGAGGAGCCTGGTGGGCTACAGTCCACAGGGTCGTAAAGAATCGGACGTGACTGAACACACACAAGAGGGAGGAGATAGAGTCTGACCGATCCCAGAACAGCCAGCAGGTGGCACCATCGGCCCTGATGGTAGAGTTGAGGACCCCCTGAAGAGCTCCCGGGACAGGCAAGCGTGACACATGCCTCCACACGCCTCTTCTGTATGCACAGACGGTTGTGGGCTGCCTTCATACCTTCAGACACTTACCCGCTCAATAAGTGTTTCTGAAATGATAAAAATCACCCTGAGCACTTAACACATTTTAAGGAAAAGGTACTTTCTCAGGAATTGCTTGTAATTCTCTTGAACACACAATGTCTATTATCTTTTGTAGGATGGTTCTTTATTTCATGTACAGTCCAAGAAATGTGTTCAGGCTGAGAGGAAGGACTTGAGTGACAGTTTTGTACCACTCTTACGAGACTGTACCAACTCGGATCATCAGAAATGGTTCTTCAGGGAACACATGGTGTGAAGTGTCACCGTACGACGGAGCCCATCAGAGTAGATGGGGGAAAACCCTGGACTGTGTTTAACAGACACTTAGCTAAGCACAGAGACAGACCCACCAAACACTTGGCTACTCTTCTTTTTATAAGGAAATCATTTTGTGATTTCTGAAAGGAATGTTGGCTTTAGTAAAAATGTGAATAACAATTCGTATTGATTTTGAAAACTAAAATTGTTCCCAAATACCCTGTTTTCAAAGGGTAGTCATAAAATGTTAACTCTTGGTATTTAGAGAATTAAAAACTTTAACTATTTTTCTATCAGAATGTATTTTCTACTGTCACGTCTTTTTATTCCCCTTAGCAAAAAGGTAAATATTTTATTTTGGTATTTGAAAGGACCCCCAGATATGAAGATGTCTGCTTGGAGAATAGACTCATGTAATGTACTTTGCATAAACTGACAATACCTTAAACATTGGGTTAGATTTTTCTCAGTATAGGTGTGTGGACACTGGGAACATATTGATTCCTTCAGGTCCTTGAGATAATCTAGATTTATTTAATTAAGAATGCTCCTTGGTTATGTGTTGCTGCCATAGTCAAAACTGCTGTTAAAGTTTATGTTAGCCAAAGAGGACTAACCAAAGCTGAAATTTCAAGGGAACAGTTTGACATAGTGGGATAATATAAACTTCCACCACACAGAGTGGGCTTCTGACAATGCCTAACTGCGGTATGGATGGCTACTTTTAGCAGCCACCAGGATGACTTTAAAACATGTTTATATCTTTTTTAATTTTTATCACACATTAGTGTCAGGGGGAAATTGAATGGTCTTTGTGAAATTCAGTTTTCAAATTTGTTCATTAATAATAATTGGTCATTGAAATCCATATTGGATTTTGTGCTGCAGCAACTGCTACAGTTTCTCTTCATAACTATGATTTGTGAACAATTCCAGATCTATTGATATTCTGAGATCTTGTCATCTTGATGAAGTCAAGAGGAGTGATTAAAAAATAAAGCAAGAGCATTGCTAATCTTTGTTTTTGCAGTCAGTCAGATGTGAGAGATGAAGACACATGTCTTCAACTGATGAAAAAGCATCAACTTTCAACTTTTGTCTCAGACTCTTTTTTACATGTTTCCCTCTGAGAGATCCAGTTTAACAGTTAACCAGGAACAAATCCAGTTGACCTGGCTTGGATCAATCTGATGCATTTTAACCACTCTGAACTTCACTTCATCTGTGAAATGAGAATAATGAAAGCAAGCTTGTGGGGTATTTGCAAAGACTAAATAACATAGAGCAGGTTAGGACTTGGCTAAGTCCCTGGCATGCAGTACGAGTTCGTTAAATTTCCATTTTCATAAATGCACTTTATAAAATGTGAAGCACAATAAATATCAATAGGAGTTTATTCAAAAATAAATATTAAATAATTTAGTTATTTTATCTTTACAGGATTAAATAGCTCCTCAGCAGGCAGGAATACAGTATGAACTCCTTCCAGCACAGCTTAGTTCTCCTGTAAATGTATTATGCTGTGCGGCCAAAGCTTCCCTCCTCCATTGGGGTAACATATAAAACAGGGGAGATGCCCTGTCAGCCTGTAATGGAGGTGAGAAGTCTTGCCCTGCACCCTCTCCCCCGCTTCCTGCAGCGTCAGTCCGAGCTCCACCGAAGGGGAGTCAGCCCCTCCCAAGGTATGGGAAGACAGTTCAAGCAGACAGAAAATGAATGCCAGTCAAACTCATCATGAGTGCTGGGAGGCTACACAAGTATTTTTGTGTGTGTTCACTGGGCACTGATGGTAATTAGCTTTGCGTGAAAAGTCATCCCTCTTAACTCTTGCCAACGGCTTCTCCTTGATAATTTTTAGGGCGGAAGAACTGATAAAAATATTCAGGGTGTCAAGGAAACTATTTTCACAGACTGGAAGACAGTTTTCAATATTTTGAGGAAAGTTGCCTTGTCTAATGGATGAGGAGTCTTAGCCTGAGCAGGTCTCCACCTGCCCCACTGGAAAGTGTGAATTGGCCTCTAGTCCTGGCGTGTGGAGTCAGGACTCTGGGGGCCAGCCCCAGAGCTGGCAGGTTGTTTCACCTGCTAGCACTCCTTTCCTTATTTGCATCACAGGGAGAACAATGTCCTCTGTTAACTTCTCAGTTATATTTTTAAGCTACATTTTTAGTGGTTGCCCCAAGGGATTACATTATGCTTCCTGGATTTATTGCAGTCTTCTTCACTCTTAATATTGTGTTAATTCCCATAAAATTTAGCAAATTTGTAGCAGTATAGCTCCTATCTCCTCCCTTGTGCTATTATGGATATATATGTTATAAACTCAGTAACAGAGTGGTTTGCCTATTGTTTTAGTAAGACAAAAAAAGAAAAAATATATATGTACAAAATACACACGGTCTTTTATGTTTACCCACATAATGTGCCATATTCCATGCTCTTCATTTCTTCCTATAAATCTGAGTAACCTTCTGGTATAATTTTCTTTCAGTATAAGGCCTCTCTTTGGTATTTCATCTAGGATAGATATGTTAGCAACAAATTCTCTGTTTTTGTTTGGGAATGATTTTATCCTGATTTCAAGTTTTGAAAGATAGTTTACCTGGATATAGAATGCTAGCTGATGGGTTTTTTTCTTTCAGCACTATGAGTTTGGGATTACACCACTATAATGTCACCATTGTTTTGAATGAGAGATCATCCATTAATCATTTTGCTATCTGTGTGTGATGAGTCATTTTTCTCTTGCTGCTTTTAAGATTTTCTCTCTTTGTCTTTCAGCAGTTTAAGATATGTATAAATGTGGTTTGTATTTATTGTACTTGGAGTTCGTTGAGCTTGGAATGTAATTTAATGTTTTAAAAAATAAATTTGGGGAGTTTTTAGCCATTATTTCTTCAAATTGGGTAATTTCTGTCTTTAAATTCATTGATTTCTTCTGCCAACTCAAAACTGTTCTTGGGCTTGTGTAGTTATTTTATTTCAATTATTTTTCAAATCTGAATATCCATTTGGTTCTTTTTGGTAGTGTCTGTTACTGTGTTGAGATTTCCTAAATATTGATTTATTGTTAGCATGTTTTCCTTTAGTTTTTGATTTTAGTTTTTTTAATTATTTGAATATACTTTTAATAGTTGCTTTGACGCCTTTGTAACTTAGCAACTTAAAACATTAAATGTGTTACCGTACAGTTTTAGCAATTCACGTTGTCCCCAATAATTCACATCCCTTCTACATGCAAAATACATTCATTCCCTCCCAAGGTTTCTAGGAGTCTCATCTTATTACAGTATGAGTTCAAAGCCCATATTTCTATCATCTAAATCTAAATCTCATCAGAAAAAAGTCTAAAGTCTAAATCAGATTCAGGTCTTGGTGTGGCTCCTGGGTATCATTTCAGTGTGTGCAGCTGCTGGGACACAATTGCTCTCCATCTGTGGACTTGTTACACTGAAGAGGCCGTTTATCCACCCCAACACTCCTGACATACAGTAGTGGGAAGGAATAGGATAATGTTTATAGATATTCTGGCTCAAAAAAGAGGAAATGAAAGTCAAAAGGAAACACAGGTCCATAATGGTTTTGAAATCAGGTAAGTGTTTGACTTTTCTTGATTCAGTTTCAAGACCTGGGAATAATCCTTGGGGGCTCTTGGCTCTTTCTTCTGGGGATGTGGTTCCACCTTCTTGTTATCCTTCCTATTTTATGACAAGTAACACATCTGCAGTGGAGTAGTTTTCTGAGCCTGTTTCTTGCCAGTAGAATTTTGGGTGTCCAGCCGTCTCTTTCTATTTTCTTCTTTTTCTCTGTTTGGTTTAGTCCAAGCTGGTAGTATTTCTGCTGAGATAATCTTCAAAAACTTGGTGAGTCTTGCATGGATTCACTGCTTTTCATTCCACTTGACAGAGCCACATCCACAGATCGTTTCATATAAATCCCCTTTTTCTCTTGGCCTCCTATTTAGATGGCTGAGCGATAATGACCTTAAGCTTCCTGGATGCCACCGGTTTAGTTGAGAAGATCTGTGATGTGCACACACTCTTAATCTCTTAAAAAGGTCCTTTGTGTGACTGTGACCTTTTGATCTTTCTGAGGTCTTAATGAAAGATTATACAGTCGCATACTCAGCCTTTTCTCTGAGCTACATTTTCAGCAGCCATTCTGACTTTTAGCATCTTTTGCCAACTGGAGAGGCTGAAAATTTTCCTAAATAATTCAGTCCTGCTTAATTTTTGTGTTATGACTTCCCCTCTATCTCTCTTCTCTTGCACTTTACCATAAGCAGCAGGAAGAAACCAGGCAGCATCTTCAGCACTTCTTGGAGATCTCCTTAGCTATAGAACTAGGTTCCCTTAGCTATATAATTAGGTTCATCTCTTGAAAATTCTTCATAACTGCCAGAGACAATCTGCTAAACTTTCTGCCACTATATAATAAGGCTCTTTTCCCACTTTCTAATAACATGTTTCTCACTTCCTTCGTAACCTTCAGCAGCAATGTCCTCAACATTTATATTTCTACTAACAGTCTGAACAAGGAAATTTAAGCTTTCTCTATTCTGTCTTGCAGAATTCCTCCAGCTTCCTCCTACTGCCCAGTTCTAAAGCTGCTCCTACATTTTAGGTGTTTGTTATAGCACATCTCACTTCCAGGTTCCAAAATCTGTGTTAGTTTTCTGTTGCTCTGTAATGGATTGCCACAAGCAGAGTGGCTTAAAACAGCATAATTTATTGTCTCCCAGTTGCTGTAGGTTATAGTCTGGGCATGGCTTAGCTGAGTTCTCTGCTCTGGGTCTCACTGGATGAATTCAAAGTGTTGACCGGGGCTGCTGGCTCATCTGGGACTTGGGCTCTTCTTCCAAACCCACTGTTTGTTGGCAGAATTGAAGTCCTCGAGGTTGTAGGACTGAGAACCCCAGCCTCTAGAGGTCACCTGCTGAGAGATTGTCCTGCTGGCTTTGAAGAAATCAGCTGTCATGTCATGATGGGCCCTGTGGTTAGGACCTGAGATGGCCTCTGGGATCTCAGAATGGTTGAGTTCATTTTGAATTTCTGGAAGCAGAGACTCATCAGTATGATTATTCCATTAATAACAATGTAGACCGTGCAAATGCATTTGAAACTCTGGTTCAGGGATGCCCATGTCAGATGCCTACTTACCATTCCAGGAGGTTCGTTTTTGAAAACTTGTAAAAATTCCCAAGAACCTAAACCTTCATTGCATGAAAGTCTTCTTAAGTGTCAGTTGGGAAGGATTTGTTTTATTTATATGGATCAATTCTGAATGTATATTAAAGTTAAATTTCCTGTCCTGACGAGCTTCCCTTTTCTCCTCCTATTATAGCAGTGCTTTTCAAAATTTCATGTTTCTGGGAATCACTTGGCATCTTGTCAAAAGGTAGATTCAGATTCAGTAGGTCTGGGATGGACCTTGAGATTCTGAATTTCTCACAAGCACCCAGATGATGCCAGTGCTGTTGGTCTGTGGATCAAATTTTGAGTAGCAGGTTGTTCAAGAGAGAATAAGGTCCTGGTTGGCTGGTCACTGCTGTCTGTTCTCACGCGCACACTAGATGGTGGTGTCAGCTCAGGAAATACTACAATGCCTTAGTTGTGGACATGTCTGTTGGTCAAAAAACAATCCTCCTATCTCGGGTCCATGGGACACAGACCTGGATGGCACCCAGAGATCATTCTGTGCCCAGTGTAGCTGATAGAGTGGGGAACGAGGCCCATGAGGGAAGGGCTTTGACTGAGATCACACAGCAAGTTAGGGACAGCATTTTCTTTGTCAGTACTTTTCATTCTATGTAGTAATCAGTGTTCTAAATTTGGGCTGGGTGTGTTTTTCTTAAAGTGTTAAATTGATACTCTTAAAAATCATATCTTCAAATATTGGCTTTGCCGTATTAAATTATAAAGGAAAGTTAGTTTCCTATCTCGATAAAAAGTTCTAAAGACTTTGCTGCATGGTTTGTTGTGTCATAGCCACAATGTTTATTTAGCAAGTAGAGTTGGAAAAGTTGGCCTCTTACAGTCTCCTCATGTTTGTGAGAGTCAATGTGCCACACATCAAATTTCTCATATATAACTTCAGAGTTTCATTTTCAAGAGTTTTCTTTTGTTCATCTCTGTAAAGTCAGCCGAATGAGGATTGCTGTCTCCTTTTCATCATCAGTAGCTGCTGTTGAAAATAATAATACCATGAGTTGGGCACTGTTCTAAGCACTTCATGAAATGAGCTAATTTAATGCTGAAAACACCCAGTGAGGTAGGTGTTGGTCCTCCCCTTCACACTCCCCAGCAGCCCCCCTCAATTTAAAAGTGAGGACACAGGCTCAGAGAGTGTGAGGAACTTGTCTAAGGTCACACAGCTTATCAGTGGCGGTGCTAGAATTGAACCCAGATAGTCGTACTCCAAAAGTTCAGTTGTAACTGCTGTGACCTGGTGCCTCCTGAAGGGGAGGGGAGGCGACTTGCCCAAGCCAGGCGGCTCATACGCCCTGGCCACAGCCCTCCTCTCACTCTTAGTCCAGTTACACCACACTGCCAGTCATGGAGAGACGAGAGTGAATGAAAGTCTGTCCTGCTTGGAAAGTACAGAGGTCACAGAAGAGCCGTGTCTCTGGGTAAGTGCCAAGTCGGGGGCAGAACCAGGGACAGAGCCCCAGGCCCAGACCGGTTCCTCCAGGGGCCTTTGTCCAGGGGGAGCTCCGTTTTGCCCACACTCACTCTGCCCTCTTCCTCTTTAAAACACGGCAAGAATGGGAAGTCGGGACTTGTGGAGGTGCAGGGGGGTGGGGGGGGAGCATTTCTTCAGTTTCCCCTTTGAGATTCTTGCTGCAGAGCCAGGAGGCCCAAAGTACATGGCCAGTTCCACAAGTTGCCCCATCCAGCACTTCACTGTCTTTGGAGGGTTTAAAGCCCGTGGGACTGAGAGTTGTGTCCTATCTGCCATGTCATGATTGCTCTGTGAATCATCTCGAACCTTCTTTTACAAGGCAAAAGTCAGTGGAACGGATTGCTCATCAGTCTGTTAAGATGGTTTTTTCAGTGTCCTAAAAAGAAATTGCAGATGGGTGTGACTATTGGGCAGCTCTGGTTATTAACTCAAGAGTGTCTGCAGAGCACCACTGGATTCTGATTGCAAGCTGTTACAAAAGGAAGCAAGTTACTGGGTTATAGAATTTGCAGGGACTTTATAAGTCCTGTATTCAACTCCTTCCTAAGCAGGATTTCCTTTTCTTCTCCAGACAGCCCTAGCTTGTTCACTGCCAGTGGGGGGATGTGCCCCCCTTCACAGGCCATCCGTTGTGTTCTTGGATGACTCCTTATGAAGCTGAAATCTGTCTCTCTGTAGCTTCCTTATTACTCTGGACCCCCCTTGGAGGCCACCCAGTGTGTGTGCTCTCCCTGTCCCTCAGAGATTCAAGGAGAGAGCTTATGTGTCCAAGTCTTCTCTGTTCCAGGCTGTCTGCCCTCCCTTCCTCAAACCATCGTTATGGGATGTGGTTTATACTGGCGTTCTGGGAGGGACTAAAGATAGACGTTTGCATTAAACTTGCTGCATTTAACGGAAGGTCAAGGCTCCATTCCCTGGACTTCCCTGGTGGTCCAGTGGTTAAGAATCTGCCTAGCAGTGCAGGGGACCTGCATTCCATCCCTGGTCGTGTAACTAAGATCCCACATGGTACAGAGAAACTAAGCCCATGCACAAGTAGAGAGTCCGGGCACTGCAATGAGAAGTCCCACATGACACAGTGAAGACCGGATGTGCTGCAACTAAGACCTGGTGTGGCCAAATAAATAAAGCAATAAAAATTAAAAAAAAAATAAAGGGCTCCATCCCCCATCCCTTCAGAGAGGTAAAATGAAATTAGTGGGACAGCAAGAGGGAGAGAAATGGTATAAGAGAAGCTCCATTTTCTTTTTTTTTCTTTCTTTTTTATTTTTTTTGATATGTGAAATATGTCACTTTTTATTTATTTATTTTTTAATATATTTATCTATTTTTTTACTTTACAATATTGTATTGGTTTTGCCATACATTGACATGAATCCGCCATGGGTGTACATGTGTTCCCCTTCCAGAACCCCCCCCCCTCCCACCTCCCTCCCCTTCCCATCCCTCTGGGTCATCCTGGTGCACCAGTCCCGAGCACCCGGTATCTTGCATCGAACCTGGACTGGCAATTCGTTTCACATATGATAATTTACATGCTTCAGTGCCATTCTCCCATATCATCTCGCCCTCGCCCTGTCCCATAGAGTCCAAAATACTGTTCTATACATCTGTGCCTCTTTTGCTGTCTCGCATACAGGGTTATCTTTACCAGTTTACTAAATTCCATATATATGCATTAGTATACTGTATTGGTGTTTTTCTTTCTGGCTTACTTCACTCTGTATAATAGGCTCCAGTTTCATCCACTTCATTAGAACTGATTCAAATGTATTCTTTTTAATGGCTGAGTAATATTCCATTGTGTATATGTACCACAGCTTCCTTATCCATTCATCTGCTGATGGACATCTAGGTTGCTTCCATGTCCTGGCTGAGAAGCTCCATTTTCCATAATAGGAAGTCAGTAATAATGGTCTGAAAAATCATGAGAAAGCAGAGCTAACGTGTTATTTGAAATTCAGAGGCAAATACTGGAAGAAATTGCTGGAAATGTTGAGAGGAGGGGCTGGCTTGAGAACCAGATCTGGGTGGAGCTGGGAAAGAGCAGAACTGGGAACTGATGATTTTATTATAAACCTTGAGTACAATTAGGCTTTTAAAGCTAAGTACATGTACTTAAGCTAAGTATATTTTTTGAAAATGATCTTTAAAAATTCTCCCAAATGGAGTCTGAGCCCAAAGTCTTTGTTAGTAGGGAAACGACTAGGGACCTAGGTTTGTCTTTATTTAGCAGCATTGTGTGTGTGTGTGTGTGTGTGTGTGTGTGTGTGTGTGTTCAGTGGTAGACACTTAACCACAAAAGAGGTCAGGATATGTAGAAACATAGACCTGAATATAAATTCAGTCTGGTGAACTTGCCAGCTTTGTGACAAGTTACTTAACCTCTCTGAACCACAGTTCCTCATCTGTAAATAGAAGCAGTGCTAGGACCTAACTCTAGGGGGTCATGAAGATTAAATGAGATTAGGCAGGTTTAGGGCATTCTGAAGAATAGGGGCTCAGGGACCATTTCCTGGCCAAAGATTTTTTGTTGCTCAAGCCCAGAGATATCCCTAGGACCAGAGAAGCGGTCAGAAAAAGCACGTATCTCAGCTCCCACTGGCAGAATGTTTGCTCTTCATGAAAGTCCTGGATTCAGTGCCTTGTGGCAGAGCAAGCAGGAGCCCTTAGTGGTCCCCAGACCTCCTTCCCTCTCCATCCTCAAGGATTTTAACTTTTTAACCCTTCTCTTGTAACAAGTTTATCTCCAGGAAAACTTTGAATCCAAAGCAGCGGGGGGTTGGGGATCACTTTAGTCCAATCTTTTTGCCATGGAGTGGGGGCAGGAAGGGGCCCCCAGGCCAATTCATCCTCTGTACCTACGAGTAGGAGACAGAAGTATGAGCCTTGGCTGCCCTGCAAAGCCCTAGCGGGCTACGGGCTTCAGAAGACTCAGAGAGCTTGTCCCAAGATGGACTGGGCTCAGCTTACTCCTTTTGGAACCAGAAACTGAAGCGAAATAAAACTGCCTTTTTCTGGGGAGGATTCTGGACAGTTCTGGGAACTTGTCTGCAGAACAAATTGATTTATGGGGATCCAGCTGTGAGGAGTTGTACAAAGCAGGGATCAGAGGAGATACAGTCCAGATGTGGCTTCATTAAGGGCAAGGGTGGAACAATGGGGTTGAAAGACTTCTGAGGTCCACTGGACCATGGAGACTTCAAGAAATTATGGCCAAGGGCCTGTGGCTTCCAGCTGCTGATTTCAAGCTGAAAAACAGCTTATAACTCCTTCTGTCCAACCTCTCGAAACTACAGATGGGGACCCCGGGGCCCAGAGAGGGAAGGGGCTTGCCCAGCATCACACAGTGAGGAGAGACGAGGCTGGGACCAGATCCCACATCTGCTGCTGCCGGTTCCAACGTCTGTCTCATTACCCGCCCCTTCCTTTTAGAATCCGGCCCAGGGTTGTTTTCTTAGTCATGAGTTGAGGGAAGGCTTAATTCAACCACACTCTGATGGTGAGTTGCCCAGAGAAGAGACCAGGCTGACGCTAATGCTGGCAGGGAGGAAGCTCCCTTCCCACTTCACTGGCTGCTGAGACCCTGGGCAACACCTTCTGTCGAAGCAGTTGGTCTCTGCGCTCCTGGAGCTGGTCTCAGTGGTGCGTTGTCAGGTGCCTGTTCCTCTGTCAGGTGTCAGATTCCTCCGAGGGTGAGGATGGGATACCTTCCTGTTGCATTGTCTGTATTGGGAATGGATTTCAGTTTTTTTGAAGCTTGGAAATGAGATTCACATTTGCAGAATCTCAGATCGAGTCTGATCTCCCGTTGTCCTACAGCATTCCTGACGTATCTCTTCTTTTTTATGAAACATTTTATTTTTTCCAGATTATTAAAATTTATATGCTCAGCTGAAAATCTGGAAACTGCATAAGAATATAAAATCATTTGAGTTCTCACAACCTGCAGACAGCACCATTTGGAAGTATTTCCTTCTAGCCTTTCTTCATTGCTGCAATGCCTTCGATTTGGCTGAAACTGTCTCAGTATCAGCTTTTGCCAGATGAATGCAGTCCTGTCCTCTGGGGAAATACAGAGTTAGTCTCCTTCCTCTGCCTGTAACAGGAGGGCCGGTAGGTGATGATAATACACATCCCCAGATTCTTCCCTCCTCTAGGAGAAAACCACAACTCCATTTTAAATGCCAAGGTTTTTAACAGCATGATCCTTACCATTTATTAAGAGTGCACTACTTAAAAGGCACTATAGTGACTGATTTTCATACTTTATTTAATCTTCACAACAACATTACAAAAGAGGTATATTCTAGCTCCAATTTACAGGGGAAGAAATAGGCTCAGAAAGAACGGGTCCCCTCTGAACTGAGGGGAACCAGGTTCAAAGAGATTATCACCTCCCTTAATCTGGTCTTCTTATCTTTATTAATATGATCTTACTAAAACTGCCCATCTAGAATGCCAGACATGCAAAGCAAGCCTTTACATTTGTTTCTGATAAATTTAGCTCCTTCATTCTGGCCCACAAAGATCTTTTTTTCCCTCTTGTGACAGTTTCTCTGACGCAACATGACTCATGTAAAATTCCTAGCATTAAAAAAAAAAAAAAAAAAAAAACCCTCCTAGCACAGTGCCTAACACAGAGCACTCACCCAGTACCTGGTTGCCATTATTATTATATAGGGTGGGTGACACTGTTTGGTTCCCTGGGTTTCCCTCTGTTGCCCACAAAACACAGAACAAGGTACTAAAAGTAGCATCGTGCTAAGGAGGGGCCCATCCACCACGGTTGGTCTCTGAGGTGGCTTCCAGAAGCATCCTTGCTTTCCAGATGTTGGCAGAAACACGAAGCTCAGAAGATGCTCCCTTGAATATGGGCCCCTCCGCCCCACACTTGACCCCACCCTTCCCCTGGAGTCTCAGCATCCCACCCGTCAGTTGGTGCGGTAGGTCTGTCCTTGATGAGAAGACCCCCTCCCTGCCGCCAGCCCCCCAGTCCAGACATGGCAGCCTGCCTTGCTGCTACTCCTCCAGCTGGTCCCTCGGAAGAGACATTCCTTTCAGTGGGGTGGAGCTGTCAAAATGGATTTTAAAATATGGGTTGTATTTTAATTTTTGGTTGTTTTCTAAATTTGGTCACAATCATGTCGTCTTGTTCTAAAAAGAGAGAAAGGAAGCAGCTGCCCTCTGGAAAGGCTCCAGAGAAGAGAAGGGAAGAAAGTCCTCATGCTCCCTGCTGATTGTTCAGCTTCCTTCCTGAGCTCTTGAGAGCCCTCTCTGGGGGAGTAGAAGGGACAGGAGTGGTCTCTCTGACCTGGGAACTTCATGGAGGGCAGACCATCTGTCACCCACCCCTGACGACACTCACTAAGGCGAGTGGCACCCTGCAAGTGCCAAACTGCACAGACCCTGTTCCCACCTGGACCCAGGCAATATGATTCAAGGTAGACACAGAGAGATGGGAGGAGCCCGGGGATAGAATTGGTCTGGTCTTCCTCAGAGAGCAGTGGCAGCTGGGCCATCTTGAAAGGCTGAGCAGGCAGGGGCATAGGTAAGGGGGATGACGGGCCAAGGGGAAGGCAGCCTGGCCAGGAATGGCAGGCGGTGATGTTGCCTGGATGTGAAAAGCATCCATTCCGAGAGCTGCAGATTCTATCACCCTCTGTGGTTTGGCTTCTCTCCACAACCCTGCATGAACCTCCCCTGCCAAGGTCCAGGACCTCTCTCTTGCTAAATCCTTTGATGAGTTTTATTCCTCATGTTCCTGCATCTCACTGCCACATTTGGCCTGGTCCATGTCTGTCTCCTGGCCTTCTCTCCTCTGGTGCCACCACATCTGTCAGTTCTCCACTCACCCCAGACTTCTGTGGGCTTCCTCTACAACATCCTTGAGCCACATTCCCCAGGATTCCAAGGGACCCTTTATGTTATCTCTCTGCCCAAGATCTCTAACACAGGTGTGACTTCAATGCCAATGATTACCATCAGTTAGGAACTGTAACCAGCTGAAAGTAGCAGAAACCTGAAAAGCAGTGGCAAAATCAACTTCGAGGGGATTCCCAAGTGACTCAGTGGTAAAGTATCTGCCTACCAATTCAGGAGACTCGTGTTTGATCCCTGGGCCGGAAAGAGCCCCTGGAGAAGGAAATGGCAACCCATTCCAGTATTCTTGCCTGGAGAATTCCACAGACAGAGGAGCCTGACGGGCTACAGTCCATGGAGTAGCAAAGAGTCAGACACGACTTAGTGACTCAGCAACAGCAACAATCAACTTTGAGGCTTCCTTTTCCTTACATGAAAGGATGTCCAGAGTTAGACATTTCAGGGCTGATTTGGTGGCTTGTGGTGCTGCTAGAGATGATGCTCATTCTGTCTTCCCATTTAGCCATGCTTAGCTTGTGTCTATCCCTCTGTGATTGTAACATGTCTGCCCTCGACCCCGCCCTTGCCAAACATCTAGTTTGTCTTCATTCAAGGAGAAGGAGAAAGGTAAAAAGCAAAAGGCATGCTAACTGAGTCTGTCCCCCATTAAAGAGCTTTCCCAGAAGACTTTTCCCATTTCTATATTAGTCAATTATGGCCACAGTACTGCTTTGTAACAACCACTCCCAAACTCAGTGTAACAAGTTGATTCTGGCCAGGCTCAGCTGGGGAGGATTCCGGACTTGCACCAGCTGTTCTTAATCTAGGTTAGCTCCTAGTGCACAAGCTCTGGATCCTAGGCTGAACAAGCAGAGATGACCCAGGGCAAACTCTTCTCATGGAGTAACCAGAACAAAAAGCAAGCCAAACCATGCAAGCAGATTTAAGATCTCTGCTTATTCCTTCTGCTAATGTTTCAAAGGAATTCATGGAGCTAACGCCATCAACAGCGGGTGAGTACTCACCCTCCATACACAAGGGGAGAGGAGAGTGCATGTTTGTGGAGTAATATCCACGTGCACACAGTCTCCATCCAGTCTTGTGTCCTGTCATCCCTCCTCCGAACAGGAGGCTGACAAGTGTGGTCTTTCTGGCTGGTGTTTTGCCATCCTAAACAAACTCAAGGTTTCGATGACGAGGAAGTAGGGAAAAGCAGAAATCCAGTAGGCACACCTTGCCAGGACTTTTTTCAATAGTTGTAATCCAGGAACTACCAGGTAAAAGTAATGAAGTTAGAGACCACACTGACTGGCAGTGACACTTGTGACATTTGTTATCCCTGGGAAGCCACCAGGACACAGAGACAGGCCATGCCACAAGACTTAGGTGGCCGCTGAGTCCTCTTCTCCCATTGTACATTTCACAAACCTCCTGCATTTGGTGCCCTCCCTGTGCTGTCAGAGGTCACACTGCATGAAGACATGTGAGAACATTACCAGGAGAGAGGGGAGGCATCCTCAGCATCATCCCTATTTACAGTTGCTTGTCCTTCTCTCTCTAGTGAGGTGCTGGCCTGTATCATTCCCAGCACATGGCTCATCAACCCTGAAGGACCCTGGCACTATCGCACTGTGGCTGGACACCAAGCCCTGGCTTGGCTCTTTTGCCTTTGCTGAATCCATAGCTCAGATCACTGTCAAATATATTCAGGTCCTAACATCAACTAAGGGAGTGTGTGTATGCTTAGTCGCTCAGTCTTGTCTGACTGTTTGCGACCCTATGGACTGTAGGCCCTCCTCTGTTCATGGGATTCTCCAGGTGGCAAGAATACTGGGTTGGGTTGTCATGCCCTCTTCCAGGGAACCTTCCCGACCCAGGGATTGAACCCACATCTCTTATGTCTCCTGCATTGGCAGGTGGGTTCTTTACCACTAGCTCCACCTGGGAAGCCCCCAACTAAGGCAGTTCAGTTCAGTTCAGTCGCTCAGTCATGTCCGACTCTTTGCGACCCCATGAACTGCACCAGGCCTCCCTGTCCTTCACCAACTCCCGGAGTCTACCCAAACCCATGTCCATCGAGTCGGTGATGCTATCCAACCATCTCATCCTCTGTCGTCCCCTTCTCCTCCCTCCCCCAATCCTACCCAGCATTAGGGTCTTTTCCAATGAGTCAACCCTTCGCATGAGGTGGCCAAAGTATTGGAGTTTCAGCTTCAACATCAGACCTTCCAATGAACACCCAGGATTGATCTCTTTTAGGATGGATTGATTGGATCTCCTTGCAGTCCGAGGGACTCTCAAGAGTCTTCTCCAACACCACAGTTCAAAAGCATCAATTCTTCGGCACTCAGCCTTCTTCACCGTCCAACTCTCACATCCATACATGACCACTGGAAAAACCATAGCCTTGACTAGATGGACTTTTGTTGGCAAAGTAATGTCTCTGCTTTTAAATATGCTATCTAGGTTGGCCATAACCTTCCTTCCAAGGAGTAAGTGTCTTTTAATTTCATGGCTGCAGTCACCATCAGCAGTGATTCTGGAGCCCAAAAAAATAAAGTCTAACACTGTTTCCACTGTTTCCCCATCTATTTCCCATGAAGTGATGGGACCAGATGCCATGATCTTAGTTTTCTGAACGTTGAGCTTTAAGCCACCTTTTTCACTCTCCTCTTTCACTTTCATCAAGAGGCTCTTTAGTTCTTCTTCGCTTTCTGCCATAAGGGTGGTGTCATCTGCATATCTGAGGTTATTGATATTCTCCCAGCAATCTTGATTCCAGCTTGTGTTTCTTCCAGCCCAGCGTTTCTCATGATGTACTCTGCATATAAGTTAAATAAGCAGGGTGACAATATACAGCCTTGACGTACTCCTTTTCCTATTTGGAACCAGTCTGTTCTTCCATGTCCAGTTCTAACTGTTGCTTCCTGACCTGCATACAGGTTTCTCAAGAGGCAGGTCAGGTGGTCTGGTATTCCCATCTCTTTCAGAATTTTCCACATTTTATTGTGATCCACACAGTCAAAGGCTTTGGCATAGTCAATAAAGCAGAAATAGATGTTTTTCTGGAACTCTCTTGCTTTTTCGATGATCCAGCAGATATTGGCAATTTGATCTCTGGTTCCTCTGCCTTTTCTAAAACCAGCTTGAACATCTGGAAGTTCACGGTTCACGTATTGCTGAAGCCTGGCTTGGAGAATTAGGAGCATTACTTTACTAGCATGTGAGATGAGTGCAATTGTGTGGTAGTTTGAGCATTCTTTGGCATTGCCTTCCTTTGGGATTGGAATGAAAACTGACCTTTTCCAGTCCTGTGGCCACTGCTGAGTTTTCCAAATTTGCTGGCATATCGAGTGCAGCACTTTCACAGCATCATCTTTCAGGATCTGAAATAGCTCAACTGGAATTCCATCACCTCCACTAGCTTTGTTCGTAGTGATGCTTTCTAAGGCCCACTTGACTTCACATTCCAGGATGTCTGGCTCTAGGTGAGTGACCACACCATCGTGATTATCTGGGTCGTGAAGATCTTTTTTGTACAGTTCTTCTGTGTATTCTTGCCACCTCTTCTTAATACCTTTTGCTTCTGTTAGGTCCATACCATTTCTGTCCTTTATCGAGCCTATCTTTGCATGAAATGTTCCTTTGGTATCTCTAATTTTCTTGAAGAGATCTCTAGTCTTTCCCAATCTGTTGTTTTCCTCTATTTCTTTGCACTGATCGATCGCTGAAGAAGGCTTTCTTATCTCTCCTTGCTATTCTTTGGAACTCTGCATTCAGATGGAAATATCTTTCCTTTTCTCCTTTGCTTTTCGCTTCTCTTCTCTTCCCAGCTATCTGTAAGGCCTCCTCAGACAGCCATTTTGCTTTTTTGCATTTCTTTTCCATGGGGATTTTCTTGATCCCTGTCTCCTGTACAATGTCACGAACCTCTGTTCATAGTTCATCAGGCACTCTGTCTAGTCGGCGCAGAAGCGAGCGACGGCTGCGACCCGCTCGGCGCAGAAGCGAGGGCCGTGAGGAGCTAGGCCGGGAGAGGGGGGCCGGGGGCCGGGGGGGGGCGGCGGCCGACAGGGGCTAGGCGGGGCCGGGGGCCGGGGGCGGCGGCCGACAGGGGCTAGGCCGGGCTGGGGGCCAGGGGCGGCGGCGGCCGAGAGGGGCTAGGCCGGGCCCGGGGGCCAGGGGCGGCGGCCGACAGGGGCTAGGCCAGGGGCGGGGCCGACAGGGGGCCGGGGGCTGGGGGGGCCGCGCGCCGACAGGGGCTAGGCCGGCCAGGGGCCAGGGGCGGCGGCCGACAGGGGCTAGGCCGGGCCGGGGGCTGGGGGCCGGGGGCCGCGGCCGAGAGGGGCTAGGCCGGGCCGGGGGCCCGGCGGCCGAGAAGGGCTAGGCCGGGGGGGCGGCGGCCGAGAAGGGCTAGGCCGGGCCAGGGGCCAGGGGGCGGCGGCCGACAGGGGCTAGAAGCGGGGCCGGGGGCCGGGGGCCGGGGGCCGGGGGGGCGGCGGCCGACAGGGGCTAGGCGGGGGGGCGGTGGCCGACAGGGGCTAGGCCAGGCCGGGAGCTGGCGGCCGGCGGCGGCGGCGAGAGGAATTACCCAAGGCCCAAGGTAACAGAAACCCAAGTAAGATGGTAAGTGTTGCGAGAGGGCATCAGAGGGCAGACACACTGAAACTAAAGTTACAGAAAACTAGCTAATATGATCACACGGACCACAGCCTTGTCTATCTCAATGAAACTAAGCCATGCCGTGTGGGGCCACCCAAGACGGATGGGTCATGGTGGAGAGGTCTGACAGAATGTGGTGCACTGGAGAAGGGCATGGCAAACCACTTCAGTATTCTTGCCTTGAGAACCCCATGAACAGTATGAAAAGGCAGAAAGATAGGACACTGAAAGATGAACTCCCCAGGTCAGTAGGTGCTCAATATGCTAATGGAGATCAGTGGAGAAATAACTCCAGAAAGAATGATGGGATGGAGCCAAAGCAAAAACGATACCCAACTGTGGATGTGACTGGTGATAGACACAAAGTCCGATGATGTAAAGAACAATATTGCATAGGAACCTGGAATGTTAGGTCCATGAATCAAGGCAAATTGGAAGTGGTCAAACAGGAGATGGCAAGAGTGAACGTCGACATTCTAGGAATCAGCGAACTAAGATGGACTGGAATGGGTGAAGAAAAAAAAACAACAAAACACTAAGGCAGAGGAAGGTGCAAACCATCTAAGTCAAGAAGAAAGAGCTAGGGTTGAAAGGTGGAGGCTGGGGCTTTGCCTGCCTCGGGGCTGCAGAGGCTGCAGCACTGCCAGATCCTGAGGAGCAAAGGGAAGAAGAGACTGACTAGACTTCACGTGCTGTTCCTGAGGCAGGGAGCCCAAGGCATCACTTGCCCTCTTAAGCCACATACACAGCGGTGACTCGCGGATCTCCCCCCCAGCCTGGGTCTGTCCCAATCCGTTGCCTGCTTTCTCTGGTTGTCCCATCCACCCTGCAAACACAACACATTCCAACCTGGACTCATCATCTTTTCTTTCCCTAACCTGCCATTCTTCTGTCCTTGCTGTTCACAGAGCTGGAAAGATGTGGTTTCTCTCCCTGACCTCCACTTCCCTCTACTCTGGCAGGAGCCCCAGTGTTTCTTCAGGGTCCACCCCTTCCCCTCTTAGTTCTCTGTAGTCTGTATGACTCCAGCAAAACTCATGGATCAGGTCTAAGTCAATTATCATAATCGTAACTGGTTTGGAGGTGAGCATGTGACCTAAGCTTGTGAATATCAGAACATTCATGCAAATGCTAGGACACAAGCTCTTTGTTTCTGTTGGAATTAAACTGGGAGGATATAGCTCTGAGTGAGGCAGATGAAGCTAGAGCCTGTTACACAGAGTGAAGTAAGCCAGAAAGAGAAAAACAAATATCGTATGTTAATGCATATATGTGGAATATAGAAAAATGGTACTGATGAGCCTATCCGCAGGGCAGGAATAGAGAGGCAGACATAGAAAATAGACTTGTGGACACAGCGGGGGAAGGAGAGAGTAGGATGAATTGAGACAGTAGCATTGAAACATATACATTAGCATATGTGAAACAGACAGCTAATGGGAAGTTGCTATATAACAGGGTACTCTGTGACAACCTGGAGGGGTGGGATGGGGGTGGGTGGTGAGGGAGGGGACATAGGACTTATGGCTGATTCATGTTGCTGCATGGCAGAAACCAACACAACATTGTTGGTTAATTATCCTCCAGAAATTCTTTTAAAAATCACCTTGGAAAAATCAGAGTGTATTAGTTTCTAGGGCTGCCATACAAAGTATCACAAATGGAGTGGCTTAAACAGAAGAAATTTTCTCACAGGTCTGGAGGCTGAAAGTCTGAGATCAATCTGTTAGTAGGGTTGATTTCTTCTGATGGTTCTCTCCTTCTTGTAAGTGGTTGTCTTCTATTTCATATGATCTTCTCTCTGTGCTTCTCAGCTTCATCTCTCTCTTTTCCCCAATTTTATGGAGAGATATTTTACATATAAGCTGATGAGGATGTGGACAACAAGAATCCTTATACACTATGAGAATGTCCATTGGTGCAGCTATTATGAAAAACAATATGGAAGTTCCTCAGAAATTTAATGATAAAATTATCATATGTTCCCAGAATTCTACTTCTGGGTATTTATCCAAAGGGAATTAATTTACTATCTTGGAGAGAGAATTCTACCATCATGTTCATTGCATCATTATTTACAATAGCCAAGATATAGAAACAACGTTAAGTGTCCATGGACAGCTGAATGGATAAAGAAAGTGTGGAATATATATATGGTAGAATGTTGTCCTCATCTCTTTTTATAAAGACACCAGTTATATTGGATTAGGACCCACCCCAATGAACTCAGTTAACATTAATTATCTGCTAAAGACCTTATCTCCAAATACAGGCATGTTCCAAGGTACTGCGGGTTAGAACTTCAACATATAAAGTGCCCATAATTTGAGCCCATAAGGCAAAGTGTACACAGGAGGGACAGGGAGCAGGAGCCATCAGCACCTTCTCTGTGCCAGACTTGGAGCAAAGTACTCTGGGCCTGTTTTCTCACCAAATCCCCAAATAGCCCTGAGAGGTACAACAATCACTGTCGAGATCCTTCCTCACAGTAACCTTGGGCCAGGCACGTTTTTAAGCGATCCCACTGAGTCCCCACAGACACTCCTTCTCATTGTCACAGATGTGGAAACTGAGACCCGGAGAGGAGAGGGGACATGCTCAAGGTCATTCAGGGCATTGGTGCCAGAGCTGGGTTCAAGACTCAGGTGACTGTTCTCCCTGGTCACTTCTCCCTCTCTGCATCCCTGCATTGCTCCTCAGGACGCCACATTAGAAGTCCCTTTACACTGACATCATATAATGCTGGGAGGGTCTCTCATTGTGAAAGACAAAAAACTGATACACAGGGACTTTCCAGGTGGCCCAGCAGTTGAGACTCTGCACTCCCAATGCAGGGAGTCCAGGTTCCATCCCTGATCAGGGAAATGGATCCTCCCTGCCGCAACTAAGACCCAGTATGGCCAAATTAATTAATTAATTAAAAAAATATATGGCATTAATGTTCTGCCTTGTTCCTAAACTGATTCAATACAGCTTAAAACAAAACAAAATAGCAGCTAGTATGACTTACAGAGCTACATTGATTTAAAAGATATGTTCTATAGCCATAAAGAGCTGGACTGGATACAGGAATAGAATATGAACTCCAGGAGTGTGCCCAAATAAATACGGTAATTTCATACGTAAAAAATGTAAAACTAAGAGCCTGCATGCTGCAACTAAAGATCCCACGTGCCACAACTATAATCTAGGGCAGCCAAAAAAAAAAAGGTAATAGTAATATTTTTAAAAAAGAAGAAGTGACCCATAAAAAGAAAACTGCTGGCAATATCCCAAGTGCTGGGTCTGGTGTGTGCTGGGTCTGGTGGGATGCCAGGACCCTTTGCAGGTGAGGGGCTGGGTTAGTCCCGCCTCAGGAAGGAGGCACCGACTCTGCCAAGTGGGAGGTTTGTGTAGCTGGACTTTACAGCATACCCTGGGTGGGGGCACTCACAGTGCCTTCCTCAGTCCTAAGAGCTCCTATTTCCTTCTGCCACTGGATTCTCCTTCCTTATCCCTCATCCCTGGGGATGTTTGTGCATCTACACTGGGGCCGTGGGATCTTAGAGTGGGCAGAGGTGCCCTGGAAGTGCCAGTGACCAGCCCACTGAATCTTGCCTGGATCACAGACACCTTTGAGAATCTCAAGGAAGCTATGGGACCCATCTCTAGGAGAACATGCATGTGTGTGTGTGTGTGGCTCCCTGGAACACAATCACTGCTAACTGCACACACCCACAGGAACCTCCAGGGAAAAACTTCTGCCTTAGAAGAATCCTTCTTTCAGCATCTCTAGCCTTGTTGAGAGCCCTCCAGGCTCTCACCACCTTCCACACCTGCCACAGCTGCATTCCACTTTGTTGCTGCCTTTTCTTGGAACTGGTTATGCTTCCCAGTGACTTCTTCCCACTGGTCCTTGTCTTGCTCCTCAAAGTCACCTAGATGAGGTCACTTAGTCCTCCCGTGACAGAGATGAAAAGATAAGGAATTACATCTCCCAGAATCTGCCCTTCTCCATGACATTCAGCTGCTGTTCTTTCTTCACGGGACGGGATATCCAGACCCTTCTCTGCTCATCTTGGCCCCAGACACCCTCTGTTTCTCAGTGTTCCCATTAAAGGCTGGTCCCAGAATACAGCATTCCAGGGGCAGCCTGTCCAGTCTGGGGAAAGCTGACCACTCACCCATTTGCTCTGGGGACAGACAGCAGATACACTGAGCTAGAGTTCAACTCAGACCCCTCAGATTTTCTCCTGTAAACAGCTGTTTGGTCATAATTTACTTTTGTTGTAGGATAAAATGGGGTGCAAGAGGAGGGTCATGTCCCAGGTCTCGAGAGAGTCTCTGGGGTGGGCTGCCAAGTGAGGGTCCTTGGCTTCCAGCAGAAAGAATTCAAGAGCAAGTGATAGCATTGTGAAAGCAGGTTTATTCAGGGAAATATACATTCCACTGATGGAGTGCACCATCTCAGAAGGTGAGAGCTGCTCTGGGAGATACACATTCCATAGACAGAGTGCCATCTGTCTCAAAAAGTGAGAGTGGAACTGAGGTGTGTGGGTGGTTAGTTTTTGTGGGCTGGGTACTTTCATTGCCTAAGGAGTGGGAAGAACATTCTAACTATCTTGGAGAAGGGGCAGGGATTTCCATAAGTTGGGCATCACCAACTTTTGGACCTTTTATGGCCAGCAATCTGCCTGCTTGTGCAAGAGATGCAAGAGACACGGGTTTGATCCTTGGGCCAGGAAGATTCCCTGGAGGAGGAACTGGCAAACCACTCCAGTATTCTTGTTTGGAGAATTCCATGGACAGAGGAGTCCAATGGGCTACAGTACATGGGGTTGTGAAGAGTCACAGAGGACAGAGCATGCACATAAATATACAAAGGAAGTGTCAGGATGCCTGTGGGCGTGTCACTTAGCATATGCTAATACATTACAATGAGCACGGAATGAGGCTCAAGGTCTGCTGGGAGTTGAAGTTTCTGCCATCTTGGGACTAGTAGGTTCTAACTGGTTTCTGTGGTATTCTATTCTTCCTAATGGTTGTGTCATTCTTTTAATAGGTGTTCCCCGCCCTTTCCCTTCTTGTCTCACTTTCCCTTTTTCTAGGATTTGGGAGATTCTAAACTGAAATCTCAGGTTAGACCACACATTCAGGTTTCTGTCCCGTTCACTAACTTTCCGTAGTGCCCGCACCCAAAGACATTTCCACCCCTTCCCCATCCAGCCTCCATTTCCTCACAGGTTTGTGGGCTGGTCAAATATATAATGAAAATACTGGGGTTTTGAAATATGTTTTAAAATTTTTCTGTTACTTGTTATTTCGGCAAAGATTTCTGGTTGCTTTTGTTGACTAAAAAAAACACACAACATTAAAGTTGAGAGTTAGGTTTTATTCAGTGGGAATGTTAGGATTTGAGCCCGGGAGACAGTATCTCAGGTGGCCAGGAGAGAATTGACTCCCAGGAGGCAGGGGAGGAGCCAGGCTATATACAAGTTTGCAGCAAGGGGCAGGTAATCTGAATATTAAAAGATTACTGTTAATTAAGAGAAAACTAAATCTCTCACATGAAGAGATTTAGTGATCTTCTATGTACGGGAAGATGCAAGCATCTGGGCTTGCTGAAATAATTTCTTTCATATGCATCTCGCTATTTGGGGCCAATCCTGCTTTCTTTATTGTTCATTCACTAATTCCTTGCTTACCGAGAGAGATGGAGGAAGTGGCAGATGGCCGCCTCTCACATCCTTGCAGCTCCTCAGAGTTTACCGGGGAGGAAGTAGCTGATGGCTTCCAAATAGCTGGCTTTGTTTCACCTGAGCTCACAAATTTGCATTTGGAAAGGCTTGTTTACTGGTAGAGTGTAGAGCACAAAATTTCACATTTCCAAAATCCATTTCCCCTCCTTTCCATAAGAATGGAAATTTAGCACACAGATGCTCAGCTTAAGATCATAAATCCTAGCCTGCCTTGTGTTAAGTGTGGCCCTGGGAAGTGAGAGGAGTAAAGCGAAAGTTGCTCAGTCATGTCCGACTTTTTGCGACCCCATGGATATACAGTCCATGGGGATTCTCCAGGCCAGAATAGTGGAGTGGGTAGCCATTCCCTTCTCCAGGGGATCTTCCCAACCCAGGGATCAAACCTAGGTCTCCCACATTGCAAGAAGTTTCTTTACTAGCTGAGCCACCAGGAAAGTGAGAGGAATGGTGCACTCAGAATGCGGTCATGCCTTCAAGGGAGAGTGTGCCTTTCCCTGCCCTCTGCCCCTCCTGTGGCTGTGGACCTGGAGGTGTGCCATTTTGAACCACAAGTATGAGTACAACACCTCTGGGATGACAGAGCAACAGGACAAGGAACAAGACAAGAAACAAGGAAGGTTTCTGGGTCTGTGATGACTTCAAAGAGCAGCCTCCTCATACTCGGGACAACTTTTATGTGAGTGAGAAAGGACTCCTGTCTCCTTTAAGCCACTATTATTTGTGATGTTCTGTGTGTGTGCTCTGCTCTGTTGCTTTGGTTATGTCCAACTCTTTGCGATTCTATGGACTGTAGGCCACCAGGCTCCTCTATCCTTGGGATTTTCCAGGCAAGAATACTGGAGTGGGTTGCCATTTCCTTCTCCAGGGGCTCTTCCTGACCCAGGGATCAAACCTACATCTCCTTCATCTCCTGCATTGGCAGGCAGATCTTTACCACCAGTGCCCCCCTATCTCCTTTAAGCCACTATTACTAGTGCTGCTCAGCTCAGTTTTATCCCAGCCTGATGAATGAATTTTCTTGAGGCATGTTAATTTTAAGAGGGAAGTGTTGGTTTAAATCAATAGGGAAGAGTTTGGGACCTGCAAATACCCTGAAGAAACCTGTATTTCCCTCTTTCTTTCTATTTCTTTCCTTTCTTTCTTCCATTTCTCTCTCCTCCATCCAGTTCACCAGAATTTATTGGGTTCTTCTTCTGTATCCGGCCCTCTTCTTGGCACTGTGGATGTGAGATGATTAAGGCACAGTGCCTGCTGGAGGCTAGCAGGGGAGACAGATATATTGACTAACTGTCCTCAACTCACAAGATCACTGTGGAGGGTGTGTACAAGGTGAGGGGTGAACCCAGCCACGACTTTGGCTTGGGCAGGAGGGAAGCAGGGACCTGAGTTGGTCCATGAGAGTTGAGTCAAGGTTCTCTAGAAGAAGGACTTGCTTTGCTGTGATTGCTTTGCAAGAGATCAACTTCCTTCTGACAAGCCCTGAGCAAGGAAGAGACAACTGCTTTGCAAACAAACACCTCATGTATTATTTCCTCCATTCTCCTCACATATCTCATCTCCTCCCCTGAATAATATGCCTCCCTGTGTCACTTAATTTCCACAGGAAGCTGGAAAGAGCAACATCTGTCTAAATTTCCCCTAACTCGCTCCAGATTTCCAGGGTCAGAATGTGGACCCTGAGAGATGGAGACACATTCTCCATGGGATCAGAGGTGACAGCCCCAGGACTGGTGGACTCCCACAGAGCCCCTGTGGCAGCCGGCGCCCTGGTGCCAGTTCTCTGCACAATACAGATGTTCTGCTCAACAAGACTTTCACTGGGAGCATAATCAGCGGCTGAGGCAGCCCCTGGAGAGGCGAGTGCAGGCCTCGTTCCCACGGGCTCCTGCCCAACATGGTTCCTGAGTTTGCGGTTCCTAAGAGAGGGGGCGGCCAGCAAACGCTCCAGCTCCCACACCAGCTGCTCCAGGAAAGCAACTTCCTCACATGGCCTGGGGCCGCTCCCAGCCATGGGGACATTGTTTCATTCACAGCCCAGTGCTAATGGAATTTATTTAGGGGACACTTTCCCTTCTGCTACCCATAAGGAAGCAGCTTGGAGCAGAGCAAGGAGCAGAGATCCACCTTTAGGGATCAGGTTCTAGCCCTTGGAAAGCTGCCTTCTCTCCCTGAGTCTCAGTCTCCTCACTTATAAAAGAAAATGGGTTGGTCCAGGTGGCATCCAAGTGCAATGCGTGCTCAAGGTATGATTTTTGGAGACCAGAAGACGAGGTCTAAATCCCCCCTGTGCTGCCCTCATGGTCTTACCTCGGAGGCCTTGCACCTCATCTACCGTGGTTTCCTCATCTGTGAATTGGGGGAGGTGGGACCCAGTCACCCCCAAGGGCCCTGAGGGCTTTGTAATGATGGGAGCATCTGCCTTCCATAAGGCAACTGAGGAAAAGCGTTTTATTCTCTCCTCATGGTAAATCTTTCTAATTCTGTGCCTAGTGAGGGTAAGCGGGGTCAGCACAAAAGAACTGGCCTCTACCAGCTACCCTTCTGCCTTCTGCCCCAGACAGCTGAGTCTCTGCAGATCAAAACACCATTTTTGTAAAACAAGAATCTTATGACTCCTTAGGGCATCTTCCCAGGTCCTGTAGGATCCAGCCCTTCCTGATACCCCCAACGTTTCTCCGCCCTTTCACTTGCCCTGGCCCATTTCAGGCCCCTAAATGGTCTATCTATGATAGACTCCCAGTGGTGGTGCCAAGGGGTGGCTGTGAGTGGGGGCCGCGGATTAGCTCTTCCTCATAGAAGTGGACCTGTGAAGCTCATACCCATGTTACGCAGGGGTCAACTGTATTCCCATTGCCTAGTATGTGTGTGTGTGTTAGTCGCTCAGTCGTGGCCAACTCTTCATGACCCCACAAACTACAGCCCACCAGGCTTCTCTGTCCATGAGATTTTCCAGACAAGGATACTGGAGTGGGTTGCCATTTCCTTCTCCAGGGGATCTTTCCTACCCAAGGATTGAACCCGGGTCTCCTGCACTGCAGGCAGATTCTTTACCAACTGAGCTACAAGGAAAACCTAGTATACTATAGATAACTCTCAATAAATAATTGATGAATGAGTGAATGAATGAACGACTCGCCCAGAGAATCTAGAATTTGGTAGTAAAATGATGACAATGGGAAGACAAATGGTTGCAGACAATGCTGTGGCACTAGGCTTTGGCACCAACACTGTGGGTACAAATCCTGCCCTTGAAACATGGGTCTCTGGGAGGGCAAAGTCATTTTTCCTCTGAGCCCCAAGAGAAGAGTGTCTCAAGAAAGATAGGAAAGTCCCCTGTGTTGAAATGTTTCTGAGAGGTGCAGGGAGGAAGTAAAGGTCTGAGACATGTCTGTTGATTCTGCCAGGGGAGGTTATGGTGACCTTGAGAGGAACAGTTTCAAAGGATTGAGGAGTTGGAAACTAGACTGCAGGAGAGTTAGTGGGAGGTAAGGAAGTGGAGGCTGTGACTTAATGACTATTTTCAGACACTAGAACAGGAATGGGAAAAGAGATGGTATTAGCTAGTTCTTGTCATACAGGATCACATCAAAAAAATTTCTGAATAATAAAAATGATTCATCTACTGGATGGCTAGCAAAATATGCTGCTTCAACTCCTTTCTCTCAGAAAAGTACGATTTCCGAGTCGAAGGGATCTCAAAGGCCAGAGGTTTCAACACAACCCTCTCATTTGGTAGACGAAATGTCTGAGACCTAGAGAGGGGCAGGCACTTGCCCAGGGTCACACAGCAGATGAGGGGCACAGCCAGATTTTAAACCCAGGCTTCTGTAGGCCCAGCTTGAGGTTCTTTTTCATATTTCATGTCTTTCTTTCCTCTGTCCTTTTCAAACAAGCTTTATTGGCTCCAGGAAATGGGGAGGATAGTTATTTTTAGTTTATTCAAAATGAATAAAATGGGTAGTTTTTTTTTCCCATATATCAGATCCAAAGTATGTCTTATGTAAGAGCTAAATGGGATGAGAAATGGTTCCACAGCAAGAACAAAGATTCCTTTGAATGTTAAAAGTTCCAGAGTAAACTCCAAATGGGCCCAAATGACTGGGACCAGCCTTCCCTAGCCTAGCTGACTGCAGAAAGCTGTGTGTGTGTATGTGTATGTGTTGTGTGTGTGTGTGTGGGTGAGGGGGGGCAGGTAACAGGCTCCATCTATGGGGTATGATTGCCTGAGCACCAGGACAAGCACCACAAACCTCCTCAATATTTCTTTATTATGATAATTATTTTAAAATATTTTTAGAGCAATTTTAGATTCACAGCCTAGTTGAGAGGATGGTACAGAGACATTTCCCATATACCCCTGCCCTACACACGCACCGCCTCCCTCACTGTCAGCACGTAGCACCAGAGTTAAGCAGTTGGCCCTTGAACAGCATAGGTTTGAACTACATGGGTCCACTTACGTGTGGATATTTTTCAATGGTAAATACTATAGTACTATAGGCTCGCCAGATGTAGAACCGCACCAGAGTTAAGCAGTTGGCCCTTGAACAGCATAGGGTTGAACTACATGGGTCCACTTACGTGTGGATATTTTTCAATGGTAAATACTATAGTACTATAGGCTCGCCAGATGTAGAACCACCATAACAGAGGAATCTCGGATATGGAGAGCTGACCATAGTTATACTCTGATTTTCAACGGTGCAGAGATCAACGCCCTTAAACATGGTGTTGTTCAAGGGTCATCTGTATATTTGTTGTAATGGAAGAACCTTCCCTGACACATCACTGTCACCCAGAGTCCATAGGTTACATCAGGGTTTGTGGTGGTGTACATTCTAAGGGTTTTGACGAACGTATAGTGATGTGACCCTGAACCTCCTCAATGCTTCTTTATTATTATTATGGTAAAATACACATCAAATTTGCCATTCTGACTAACCATTTTTAAGCATCATTCACACTGTTGTGCAAACGTCACTACCATTCATCTCCAAAACTCTTCTCGTCTTGCAAAACTGAAACTCTGTGCCCATCAAATGCTTGCCCTCCATCACCCCCAGCCCCTGGAAACCCCTTCTGCTTTCTGTCTCTGTGACTTCCACACTCAATCTCCATCACAGAAGTGGAATCCTGCAGTATTTGGCCCTTTGTGACTGGCTTCTTTCACTTGCAGTCCCTCTCTGCCCCAATTCCATTATAGGAAGCCCCACCTCTGGCAGAGGATTTGATTCTCTGCTGAAGAGCACATGCCCTGGGAAGAAAACACTTCAGGTGTTACTGGCAATTTTTCTTTAATGCCCATCCATGGATGATTTCTTGAGAGCAGATTTTGAAGGGAGTGGGGTGACCCTGGTTGAAAGCACTGGGTGAGTAAGAGAGAGGGAGAGACATTAACAACAGGAAAAAATTCCTGTCTGAAAAAAAATGTTGTTGGCATGATTATAAGTGAAGTTGCATAATTGGTTTTATATCATAGTCACCCCCCAAATTTATGTCTCTGGGTCTATTGACCTTCTGTCCTTTTCTGACTTAATTCCTTGGGACATCATGGCTGAGGCACCCCATAACGACTGCTAGTGATAATCACAATAATAGCTTTGTGTTTGCCTTTCAGACTACAATTTAATTTAGTGCACGTTTTTAAATTTCAGTTGATTTACAATGTTGTATTAGTTTCAGGTGTACAGCAAAGAGATTCAGTATATATATATATATATATATATGTATGTATATATTCTTTTTCAGATTCTTTTCCATTGTTAGTTATTACAAGAGATTGAATATATTTCCCTGTGCTCTACAGTGCATGCATGGGTGTGTGCTCAGTTGCTTCAGTCATATCCGACTCTTTGCAACCCTCTGTACTGAAGCCTGCCAGGATCCTCTGGCCATAGGATTCTCCAGTGAAGAATACTGGAGTGAGTTGCCATGCCCTCCTCCAGGGGATCTTTCCAATCCAGGGATCAAACCTGCATTTCCTGTGTCTCTGGCATTGCAGGTAGATTTCTTTACTACTGAGACCCCTGGGAAGCCTGTGCTATACAGCAGGTCCTTGCTGTTTATCTATTTTTTTATTTCTATCCATTTAGTTGATCAGAATGACAACGGTGTGAAGTATTTAGAATACGACTTATTATCTTTATTTTTTAGAGCTGTTTTGACCTTCTCTACTTGTTAGTAGAATTGGATCAAGAACGCAAGTCTTTAGTCCAGGGCTCTTCTCAGGGCTCCACATTTCACTGGCATTTATTAATTTAAAATATTTAAGAATTACATTTATTTGAAATGCATGGTCCTCTCCTCACCCCTCATCCTCAGCCTTCCAATTGATCTCAGACCCAGTCCTTCTCCAAGAATGACGCATCACCATCCAGATGCTCAATTTAGAAATTCAGAAGTTGTCCTTGACATTTCCCTCTCTCTTTCTCCATAATCAATCTTCAATTAAGTCCTGTGGTTTTTAGTTCCTAAATATATTTTCAGTATACCTACTTCTCTGCAGTTCTGGACCCCTGTGTCTAGGCCTCTATCTCTCACTTGGGAATTGACCCTGTATATGGTTAGGCTGTTCTTTCTACTCATCTGTTCCTCTGTGATTTCTTGAGAAATGTAGATTTGAACAACATTAATCAGGTTTCTGTGTTACAAGATTTCTCTTCAGTATGCTAATCATGGTCACAGCGACTCTTCAAGATGAAGTATCAAGTATTTTGCAAACCCCAAACCTAGTCATTCTGGACTCTTGCAGTCCATTCTCCAAACTGAAGCCAAAGCAATCTCTTAACTGCCAACTTGACCATGTCTCCTGCCGTCCCCACACCTCTCCTGCTACCCTGGCCTTTCTGCTTCTCCGTCATGGGTAGGACACAAAACAGTGCCCCACGATGACACCTTCTCCAGGCTCCTGTCTCCATCTCCAGCTGCAGCAGCCCTCATTGATGACACTCCCAGCTGCCTCTTCTGGGAAGCCACCTACCAGGGAGGCCATATACCCGCACCCTCCGCAAGCATCTTCTAGCCATGATCTGACTGGGTGAATGGGTCCACAAAAGGCCGCCCACCCTCCCCTCAAGGAGAGAAGCTCTGCTGTGCAATTTATGGTCCCAAGCCAGCCATGGATCAAGAGCCAGTTAGACTTTACCCAACAGCACCTCCTCGCTCTTGTTATGATTCCCTCACTCTCCGTAGGTTTTTCCTGACAATTACTCCCTGGATACTTCCCTATGTTAGCCTCCATCCCTGAGAAGCCCTCCCTAAGACACCTGCCACCCCTCAGCTACCAGACAGGTCCTCGCACAGTGTCCTTCACTCGCTTGCCTCATTCTATCATAAAGCAGGTCTGTCTCCCCCATGGCACTGCCAGTTTCACCAGAGACCATGTGTGTTTCTGTCTACAACTCCATCCCTGATGCCTGGGGGGTTCTCAGGATTTGCTAGATGAAGTTAGAAAGCACCATAGATACTCAGAATGCAAATGAAAAATATTCACAAAATATGGCAGGCAGCAAGGTAACATCTTGAGCATATTAAAAGCTTTTGCCAACAAGAAGAGGCAAATGTCTTAATACAAAAAAGAAAATGACCAAACAATTCATGCACACAGTTGGAGATGATTGTTATATCTATGGGAAAGTACCTTAATCAGAAAATAGTAAATTAAAACAATGGTTGACAGAACAATTTTTTGACTATTGGGTTACCCAAGGTTGATTCTTAAAAGAGTATCATGCTGGTGAAGAGGAAAAGCCAGGCATTCTCACATATGCTGGTGGGAAGATAAGCTGGTACCATGTTAGAGCATCGCTTCCCAGGGCAGAAAGTTTGTCTTATTCTCTGTTGTATTTCCAGGGCCCAGAACTATGCTTGGCATTGGGCACCAAATTAATATTTGTTGAATAAATAGAGGCAATTTGGCAGTATCTATTCAAGAATCTTAACTTTTTCATACCCCTTGCTCTATTAATTTTACTTCAAAAAGAGACCTTAAAAGAGTAGGACAAAGATATAGTAAGTCCCCTACATACAAACAGGTTCCATTCTGAGAGTGTGTAAGTCCAATTTGTTCAAAAATCCAACAAAGTTAACCTAGGTACTCAACTAACGCAGTCAGTTATATGGTACTACTATACTGTACTGTAATAGTGAAAGGTTGTTGCTGAACCACAAAAAGATGCCAGGATTCTTGGCCTCTGTAGGAGAAGAATTCAATCCAGGGCCAGAGACGAGGCTTGATCGCTCAGAGCTTTTGTGCATTAAAGTTTTATTAAAGTATAAAAGGGACAGAGAAAGCTTCTGACATAGACATCAGAAGGGGGCAGAAAGAGTACCCCCATGCTAGTGTTAGCAATGGAGTTATATACTCTTCAATTAGTTATTACAATGAATCAAAAGATTGTTTGGAGGTTGTAAAGACCTCACTAGATGTACTACCATAATTTACATTTTAAGATAACAGGATTAGCCAGAAGGTTTTTTCCAGAGACTGTCCTCAAGCAGGATACATTATTGTTATATAATCCTAAGGAATATAGAGGGGAAAAAAAAGTTTGTCCTTTCTTCCTCCTTGAGAATTCCAGACCCCTCTCTCCTTGGGGACCTCTGGACTTCTTATCAGCCCGCCTAGGAAATGACTCTCTCAATAGGTTTATAATACATTTCACACAATACAAAACAAAAAATCAAACACAAAAAATAAAGAAAACATTTTAATCTTATAGTACAGTATCTTGAGAAGTACAGTAATCCAGTACAACAGCTGGGCATGGTTGCAACTTTGAAAGTTTGCAGTTTGAAGGTTCTTATGTAAGGGACTGGTTTCACAGGTGGCACTAGTGGTAAAGAATCTGCCTGCCATTGCAGGAGATGCCAGAGCTGAGGGTTTGATCCCTGGATCAGGAAGATCAGGAATAGGAAATGGCAACCCACTCCAGTATTCTTGCCTGGAAAATCCCATGGACAGAGGAATCTGTCCATGGGGTTGCGAAGAGTCGGACACCACTGAGCTCGCACCCACAAGTAAGGGACTTACTGTATTTCTATCAGGACATTTTGCACATTCGTTTATAGAATCAGAAGACTGGAAACAACCTGATTGTCCACAGGCAGATGACTAGTTAAATTAATTATGGCACATCCACACTGATCAATCTGATATAAATTATAAAAATGACATATTTGAAGGATATTGTGTATATAGGATTAAGCTACTGATAAATGCTAAGTGAAAAAAGAAAATAAAATTCATACAGTGTAGCTTCAATTTTTGTAAGGAAAAAAACGAGTTATTAATGGTGGGTTACAGTGATTTTTATTTCTTTGTTTTTCTCCTTACTTTCCAAAATTTTAACAATGAATATGCACGCTTTTATAGTCAGAAAAAAAAAAGTTTGTAAAAGAAAGCATGGTTAATAACAAAATTGTGGGCAGCCAGGAAAAGTAGGAGTGACTAGTAATCTTATTTTTCCTGTTAATACTTCATAACAGATCATTTTATGATGGGTTAGGGAACATAGTCCCTGATTGAATTAGTTTGGTTTTATTTAGACAACAATGAGAAGTAAATTTTGTGCTGTTGGAGTCGCTTGGTATTGTTTTCATGTTCTTAGTGTATATTTTTCCATGACCTAGAGAATCTTAAAATATTGGCTCTACTTTTTAAAAGAATTTCACAACTCGTTTGACTGGAATTGATTTCTCCTGTGGCTGCTGGGGTCTGTAAAAGGCATCAGGATGCGACATGTCATTGACCTTTATTCTTTGCCTTGGCCAGAATTTCCCTATGGCTGGCTCAAGGTTTTCAAGAGGAAGGCAATTAAATGACCTAGCACAATTGCCTGGATTCTCGACACAGACCTTATCTTGATTAGGAGGAAGTGGATAGCTAGTTGTTCCAAATTTAGAACACAGAAAAGAGCCAGATGTTTGAGACTATCACATGGAGGAAGAATTAACCCTTTAGGGTGTTTGTCCTACTCACCACTTCTCAGATTATCTGCTAGTGCCCATCTTGACACAAAGTAAAGGAGTTTTAACTTCCATTTTCCCCTTCCTGGATTCTAAATTCATGGCACGGCTTGTGGGATCTTAGTTTCTTTATCAGGGATTGAGCCTGGGCTTTCACAATGAACGGGCTTTCCTGGTGGCTCAGAAAAATCCTCCTGCCAGTGCAGGAGATGTGGGTTTGGTACCCGGGTCAAGAAGATCCCTTGTAGAAGGAATTGGCAACACACTCCAGTATTCTTGTCTGGGAAATCCCATGGACAGAGAAGCCTGGTGGGCTACTTTCCATGGAGTTGCAGAGTCGAACACGACTTAGCAACTAAACAACATCAAAGCACAGAGTTTAAACACTGGGCTGCCAGGGAATTCCCCTGTTGGCTTATGTTAAACCTTCATCAAGTCCTCAATTCAGAGCCTGGTATTCAAGGTTCTTTACTACCTGGCCCCTGCCTCCATCTCCTACCATTCATCCTCACTACAGTGAGAGCACAGCATTTAAGAGAACAAACTTCAGGGACTAGACACAGATTTGGCCCCCAGGGTAGTGGGGAGACAGACATGAAGCAGAGAGTACATTATTCTGACAGAGGATCTGAGTTTGAAAACCAGGTATGCCTCTTACTAGCTGTGTGATCTTGGGCAAGTTATTTCACCCCTCTTTGCCTTAGTCATTTCCTCTGTTAAAGGGGAAAAATAATATTAATAATAATAATTATCATACTTCGTGCCTTGACTCACTTGTTCCTTGTGTCAATAAATCTTCTCCCCATTCTCTGCCATTTGAAACCTTTCAATATGCAACTTAAACAGCATCAACATTGTAAAGCCTTCCTGACACCCAAATTATGACCTCACCATTGTCTCTAGTGCTCTGCACAAGCTCTCTGACTCTAGCCTTCCCACTTCAAATCAGAGCTGATCAGATAGAAACGTCTCCCAGTGGACTGCAAGCCCCTTGAAGGCAAGTATATGCTTGACCCATTTCCATGTCTCTGTGACAGCACAGGGCCAGGTGCACTGTAGATGTTTAAGAAGTGTTTGTGGTTGAATGAGTGAATGAATAAATGAATGAAAGGGCACATGACATCATAGGAGAAACTGCTGCATTGACAGGGAGGCGAAGAAGAAGGATGCTTCCTTCCGGTAACAGTATTTTATCTGCTCTGCAGATAGTTGGATCCCTCCTACTAATTCCATTTATGGACAAGGGTAAGTTTACATAATCATTGGAAACTTGGAGAAAGTGCATGTTCACAGCAGTATCTGCCTGAGAAAGCTCTCCTGCGTGTGGCTTTCAAGTTGTTAACCTTATCAGGAGCATCTTGAAAGGGTTAAGACCCTTGTCCTGGTGCTGGTCTTGTGCTGTTCCATTCTCTTTTCACTTTGTGAGAGACTATTTAAATGGAAGTGGAGTTGCTCAGGCTGATATTGCAACAGAAATAATTGGGTATACAACCACATGTGCTTTGGGGACTGGGATACAGAAATTTAATTATTTAATTCTAGTTTCTTCACTTATTTGTTGGGTGACCTAGGGATGACTTTTTCTCCTTTGTGGACCTCATCCATTAAATAGTGATTGTAGGAGGCAAGAGTTAGGGTGGTGAGACTGATTACTCTCTAAGGTTTCTTCCCCAGCTCTGATAAGCCATGTCTATAACTTACATGATATCAAGTGGACCAAAAGCCCATGACACTGAGTTGCTGGAAAGTGATGTGGAGTTCTGGAGAGAATCCCATTCCTTGTGAGTTCATGGCCATGGTTTAGGAACCAAAAGCTCAGAAATGCTCTGAAACCACAGATGGCCAAATCCACCCACTGGAAGTTAAGCACAGACTCGCTCAAATGTGTAAACTAAATGCAGAGTTTCTTGAGTTGCTGGGAGGATGCATGGCTAGATATAACCTGGTAGTGGGTGTTTGGGTTGATTCATCATAATGAAGGAGAGCTTCTCTGGAGCCAGCATCGTAAAGTGAGGAGGCATATATATCCCTGGTGAGTCCACCCTGGCCATCAGAATGTAAAAGCCCTTTAGGGAGTCTTATTCAGGCACCAGGTATTAATGACACCCTAAAGGAGTTCTTTAAAAAAAAAAGGTTTTTTTGAAAGATATTTACTTTACGATATTATGCTGGTTTCTGCCATACAGCTTTAAAAAAGAATGCATTTGAGTCAGTCCTAATGAGGTGGATGAACCTAGAGCCTGTTGTACAGAGTGAAGTAAGTCAGAAAGAGAAAGACAAAGATTGTATATTAACGCATGTGTATGGAATCTAGAGGGCTTCCCAGGTGGTGCCAGTGGTAAAGAACCCACTTGGCAATGCAGGAAACATAAAGAGATGTGGGTTCGATCCTTGGGTTGGGAAGATTCTTTGGAGAAGGGAATAGCAACACATTCCAGTGTTCTTGCCTGGAGAATCCAATGGACAGAGGAACCTGGTAGGTTACAGTCCATGGGGTTGCAACGAGTTGGACATGCCTGAAGTGACTTAGCAGGAGCATGAGCACAAGGAATCTAGAAAGATGGTATTGATGAACCTATTTGCAGGGCAGCAATGGAGATGCAGACACAGAGAATAGACTTGTGAACACAGTGTGGGAGGGAAGGTGAGACAAACTGAGAGAGTAGCTTGGAGACATATACATTACCATATGCAAAATAGCCAGTGGGAATTTACTATGTGACAAAGTTCTTTTAACTCACTGTGTTACAGAGGCAACAACAGGGTCAGTTGAGAACTGAGCCCACTCTCAGTAGTGAATTGCAATATTTACTTTTTAAGAACATGAGATATAGTTCACATACCATGAAATTTGCTCTTCAAAGTGTACAATTCAATGGTTTTTAGTATACTCACAAAGTTATGCAACCATCAGCACTAATTCCAGAACATTTCATCACCCCAGAGAATACATTAGCAGTCACACCCCATTCATCTCTCACCTTAGTCCCCAGCAAACACTAACCTGCCTTCAGTCTCTGTGGATTCACTTATTCTGGACTTTTCATTAAAAAAGAGTCTTACAACATGTGGCCTCTCAGGTCTGACTGCTTTCATTTTAGCATAATGTTTTTAAGGTTCATCCACGTTGACTGTATACTTTTTGAACAAGTAAAATTTACATATGCATATTAACTTATAGCTAGCACAGAGGCAAAAGTGTAGTGTGAGTTTGGTGACATCACCAGCTCATCTTTGTGGACCTAATGAAGAACAAGGCTAGCTAGGTCCTCCTTACTTCATTATTCCAGTTCCATTTTTTGCCTTTTTAAAAGATTTATATATATCTTTAAAATTAAATCAAGTTAATGAATTTTTTGTTTCATCTTTGCTGGCAGGTTTAATTTTTTTTTTTCCCAACCCAAGATTATTTAAATGTATGTGTATTTTCTTGTCACAGTTTTATGGGTTTATTTTTCCATTTATAACTAATTTATCTGAAATTTGCGAATGATGTGAGGTAGGCACCTAATTTTAAGTGTTCCTGTGTGGTTAGCAAGTTGCACCACCAGACATCTTTTTCTCATTGATTTGGAAACAATAGCATTAGCATCTACTACTTTTTATATACAGTTGAGATTATTTTAGAACTTTATTTTCTGCACTAATCTGTCTTTTCTAAAGCTGCCAGCATACTGTTAAATCTTTTGCCCTTTTAAGGTACAATTTAATATTTGTTTGGATGAGTTTATATTATCACTCTTTTTAAAGCGTGCCTTGTTACTATCATATGTTTATTATTCTAATTTAGCTTTATTTGTTCAAATGACATGCTTATTTTGTATCATGTGTATTACTATGCTATTAAAAATTTTAAACTCTGACTCAGAGAACAATAGAAACAAGCAGCTGTGTGACAAATTATAGATAAAGTTCGTAGAGCATGTGCAGGCCTTACCTTGATGGGAAGGACAGAGGACCAAGGAAGCACTATAAATATTCATGAGGTCTGAGACATCAAATATATGTGACAGCTATAACAGAGCTACAATATGAGAGCCACCTTGGTGATGACTGAGCAGAGAACTGGAAGATCTGGGTCTCTGGAGTCCTAGAATTGCTGCTACGCCAGCCTGGTCTGCTCCCTCCAATTTAGGCGAGTGTGAAAGACATTTCTATTTTGTTTAAGCCAATGATTACATAAAATTGAACATAACCCTCATTAATGTCACCCCTAATTTCATTTTTATATTTGGTTGGCTGGATTAGGATTTGCAGAACAGTGTTAACACTTCTGGTTGCTTATGTGAATGGAATGGATCATTAAGAATCCCAATGACTTTGATTTTATAGAATACATTTGTCACCTTAAGAAACTATTCTGTTTCTCAAGATAATGATGATTGATGATGATGGAATATTGAATTTTCTCAAGTGATTTTTGTCACTTATCAAAATTTTTTGTGATATTTCTGCTTTGCTATACTGGTATGATGAATCAGACTAATATGTTTTCCTAAAGTTGAAACATTTATGCGATTTCAACTTTTTTCTTTATCTCCTCTGTTCTCTTCTATATGCAGAAACTCCATTCTAGCTATTGGTTCTCCAATTTTTCTTGCACCATTTTTTATCTCTTTAACCCATTTCTTTTGCATTCTGGGAGAATTGTTCATGTCTTCTCGTTTCTTACTCTTAAAGTGTGGGCTAGGGACCAGCAGTATCAGCATCACTTGAGATTTCTTAGAGATGCAAATTCTTGGGTCCCATTTCAGACCTACTGAATCAGAATCTGCGTTTTAATAAGACTCCTAGGTGATTTGTGTGGTGCCGTAAAATCGCTCTTGCCAAGTTTCAGACTTTCCCCATTATTACAGTAGTTTGTTATTACAGTAGTGTAAATTTGGAAGGGGAAGTTCAATGCAAGGCTTTAGGTCACCTTTTGGGACCAGAATCCACAGGCTCTTTGTGGCAGGATATGGGGAAGGGTGGGCTTCCCAGGTGTCTCAGTAGTAAAGAATTGTCTGCAATGCAGGAGACACATGTTTGATGCCTGGGTTGGGAAGAGCCCCTGGAGAAGGGAATGGCAACCCACTCCAGTATTCTTGCTTGGAGAATTCCATGGGTAGAGTAGCTACAGTCCATGGGGTTGCAAAGAATGTGATACTACTGAGAGACTAACACACACACATACACAGACACGCACATGAGGAAGAGCAGTCAGCTACTGTGTGTGATGACATGAAATAAAGACATCTCAAAGGTCATCAAAATCAGGCATCTTTAGCCCAACAAGAAAGGATCCTTGTGCTACATTTCTGAAGAGCAGTGTGTATCCCCCAGAGGGCTTTGCCCACACAGTTCTTCAACAAATTCATAAGTGCCAACTGGTATCCACATGAAAACCTCTTGTCCTGAGCTGACAGAAGGGGGAAGGGTTTCTGAGAGACTGGTTTTGTGTCAGGCATGAATTTCCCTCTTTCCTTGGTGAGTAGAAGAGACTTCTATGATCACTGATGTTCTTTGGGGCTCCAGTATTATGCCTGAGGGCTGCCTCGGAGGAGGCAGGGGACTCACAGACCTAAATTGTATGAGTAGTAGCATGTGGAAAAGATTTTCCTTAAATTTTTTAAGGAAAAATTTAATTGAATAATACCCAGTTCTCCTCAGTCATGGCAGAATTGGCAGGGAAAGTCTTGGTAAGGCACAAATGCTATTGAAATGATTCTAAAGAGAACAAGAATCTTTAGGACAAGTTGGCTCATTCTTTACTGCTATCAAACCCTTTATTCCCTGGAGATTGTTGAAACAATACAAGTGCATAACTCTCATTGTGGAATTAACAAACATCCTTCTTTTCTTAATGGTTTAGTGAAGTTGTTGTCTCAACAGGAAATTCTGGGCATTGTCACACATTCTTCTTGTTTATTATTAGTAATAATAACTTTGCATCATAAGTGGGTTCTAACCTTATAAGGCTTTTCCATACAAAGTAGGTCATTTGGTCTTTCCTGAGAGTCTGTGGAGATAGGAGGCTCAGCAGGCATTAATATACCCATTTCTTTAGTAGAAAAAGTAACGGAATTGTCCAAGAAATTAAAGGATTGTCTTAAGGGCATGATGTACAGTAAATGGCAACCTCAAGCCTCAGACTTCTGTTTTCTGGCTTCAGGGAAGATCTCTAAATCATATATGGCCAAGTGTCTTTGATCCATAAGCTTCCCTGTCTACTCAGTTACTTCTGCTTTTTTGCAGTGCCGTACATATACAAAACACTGAGAGTAATCTCCGTCCATGTATAAAGCTCACTCTCTGCAATTTTATGCTGAAATGCCACGTGTAACTTTAGTGAATTTACAGTCTTCAGATTAGATTTGCATGGTTAGACATCTCCAGTTCTCTGTACACTGTTTAGATTTCCCCTACTTACGACAGACCTTTATTAAACTTCTGCTAAAGATCTACCCCAGCCCCAAAGAAGGTGAGATTCATTACAAACCAACAGGGACTGTTTATAAGTTATATTTTTTAACTTCCTAAATTTGATTCATCTCAACTGATGGGAAGAGTGAAGTCATCTTATTTCTGCTCTTTTATCAACTAAACTTCTATTTCTCATCTTTCCATTAAAGAACTCACCGAATTTCCCTGATGTTCTTTTTATTCTCCCTTCATGTGTTCTCTTCCCTTTCTTTCTTCTCTTCACCACCTTCACAGTTTTTATCCTTAATGAGACCCAGCTCAAAAATTATCAGTCTAGGTGATAAGAAAGTCTTAGAGAAGGACTACTTCAATAGAGCAAGAATGAGCTATAATAGCTGATACTTTTAAACGATAGGAGGTACTCGAAACTTGCCTCATTGGTTTATCTTGGATTCTGTTACTTTACGTCTCCCAGGTTAGCCATTCTAGTATAGAGCTCTTTATCAACATCTTCTATAATTTTGTCCAGGGCCAGGCCACCTTGAGGGGTTCAACAATTTCTTTGGTATTAGGGCATTTTTTTCCAGCTCCTTCACAATCAGGAAATTAATACTCAATAGTTCTCAACCTTGACTGTAAATAAGAATCACTTAGGGAGCTTTAAAAATTACTGATGTGAAATTTTCATGGCCTTAAGTGTTTTGCTGAGTACTAAGCTCTAAATGCACAAAGTGAGGCTCTGAGAGACACGGCAGGAAAGAGTTACTGGAGGGGTATAAGCTCAGCAGAGATTTAGGTCGTCCCACAGCACTGACAGATACTGGATTTCTGTCTAGCCATATGAGAGAGACATCACTGAAGGCTCTGGATATTTAGTTGAGACCCCAGAAAGGACTGTGCCTTTCTGTCTTTAAAATAATGTCAACTGCCTGCCAGAAAAAAATGAGACTCTAAAAGGAGATAGCAATCTAGACTTTCAACATCGTATCTACAATGTCCAGCAAACACAAAAATGACTGGAAACATGAAGAAGCCAGGAAATGTATACCAAACTCAAAAGAAAGAACAGTTAGTAAATACAGGTCCAGAGATAATGAGATGATGGAATTAATAGATAAGAATTTTTAAATAGCTATTATCAATAAACTCAGAAAAGGAAGAGATGGACAAAATGAATAAACAGCTAGAGAAATCTCAGCAGAAAAATGGAAACAAAAGAGTCAATAGAAATTCTAGAACTAAAAAATGCAAGATCAGAGATTTAAAAACTCACTAGATTGGATAATAGCAAATTGTACACTGCAGGAGGAATAAAGACCAATGGAAAAGGTATATTAATATATGGACACACTGAAAGACTTTTTTCTCAGTACTTCAGCCAGATGATTGAGGTCATCATCAACTGTCAGAAGTCACATTAATAGTATGTACCCTTGATATGATGTGATGAGAATGATACTTGATCTCTGTGGTCTTCTTTCTCAGAATTTATAATCCAAGTCTGATTTTGAGAAAAAACATAAGGGAAATCCCAACTGAGGACACCCTATAAAATACCTAACGCTCCTCAATGCTGACAAAGTTATCAAGAACAAGGGAAATCTGAGAAACAGTCACAGCCAAGAGGGTACTAGTAGAAGACACGATGACTAGATGTAATGTGGCATTGTGAGTGAAATTCTGGAAGTGAAAAAGGACATTAAATAAAAGCTAAGGAAACCTGAATAAAGAATAGACTTTACTTAAGAATAACATGTTAACAATGGTTTACTCAGTGTAGCAAATGTACCATACTAATGTTAAGTGTGAATAATAAGGGAAACTGGTGCAGGATATATAAGAACTCTCTTAGCTACCTTTACAACTTTTTTCTGTAAATCTAAAACTGTTCTAAAATAAAACGTTTATTCACAAAACTAAACTGACAATAACAAGTGCTAACAAAGATGGGGAACAACTGGAATTCTCATCCATTGCTGGAATGCATGTAAAATTTGCACAGTTTGAAAAACAGTTTGGGAGTTTCTTATAGAGTTAAACCTCTACTTACAGTACAACCCAGCAACATCACTCCTAGGTATTTAACCAAGGGAAACAAAAATGTATGTCCCCACAAAGACTTGCTTGTGAATGTTTACAGAGGCTTTATTCAGAATCACCACAAACTAAATATGACCAAAATGTCTATTGACTGATGAATGGAGAAATAAATTGTAGACATCCATACAATGGAATGCTCAGTCACATCCAGCTCTTTGTGATACCATGGACTGTAGCTGCCAGGCTCCTCTGTCCATGAGATTTCCCAGGCAAGAAAACGGGAGTGGGTTTTCATGACCTCCTCCAGTGGATCTTCCCAACCCAGGGGGGATGATCCTGCATCTCCTGCATTGGCAGGTGGATTCTTTACCTTCTGAGCTACCTGGCAGGGAGTGGAGTGTTAAGCTGGAAGTGGACCAGTGAAGGTATTACTGTGGGGCAGGGGGAATTATTTTTCCATAACAGTTTTGGAAATGTTTCTGTCTTCAGTTAGCTGGTACCACACACACAGCAAGGTCCCACTGGATTCTGCAGTCCTGACCTTCATCCTGATTTTGTCCTCTTGGTAACTTTAGTCTTGGGAAGACTAAAAAAGAGACAGTGGGACATGCCTATGTGTTGAGCACGTGCCCTGCACTCTGCTGGAACTTCACTTCTTGTTTCTACTTTGGGGTTAACACTGTAACTGCATAATTTTTCTGTTAGCGAATTTTCTTCTTTTGAAGTCTACAGGCAACCCATTAACATTTTTAGGGTGGAAAAACACTTCTCTTAAAAACTTTATCCAATATTAAAAAACTGTATAAAGAAAACTGAAATGATAAATCACAGCAGCTATTCCATGGATGCTCTTTTTCTTATATGTATATCAGTACATGGCGATGTTTCTGAGAGGTCTCATAAATAACTAGGACTTTGACTAGCCATTTCATCTAGGATGCATCAATAAATTAAAGTATAGACCTAGACACTCCCAGTTGAAAAGAACTTTAGAGGTGACTAGCCCAGCCCTCTCATATAGTGCCTGAACAGCTGCTATGTGGTACCCAGTCTCTCCTTGCACGTGTCCCAAAACAGGGATCCTTAGAAGACAACCAGCGCACCTGTGAGCAGTTCCAACAGCAAGATTTTCCTGGTGTGAAGCCACACCTGCTTTTCTGTAACTTTTAGAGAGCAGGAGATCCCTTTTTCTGTTTGCTGTCCATGAACCTTTTTCTGCAACAAGTTAAACATCTCCAATTACTTAAAACATTCCTCCTATGATATGGATTTTTCTGCACTCACCAGCTCATTTTCTCTTTCCTTCATCAGTCCTAGTCCATTTCCATCCACATCAACACAATTCATCTGAATCAATGTCACTTGAGCAACTTCTTAGTGCCAGGAGGCACTAGGCTTAGTGCTGTGGGGAAGACAGGAGCAAGTCAGCCTTGATCTTGTAAGAGAGAGAGGGCTGGTCTACAAATGCCGAAGAAAATGGGCTGTGATACAGGACAGGAGAGAGGAGGGACAGTGTCCTATTTTCCCCTAGATCTCCCAGGTTCTCATCTTTCAGTGCAGCATGTTGGCTAAAATATATGACTGTACAATCTTAGAGCATGATTAGAGTAGAAAAAGGGAAAGTGTCAGTCAGTCATGTCCGACTCTTTGTGATCCCATGGACTGTAGCCTGCCAGGCTCCTCTGTCTGTGAGATTCTCCAGGCAAGAATACTGGAGTGGGTAGCCATTCCCTTCTCCAGGGGATCTTCCTGACCCAGGGATTGAACCAGGGTCTCCTGCATTGCAGGCATATTCTTTGCCATCTGAGCCACTACGGAAACTCTGGTTAGAGTAGGCTAGTCATCAAATGTTTGATGAATGCATGTCAGTTGACTAAGTCTCTGTGTTCCAAATTCCTGGGAGATAGCATGATTGGCTCAGCTTGGGTCAAAGGTCCACCTGGCTCCATCACTTGTCTGCAGAAGAGGCTGCATTTGCAGGTATGAAAAGCCACAGTTTTTGAACTAGGAACAAGGAAAGCTCCACGAGGAGTATGAGTGACATTGGGGAGGAAATGGTAGGCATCTTAGAGATATTTCATAGATGTAATCTTCATAATATGTAATACCTGTAGGTATACATAAGCAATATAAAATATCCATAAGCATCAATCCTGGAAGATGGGCATTTTCTCCATCTGGGAGAAACAGATTTAGAGAGGTGAAGTGACTTTGCCAAAGTTAGCGGTGGTTAATGGCAAACTTGTGGTTTGCATTCAAGACTGCTACATTGACTCCCTGCCTTTCCTCGCAATTCTTTCTGGAATTCAGTCATTCACTTATCTATTCTTACATTCATTCAACTAAAATTTCTCCAGCAACAACCATGTGTCTGGCATTATGTGAGGGTGTGGGATGCAGCAATTAACCAAATAGACATGCCTAGAAGGACACTTGTCAAGAGCATAAGAGAGGATTCCTGCCATGCTCAAACACATGGTTTTATTGGAGATGAGACATACCATACGAACACCACAGGTTCAGGCAATGTTGCATGAAATGACTCCGGGAGTGACTGACATTGGGAGGGCTAGATGTCAGGGTAGACAGAGATACCTGAGGACTGGCATGATTGAAGGCGCATCCTGGAGGCAGAACTCTGGTTAGGTGCTTGAGGATAGAGAAAGAAGGAAGAATTCGAGCAGGCAGAAAGTTACACTGAATTCTGTCTTCTGAGTATTGCTTGTTTATATCCGCTTCTCTCTGTTCCCCACTGTGCCCTCCCCTGGTCCATGTCACCAGCTCCCCTCACCTAGACACAGCAAAAGCCTTCCCAGCAGAACTGCCGCCGCCTTGCCTCATTGTCCACAAATCCATTAAAAAGGTGGAACTTCAAACATATCAAAAAAGAAACTTCAGACATATCAAAAAGTAGAGGGAACAATGCAAGAGCCACAAAACAGTAACCATTTTTACTTCAAACATATCAAAAAGTAGAGGGAACAATGCAAGAGCCACAAAACAGTAACCATTTTTACTCAATAGATAATAACATTTCACTATATTTGCTTCAAATCTGTCTTTTACAGAACTATAAGAATATAATTTCAGCAAAATTCCTACACTATCCCTTAACCCTCCCTCCATCCGTATGTGCGTGTTAAGTCGCTTTAGTTGTGTCCAACTTTTTGCGACCCTGTGAACTATAGCCTGCCAGGCTCCTCTGTCTGTGGGATTCGCCAGGCAAGAATACTGGAGTGGGTTGCTATGTCCTCCTCCAGGGGATCTTCCCAACCTAGGGATCAAACCTTCATCTTTTACCTCTTTTGCATTGGCAGATGGGTTCTTCATAACTGGGAAGCCCAACCTTCCCTCCACAGAGTAAATATTATCCTAATTTGTTGTGATAGATTCTCACATATCTTTTCATATCTTTTTCTACTTATGATCCACAAACCACAAAGTATTACATTCATATCCTTTTGCAAGTTGCTTTTTTTTCCCCACTGCTCTTTATATTTTCAGCTTTGTACTTGATACATGCAGATCCAGTTCATTCATTTAGTTATTGGGTAGTATTCCAGTGATAAGCAAATTGCAGTTGACAGAGTTGTTTGTCCACAAATGCCTGGATAGGTTATTTCTACTTCTTTTACTAAGACAAACTGTACTTTAGTGAATATCCTCACATATGTCTCTTTGGGAAGGAACCAAAAATTGAGTTGCTGGGTTAAGAATACCCAGATCTTCAACTTTACTAAGTATTGCCTAGTGGTTCTTTAAATTGGTGGTGCAGGTTGTATGTATATATCCCATTGTATCTGAGTATAGGAGTTCCAATGGCTCCACATCCTCATAGATGCTTGGTATTGTCAATCTTTTTTCTTTTTAATCTGAGCCCCTCTTCCCATAGCAGACAGAGGGATCTTTCCAAAGTCATGCCTGACCATGTGTCTTCCCTGCTTATAATCCTGCCAAGCCTCCTCCACTTCTCTCTCTGTGTACCACCTAGAGTCTTGCTCTGCAAAAATTCGTCCATGCCCACTTCTCCAGGGTCACCTCTCTATCCTCTCCTACTCCAACATTCATGAGTGCACACACAAACCCATGTATGCATACACACATATATACACCCACACACATTCATGGGCTATTGTCCAATCAAACCAAACCATGTTTGTTCATGTCCCCTAAACTTCTCTTTTCTTTGGGCCTCAGTTCAAGCTACTGCCTCTGCTTGGAATATTCTCTTTCTCTTCTTCAGAGGGCTGATTTCTACCAGATCTCAGCTGGATGTCTCATCCTTTGGGAGGTCTTTGCAAGCCTCCCAGCCCTGACTTGGATGCCTTTCCTCACGTTGCCCCAACACCCTTGACTTCTGGCATTGCAATTCTCAGAGCACTGTCTTACAGTTGCCTGTCACTTTTCTGCCCCACTAGTCTGCAGACTCTGATAGCAGAGCCTGTGTAGAGCTTCTCATAGGAGTGTGCTCTGTGCCCAACCTACCTATTGAATGGATTTGTTAAATAATCCATGGGTGAGGGCAATGGCACCCCACTCCAGTACTCTTGCCTGGGAAATCTCATGGATGGAGGAGCCTGGTGGGCTGCAGTCCATGGGGTCGTGAAGAGTCGGACATGACTAAGCAACTTCGCTTTCACTTTTCACTTTCATGCACTGGAGAAGGAAATGGCAACCCACTCCAGTATTCTTGCCTGGAGAATCCCAGGGACGAGGGAGCCTGGTGGGCTGCCATCTATGGGGTCGCACAGAGTCGGACACGATTGAAGCGACTTAGCAGCAGCAGTAGCAGCAGCAGCCATGGGTGGAGCAGAGGTGGCAAGAAGGGGAGCAGTTGGAAATCAGACTGGAAAGTCATGCCCCACCACCTTCACTACCCCATTTTCCAGGAAAGGAAACCGAGACTCAGTAGGTGACTGACCTCTCTAGAATCATGCATTTAATAAGTGACAGACCATCTTTGATTCCCTGTCTCCTGACTCTGTGTCTGTGTCCGGGCTCTCTCTGCTGCCCCTCAGCTGCAACCAATGGGAAGGAGCCAGCAGAGAGGGAAGGAAAGCTGAGCACGAGAGGGAAGCCTCAGAATCTAGGACACAGGTGGAGGGCTTGGCCCAGCAGCTACGACCCTGGATCCTCTGAGCCAGAGAGGAAGGAAGAACATTGGGCTAAATTTCTAGATCAGATACTTGTTCAGACTGTCCTGGGAGACTTGGGTGGGCCAGCCCTTCTCTGGGGAGGAGCAGACTTGTGGAAAGTAACTCAGCATCTCCCTCAGCACCCAGCCCACCTGAGTGGCCTCTTCCTGCTGCATCAGGAGAATGATTTCTCAAGGCCCCCTCTGGTAAGAGGGAGACCAGAGCCAAGGACAGCTGGAAAGAAACAGGAGCCTAATGCAAACAGGCGGAAGCTGGCCCAGGGCCGAGGGCCCAATTGGAGAATCCATGGGTCAGGTTCAGAGACTCCATTTAGTTATCAGACATCTAGAGGAGTCCACATGTGCCAGGGCAAGTGGACATCAGTAAAACAGGGACAATAACACCGATGTCTCATGTGATTATGGTGGGGATTAAGTAAAATGAAATATGTAAAGGGATTAGGATAATTCTCAGCACATAATATTACCCAACCAACTGTAGTTATTTTTTTACAGGGCTGTTGAAAGGAGTCTACAGGATCATATGGTGGACAAACCTGTAAAACTGTATGAGTGTTGGTGAGCAGTCTTTTTTTCATCAGGAACTCTATAAATGAATGCGGACAATGTGGAACATCCAGTGGACAGAGAAAAGGGGTGTAGACTCAAGTGACCAGTCACCTTCCTCCATTCCTTTGGTTTTTTCACCTTACAAGTGCATCAGAGACTATGTGAGTCGGTTCTGGGAACTGCTTAGAGATGGCTCAGTCTAATCCTCTAGGGTCTCACGAGTCCTGGTAGAAGCGACTTGATCCAGGCTGCACACAGCACATCACCAACTCAGATCCAACACCGCTCCCTCTGCACCCTCAGTTCAGCCCCAGCTCAGGACGTGTCTCTTTCTGCCAGGTCAGCGATGGGCTTTTCTTCCACAGTTGTTCATGCCCACCCCCAAAGTCAGTGGGTCTCCTGCCAGCTCTGAGCACCTCTGTCTCCAAGAGCTCCCTGCTTTGATCACTCTGTTCCTATCTTCCCACAGAGGGGAGTTGAAAGTAACTGAAAGCCACTTCCAGCTGTTTTCCACTACAGAGTTCTCCTGCCCTGGGCCTCTCTTGGAGAGGTCAGGGGCAGGTCAGTGGCATGTATGCACTTGCTGCCTTCCCCAAGTTTCTTTCAGCACTGGGCAAGTGTGAGCATTTCCCTTCCCCTCAGACAGAGTCCCCTCCCTTCTTCCTTCCCTCCCCACTTCCCTCCCTCCTTTCTTCTTAAAATGACACCCCCATCTATACACACCTTGCCGTTGAGCTTGCCTGGCAAGAACATTTCTGAAGGGCCCTGAGTCTGTGTTCCTGTTGCACAGGTGGGGTTTCTCTACTGAAAAACAATTGCCAGTGAAAGCAGGTAATGAAATGTCAGGCCTGCTAAGAGCTCATTTGACACCAAGGACAGGCTGATGTCCAGAAGGCAGATTGAGTAACTGAGCTTACATCTTACTAAACCATTTGGATTTTACTTTCTGGGTAGAAAGTTATCAGTCTGTGGCCACTACAGTTACTTGGAAGACATGGATCATTCTTATGGCCTCTGGAAGGAAAGCCCCCCTGCCTCCTGTCCCTGCATCCCATTTCCCAAAGCAAGGAACACCAGGCCTCACTCATCCTTCCAGCCAGGAGAGCTGAGAGGCCAGCGTAGGACATGCTTGGAGAAATGGAAGGAGGAAACTAATAGTATTTCTCAAGAACTGGGCTTCCCAGGTGGCGCTAGTGGTAAAGAATCTACCGGCCAATGCAGGAGATGCAAGAGACTTGGGCTCAATCCCTGGGTCAGGAAGATCCCCCGGAGAAGGAAATGGCAACCCACTCCAGTATTATTGCCTGGAAAATTCCATGGACAGAGGACCCTGGCAGGCTGTAGTCTGTAGGGTTGCAAAGAGTCGGACATGACTGAGAACACACACACACATAACACACTGCTACATACAGGTGTGGTCTTAGGCTTTTACATATACAAACTCACCTGGGAGGTAGGTGTCTCAGGTTCAGTTCCAGACCACTGCAATAAAGAGAATGTTGAAATAAAGCACATCACACAAAGCTTTTGGTTTCCCAGTGCATATGAAATTTATCTTTACACTACACTATAGTCTAATAAGTGTACAACAGCATTATGTCTTAAAAAAAAGTATGTACTTTAATTAAAAATATATTATTGCTTAAGAATGGTAGGCAAAGGGAGAAGAGGGAGACAGAGGATGAGATGGTTACATAACATCACCAATTCAAATGGACATGAACTTGGGCAAACTCCAGGAGATAGTGAGGGACAGGGAAGCCTGGCGTGCTGCAGTCTACAGAGTCGCAAAGAGGTGGACACGACTTAGTGACTGAAGAACAAAACTGGTAACCATCATTTGAATTGAGAGTTATAGTAGTAACATCAAAGATCACTGATCACTATAATAAACATAATAATGATGAAAAGGTTTGAAATATTGTAAGAATTACTAAAAATGTGATACAAGACACTCAATGAAAAAATGATGGAAAATGGTACCAACAGACTTGTTCAGTGTTGAAGGGTTGCCACAAAACTTCACTTTGTTAAAAAAAAGAGTGATGCCTAAGAAGTACAACAAAGTGAAGT